>CM060367.1:9823375-11210021 GCA_030545235.1 Helianthus tuberosus
TTATTGAATGGGTATTGAATGGCTGTGCAAATGTTTCATGAAATGACTGGAAAAGGTTTAAAACCCGATGTAGTCACTTACAACACCATGATACAAGGATTCTTTCGGGTTGGGCGTTGTGTAAATGCACGCAAACTCTTTGATGAGATGCATGCACAAGGCCAAATCCCAAACCAATACACTTATCGAATAGTTTTAGAGGGCCTTTGCAACAATCGTCAAGTAGAGGAGGCTCTCTCTTTGTTTCATTTGATGGGTGATAGCAAGCTTAATTCTGATATTGTTGTGTACAATATCCTCATTGATGGTGCAGGAAAATGTGGGAAAGGTGACACTGCTAGGGTTCTTTTCCAAGGTCTAATTGATAAAGGCTTGCAACCTAATGTTCGTACATACACTGTGATGATAAGTGGTTTTTGTCAGGAAGGTCTATTGGGGGAAGCCAAGTTG
This sequence comes from Helianthus tuberosus, assembly GCA_030545235.1. Classification (NCBI taxonomy): domain Eukaryota; kingdom Viridiplantae; phylum Streptophyta; class Magnoliopsida; order Asterales; family Asteraceae; genus Helianthus; species Helianthus tuberosus. The sequence continues at coordinate 9,823,826 of CM060367.1, forward strand.
TTGTTTCTTAAAATGGACGAGAGTGGCTGCCCGCCAGATAATGTTACTTACCGTGTTCTCCTCCAAGGATGTCTAAAGAACCAGCACTGTGATGATGTGGAGATGCTTTTACAGGAAATGGATGATAGAGGTTACTCACTTGATGCTTCGACTTTATCGTTATTTATAAATCATATCACAGCTGGTTTACTAGATAGAAGTATGCTTAAGCTGTTAGGTAAGCTTGTGCCAAAAGAATTAATGGACGATCCTAGCTTGTGCGACTGGGAATGAAACTTAAATAGTAATTGTGGGATGACATGTGGTCTTCATGTGTTTGGTCATTAGACATTTTCAATGTAACGAATTCACAATGATTACACATTTGTTTTTGTTGTAGTTTAATGATGTTTTGCTCGTTTCATGAATATCAGCTGTAACATGTTCTTTGTGTTTTTATCTTTTGCTTCTTGAGACATTATATTTCACGTTTTATCGACTTGATATGGTAGTTCGAGTTTAACATCTACACCGAGTCTGTCATTGTTTTTCTTTTCTGAAATCAGCCCTGTATCAGCAGTCAATTCCAGACCGAAGTTAGTTCCCTTGTCAAGTTTCACAATTGATATTGTAGACGATTCTAACCGGCTTCATAAAAGTTTACCTTCACTGAACTTATGAGATGGTAATATCTTCTTTGTGTTATACATTTTGCTTCTTGAGATAGGATGTTTCACTTTTTTATCGACTTTATATGCCGGTTCCATTTTTAATTTTTATAGTCCCTGAAATATTTCAAGTTTTCATTTTATGATTCCCTATAAAATAGTATCAAAAAAGAATTAAACACCATTTGCGTGAAAAATATTTGAACCCTATTCAAATCAGTTTGGGTCGGGTTGAAATCGGTTTGGTTCACAAAGCGGTATCCAAAAACTGGTATTTAATCTTTTTTGTGGGTTGGGTTGAAACCGGTTTGGGTGACGAGAGGGGGAACCAGTATACAAATTGGCGATTGGGATTTGGTAGTGCAAATCGGGCCGGGTTACGAGAGGACGAACTGGTTTAGCTCAAACTTGGTAAAGTGTCAACGTATACATTTTAAAAAATAAGTGATGGGCTGCTTTGCTTTGGGTTAACATTAATTATCAAAACTCATAACTTAACAAAGACGTTTGAAAAGGTTCGAATTCAAATCATCTCATGCGTCTATACTGCAGATTTGTGCTGCATAATTTGAGGTAAACATCACTTATTTGTCGTGATTTTAGGGTTAGTTTGTCAGGAAATTGATGATTTTAGGGTTAATTTGTCAATTATTTTTAATATCGTTATCTTTGATAGTTAGTAGGAGGAGGATGATATTTCTTTGCATCAAGCTTTAATCTTGGTTAGTTGAGCATGGTTACAAAAACCAACATAATTTTAAGCAAGGCTACAACTTTTTCAATGGTTAGTTCTTTAAGCAAGGCTACAAATTTTTCTCTCAGATGGGAATTAGATCATAGAATACTTGATAGCATAATTTTAAAGGAATGAGCATGGTACCGGTTGGTACCGATTAACGGGGAAAATGGGTACCGGTATTGGTACTGAAAAACGAGGAAAATGGGTATCGGTACCGGTTCAGTATCGGTACCGGGTTCAGTACCGGTACCCGGTACCAAATGCCCATCCCTAATTTTAACTGCATTTACAAGTAAATTTTATTTGACAGTTAAGATAGTTTGAATAATTTTCTAGTGTCTAAAATATGTTCTATACCTCTAAAAAGATATACTAATTTCCTAGTGTCGAAAAAGATTTTTGGACAACATAAAAGGCATTGGACTAATTGTTATTTTTATTTTTTTTATTTATACATATATATTTTTTTTAGTTTTTTTTTTTTTTTTTACTTTTATATCTTCTTATTTTAAAACTGGCTTCTTTAAGTGTTTCTAATAGCTCGGATACTAGCATCATTTGTAGTGAATCATGCAATGCTTAGTTTTTTGGCTAATTGCACAAATGACAAAGGATTTCAGTTCATGTCTCTAACCAAGTCTAACCACCTCCTCTGCCTGATATTAGTCCACTGGGTTAACTTGATCCATTTTTTCTGTTAACGAGAAGGCAAATTCGGTCATTTTATATGGCCGAATTGCCCTTCTAGTTAACAAAATTACATATAAAATGAACGAATTGGCCTTCTCGTTAACAGAAAAGATGGATCAAGTTAACCCAGTGGACTAAAATGGCAACGGTGAAACCTTTTTGGACCCACAGGTGAAAAATGAAACCTTTGGACGAAACTAGCAAAATGACCCAAACTACAGGGACTAAAATGGCACTTAACTCTTCTTTTTTTAAACAGATATGGTGATTCCTCCACCCGTAAAGGCTCAAAGAATCACAAACTTTCTAAAACCATATCTATTGAAGATGCATTTTTCATACAAGTTTGTAAGTGCACAGGTGATTCATGCACCAACTGCAACTGTTGCAGCTGCTGCAACTTCACAGGAGAAGCTTCTGCATGAAGCCTGGACTCAGACACAACAAAGCACTAGAGATGTTTCCGCTGCTGCTAAGATCGGAAATATATTAGGTGAGAGGTTGCTCGTTAACGACATCCCAGCCGTTTCAGTCGTCTACAAAAAAAAAAAAAAAAAACAAAGATATCATGGTAAGGTCAGAGCAGTCAAGCCTTATCAAGCCTGAGTGTAAACGAGCCGAACTTATTTAAACTTGTTTACTAGCCGAGTTTGAACCTAAAATTAAGCTTGTTTAGTAAACGAGTCCGAGCTTCGCTAGCCTAAAAGAGTTTATTATTTGTATTATTTTTATTTTATATACAATAAACGAGCTTGAGAAAATACGAACGACCCGAACTCGAAATTTGAAAACAAAGCTTGAACTGAACCGAACCGAGCCGAGCTTGAGTTCGGGCTCGGCTCGACTGGTTTGCACCTACAATTATGATCTTTTAGGCAAATAGATAACATTTTGACTGTGAGGTAAACGTTTCTCTGTCGGAGACGGCGACAATGTTGAATCGCAGGCTTTCATAAAATGCAGTGGTAACAAGTCCTTTTTTCGTTCAAAAACCCTTCACTCGAGTGTCTCCTCAAATCGATCTATGATTGGGAAAATTACCAACTTGAATGATGCACTGAACCTGTTCAATGAAATCTCACATCCAGCCTTTGCCATCTGTTGTCAAGTTCACTCAGTTGTTGAATGTTGTTACTAAAATGATTAAAGGGCTTTGCAAGTGCAGCAATAACGTTACAGAAGTTGCTTTGCTGAGGCTAATGGAACAAACTGCAAACCTAATATTGTTACATACAACACCATCATTGATAGTTTTTGCAAGGATAAAATGATAGATGATGCTCTTTAAAGAAATGTTTTTTCACAAAGGCATTCTACCAGATGTCATCACATACAACTAGGGCTGGCAATAGATATCTGTATAAGAGACGATTAGATCTGTTTACTGAAAAAGTACACAATGTGATATTTTACTTTTTTTTAAATAAATAAAATTATGAGGTTAGGATCCATCATTTCTTTTTCTTGGTACATAAAACATAAAACTGTGTTATAGACATGAGATATCAAGTAGTTAAACGAGTTGTATTCATATTTAATACTTGTGTTATACGCGTCGTCAGAGACCTGTTAAACCCGATAAGACACGATTTGTCAACCCTACATACAACTCTTTAATTTGTGGCCTCTGTAAGTTAGGTCGTTGGGATGAGGCCTCAAAGTTGCTTAAGGAAATGGAGGATGAGAGGATTTCTCCAGATGTGCAAACCTTTGATGTATTACTTGATGCTTTTTGCAAGGAAGGTAAAGTAGAGGCTGTTATAAACCCGGTTTGCCCGAACCGTGCAGGTTAAGAACTAACTTCACCGGTGAAATCCCCGACCCCATCCAAATTGATATGGGTCGGGCCCAAAACCGGTTTGGCCCAAACCATTTCCAAAACCCTTTTTTAATTAAACCATTTAATTTAAAATAAAGAGTTAAATGCCTAGTTGGTCCCTATGGTTTGCTAATATTGCAGACTTGGTTCCGGTGGTTCAATAATTACACACTTGATCCTGGTGGTTGTAATTTTTGCACTCGGGTCGGGAGATCCTTATCACTAACTTATGTTATATATCTCAGTTAGGTATGTGTTAAATTACTATTTTTAATTAAACCATTTAATTTAAAATAAAGAGTAAAGCGCCTTCCATCAACTCGTGCTTATTCGGCACATGATTCTTCAACAGCAGTACCTCAAGTCCTCAATTTTTTTTTAATCTTTGGCTCCGCGAGTTCCTTAATAACGGCCACTAGGATTTCCTTCGGTGCTTCAATTTCTTTACCCTTCGACGTTCCTTTAGCATTTTCTTCTTTTAAAAGATTAAAAAAATTGTATTTGATGGGTACTACGTGGCGTACCTAGGTTACAACCGAAGATTGAGCACTAGATAAAGCCATTCAAGAACGTGAGTCTTTTTTTATTGTTTTTAGTGAATGTCAAAATGGTCAGATTTTTATAATTTGTTATAATAAAATGTTAAAAAACCATTTTGCCTTTCATTAAAAGGGAGAAAAAAGACAAAAATATTAGATATTAGCTGAAAAATAGTCAGATTTTTAATTTTGAATGAAAATAAGAATAAAATTGAAATCACAAATTCACAATAACCAAATTCAAAAGGAAATCTCATGAACCATATTCAGGTAGGTTACTCAAAAAATATGGGTCATGCTAATCACACACGGAGAAAATTATTTTCACATCCCAAAGCGCCGCGCTATGGCCAAAGCGCGGCGCTATGCTCGACAAAAGGTGCTTCGATTGACGTTTGAGACATTCCCTACTGTTTGACAGACATAAAGCTGATTATGATGTTTTGTCGTTAACCCTAAGCGCCGCGCTTTGGCCATAGCGCCGCGCTTCGACCCAAATTTTCACTTTTAAAAGCAAGCTACTGATTGAGGTTTCTTCTTCAGAAAAGCATACGTTCTTCTTCTTCAGAAAATCATCGTTCGAGACAAGGTCGCACTTAATACGTTGTTTACAAACATATGTGGGTATTCGAGTGTTTTGTTGTTTGTTGTTTACAAAAAACGATGTCGTGGTTAAACAACTATATTTTCGGTCAATATTCTGACGAGACAGTTGTTCCTGATTCTTACGAGGGGACCGCTATTTCTGACTCGTATGAGAAACCGGTCTCGTCCAACTTGAGGGAGGCAGAGGTTGTATCTGGCATTCGTTATCGTGATAACACGGTGACGCTGGATTTGAATACCCCTGTGGAGGACCCTTACGCACAACAAGGTTATTCGAATTTCGGTTACGGTGGCGAGTACAGCTTTGTACAGCAGGAGTGTGGTCCAAACGACAGTTACGGTTGTCAACAGAGCTTACAAGGTTATTCGAATTTCGGTTACGGTGGCGAGCACAACTTTGAACATCAAGTATATTCGGACCTCGGTGACGATGGTGAGCCGGGGGATGTGTCTGTTGACGAGGAAGGCTGTTACCCGGTTACGTTTTCGTTTGATACAACGCAGACCTTTTCGTCACGTAAAGAGTTGGTGCGTTGGGTACAAGACACGGCAAAAGACAACGGTTACCTAATTGTGACTAAGAGGTTGAATAAAAGATGAGAGAATTACAAGATTTGGTTTCAATGTACTTTTGGTGGGGAGCATAAGAGTATAGCTACACAGAGGAAAACGGGTAGCAAGAAAATAGGCTGCCCGTTCGAGATGATCGGGTTTTCGGAATCATCCGGAAGTGTTTGGAGGATCGAGGTGACGAAGGCGAAGCATAACCACACTCCTATTGAAAACTTAGAGGGTCACGCGTATGCGAGAAGGCTTTCTTCGGAGGATACAAAACTAGTTAAGGAGCTGGCAGAGCAAGACATTCCCAACCAAAGTATCTGGCGAACGCTGACAAAAAACAATCCGGCTAGAAAGCTTATTCCGAAAGATATACACAACGCTGTTCAGAAGATCAACGCCGAAAAAAATGTCGGTAAGTCTCCGATGCAAAAACTTGAAAGCATTCTTCTCGAAAAAAATTACACTTATTACATGCGCACGAATGAGATATCAAACGAAGTTGAAGATGTCTTCTTTGTTCACGAAAGATCATTCAATATGTGGTGTGCCTTCCCGCATGTGCTAATGATTGACGCCACCTACAAAACGAACATGTACAACCTGCCATTTGTTCAGGTCGTAGGCATGACGTCGACAAACAAATCGTTTACGGCTGCTTGTGCGGTAATTTCCGCTGAGAAGTCAGAGAACTACCTATGGGTGTTGCAGAGGATCAAGTCTATGCTGGTAGGATGTATGGAACCGCGCGTGATTTTAACAGACAGGGATTTTGCGCTAATGAACGCGTGTGAACAAGTTTTTCCAAAAGCGCATAAGTATCTTTGTCGGTTCCATATTCAACAAAATATTAATAAGAACAGCAAGAAGAAATTCTCTGACAAGGATTGGAAAGAATTCGTACGTAGTTTTTGGTTATTGTGCGAGTCTACGACCGAGGAAATATACAGGTATAACTTGGAAAACCTTGAAGCACAGCTGAAAGAAGATGACCGTGAACGTAGGTATTTCTTACATAATTATGTTCAAATTTTATATAATAACAAAAACTGACTATTTACGTTTTTTTTTAATTTTAGAGGTTTTTGATTATATGAAGAAATCCTGGTTGGATCCGTACCGTGAAAAGTTTGTATCATGCTGGATTAACAAAACTATCAACTTTCACCAAACTACGACCAACAGGGTTGAGGGCATGCATGCAACACTAAAAAGTCACTTTCCAAGTCATCGCAACACACTGGATAAACTTGTACTGTATGTTGATCATGTTGTTGATAGACAATACACCGAGATTAGTAGTAGCTTTGAAACAAGCCTCCGAAAAGTGATGACGCACCACAAGAAGCAGCCCATGCTTGCATATATTCTCAGAAAGGTTTCAATATATGCGATTGAGCTTTTGAGTAGGGAACTAAAACGTAAGGAAGACGGGTTGAGAGCCTACGGTGCAAGCTGTGGTTGCCAACTTTTTACCAGCTGTGGTTTGCCATGTGCCCGTCGTTTGGAAAAGTTGGAAAATAAAGGTAATTAATATCTTTGACCTTTCTCGTTATGATTTTGCCACCTAATTTGTTTTCATCCACGGGTCAGCAACTCCGGATCACACACATAGACGTGTTCTGGAAGAAGCTTAACTTCAAGCCTGCAAAGAAAAACATAGAGGATATCGATGTAGACGCGGAATTTGAAAAATTGAAACAAAAGATCGATCCAACACCCCCTCAGGTGAAAAGGAGCTTCTTTGAAAAGTTTCAGCAAATCCTCAATCCAGGGAACAATAACAAAAAACCTCCTGCTGTTCAGCCAGCTCCTGAGCCGCCACAGTACCCGTAGCACGTTTACGCTGACCTGCCTCCGGTAGCGCGTGAGGTGGCTCGGGACTTCGACCGGCGCCTCAGACGCCAGGCCGCACGCCAGGACTGGATCATCGAGACGCTCGTTTCTCTACGAGAGCTCGCTGGGTTGCCTCCACTTCCCCTCCCACCGTCCCCACCGCACGAGGATTAGTACCTTAGTTTGTTTGTATAGTGTTTTGTTATGTATTATGTAGTCAGTTGTACCTTTTTGTTTTGTATGTACAAACTGATATATATATATATATATATGTATATATATATATATATATATATATATTGCAGTTAATCTTCTATTTACATCACGTTGGTTTTGGATTGTTTACGTTTAATTCTTATGGCTTTCTGTACAATTTATTTAACGTGTTCGTTTAATTTAACAAAATAAACTAGGTTAACAGTTTATAAAGACGCACTTATATTATATACGTTCTATAAAAATAATGACGTAAAAAAACGTAATTATAAAAAAACGTATTATAAAACTCAAATACAATTTTTTCCTCCAAAAAACACTACCAAACTAACCCACATCCCACCTATTTAAAAAAAAAAACAACACAAAGTCCAGCCCACGCTTTTTGTCTTTTTGCACACTCAAAGCGCCCCGCTATGGCCAAAGCGGGGCGCTTTGAGTGTGCAAAAAGACACAGGCCGTGTGCGAATAGACCAGGCCAAAAATATATTGATTCCATTTTGATTTTTAAGAAATACAAATACAACAAATAGGACATACATGCTTTCCACCATTTGATAGTTAGGTTGAGCTTGAAGCATCAACTCCCTTTAGACACTGAACGAATCGACCGATCATGAATCTCACAAATTCTCTTGTTATCAAATTCAGAGGTAATTTTATCACCACACCCTTCCTTCTTCACTCTAATTTCTCCACAAATCGATCCATGCTTCATAAAATCACTAACTTGAATCATGCACTCAACCTGTTCGATGAAATGTCACAGAGACGCCCTCTTCCATCTGTTGTTCTGTTTAATCAGTTGTTGACCGCTGTTACTAAAATCAAACATTTTTCTACCTCTCTTCATCTTTTCAACCAAATGTGTTCTCTTGGCCTTCCTGTTAGTAATTGCTCCATCAGCATTGCAATCAAGTGTTGTTGTCAGCTGTATCGCACCAATGACGGTTTTGCACTCCTAGGCTGTTGCTTTAGACGATCTATTGCACCGAATGAGTTTATATATAGTGCACTCTTAGATGGACTCGTCCTTGAAGATAAGATTCTTGAAGCAGAGATGTTATTCAAGAAGCTCGTCAAGCAAAAACTTTGTGAACCTAATGTTGTTATGTACAACACAATGATTAAAGGCCTTTGCAAGTTTGGTAATAACGTTACAGCACTTGCTTTGCTCAGGCTGATGGAGCAAAAAAACTGCAAGCCTGATATTGTTACATATAGCACCATCATTGATAGTCTTTGCAAGGATAAACTGATTGATGATGCTTTCAAGCTCTTTAAAGAGATGGTATCTGACAAAGGTATTCTACCAAATGTCATCACATACACCTCTTTAATCTGTGGTCTCTGTAAGTTTGGTCGTTGGAATGAGGCCTCAAAGCTGCTAAAAGAAATGGAGGATGAGAACATTTCTCCGGATGTGAAAACCTTTACTGCATTAGTTGATGCATTTTGCAAGGAAGGTAAAGTAGAAGAAGCTGAGGCTGTTATCAACATCATGATTGAGAGAGGTGAGGTTCCAAACATAGTGACGTACAATTCACTTATTGATGGTTACTGTCTTCGAGGTGAAATGATCAAAGCAAAAACAATTTTTGATTCAATGACACTTAGAGGTCTCGTTCCTAATGTTGTCACTTACAATAGTTTATTGAACGGGTATTGTAAGAATCGGAATATAGAAAAGGCTATGCAAATGTTTCGTCAAATGACCGGACAAGGTTTAAAACCCAATGTGGTCACTTACAGCACCATGTTACAAGGATTGTTTCAGGTTGGGCGTTGTGTAGATGCACGCAAACTCTTCAATGAGATGCATGTACAAGGCCTAATTCCAGACCAATGCACCTATGGAATAATTTTAGACGGTCTTTGCAACAACCATCAAGTAGAAGAGGCACTCTCTTTGTTCCAGTTAATGGGTGATAGCAAGCTTAATTCTGATATTGTTGTGTACACTATCCTCATTGATGGGGCAGGAAAATGTGGGAAAGTGGATATTGCGAGGGTTCTTTTCCAAGGTCTAAATGATAAAGGCTTGCAACCTAATGTTCGTACATACACTGTGATGATAAGTGGTTTTTGTCAGGAAGGTCTATTGGGGGAAGCCAAGTTGTTGTTTCTTAAAATGGACGAGAGTGGCTGCCCGCCAGATAATGTTACTTACCGTGTTCTTCTCCAAGGATGTCTAAAGAACCAGCACTGTGATGATGTGGTGATGCTTTTACAGGAAATGGTTGATAGAGGTTACTCACTTGATGCTTCGACTTTATCGTTATTTATAGATCATATCGCAGCTGGTTTACTAGATAGAAGTATGCTTAAGCTGTTAGGTAAGCTTGTGCCAAAAGAATTAATGGACGATCCTAGCTTGTGCGACTGGGAGTGAAACTTAAATAGTAATTGTGGGATGAAAGATGAAGATTATAAATTGCAAAATGTGGAAAGCTGGAAATCTCTACCAAATTCCATTTGGTCTTCATGTGTTTGGTTCACATTCGATTTCATGTGTTTGGTCTCTAGACATTGTCCATTTAATGAATTCACAACGCTTAGGCATTTGTGTTTTGTTGTATTTTGATGATATTTTGCTAATATATGAAAGCTAGCTGCAAGATCTTCTTTATGTTTTAGTTTTTGTTTCTTGATACATGATGTTTCACAGTTTATCAATTATATATGCTAGTTCCATTTTTATGTAACAATGTGGATATCATAGCTTGATCATAATTCAAACTAGGATTTCTAGTCTGTAAGTAGTGGCTTCTGCAACAGAGTGATATTTTTTGAATTCAATTGGTGAGCTTTCCTTGAAACCTCGGATTATCTCTTCCAATTTTTTTTCTGAATTTTTGAATTCAGTAGTTTCCAGCTCTCTATTTGAACTGTTTGTTTTGATGTTTATAAACAAGTCGTACCTTGATACCATATGTTGTTGATATATCTGGTGTTATCGACATATTTTCAATATATATGGATTAGCAAAATGAAACCAAAGGATTTGTAGTTAAGTTGTAACACAAGTTAGCACTAGCAGATATCATGGTAATCCTAACTAGTACTAAAATGATCAAATATGATACTAAAGATGTGATGTTCCCAGTATCCTTTCTTCATCCAGTTTCTAGAAATACAATTAGTGTATGCTTTCTAACATTTCATAGTTTGATTGAAGTGTTTGACGGCGACGATGATGAATTGCACATATATTTTTTTTCTTCACGTTCTCGTCAAATTCAGACGTAATTATATCCAGTTAGGTCCTCTCAAAGCTTCCCTTCACTCCAACGTATCCTCATATCGATCCATGTTTGAAAAAGTTACCAACTTGAATGATGCCATGAATCTGTTCCATGAAATGTCACACAGACGACCTTTGCCATCTGTTCTTAAGTTTAATCAGTTGTTGACTGCTGTTACTAAAATGAAACATTTTTCTTCCTCTCTTGACCTTTTCAACCAAATGTGTTCCCTTGGTGTCCCTGTTAATGATTATTCTATGAGCATTGCATTGCAATCAAGTGTTGCTGTCAGTTGTATCGCACCAAAGACGGGTTTGCACTCCTCGGAAGCTGCTTTAGGCGAGCTATTGCACCTGATGTCTACATATTTAGTGCACTCTTAGATGGACTCATAATCGATCCATAGGCGTTGTAGATTTTATTGGCAATCCAAATCTTTATGTAGTATCAGAGCACCTGCAAGATGTGATGATCAAATATGATATATAATTATGGGTCATTTTTTCAGTCAGGTCAACACGGGTTGGGTTGGCCTCTTGTTCAGTTGGGTTGTTGGACAAGGACTTTTTTTCTTGTTAATATTATAAAATTTCTGTAAATTATTAAGGCATTAGTTATGATTACAATAAATAATAATATTGTTATAAAAAATAAATCTTCAAATAAAAACAGTTTTAAAGAATTAAGAAGGAACGAATCTAGTAGATATTTAAGAGGTTCTAAGATTCGTTCCTCCTTAATTCTTTTGAGTTAGGAGATCATTAGTGCAAAGGGCTAAATACACTCTACACTCAGCTCCACATCAGATTTACACAAGATGCACAAAAAATACTCATTTTTATCTCCAATCCTATAACATCTTAACTCATACTTATATTTCTCCATTATCACCATATTTTACATTTTATATTTTTCTATACTCAATTTATTATAGTTAATCCCTTCTTTATTTTTTCCTAATAAAAATAAACTAATTAAATAAATTAAAATAACTAAATTATATAAAACCAAAAAATTAAACAAGGTTGGTTCGGTTGAAATGAGTTCGGGTTGTTATCTTTGTCGTCGTCATTTAATAATTGCGTAATCGAGGGTTGGTTCAGGTTTGGGTTCATGATTTTTAGGATGAATATGTAAAGAATTTTGATTTAAGCGAGATTGTAGGTATAGTAATTAGGCTATGCGGAATGGTGATGACCCATTCTTGAAGGATGATCCGTCACGTAAGCACCACGTAGATCGGGTGTGAGGATGGAGCAAAGAGAATTGAGGTAAGAAAATGGAGGATAAGCCTAAAATATATATGTATATATCGTATGTATAGGTGTGTGTGAGTATGTTTTGTCTTTTTGTGGGTCGGCTCAATCGTCCAAAGGTAGACGCGCAGGACAACGATGGGGGGCGAAATGGTCTAGCCGGCGGCGCCGATCCTCGACTATCCAAGGCTGAAGCCCACACCGGACAGCCTTATTAATTATCTTTTTAGTGGTTTGGAAAAAAAAAATATTTTTTAAAATAATATAAACTTTGGTTTAATTTGGACTTTAACTTTTTTCACTCGTTACTGTTGAGAATGGAAAAAGAAAATAAAAAATGAGATAATGTTACTTTGGAGTTTTGGTTTAATAAGGCCAGGCTTTGGAGTTTTAGTTTAATAAGGCCAGGCGGGGTGGTTTGTGATGGCCACCCCATCACGCGTTATACCATCACGAACATCGCCGCCCCTATATGTATCACGCGTTAATTTTACAACTCGTTGAATTGTTAACGCGTTGAAAAAGGAATCTTTTGCAGAGATGTTTTGTCCTTTATGTAATTTATGTAATTGAATTAACTTTTTGCAGAGATCTTTTGTAATTGAATTAACTTTTGCAGAGATGTTTTGTCCTTTTATGTAATTTATGTAATTGAATAGCTATTTTCTATCACTAGTGACCATCCCCACTATATTTCTATCACTAGTGATAGAATATTGGGTGATGACATGGCATGATCTGATTGGATATTGGGAGTGATAGAAATCTATCACTAGTGACCACTCCCTCACCCCTAAGGGGAGGGGGTTGTCACTAGTGATAGAATTCTATCACTCATAAGCACCAATCAAGTTCCGCCATGTCATCGACCATTTTTCCATCACTCACAACCTTTTTTAGTGGGGATGGTCATCACTCACCACCACACCCAACAATTTCCCCCCAACCAACAATTACACTCACAAAACAAAATAATAACGCGCTGAAAAAATAACGAAAATCGAATCCCGTGATGCTATAACACGTTATATGAAGAGGTGGGGTGGGAATTTGATTGTTCCACGCGTTATTAATTTTCCCGTGATGCTATAACGGAACCGCCCCGTTGGGCCTAAGAAAACAATTCCACATCCACCCACAAATACTCCCTAAATGTGCTACTCCATAATGCAGCTCTTGGGCATGCTTGTTCACCTCCACCAAAATCCAAGCTAAATTGTCACACCCCGAATTTCCACGTGTTACCGGTGGGCCCGGTAGGGGAGTATCGTGACGTGGTTGGCAAACATAATAGTCAAACAACACAATATTTAAATGCACAGCGGAAGCAAAGTATAGATTTAATTCAACCAAACGATATTGTAATATTAAGTATCACAAATAGTCGAATATAAATCCACAGGTAGATCAAATAAAAAGGAAACAAATGTTCAACAGTTTATGGCATCCAAGCTGGCGAGACTTAATGTGGATGCTAGGAGACAAGCCAGCCTATTTCGCGTAGTACCTGCACTTAACCTTTTTAAGAAAAATACGTCAGTTTACACTGGTAAATACAATCAACCGACTCATTTTGAAAAGAGTTTAAGAAAATGCATTTAAGGCACAAGGCACAAATAATATTTTATAACTTGGGATACTTATTTAATATATAAACTTGTAAAGGATTTACATGTTTCTTATGCGTTCAGTAACCCGGATCGAGCCGGGTTAAAGATCAATAAACACACCACTTAATTTATGAGACACTGACAGGTGTACGCCTACACCTGAGTGCTAAGGTCGTGGCCATTTCGTAAAATGATGCCAGGGATATCCGGGACACGGTCATTAACCCCCCAAAGGCTTTAAGCAACAAAACAAATTAAACGGAGACATCTCAATAATTTAACCATAATAAGATTAAATATTCAACGCCCGACCAAGCGGTATTTTATATACCGTACCCCAAGCCCGTATAAGGAAATAAGTTAAAAGTATTTACCTGAGCAAGTATAATTCAAAATCAGCGAGTGCAAGTATCTTTTACTGGTTCTCCTAATCCGGAACGAAGGTTTATAATAACCTATTAGAATCCTAACGGGTCTTTAGTTAAGCTCACGCTTAGACCGGTTAGTTTTAAAGATACGGTTCGTACGCACGATTAAGCGAAGACCGGATAGAATGTGATTTAGACCCGACAAGTTTGAAGACTTTCTTAATATGGGTATATTATACACATTCTGGATTTTGAGATAAAACTGATAAGGTTTGACCCGTTTCGGCTAATTTATGTAAACTAGTTACATAAACCGAACCGAACGCGCGTGAAGCGTAACGGGTATCCGTAAGAGTCCTAAACAGGTTTCCTAAGTTAACACGCCTTAAATAAGTTGTGATATCAGTAGGATATCACCCATGATGCCCAAAACGAGTTTAATCTCTTTATAAGCCCCGCAGGGGCATTTTGGTCATTTTAAAGATTATAAAAGGGTTTAACTAGACGCCTGTGATCCGGGTCTGAGTTGATCAGTAAAATAGCTTATTTTAACAGGTTATAACCTTTGGTAATAAGTCTTATATACTAAAATAGTTTTAAACCCAAACTATGCGTTAAATACGCGTATAAAGTCGTTTTAAGCGATGTACGGGTTAAAATATGATTTTGAGTTTTCTGAACAAATAAACAGGCTCAAAATACTCCATTTATTATTTAAAATCAGTAGCAATTGGATTGGCGTTAAAAGGATTTGTAAAACTCATTTTATGGCCGAAAAGGGTATTTTTGGTATTAACCGAATCGAGGCGATAAACCTAGCTTATGATCAGTTTAAAAATAATTAAAAATCTTCAAAAATCCCAAAATATTATATCACATCAGTGGGTAAAAGGTTTGGTGTCCAAAATTGGGTTTAGATAGGCTTTACGCTAATGACGCCGTTTAATTACTTAAAAGCATTCAAATTACGTCATTAAGCATAACTCCTTATCTAGACCTCTAACTGATGTGAAATTTTAGGTACAAGTCTAAAAATCAGTAACTAAGATTATGGCACTTTCACATTTCCAAAAATCTCGTTTTATGGTCATAAGGGCATTACGGTCAATATTTAGGCGTTTAACGGAAACATCGGACGATTAGGGATTTGAGTGGTATAAACGCAGAGGCTTATACACACATGCAACTAGGTCCTAATGGAACTTTAAGGCATGTATAAATCTATATAAATCGGGTCAGAACTGAGGTCAAAGCAAAAGTCAAACTTTTGCGTCTCTCGGTTCCGAATCGGTTCAAAACATAAAGTTGTCGAATCAAACAAGCTTAGACAAGTTATTATACTTATTTTCAAGTTGTATGACTGATAAAACAGATTACACGCCTTCCGTATCATTAAATATGCGATTAACATTTCTGTTGACTTTTCGGAAGAAGTTTGACTCGATCAAACGACATAGTTAAGATTGAAATCAGTGGGTGACCTTTTAGGGGTTTATTACCCATATAAATACCAACTTATAACAACTTTCGATTCGACTATACTCTGGACCGATTGTGATCTATCGTGAAGTCAAACCGTAGTTACGACGGTTTGATTTCTAGGCTATAAACTAAGTATAAATGAATTAGAGAAGGTTAGGCATACTTACACACGACTAATGGATGATTTGGAATGCTTGTGGCCTGCTTGTATGCTCTGGAAATGCTCAGAAGTTGATGAACGATCAATGTTGCATAATGTGGGTCTTTATAAATAACTTCAAACATGCATGGATCATCAACACCTAAGTCTAGGAGTGAAACAATAACATCCACAAGTCCCCTACTAGCTAAAAACCACCTTAGGCAGCCCAAGGTATCGAAAAAATGGCATTTGAGTCGGTTCCATGCATCAACAGGCAGCTGCCTGTTTTTTCTGCATCTGCAGGTCGTAGGCGGCCCGCGTGAGATTTGGTTAACTGGTAGGCGGCCCGCGTGGCCCATCAGAACTTGTAAAACATGTTTTTCGTTATTGCATTTTGGTCCTTGGTCCCCCGAAAGGTCGTTTTCACTTGTTTTACTGAGTTCTTATCCTATAATTATAACATATGGGGGCTTTAAGACTTATACCCACTTTGTTAAGTCCTCGGGTAACTTTATGATCACCCGAAAAGCCCTAAATTTCAATGTTAACGATTTTAACCCTCACACACGAATTTTATCACAACTTGCTCATACGATAACGAAACTTCATGAAATTTTTGTGGTACATTCTAGTGAGCATAATTAATCGTTACAAAGCTTCGGGTTTGTCAAAAGGTCACTCAGAGGTATAACTTAAACATGTTGGCACATTTAACCCCTGTAGTTTGTAATCTCTCACTTTCTTTCACAATTCGCTTCGTATGATCCATGATCTATTCGTTTAAGGTTATAAACATCATGTAGGGTTATTGCAAAGTATATTTATTCATTGTTGACACTTTGAACCCTTATATTTACACAGTTTCACTGTTTGTCAACTTTAGTCCTTCAAGAACATTATTTTACGCGTTCAAACCTATGACACGTGTCAACACATTATAAGACGTAAATTTTTGAGGTGTTACATAAATACTTTGCATCGGGTTTGTTCTAATTACACTTTTTGTTCTTACGGTTTGGTTAACTTCTCGGTCCCAGCCAATTTCTTTTTGCTGAGACACTACCGCTTCATTTTTTTTTTTTTTTTGCCATTTCAATCCATCTGACTAACATCGGAACAAAAATAATTTCCTTCATTTTCTCTTCCCCTTCTTCCATTAAAAATATCAGAAAAAAAAATAATTTCCAGTTTATTTCTACTTCCTTTCACATTTCTCCTTACAAAAGGGCGCAAGGACATAGCCTAAATGAGTCAAGCATGTTAGATGGAACTATATGCAATCAATGACATCATAAACCACATTATCTTCACATTTATTTCTCTGTCACATGTAAATATATAGAAACTTTGTGTGTTCAACCAAACCTAATATATACTCAAAATAATAATATGATTTAAATAAACTGTTCGTCTAAATTAAATTAGGAATTTCCATATTATAATATTACTTAAAACTCTATAATCATACATAAAAACATAACACACTATAAACTAGGTATGAATATTCTATACTAAATACCGGTACTGATTGAACATATACGGTATTGTATTCATTTTTGAATTTAGCTCGTTTTCGATATCAGTACCACACGATACGGTATCGATTCCAGACTTTTAACGGTACCGTACCATACCAGTATTGACCGAACATATACAAGAAGGTATTAAGTTCTGCACCCTTTACTCCGGGTTAGTGCTCTTTGGCGCGGTCTATTCTGTCAGATATGATATCATATAGCCAGGCAAAAAAGGATACACTAGTAACCGCGTTTGAGCTTGGAAAAGCTTCCCTCTTCCTCCAACTATCAACATGATAAGAGCCTCACATAACCCCCCTTTAGCACAGAGAAATATACACCTAATCCCCGGATTGAATCTAAATTATTCTATACATTGATTATAAAGTTACTTACGAATCGGAATGGTCGGGCATAGTGAGTGTAACTCAGTGCTCTCTCCACTTAACAGTCGAGCTATTTTATAACAACCCTCGAAAACGACCATAAACGCTCCCAGATACATTCCGTGTGTGAAAAAACGGACCCGAAATACCTTTATATAATTAAAAATCAAATAAAACAAAAAAATATAGGGCCTCGCGGCCAGCGAAGGAGGATGCTTAGGCTGTCGCGGGGCGCGACGAATGACACCAGGCGACTTCTCAGGCCGCCACGTGTCGGACACGCGTCAGAACCAGGGGATGACTCATCAAACTCGTTGCCGCCTTTTAGGCTCTCGCGGGCCGCGACGGAAGAAGAAGAGGCTCTCGCGGGGCGCGAGAGACCTCTGTTTCAGCTATAAAAGGACCGAGATGCAGCATTTCCATGTTGTTCATTTTCTTTATTTTTCTCAATATCTATAAGCCAAAGCTATAGCCAAATACCCCCTAATAAGCGAAGCTCTACCTCGTTGTAAGTATTATAACCCCCGGTTACGTATTAGTTACTCTGCCCGATTGATCTAGAGCTCCGTAACGCATGTCAAGGCTCTGCCTGACTCAGTCGTTGGAATTCTGTCTCGAGGGTATAGCTAATGTAAATTGGGTTATTATACTAATGCGTGTGCATTGTTTATTTTAAATAGATTATAACCAGGACGTCACAAGAAATTATCTAAAATAGCAATGTGAGTACATCTGCTTTTAATAAACCGTTATTATAAAACCTCAATTATTTTAAAATATAAATAACAGTGATTGAGTATTTGTATTCTACAATTACTGTCGGTATGTTGGGGTTTTGTATACATAATTTGTTACTACACTGTGAGTAGTAACATTACCACAAGTCAGGATTGACAAAACCGTGGGTGGTAATTAAAGTAGATATAAGCAAATGTAATTGCGGGTTGCCCTCAATGTTGTAAAACGATAAAACTGTTTTGATTAAACTGAGATGCACTCACCAGTATTTCTTGCTGATAAAATGTTTTAAACATGTGTTTCAGATAACTTAGTATGAAGCCAATAAAAGCCAGCTGGAAAGCACTGAAGGCTTAGAAAAGTGGTCATAAATGTTACCTAATTAAAAATGAGAATTGTTTTCAATAACTAGGGTTATTCCCTATAACTGTATTACAAATGAAAATCGGGTTTTGTCCCACTTGTTATTATAAATATATTATCAGAAAAACTTGGGTTTTATCCCGTTTAATTATTTCAACCATTTTGGTGTTGAACTCTGATAAAAATATTTCCTAACTACGGTTCTGATGAAAATTTTCGCTGCCAAATTAATAAACACCGATACCATTTGACTGGCTCGCGGCTCCCGCTCCCAAGGTGGGGTCGGGGGCTGTGACATATTTCTTTCTTTACAAGACGCACGAGTGAAACTGTCAAACCATTAAGTCAACAGTTTTTTTTCTTGACAGGTGAACTTCACAACAGACGGCTAATTCATACCCGCAAGTCGCAAGCCCGCCACCACTCATTACCAGGACTATGTTTTCTTAACCGGGCCCACGCCTGGTCGAGAGGGGCGTTACGCTGTCCCCGAGAAAATTTCCAGCCTCCTGCCACATGACAGGAGTTGCACCATCCACAAGAGCCGACCCTCTGGAATAAATGCACTGTAGTAGAAAACTCGGTTGGGATCAAGAGTCGAACCTGAGTCTTTCCCCATTATTTCCAATGCATCAACCAGCTGGGCTGGGTTAAGTCAACAGGTTGAGAAAGAGTTTTGATTTTAGGAAAACTAGTTTTTTACTATCGCGGCGTTGCGGCCAACGTCTTTTGTTTTTTAGTCTGTGTTTACATGTGTTTTGAAATCACTACAAGCGCGTTGCCCACGGAAACCGCTGACAAGAATAAAAAGAAAATACAGAAAAAAACACTAAAAGATAACCAAAAGAAAATCAACCAAAAAAGTTGTATGGTAATAATGTTGTTCGTATGAAACCTGTGGTCAGAAATGAGCAAATGATACTGGGTACCGGTACCGAATTTCACGAACCGAAAGATCTTAAGTACCAATTCGGTACGACTTTTGGCGTTCCTGGTACCGGTTTGCTACCGTTTTTTACCTTCATATACAGGTACCGTAATTGGTATTTTCAGTACCAGTACCGATTCGGTATTGGTTGGCACCGAGCTCATCCATACCATTGAAACTAAAAAAATAAATCATTAAAAGTTGAAGAAAAAAAAAGTTGCACGATACCATTATTGTTATTGTTCATACGACACCCGTGATCAGGGATAAGCAAATGATACCGGGTAGCAGTACCGAATTTCCCGAAGTAAAATATTTTCAAAATCAATTCGATACTGACTTTTGGTGTTTTCTGTACCAGGCTGGTGTCGGTTTTACTTTTATGTACCGATAACCGTACTGGTATTTTTGATACCAGTACCGGTTAATAAAAAAAATACCAGTACCGGTTAATAAAAGCTTATCTAATTTAAAAAGTAAAGAAGATAATAAAACTATTAAAAAACATATATTATTATAACTTTTACTGTAGTACCGATTCGGTATTGGTTGGCACCGAGTTCATCCCTACCATTGAAACTAAAAAAGAAATCATTAAAAGTTGAAGAAAATAAAAAAAAAAAGTTGCACGATACCGTTGTTGTTGTTCATACGACACCCGTGATCAGGGATAAGCAAATGGTACCGGGTAGCAGTACCGAATTTCCCGAAGTAAAATATTTTCAAAATCAATTCGATACCGAATTTTGGTGTTTTCTGTACTAGTCTGGTGTCGGTTTTACTTTTATGTACCGATAGCCGTACTGGTATTTTTGATACCAGTACCGGTTAATAAAAAAATACCAGTATCGGTTGTTAAAAGCTTATCTAACTTTAAAAAGTAAAGAAGATAATAAAACTATTAAAATACATATATTATTATAACTTTGACTGTATATAGGGAAGGATCCACTAAAAGATGGATTTTGGCTAAGTAGCCTAAGAAGGATTGTGATAATGACATGTGGTACTCCTAATAAATAGGAATGAAGGGCATTTTGGTCCTTATAAATAGGAGTGAAAATGACATGTGACACTTCTTTTGTTTTTAAAAATTACAACAAAAGAAATCTAGTACAAAAAAATATAGCACAAAAAATATAGCACAAAAAAATATAGCACAAAAAAATCTAGTACAAAAAACATAACACGAAAAATTCAGCAAAAAATATATAGTACAAAAAAATCCAGCATAAAAAATTGAGAAAAAAAATTAAAACAAAAAAATTAAGCACAAAAAATTATGCAAAAAAATATAGTACAAAAATCCAGCAAAAAAACATTATACAACATAGAAATACAACACATTTTAGTGGGGTTTTCCAGTCTTCATATTTTATATAGCAATATGGTACTCAAATTAAAGATAAAAAGACGCTCGATTTTACGGTGAAATTTTTATAAAAAAATAATGTCGTATAAAAAGGTTATGAACATTTAAAAAATAGGAGTAAAATATGTATGTGTCTTGCATGTGGGGAGAGAAAGTTCATAAATAGGATTTTTCCAAGATACCCTTACACTCCTCTTTTCTTCTACACTTACCATTAATTTGAAAAATGAATGGTTAAGATTTTTTCTTAACTTAGGCAAAATAAACATTTTATTTGATCTTACCCCATAAGAATTTTCGATACAAATCTTAACCATTGATTTGAAAAATGAATGGTTAAGATTTCTTCTTAACTTAGGCAAAATAAACATTTTATTCGATCTTACCCGTAAGAATTTTCGATACAAGTGATACGATACCAGTTCGATACGACACTATCACTAATCTCATATAAAAACTCAAGTTTAGAAAGCAAAATTGCACCATTACGAACAGCCAGAAAGTCTCCAAACGCTCTATCATCATCATCTGGATTACAAATTCTCAAAATCTCACCAACAAATCTTTCTCCATTCAAATCCGGTACGATCTCAATCCAATCCAATCCAATCCAATCCACTTGTCAATTTCACCACCACTACCAGATCTCTAACCTTCCATGACTTTCACAACAACAACCACAAACCCTAAAACCTAACAACAGCAATGTCATACAACGACAAGATCCCCGTGATAGACTCGCCAACAAGCTCCAGATCAGTAACCGAGACCGTAAACGGCTCACACCAGTTCGTAATTCAAGGTTATTCGTTAGCCAAAGGTATGGGGATCGGAAAACACATCGCCAGTGATAATTTTACGGTTGGAGGTTACCAATGGGCTGTGTATTTCTATCCTGATGGGAAGAATCAGGAGGATAATTCGACTTATGTTTCGCTTTTCATTGCGCTTACTAGTGAGGGTTCGGATGTTAGGGCTTTGTTTGAGCTCACTTTGGTTGATCAGAGTGGGAAGGGGAAGCATAAGGTGCATAGTCATTTCGATCGGGCGCTTGAGAGCGGTCCGTATACGTTGAAGTATAGAGGCAGTATGTGGTATGTTGCTGGATTGGTTTTGTTGATTTTATGTGTGTTGTGTGACTGATTTATGTGTTGGTTGGTTTTATATTGTTGTGATTAATGTTAGGGATTGTAGGTATATGGTATAGCCTATAGGTTGTTTGTGTACGTATTCGGATGGATTTTGGACCGGTGTTGTGGATAAAGGGGAGAGTTTTGCTTATGTAGAATAGATGTACTTGGTCTTTTGTTAATCGGACTGCTTATTTAGATGTAGTGATTGCTTTAGAGTTGTGATTTGTGGTATTACATTATCACATCACCAAGGTCTATGTTGTCAAAAGTCCCCTAGGCGTACGCCCTAAGTAGTTAATGCGGTAAAATATCGGATATCGGTCAAGGACGGATATTTGAGATATCGGTTATCGTGCTCATGCTAAATTTATATGTATAGCAATTTAACACTAACAATTTAGTATACTCTAGTCTCCTACCATTAACAAATTAACCATTTGCAACTTGCAAAACACTAACAATTGTTGCAAGTAGGAACTGACTAAGACTTAAAACACTAACATTTAACAGTAACAACTAACAATTAAGACTTAAAACACTAATAGCAACAATAAGAAGAAAGACGAATGATAGAAATAAGAAGAAAAGTACTGATATCGAGAAATCGGTGATATATTAGTCAAATATCGGTCAATATCGCCGATATTATCGGTACTGATATTCTGACTGATATCTTGGCAAGGGACCGATAACCGATATATCGGTGATATATCGGGATACTAACTACATAGCGCGCGCCACGCCTATGCGTTCAGACGTAGCTCAGCGCACCAAATGTGCTGCGTCCTGAAAGGCGAGTTTTCATGCGCTGCTTCAGGGCGTTTTCTCGCCAAATGCCGGCCAAAATGGTTAATAAAAACCTAAAGAAGGCTGGAATTAACCTAAATAAGCATGGAATCAACCTAAAGCATCCTAAATTAGCCCTAAACAAGCATAAAACATGTCTAAAACCCCTAAAATTGGTATTTTATACTATGCGCCTAGCTTAAAAAAGCTCTCGTTTTTCAGCGTCTTGGCTCTGGGCTCCGGGCTCGGCCTATGCGCCTTGGGCTTTTGACAATATAGACCAATCTTACTTTCTTTTCTTCTTATAATACCTTTTTAATGGACCTTGTCTTGGCTAAATGTCAATAGTGTGTATAATGTGTATCCTTTTGGTTATTTACATGACCTGTGTAAACTGGATCATGTATTTGGGTTGTTGTGGGAAGCTCACAAGCTCGTAGTTAGCTTGAATTAGTTCGTTTGGACTTTTTTGGTTAGTTCACTGGTTATAATAGGATATATCTTGTAGAGTAAATTACAAGTTTTGTCCTTTATGTATGTCCCAAATTGCAGGCGCTGTCCTTTGTCTTTAAAATTGATGAGTTTTGTCCTTAATGTTTGCAAATCTTGCACGTTATGTCCTTTAGGCCTAACTCAGTTGGATTTTTCTATTATGTCTGGTCATGTGACTTGCATGTGAGGGTATATTTGTCCTTTTACAATTGTAGGGACTATTGGGTAAATATTTAATATCTAAGTGTAAAATGATTAAAATATATATGAATAGAATAGATCTGTATACTCTTCTCTCTAACCTAAACACACACTCTCTCTCCTACAAACCACCACCGCCACCAAGTATCATCTTCTGCCACCACCTCCAACCTAACCCACCCACCCATCTCTCTTTTAACTACAAAACCCTATTTTTTTTTCACTCCAACAACAGCAACTAAAAGAACTCAAAAACCCATTTACACCAATAAAATTTCTGATTGCTCAGACTTTTTGTCTAAAATATTCTCTCAATAGCTCTGTCTAAAATATTCAAAGAGATCCATCGGTGCAAGCGATGAGGAGGTTTGAAGCGTAGGAGTCGACGGTGTCGATCTTCGTACGACAACCGGCGAGGAGTTCGAGTGAGTTATATGCAGCGTGCACCTTCTTTTCCGGTGGGTTTTCTTAAAAATGTTATATCCTAATTATATGTAACATTTTATATATGATTTGTAGAAATCTCCTCTGATCGCCTCCACTACAAAATGGAGATTTATTGATCTGAAAAAGTGGATGTGGAGTTGGTGGTAAAAAGTGGGGGTGGTGCGGTGGTGGTTCTGGAATTTCAGATGAGAGAGAGAAGGGAGAGAGGGGGAAAATCTAGCTCCGTTAGATTTGGTGGTGATGATTGTGGCAGTGATGTTGGTAGAGGTGGAGTTGAAGGGGATGGCGGCGGTTGTGGTGGGGAGTGGTGACAGTGGCTGTGAAGGTGGAGGTGAAGGGTATGGCGGCGGTTGTGGTGGGGAGTGGTGACAGTGGCTGTGAAGGTGGAGGTGGTGCATCTCCTCCGCAGATGGAGAGAGAAGAGAGAGAGAGAGAGTGAGGGAGGAAGAGAGAGAGTGCAGTGGTTTTAATTTAATATATTTTCTATTTTTACAAAATAGTCCTAATCTATATATTAGTTACACAATAGCCCCTTAAATGGTGAAATTACAATAGTACCCTCATGTGCCTTGCACATGATCAGTTTTAACCAAAAAATCTAACTGGGTTTGGCCTAAAGGACATAACGTGCAAGATTTGCAAACATTAAGGACAAAACTCATCAATTTTAAAGACAAAGGACAGCGCCTGCAATTTGGGACATACATAAAGGACAAAACTTGTAATTTACTCTATCTTGTATTTGAGAATGTATTGTGAGTGACATCTGATAACACAATTTAGGAGATGTGTCTGGTTGAAATTACATTTTCCAGATTCATAGAGCAGTTTTCCTCAATTTCTTACCTCCCAGATTTACTATGTGAAATGATGTTTAACCACTCGTTTTAGAGTAATTTGCTTTCATAGTTTGATGCATAGTTGTACAAAGTTCATATATGTTTGGTATAACTTATTTTCTATAAAATTAACTGAATTCAACATGTACTTTTTAAGGGGTTACAAGCGTTTTTATAGGCGAGCATTACTTGAAACATCAGATTATCTCAAGGATGACTGCTTAAAAATCAATTGCACTGTTGGAGTGGTGGTTTCTGCAACGCATTGTCCTAGGTTACATTCTATTCAGGTCCCAGAATCTGATATGGGATTAAATTTTGGCATGTTGCTTGAAAATATGGAAGGTTCAGATGTTATCTTCAACGTTGCTGGTGAAATATTTCACGCCCATAAGTTGGTATTGGCCGCTAGATCCCCTGTTTTTCGGACTAATTTTTTTCGGGAAGAGGGAGATGATCATGAGATTGTCATCACTGATATGGAACCTAGGGTTTTCAAGGTAATTCATACTCACTCCAGCCTAGGGATGCAAACGAATCAAATGTTCGGCGAACAGTTCGGCAGGAAGTTCGTTTCTGTTTGTTTTTTTATTAAACAAAAATGAACACGGACAAGAAATTTTGTTCGTTTAGTTAAATGAACGAACATGAACAGAGGCCGCGTTCGTTCATTTATGTTCGTGAACGTTCGGTAACGTGTTCGTTTGTGTTCGATAGTTCATTAGTGTTTTTAGTTTTTATGTTTTACTTAAATACTTCAAAATTCCGACACATAAAATATTTAATAAGTGTCGGTGTATTATATATTTTGTTCATGAACGCTTGTTTGTGTTCGTTTGTTTCCATTTGTGTTCATGAACATTAGTTTGTGCTCATTTGTGTTCATCAATTTTTGTTTTCGTTCGTTGCCTAAAATTAACAAACGACCACGGACACGAACAAGTTCATTTCCTTACCAAACGAACGCGGACATAAAATCTCGTTCAGTAAATGTTCATGAACAGTTCGTGAACACATATTTCTTAACAAACGAACACGAACAAGGTCTTGTTCGTTCGGTTTGTTTGCAGCCCTACATCCATCCCCAAGTTATTGTCCATATTACTATTTGTGTATAAGAAAATAATGATTGTAGCATGCTTTTTGGTTGAAAAACGTTATTGTACTTTTCTGCATCTTTTTTTTTAAGGTTTGGCTATTGTTCAACAGGCAATGCTGCACTTCATATACAGAGATGAACTTGATGAAGATGAGTTGGCGGCTTCTAGTGCGTCTAGTGAATCCCATGTGGGGGATACGTTATCAGCCAAGTTGTTAGCTGCTGCTGATGAGTATGATTTGTGTAGACTCAAACGAATGTGTGAGTCGCGTATCTGCAAGGATATATCTGTAAGTTCTGTTGGCCGAATTCTAGCATTTGCAGATACTTATCATGCTATGGAACTCAAAGCTATTTGCCTCCGATTTGCTTCTGAAAACCTTGCAGGTATGCCACCTTTAGTCTTGGATATTATTGATATTACCTGTTGATTTAATTTTCTAGTGAACTATGGTTTCTACGGAACATTTTCATCGACATAACTGATAAATCTCTACAATTATCTTACTTGTTTTTAACTACCTGTATCAATAATTATTCTGTTTTCTTATAACGAAAGTGATCTTCCTATTTTATGATTGGGATTGTGTATTATCTTAAACTGGGTTAAAAAAAAGAGCTACAAGTTGATTCGGTCAAATGGGTTATATAGTAAACCGGCAGTGGCGGAGCCACACTTTGAACAACGGTGTCGTCCGACACCATTGAATTTTGTGTAACAAATACAACGTATAATAGGAAAAATTCGAGCGACACCATTGTTTTTTTACGAGCGACACCATTGTCTTTTTACAAACAACACCATTGTTTTGTTCTCTTCTAAAAGAATTTGATAATAAAAAAATTTATATTTCAATAATTAAGCCATGTTACTTGAATTTAATTAGGATACTTTAAATCATTTGATGTCCATGCTTAATTTTTTTCTAATCTAGTAAGCATTATAGGCCCGTGTCTAATTAGTTTTGTTTCAGTTGTTTAACCTAACCGGAACCAGATGTATGATGGTCATCTGAATAATGCTTGCACTGGTTTGTTATAATGAAAAAGAGTTTTTTTTTCAAGTTGCCATTCTACATTATAACAATTCAAAACGTGAATAGTAATAAATCTATGTTTGGCCATTTAATAGTTTAATTCATAATTATAAGGCTATAATATTATATTTTTATAATTAATTTATGTTTCTAACCCTGAATATTAATAAACTTATCACACAACCTCTAAACTATAATTTTTTATAAACGATTTACATATACCCTTGAACTTTAATAGATTTACCATAGGTAAGTTTAATCATAATTATATTTTTTTATAAGTGATTTAGGTTTCGACCCCCAAACTTTAATAGAGTTATCATACGGTCCTTAAAGTTTAATAAAGTTAATAAACTTATTTTTTTTCCTTTTTAACAAATATTTGTTCTTTTATCCTTTTTATAGGTTTAGTCCTTTTTTGTTTTACTTGTTATAATTAAAGTTAACTTTTAACTCTAAACATGGTTATTTAATCATGTTGCTTTTTAACCCTTCAATATAAAATATACAAGATAACAAATATTATTATTTTTTTATTTACCTTATTATAGACTTATAGTTAAATGAAACGTTTAACTCTAAATTGTTTATTTAAATGTGTTGATTGCTTTATTTTACCATCATGAAATATATACATCCTCGTCGTCAACCTCTACGACCTCGCCACGAAACGTGGGCTCCAATCTTCACCATCAACCTCCTACGACCCGCCGCGAAGCGCATGCTCGAATACTAGTTGAAAACATTATGTATCGTTTTCAAAACATGAAAATGCGTACAGAGCAACTATTAAATGAAATTTTTTATATATTTCAAATGACTTTTGTAATTTTATTATGTATTTTTATTCATTGACATTGTACTTTTACTGTGATATTTGCTTTTATTATGTGATTCGACCCGACTATATCCGAACCGATCTAAAAAGTTTGACTCTGGGTTACTATAAACCGGGGTATCCGACACCATAAGAAAAAGTTTCTGGCTCCGCCACTGTAAACTGGGAACCAACTCATGATTTAATAGTGCTTTTGGGAACCAACATCATTTTAGTTAATTTTACCTGTAAATTGCTGCCACAGTATACATATGCAAAAAAAATGCCTGTATAAAAATTAAAAAGTAGTAAAATGCCATTTCCGTCCCTGAGGTTTGGTCAGTTTTGCGACTTTCGTCCAAGGGTTTGTTTTTCCGCATCTAGATCCAAAAGGTTTGAAATCGTGCCATTTTCATCCGGCTCGCTAACTCCATCCATTTTCTCTATTAATTAAGAGGTATTTTGTCTATTTTGCTAACTTAAAGGGCTAATCGGTCTTTTTCACTTTATGTAAAAAGACCAAATACCCCTGAAAAAGACCGAATTGCCCTTTAAGTTAACAAAAAGACGGAAATACTCCTTACTAATTGAGAAAAAGGGATGGAGTTAACGAGCCGGATGAAAATGACAAGATTTCAAACCTTTTGGATCCAGTTGCGCGAAAAAACAAACCTTTGGACGAAAGTCGCAAAACTGACCAAACCTCAGGGACGAAAATGGCATTTTACTTTTAAATAATGCTATTTTTGTATGACATGCATATTATCTTATTGGTATATGTTTGGCATGTATGTGTGTTACTTCTTTCTTATTGATATTGTGGTACAAATGGCAGGTGTTATGCGATCAGATGGGTTTGAGTATCTGAAAGCAAACCATCCGGCATTGCAATCGGAGATTCTGAAGACTGTGGCTGGTTGTGAAGAAGGCTATAGCAGTGGTGGCGGTGGTAAAACAATGAGTGTTTGTGCTCAGCTGTCAGACGGCGGAGATTCAAATAGCAGGAGGGTAAGACAGAGAACTTGATTGTTTGTTTTTGTTTTTATTAGAATGATTCTGTTATACAGTAAAAAGAAGACGGCAAGGGCAATGGTTGTTGTGGTGGTTTGCGTGATATGCCGGTTCTGTTGTGATTTTGATGATGAAGCTGTGTATAATATAATCGCGGTTGTGATGTAGGTGAGATGGGTAAGGTTTCTCATGTAGTGATTAGCTTAGATGCCCACAAGTAAGCTGGAAACGTCGTTGTTGTGACATAAGTTTGTGATTTGTTTGATGGCATTCAAATCAAAAGTAAGCTGGAAACATGTGGATTCAAGAATTCAGTTATTATAGGTAATTACATTTCTTTAATTGAATTGCTCAATCTTAAACTTCTGAGTTGATATTTTTTCCAAGTCCAAACACAAATAAAATGGAAAACGAAACTAGAAAATGCAATGAACTGAGCTTGAACGCGTTGGAATTCGAGTCATTTCGGACCATATATAATATGTTATATATTTTTGCCTAAATAAAGCGGAAATCGAGCAAATCTGTGTTTGATAATTGAAATGTGTCCAGTTGTGGAATCTATGTAATCTTTATATATGTTTTCAAGTTATATGATAGGAGCGCCATCATCGACTCAAATTACAAAACTTGCGTGATGCGTGATGTTCTTAAATCCATGACGGCCAGTCATTTTTGTCTAGCACTGTCACCAACTTGAATTGCGAGTGCAATGCAACGTTCTTGAATCCTTAGTGGCAAGACATATCGTCTAGCGTACGGTTGACCAAAGTAGTTGGTTTCATTGTCTCAGACCAGCTGAGAAGTGCAAGATGAGCAGAAAATCTGAACCAGAATCGAATATATCTATGCGTTATGAGTCTCGCGTGACGTTCTTAAATCCATGAGGGCCGGTCATTTTGTCTAGCACTGTCACTGACTCGAATTGACTGCCATGCGATGTTCTTGAATCCGTAATGGCAAGTCATATAGTCTATATAGCATATATTGACCCATAATCCGTTATATTGTCTTACACCAGCTGAGAAGTGCAAGTTGAGTAGAAAATTGATCAAGTGAAACAGAATCGAATTTATGTTTTTTAGAACGGCGACTTTCTTGTATTAGGCTACCGCACTCCCAAATTGGAGAGGCCAGTTGCCTCACTTCGGCCAGACTATGTTATCTTAACCGGGCTTACGTTGGCTTCAGAGTTTGGCTTGGGCGTTTCCCCGAGAGACCATACCGCCGAGTACCACTTGACAACCGTTGTGCCACCACAAGAGCTGAACACTCCCTAACGTAACACACGGTGGGATGAAAACCCGGGTGGGCTCAGGATAGAACCTGACACCTCTGCAAGGAGGCTAGGCTCTATCCAATTGGCTAATCCACAAAATTGGCACAAGTGAGGATTGAACTTGGGTCTCCATTGGAGAACCCAAGCCTCCCTACCACTAGTCCGTAAGTGGTGGACTAGAATCGAATTTATCTAATATAGTTGAATCAAACCAAAACCCATGTTTTGATTTTATATTTATTCATAACGGACTTTTTGGCTTGATTTTGGCTACATACGTGCACAAAACCGAACTCTGATGATTTCTTCAGTTAGTGTTCAATAAATAATTAAATTTCAAACAGGGTGTTGAACTATGTACCCAAGTTACAACTGGTTACTTTGATGATTTCAGGTCAAGAACAAGTTGTAATTGGAAAGAACTAGTAAGTTCTACAAGGGCGATGCAGCTGGAAAAACCCAAACAATAAAGTCATGAGATGCCCAAAAGGATATCAACATGTTTTACATCGATCGAGAGCTATAAAACGAATATCGATACTGGTTCCGATAATACTGATTACCGATACCAATGTTCGGACAGTATAGACTATAGATTCAGTTCGTCACCGGTACATCCGGAAAGGATATCAATACAATGGCGTATTAATTTGTTTCTAAATATGAATGAAAGTTATTAAAGAAAAATGAAACTGAAAAAAAAGTAGGTTAAAAATATATGTTATTTACAATATTAGTGAAATTTATTAGTATATTGGAGTACAGAAGAGCATTTACAATGATGACCCTAAAAAATATGTGAATGGGTTTAGTTATATTATAAGGAATGATTGTTAGTGTTTTGGAGTGGTTGTGAGTGGAGGAGAGACAAAATTTATGGGAAAGTTACTGTTCATCTGTAAATATATGGGAAAAAATCTAGAGAGGGAAAACCTTATAAATTTTTTAATATTTTTAGAAATGGTTGTGAGTGTGTAGAAGAGAAAAAGATAATGATAAAGGTATAAAAAATATTATTTAATTGAAAAGAAGAGAGAAAAAGTAGTTTTTTAGTGTAAATAAATATATGGATATGGATAAGAAATTCATTGTGAATGCTCCATGAAGAGTTGCTAAATAATATACAAGTAGTATAAGGATACAATAATAGATATTATGATGTAAATACCCATGACATGGTGGTCTAGTGATAAAGTGTTTACCCTCTACAAAAGTGGTGAGTTCAAATTCAAAACCTTGCAAAATGCAAGGTTAGGTAGTGTTTAAGTATAAAAAAATTGTTATAAAAAAGAGAGTGTAAATTAATCAAGTAATTTGACTATACTTATAATTATTTGTTTTTACCCCTTGCTTTTAAAACCAAATTCCAATACATTTGGCCATTCACAAAAGTTCGGCCTGCTGAAAATCAATTAACACGACCCCCTTAGGCTGGTCCATCACCCTTTCTGGTGGTCCAGTGCTAGCTCTTTCGCAACCTTCGAGTGGAGCATGTGACTCCTCGCAACATCATGTCCACCACCATGACTCAGAAGACATAGACACATCCTTGTTAGTTCTTTTCTCGTCATCATTTAAGAAACCCGGAAAGTGACTTTACCTCGCCAAACAACCTAAAATGCTCAAACGCCCACTCAGATGTTACTTGTTACACGCTCAAATTATAAGCGTCGTGCAACATCCATGAATCTTCAAAAACTGGTCCATTAACCATTTCACTCACGTATATTCGAGTTCACTGGTTTCAAATTGCCTTTGACTCGTCAATAAAGCAGCCTCAAATCTAAACTAATGGGGACACCAAAAATTGAAAGCCCTTTCGACACTTTTAGTTGATCATTAACACGCTCACCAAAGATATGCACTAGCAATCACAAACTCACGCATTTAAGCACATCTCCAAGTATACCCGATCTACATCTAACCAACCTTAAGCCTCTTGAACCGAATTCAAGCATGCATCATTATTATTTTTTTAGGCTATCAAGTGAGTTGACCATGAGCAGCATTGCCAGCTCAATTTGGGTCACTTCCAGCCATAGTCAACACAACAAAGTATCTAAATAAAGCCAGACTTTCACAGCATGCTAAGTAGGGTCATCCTAAATAATAATACAATATGCAAGCTAATGCAAGCTGAGAACAATAATGAAAAACAACTTAGATTAATAGAAAATAAGAAACAAAAGACTCCAACTTGTTCTAGGTTTTTTTAACAAATAACCAGAAACTAATGCAAGCTACTCAACAAAATACAGAAAAACAAGTAGTTAATATTTCGTCGCTACAAATAAATGCAAACAAGAGAAACCGAAAGCACCCAACAGACACTAAAACACCGGAAAATGAATCATAACCGCAAACACATTTATCTTCTTTTTTTTTAAACTTAATCCAATTCCCAGACTGAAGATCCTTACTTGGCCATCATGACTTTAACAAACTCCTCATAGTTGATCTGGCCATCACCGTCCACATCAGCCTCGCGAATCATCTCATCGACTTCCTCATCTGTCAGCTTCTCACCAAGATTAGTCATGACATGACGCAACTCAGCCGCAGAAATGAAACCGTTTTGATCCTTATCAAACACCCTGAAAGCTTCCTTGAGCTCTTCCTCAGAATCAGTGTCCTTCATCTTACGTGCCATCAGGTTAAGAAACTCCGGGAAATCAATCGTCCCGTTCCCATCAGCATCCACCTCATTGATCATATCTTGAAGTTCAGCTTCTGTCGGGTTTTGCCCAAGAGATCTCATCACAGTTCCAAGTTCCTTGGTGGTGATACAGCCTACATATATACATCACTAATCACTTTAAATACAAACTGATTCTCGTTACGTTTCATACTTTCATCTTATTACACACGTCACAAGAACAAAAACAAAATCAACTAAAAGAGTAACAAGTCAAACAAGTTACGATAAGTTAATCACTTAAACTAAATGTCTAAATTGATCTGTTAATCACCTACACAGCCCTAAAACAATCATTAATCGCGTTACGTTCCATACTTTCATCTTATTACACGCGCCAAATTAAAAAAAAAATTTTAACTAAAAGAGTAACAAGTTCTAATAACTTAATAACTTGAAACTAAATGTCTAAATTCAGTAAATTGATCTGTTAATCACCTACACAGCCCTAAAACAATCATTCTTATAAACCAAACAGATCTAACAACATAACAACAACCTAGGGTTTGGTTAATCTGTCATCTCCTTCAAAATCACTCACAACAAACACTTAAATCCTAAACAATCAATCAATCATCCATCATACAACACAAAAACACAACAATAACCAAAACTAATTATCAATTCGGCTGACGTCATCATTTACCCCCAAATCTAAAAGTCAACATCTATGATAAGATGATAAATTCATAATCAGACGATCAGAAACCAGATCTGAAACGATAACATACTCAATCAATCATGATTAAAGAAAACATAGATCGAATAACCGATTTAAGGTTTGTAACGGTATGAAAGCAATAGTAAGAGGAATAGAGAGAGCTGACCATCGCCGTCCTTGTCGAAGAGGCTGAAAGCCTCCTTGAATTCAGAGATCTGATCATCTGTGAGCTGATCGGCCATTGTTGTTGAAGGAGAAGAAGAAAGAAGGGTTTGGTTACAGAAGAAATGAAAGTGAGAGTGTGTGGTGATTGGAGTTGGGCCGGGCTGTCGAATATATATAAAAGAGTGTATGGTGGTCCTCCACGCATCTGATGCTTCCTCCCTCCTACCATCCTCCTACGTTTTTACAATATTGCCCTCCCTTTTGAGTCTTGTTTTTCTTCCAAATGTTCCTTCCATCTTCATTGCTACTTACACTGGTTGTCTAGTATCTTTTTTCTTTAGTTTCTTATACATGGTTTCTTTATTATATTGTATTGTATTATATTATAATTTGCAACATACTGATGTAATGGTTGTTGTAATGTATGCATTATGGTTTGTATAGTGGTATAATTTGCAACATATTGATGCAATGGTTGTTGTAATGTATACATTATGGTTTGTATAGTGGTAATGATATATCAGGGAAATTGGTCTGTAATAATCCCACCTAGACCTTATTGGTCATTAATAATCTCACCTTAGAATATTCCCCCCACCAGTCCCACCTTTCACCTATTTTTCCTGCAATGGTCCCCCGTTAAAAAAACTTAACGCAGTTAAACTTTTTTTCCAAATTACAAACAAATTTTTTAGGGCTTTTGATTAGAATGACGATACGAGTCCATTGATGTAAAACTTGTCTCGAAACGGTGCTCCAAACGATGAAAATGGCGCTTTAATTCGGGTGTTTAAATTTCCAATTAACCAAAATCAAGTCACTTGGAGCACCATTTCGAGGCAAGTTTTACATCAATGGACTCGTATTGTCATTCTGATCAAAAGCCCTAAAAAATATGTTTGTAATTTGGAAGAAAAAAAAACTTAACTCCGTTAAGTTTTTTTAACGGGGGACCATTGTAGGAAAAATAGGTGAAAGGTGGGACTGGTGGGGGGGGGGGGGGGGATATTCTGAGGTGGGATTATTAATGGCCAATAAGGTCTATGTGGGATTATTACAGGCCAATTCTCCTATATATTATATATAGATTACGATGAACCTGTTAAACCAGAAAAAATAGACGCGGGTTCATCGTATCGCGTGAGTCCTAGATCAACTTAGTTATTTTATTCTATGTTTTATGTTTCGGTTTAATTTCTTCGCATTAACACGCCGCAACTTCAGTGTCGGTGGTCGCGGACAGTAGTATGGCATTAGTGTTCGCCCCGGCTGCAACGCATGGGTACTTAATACTAGTTAAATTATAGTTATATATATATATATATATATATATATAGGGTTGGGTTATATGGAAAACCCCATCTTTTTTAGAAAACCTTGGAAACCCAACCTCATCCATTGATTTAAATAGATCTAAATAGATCAATGGCCCTCATTTGTTTAGAGGATTCTTGCCTTTAAAAACAATATAATAGTCCATGCTAGTACAAGTTAATGGCAATATGGGTAATGAAAAAGCAACTTTATTGACTTTGGAAAACACAAAACGTGACTTTTGAATTTGGAAGTACCATCAAATCACCATAAAAGCTTCTCTTTCTCTTTCCTCTTTCCCTTTCCCATTTCTTCTTCCCTAATCTTGAAGACAAACAAACAGGAGAAACAACCACCGCCAGCAACCACCTTCTCCAAGAGAAACAAACAACCACCACCAGCAACCACCTCCTCCGACGAAACTCACCGGGCTTCTTCTCCGGCCCTCTCTCTCCTCAATTTTCAACTCATCTAACAACCATAGCCATGCCAATCTCTCTCATCTCCGTCTAATTCTACAAAAAGCTTCAACCTTTAGAAGTGTTGGTGCATGCGTCTGTCGACTTCGTCTTGTATCGAGTCTTGCTTTGTATTAGATAGATCAGGGCACGCAAAACGAGAAAAGTGTGTTTATGGGTATTTCGCACGAAATTAGATTTCGCATGAAATCTAATTCCGTTTGAGCTGGTCCGTGCGAAATTAGCTTGCCTATAAATACCTGATGTGTCTGTGTCATTTGGTACGAAATAACTTTCCGGATTCAGTACCGAAGTGCTGCCGAAGTGTCTACTCGCTGTAAATCTTTGTCAAATCAATCAAAAGACAATTTAAAGTGTATATCTAGCTAAATTGAACTCGATACGTTTGTTTCCGCCTCTCGTATTGAGAAAAACTCTTCTGATCGACTCGTTCGGGTCTGAAAACGATCCTACAAGTGGTATCAGAGCTCAGGAGGAAGAGTTCTTACCAATTCAGCTGCAAATTCTGATTTCTACACATTCTTTTTCAAAATTAACAATTTTTCACGGTCAAAATGTCTTGAATTTCACACATTATACGCGCATTAGTGTTTTAACAAACCCTTGAAAGTTTCAGATCTTAAACCGGCTTAAAACCTGATCAATTTTGGCAAAAACAGCTCGAGATGATGACATCAGCAGTATTTCGCACGAAATAAAGTCCTAATTTCGCACCAGATTGTAATTTCGTTTGAGAGGTTCACACGAAATTAGCTTATTTCGCTTCAACTGGTATTTCGTTTGGGTATTTCACACGAAATTAGTTATTTCGTTTGAAAGGGTGTTATTTCGCACGAAATTAGTTATTTCGCTTGAAAGAGTATTTCGTTTGAAGGAGGAATTTCGTTTGAAAAGTCTGTTTTGTGAAAATTGTTACCGAAACATGGAAGAGGAATTTTATAACGCATTTGTTACCACCCCGACTACTCCGGCATCTGTTACTCAGAACTTGAACATGGAAAATGAAACGGACACTATGCAAAAACCGCCTAAGCTTATGAATATCGAGGAGTATAAAGGATGGGAGGAACGATTTGAGAATTGGGTTCAAGCAAATTATTTGGATGCTTGGGAATGTGTTGAAACGAAATATATTAGACCACTGAATGATGATGAAGAGGAGATTGCTATTAAAGATCTAAGTGTTGATGATAGAAATAAATACAAAAATGAAAAGATGATGATTAGTCTATTGCATCAAGCAGTTAAGGAAGATATCTTGGTTTTACTTCAAGACAATGGAAGTGCATATTCAATTTGGAAAGCTTTAAAATCAAAGTTTGTTGGAAGTAAAGAAATGATCAAGAACAAAAAATCACTTTTGAAAAAGGAATTTGATCTATTTCGTGGTTTGAGAACTGAGAGCACCAAGCAGATTATTGAAAGATATTGCAATCTGTTAGTCCAAATGAAGAAAGTGAGCATCACAAAAGATAATGAAGAGTTGATAGAAAAATTGGCTGATGCATTTCCACATGAAACTTGGAGCACATATCTCATGATGTTGAGAAATAAGAAAGATTTTAGTAATTTGACACTGAATAAATTCATTGAAAAATTTGAAGCTCAGGAAATGGAACAAAGGAAGATCTCAAGAATGAAAGATTTTGATGGTGAACAAGATATTAGTCTTTATTACAAAGGAGGTATCAGTAATAAGACCAACATGTCACCAAAGGTTGAGACTGCATTCAATGCTAAGAGTTCGTCTGGAGGTTCATCTAAAGGATCAAACAGCAAAACAAGTTTTTCTTCATATTCATCATTTAATCCAAACTTTTCAACAACAAAGAATGGAAAGAAGTTACAATGCAACATGGTATTAGATCTTGAAAATGGTCAAAATTACATAGAGGAGGTTGCAAAAGGTCACATGTCTTTGTTGGTAACTGTGTTAGAGTCATATGAGAGTTTAGTGGCAGGTCGGATCGGAAATCCAATGTTGACAAAAGAGGATTACGATTAGATTGATGCTGAGGATATGGAATTGATGGATATAAAGTGGTGTTTGGCGAGTGTTTTGAGAAGAGCCAAAAAATTTAAACAAATTACGGGAAGAGATGATTTCCGTGATGCAAATGTTTCTACTCTAGGTTTTGATAAATCTAAAGTTACTTGTTTTCGTTGCAGGGAAAAAGGACACTTCAAGAGAGAGTGCACAAATCACGAAGCAAGTGGAGCTCAAAATCCGTTCAACAATAATGACTACTATCGGAAAGCAATTTATCATCAAGTTGCTCAACAACAACAAGAACCACAAACTGCACATGCTAGGAAGACAATCAAAGATTCATCAAAGAGAGCTTGTATGGTGAATCAAGATGATAAAAAGTCAACAAAAGAATTCAGTTGGGATAAATATGTTTCAGCTGGTAGTAAAGCATGTCTGATAAATCAAGATGATGAAAAATTACCAGAAGGGTTTAGCTGGGCAAATTTTAGTTGGGATGATTATGATCCTAACAAAACTCCAAATCACAAAGCTTTTGTTGCTAGAGTTGCTGAAGACAGTGATAATGATAATGATTATTATGCAAGGAGAATGAAAGAGCATTTAAAATTGATGGAGGAGAGTGATAGTGATGATGGAAAAGTTCGAAAGAAAAAGAAGAAAGGTAAAAAACATATTAGCAGTGATGATGAAGAAGTTCCAGTGATAAGGAAAAAGGTCAAAGACATTCCAGTTTTCACAGTTGAAGCTGAAGCTGATGCACAAAAGATTCCGGTGATATGTGAAAACTGTGAAGCAGTAAAGAAGCAGAATAGTACTTTGATTCATAACATGAATAGATTGAAAGAATCTTACGATGTTTTGAATAAAGCCATAAATCAATACAATCAGTCAAGCAGTGAACAAGCAACAGCTATGAAGACACTTCAAGGAGCTTTCATGACAAAGCAGAAAGTTGTCAACAATTACATTGAGAAATGTGTTGTGCTTGAACAGAAACTGGAAACACAAAGGATTGAAACAGAAAGAGTTAATAGATGGTTAAAAAGTTACTCATGTACTTCTTATGTTATTGACATGATTTATCCAACCGTTGAAGGCATGAAGGCATTTGATGAAAAGGAAGTATCTGAAGACAAGAGTTCTGAAAAGAAGAAGGATACTGAAGTAAAGATTTCTGGTAAGAAACAAGATGCCAGTTACAACAAGTGTCCACCCCCGCTTGAAAATGGATATTCTCCTAGAAATCCAAATTCAGAAAGAGTAAAAAAGGCAATCAATTTACAGTGGGAGTCTGAGTCTACAGAAAATTTGCCAGACAACATTGATGTCACTTTCACATCGTCTGACACTGATCATGAGTCTGAATTAATAAAGAAAGTGGTCGATCAGGTGTTGGATAACGATGAAACCGAGGAGTCAAAATCGGAGTCAAACTCAGAGTCAAAGTCTGACAAGTCAAAGTTAACAGTCAAAAAGGACAAACGGGTTTACAATAAAGAGTTTTTATTATCAAAATCTAATTTGAATGATGAACCAGTCAAAGTAGCATATAATTTGAATGATTCTGACAAATTATATTCTGATGAAGAATTTCCAATAAGAGGTGTTAAAACTGAAATGATAAAAAAGGTTTTCAAACAAACATAAATTAATATTTCTGAAATAAAATATGTAAATCTTTCTGAAAAACCTAAAAAAATACACCTCAAGAGATCAACAACGGTTAAACAAGAAAAAGGGTTACAATTCTGGTTCAGGTTTTCAAAAGAAACCAAACCATAACGGTAATTTCAAAAGAAAAGGATTAGGATTTTTTTCACCGAAAAATCATAAAAATGAAAAAACTTATAAAACAAAAACTGTTTTTGTTTCAGGAATATCAACTGAAGAAGAAAAGGAGAAGTTGTTCAGGAATCAATCAAACAAAGAATTCCTTGCAAAGAAGCAAGAGTAAATGGAGAAAAATGTTGCTCAACAGAAAAAAGAGACAAGAACCTGTTTTCAATGCAAAATTGTTGGTCATTATGCCAGGAATTGTCCAAAGGCAATCCAAACAAAACATGAAGTTTCTAAAAAACTGAAAGAAAAGATTGTTGAGAATGAACCACCAACTAAACAATTCAAAGTTTTTAAAAATTCGAAGTTTGAAGTTGGTGAATGTTCAAAAAGGTTTTACAAGAGAAAAGCAAATCTTGGCAACCACAAGTGGGTTGTTAAGAAATCTGATGATAGTTCTAGCAATGATTCTGATTCGTCAAAATCAGAGGAGCTATTTTCAGGCAATGAATCTGATTCCACAAAGTCAGAGAGCCAAGTGTTGAGTTAAAATTGGAAACATCAGTTCCTCCAATGGATGATGTAAATTTTCCACCATTGAGGGCTGAGAATTTTAAACAAAAAGTTGGTAAAATTGAGATTTCAAATCAATTTTTCTCAGAAAAGAAAGATTTTGATGTTGAAAAAGCCTTTATCCCCAAAGTTCAAAATATTTTTGGTAAAATGGTTGACGGAAAGGTAAAAGAGGTAAAGGAAATTTATGAGAAGAAAACGAAGAAACCAGGTAAAGTTGGGTCATCCCAGGTTTGTGACTGGGATGGAACTTATTATGATGATTGAAAACCAGGACTTGCCGGAGCTCCCAGGTTGGTAAGAGTGGAGCAGGAATCGGCATATTTCTTGAGAAATTCACTTCGGTGATATTTCGATCTACAAGTGGTAGTTGTTTTTAAAACTGTTATATTTTGATTTACAAATGGTATGGTTGGTAAGTGAACCTACAAGTGGTTGAAGAAGGTTTTCACCTTCAAGAGGTAAATCAAGGTCATTAAGTTGAACTTGATTTAACTTTCATTCAAGTGGTTGAGAAAACAAAGTGATGAATTGATCCCCATTCCTATAAGTGATAAAATCAACAAAACTAATTTTACGGAAAAACCATTTGATTAAAACAAACTTAAGTGTTTTGAAATCATAATGGGAAAATAGTTTGTTGTCAGGGGGAGTTCTGATTGTTTATGTCAAGTGGATGGCGATTTGAAGCAATTCACAACAGTTGTCATTTTACTTGTACAGTTTGTTTTCAAGTTTCTTTTAAATGATTTTGAATTTTAGGGGGAGTAAGAAATTTCAGAAAATCCAAAAACATTTGTGTCACGACCCCCGACCCGGTTTGACCCGTTCCAGGAGCCGCGGGACAGAAAACCAGCGGTATTTATTTAGTTGAGTTTAACAGCGGAAGTTTATTTAACAGGATCGTTTAAAGCTAAAATTTTCCCGATTTATTTTATTTCACAATTCGGGATAAAACCCCGATAATTTACAATATTATGTTTTTACTACGAAATCGTGATATTACAAAAATTATTTCTTTATTTTATAATGAGCCACTATTTTAAGCTTGAAATGCTCCCCAACACTTTTCCTGAATTACAACAGATCACCTGAAACATGTTTGAAAAAAATTTTGTCAGCGGGAAATACTGAGTGAATCATTCTATTTACTAAAATGACACATTTGTTATAATTTACAGTATTAACGAAGATTACAATGTTTCTGATATCAAACCAATTACCCACAGTACTTTGTCACTCGACCCATTGGCCCTTCCGTCCAATGGTGTCTGTGACTATGGTCATATCACCCATTGGCTGCCCCAATGGTGAAGATTATCAAGTAATGTATACAAAACCCCACATACCGGCTGTAATATGGTG
Source organism: Helianthus tuberosus (assembly GCA_030545235.1). Classification (NCBI taxonomy): domain Eukaryota; kingdom Viridiplantae; phylum Streptophyta; class Magnoliopsida; order Asterales; family Asteraceae; genus Helianthus; species Helianthus tuberosus. The sequence goes on from CM060367.1 coordinate 9,865,045, forward strand.
ATTACATAAACTTAATCCCTGTAATTATAACTTTGAAATAAATAGGGTTTTGTAATAGATTTGATAAAAAGAGAGAATGACTCACATTGCTGATTTAATACGGACAGAATCTAGTCTTATGAATTAGCCTGGTTAACCTAATTTAGATAACAATGCACACAAAACTAAGTTAGTAATCAATACAACATTTACGATAACTCACGAGATCAACCATCACAACGAGTGACAAAGTGCTATGCTTAACATCTGTCGAATTAACGACTAATGACAAAGCATCACCCTAATGTGGGCAGCACTTAAACACCCGTTGAGTACATTGATCGATCGGAAAATGAATCGTAGCAGCGATCGTGCTAATACCCTGTTTTGCGGCAGAATTTCGAGACCCGTGTGTGTTATCAGACTATTTTCACTATAACTTCGTGTACGAAAGGAATTTAAACGTCAAATCAACGCAGAAGTTCCAGTCCCACTGTCCTCTATTTATAGGTAACTTTTGACCCTTACGCGGCCCGCGTGAGTTTTAAGCTTATCCTTACGCGGCCCGCGTAAGACCTACTTTTAGGCCTAGGGTTGCCACGGTTGGGACTAGCCTTGCTGAGTTGACAATTTTCGAAAATTCCTTGTTGCCAACGTTTTAAGTGGATAATCGTCAATAGGGTTTAACCCCCTCTGAGTTTTAGGGTCCCTAATCCTGATTCTGAAAATTATGAAAATTTTAGGGTTTGTTCAGAATCACTTGGGTGTCTTAATTAGGGTTTCCTATTGGACAATTAAAATACTAAATAGTACTTTTTGATAAGAGTTGTTACATTCTCCCCACCTTAATAAAAATCTCGTCTTCGAGATTTACTGGAATAAGTGAGGATACTTTCGCTTCATTTCTGATTCTAATTCCCAAGTGTATTCAGGTCCTCTCCTTGAATCCCACTTTACTTTAACTAACACTAGTCGTTTGTGCTTGAGAAACTTCACTTTTCTGTCTTCTATCTGAAGAGGTTTCTCCACAAATTTTAACTTTTCGTTTACCTCTATATCTTGAAGAGGTACTACTAGAGATTCATCTGCTATACATTTCTTGAGATTGGATACATGAAATACATTATGTACTCCAGCTAATTCTTCTGGTAGTTGTAATCGATAAGCAACTGGTCCTATACGTTGGATCACTGGAAATGGTCCTATGTATCTTGGACTTAACTTTCCTTTCTTACCGAATCTAACAACTCCTTTCCAAGGAGAAACTTTCAACAGTACTCTGTCTCCAACTTGGAATTCTAACGGCTTGCTTCTATTGTCTGCATAACTTTTCTGGCGATCTCGAGTCGTCTTCAACCTTTCCTTGATTTGAGTAATTTTATCAGTCGTTTCTTGCACAATTTCAGGTCCTGATAATTGACTTTCTCCTATTTCTGCCCAACAAACGGGAGTTCTGCACTTTCTTCCATACAGTGCCTCGAATGGGGCAGTTTCAATACTTGAATGATAACTATTGTTATAGGAGAATTCGATCAGCGGTAAATGATCATCCCAATTCCCACCAAAATCTATCACACATGCTCGGAGCATGTCTTCAAGAGTTTGGATTGTCCTTTCACTTTGCCCGTCTGTTTGTGGATGATATGCAGTGCTTAGGTTTAGTCGAGTTCCCATTGCTTGCTGGAAACTTTTCCAGAAATGGGAAGTAAAACGACTATCCCTATCCGAAACAATGGAGAGTGGAACTCCATGTAAGGATACAACTTCATCTACATACAATTTAGCCAGTCTTTCCATGCTAAAGGTTTCTTTCATTGGTAAAAAGTGAGCTGATTTGGTTAATCGATCCACAATTACCCAAATTGCATTATTACCTTTTCTGGTTTTGGGTAACTTAGTAACAAAATCCATTGTTATAAGTTCCCATTTCCATACTGGCATTTCTAATTGTTGTAGTAATCCTGAAGGTTTCTGATGTTCTGCCTTAACTTGTGAACAAGTAAGACATTTAGAAACATAGCTGGCTATGTCCTTTTTCATTCCTATCCACCAAAAGTTCTTTCTTAAATCTTGGTACATCTTATTGTTTCCTGGATGCATAGTGTACCTAGATTTATGAGCTTCTTCTAAAATCCTAGGTCTTAAGTCTCCCTGCTTAGGTACCCAAATTCTACTTTTGTGGAATCTCCAAATTCCATCAACTCCTTGTTCTAATTCCTTGATTCGTCCTTTCATTCCTTCAGCATCATCCTTGATTGCTGTAGTTTGAACATTCTTCAATTGTTCCATTAAATCTATTTGTAGATTTAATCTGAGAGCACGAACCCGTCGTTGTTTCTCATAATACTTACGACTTAAGGCATCTGCAACTACATTTGCCTTTCCCTCATGATATTGAATATCACAGTCGTAGTCGCTTAAGATTTCTATCCATCTCATTTGCCTCATGTTTAACTCTTTTTGCCCAAATATATATCTTAAACTCTTATGATCTGTATAGATAGTAAACTTACTTCCGTACAGATAATGTCTCCAAATCTTAAGGGCAAAAATTACGGCTCCTAATTCTAAATCATGAGTCGTATAGTTTTCTTCGTGCTTTTTCAATTGTCTTGATGCATACGCAATTACCTTCTTGCGTTGCATAAGCACACATCCAAATCCTAATTTTGAAGCATCACAATATACTTCAAAATCTTCAGTTCCTTCTGGTAAGGCTAAGATTGGTGCATGGGTTAGTTTCTGTTTCAGAATTCTAAAAGCTTCTTCTTGTTTAGGTCCCCATTCAAACTTAGTAGCTTTACAGGTTAGCTTAGTTAATGGTACAGCTATCTTGGAAAAATCCTTAATAAACCGTCTATAATACCCAGCTAATCCTATAAAACTTCTTATTTCCATTGCTGTTTGTGGAACCTTCCATTTGGTAATTGCTTCTATCTTAGCAGGATCTACATGAATACCTTCGTGATTCACCATGTGTCCTAAAAATTGCACTTCCTTTAGCCAAAATTCGCATTTCGAGAATTTGGCGTACAACTTTTCTTTTCTTAACAAAGTTAAAAGTGCATGAAGATGTTCACAATGCTCTGTCTGACTTTTGGAATAAATAAGTATATCGTCTATGAAGACAATTACAAATTTATCCAAATACGGTTTACAGATCCTATTCATCATGTCCATGAATGCAGCAGGTGCATTTGTTAACCCGAAGGGCATGACTGTAAACTCGTAATGACCATACCTAGTTCGGAAAGCAGTTTTAGGTATGTCTTCTTCTTGTACCTTCAATTGATGATATCCGGAGCGTAAATCTATCTTAGAAAAATATCTAGCCCCCTAAAGTTGATAAAAAAGATCATCAATCCTAGGTAATGGATATCGATTCTTAATTGTAACCTTATTCAATTCCCTATAATCGATACACATTCTCATTGAACCATCCTTTTTCTTCACAAACAACACTGGCGCTCCCCAAGGGGATGAGCTAGGTTGTATGAATCCTTTACTTAATAATTCATCTAATTGCTTTTTCAGTTCTAACATTTCTGTGGGTGCTAACCGATAAGGTGCCTTGGCTATCGGTGTAGTTCCTGGAATTAGATGAATCCTAAATTCTACTTCCCTATCTGGAGGTAATCCTGGTAAATCTTCTGGAAATACATCAGGATATTCTGAGACTACTGGTATTTCCTTAAGATCTTTACCCTTAGTGCTAATGATTACCGAAATCATATACACTATTCCTTGTTTTCGTTCACAATTAGCAACTTTCATTACTGATATGAACTTCATGGGCTTACGTGGTTTATCTCCTGTAATCCTAATCATTTCTCCGGTGGGTGATTGAATTTCTATGGAATTCTGATCACAAAGGATTCTAGCATGGTTGGCTACTAACCAATCTATTCCTAATACAACATCAAATTCAGCTAAATTCATCGGCAATAGTTTTGCAGAGAATTTATGTCCTAAAAGTTCTATGTTTCCTTCTTGCAAAACTTTATCTATTTTAACTGAATTTCCGTCTGCTGTTTCAACTGTAAAAATCTGCCTAATATTGGTTAAAGGTAAACTAAGAGCTTGGCAGAATGAAGTATTTATAAAACTTTGGTTTGCACCAGAGTCAAATAATACTTTTGCGTACACATTGTGAACTAAGAACGTACCCGCTATCACATCCGGAATGAGTTCTGCTTCTTGAGTGGTCAGCTGAAATGCCCTGGCATTCTTCTTAGTAGTTCCTTCGGTCGCCTTGGGCTTGTTATCTACTGGTTTGACCAATTTAGGACATTCTGTTTTATAATGCCCCGCTTCTCCACAGTTAAAACAGATTACGGTTTTCTTTCTGCAGTTTTCTTCACGGTGTCCTATACCCTTGCAAAGGTTGCAGGTTAAATTACATTTTCCGTAATGCTTCCTTTTGCAATTTCTACAGAAAGGTGGATTTGAATATTGCCTTGTTCCTCTTTTCTTGAAATTATTACTATTACCCGCCCGAAATCCTTGGGTAATCTTCTGAGCTAGTTCCTTTTTCCTATCTTCATCTCTTGTGCGCACCAGTTCATCGGTTAGAGTATTGGCTAATTCTACCGCATCATCAATAGTGCGAGGTCTCGCAGCTTTAACAATATTGCGGATTTCGCTAATTAGCCCCCAAATATAGCGAGAAATGAGTACCGGTTCTGGCGAAGCCAGTGTTGGTACCACTCTAGCATATTCGAAGAATGTCGAAGTATAACCGCGACAATCTACACCCATCATCCGATGATTTAGAAACTTATTCGTCATCTGTTCTTTTTCATACTCGGGACAGAATTTTCTTTCCACCAAACCCTTAAATTCTTCCCAAGTCATAGCATAAGCTATTACTCTTCCTTTTGATTGTAACACAGTGTTCCACCATTCGAGTGCTCCTTCTTTGAAGAGATTTGAGGCGTACATGACCTGATCATCTTTACCACATTTACTTATTGCAATGACTGCTTCGGTTTTTTCTAACCAACGCAGTGATGCAGTTGCTCCTTCATTGCCTGCAAATTCAGTGGGTTTACAAGCAAGGAATTCTTTGAAAGTGCAACCAGGCGTTGCAGTTTTCATTTTCTTGGGTAATGGAGCTTGATGTGGTTCCCTATTATGATTAACATGATTATTGCCTCCATTTACACTATTACTGAAGTTATCTTCAGTAATCTGTTTACTAGGGACAATTTGTTGTGGTTCGATCGGATTCTTTATAGCAGCAACGAATGCTGGAATAGCATTGGCTATCCCTTGAGCAACAATGTTTTCGATATCTTGCCGAGTCATATATTGATCTCTTGAATGTTGTTCAGACTGATTAACTTCATTTATAGGTTCATTACCACTGTTTGCCATCTGATAATATATATAAATTTTATTAGTATCTGCTAAATAACAATTACATACAAACAATCAGAAAATTTTACAATACAGATATAGTCAAAACAATCGATTTCTCGATTTCATTTTATATCTAGTATAGTATGCATCATTACTCGCCAATATCTTACAGAGTTTTATTTGTTATTTACAGACTAACTTTACTATTACTATTATACAAACACTGTTTTACCATCCTACTATCTCTCGTCACTTGCCGTTCTAAAAACGCAGTTCCCTCTCATCGTACTTCCAGGCAATTTGTCCCCCTATTTCCCTGATTCTAGTTCCAGTATCAAACAACTCTTCACCAAAGTGGCGAAGTTCAGCCATGTTTTCATTACTCATGGGTGGATTAGGTAGGGGTTCTGGATCGAATTGTGGAAGAAAAGAGTAAGGATCGTTGACAATATTTTGGAATTGCCAATCGTTTGTCCACCATTCGTCCATTCCTAGGGGTTGAGAGTGGACTATTGGGTCTGGAATTGCTGGTTCCCAATTCATAGGGAGTTGGTTTTCAAGAGGATAATTAAAAATATTATTATTATTATTATTGACAGGCTGAATAGTTTCACAGCTTGCCAATAGGAAATCTATCTCATCTTGAAAGGTCCTTCCCTGGTTTTGATTGGAGCTCTCTCCGATTTCTATCTGAGTTGGTCTAGAGCCTTGCCCAACTTCCATTACTATTTCTTTAGTAACTTCCTCCATCTGTATTCCTATCTCCTTAACCTCTTCCTTGTTTTCAGATTCCATTTCTTGTTGTTTTGAACTTTCTCCGGTTATAATTTCTTTTCCCTTTTTCAAAGGATTGTTTATCTTGGGAAGTTTTGTAGCTGACTTTTTCTTACGTATACGACTTCCCCACACGTACTTCCTTCTTTTCTTGGGTTTTGGCTTTTTCAAGGTTGGAGCACCGAATTCTACAGGTTGTTCTATATCAGGAAAATATCCAGTAAATTCTTTGGAAACTTCGATATTCACCGGGTAAAGATTAAGGTTCTGAAAGGCTTCAGATATCCCACTCATGCTGATGTAGCATATATGCAAAATGCATAAAATACTAAGTTAAAATTCACAAATAACCTTTTAATTTATTACATACTGTGTACTAATTTATTATAAAGATAACTGAAAAACACACTTAGGGTTTCAAATTTTATTTATTGCACAGGGCTTCTAGATTATAAGGGTAAGGTGCTAAAACTTTAAAATATTTAAAGATTTATATTTTCTGCTACTGTGGCTAGCATATATAAATTTGCCCATTTCTCATCTAGCTTATCTTCCCAAGGTGATTTATCAATTAATTCCTGGGTTTTCCGTTTAATCTTCTTTTCTCGAATTTTCTCTTTACTTTTCTTAATAATCATCTCCCTCCTTCTAGGAGAAAGTGATTCCTCGTATTGTGCCTTTCGCACAAATATTCCTTCTTCAGGAATTTCAGCCTGATTCGAGGATTTGGTTCGGGATGAACTTCCCTTCTCATTGGATGATCTATCTAATTTAAGATAGATGCTTGACATCTTTTGCTTACCCATACTGTAACTAACAAATAATCAGTTAATATCACACATAATCACATAATAGTAATCAGGAAAAATTAAGTATTTCTAAATACTTAATTAGCTTAACCCAGTGGCTCTGATACCACCTTTTTCTGTCACGACCCCCGACCCGGTTTGACCCGTTCCAGGAGCCGCGGGACAGAAAACCAGCGGTATTTATTTAGTTGAGTTTAACAGCGGAAGTTTATTTAACAGGATCGTTTAAAGCTAAAATTTTCCCGATTTATTTTATTTCACAATTCGGGATAAAACCCCGATAATTTACAATATTATGTTTTTACTACGAAATCGTGATATTACAAAAATTATTTCTTTATTTTATAATGAGCCACTATTTTAAGCTTGAAATGCTCCCCAGCTGTAACACCTCGAAAATTTCGGGTTCAATAATAAAACGACACGTGTCATGTCAGACAAAACGCGTTGTAAACCCGGATTTAATAAAGATGATTCGGCAGGATTTAAAGTGACGTCATGTTAAACTGTTACCTCTGAACGACCTTATTTATAAATCCCAAGACCCGATTAAATGTTATACACATCTTTTATACCCTCAATACAGAATTTTGTCTACAATAATGAATCTTGGAAAGCATGATTTGATCCCAAGAAGAAAAAGAATGATAAACCGTTGTTTTCGGGACTTGTAAGTTCATTCTATTGCAACAAAGGTTCATGGTGGGGTAATGTACAGGAGTAGACACTTATTAGAGGCCCCTCCATGTAAAAGAATGGCTAAAAATCGTGCAAGGGGATTACATGTTCGAAACACCAACAAACAACAAGGAATCAGCCTCTGGGAAGAGGTAGCGCACCGCTACAAGTGTAGCGTAACGGTGCGCTACCACGTTAAGTCAACTGGCCACATATTGCGGGCTAGCGCACCGCTACATATGTAGCGTAACGGTGCGCTAGCTGATGCCCAGCATCAGAAAACGGGCTGCAACCTGTTTCTCGCGATTATGACCGATTTAACTGGTTTTTATCATTATTTAAAGACCCCTAAACGACCCTAGAGCACTAGGACACTTGTTGAATGATTGTGGTCAGCTCTAGAGTTGGTTGTCAACCAATTGTGGTGAGCCATTGCACTATAAAAGGAACCCAAGATCACAACATTCTTCACACTTGCATTTGATCTTTGGAGCATCCTGGAGCTAAGGAACTCTCCCTTCTGATCAAAATTCGTGCATTGGACTATTGTAAGTCTCCTAGTTCTTATTTGATTGTGTTTAGCTTAGTTAATTAGCTAAAAGTCAAACCGTCGTAATTACGGTTTGACTTCGAGATTAGTCACTAATGACTCAGTCTTATCTCGAATTAAAAGTAGTTTTAGAATGGTATTTATGTGGGTAATAAAACCCCAAAAGGGTTTCCCCTGATCACCATCCTAAGCAGGTCAAATGTCGGGTCAAACATTTACTTAAAAAGTCAACATATTGCTTAAAATGTCATTTATGCATAATTAGCTATGTAGAACATTTGTAACCTGTTTGAACATTGTTATAACTTAGAAATAAGTGTAAGAACATGTCCCAACATGTTCAACCCGACTATTTCCTGTTTAGACCCGGTTCGGAACCGAAAGTCACATAGTTTGACTTTTCGGTTGACTTTCAGTTCTGACCCGTTTGGGCATATTTTAGAAGTGCCTCAGAGCTTAAATTGGATTAGGATACATTTTAGAACAACCCTCAGTGATCATACACCTTGGTTCACTAGTTATCCAATTATTATGCAAGTTTCCGTTAAATGCTCATACGTGGACCGTTATGCCCTTATTACCTTAAATCATGATTTATGAAAATGTAAAAGTGTAGAAACCTTAGTTACTGATATAAAGACTTGTTTGCAAAGTTTGACATCAGTTTGACTTGTAGATTAAGAGTTATGCTCATTGTCGCTAAAATTAAGGCTTTATGTTAACAACATGGCGTAATTAGCGTAAAGCCTAGTTAAACATACTTTTTGATATCAAATATTTTACCCACTGATGTTATATATTATTTTGGGATTTTTAAAGATTTTTAATTAATTTTAGGTCGAGCATAACTAGTAGTCGTAGGCTTAATCCGGTAATTGTCGGTTTTGCCCTTACGGGCCATAAAATGAGTTTTACACATCTAAACGATTCCAAACCTTTTGCTACTGATTAATTATGATAAATAAATTATATTAAGCCTTCTGGAAATATAAAAATATCAAATTTAGGTATAGAACCCGGAAATGGCCTTTAATCGCCATAATTAGCATTTTTGGCGCATAGTATGTCTTAGAATCACATTGGACATACCCCGGGTCGATACCTACTGATATATGAGGCAAATTATGATAATTTAACAGTAAGCAAAGGTTGATAAACTCAGACTTCGTTTTTGAGCTTTTCGGTTTATGTGAAATTACCAAAATACCCCTACGGGGCATAGTTTGGTTAAATATGATAAATTTCACATATATGCCTTAGCCTACTGTTATAACCCATCAAAATGAGTATGTTTGCTGTTTACATCAGACCTGTAACTCAGTTGAACATATAAACGCTTTTACAAACTTTAAAATGACCAAACTACCCCTACGGGGCATAGTTTGTGTTTAAATTAGTTCGGGGCATAACGAAAGACATCCTACTGATGTTACAACATAATTGAAGCATATTAACTTAGGAAACCTGTATATGGCTCTTACGGATACCCGTTCCGCATACTACGCGTTCGGCTCGGTTTATGTAACAAGTTTACATAAATTGGCCGAAACGGGTCAAACCTTATCGGTTTTATCTCAAAATCCAGAGTGTGACTAATAAACCCATATTAAACAAGTCTTCAGACTTGTCGGGTCTGAATCACATTCTATCCGGTCTTCGCTTAATCGTGCGTACGAACCGTATCTTTGAAACTAGCCGGTCTAAGCTTAAGCATAATTAAAGACCCGCTAGGATTCTAATAGGTTATATTTAACCTTCGTTCCAGATTAGGAGAAACAGTAAAAGCTACCTGCTATTTGATTATTGTGACTATACTTTGCATCAAGGTAAATACTTTTAACTTATTTTCCCTATACGGGCTTGGGTTACGGTACATAGCGTACCGCTTGATCGAGCATCAAATCTTCCACGCTTAGTGGTTAATTGAATAATTTGATCGGCTCGTTTTAAACAGATGTGTTTACTTTACAGCCTTTGGGGGGTTAATGACCATGTCCCGGATATCCTCGGCATTATCTTACGAGATAGCCACGACCTGAGCACGGGGTGTAGGCGTACTCCCGTGTATAACTCACTTAAAGTGGTGTGTCTATTGATCTTTAACCCGGAATACGTTCCGGGCTACTGAACGCATAAGTAACATGTAAATCGTTCACAAGATTATAATATTAAATAATTCTCCCAAGTTAATAAAAATGTTTATGCCATGTGCATCCAAACCAATTTTCAATCATTTATAAAATGAGTCAGTTGAATGTATTTACCAGTGTAAACTGACGTATTTTCCCAAAAAGATTAAATGCAGGTACTAGGCGAAATAGGCTGGGATTCTCCTAAGCATCATTAGAAGTCTCGCAAACTTAAGATGCCGAAGTCTGTTGAACCATAAACAATGTTTTTAATTCGATCCTACTGTGGATAAACACCGGATAATTTGTGACTTTGTTTACAATAAATAAATTCGGTTGTATCTTATTTTAAATTTGCTTCCGCTGTGCATTATTATATTGTGTTGTTTGACTATTACGTTGCCAACCATGACGTCACGATACTCCCCCACCGGGCCCACCGGTGACACGTGGAAATCGGGGTGTGACAGGTTGGTATCAGAGCCAACACTGAGTGAATTAAACACTAGCCTTTTGTGTTTAATCTCAGTTACACAATTGCACATATCTAAACTTTTGAGTCTAGACTTATAACATAGGACAAATTCCACTATTGATTGTGTTGTCCTTTATTTAAATTTGCATATATCTTTGTATTGTTATCTCATGCTTCACTGACAGGAATATCGATAATGCCGCCAAGATTCTTCCGAACAAGAGGACGCGGAAAGGGGCCGGCAGCCGCCCCCAACGACCATGAGGCAGGACCATCCAATACACGGGCTCCGACTGCTACGGAAAGCGAAGACCCTCGCCGAAACCGGCGAAACCAGGTTGAACCGGCCAGACGGTCGGTTTCGCATAGCTCGACACCGCCCGCACTTAACCCGTATGAACCTCACAACCGACAGCCTTCATATGTACCACTACAAAGGTCTCTGTCCCATCATTCCTATGGGGACCCCACACCTATCTTTAGAGGCCAATTTAATCCGGCCGACTACCTGCCAGAACCAGTGGGTTTCAACCCACTAGGGCCAGACGACCATTTCTCTGGTGATCAAGCTGACGACATGGACGAGGATACGGACCCCGCCATGCCTGCGAGTGGCACTCCGAACCACCCGATAGAGATTTCGGACGGATCTTCGTTTCACGGATCGCCCTATGGTGGTCCAGATAGCTTCCAAGCTTTATTTGACCAACACCAATGGTACTATACGCCTTCACACCACTCGTCGTCACATGGGCAGCATCAACAGCAGCATTCTCTGCAGCGCCAGGAGCCACAACCACAGCCGCATCATCAAGATTCTTCAGAGGATCATCGATTTGTGGCAGTTACGCCACCACCTCCACCGCCACCAGTTCAGCCAGCACCTCCTCAACCGCCAAGGCGTAGGAGAACCGGTGCTCGCATATCTGTGCGACCGGGGGGCTTCACTTTCGATTCCCCACGACAGTCTAGTGCTAGTCACTACCCGCCGCACTATGAGGACCCACAAATGGGTGGGCCTTCGCAGCCAGCTTTTCAACAGCCACCGCACATGGGTTTTGATAACCAAATCCCAGCGTACACGGGTCCAAGTAATTACAACCCGTTTGAACCACCAGCTTACCACAACTACGGATACGCTGAGGCAGATCCTTATATGGAATCAGCAAATTATAACGTCCTCAATGCCCAAGGACCCTACGGAGATCCATGGGGGGTAAGCTACCCGAATCAGGGGTACCCAATACCTCCCAGGCCTATCATTAGAACGCAGTCGCAGCCGCCACGATTTTCTCCCCCAGAACGGGAGGAAATTCTACATAGGTTGCAGCAGGTGGAACGGGAAGCACACGAGGATCGTAGGGAAAGGCAAACATTCTTCCAAGGACTGATGGGTCTGATCAAGGGGAAGAACAAGAAGGATCGTTGAATTCTTCCATCGCTGATGTATAAGCCCCTGCGTGGGAGTAGTTGATTGTTAAGCCCCTGCGTGGGCATGCTTGTTTGTTTAAACCCCTAAGTGGGTGTGTGTGGTTTGAATAAGTAGTCCCTGCATGGACATGTATTATATTTAGCCCCTTCATGGGCATGTGTGTTATTTAACCCCTGCGAGGGTAAGTACCTGTTTAAACCCTATGAGGGTAAGTTTGAATTTGGAAGACCCGTTTAGGGCAAATGTGTAATATTCTAAATAAATTAATGGAGTGTTATTTTTATAAATTTCATGGTTGCCAATTGTGCATAAATAAATTATAAATGAAATAAATAAATTAAAATCATTCCTTTTAATCTGCCTAAGTAATTATTTAATTAAGAATCTTATAGTGTGAAACCTAGCCACGTGTCAAATATAAGACCGGGCCAAAATGGTGAGACCTGTTTAAAAGATTCAAATCCCTGTTAACATCTTAAAACATGTTAACACTCCTGGCAGAAGTGATTCGTTAAAAATCACATGTCATTCTTAAATGAATAAGGATTCTTTAGAAGATTCCTAATCCAGTTTAATGATCTCTGAATCCTGGATTTACATCATCAATTAAGATGATCATATTTAACCATACGTGGTAATATAATGCCTACGGGCCTTGCTCATTTCTACATGAGCCAAAAGACAGTGGTAGCTATAACTCCCTGTCTAATAAAGGTAATGAACTAGGTTCAAACCTCAAAAGTCTTGATTCTCTGAAATCATAGCTTATAAGTTAAATTGTCCATGTGACCAAGCCTTACGTGCTAATATATATTGTTATTGTTTATGTTTAGGATGAATTTTAATTGAAATCCTAAATTAATACGATTAATAAGTTAACCAAATATGGTCTCTGTTTACCATGGTTAACGAATTACCCTAAGAGGTAATTCCATAATAAAATCCCAAAATAAAATATTGTTCTTGTTTTCTGCAACAGTTCAATACAAATGGCTAACTCTAATGAAGTTAATAGTCATCCTGTGGAGCCGAATGAGAACGCCCAGATTACATTAACGGGTGCTGAACTAAAAGCAATCATAGACGGCGCCATCACTCAAGCTTTGGATAGACAGTACGAAGAATACAGTAGTACCCGGAGTAGGACCTACTCTGTGTCACATTCAAAGCCAAGGACACATTCTGAGGCTCATAACAAGCCTCCTCCCAAAAAGGATGAACCAAAGAAAAACGGTGATGATCGCCAGTCCACCAACCACCAAAGTAATCCATCTCAGCAGTTAGTACTGCATCAGGGACACCGTAACAAGGGTTGCACATATAAGTACTTTGTGTCTTGTAAACCCAGGGATTTTACGGGGGAGAAAGGAGCGGTAGACTGCATGACGTGGCTGGATGAAATGGACACGGTCGTGGACATCAGCGGATGCGCTGAAGGTGATGTGGTTAAATTTGTCTCACAGTCCTTCAAAGGTGAGGCGTTAGCTTGGTGGAGATCTCTGATGGAGGCCTCAGGAAAGATCCCGTTGTATAGCATGACGTGGGATCAATTTATTGCCCTGATCAAAGAAAATTTCTGCCCTCAACACGAGGTGGAAAAGATAGAATATGATTTTCTATCACTGGTGATGAAGAATCTCGATTGTCAAGCTTATCTGACGAGCTTCAATACACTATCCCGGTTGGTACCTTATCTGGTAACCCCGGAGCCTAAAAGGATCGCTCGTTTTATTGGAGGTTTAGAACCCGAAATCAAGGCCAGTGTTAAAGCTTCTCGGCCAGTTACCTTCAGGTCTGTAACTGACCTTTCCTTATCCCTCACACTGGATGCGGTCTGGCAGAGATCGCTGAGGAATAAGGATGCTGAGAAGAGAAAGCGAGAAGATGATGGTTCGCGTAGGTCGAACAAGAAACACCGAGGGAGCGGTGATCACAAGAAGGGATCGGATTCGAAGAAAGATGGGCGTCGTTCTCGAGAGAAGCCCACATGCAAAACTTGCAAGAAACAGCACTTTGGAAAGTGCAGACTCGAATCAAACTCGAATAACGAGTCAAGGTCTTTTGCTTGTGGTTTGTGCAAATCCAAGGAACACAAAACCTTGGATTGCAAGAAGATGAAAGATGCAACGTGCTACCGTTGCAATGAAAAGGGCCACATAAAGACTAACTGCCCAAAGTACAACAAGAAGCCTGAGGAGGCTAAGAAGACTAATGCCAGAGTCTTCAGGATGGATGCGAAGGAGGCTGTGCAGGATGATAACGTCATAACAGGTACTTTCCTTGTCAATGATGTTTTTGCAAGAGTACTTTTTGATTCAGGCGCAGATAAGTCCTTCGTAGATCATAAATTTTGTAAATTGTTAAATTTACCTGTCAAAACCCTAAAAGTGAACTATGAGGTAGAGTTAGCAGATGGTACCATAGAAACCGTCTCTAATGTGTTAGATGGATGTGTTATATCCATTAAGAACCATTCTTTTCCTCTGTCCCTACTTCCGTTTAAATTAGCTGGTTTTGACATAGTTCTGGGTATGGACTGGTTATCTCATAACCAGGCCCAAATCGTCTGTAACCAGAAACAGGTGGTAATAAAGACTCCGTCTGGTGAATCACTTACCATTCGGGGAGATACCCAGTACGGACTGCCTGAGCACGTGACTATGCTCAAGGCTTCAAAATGTTTGAAGAAGGGGTGTGTCATCTACATGGCACAGGTGATTATTGATGAGCCCAAACCAAAGTTAGAAGACATCCCTGTCATCTCAGAATACCCAGAAGTGTTTCCTGAAGATCTACCTGGCCTACCACCAGATAGACAAGTCGAGTTCAGGATCGATATCATCCCCGGAGCGGCACCAATTGCTAGAGCTCCATACCGATTGGCACCCACGGAAATGAAGGAGTTGCGGACGCAGCTAGATGAATTGCTGGCTAAGGGTTTCATTAGACCTAGTTCATCTCCTTGGGGAGCGCCAATCCTGTTTGTCAAGAAGAAGGATGGGTCGATGTGCCTGTGCATCGACTATCGTGAGCTTAATAAAGTCACGGTCAAGAATAGGTATCCTTTGCCCAGAATCGACGATCTGTTCGATCAATTGCAAGGGGCGAGTTACTTCTCAAAGATAGATTTGAGGTCTGGCTACCATCAGCTGAAGGTCAAAGATGAAGACGTAGACAAGACTGCATTTAGGACTCGTTACGGTCACTACGAGTTCCTAGTGATGCCTTTTGGGCTCACCAATGCACCGGCTGCGTTCATGGATCTCATGAATCGCGTTTGCAAGCCGCACTTAGATAAATTCGTCATCGTTTTCATCGACGACATTCTCATTTATTCTAAGAACAAAGCTGACCACGAGAAACATCTTCGATGTATTCTCAAACTTCTGCATAAGGAGAAGCTCTATGCCAAATTCTCCAAGTGTGAATTTTGGCTTAGGGAAGTCCAATTTCTGGGACATGTGGTCAGTGAGCGTGGTATCCAGGTGGATCCCGCTAAGGTTGAAGCAGTAATGAACTGGCAAGAGCCAAAGACGCCAACAGAAATTCGTAGCTTCCTGGGATTAGCAGGATATTACCGGCGTTTCATTGAAAATTTTTCAAGGATTGCTGCACCCCTAACCTCCTTAACTAAGAAGAAAGTTAAGTTTGTTTGGGGCCCTAAGCAGCAAGAATCCTTTGATATTCTGAAGCAAAAGCTGAGCAACGCCCCAGTACTGACATTGCCAGAAGGAATTGAAGAATTTGTGGTTTATTGCGATGCTTCGCATACTGGCATGGGGTGTGTGCTTATGCAGAAAGGCAAGGTTATTGCCTATGCATCACGACAGTTAAAGGTGCACGAAAAGAATTACACCACCCATGACTTGGAATTGGGTGCCGTTGTGTTCGCACTAAAACTGTGGAGGCATTATCTTTATGGAATCAAGTTTGTGATCTTTTCTGATCACAAGAGCCTCCAGCATCTGTTTAACCAGAAAGAATTAAACATGAGGCAACGCCGTTGGATGGAAACTTTAAATGATTATGATTGTGAAATCAAATACCATCCCGGCAAAGCGAATGTAGTCGCTGACGCCTTGAGCAGAAAGGAAAGGGTTAAACCCATTCGAATTAACGCCAGGCGTATGGAGATAAAGAACAGTTTGATAGAAAGGGTGTTAGCTGCACAGAAGGAAGCTGTGTTGGAAGCTAACTATCCTAATGAGAAGTTAGGAGTAACTGAGGAGCAGTTGACTCTTAGCAAGGACGGAATCTTACGGTTAAACGGACGAATATGGGTTCCAATTTTTGGAGGACTTCGTGATGTCATCCTCCAAGAAGCCCATAGTTCCAAATACTCCGTTCATCCTGGAGCTGACAAGATGTACCAGGATTTAAAGGCAAATTATTGGTGGATAGGCTTGAAAAAGTCTGTAGCCGCCCATGTAGCAAAATGCTTGACATGTGCGCAAGTCAAAGCCGAGCATCAGAAACCGTCAGGTTTGCTACAACAGCCTGAACTTCCTACGTGGAAGTGGGAAATGGTAACTATGGACTTTATTACCAAGTTACCCAAGACAAGGAAAGGCAATGATACAATATGGGTTATAGTTGACAGACTGACTAAGTCAGCTCATTTCTTACCCATCAAGGAGACTTATAGCTCCGACATGTTAGCCCAGTTATACGTTGATAAGATTGTAGCCCTACATGGCATACCTGTAGCTATTATCTCTGACCGGGATACTAGGTACACGTCACACTTTTGGAAGAGTTTCCAACAATCTTTGGGCACACGTTTGAACTTCAGTACGGCTTACCATCCTCAGACTGACGGTCAGAGTGAGCGTACAATTCAAACGTTAGAAGACATGCTACGTGCATGTGCGATCGAATTGGAAGGTAGCTGGGATAAGAACCTACCATTGATCGAATTCTCCTACAACAATAGCTACCATACCAGCATAAAGGCTGCGCCTTTCGAGGCAT
Source organism: Helianthus tuberosus (assembly GCA_030545235.1). Lineage (NCBI taxonomy): Eukaryota > Viridiplantae > Streptophyta > Magnoliopsida > Asterales > Asteraceae > Helianthus > Helianthus tuberosus. The sequence goes on from CM060367.1 coordinate 9,882,203, forward strand.
TATACGGTAGAAAGTGTAGATCGCCAGTTTGTTGGGCGGAAGTTGGAGAAGTCCAGTTATCAGGACCAGAGATCGTATTCGAAACGACGGACAAGATTGTCCAGATTCGTAAAAATCTCCAAGCTGCCCAGGATAGGCAGAAGAGTTACGCGGATCCAAGTCGTAAGGATTTTCACTTCGAAGTGGGTGAAAAAGTCCTACTTAAAGTGTCACCCTGGAAAGGAGTGATGCGGTTTGGAAAGAAAGGCAAACTAAGCCCGAGATACATAGGACCTTTCGAGGTTATCGAACGTGTCGGGTCAGTTGCCTATAAGTTGAACTTACCAGAAAAGCTCAGTGGAATTCACAATGTGTTCCACATCTGCAATCTAAAGAAATGTTCCGCTGACGAATCACATGTCATGCCGCATACAGATGTGCATATTGATGAGAGCTTGAAATTCGTGGAAAAACCTGTGTCGATTGAAGATCGACAGGTAAGAAAGCTTCGGAGAAAGCATATACCTTTTGTAAAGGTCAAATGGGATGCCCGTAGAGGTCCCGATTTCACGTGGGAGGTTGAATCCACGATGAAAGAAAAGTACCCTTACTTGTTTCAGTAAATCTCGGGTCGAGATTTATTTAAGGGGGTGAGGATGTAACACCTCGAAAATTTCGGGTTCAATAATAAAACGACACGTGTCATGTCAGACAAAACGCGTTGTAAACCCGGATTTAATAAAGATGATTCGGCAGGATTTAAAGTGACGTCATGTTAAACTGTTACCTCTGAACGACCTTATTTATAAATCCCAAGACCCGATTAAATGTTATACACATCTTTTATACCCTCAATACAGAATTTTGTCTACAATAATGAATCTTGGAAAGCATGATTTGATCCCAAGAAGAAAAAGAATGATAAACCGTTGTTTTCGGGACTTGTAAGTTCATTCTATTGCAACAAAGGTTCATGGTGGGGTAATGTACAGGAGTAGACACTTATTAGAGGCCCCTCCATGTAAAAGAATGGCTAAAAATCGTGCAAGGGGATTACATGTTCGAAACACCAACAAACAACAAGGAATCAGCCTCTGGGAAGAGGTAGCGCACCGCTACAAGTGTAGCGTAACGGTGCGCTACCACGTTAAGTCAACTGGCCACATATTGCGGGCTAGCGCACCGCTACATATGTAGCGTAACGGTGCGCTAGCTGATGCCCAGCATCAGAAAACGGGCTGCAACCTGTTTCTCGCGATTATGACCGATTTAACTGGTTTTTATCATTATTTAAAGACCCCTAAACGACCCTAGAGCACTAGGACACTTGTTGAATGATTGTGGTCAGCTCTAGAGTTGGTTGTCAACCAATTGTGGTGAGCCATTGCACTATAAAAGGAACCCAAGATCACAACATTCTTCACACTTGCATTTGATCTTTGGAGCATCCTGGAGCTAAGGAACTCTCCCTTCTGATCAAAATTCGTGCATTGGACTATTGTAAGTCTCCTAGTTCTTATTTGATTGTGTTTAGCTTAGTTAATTAGCTAAAAGTCAAACCGTCGTAATTACGGTTTGACTTCGAGATTAGTCACTAATGACTCAGTCTTATCTCGAATTAAAAGTAGTTTTAGAATGGTATTTATGTGGGTAATAAAACCCCAAAAGGGTTTCCCCTGATCACCATCCTAAGCAGGTCAAATGTCGGGTCAAACATTTACTTAAAAAGTCAACATATTGCTTAAAATGTCATTTATGCATAATTAGCTATCTAGAACATTTGTAACCTGTTTGAACATTGTTATAACTTAGAAATAAGTGTAAGAACATGTCCCAACATGTTCAACCCGACTATTTCCTGTTTAGACCCGGTTCGGAACCGAAAGTCACATAGTTTGACTTTTCGGTTGACTTTCAGTTCTGACCCGTTTGGGCATATTTTAGAAGTGTCTCAGAGCTTAAATTGGATTAGGATACATTTTAGAACAACCCTCAGTGATCATACACCTTGGTTCACTAGTTATCCAATTATTATGCAAGTTTCCGTTAAATGCTCATACGTGGACCGTTATGCCCTTATTACCTTAAATCATGATTTATGAAAATGTAAAAGTGTAGAAACCTTAGTTACTGATATAAAGACTTGTTTGCAAAGTTTGACATCAGTTTGACTTGTAGATTAAGAGTTATACTCATTGTCGCTAAAATTAAGGCTTTATGTTAACAACATGGCGTAATTAGCGTAAAGCCTAGTTAAACATACTTTTTGATATCAAATATTTTACCCACTGATGTTATATATTATTTTGGGATTTTTAAAGATTTTTAATTAATTTTAGGTCGAGCATAACTAGTAGTCGTAGGCTTAATCCGGTAATTGTCGGTTTTGCCCTTACGGGCCATAAAATGAGTTTTACACATCTAAACGATTCCAAACCTTTTGCTACTGATTAATTATGATAAATAAATTATATTAAGCCTTCTGGAAATATAAAAATATCAAATTTAGGTATAGAACCCGGAAATGGCCTTTAATCGCCATAATTAGCATTTTTGGCGCATAGTATGTCTTAGAATCACATTGGACATACCCCGGGTCGATACCTACTGATATATGAGGCAAATTATGATAATTTAACAGTAAGCAAAGGTTGATAAACTCAGACTTCGTTTTTGAGCTTTTCGGTTTATGTGAAATTACCAAAATACCCCTACGGGGCATAGTTTGGTTAAATATGATAAATTTCACATATATGCCTTAGCCTACTGTTATAACCCATCAAAATGAGTATGTTTGCTGTTTACATCAGACCTGTAACTCAGTTGAACATATAAACGCTTTTACAAACTTTAAAATGACCAAACTACCCCTACGGGGCATAGTTTGTGTTTAAATTAGTTCGGGGCATAACGAAAGACATCCTACTGATGTTACAACATAATTGAAGCATATTAACTTAGGAAACCTGTATATGGCTCTTACGGATACCCGTTCCGCATACTACGCGTTCGGCTCGGTTTATGTAACAAGTTTACATAAATTGGCCGAAACGGGTCAAACCTTATCGGTTTTATCTCAAAATCCAGAGTGTGACTAATAAACCCATATTAAACAAGTCTTCAGACTTGTCGGGTCTGAATCACATTCTATCCGGTCTTCGCTTAATCGTGCGTACGAACCGTATCTTTGAAACTAGCCGGTCTAAGCTTAAGCATAATTAAAGACCCGCTAGGATTCTAATAGGTTATATTTAACCTTCGTTCCAGATTAGGAGAAACAGTAAAAGCTACATGCTATTTGATTATTGTGACTATACTTTGCATCAAGGTAAATACTTTTAACTTATTTTCCCTATACGGGCTTGGGTTACGGTACATAGCGTACCGCTTGATCGAGCATCAAATCTTCCACGCTTAGTGGTTAATTGAATAATTTGATCGGCTCGTTTTAAACAGATGTGTTTACTTTACAGCCTTTGGGGGGTTAATGACCATGTCCCGGATATCCTCGGCATTATCTTACGAGATAGCCACGACCTGAGCACGGGGTGTAGGCGTACTCCCGTGTATAACTCACTTAAAGTGGTGTGTCTATTGATCTTTAACCCGGAATACGTTCCGGGCTACTGAACGCATAAGTAACATGTAAATCGTTCACAAGATTATAATATTAAATAATTCTCCCAAGTTAATAAAAATGTTTATGCCATGTGCATCCAAACCAATTTTCAATCATTTATAAAATGAGTCAGTTGAATGTATTTACCAGTGTAAACTGACGTATTTTCCCAAAAAGATTAAATGCAGGTACTAGGCGAAATAGGCTGGGATTCTCCTAAGCATCATTAGAAGTCTCGCAAACTTAAGATGCCGAAGTCTGTTGAACCATAAACAATGTTTTTAATTCGATCCTACTGTGGATAAACACCGGATAATTTGTGACTTTGTTTACAATAAATAAATTCGGTTGTATCTTATTTTAAATTTGCTTCCGCTGTGCTTTATTATATTGTGTTGTTTGACTATTACGTTGCCAACCATGACGTCACGATACTCCCCCACCGGGCCCACCGGTGACACGTGGTGTTAGAACCTGAAGGTTTATTCATGTAGGTTAGCATAGTTAAAGGGTTGATTATGTTTATGTTTTGTTTATATGTTTGGGCCGGTTATGTTAGTGTTTGGGTTAGTGGTCTTGTGTCGCAATGGGCTTAGGTTAGCGGCCCGGTTGTTATGTATTTAAGAACATCATTACCTCATTGTTTGAGGTTGTTGATGAGGAGATAGGTGGCGACACAAGGAGAAGGAACCGAGTTCTAGTTCGAGTCTTGTATCAGTCTTTGCTAGTCATTGAATGCAAGATTTCGGTTTGTTATTTCATATATTATTCTTGTGTTGATAATTATATTTCATTCTTGAATCGGCTTGTGATTGTTTTCCGCACCTTCACAAGTTAAAGGTTGATATCATTGAAAGATCCTAACGGGTTTTACAATTGGTATCAGAGCCATTGAAGCCATTCAAGGGCTCGGTTTTGATATCATTCGGATTCAAGAATCGTTTGTGCTACTGATCTGTTTTGTTGCATGTTTTGCAGTGAAATATTTAAACTGTTCATGACCGATTCATCAAAATTATACTGATTTTGGTTTGTTGATTTCTGAAAAAGGTGTTTGCTGATTTTACGGAAAGTTGGTGGTCAAGAGATTCAAAGATTACGATATCTTTGAATTTTGGAAGTGCTGAAAAATCGGGATTGCGAGTAAACAGATCTTATCGTTTATTCTTTTGCAGGTTCCGACTCGCAACCATCTCTGTTGCGGTTCATCACGTTCTGGTTACGACTCGCAACCATCATTGTTGCGGTTCATCACGTTTTGGTTTCGACTCGCATTCATCATGGTTACGGTTCATCCTGTTTCAGTTGCGACTCGCAACCGGTAGTCAGTCTCCACTCGCAACCGAAGCTGTTACGACTCGCAACCTTGGTTTCGGCTCATCCTGTTTTAGTTACGACTCGCAACCACAGCAGTTACGACTCGCAACCACAGCAGTTACGACTCGCAACCACAGCCGTTTCAACCCAGCTGTTACGACTCGCAACGACACTGATTTACGGACATTTGAACTGTTGACTTTTGGACTTAAAACAAAAATCAATTAATTAATTAACTAATTAATTAAACATGTCGTCAAACAACAGTGAATTGACTGCCCTTAAAGAACAGCAAGAATTGGATTCAAAGCTTGGCACCACAACACGCATTCCTAGGTTAACTGATGCTAATGACTTTCCTGAGTGGAAGTGGCGCTTTGAACAGCATTTGAAGGTTAAGGATTATAAGCTGTGGCGAAGCATTTTGCGAGGTCCTAGGGAAATCATGATGGAAAGCTCAACTGAACCAGGTCTTAAGGTAAAGAAACCTAGGGATCAGTACACTGAAGATGATGTGCTCATTGTTGAAGAAGATGATCGAGCTCTTTCCTACTTAACCATGGGTTTGGGTCCTGATATTGCTATTGGCTTTCGCACCTGCAAATCTGCCAAAGAATTGTGGGATTCTCTGATCGAAGTATATGAAGGAAACGAAGATATGAAAGAGAGTCGAAGAAATCTGCTGCAACAAAACTTCAACAACTTCAACCATATTTATGGTGAAACGGTAGACAATCAGATTCAGAGGTTTGTGAAGCTGATCACCCAAATGCAAATGGAAGAAATTCATACAACAAATGCATCTACAAATCGCCAACTTCTTAATGCACTACCAAAGAGTTGGGATCATCATGTTGCTATGATCAAGAAGACTAAAGATCTTGCTAGATGCACTCTGTCAGAGATGATCTCTCACATTAAGGCATGTGAACTGGATGATAAGCAAAGAGAAACAAATTACAAGAACAGTATGCTAGCTGCTGGTTTCTCCATTGCTCCTGCTTCCTCTAACAACAGTAACACAGCATTATTGTCTCAAGGTGGTTTTCAGATGTTTCGCAATACTTCATCCGCTACTCCAACTTCAGCAAAGGTGCACTCGTCTGGATCTTCTAATCAAGTCGTCTCTCAAGCTTCTCCTGCTTCAATTCCAAATTCTGGAAATTCTATTGCTGCTTCTGCTTCCGCTGCTAACAACGAAATGATAGCCTTCTTTGCTAAACAATCAAAGGAAAACTTGGATATTGCAGCTTCAGTGATCAACTGTTTGAATGCTTTTATTGCAGGAAAACTTGATCCACCAAAGTGGTGTCCTGATGATCTGAAACAGATTCATCCAGATGATGTTGAAGAAATGGACATCACCTGGCAGATGGCGATGGCAGCTTTCAGAGCCCAAAAGTTTGTGAAAAGAACAGGTAAAAACAGGTGGGGAAATGCATGGAATGGAGCTGCTAAAGTGCCTTTTAATCTTCGTTGCTTCAACTGTCATGAGGAAGGACACTATGCTCGAAACTGCCCAAAGCCACTTATAAACAGAGATCAAACTCCTGCAACTCCTGCCCAACCTGCAACTCCTAATCGAGAAAGAGCTCTTGTGACCACTACAAGTATAGCAGATGCTGCTGCTTCTGGAAGTCCACCGCCGCAAGGATTAGCACAAGCACTGGTGGTTCAGCCCAACGTCAACTTTGATTGGACTTCAGAAATTGAGCGTCTGAACATATCAGCTCCAGAGAATCAAAATGCTACATCCAACATTGCTTTCATGACTTCAAGTGAACATAGCCCAAAGCCAGAGGAAGAGACTGTAGCTGATGATTTTGCTTTCATGACTCAAATTCTTTCAGCTCCTGTTAAAGGTCTCACCAAAGAAGAGGTAATTTCTGTTTTCTGTACTCCTGAGTGTAGGGAAAGGGTTGAGGCTTACAGAATACACAACGCTGAGCTCATTCAAGATTATAATGACATAAAAAATAAAAATTTTACTTTGTCTAAAAATGAGAAGCTTTATAAAGAAAAGATTGAAGCTCAGCGAAAAGACATCATCAAGCTAAAGGATGATGTGAGTGTAAAAACAGCCCATTTCCTAGAAGCTCAAGAAAAGGTATGCATTTTAACTAAGGAACTGGAAGATATTCAAAACAGATATCAAATTAATGAATTAAATATCAAGAAGTTTGATTCTTCCAGTAAATTGGTTAAAAATCTTTGTGATCAACAACTTGCATACAAGGAAAAGAAAGGGTGTGGTTTGGGTTTTAATAAGGCTCCTCCTCCTTATAATGACAATTATACTTATTTACCTATGACTGAGGAGGAGATGACTAATGAAAGTAAAATGACTTATGGTTCCAAAAATTATAAGTCATCGTTAAATGACAGACAAATTGAGAAAAGGAAGTCTGCTCCTATAAATTTTGTTCACAAAGGCACAATTGATCCTAATGTTTCATCTTCGTGTGCAGATGATAGCTCTGAAGTAAAGTGTGATGATGTTCATGGGAGTGAACCGGTTATTATTTCAAATGTTTCTGAACCATATTTTGAACATTATTCTGAACCAACTGAGTCGGACATTGCTTTTACTAGTTCTTTGTTTGCGTCGTTTTCAGCTTATGTTTCGTCTTGTGAGCCTGTTGTTTTGGGCAAAACTGATAATGTTTGTGTGGATGATTTGAACAATAAGTGTGGTGATGGTTGTTTTTCAGCTAATGTTTGTGATCCTAACATCTCTAATGTTTCAGCTTGTGAAAATGTTTGTGAAAATGTTACAGGTGAGGTCCCTAAGGATGCATTCAGTGAAACCACTGAAACGACTTCTCAAGAAAATCAAGAGTATCCTGATTCTTCTTCTGAACCTGTCTCAGTGGGTGTCCCTAATGTTGAATCTAGTGGGACCCCATTGGAAACTGTGTTAAACAATGAACCTGAATCTGTGTCACATGATAAATGCTCTGAGAAAATGCATATTGATGAAACTTCTTTAGGCTCAGAAAAAGAACCTGAATCAGTTTCACATGACAAATGCATTGAGGAAGAGCATATTGTTGAGACTTCTTCTTGTTCGGGAAGTGAACCTGAATCGATTTCAGATGATAAATGCCTTGATAAAACGCATTTGGATGAAACTCGTACATGTTCAAATTCGGAATCAAGATTAAGTAACAATGAAAAGGATGCTGATCTAAGAGAGAAATCAGTTGAAGAAAAGTTGTCTAAAGAAAAACCACAAGTCAAACATGTTCAGAAAACTAAAACATCAAATCACAAGAAATCAAGCAAACAGAGTCAAAATGTCAAGAATATTCAAAATGTGAAACGTCAAACATGTTTTAACTGTGGCATTGCTGGTCACATTGCCAGAAATTGTGGCAAACTCCCAAGGACACCGAACAAGAAAACATCAGAGCGAAATCAGAAGGTCACGTCTAATCGATATCACTGTTCGAAGTCCATGATGTCTGCAAAGACTAAGACAATGAAGAACAACTATCACAGGACTAGACCTTCTGATCAGGATTGGAATGCAGCCAAACGCTATAATCAATATCAGAATAGACAAACAAATTTTCAGCGAAATCGAAGTAATTCTTTTGGTAACGCTTATGAAAGTTTCAATTCTAACTGGTCAAGACAGTTTTGGAAACCTAAAGCTAATGGCATGCAATCCAATTCAATGAAATCATGTCATCAAAATGTCGCCAAAAGGGATGTTTCAAAATTTCTGAATAAAGATAATTTAGTGTGGCAGAGAGTGACGTATATTGATGCACAAGGAAAACCCAGATCCACTATGGGCTGGGTTCCTAAATCTAACTAATCCCGCTAATCGTGCAGGAACAGCTGTGGAGGACTACCGTGCGCCTCTGGTACATGGATAGTGGCTGTTCCAGGCACATGACAGGAGACTTATCCCAACTGGAAAATATCAAAGAGTTTAATGGTGGATATGTCTCATTTGCGGGAGGAGAGTCAGGCAGAATCACGTTAAAAGGAACTGTTCGAAACGGCGTCTTAAGTTTTGAAAATGTTAATTATGTTCCAGAACTGAAACACAATCTGTTAAGTATTTCGCAGATCTGTGATCGAGGGAATTCAGTTCATTTCACGAAGAAGGGATGTCATGTTCTTAAGCCTGGGATTATTATTCCAGAAGACTGGTTCTTGATGACAGCTGAAAGGAAAGGTAATGCTTACGTCATTGATATGAACAAGAAACCGTGTGAAGAGATCACTTGTCTATTTTCAAAAATTTCGGAGCATGATGGTCTGTTGTGGCATCGTCGACTTGGGCATGTGAATATGAAAAATCTGAACCGTCTAGCTAAAGGTCAACTGGTACGTGATCTTCCAATCAAGGATTTCATGTTGGTGGAGAAATGTGTTGCTTGTGCGAAAGGGAAAGCTCATCGAAAACCTCATAAGACTAAACCAGTACTCTCGACAAAAGCTGTACTCGAACTACTTCACATGGATCTTTTTGGTCCAGTGAATGTGCTGAGCATTGGGAAGAAAGCTTACTGTCTGGTAATCGTCGATGATTACTCTCGTTACACTTGGGTGTATTTTCTCAGCCACAAAAATGAAACTGCTGTCTTGGTAAAACAATTCATTACTTTGGCTGAAAATCAAGCGAGTACTAAGGTGAAGGTTATTCGATCAGACAATGGGACAGAATTTAAGAACGTTACTTTGGATACTTTCTGCATTGATAAGGGAATCGATCGTCAGTTCAGTGCGCCTCGAACTCCACAACAAAATGGAGTGGCTGAAAGAAGGAATCGTACTCTCATTGAAGCTGCGCGTACTATGCTGGCTGATTCAAAGCTTCCTAGCTTCTTTTGGGCCGAAGCAGTTAGCACGGCTTGTTATATCCAGAATCATGCTTTAGTAAACAAACGTCACATGAAAACCCCTTATGAGATTCTGGAAGGACATAAACCTTCGGTTTCACACTTTCGTATCTTTGGTTGTCCATGTGTATTATTACTAATGGACTCCAACGGAAAGTTTGAAGTCAAAGGTGACGAATGTTACTTTGTTGGATATGCGAAAGGCTCTGCTTATAGGGTATACAACAAAGTAACTGAAAAGGTCGTCGAGTCGTGCAACATTGAATGGCTTGAAGAGAATGCTACGGACGCTAGAGTTGGTCCAGAATGGTTATACGATTATTCTGCTCTGTTTAAATCATTTAACATTTTGTCAAGTGATGTTTCAGTTGCAGGTGTGTCTATTCCCAAACAACCATTGTCGTTTGAAGATACGGAAGACGAAGCACAGATGCAAGATAACGTGAGGCATCATACCATTGATCCACCGGGAATGGTGTTTACGCAACATCCTACACCAACTCCGACGGTCAATCGATCTCCTGAGGGTGCATCAACTAGTGACTCTGCTTTGTTTCCTGAACCAATTCCTGAGGATTGTGTTGTCACTTCTCCTGTAGTTCACACTACTACAGCACCTAATGAGGGGGAGTCTAGCAACACCACCATTGAAGAGGAGACTGTACCTGATTTGGCCATACCTACGAGCGTTCAACGCAATCACCCAATCGAGAATGTGATTGGTCCTGTAAATGCAGGAATTTTGACCAGGAGTCAAACAGGAACCATTAACACTTGCTTATATTCTTGTTATCTTTCTCAAATCGAACCTAAAACTATTGATATAGCTTTGCAGGAACCTGGCTGGGTAGATGCTATGCATGAAGAGCTGAACCAGTTTGAAAGACTTGGAGTATGGAAGCTCGTCAAGTTGCCAACAGGAAAACGTAAGCTTGGAACTAGATGGGTATTTCGAAACAAGCAGGATTCTGCAGGAGTCATCGTTCGAAACAAAGCAAGGCTGGTGGTTCAGGGATTTAGACAAATTGAAGGACTGGATTATGATGAAGTATATGCTCCGGTTGCACGACTTGAAGCCATCCGAATCTTTTTGGCTTACGCGTCATACATGGGATTCACTGTTTATCAGATGGATGTCAAAACCGCGTTTCTCTATGGAAAAGTGAAGGAAGAAATTTTTGTCGAGCAGCCACCAGGGTTTGTGAATCCAGACCATCCTGAATACGCTTACAAGCTAGACAAGGCGCTGTACGGGCTACATCAGGCTCCTCGAGCTTGGTATGCCACACTAACAGAGCATCTGTTGGCTCATGGGTATACGCGTGGCACCATAGACCAGACTCTGTTTATCAAGAAGGTAGGACGTGATCAAATCTTGGTTCAAATCTATGTTGATGATATCATTTTCGGATCTACAAGTGAGGATCTTTGCAAGGAATTCGAGAGAGTTATGAAAAAGAAGTTTGAAATGAGTGCTCTGGGGGAGATGACATTGTTTTTGGGTCTACAAGTCAAACAGAGTTCACAAGGAATTCTTATTCATCAAGGGAAGTATGTGGATGATGTGCTGGCAAAATTCAAATTCACGGACGCAAAACCTGCTGAAACACCTATGGCAGAGAGACCACTATTGACTGAAGATGAAGAAGGAGAGTCTGTCAATCAACGTCAATATAGGTCTATGATCGGGTCATTGATGTATCTCACAGCTAGTCGTCCGGACATTATGTTTGCCGTTTGCAACTGTGCACGCTATCAGGCTAATCCTAAAACTTCTCACCTTATTGCTGTTAAAAGGATCTTTCGGTACCTTAAAGGACGACCTAGGTTTGGCCTGTGGTATCCGAGGGATTCCAATTTTGACTTGTTTGCTTTTTCTGACAGCAATTTTGGAGGTACTGACAGTGACAGGAAATCTACATCTGCGGGATGTCAATTTTTGGGTGATCGGCTCATTTCTTGGCAATGCAAGAAACAACAAACAGTGGCGATATCTACAGCTGAAGCCGAGTATGTTGCTGCTTCTGCGTCTTGCTCTCAAGTGGTGTGGATGCAACATCAATTGCAGGATTATGGTTTGACTTATCTTAACACTACTATTTACTGTGATAATGATGCTGCAATACAAATTGTTCGAAATCCTGTTTTTCACTCCAAAACCAAGCACATTGATATTAAAGTTCATTTTATCCGAGACTGTTTTGACAGAGGTCTTATTACTCTTGAACAAATCGACACAGATGCAAATGCTGCCGATTTGTTCACCAAACCTGTCAGCAGCTCAAAATTCAGAGTGCTTGTGGATTTTCTGAAAATGATCCGTTTTACTGACTGAGCATGTTTTTGTTTTTCGTAGGTAAATTTGTTCATAAAGTTTTCTATTCTTAGGTAGTTTTTATTTATGCTCAAATTTAGGGGGAGAATTTTTGAAAATACAAAAACATTAAAAAAATTAAAAAAAAAATACAAAAACATTAAAAAATTGAAAAATACAAAAAGAGGTGTGGCAAGACTGGGAAATGAAATGAATTTTCACTTTATGGTCGAGGGCTGACTCATGTAAGACCAGTATCGAAATAGTTTGACTCTAGTATGATGTGTTGGTAGGCTCTTTCCTTAAGACTGGAAACATTGGCTGTTTCTGTTTAGAACTAAAATTGTACATGACCTCAGGAAAGAAAGTCACTTGGAATTAGCTCATTTCTATTTGAATGTTTGTATGTTGTCCCGATACACACAATTTTGGTCTGACTCTGAAATCTTCTCTGAAAAAGTCGTGTACCTCCTCTGCTGCATCCAGATATATGCTGACCTGGAGGTGCTAGGCAACGTCAGCTTCTGCTGCATCCAGATACATGCTGACCTAGCTGTACGTTGTCGCGCTATAGATCTAATACACCCGAAAGAGGCCCTCAAGTGCCCAAAAGAAACCCAAAGAAACCTATATCAAATTGAGAAAACTCATTTGATCTGTATATTATACCATCTCTACTTAAGATCTATTCTGTTCTCTTCTCAACCTATTCCCAGTTAAGATTTCAGAGATCTGGATTGGACTTGTGAAACATGTGGTAGGGAAGCTACTTGCATGATAGAGTGTGCTATTATAATTCCGGGAGTTGATTAGTTTTTGTTTGGGTGTTCATTGTTAAATTATCAAAACATGATAAAATGAGGTACAGGCAGTTATATGGAAAAGGTCTAGGGAGATGAGTTTAAGAGGACAAATATACTGGCAATTGTCTAGATCATCCAGTAGTAGATCAGTGTTGATAAGTGAAGTCAAGCCCGAAACCTTGTGATTTGATCCCTGAGTATCTATGCAAATTTCCTAAGTTTATTTTGTAAATAATATTTATTATTTAATTTTGTTTTTAGGTTTTTATTTGCAAACATTGCTCAAAAGGTTCAATGGATAATTTTCATTAAAATTAAATCATTTTGAAATGGGTTTAAAAAAAAAATTGATTGTTAAATCTGTTAAGTCAAAAGCCCAATCGGTTAAAGTTGAGCCCAAGAGTTACAAGCCCATGATGGCCCATAATCAGATTTGTGGTATAAAAGGGCGGTTGCGAGTCGAGACCTCATTTCTCACTCGCAACCAAGTCTGGTTCTCTCTCAAAAGTTCCGGTGATCTGTTGAAGATTCCGATTCATCTCCGATTACGACTCGCAATCTCCGGTTGCGACTCATTGATCATCAAGGTATAATGACGTCATTATTCAAGTTTTGCAGGAATTATGAATGGTTATTGAATATTCCGATGAAGATTTGAAGATTCCGATGAGGATTTGAAGTTTCCGATGATGTTTCCGATGAAGTTTTGAAGATGTTTGATTTGCAATCAAGAACACTGAGGACTCGAAACCAGTGGTTACGAGTCGCAACCTCAAGATTGCGACTCATGGTTGCGACTCAATGTTTGTCAGTTGCGACTCATGATTGCGACTCGAAATCTGTTGGTTGCGACTCATGGTTGCGACTCGTAGACAACTGGTTGCGACTCGTTGTTGCGACTCGAGACCTTTTGGTTGCGACTCATGGTCTCGAGTGAACAGTAACAGTGTTTGTTTTGGTTTTTGTTTTTATCACTGTTATATTTGAAAGTTGGAAACTTATTTGATTTGTGTTTGTGTGCAGAAAAATGGATTTGAAATTTATATCTTCACACAATCAAGTCGGATATTTGGCTCCTCCACCAGAGAAACACAAGCAGCTGTACGCATCATTGATGAAAGGCTTGAATAGTTGCCGGATTGTTCATGCTCTTCGTGAGAATCCGGTTGTTTATGAAGATCTTATTCGAGACTTTTGGAAGACTGCTAATGTTGAAGTCGTTGATGGAAAGGGAGCTATAGTTGCTGAAATTCAAGAAAAGAAAGTTGTAGTGACTGAGCAGATGATTAGAGAAGTTTTAAGATTTAACGATCAGGAAACAGATCCTACAGAACTTCCAGCTGGATCAGTGGAAGCAATTTTGCCTCGTTTAAGTTATGAAGGAAAGTTTCCTCCCTTGGTAAAGAAGTTTGTGCATCCATACTGGCGTCTGTTGCTGCATATGTTTCTTTTGTGCATGACAGAAAATAGAGGGGGAATTGATCAGTTGAATACTACCCAGTCTGCTGCTTTGATGTGTGTGATTACAAATGAGCCGCTTAATTATTCAAGATATATCTTGGAAGCAATGAAGAGAAATGCAATTGGGCTTCGAAAGGATAAGTTTCTTATGTATCCAAGATTCGTGCAGATGATGTTGAATGAGCATTATCCGGAATTGAAGAGATCTGGTAATACATTGGAATTAAAACCTATGGGTCCTTCATGTTTTGGTGCTCTCACTTCAAAGAAAGGAACTGAGAAGAAGTATGAAGGTTTGATTAAATTGGAGAAGTTTGGTCAGTTTGCAGAGACGGAAGATGTTAGTGAAAATCCGGAAATAGCACAATCTGTTTCAGTGCATAGTGTACCTGCAAGTGCTATTGTTGCTGAAGAACATGATATTCAGAGAGGTGTTGAGCCTGAGACTGAGTTTTTGGTAATTGACTCAGACGATGAAGGCGTTGAGATTATGTGTGATTCTGGTGAAGATGAAGAGCTTCCTCCTGAAGCTGAAGTTGATACTGCTGTTTCTACTGTTCCACCCGTGATTACTGCTGAAAGTTTGGCTTTGTTACTCAAATCTGTAACTGACAAGATGGGAAATCCTCCTTCTGATCTTGCAGTGTCAAGTGAAAAGCCTAGTGAAGACCCAAAGGATTCTGATTCCATGCCATTGAAGCGGAAAAGGAGGGATCCTCGGCTCGGAATGTATGTTGAGCATAGCAAAGATCAACCCGTAGTTACTGATGAAGATGATGAAGGTCTTTATGACTTCGATTTTGAGAAGAATGACACCGATACCACCACCGCTACTGCAAACATCTTTGATTTTGATGCTGATACTCAAAGAACTGATATGGATGTTACTACTGATGATGTTCAGGTTACTAGTATTGATGTTGATGCCACTGTTGAAACAACGCTACCTAGTGCTACTGAATCTGCAGGTCCTTCTAGAGTTGATCTTGATCTGCCTAGCAGTTCAAGTGGTAAAAGACCTGAAGAGCCATTTAGAATGCCGTTTGATGATGATTCTAGTGATGAAGATGAGTATATCAGCATGAGAGATATGAAGAAAAGAATGGTTGTCCTTGAGCAAGATTCCATTCATAAAGATGCGAAGATTATTCAATTAGAAGATATGGTTGTGAAGAAAGATCAACAGATTGAGCAACTTCAAGGAGATGTTAGTTTGTTGTTTAACATGGTGTATGATTTGCGTGGAAAGTTGGAGAAGAAATTTGGACAGGAGTTCTCAGATCCAACTGATGTTGAAAAAAGGAAAAAGGCGTTTGAAAAGGATGATGCTGAAAGAAGTGCTGCTATGGAACATTACTTTAGAAGAATCATTGATCCTGTTGCAGACAAAGAGAAGGCTGAAAGAATCAAGAAGAAGAGAGAGTTTGTAGTTATGAAGAATCGGAATCTAAATCCAGACGATGATGATGCTCATGCAACTCATCATTTAATGGATGTTGGTGAAACTCTCTATGATAAGGTTGGAAATCGTTCTGGTGTAGTTAGCTGGGGTTATGATCATGATCGCAAAAGATGGTGGATAAAGAGGAAAATTGGACCTGTTGAGTGGTACAAACATCCAGGCCAGTTTCAGTCATTTACTAAAGTGGACTTGACAGACTTGTCTAGAGCACCTTATGTAGATGATAAGCCTGGAGGAGTTGGTTATAGGTTTTTCGAGAGGTTGAAGAGGGAGGTTCTTAAGGGTTTTCCTTCAATGCGTACTGCAGAGTCCATTGTTAAACCAGCTAAAGGCATTAGAGATCCATATACGAACAAGCGCTTGAAGATTGTACGCTGGCCTGTAACTGATAAAGAAAAGACGATTCCGTTGGTGAGAAAGATTCCAAAGGGTGCTCTAAAGACCTTACATTTTTGGTCTTATGATGAGCGCTTAGGGCAGGCAGTGATTGTTTGTAATGATGATGTGTGTTTTCACTTGGTGGATCAGATTGATTTACTGAATGTTGCTCATGAAGATTTGGAAGTGTTAGCTCGTCATCAAATTAGAGCTACTGAAAAATATGAAGAAATTGCAAAAGCTTGGACTAAAGCTGTTACAGCATCTATTCATATTCATGTAAAGGGTTTCGGTGGTATTAAGGATCGGGTGCAAGATGATAGTGAAGATTAAAGTGTCAAGAACCTGCATGCATAAACCTAGGGGGAGATTGTTAGAACCTGAAGGTTTATTCATGTAGGTTAGCATAGTTAAAGGGTTGATTATGTTTATGTTTTGTTTATATGTTTGGGCCGGTTATGTTAGTGTTTGGGTTAGTGGTCTTGTGTCGCAATGGGCTTAGGTTAGCGGCCCGGTTGTTATGTATTTAAGAACATCATTACCTCATTGTTTGAGGTTGTTGATGAGGAGATAGGTGGCGACACAAGGAGAAGGAACCGAGTTCTAGTTCGAGTCTTGTATCAGTCTTTGCTAGTCATTGAATGCAAGATTTCGGTTTGTTATTTCATATATTATTCTTGTGTTGATAATTATATTTCATTCTTGAATCGGCTTGTGATTGTTTTCCGCACCTTCACAAGTTAAAGGTTGATATCATTGAAAGATCCTAACGGGTTTTACACGTGGAAATCGGGGTGTGACACCAGCACTTTTCCTGAATTACAACAGATCACCTGAAACATGTTTGAAAAAAATTTTGTCAGCGGGAAATACTGAGTGAATCATTCTATTTACTAAAATGACACATTTGTTATAATTTACAGTATTAAGGAAGATTACAATGTTTCTGATATCAAACCAATTACCCACAGTACTTTGTCACTCGACCCATTGGCCCTTCCGTCCAATGGTGTCTGTGACTATGGTCATATCACCCATTGGCTGCCCCAATGGTGAAGATTGTCAAGTAATGTATACAAAACCCCACATACCGGCTGTAATATGGTGATTACATAAACTTAATCCCTGTAATTATAACTTTGAAATAAATAGGGTTTTGTAAATAGATTTGATAAAAAGAGAGAATGACTCACATTGCTGATTTAATACGGACAGAATCTAGTCTTATGAATTAGCCTGGTTAACCTAATTTAGATAACAATGCACACAAAACTGGGTTAGTAATCAATACAGCATTTACGATAACTCACGAGATCAACCATCACAACGAGTGACAAAGTGCTATGCTTAACATCTGTCGAATTAACGACTAATGACAAAGCATCACCCTAATGTGGGCAGCACTTAAACACCCGTTGAGTACATTGATCGATCGGAAAATGAATCGTAGCAGCGATCGTGCTAATACGCTGTTTTGCGGCAGAATTTCGAGACCTGTGTGTGTTATCAGACTATTTTCACTATAACTTCGTGTACGAAAGGAATTTAAACGTCAAATCAACGCAGAAGTTCCAGTCCCACTATCCTCTATTTATAGGTAACTTTTGACCCTTACGCGGCCCGCGTGAGTTTTAAGCTGATCCTTACGCGGCCCGCGTAAGACCTACTTTTAGGCCTAGGGTTGCCACGGTTGGGACTAGCCTTGCTGAGTTGACAATTTTCGAAAATTCCTTGTTGCCAACGTTTTAAGTGGATAATCGTCAATAGGGTTTAACCCCCCTGAGTTTTAGGGGCCCTAATCCTGATTCTGAAAATTATGAAAATTTTAGGGTTTGTTCAGAGTCACTTGGGTGTCTTAATTAGGGTTTCCTATTGGACAATTAAAATACTAAATAGTACTTTTTGATAAGAGTTGTTACAATTTGAAAATTTGAAAAAATCAAAAAACATGATAAAATCAAAAAGAGTTTTGTTGTATAAAAGAGGAAATGATAGTACATCAGTGGATTATCACAGCATGCTAAAGAATTGGAAAGTCAAAATGTGATAAACGGTCTCACTGATGATGTGCCAGTAGGTTTTTGCACATTTAGTAGATTGTGACGAGATATAAACTTAAAGTTCAAACTTACTTATATCGTGGGGAACATCTCTCGGATATATGGGTAACCCCCGAAATCTTGTTTGAAAGGTCTCTCTTTCTGAGATACTAGGTCTTTATACTCAGTGATATCTGGGGTATTATCCCGGGACTTCTGATATTGCGAAAGCAATGGCCTAGTCCCCGTATAATACTTTCTGCTTGCTTGAAATATAGCATCACCCTCAGTACAAAAAATGATAAAACATTGAAAAATGCTAATTATGTGTTGTTGAAGAAAAGATTCTCTAAAGGGAACACACCAAAAAGTCGAAGCCATCATCTCTCTGATTTTGCGGAAGCAATAGCCTGAGCTCTCATGGCCCTCGCATTTAACCCTTTTACAGATATCATCTAGGTATACTCACCTGTAAGACTGAATATTGGGATCTGGATACGGGAGTATATTATGAGGTGGGACACATGAATAAGTTTAAGTCTCTAAAACATTAATCTCGTATCTCGAAACAGTTGAAATTTGTGTGAAAATTTAAGTGGATCAGTATACTGACAATCTAAGTGAATCGTTTAAAACTGAAAATGTATAAAGCTTAAAGGTGTTGGTGATTTGTCTCTTAATCTGATATGATCCTCTTACATAAACTCACAAAAATATTGTCTGTAAATATTTCTTTACTGCATTTCATTCTAAATTTAAAAAAAAAACCAAAAAGATTTTAGTGTGTTTTAGCATAAATTTTGAAAAATGCAAAAAGATTTTCGACAACTGATGTTGAAGAGCTAATTTTCAAAATTCCGAGTGCTAAACATGATGAAAAGGTTTGGGAGAATTTGTTTGAGATGTTTGAGATGAAAAATTGTTTGAAAAGGAAAAAGATTTTCTTACAAGTGGTTCATCAGAGATTAACAATGTTAAATCTTTTTGTATGATACTTGCAAATGGTTTTTATGATTGTGTTTACAAGTGGTAAGCAGAGAATAAAGTTGTAAAATTTTAAATTTGTGAAATTTATTTTGAGGTAGAGATTGTGCAGGTTAGACAGGTTTTGATCCTGAGCAGGATGTAAACCAGGTCACGATTTTGAACATGTGGAAGCCAGACTGCGATCCCAAGTACATTTTAAGGGGGAGTCTGAAGTTGTAAGAGCCAGCCACATATCTTGGGATAGAAGATTGTAGAGTTAAGTTCAGATCCTGATGTTCATGCTAGCTGATGATGCTGATGAACTTAAGGAATCAAGAGATCTGTTTAAGAGAATTAGTGTGAAGTTAGAGCCAGATCGAGTTTCTGGAGAAGAAGAGAAGAGAGAGATTGAGGATGCTTTACATTGTTAGATATTTCGGAAGAAGTCGAGAAGACTGATAAAGACTGAAGATTGAAGACTCGACACTGAAGACTCGTCAACATTCGAGGGGGAGTCTATTGGTGCATGCGTCTGTCGACTTCGTCTTGTATCGAGTCTTGCTTTGTATTAGATAGATCAGGGCACGCAAAACGAGAAAAGTGTGTTTATGGGTATTTCACACGAAATTACACGTGGGTAATTTCGTACGAAATTAGATAGTAATTTCGCACGAAATTAGATTTCGCATGAAATCTAATTCCGTTTGAGCTGGTCCGTGCGAAATTAGCTTGCCTATAAATACCTGATGTGTCTGTGTCATTTGGTACGAAATAACTTTCCGGATTCAGTACCGAAGTGCTGCCGAAGTGTCTACTCGCTGTAAATCTTTGTCAAATCAATCAAAAGACAATTTAAAGTGTATATCTAGCTGAATTGAACTCTATACGTTTGTTTCCGCCTCTCGTATTGAGAAAAACTCTTCTGATCGACTCGTTCGGGTCTGAAAACGATCCTACAAGAAGCAAATGAAGGGTCTGAATGTCTCTATAATTTGTTGTTTTAGAGAGAGAACGATGACACGATGAATGTTTTTAGAGAGAGAGAGTTGATGTTTTAGATAGAGAAACAATAATCTTTATTTTTTAGAGAGAGAGAGTTGAATGTTCAAGTGTGTGTGAGAGAAGAAGGTTTGAAGACCTTCTTCGTGTTCATCGGACGGTTCTAGATCCGGTAAGTGTTCTTGAAATATCATTTCACAATTTATTTTTTGTTGAAATGGTTGTTAATATGTTTGTTAGGGGTCATTTTCTTAACAATTATATCCTGACCAATATCCTGCCTATGTTTGTTCATTTGTGACCAGGATGCTGGAAGAGGATATTGCTAACATCTTGGGCGATATCCTGAGGCTTGTTGAATTAACCATGTGCAGGTTAAGGGCTGAGACTTGCTAACGGTCAAGAGGACTTCTTCTCCTCGAGACTCGGTCGAATTTGTTGAGGAAGAGACGTTGAGCCCGAAAGACCAGGTCTACAACGTTCGAAGAAGGAATATTCGGTGGATCCCGCGAGTTTAGGGTAGTTTGTTATTTTATCTTTACTATAAATAGATGGGGGCGGATCAGCTTAGAACACACAATTTTTCACTAACACTCTCATACACTTACACTCTCTAGCTCATTGCAAACACCACACTTGTATTCAAGTTTCGTTGTAACACTTAGTCGATCCGTACCACATCCCGCACTGTATCCTGATTTTTGAAGCAATAGAAGAACTAGGCAGCTGCGATTGTCAGCTCCCGAGGTTTTATGCCGGCGATCTAGATTGATCAAGGGCTTTCCTCGTACATCTCGTGTCATTTACTTTACTTTTGCTCATTGTTTGATCATAGATACAGCTCTATATCCTGAGCCGTATCCTGAAACTGTTTTTACAAATTAACTTGATTAACATATTTTCGACACTCATTTCTAGCACACTACCTCACTTAACTAATTTGATCACTTAATTACTTCGGTAATTTTTGACCAAAACAATTTGGCGCCCACCGTGGGGCAAGTGGTGCTCTCCTTACTAAAATTTTTTGTCAAATCACTAATCGGTTTTCTATTTTCAAAACTTTTTGCCACATTGTCCATAATGGCCTCAAGATCAAACATGAGTTCCTCTACTGTGTCTGCTGTGACTTCTGCTACTACCGGTTCGGTGCTTCCACCACCTCCTCCAAGGATGCCAGCCTCTACACAATCTCAAGATGTTATCCCTACTCGGAGTGTCCAGGGATCTGCTCCCGTTTTAGCTTCTAATGATGAAATTTTAACCTTATTTGGAAGTGTGCAGGAACAAATGAGGCAGCAACAGGAAACAAACCAAATGCTTTTGAGGGAAATACAACTCCTGAAGTCTGGCTCGAGCAGATCTGCTGAGGACAATGTCACTCCATTACACCCCAGAGCGTTGAACTTTAGTTCAGCTGTATATACCGAGGATAACAGGGGGAATATTGTGCCCAGTCTTCCTCAGAATCATACTCCTGAAATACCCTCATCGGTCAGGATGTCAACCATGAGGAGCTCAGGATATGCGTCAGGATATGGGCAAAATCCTCCAATGGGTAACGTGTCGAATAATAATAATACTCATGCTACTAACAGTGGTGGATCTTTGCAGGATACAGGTGTAACATCAGCACTTACCAGGGAACTTCAGAAGTTGAAGGACATTATATCTAGTGTACCTGGGGTGGTCCAGCCGATCCTGGAAGTGTCTCAAGACAGCCACAAGATATCTCGTTTTGCATATCCTATATGTGATGCTGAGATCCCAAAGAGATTCCAAACTCCCAACATGAAGCTTTATGATGGGAGTACGGATCCTAAGGAGCATATTGCTCAGTATAGGGAAAGGATGGAGATTAACCCTATTCCTCCGGAGCTCAAGGAAGCGTGCTTGTGCAAGGGATTTGGTTCTACTCTAACAGGATCGGCCTTAAAATGGCTATTAAACGTTCCTCCTCACTCAATTACTTCATTTGCTCATTTGGTTAATTTATTTAACAGTCAATTTTCTTGTAGTCGGAGTTTTGAGAAACTAACCAGTGATCTTTACAGGATAACTCAAGGGCCTCAGGAATCCTTGAGGGATTATGTGAATAAATTCAGTCGAGAATCCTTGGATATCCAACATCTTGATGTTGCAACAGCTGTGCAAGCTTTTAAGATGGGATTACAAAAGGATTCTCAGTTTTATCAGGATCTTGTAATGAATCCCTGCAGGAATCTCGACGAAGCTCGTAACAGGGCTTTGAGATATATCCGTCTGGAAGATGACAGGAAGATGCAAGAAAGGATGAACTCATCCAACACTTATGAGTCAACTAATAGGAAGTCAGAATCCTCGTTCAAGTCATATCGGCCTAAGCCGTATAGTAGAAATGAAAACAAAAGAGTGAACGTTGTCGAAGATGAGGATCCTGAAGAGTATCCTGAGTTGTCCGAATATTGCTTTTCTGTTAATATTCCTGAATTGATGTATGCTATGCAGGGTCTAGGAGACAAAGCTAGGTGGCCTCGAAAGAATCAACAAAAGGCTGACTGGAAAGATAAGTCAAAATGGTGTGCTTTCCACGAAGATTTCGAACATGTGACTGAGGATTGCATTGCTCTAAGGAAAGAAATAAGCTATCTTCTAAGCAAGGGATATCTGAAAGATCTCTTAGGAAGAAAGAAGAATAAGGGTCAGGATACTGAGAAGGATCCTGAACGAGCAGCATCACCTCCCGCGGATGCCAAGATAATCAACTTCATTTCGGGAGGATCCGACATTTGTGGAACTTCGTATTCGGCAGCAAAGAGACATGCAAAGGAAGCCAAGGCCGAAAGGGGAGACAAACCTGTCAGGATGACTACCCTCACAACTGACAAAGTGATCACTTTTGATGCTGATGACAGGGATACTGTCCAAGATCCTCACCATGATGCTCTGGTAATAACGTTATATGTAGCTAACCATTTTGTACGCAGGATACTGGTTGATAATGGCAGCTCCGTCAACATAATCCAACTAGAAACTTTGAAGAGAATGAATGTATCTCCAATGGATATCACTTCAAAGTCTACCGTGCTTGTTGGATTCAATGGAGAGGCTAGAAACACAGTGGGAGAGATAAAGTTGCCAGTATACGTTGAAGGAGTCAACTCGATACAACGCTTCTGTGTGATGGATTCTCTATCCTGCTATAACATCATACTGGGAAGACCGTGGATTCACGATATGAAGGCCGTGCCATCAACATATCACCAATGCATCAAGATACCTACCCCCTGGGGAGTGGTCAAAGTTGATAGTGATCAGCAGGATGCGAAAGAATGCTACTCATCCTCGATGAAATCCTCAGCCAAACCTAGTGCAGCATAGCAATTAAAGACACGAGCCCAGGATATCGTGGAGGATCCGGAGCAGGATGTGAAGAAAGTTATCCTGGACCAGGATAATCCCGATATTTCGGTGCTCGTAGGGACCAATATCCCTCAGGATATTGAAGAACAATTAATTAACTTTTTGAAATGCAGGATATCTACGTTTGCATGGAAACATGAGGATATGACTGGCATATCCAAAGATATTATCACTCACAAGCTTGGAATTGATAAATCATTCAAGCCTGTGCAACAAAAAAGAAGGAAATTTGCTCCTGAGCGGAACACAATTATCCAGGAGGAAGTTGAGAGATTATTAAAATCCAGAATGATCAGGGAGGTTAAGTTCCCAAGGTGGCTAGCAAACGTGGTTGTAGTACAGAAGAAAAATGGGAAATGGAGAGTTTGTGTGGACTACACAGAATTGAACAAAGCTTGTCCTAAAGACCCATTTCCTCTTCCACACATTGATGCAATGGTAGATGCCACTGCCGGGCATGAAATGCTGACCTTCATGGACGCATCTTCAGGATTTCAACAGATCCAAATGGAACCTTCTGACCAGGAGGATACTGCCTTCATGACACCAACAGGTATTTATTATTATACAGCTATGCCTTTTGGTTTGAAAAATGCAGGTGCAACATACCAAAGATTGGTAAACATGATGTTCAAAGACAAACTGGGGGACACCATGGAGGTATATATCGATGATATGGTGGTGAAATCTAAAAAGGCTGAGGATCACCCCCAGGATATCAAGGGAGCATTTGATATCCTGGATCAATACAACATGAAGCTGAATCCTGCTAAATGCCATTTCGGAGTGGGGGTAGGAAAGTTTCTTGGATATATGGTGATAAAGAGGGGGATAGAAGCAAGCCCAGAGCAGATCAAAGCTATCCTGGATATAAAATCACCCTCAAACATGAAGGACGTACAAAGATTAACAGGCCGAGTAGCAGCTCTAAACAGGTTTATCTCAAGATCATCGGAGAAATGCAAAGACTTCTATGATATCCTGAAGAAGAACAAAAGATTCGAATGGGGGGAAAAGCATGAAGCAGCCCTGCAGGATTTGAAACGATATCTATCAACCGCACCTCTATTGATGAAGCCTGAAAATGGTGAACCACTATCCTTGTACCTTGCTGTATCAGGGAATGCTGTAAGTGCCGTTCTTATAAAAGACCATGAAGGTCAGCAATATCCTGTTTATTATGTTAGTAAAAGTTTGTTAGATGCTGAAACTAGGTATTCTCATTTAGAAAAATTGATACTAGCATTAGTCATGGCATCAACGAAACTTAGGCATTATTTCGAGACACATAGGATACATGTTAAAACAAATTATCCTATCAAAAATGTGCTTAGGAAACCAGAGATGTCAGGCAGGATGGCCAAGTGGTCAGTAAAGTTGAGTGCTTATGATTTAGTATACGAACCTAGAAATGCCATAAAATCTCAGGCTTTAGCTGACTTTGTGGCTGACTTTAGTAGTGACATTCAGGACGAGGTAGACCTAGAAGTTCAACAGTTAGGAGAATCCTCAGGATCCTGGACATTATATACTGACGGTGCATCTAATGTAAGAGGAGTAGGATTAGGAATACTACTAAAATCGCCACAGGGGGACATATTACCCCAGGCTATTAGGTGTGAATTTCCTGCTACTAATAATGAAGCAGAGTATGAGGCTTTAATTGCAGGATTAGAGTTGGCTAAGAGCATGAGTATAAAAAATTTGCAAGTATATGTTGACTCTTTGTTAATTACTAACCATTTTAATGGATCCTATGCAGTTAAGGGTGAGAAATTAATCGAATATCTCGATATTCTCAAAAAATTAGCAGGATATTTCGATGTTTTTATACTTGAACAGGTACCAAGGGAGGATAATGCTGAAGCAGATGCCTTAGCAAATTTGGGATCATCGATCAAGATACCTGAAGGGACGCAAATACCAATATTACATGTCTTATATCCTGCAACGAATCCTCAGGATAAAGAAGTAGCTGGTATTCAGGATCTTGGAGTAGAACATCCTGAAGAGGATCCTAAATCCTGGACGGCTCCAATCATGAAATATCTCAAAGAAGGACACATTCCTGGAAATGAAAATCCTAAGGCATTTAGGATGAAGGTATCACGATTCACTATTATAGATAATATTTTATACAAGAAATCTCTTGCAGGACCGTATTTGAGGTGCTTGGAGGATCCTGAAGCCAAGGAAGTACTTCAGAATATACATGAAGGGGATTGTGGTAACCATGCTAGGGGCAGGTCGTTATTCTCAAAAGTATTAAGGACAGGATATTATTGGCCAACAATGAGAAAAGATGCCGCAGAATATGCTCGAAGATGCGACGCATGTCAAAGACATAGTAACATACTGCATCAACCTGTTGAACCATTGTATCCTATTGTTTCCCCTTGGCCATTTATGAAGTGGGGTATGGATATAGTGGGAAAGCTACCGAAAGCTCCGGGAGGAAAAGTCTTTATGCTAGCAATGACGGATTATTTCTCTAAGTGGGTTGAAGCTGAAGCATTTGTTCAAGTTAGAGACCAAGAAGTAGTATCCTTCATAAAGAGGAATATCCTGACCAGATTCGGAGTACCAGCTGAGATAATCTGTGATAATGGTTCTCAGTTCATAAGCAGAAGGACTACGGACTTTTGCAAGAGTTGGGGAATCAAAATGATCACGTCTACTCCGGTACATCCTCAAGCAAATGGACAAGCAGAATCCTCAAACAAGATAATTGTCAATAACTTAAAGAAAAGGCTTGGAGCCAAAAAAGGAAGATGGGCAGAAGAATTACCCTTTGTTTTATGGGCTGATAGGACAACGGTAAAGAATGCAACAGGCCAAACCCCATTTTCCTTGGTGTTTGGAGCAGAAGCAATGATTCCAACGGAAATGACAATACCTACTGCAAGATCTGTCTTAAGTGATCCTGAGAAGAATCCTGAAGCCTTGAGTCAGGATTTAGACACTATAGATGAAAAGAGAGATGCGGCAAGGCTAAGGATGACAGCATATCAACAGAGAATATCCAGGGCATATAACAAGAATATTAGAACCAGAAGATTTAAGGTTGGAGATTGGGTGTTAAGAAAGGCTTTTCAAAATACTACTAATCCTGCCGATGGCAAGTTAGCTCCAAAATGGGAAGGACCATATGAAGTTGAATCAGAAGCAGGGAAAGGAGCATACAGACTCAAGAATATGGAGGGGGATATGCTACCGAGATCTTGGAATGCTATACACCTTAAGCTCTATTTCAAGTGAGTTTAGAATTCAATTTCTAACTCAGAATGGTATGAATTCTATCTTGTTTAAATATGTTTTGGTTTAATTTATTCTTTGAAACTCAATACTGACTTAAGCATCGGAGGGGTGTTAGCCAAGCTAACACCCACCATAGTTTACAATTGTTTTGCAAGATATGTTTCAGGATATAGCTCCAGGATATGCACTCAGGATAACTCAGAAGATTAGAGGATTGCCCCCTCTCTTACGTTTAAGGGATACTGATCCCTTCACAGGTTTAAAGGTATTCACCTTTCTTCGGAATTGGGTTTGAACACCCCGCCTGGAGCGCAAGTTATTCAGGGATAGCAAGGTGGCGGGACCAGTCCATGTAAAAGTGGCTGACAATTTCGCTACTGTTGGCTATATCCTGAATCCTAAAGGTATATGAGGATTGATCACCCTCTCTCACGAAAGGGTATTTTCATACTCTCTAAGGTTTAAAGGTTTTCACATTTCTAAGTCTTGGAGTTTATACACTCCCGCCTGTAGCGCATGAAAAGTTGGGATTTTCCCCAGGATACAAGGGATTTATCTCCAGTACATCCTTGGGTTTTATCCTTGGGACGTAAAAAATTTCTTATGCAATGGAAACTGACATTAAGTAGATTTCTAAGATACTTGAAGACGTTGTATACAGGGGACATTCCCACCAAGGTGGTGGTGTAAAGCTAAAAGGATGAAGTTTGCAACTAATGTACTAAGTACCTTGCACATGGGACATCTTCATTGGAAGAGTTGCAAAGGGATCGAAGTTTGGTAATAGGTTTATATCCTATTTCTGGTATGATCTTTCCTTTATAAGCCCCATTTAAGTTTTTAGTGATATTATGTTAGGTATCTTGATATATATCCTCAAAGTCCTTTTAAGGATATTCGATTAGGGTGTTTGAAACCAGTATTAGTTTGGAACTCTGATTATTTAAATATTATCAAAACTTGGATAGACTATTTTTTACTTTCTAAAGAAATTTTTACAAAGTTGAAGGAACGTTTGGAAGATCTATCTAATAAAAGGCTTTTGCAGTATGTTGCTGAGCATACTGATCAGGATATTTTATAAGATAACAATACAAAATCTTTACAAAGATAAGACTCACACTAAGTAATGCAAGGTAATGCAAGGTAACAAAAAATAAGTCAAAAGATGAAATTATTCTTAGAGCAATCAATACTGGTTGATAACCGAAGGTTTCATCCTGAAACCTAGGACCCATCCACCTTTGGTCATCACATTGTTCTAGTGCAGGAAAAGTAAATTGTTCAAAGATAGGAAAAGTAAATTGTTTATGCAACCACAACCATGAAATTAAAAAGTGGGCTCCGGCCTTGGCACGTACATCCATCATCGCCCACTCCGCTGCCTAAGGGGCAACATCCTCTTGAACAGCAACCTCCTTGCCAGCATTCGCCCCAGCATCAGCCTCAGGATTCTTCTCGGTATCACCATCAGCATTGGCCACCTCCTCTGCCGCCTTCGAAGGCTCTTCACCAGCATGTTTTGCAGAATGAGCAACGGGATGACCTCCAAGATCCTTTAGTTTCGCCTCCCAAGTCTTTACGTTCCAGGAGGGGCATTCAAAACCCAAATCCATGGCCTCATAAGCCATCTTTATCCTGGCTTGGAGAAGGGAGACGACCACGGATGCTTTAAGGCTATCCCGGTATGAGCTCATATTCTGCTGATATTGAAGAAGGGCGGCATCTAGCTTGGCTTGAGCGTCCTCATTAGCTTTGTGGAGGGCAGCTTGATGTTCCTGGGTCATTGCCTTTTATTTATCTTCATAGTGCTGGGATTTGGCAGCTGCAATGGTTCCTTGATCAGCTATGGTGGCTTGAGCTTTCTCCAGCTGAATCTGCAACATCTTGTTAAGCCCGCAAGCGTCTTCGTATAAGTGCATAAGACGATCCAGACCCTATCGATAAAGACACAGGTATTAATGTGAAAAATAAGCAGGATAAAGACTAACATACTTGTACAGGATATCGAAAAGAAAATTCTACCTGTTTGAGGAATGAGGTGGCTTCATTGAACCCATGATTCTCAAGAGAGAACGTTTCAGAAACAGCTGGGGAGTCAGTCTCCTTTCTCTTCCGAGAGCTGGATGCCCGGGTCCTGGATGCCGGAGGGCCTTTGGGAGCAGAAACAGTTTTCGAGGAGGTAGGCTTTGGTGTAGCAGACGACTTTGGTTTGGATTCTTGTTTGGCGGGTTCAAGGCTGGAATAGCAATCCAATTCGTCAAGTTCGAAACCTTCAAGGTTGACGACTGGTACTACATAAGGGAAGATATTCTTAAAACTCATCATATTTTTGAAAAATAATTAATATATGAGAATGTGCTTACCAGACATTTCTGAGCTTGATTTTTGATGAGAATCTGTAAGAGACAGGGAAAAAGTTCTTTCACTGGCAGGAAGACGGTAGATTTCCTTGATCTTGGATTCGGATTCTGCACTAGGAGGCACTAAATCTCTAAAATTCGCTGCATAAAAACATCATAATATAAGTCCGGGATACAGTTTGAAGATATAATTGGGGATATTCCAAAAAACCCTAAATCCTACCCTTGGTTAACCATTTAACCGGTAGATCGAAACCCTTATCAATAGAGTCTCTTTTTACGAAAAAGAATTTTCGTCGCCATCGATCCTCATTCTTGGTGGCTTTAAGGACCAAAGGGTTCTTGATGGAAAACAGAAGATAACGGTGATTGCCATGGGATCTCAACCGGTATGCTACGGGAAGGTCCTCAACAAGTAGGTTAGGAAAATGACGAGATTTGATTTGATCCAACACTATCAAGACTCGCCAGACCATTGGCATAACTTGGGCATAGCTAAGGCCGGTGAGGTCGAAAAAGCTAGAGATAAAGGGTGGAAATGGGTACCAGAGTCCAAGAGAGAAAGGATAAGCGGAAAAACAAACCCACTCGTCGGATGATGCGTCCGATCGGGCTTCCTGGTCGAAGGGGCGAAAGACCGTTCCGGTGGGAAAGGCACCGGAATCTTTGAGAGCAGCAATGTCAGCATTATTGAAGCAGCAAATCTCCTTTGCTGGATCGGTGATGAAGTTTTAACTTATGAGGGTTGAGGTTGGTCGGTCTGATCGGGATTTCGTTCGTGGTGCCATGAAGAGTATTGAGCAAATTAAGAGAAATTCAAGAAAGGAGAATAGAAAAGAAGATACCTGATGTTTGCTTGCAGATAAGGATAACCGAGATAAGGAGCCCCTCGGTTAATATAGGATGAATATAGGGGGGTAAAGAGTAAATAATGCCTTGGAAGTTGCACCGCTGTCATTTCAAGGGTCTAGTCGTATTAATTACCTTAAGTCATGAGGAGAAACTTTTGAAATATATCCGTTGGATTGGTATCCCAACCGATATATTTGGGGACAATTGTTAGGGGTCATTTTCTTAACAATTATATCCTGACCAATATCCTGCCTATGTTTGTTCATTTGTGACCAGGATGCTGGAAGAGGATATTGCTAACATCTTGGGCGATATCCTGAGGCTTGTTGAATTAACCATGTGCAGGTTAAGGGCTGAGACTTGCTAACGGTCAAGAGGACTTCTTCTCCTCGAGACTCGGACGAATTTGTTGAGGAAGAGACGTTGAGCCCGAAAGACCAGGTCTACAACGTTCGAAGAAGGAATATTCGGTGGATCCCGCGAGTTTAGGGTAGTTTGTTATTTTATCTTTACTATAAATAGATGGGGGCGGATCAGCTTAGAACACACAATTTTTCACTAACACTCTCATACACTTACACTCTCTAGCTCATTGCAAACACCACACTTGTATTCAAGTTTCGTTGTAACACTTAGTCGATCCGTACCACATCCCGCACTGTATCCTGATTTTTGAAGCAATAGAAGAACTAGGCAGCTGCGATTGTCAGCTCCCGAGGTTTTATGCCGGCGATCTAGATTGATCAAGGGCTTTCCTCGTACATCTCGTGTCATTTACTTTACTTTTGCTCATTGTTTGATCATAGATACAGCTCTATATCCTGAGCCGTATCCTGAAACTGTTTTTACAAATTAACTTGATTAACATATTTTCGACACTCATTTCTAGCACACTACCTCACTTAACTAATTTGATCACTTAATTACTTCGGTAATTTTTGACCAAAACAATGTTTTTATGGGCTGAAAGTGTTCTAGTAATGGTTAATGTTCATGTATTTTAAATAAATCCAAAACTTTAGGATGAGATTTTGAACGGGTTTTTTTGTTGGTTTGGTTGCTTGTTTGGGGCTTTTGATCTTAACAATAATTGTTTTTTTGTTGGTTTGATTGCTAGCTTGGGCTTTTGATCTGAACAATAAGTGTTTTTTTGTTGGGTTGCTTGATTTACAGAGACAGACCCATAACATGTGTTAAGCACCAGTTAGAATGATATATAACGTGTGTTGGTTTACAGAAACAGATCCATAAAAGATATTCAATTGACAAGCTGGATGGATGTAGGCGACGTTAATGCGGGGACATTGAATAAGTCACATCCTTTGGGAAAGAATTCTTCGTTCATTTATAACATGTGTTAGTGGTTCATGCTGTAACAGAACACCATGATGTAACCTGACATGTGTTCATGTATAACATGTGTTAAGCCCCTGTTAGAATGATATATAACGTGTGTTAACCTTTTGTTAATTAAAAAAACAAGTAATATCTATTTTATTTTTGTTGATGTTTAAAATATCCGATAATGTGGATACTGAGCGTAAAACTTGTACAAGTAATAAATGTACAAGTTAGTATGTAAC
This sequence comes from Helianthus tuberosus, assembly GCA_030545235.1. NCBI lineage: Eukaryota > Viridiplantae > Streptophyta > Magnoliopsida > Asterales > Asteraceae > Helianthus > Helianthus tuberosus. The sequence goes on from CM060367.1 coordinate 9,913,854, forward strand.
GTGTAATATGAAACGAGTCATTTATGGTAACACATGTACCGGTAATTTTGGAATATATAATATGAAACGGGTAATTTGTTTTGCACATTTTGGAATGTATAACATGTGTTAAGCCTCTGTTATAATCTTTTTGTAACCTGACATGTATTCATGTATAAGCTAGTGGTTTACAAAACACCATGATGTGTATATACTGATCTAACATGTGTTACAATTTGTCTGTTCGGAACATGTAATTGCTTAACATGTGACAAGGGTGAAAACAGTTGACGGGGGCGATAAGTTTAATGGTGAGCTTAGTTAATATCGTAATCTTGTTGTAACCCCACTTGTATACATATGATAACATGTAAGCATCCATTATAACCCGACTTGTATTCATGTATATGAAAGTGGTTTGCAAAACACCATGATGTGCATATACTGATCGTAACACGTGTACAAGTTAATATGGAACATACAAGTTAATATTGTAACACCGTATACCTGGGATAACATGTGTTAAGCCTCTGTTATAATCTTGGTTTAACCCAACATGGTGTCATGTATAAGCTAGTTGTTTCCAAAACACCATGATTTGTATATACATACTGTAACATGTGTTACGCATCTGACATGTATAACGTGTGTTAAGCCTCTATTATAACGTGTGTTAAGACTTCCAGAATGGATGCATAAACTCCAATAGTAACTTAATAACAACATAGTATACCTGATATAACGTGTGTTAAGCCTCTTTTATAACGTGTGTTAAGACTTCCAGAATGTGTTAAGTCCATACCGTTTTAACATCATGTACTAGACAAAACAATAAGAATCTCACATTACATATTATTAGTAAACGAAAATACATAGCACTAAGAAAATGGTGGAGCTTCCTTTGACAGTCTGCCTTAGCTTTTCAGCGGCTACCTTTGTTGCCTTAGCTTTTCAGCGGCTACCCTTGCTTTATTGTTTGGGTCGGTCTTGAAACGGTTTGTAAACATTTGGGTGTGCGTATGCCAGGGAAGTTATAAAAATGTGTTTTCATGTCACACGTAACACGTGTTATGTTGTACATGGGTTTCATGTCACATGTAACACATGCATGTTCGAGAAGTTCAAACTATAACACGTGTTAGTTGTGTTGTGCTGTAACATAAACATGGTCATGATCCTTGAGCATCTGATCCACGTTTGACGAAACCAACGGTCCCGAGAGTTGGATCTTATTTCCCTTGTATCCATCACCTTCCTAATAACAAAAAGATAAGATAACCATTAAGTCGTTAACAAGACATAAATATTAACACATTCATAGCCAGAAATTTTTTTTTCTCAAATAACATCACAAAAACAGTTACTATTCAGATCAAAAGCCCCAAACAAAGCAACCAAACCAACAAAAAACAGTTACTATTCAGATCAAAAGCCCAATCAAGCAACCAAACCAAGCACAACTTTTTAACACAAAAATAAAAACCTGCAAATTACATAAACATTTACCCCTTTTAAGAACCATTTTAACAAAAAAAAATCATGTTTCATCTCTAAAACAGCCATTAAACAAAAACCTTTTAACAAAAACATCAAGTGTGAAATGATTTTTTAAAATAAAATACTCAAGAGATTGTTGTTTCTCTCTCTAAAACAGCAACTTTCTCTCTCTAAAACACTTACCGGATCTAGAACCATGCGATGAACACGATGAAGATCTTCAAACTTGCTTCTCTCTGTGTGTTCTTGGTGTTCTTGATAAACATGATGAAGATTGTTGTTTCTCACTCTAGAAATCAGCTTTCAACAACCATGAGCACAACCGAGATGAAGATGACGACGTGAGATGAAGCATGAACACACCCGAAAAATCAGCTTCGAAATAAGCATGAACACACCCGAGATGAACAAGATGAAAATTGTTGTTTCTCTCTCCAAAACATTAGCTTTCTCTCTTTATAACACAAAGAACAAGCTTTATCATGTTTGGGATCAGACGATCTGGTGACATTAACTCATGCGTTGTTGGTGGAGTCTCCATGGACATTAATGGTGGAAGGAATATATGTTCCAGAGATGAAGTTCATGGACTCTACTCAAATGTCTTTATTATAAAGTAAAAAATAAAGATGGAGGTTTTGAAAGTACACTGGGAAGTGAGTTGTATAATTATGGAAGTCAAATCAAAGGTAGCAAGTAATCTTCTTGGGTAAAGTAAGTTAGAAGTAAAAATACAATTATGCCCTTCTCTACAAATGTAAGATGATTTTTTCTATGCACACGTGGATAAATGTGGACCATGCATTGAGTTTGCAAGGTTTTCTCAAATTCAAGGGTTTTCCATATAACATTATCACATATATATATATATATATATATATATATATATATATATATATATATATATATATATATATATACACCTATCTTAAAATCAATGGTCGGTGGAGTTTTCCCACCGACAAACTAACCCCAAACTTTCAAAATTAACAATTTAACCCTTTTACCTTTGACTGCTACTTCATTTTAAAAGTTTTGGTTTTTCAATTTGCACCCTTAAACTTTTAACATAAAACACTATTAACTCGTCTTTAAGTAAGTCAAATATTCACTTTTAACTTTTGTTAGTTTACAACTTTGACCCGCCAACCTTTTCTACTTAATAAGTTGACACCTTATATTTTAATTATTTTTATGGCTTTAGATTGTAACGTGCGGCACATTTTTATACTTTTTTTATTTATCCCTACCCACGTTAATGTGTATATTACATTTACGACTTTACACCACTATCTAAATTACTTTACAACTTTACGTCGCAACGTCTAAGACATTATACTATTTTTTACCTATGTTTAATGACGTTATTGTCACAAACGTAATGTGTGTAACAAAGGAAAAAAAGATGTTTAACGTCATGTGCGGCCACCACACATTAATGTCATCATCGTTACACGTGTAACGAAGTCACAAACGCGATGTGGCCACCGCAGCGCGTGGCACGGGTCAAAATCCTAGTTTATGATGATTTAAGATTTTAAGGCAAATGGGAAAGAATACAATGTTGTAAGGGTGGAGAGTATGTATCTTTTTTCATATGCCTTCGGCTTCTTTCGTAAATTTCCTTCGACACTGAAAGCCACATAATAGTGTTCTCATGCTAGTACCTTGCTTCTCGCTTTGCTCATGCTTAGACCTGTAAACGAATCGAACATTCACGAACTGTTTGTGAACTTGGTCAGCCGGAAGTTCGTTTAGGGGTTTGTTTATTTAATAAACGAACGGACATGAACACAATTTTTGGTCGTTTAATTAAAAGAACGAACATGAACACATGTTTTGTTGGTTTTTAGTAATAAAAATGGGTTTTCTAATGGAGTTTATCTTAATTAATCACCAAAACTTATTTTATGTTCGTTTATATTGAGTGAATTATGTTCATTTATGTTTCTTCAATTATGTTCATTAGTATTGCTTGTTGTTTGTTAAATTATGTTCATTTAAGTTTGTTTGTTTATGTTTGTTTACATTCATGAATTGTTCGTTTAGGTTTTAACTTTTAAACGAACGAACATAAACGAACATGAACAAAATAATGTGTTCGATTATATGTTCGTGTTTATGTTCGGTTAAAGTTAAATGAAAGATCACGAACATGCCTTTATTCGTATTCGTTCAGTTCATTTACAGGACTACATGCTTTCTTCATGTCATCTCGATCTTAAACACATGGCCACTGAAAATCCATCGTGCCCGTTCAATCTTTCATGACCCCGCCCACCCTAATAGATTTCTAGCAACTTTGTGAGGTTGAAACCAAAGTAGAAAATTCTTTGTGAAAAAACAAGAATGTTTTAGTTGTTCATATTGTTTTGTCAGTTAAACTAATACTTATATCCTCTCCCCAGCCCAGTTGGTCCCATGTGGTGGGCTTGTGTATTTCTTTTGGGAGGTCACAAGTTCGAAGCCCGGCTGCGGCATTTCGGGGGGAGGACGTCCCAATGATGGATCGTTCCTACCGAGGCATGGTGCGGTCTTGAGGGCAACCCGGTTTTACCCAGCTGTTACCCCAGCGGTTTTACCCGTGTGGGGGCAGTATGGTTTCCGGGCGAATGTCAGCTTACGAGACGGCCGGGGCCCAATCGAACATCGCGTCCGGAGGGCGGAGCTGACGGGGATTGTCTTTGACAAGAACCCGGTGACACTGAGTCACGTACATAGAAAGTCACCCTTCAAAAAAAAAAGTTAAACTAATACTTTTGAAGGTTCGATATATAACTAGAACAATTCTTTTCATAGCTTATATGTTTGAAAAAATGAAAATTCTAAGGTTTACGGTCATAAAATCTTCTCACATTTGGCCGCGAATTAGAATGCAACTCGAATATTCTTAAAATTGACTAAAATGAAAACGAAAGTACAAAAATCTTAGAAGAGTGTCGTGTGATAGGAATCGTCATCCTAATAATATGCCGAAAGAGCGAAGAAATTCATGTGTGATTAATGTGACTAGTCTCATGTGTCGTGTTCGGTATGGTGTTTAGTACAAATGACTATACATTTGTTCTACCGCTAAATCATTTGGAAATCATACAAGATTAGGATCATGTGGTTTTTATTATTGTGTGGTGTGTATAATAATTGGTGTCACATTTCGGTATTTTTGTATTCATCTAGGTAGTTAATAGTTATACCATGGTATGCGCTAAGGTTCATCCTAAAATGATTTTGATTTATGAGTTTGAACTCTTAAGCGTAAGTTTCGTATAAGTTAGCAATTCATCTTAAAAAAGAATCATTAGATCCTGGGTTTGATTCATACAAGAGGGTTTTTCCAGATCTATTGGGTTTCCCCCTGAATTGGTGTATATGCATTATTGCCTAGTGAAAATGGATATGATCGGGTGATTCCGCTGATGGCACGATGATACTCTAGTAGTCCGTCAATAATCCAAATTTGCCGTTCAAAAAGTAAATAAATAGGAAGTTCAATAGAAAGATAGATATTTATTCAAATACGAAACACCCATTATAAATTATTGGTTACAAATACTAATAACTTTCAAACATGATTTTGGTCAACTTTTGACGAATGAGTCTACTATTAGTTGTAAGCATAGAACTGTTCAACTGTTCAAGTCATGAGTGGTTGTTCACATATGATTGGTTTAGCCAAGACCCTTTGATTTCTTTAAAGATTAGACTATGGGGTATGGGGCTTGGGTTGGGGCGTGGGTTGGGGTAAAACGCCCAAGCCATCACCCCGGGTGGGCTTGGGTTGGGGTGTGGCCCTTGGGGCTTGGGTTTCAAGCCGGGCGTGGGGCGGGCTAGCAAGGTGACATGGCAGACTCTCAATGGCCAAACCAAACTAGCCATTTCACATAAGGATGAGCATTTGGTACCGGTACCGAACCGTACCGGGTATATTCGGTACCGGTTCTTATTTTCTCCGTTTTTCGGTACCGGTACCGGTTCGGTACCGGTATTTACGGGTAAAACACCGGTAAGTACCGGTACCGAACCGGTGTATTCGGTACTGGTACCAGTACCACTTTTCCCCGTTTTTCGGTATAGGTTCTTTCGGTACCGGTACCAGACCGGTACCGTGCTCATCCCTAATTTCACATGCCCCCATGTGTCAACTCATGCCCCCAATCCAAGCCCCACCATACCGTGTTGAATGTGGGTCGCCCCATGTCTGCCCCCCCAAGCCACGTGTCAATTCATGCCCCAACCCAAGCTCAACCTAAGCCCCACCATACCCCACGCTCTTACACTATAACATTCAACTTTTATATCGAGAATACTACTTTTAAAATATAAAAAAAATACACCAATTCATATAGAAATTAATATTCAGTTTCGTTAAAAAAAAGTCAAGCTTTTCTAGGAAACCAAACTATCTATATCATTAAAAGTTGGTTAATACAAAGTTATTTTGGCTTTCAATTTGATGCAAAACTTTAGTCACTTGTTGAAAAAAAAATTGTAAATAATGTGACTTTAACCATGAAATATGTTGAAACATGTTAGTAGTTTATTTGTAGATATTCAAGTTATGGGTTTCACTATTCTCACACCTTTATATTTTATTCTCACGCCTCTTTTTACTCTATCTCTCACTATATATATAAAGAGAGAGAAGATGGGTGTATGAATATTAACTCAGTTTAAGTTATTCATAATTAAACACTTCAAAAAGAAACCATATCTTAAAATCATAAAAGTATATAGCATAAAGTTAACTATTACGTTGCTTTGGAAAAAAAGATGTCTTTTCAACATAACACCACTAAAAACATGCTTAAACTCTCAAGAAAAGATGATCTTTTTTCAATGAAAAAAGATACAAAGAAATTAATTATTAAATTTAATAAAAAAGTACTAGGAAAGTAACAAAATCATGTTTTCTTAAATCTTGTATTTTTAAAAGGCATAATATATATATTATATACACACAAAGTTCTTTCCGTAGTTAAAGAATAATTACCAAAATACTTGTTCGGGGGCGGACCTAGCCTTAACCGGGGGTAACCTCCGCTACGGCTTGGCTCGGAAAAATTTGACGTTTTTAGTGTAAATTTTGGAAAAATTTGATGTTTTTTCGATTTCGTTACGGCTTATTTATAAAACGTTACGGCTTGGCGTGAATCCTAGATCCGCCACTGTACTTGTTATCGGAAATCCAAGCATAACCCCAGTTACCTCACAGCCACCATCATACAGAAGAATGAAAGAAACCAAACGAAAAAAAAAAGCGGTTTTAAAATTTAGAGTCTGATGAAAGGAAAGAAAAAGAAACGAATTAAAAAACTTTAAAATTACGAAAAGTCCTTTTTTTCTTTTTGAACGGTAACTTTCTTCAACAATCGGAAGTTGTTACACCCGCCAAGTCGGCAGGCCCACCACCCCACTCTGGCCAAGACAATGTTGTCTTAACCGGATCCACGCTTGGCGTCAGAGTTTGGCTCGGCGTTCCCCGAGAAATTTTCCAGCCCCCTGGCACATGCCAGGAGTTACACCCTCCACAAGAGCAGAGACTCTCTGGAGTAAATGCACTGTAATAGAAAACTCGAGGTGGCTCGGATTCGAACTTGGGATCACCCCTTTCAAATCTTCATTGCCTACCACAGGGCTATACCCAGCGGATACGAAAAGTCCTTTTGATTTTGGACTTTTGTTAAACTAATATACATAACATATTATTGTAAAACTCATATTATATTTCCATTATAGTGAATTAACATGAAAACTCATTATTGTAGAATTGTCATATTATATTCCATTATAGTGAATTAACATGAAAACTCATTACATTTTCTTCCATTTCTCTTTGACGTCTCCTTCCATTTTCTCTTCTTCACTTTATTTTCTCATGGTCCTTTCTTTTAATTCAAAACTAGGGAACACAATCACACATCATCACCATGTGGGCTCAAACCTTGGTGCTCCTTAAAAAACATACATAGGACCAAATCCATAAGCCCATGATGTGAGATTAAATATATTATTAATGTAATATTTAATCTTATAGCCTTTATAATCATTTATATTATATTAGATCAAAATATATTAATAACCTATTAATAATTAGTTGGTAATTGTTGATGGACCATATTACCCTTATTAACTAATTAGGTTTCCTCTTGGGTGTATAAATAAGGGGATTGTTAGACAGTTTAAAGGTTACACACTTAGTGAATCAACCAACCCTCATAACATCAAATCGGCTCTCTCCCCATAACCGAAACCTCCCTACTTTCGGTTCATCACCATCATCACCTTACACCCTAAGGAGGAACCAGATCATCCTGACAAGTATGTCGAACTCAATGACTGCATCTCTGACTGGATTCTCTACTGGCCTGTCTGCTGTAACAGGTATGTTATTCATGTTTTCCATTAAGTTTAAACAGAACTGATCAACATGTGGTATCAGAGCATATGTTGATAAATCAGTTCTGTTTTCGTATCCATCATTCTGGGATCATAATCTGAAAACAGAATTTTTTTTAAAGCCTTATAAAATCTCGGCTGTTTCGAGTCCTTGTTGCCGAAATCACTGTTTTCGGAAGAAGTTGGTTAATATATTGATTCGAAATTATAATGGGTAAAACTAATATCCAAAATCTGTTAACAAAACTATTAAAATTTAGATTTCGGAACCCAGAATTATGTTTTTTATTTTTTAGGGTTCATCGCTTGTTCTAAGTAAAACTCGAAAATTCCCTAAATTTTGGAATATAATTTGGATTAGTGGGTGTTTTCATTGTTTTGATCTTAATTTTATCTATTAAAGTTTCCGAAAACTGTTAAAGGATAATCAGTTATTATTTTCGAAATCTTTTGATAAGTTTAGATCAGAAATAAAATAGGAAATACTATCCCACAATCCCTCAAATTTCGAGTTTCAGTTATTATCACAATAAACAGCCTTAACAGTGGATTCGAAATTATCAATGTAACTAATCGCACAAGTTCCCTTCAGTCGCACAAGATCAGATCACATAAGATATGATCTGATCGCACAAGGGCAATCGCACAAGACAGTCGCACAAGATTTGTACAACTAATTAAGTACATTGTACAAGTTAAGACTGCATAATCGCACAAGATTTGTGGATCGCACAAGTTTTGTGGATCGCACAAGGCATTACTGATCGCACAAGTTTTTGGGCATTACTGATCGCACAAGTTTTTGGGCCGAGTTAATTACTGTTTTCGTCCCTGTGGTTTGTTAAAAATCTCTATTTCAGTCCATTAGTTTAAAAATTGCGATTTCAGTCCCTGTGGTTTCACTTTCGTAACCATTTTAGTCCACCTCGTAACCATTTCAGTCCCTGTACTTACAGATTAAATGGATTGAAATGGTTACGAAAGTGAAACCATAGGGACTGAAATGGTTACGAAAGTGAAACCACAGGGATCGAAATAGCAATTTTTAAACTAATGGACTGAAATAGTGATTTTTGACAAACCACATGGACGAAAACAGTAATTAACTCTTTTGGGCCTTACTGATCGCACAAGTTTTTGGGCTTTACTGATCGCACAAAACTTGGGCATTACTGATCGCACAAGTTCGATCCGCGCTAACAGGTGGTTTGCTATTAAATACTTGGTTTTGTTAACACTTAATTAACTAATCAGAATCAGATAATTTTTACAAAACCAAAATAGCTTAACTTGAATAAGTTTCTGATGTATTAATTCTGGCCAAAGCTGATTTAATACATCTATTTATTGTTCAAGTATTATAAAAGCTATGTTAAGTATGCATTACAAACGTGAAATGTCTTAATTCTGGCCAAAGCTGATTTAATTCATTTATGTTTAGCATGCTTGACAAGTGCATAACTAAAGTGATTGTCTCATTTCTGGCCAAAGTTGATTTGTCACGATTACTTTGCACCCATAGTTAAATGATTACACTTCTGGCCAAAGCTGATTTGTCTTTGTTTAAGTAGAATTTTACTAAGTCTATTATTTTGATATTAGTAATAGACATTATCACAGCTTCATAATTAAAATGGTCATTATTTATGCCTGCCTTAGTATAACATGCCCTTAGATCACATTAGAACTTCTTCCTTAGTATCATAACTTGCTCATCTTATTTCCACTATCAGCGCCCAATTGCGGGATTCCACCTTTGACTGGTGATAACTTTGCTGCATGGAAGGATGCTCTCATGCTTACGCTTGGGCTGCTGGACTTTGACTATGCCCTAAGAGAGGATAAGCCAGCGGACCTTACTCCACAAAGTACTGCTGCTCAGCAGTTAACTCATGATAAGTGGACTAGGTGTAACCGCATGTCTCTCATGTTCATGAAGCAGTCCATTCATAACTCAATCAGAGGAGCCATTCCTGATTCTGAAGATGCTAAAACCTATTTGGCTTCTGTGGAGGATCAATTCAAGGGAACATCAAAAGCACACGCTAGTACTCTTATCCTCAAGCTGGTGACAACTAAGTATGATGGGAGGAGCGGCATTCACGAACACATCATGATGATGCATGACATGGCCAATAAGCTGAAGGGCCTAGAGATGGAAATCAGTGATGGTTTTCTTGTTCACTTCATCATCACTTCGCTTCCTTCGTCCTATGAAGCATTCAAGATCAATTACAACACTCAGAAGGACAAATAGACGATGAGTGAGCTGATTGCTATGTGCGTGCAGGAGGAAGAGCGTATGAAGATGGATCGCACTACTGATGTTGCTAACTTCACCACCTCCAGCTCTAAGAAGAGGAAGAACACTTATCAAAGAAAGGATGCTTCTAAGGTCCAAAAGCCAAATCCAAATCCTTATACAAGTGCACCTTCCATCTCTAAGAACTCCTTAGGCAAACCCTATTGCAAGTTCTGTAAGAAAACAGGACATAAGCAAAAGGAATGCCCTGACTTCAAGGAGTGGCTGGCCAAGAAAGGTAACGATTTTTTCATGATACTTGAGTCCTTTAATTTAAATGTTCCTGCTAATTCTTGGTGGTTTGATTCTGGTTCTATGGTTCATGTTACCAATTCAATTCAGGGATTCCTTACAATCCGGAAGCTGGGAAGAAACCAAAGAACACTTAAAGTTGGAGATGATCGGGAATTAGAAGTGAAGGCCATAGGAACATTACAATTATTACCTTATATGTTCCTGAGGTAACTCGGAACCTTGTATCAGGACCAAAGTTAGACATGGACGGTTTTGTCGTTTCTCATGGTCATCGCAAACTCTCTATTCTCTATGATTCCGTTGTTTATGGTACTGACATTCTGGATGGTGGTCTCTATAGATTAGAACTAGATGATAATTTTTCCAAATCTTTGTTGTCATATAATATTAATGAATCACTCACAAAGATGAAACAGGTTCGAGACTTAGAGACTTCATCTATGTTGTGGCATCAACGTTTAGGCCACATCTCAAGAGAACGATTAAATCGTCTCGTAAAGGATGAAGTCTTACCTCCTCTCGATTTTACTGATTTTGGAACATGTGTCAAATGTCTTAAAGGCAAAATGACATTAGCAAATAAGAAAGGTGCCACTAGGAGCTCTAATTTATTAGAACTCATTCACACTGACATTAGTGGTCCTTATCAAATCGCTGGTATAACAGGACATACTTCATTTATCACTTTCATTGATGATTATTCTCGTTACATGTACTTGTATCTTATTAAGGAAAAATCTGAATCTCTAACAACTTTTAAAGATTATAAAGCTGAAGTTGAAAAGCAATTAGATCGTCAGATTAAAGTTGTGAGATCAGATAGAGGCGGTGAATATTATGGAAGATATACTGATGTGGGTCAAGCTCCTGGTCCATTTTATGAGTTTTGTAAGGGCCAGGGGATTGTGAACTAATACACCATGCCTGGTACACCTCAGCAGAATGGTGTCGCTAAACGAAGAAATCGTACCCTTATGAACATGGTCCGCAGTATGTTAGCCAACACTAATTTACCATTATTCCTCTGGACTGAAGCGTTAAAAGCAGCTGTTCATATACTCAATAGAGTTCCTTCTAAGTCTGTCCCTAAAACTCCTTATGAACTTTGGACAGGAAGGAAACCGAGTCTTAAATATATGAAAGTATGGGGCTGCATTGCTGAAGCAAAACTCTATAATCCTTTCCTAAGGAAACTTGACCCTAAAACAGTTACCTGTTTCTTTATCGGGTATCCTGATCATTCGAAGGGTTATCGTTTCTATTGTCCTTCCCATGTCACCCGTGTTGTTGACACCAAGCGTGCTGCGTTCTTGGAGGATTTCAAGGTCAGTGGGAGCAGTACTAACCCTTACGAAGAATTGCAAGAAGTACAAGACGCGGGGGGGAGAGACTCGTCGCTTACCATTACTCCGTTTACTCCTCTTGTACCCCATGCAACTGCATATGAAGCTACTGCACATACTCCATCTCCACAATCAGAACCCATTATACCTCATAACGAAGGCACATCAAACGCTCAAAACCAAGACAACGCTGAACCCGATAATCAACTCAGGAGGTCATCTAGGCAAAGAAGGCCTACTAATTGGGATGATTATGTTACCTACCTGACTGAAATGGATGCTGGAAAGCTCAATGATCCTATCTCTTATAATGAAGCCATTAGCAGTGATCAGTCTTCTGAATGGAATAAAGCAATGATTGATGAGCTTGAATCCATGAAGAAAAATGACGTTTGGGATTTAGTCGAATTACCCAATGGTGCCAAACCTGTAGGTTGTAAATGGGTGTTCAAAACAAAACTGGATCCGAATGGGAACGTTGAACGCTACAAAGCGAGATTGGTTGCAAAGGGCTACACTCAGAAAGAGGGAATTGACTATCAAGAGACGTTTTCACCTGTCTCTCGTAAAGATTCATTAAGGATCGTTATGGCCCTAGTAGCTCATTTTGATTTAGAGCTGCATCAGATGGACGTCAAAACTACTTTCCTTAACGGAGACTTAGACGAAGATGTTTACATGAAACAACCTGAAGGCTTTAAACCTGAAGGTCAGGAGCATCTAGTCTGTAAGTTGAAGAAATCCATTTATGGGTTAAAACAAGCATCACGTCAATGGTACCTCAAGTTTGATGAAGTCATGAAGAGGCAATGTTTTACGAAGAATCAAGTGGATCAATGCACCTACCTCAAGATGAGTGGGAGTAACTTTACTATACTTGTCCTTTATGTAGACGATATTCTATTGGCAAGTAATAGTTTAGACATGTTGCATGAGTCGAAGCGGTTACTCTCGCATAATTTCGACATGAAGGATCTCGGAGATGCTTCTTACGTCATTGGCATCGAAATTCACCGAGATAGACACAAAGGGATCTTAAGATTGTCTCAAAAGACTTACATAGATTGTGTCCTTACACGTTACAACATGCAACAGTGCAAACCCTCAGTCGCTCCAGTAGTTAAGGGAGATGTTTTCGGTTCATTCCAGTGTCCGACAACAGAGGTTGAAAAGGAGCAAATGAGCCAGATACCTTACGCGTCAGTAGTCGGGAGCCTGATGTATGCTCAAGTCTGTACTCGCCCAGATATCGCTTATATTGCTGGAATGCTAGGTCGTTATCAGACTAATCCTGGCCTAGATCACTAGAGAGTAGCTAAGAAGGTCCTTAGATATCTGCAAGGGACGAAAGACTATAAACTGACTTATAGGAAAAGTGATCATTTAGAAGTGGTAGGTTATTCTGATTCTGACTTTGCTAAATGCAAAGATGACAAGAAATCCACTTCGGGCTACGTCTTTATGTTAGCAGGCGGACCTATCTCATGGAAGAGTCATAAACAACAGTTAACTACAACTTCCACAATGATGGCAGAATACATTGCTGTTTACAACGTAACCTGTCATGGAATGTTGCTTAGAAATCTGATCACTGGACTTAAAATCGTTAATTCCATTTCTAGACCATTGAAGCTTTACTGTGATAATTCAGCTGCCGTTAGTTTCTCGAACAGTAACAGTTCGACTGGAGCTGGTTTATATCTCGATACAAAATATTTGTTCGTACGTGAACGAGTTGAGGAAAATAATCTTTGTATTGAGTATATTAGTACTAAAGATATGCTTGCGGATCCGATGACTAAAGGTCTCCCACCTAAAGTTTTCGAAGAACATGTATCGAATATGGGACTTACTAAAGACCTTGTTTAATGGCATATTGTACTAGCTTATGTTTTAATTAATAAAATTTCCTCAGTTTGATTTTGTATGTCTCTAACATATGTTCTGCCGGTGTAATGACATATAGACAGATATAAATACAAATCAGACGCTAAAGGGCTTATGCATATTTTGATCATAACTGTTAGGTTTTAAATTGAGGCTATAGTATGACTAATGGGGGTCCTGAGTCGAATGATGATTCAACGACTGTATTTCTCTGCTATAGTTCTTGGTTTAAGGCTAAAATGAGTGTTAACTCCTGGCCAGGCTCATCTAATACTCATGATAAATGATTACTCGGCTAAGTGGGAGAATGTGAGATTAAATATATTATTAATGTAATATTTAATCTTGTAGCCTTTATAATCATTTATATTATATTAGATCAAAATATATTAATAACCTATTAATAATTAGTTGGTAATTGTTGATGGACCATATTACCCTTATTAACTAATTAGGTTTCCTCTTGGGTGTATAAATAAGGGGATTATTAGAGAGTTTAAAGGTTACACACTTAGTGAATCAACCAACCCTCATAACATCAAATCGGCTCTCTCCCCATAACCGAAACCTCCCTACTTTCGGTTCATCACCATCATCACCTTACACCCTAAGGAGGAACCAGATCATCCTGACAAGTATGTCGAACTCAATGGCTGCATCTCTGACTGGATTCTCTGCTGGCCTGTCTGCTGTAACAGGTATGTTATTCATGTTTTCCATTAAGTTTAAACAGAACTGATCAACACATGAATTTAAAGTCATAACATAGCCTAAGAAAAAGGCATACATAGCCACATAGGAGTAGAGGTGTAAAAGAAAACCGGTTTCCAGCTCGGTAGACCAGAAACCGACCCGACCCACCCTTGGTAAAAAAAGACTCGGTTTGGGTACAACCCGACCCACTTGTTTGGGCCAATTTGCTTTTTTAATGCCGGTTCAGCTCAAACCGGTTTGGATGCGTAAAAAAGAAAACAATTTGAACATTGGTTTCTTAGGTTTGTGCTGTTAACCCACCCCAACGGCTATATAGTCGTTAATATGTTCGTTGGGTGTGTTTTTAACCTTTTTTTGGCTTGTGTTTTCTCCCCTCTAAACTAGTAAATAGGGGGTGTTTTGGTTGAATCACAACAACCAAAAACGCTCTCTATTCACAAAAAGAAAAAAAAAACCTTCACTGCTTCAGTTACGTTCAAAAAAACTTTCCAATGACTTCATCCAATGGCATAGCTAGTGAACTTACAGTGATTCAAAAGGTAGCTACAAAAACAAATTCTAAAATATGGTGCAATTTCGATTTATGTGAAATGTCGAGTGGGCCGAACAAGGCTCGTTAGAAACATGTAAGGTGTGTTACCCTTAGACTCGATTGTTTTAAATATGTGGAAAAAAAAGCTAAAAAATAATTGCATTTTTTAAAACTTAAAAGCCGATGTTAACATAATTTACGATACTTGGTCGGCTCCTCACGGTTCGCAGGACTCGAACATTTGCATTACCACTCATTGGGTGCAAGTGTGCAACCCAATACGTGGCAAATGAAGAAACGTACGACTCCGTGCTTGATTATCCTCACATCACAAAAAATTATTTCATATTAAACAAGGTTATTCAAACGTTTAAATTGCAACTAAATTATTTTCAATACCTTCTGATAACACTTTGAATAATCCAGCGATGATACAACAACTAAAATTAAATTATTCACTTATTTGTGACTGTGCTTTATATAATTAACTCTTACATCATTTACATGAGAGTAAATTGCAATTTTACCCCCTGAGGTTAGGGGCCATTGGCACTCTTACCCCCCTAAGGAAATAAATGCAAAATTACCCCCTACTGTTAACTCTTATGTCGCACAATTACCCCCCGACTTCAAAGTCAATGACATATCTGTTGACTCTTAGTTGAAATGACTATATTACCCTTCCATTTTACCCCCCCAACATTTCTGTTAAGTCGCACAATTACCCCCCATTGGTAAATTACTAATTTGTCCTTTGTTATTACCCCCTGTACTTTGAGTTAAGATACAACATTACCCCCTGCAACTTCCAAAAACCTTCCCGCCAAAATCAAAAACCTGATCTATGATTCTATAATCAAAAATCTTAACCTGTTCTATGATCTGAAACCTAATTCTGAATCAATTCACATGTAATCTGATTTTGATCATATAAACACCTGATTCTGAGTCAATTCACAGTTATTTTGTTTTATTTCTTAAATCATCAAGCATACCTCAAGCATACCTGTTGCATACCTGTTGCATACCTGCTTACCTGCTGCAATGTGTTTTATACTCAAGCATACATGTTGCATACCTGCTGTGGTGACTATTAACCACTGATTAAGCATACCTGCTGTGGTGACTATTAACCACTGATTAAGCAAACCACTGCTGCACATTTTGACTATTAACCAGACTAGAATATGTATCAAACCACTGTTATGTAACTGCACATCAAACTATCAAATGCACATTTTGATCATGTAAGATCATCTAACTGCCATAACCATGTTCAGTAACTGCACATATAACTATCATCAACTATGATCATGTAACTGCCATAACCATGTTCAGTAACTTCACATACACCTGTTGATACACCTATTGACCTATTGATACACCTATTGACCTATTGATACACCTATTGACCTATATGCATTTGTAGAGACTGGGTATTAAAACTGCACATCCTGTATATGCATTGTACAAACCTGTTTGACTAGAAATCAAACTGCACATCCACATTACACATAATTCATAACCTCAGGTGATAATTCATTAACAGCATCAACTCAACTTTAGTCAATGCTTCTGATATGCAACTTAACAGGAGCAACTTAACATTAACAGCAGCAAGTCAACATTAACAACAGCAGCTTAAGTCACATACACCCTCTTTCACTTATGCATGGGACTGAAAGTGATGGTGATTGCACCAAGTGCCATGACAGCACCTCTGCATCAGAAGTATTGCAGAGGTTCTGTTTTGTTCTATGATCAAATCAAATACAACAGCAACTTAACAGTCAAATATACACAATTGCAGAGGTTCTGTTCTGTTCTATGATCAAATCAAATACAACAGCAACTTAACAGTCAAATATACACAACATTAACCCACATTATGTTGTGATCAAACATTAACCCACTTAACAGTCAAATACATAACCTGTTCTATGATCAAACATAACCTGTTGTGATCAAGCAAAAGATCCTACACATTAACCCAAAAGATCCTAGAAGATTAGAGTTTAAGAATCCTACACTACATATTAACCCAAAAGAACCTAGAAGATTAGAGTTTAAGTATCCTACACAACCATTTCCTGCTGAGGCGGAAACTGGAAATGCAGGAACGGGCGGCCTCGCATCTTGAGCACCAATGAGACCACAATCGATCTTAGTGAAACATGAATCCTCATGTCCACTGCAAATACACAAACATCCATTACTAGTTGTTTGATTTTACCCCACAATCAAAATTGTTGTTTGATTTTACCTGAAAATTGCGAGAAAAGGGAGGATCTCTGGACCACATCTGGATCGATGGTGGTCGGTGGTGTGGTCGCCGGCCCTGGCTCAGCCGGTGGAGCTCGATGCATAATGCCATTCTGTTCAGTCATCTTGTGCTAGTGTGGTGAAGAAGATGGAGTGGATGTCGCCGGAGGGTGAAGGTCGCCGGTGAAGAAGCCGGAGAAAGACTTCGCCGGAAGAGATGAAGAAGAAGAGGGGAAAACTTAGGGGGTAAGGTTGTGAGGTTATGTTGAGTTTGAGGGGTTATTTTAATATATAAAGTACAAGTTTTGGTGAAATTACATTTATACCCTTTGACCCTCCCTTGTTTATATTGACCGGTCATTGACTTTGAAGCCGGGGGGTAATTGTGCGACATAAGAGTTAACAGTGGGGGTAATTTTGCATTTATTTCCTTAGGGGGGGTAAGAGTGCCAATGGCCCCTAACCTCAGGGGGTAAAACTGCAATTTACTCTTTACATGATTATGTGTTATTTATGACGATTTAAGGCAAATAAGAAAGAATGCAATGATGTCATAGATTGGTATCAACTTTGTGAAGTCAAATCCAAAGTAGAAAAATTCTTTGTGAAAAAAAAAAAAAGAATGTTCAATTGTTCTTTTTATTGTGTCAAAGCCAAAGTAGAAAAATTCTTTGTGAAAAAAACAAGAATGTTCGATTATTTATATTATTGTGTCCAATCCAAAGCAGAAGAAAAAAAATTCCTTAAAAAACAAGAATGTTCAATTATTTATATTATTGTGTCCAATCCAAAGCAAAAGAAAAAAAATTCCTTAAAAAACAAGAATGTTCAATTATTCATTTTATTGTGTCAAATCCAAAGTAGAAAAAATTCTTTGTGAAAAACAGGAATGTTCAATTTTTCTTTTTTTTAAGAGTTAAACTAATATTATTCAAAGTTAAGATATATGACTAGACCAATTCTTTTTGTAGCTTAATTCATTACGATCATAAGTTTTTGATCGCATTTGGCCTCATCATATAAAGCAAAATGTCTCTTTTAAACATGCATGTTCTTAAATTGACTATAAGAAGATGTTTAAGATTAATAATCTCACAAAAGACAAAAGTATGAAGAAAGTAAAAGAAATTAGTAATAAATTTAATAAAACGTATCAATGGAAAACTATGCAAAGAAATTAGTAACTTTTTTTCTTTCTTTTGTGGGTTTTTTATAGTAAACTTTAAGATATTTTTTTTTGTAGAAAAACTTTGGTTTTGTTATAATTTTGCGACAAAAGTTAAATGAGTTTAGTTTTTTATATTAGTTTTTGTTTTACCTTTTTCTCGAGTTTTGTCGTCGTTTGGTTGCTACTTAGCACAGTGTTTTGTGGTAACATTTGGTTCCTCAAGTTTTTTACCCCCGTGAAGTTTTAATACGTGTCAGTATACATTTGACTTCGTCTATGTTTTGTGTCATGTGAGTCATTGGTGTTAGAAATTCTTGATTTTGTTTTACGCTTTTTCCTAGTTTTAGTCGTTGTTTGGTTGCTACTTAGCACGATTCTACGTCTCTCGCCCCTATCCCCGCAACGCTGGTAGCACGATTTTACATTCCCATCCCGCAACACAAGGGTTTAATACTAGTTGAAAGGAAAAGTTGGAGGATCTTAAAAAACTGTTAAATTACAAGAAGGTCCTTATTTTTCTAGACTTTTGTTAGCTAGTATACTAAGGGTACTATTGTAAAACTATCATACTTGCATAATAGGGAACTAGAGATTTAAAACATGAAGACTCAGAATTTTCTTCCATTTCTCTTTCATGTCTGCTTCCATTTTCTTCCATTGACTTTATTTTCTCTCTTTCCTTCTTTTAAGTTTTAATTTAAAACAAGGGAACACAATCACACATCATTACAAAGTTGTGGGCTCAAACCTTGGGCCTGGATAAAAAAACATACATGAGACCAATACCATAAGCCCATGGACCTAAAGTCTAACATAGCTTAGGAAAAAGGTTAGATAGGAGGATATCATTTAGTGGACTTAAACATAGTGGTGCACAAATAGGGTTTTTTTAAGTACCCGGTTCCAGGTATGAAACCGGGTCCGGGTATGACCGGATTTTACTTTTTCGGGTATTGCCAATACCCAGGTCGGGATCGGGTCTGGGTAGTGAGCATGAATTCCATACCATATGTACCCGAGTTCGGGTCGGGTTTGGGTATGACTTGGGTTCGGGTATTGATCGGTTTTTTATATTCATTTTTTGCATAAAACATAGAATTTTAATAGCGTTTTTTTTGGTGATTTTCGGTGTAATTTATACCCAATATATGGTGTGAAATCTGCCCAAAAGAGGCTCAAAGAGGTCCCAAACGGTCATATGACCGTTAAAGATGAACCTGGAAAGCTGATGTGCATAGTCCAACGGTAATACCCGATCAAGACCCAGTTCCTGGTATTTCAAAACCCGGTTCGAGTATTTATGAAACCCGGTTACAGGTATTAACTAAACCCAGGTTCTGGTATTTTCAAAAACCGGGTACGCAAGAAAACCAGGTATAAAATGGGTATAAAAAACCCGGTTACAGGTTTGGGTATTATAACGAATATGCATACCCGACGGCCTGACCCCTACCCTATGTAGGGTTAGGTTCGGGTATAAACAACCCGGTTTTTATAATACCCGGTTCCGGGTTTTTTTGGGGGTCCGGTCCGGGTTTATTGTACACTTCTACTTACACAAGAAGGTACCATTGACTCATTTGCTACATATAGGAAGATACTATGTTGCTCATGGTTGACCCTACTTACCCACTGAGGTGACTTAACTAGTAAGTTGATTCTACACAGAAAAACATATTTGTATGCTAAAATCAAGAAGATACAAAGTTGGCTCTACAATCCTACATGCATCATAGTGTTGTCAATTTTTTTTTATAAAAGTTTTGAATTTCACGAATGTCGTGAGGTCTAGCATACGTTGTCTTAACCGGGTCCGAGCTAGAGAGCCCCCTCGCACAATAGATCCCCAATTTAAACTCTCAATGAGAAACCTCTATCACACAATCTCAGAGAACACAAGAGCCGTAGAGGTGTTCCCCCACATCTACTGTGAGTTAAACAATAGACACCCCTGGTCCTAAGAACCAGTGGCGGAACTTGAATGAAACTCGTTGGGGTCCGAACTTTCAAAATCCAAATCGGTGCGCCCGGGCTCTTAAAAATCTAATAGTATACACTACAAAAATAAATCGGATTTTTTTCTTTTTGTAAAATTTACACTACGAGTGAAAAATCGGTAAGGTCAGGACACCTCAGGCCCAATAAAGCTCCGCCCATGATAAGAACTAGTTTTGTGATTAATGAAATTTCCAATTACTCAATCCCCTAACCAAATCATGAGATAAAACTACATTTATTTTTAATTAAAATTTTAAATAATAAATAATAATAACTATTATTAAAATTAGAACTCATGACAAAACCTACACCACTAACCATTACCACCAGTTTTCACCAACCCACCAACTCAAGATTAAACACACACGCCACTGTCTCTATAATATATCAAAGTATGTATATATTTACAGTGGTTTAAGTAAAAAGTAAAAAGTTGTAGGGATTTAATTAAGTACAATAAACCTATAACAAATTAAATAAAAAACTAAAGGTGTTGATGATGTGTCAGGTAGTGATTGGCTAAAAGTTAAAAGTCAAATTAAATAAAAAACAAAAAAAGTGTAGATGATGTGTCAAGTGGCGATTGGCTAAAAATTAAAAGTTTCACTCACGCCCCGTTAACCCATGACTCACTCTTGACACCCACACCGGAATGGTGTTTGACGCGTCTTCAGGTGCTGAGATGGTTGGGCTTTTGAGCCCACTACACTCATTCTCATATATAAAACTAGATTTTTACCCGTGCCGCGCGTTGCGGCGGCAACATCACGTTTGTCACTTCGTTACATGTGATACGATGATGATATTAACACGTGTTGCCCACGCGTGACGTGACACATTTTTAAACATTGCTACACTTACGTTAGAGACGTCAACGTGGTTAGACATGGATAAAAAGAGAATAATGTCTCGCGCATTGTGGTGTAAAGTCGTAAAATTAATTTAAACAAAATAATTGAAGTGTTGGAGAATATGAGGTATGAAGTTATTAAGTAGAAATAAATCAGGGGCCAATGTGTAACTTATCAAAAGATTGGGGTTGAATGGTAAAGTGAATAAACTTGATGGTAAAAAAAGAAAACTTAGGACCATGGGTCACCGACATGGTTTATAAGTTTATACCAGTCATTTAACCCACGCGTTGGGACGGGGGACACGGTGAGAATTTAATCGATATTGACTCTGTTTGTTACGGGACTGGTAAGGTATTGGTAGGCTACCATCAATCGCTACACCAACCGAATCAACATGCGTTCGACTGTTAGTTTTTAAAATTTGATGTTTTTTTTTGTAATAAGGACAATATATTCATCAATTACAAAGTTATTTACTTACATTTAAAAAATCTCATAGCTTATTGGTCTAATGGTATGGTATTCGACTCATCACAAAAGTAAATTAAGTAATGTATGTTCAAATAGTTACAAGTATAAAGTTAGGTAGAGTTTTGGTGTAAAAAATATTGATAACATATCTAAAAAATATTAGTTAAATAAATAATTAGAAAATAGAAAACCTAAATAATAAATATATATTCAAGTTAAATAATAAGCAAAATGTAATTTATTAATTCTAGTAAATCAAATATGGAATGACACATATGTGAGTCATGATCCATACATAACATGTGTTATATTTTTAGGAAGTTAAGGGCTTAGTTGCAATGATAGTAAAAAAAAGAATAGCAAAAGTAAAAAAGGAAAGAAGAATAATTTAATTTGCATTCAAAAAAAGGTGGAAGAGGAATCGAACACCCTACCTTTGGTATAAATTTGGGTCAACCAACCACCAGACCAAATTAGCAATTTGAGTATTATGACACCAAACATTATTATATATAGAAAAAAGGTGGTGGCTGTGATATGAAAAGACAGCCACCGACATTCATCTTTAAGGTTATATAAATATCATATTGTATCCTATCACTTTAAATAAAAAACTAAGAAGTGTAGATGATGTGTCAGGTGATGATTGGCTAAAAATTAAAAAGATTCACTCACGCCCGTTAACCCCATGACTCGCCCTTAACACCCACACCGGAATGGTGTTTGACGCGTCTTCAGGTGCTGAGGTGGTTGGGCTTTTGCACCCACTACACTCAATCTCATATATACAATATCATATTGTATCCTATCACTAAAAATCTATTCTATACTATATAATAAAAGAAACCACTTTAGGGACACTTGTCATTCTCTCATTCAATTCATTAAAATTAATAATAATAATAATAATTAATCTAATCTAATACATATTCTTATTATTAATAATATTTAATCAAATCTAATAATCATAAAATTGACATTTACGTTATTAATAAGCATAAAATATATGAGCTATTTTTTTCATAAACTTTAATAATATGCATAGTTTAACTTTTTGTTTTTGCTCTTTAGCATAACCATATGTGTTATTTCAAGGTTAACAGAGATAAACCAGTAAAGAAGGTTTTAATGGCGTATTACGAGCAAGTAAATATCGGTATTAGAAACGTTGACTTTCTACTCAACGGGTCTCGATTTGATACCAATCTAACCCTTAATCAGGTAGTTTAATAAATGGTTGGGTTTTGATGTCAGCGAGTTTAATAAATGTTTGGAATTCTTGATGAACAATTTATTATATTGAGTTCTTATTATAATCATGAGTGGATAGAACCTACTATATGCATGTCATTTATTTTGCTGCCAATGCGGGAGTCGTTGCGACAGGTAGTGAGGAAGTGGAAGCTGTCCAACTCGCTATAGATAATGTAGGACCCGAATGGTCGGTGTTGCCAGCTAGGATGATTGAACCAATTGTAGGGAAACTGGTGTAGTTATTGCATCATCATGCTACTTCAAAGCTCAAGGGATTTTCTCAATTTTCCACATAAAGTATTCGAAACATAAATATATCAGGTTTGGTTCCCACTCTTTAGCTTCGTTTATTCGGTATACGTTAAGTTGATCTCATTGAATAATAAATCCCGCTGCGTTGCAACGGTGGACCAAAAGTAGGAAAAAGCGTAAAGAAACAAATTTTATAACACCAAGTGGGTCACGTGACGTAAAATGTAGATGAACTCGAACTTTTAACGACACGTATTAGAAATTCGAGGGGGGTCAAAGAGATATTGTATCAAATTTTTAAAAAGCATGTGCCAAAAGTAACAACTTTGAAACTAATTGTTAGCTGTCTGTGTAAACATGTGTCAATAGAAAATTTGTGGTCAATTTATAAAAATAAAAACTAATGTGTACATATAAATAAAAGCAAAAGGTAACTTACATTTATGTAATCTGTGTAATACACATGGTTTTTAAAGATATAAATTTTTTATTATTTGATATATAAAATTATATTTATTTACCCATACAATATACAAGGTTCATAAAGATATAATTTTTTATTATTTAATATATAAAATTACATTTATTTAACCCGTGTAATACACGGGATTCTAACCTAGTGATATTATATAATAGGGATATTGGGCTCTAATAATTCCTAGTACACGTCATTGTCTATTGGCGGTCCCACATTTTTCTATTCTCCCTGACAGTCTCACATTTCAACTATTTTTCCTCTACTAGTTCTCAGTTAAAAAAATTTATTCGTTAAGTTTTTTTTTTTTTTTTTCTAAAAATTACAAACTGATGTTTTAGGGCTTTTGATCAGAACGAGAATACGAGTCTATTGATGTAAAACTTACATCGAAACGGTTCTCCAAACGACTTGATTTTTATTAATTGGAAGTTTAAACACCTGAATTGAAGCACCGTTTTCGTCGTTTGGAGCACAATTTCAAGGCAAGTTTTATATCATTCGACACGTATCCTCGTTCTGATCAAAAGCCCTAATACGTCTGTTTGTAATTCGGAAAAACTTAACTCCGTTAAGTTTTTTTAACTGAGGACCGATGGAGAAAAATAGTTAAAAGGTGAGACTGTCATGGGAATAAAAAAAGGTGAGACTGTCAATTACCAACGCCGTCTAGTAAGAATTATTAGAGGCCAATATCCGTATATTATATCATATCATTAACCGGTGGATGTTTAATAAAATCACAAGGGTTATACACAGAAAATAAAAAAAGAGTTTATTAGAAACTTCTTTGCTTGCATCAGTTTGACCATCTAGAAGAGGCGTTATTTCTAAATTTTTAACTAAAGAAGAAGTGTTATCTCTAAATTATGTCCACACCCCTTGATTCGTATTTCACAACACAAAAGTCCGTCCAAAAGAGTAGGAAACAGCCAAGAAAAACAATGAGAAAACTGGATTTTGACTCTGAAAAGTCGAGATTTTCTGCTCATTTCATCACATAATTCAATCATCAATCAATGGTGTATGCACCCAACACCCATCAATAACATTAACCCACCCAACAAAAAACCACGGTCCCCTTCATTTAATGCATTTGTTCAAGAATCAAGATTTCTACTGTCTTATCGCCTAATTTCCCCCTTTTTAAAACACACACATTTCAAGAAGATTTCACAAAACCCAAGTAGAATAATTGGCCTCTGAGGTATGTTGTTTTGATATAATTTTCTCAAGATTGTTTGTTTTTTGTTTGAATATGTTTTCTTGAATTTCAACTAGGGTCTTTAATTAGTATACATGTTTTGAATATGTATAAAGCTTGTTGCTTTAGTTTGTTATGTGGTTGTTTTTGGGTTCTGTAAGTGAAAAATTCATTTTTTTGGGTGGGTAACTGTTTGTAAAATATTTTTATCTGAGTTTGAATTTTTGATCTGTGTAAAGCTTGTTGCTTTAGTTTGTTATGTGGTTGTTTTGGGGTTCTGCAAATGAAAAATTCAAGATTTTTTTTTTTTTGGGTGGGTAACTATTTGTAAGATTTATTGGGGTCTGATTTAAATCAATTTTCAAGATTTAATTTAAATTAAGTTAATTTAAGATTTGTTATTTTAATTATATAACAAAAATTCAAGATTTTTTGGGTGTCTGTTTGCACTTTGCAGTTCTATTTTAGTTAATTTCTAGGATTGATTTTAAGAAAAAGATGGAGTTTTTATGATGTGGGATTCATTTTTTGTTTATTTATGATTTCAATTTACAGAGTTTTAAAGATTTTGTCACTTAAATCATGGGAAATTGCTGTGTCACCCCTGGTAAATCAGCTAACAAGAAGAAGAAACTCAACAAACCGAACCCGTACGCAAATGCCTATCGACCGAAGCCCAATTCTGGAGCCGGGTTCAAACTTTACGTTTTAAAGAACCCAACGGGTCATGACATCACACAGCGTTACAATCTGGGGCGCGAGCTAGGAAGGGGTGAGTTCGGGGTAACATATTTATGTACAGATTTAGAAACTGGTGAAAGATTCGCCTGCAAAACAATATTGAAGAAAAAACTTAGGACTTCAATCGATATCGAGGATGTGCAAAGAGAAGTTGAAATCATGAAACATTTGCCTAAACATCCTAATATTGTGACCATAAAGGACACGTATGAGGATAATAATGCTGTTCACATAGTGATGGAGTTGTGTGAGGGTGGCGAGTTGTTTGATCGGATTGTAGCCCGAGGACATTATACAGAACGCGCTGCGGCTGCTGTTATGAGGACAATAGTGGAAGTTGTTCAGGTAAATTTCCACCTATGCAGTTAATATCGGTGATATATATTGGTTATCGGTCCTCATGTACAATATCGGTCAAACTATAGGTACCGATATTATCGGCGATATTGACCAATATTTGACTGCTATAACCGATATATCACTGAATTGTTAGTGTTAAATTGCTATATATATATAAATTATGCACGATATTAAAATTACCGATATCCCACAGATATCTCACCGAGATAACCTATATCTCAAATATCGGTTCTTGACCGATATCCGTTATTTTACCGCATTAACTGCATAGATTTCCACCAAAATCTGTTTTCATGAATCATTTTGTGCTAGAAACCATTGTTTCACACGTATGCTGACCTGTCACTAGTCAAAATCTTGAAGCATGAGGTATTTTCTCCATTAACTATAGCTCTTATTCATTATAGACATGCCACAAGCATGGAGTTATGCATCGCGATCTTAAACCGGAGAATTTTCTTTTCGCAAACAAGAAAGAAACCGCTGATCTCAAGGCTATTGATTTTGGGCTTTCGGTTTTCTTTAAACCAGGTATGTGACTCTTAACACAGCTCATTGTTCATCTAAATGCCAACCCTTTAATTAAAACGGATTCTTTTTGGGCATAAAGTCCACAATACTGTTTAAAATGTGTGTTATCAGGTGAAGTGTTTAGTGAAATAGTTGGAAGTCCTTATTATATGGCCCCAGAAGTTTTGAAAAGGAATTATGGCCCTGAGGTTGATATATGGAGCGCTGGAGTTATTTTGTACATTTTGCTTTGTGGTGTTCCGCCTTTTTGGGCAGGTTTGTTTCTCTATTTCGAAGTTGATATTAATAAATCGTTACATACGTGTATATGATAGAGAACAAAGGTTAAAAACTTTAAATAATTTCTTTATATTGTTTTCAGAAACCGAACAAGGAATAGCTCAAGCAGTTATTCGATCAGAAGTTAATTTCAAAAGAGATCCATGGCCAAAGGTTTCCGAAAATGCCAAAGATCTTGTGAAGAAAATGCTTGATCCCGATCCAAAGCATAGGATTACAGCTCAACAAGTTCTTGGTAATGTTTCATTATATAGATATAGAAGTGAGGGTGGAAAAATGGGATGTCAAAACGGGTCAGGCTGGACCAACCGTGATCACTTTTTTACGTTTTCTCTGTGTTAAATATGATTACAAAAACTATATTAGTACAAGAAATTTTATGCAATCGAATACGTTTCAGATGATTTTCAACCCGCCTAGTTAAGTTAGTTTAATCTATTTGACCTGTTTGAGATAAAACATAACCGAAATCGATCCGCTTGAAGCTACTTTCTCTTATGAATAAGCTGATTTGATTGTCATTATTGCTACCATATTGTAATTACAGAACACCCGTGGTTATTCGATGCAAAGGCGGCTCCAAATGTCTCGTTGGGCGAGGTTGTAAGGTCAAGACTTAAACAGTTTTCAGTGATGAACAAGTTCAAGAAACAAGCTTTAATAGTAAGATCAATAACCTACTAAAATTGCTTTGTTTTTTTTTTGTTCAAGTCCATCTCATGATTCTTATCATTTTGAATGTAATTTGAATTACACAGGTGATAGCCGAACATTTATCAGTCGATGAAGTGTCAGGAATAAAGGAGATGTTTGATATGATGGACACAAGCAAAAGAGGCAAGATAAATCTTGAAGAACTGCGTGTCGGTTTACAGAAACTTGGACAGTTGGTAAATGATGCAGATCTTCAAGTATTAATGGAATCCGTAAGTTTCATCGTCGTATTTACACTGTTGAGTTCTCGGGTTTCGTATTTTGCATCCATTGGTCAAAGGAGTGATGGTTTGACTTGCAGGTTGATCTTGATGGAGATGGTACACTAAACTATAATGAATTTGTGGCGGTTAATGTGCATCTTAAGAAGATGGCGAACGATGAGCATTTACACAAAGCATTTGGTTTCTTTGATAAAAACCGTAGCGGTTATATAGAAGTTGATGAGCTTCGCTATGTGTTAAGTGATGACGACGAGAATGTTAACGGTATTGAAGAAGTGATCCACGCGATTATGCATGACGTCGACACTGATAAGGTAAGAATTCATTGTTATTCCATTCTGTCGCGTTATCAAACCCATACCCATAATGATTCCTGACTGCAAACCCAAACCATACCCTTAATGATTCTTGACTGCAAAGAAAACCCATACCCATATTAATTTCTGACTGCAAACTCAACCCATACCCATTATAATTCCTAACTGCAAACCCAACCCATACCCATAGTTAGGGCTGCAAACGAACTAAATGTTCAGTGAACAGTTCGTGAACCGTTCGGCGGGAAGTTTGTTTGTGTTCGTTCGTTTATTAAACAAACTAACACGAACAAGAAATTTGGTTCGTTTGAATGAACGAACATGAACAGAGGCCGTGTTTGTTCATATTTTTTCATGAACGTTCGGTAACGTGTTCGTTTATGTTCGATAGTTATTAATGTTTTTATTTTTTATATTTTATTTAAATACTTCAAAATTCTGACCAATGAAATATTTAATAAGTGTTAGTGTATTATATATTTTGTTCATGAACGCTTGTTTGTGTTCGTTTGTTTCTATTTGTGTTCATCAACGTTGGTTGCCTAAAATTAACAAACGAACATGTACACGTTCATTTCCTTAACAAACGAACACGGACATAATATCTCGTTCGGTAATTGTTCATGAACACATATATTTCTTAACAAATGAACACAAACAAGTTTGTTCAGTTCGTTTGCAAACGTCATGTTTGTTCAGTGCGTTTGCAGCCCTACTGATAGTGTTTACAAATAAGATGGTAAAGTATTCGATTTTGTATGTGCAAACACCTCCTTATCTTGGCATTGATGATGGGATGATAATCTTATTGTTATTGCATCAGGATGGGCGCATTAGCTATGAGGAGTTTGCTGCTATGATGAAAGCAGGGACTGATTGGAGGAAAGCGTCTAGACAATATTCACGCGAGCGTTTGAACAGTCTCGGTTTAAAGTTAATGAAGGATGGTTCATTACAGTCCAGCTGAGTTGAATTTACAGGACAAGTAGGTTTTGTAGAAATCAAATCTAATGTACAAATAAGATGGTAAATGTTATGTTGACTTAGACTTTGACTTTACTAGAGATGACTTTTGACTTTAGATAGGATTAGTTACACTATGTTTTGGATCATTGAGGTTGATCATATTACTAAAATCATGGCTATAGCCTATATCTACTAGCAGTGGCGGATCTAAAAAAACTTTATAGGGACAACGTTTCAAGAAAAAGGGCAACGAAATAAAAAATACGTCAATTTTTTTCAAAATTTATACTACTTTCAGAGCGTCAAGGGGCAACGGGGGTTACCCCTTGTCAAGAGGTAGGTCCACCCCTGTCTACTAGAGTAAAAACAGATACGCGGCCAAAGATTCATGTGTCAACGATTATGCGAATGTATTGAACAGGATTAAATCTAACATCGTATACAACGAAATCAAATATTATGATCCCCCACTACATACACAATAGCAATGGACTTAACTAAGCATACCAAGTGTCACACCATGCATACACAATAGCAATGAACTTAACTAAAAGTATCACCAATAAATACCCCTTGAGCATCCCAAGGGCGGTTCTCAAACGACTTGCCAACGATGCTACGCTTTGCATTTATTGATCCCTCCCCACACTCATACTCTGGAAAGTAATCTAGAAACGTCTTGTACCCGAGCTCATTCACTCCATTGAAAAGGAACTTCTTCACCACATCCTACACAACATTTAATGAGGTGGCATTAAAAAAACCAAGATCAAAATTAAAGGACTTAATTTTGACTAATCTACTTATAAACGAGTCACTTTGGGTTATGTTATGGACTATGTTAAACATACCAAATGGGCCAAATCATAAATTTAGCTAAAAGGCAAATGGGTCAAAACGGGTCGAAAGCCGCACAACCTCCGAAATCTTTTAACTTTACATAACTAGTTCAATATTGTATTAACACAGCTTCTGTTTCATCGTACATAATGCATTAACTATTCATCCAAAATGGAAAATTGGACACACATTTGTTTGTGTGACAAGTTGACCCGACGTGACCCGTTTTGACGTGTTACTCAACTCCCCCAACCTGCCATTTTGTCATTGTTCTTTATATCATAAGGAATAGAGGAAAAGAGGTGATGTCATTCGAGTTGAAATACATATGACCTCAAAAGTCAAAATGCATTAGTTTATTTTGATTTAAGTCAAAATCGATACCTCTGCAAGAGTCTCCCCAATTAATCTTTTGAGAAGATTGTAGCCTGGATCCTGTTTGTAGCAACAAAGATACAGTGAGAAACCATGTATTTAAACTCTTAATTAGCTACCACACAAAATGCGGTCAAAGCTTTGCGGTAAGAGTTATGTAAGGTAAATTCTTGTATGCTATTTTCACCAAGAAATCGAAATGGTAAAGAAAATGCAAAGGAACACTCATTGCTATTATCATTACATTGATATTGGGGAAGGAATCATGATCAAGAACAAATACGTTATTTGGTTGTTAGCAGTTAAGCAATCGCATCAACTGAAAAATTTTAGAGTTAAAAAACAAAGAAAAAAAGGAAAGAAAAGCAAAGTACACACCTTTTGGGCTCTCCATGTTAAATACCTATGTTGCGCCTCACGATTCAAACTTATTTGAGAAACGTCAGTCTCCTTTGTTGCCTGATTCATCAAACCGAGCCAACCCTGCCAATTTATAACAATAAAGTACGAATTAAAAAGAGTAAAAAACAGCGATAAGATATTGTGCTTTTCATGACTTGAAGTAGAATAAAGAAGTTTAAATCTTATGGATTGTATAATATACGAGATAACACACAAAGTGGATACCTTGTAGTAATCTGTGAATGCCGAAAA
Source organism: Helianthus tuberosus (assembly GCA_030545235.1). Classification (NCBI taxonomy): domain Eukaryota; kingdom Viridiplantae; phylum Streptophyta; class Magnoliopsida; order Asterales; family Asteraceae; genus Helianthus; species Helianthus tuberosus. The sequence goes on from CM060367.1 coordinate 9,944,698, forward strand.
CAAAATATCGTGCTTTTCATGACTTGAAGAAAACCTCGTCCATATGACTATCGGCGAGAAGAATTTCAAAGACTCGCCTGTCAGTTTTCCTCCCCAAGGTAAAAGCTGCATGCAATCTGTCGTTAAGTTGGCACACCATAAATTTCAGGCATTCGTTAAACTACAACTGACAGTTTAAAGAAGTTGAAAAGTCAACAGTCAACACACCTCGGCGTACTTCAGGCCGAGAGGAATCAAGCTTCTATAATACTTTTGCTTGTACGGCGTTTCATTTATTACATCATGCAACGGATTCAGGTCCCTGTAACAGGTAACAGAAACCAAATTTTAATAATAACATTCAACTTTTAATTATGTTTCGATGACTGTGTGATCGAGACTTACAGTACAACGATATTTGTGTTACCGGAGGTGAAAAAGTTGGCACAAAATATCGGGAGGTCAAATTCTGCTTCGGGGAAGACAGCCAAATCTAGCACCTGCAAGCAGATTATAGAACGCAGATCAGGATAAAATAATTAAGAGTAATTAGTTAATTATTAATTAAGAAAGTTAAAGATATACCTGCATGCCATCACTTTGTTCGATAGAAAGACTGCGAAGTAATCTGATTTTCGGAGCTTGAAACGAACACATCTTAAGCTCTGTCTTCCCATCCATTGCCTTTAAGGTACTGAAATCATCCTGTTAATTTAAAATGACCAAAACCTTAGTTATAAAGTTAGTATGTACAGTTTGACGTTCGACCATTGCCATAAAAGTGGTTACTTTATAGCCCAAATGAGTCAACTTAACTTCTAGATTGAAGGTGAATTTTTGTATATGTTTGTAATCTTCATGCAAGTTCAAGGTTAAATTTTTACTTATGTCGAGTTATAGAGGCTAATGAAAGATCAACTATGTCAAAGCTTAAGGCTTGGGTCAGATTATGATACATTATCAATAAGTGACGAAACCAGAACTTTTTAACTTGGGAGTCACATTGATATAGTGGACCGTGTTAATTGTGTTCTTATTGTTCTTGCACATTCAATTGTGGGATATTGTTACTATGGTGCTTTATACATTCTTGGTTTAATAAAGTGTGAGGCACTCTGAGGCGTTTTGGTCCCAAAATCTTATGCGCGAGGCGCACACATCACACATGCAAGGCGAGCGTCTATGTACAGCGAAATAAGCTTTATTTACAACCAAAACATGCAGGGCCGGCCCTGAGAATTCGTGTACCCTGTTCGAGCTCCAAAAAACATGCCCTTAGGCCTTAACGAAATTGGGTATTGGGCTCAATAAAGGTCTAAACCTAATGTCATTGGGCTAATAACTAATCTAAAGCATAAGAATAGTTTTGCAAGTGGGCCTATCTTGGTGTTTGTATAGGTATATCCTATTAAAAAAAGAAATTTTTACGTATACATATCGGGTTTTTTTCTAAAATAGTGTGCCCTCCAAAATGTCGGGCCCTGGCCGGTGGTCCTCCCCGCCCACCCCCAGGGCCGGCCCTGAAAACATGCATATTTCTCATTTATTATTTTTACATATAAAACTATATATCAAGTAAACATTTCATAACTTTTTTATCCCTTAAGTTGCTTTTATATTAAAACCTCGTATGGACCCTTTCTGAGCAATTTGACCAGAGGCGGACTTAGGTGTTGCGGTGGGTGGGCGGGCGCACCCTTTGAACAAAATTTTTTAGTGTATTTTATAGGCAAAAATCCCGCTCGCACCCCTTGAAAGTTTGGTTGACCGTTGAAGCCCTCGTCCGCACCCCTAGAAAATAACTCCTGGGTCCGCCACTTGACCCAAAACTACATGTGGCGCATTTTTCCCCCTAATATGTTTTCCGCACCCCTAGAAAATAACTCCTGGGTCCGCTCGCACCTTATGAAACCAAGGTCACACAATTAACCCAAACATGCTTTCCTCAATATATGGTCACTCTTTTTCTTTCAAGTTAGGATTAAAAACTATTCAACTATTCACTTAATCATAAAGTCAAAAAAAGCTTCTATAAAATTGTAAATAACCCAAACCATTAAATTAAAATTATATTCTCATTCAGTGCTTATTTTCCTACCAAGTAACCACCAATATGTCATGACTGTCATCACTACTAAAATTCCTACAATCAACCCATCTTCCAATTGAACAAAAGATTAACCTGCTCAATTCAAAGCATTGCCCTACATAAATCATAATCATCATCATCATACTCAGTAATTCCCACACATAGCAAAGCTAAGGTAGGGATTGAGGAGGGTAAGATCTAGACAGCCTTACCTCTACCCCCTAGGAATAGAGAGGCTGCTTCCGGTGAGACCCCGATTCGATAGTAGTTTTGCATCAAGCCTCGAACATAAGTCACATAACACACAACAATCAGGACAAAGGTCGATTAGTGCAGGTACCCTTTTGTCTTTTGGCTATCAACGCACCACATGATGCATGATTAACCATCCCCTCTTTTAACGTTATTTTCACGTAATTAGGAAAATAACATTAAAATTAATGCACTTTCACTTTTGCCCAAAGAGCGCCCACACGTATATATACATTATATGTGCATAACGCAAAAGGGGTGGATTGCCCTACATAAATGTAATTATCAAATCCTAAACAAGAAACATCATGAAACTCATCTAAACTTAAAACTAAACATAATCAAAACCCCAATATTAATCTAATTCACCCCTTAAACTTAACAGAAAACAAGTAACAAATAAACTGCAATAGTTAACAATAAATAGTTACCTGCAAGTAAGAAGGAGTGAGGTCTGGAGTTAAGAGTTTGGTTTCATCCAAAGCAAACTGAACAAACTTTTGGTATGAAAAGGTGGAAACCACTTTCATTGAACATGGGCATCTCCTATGTTTGATTCTTGAAGACAATGGATGAGGTTGTTTAATGGTTGCAGGTAAGAAAGTTGAGGAAGATAAAGACTCCATTGTTGAAAGGTTTGCAGTTAGTTGATCTACATGAAAGCTCGGTGCGTGTGCAGACAGCAATCCAGAAGACAGCCGCACAGGTTTCTACTTTCGTACATGGTCACGTGTTGCTTGTTTGGACCGTTGGATCTTCTTTATTTTTTTTTCTTTTCCTATAAATAGGATAACATAAAGTTTCGTCACGTGACATATTAACTCGTACTTTAAGTATCACGTTATAGTTTTATTAATTAATAATTAAAAACCAAAAAAATAAAAATAAAGAATCATACTTTAACCGGTGGCGAAGCTTGCCTTCGAAAAATGGGGGAACGTATATACCAAAAAATTTCTATAGAACCGGGGGCGAAAACGTATATACCAAAAAATTTCTATACGAAAACTACATATATAACACTACTGAGCGAAAAATTCGGTCTGAGAGGGGGGGGGGGGGGGACCCTATGATCTTGCGCCCCTGACTTTAACTAATAATTAAAAACCAAAAAATAAAAAATAAAGAAAATTGGTTATTGGTTGACGTTCCATGGGCCCCACCCCTCTTCTCTCAAACGCCCATTAAGGTGGTGGTGTCCCCATGTTTGACGCTTTTACGCCCTTGTGCCGATGTTGAGGGGCGTTAAATACCAACATTGACAAGAGCATTAGCCGACATGTCCGATCTAATAATATATATATATATATATATATATATATATATATATATATTTTTTTTTGACATACTAAAAAGTAGAACTAAGTTTTTTTTCTTCTAAAAACCCATAACTAACACTGATTTGTTTGCTCTTTCAAATAATCTTTTGGAGTCCTTTTAGAGCATTCAAGAGAGAGTTCTCTATAATATATAGAATGGTTGTAAGTGTTGGTGAGTGGAGAAGAGAGAAATGCTAGTGTTTCTCAGTAAATTTGGAGAAAATATTGTTCACCATTTATAATTTTTTAATATTTTTTTTAAAATGGTTATGAGTGGAGAAGAGAGAAAAAGTAATGATAACAGTATTATTTAGAGTTAATTGCCAAAATCGTCCCTGAGGTTTGGGCACGTTTGCCATTTTCGTCCAAAATGACACTTTTGTACCAAATTGCCCCCAACGTTTGTAACTTTTTGCCATTTTCATCCAAACTACTAACTTAGTTTATTTTTTTTGTTAAGTTGAGGATATTTAGATGAAACTAGCAAATATAAAACCACAGGGACGATTTTTGCAATTTACTCAAACCCTTTTTAATTTCTTTTATTTAATTTTTTTGTTACATATATAATAAAAAAGAATATACATGCAATTTTATATGAAAAAAATAATAGCTTTATCACATAATTTTTATAATTTTTCATCCAAATCACTAACTCAGATTATTTTTTCTGTTAAGGTGAAGGATGTTAGTGATTTGGATGAAAATTTATAAAAATTATGTGACAAAACTATTAATTTTTTTTTTCTAAAAACTCCATGTATATTCTTTTTTATTATATATGTAACAAAATTAATTAAATAAAAGAAATTTAAAAGAGTTTGAGTAAATTGCCAAAATCGTCCCGGTGGTTTTATATTTGCCAGTTACATCCGAATATCCTCAACTTAACAGAAAAAATAACCTAAGTTAGTAGTTTGGATGAAAATGGCAAAACGTTACAAACGTTGGGGGCAATTTGGTACAAAAGTGTCATTTTGGACGAAAATGGCAAACCTGCCCAAACCTCATGGACGATTTTGGCAATTAACTCTATTATTTAATTTAAAAGGATAGAAAATGTAGTATTTTTCATATAATTATGGAGATGGAAAAAAAGATACGTTGTGAATGTGCATGCTCTTTATCTCTATAAAACATGTCAACATATTGTTTTAGGTCGGCAAAAGATTATTTTTTTTGTTTGATGACATCCGGTAAACATGTCTAGATGTTGACACCGCTTGACAATGTCGCATATTCTTGATCATTTCATTTTTTTATTTAGAAGTACGTAATGAATTAATTATTAGAGTTTTAGTTATCGGAAAAAAAAAAAAAACATAATCAACTTTAAGAAGAAAATGAAATATCAACTTTATAATTGAGTGACTTAGGATTGTTAAGCTACTCTTTAGGGATTTAAGTACTTAAATTATCAAACATTGTTTGTATTAGATTGTTGTGATTAGAGTTTACGTGAGACGTGGTTTATATAGACCAGTTGTTATAAGATCATTCCCTATACTATCAGTATTACATATTTGATCTAATATTTTCATGCAAGCAAAGCGTAGGAGCGATTTTGCTTGAAATGTATAAGAAGTGAAATTGAAACTAAAAAACAAAAACACATTGTACAAAAGTTCCAAAAGAACAGCCTTTACTCTAGTAGAGTAGTAGATTGTAATATGGTATTTGTTTCACACCTTTCCAATGATATGATCTATGGGCCCAACCTTAACAGATCCTCAAGCCCTAATCAAAGAGGCTTGTCGATGAACGCCTGAACGGGTTACTCGGTAAATCAAAGGGTTAAGAATAGGGTAACCTCGGTACCGGTACTGAAAATCGCCAAATATGGTTACCAGTACAGTAAACATTCGATACCGTACGGTACGATACCGTTATTTGTATATAAAATTCAGTAAAATACCAGTACTGAAAACACTAAAAATCAGATACCGAATTGATACCGAACAAAAATTCGGTACCAGAAATTCGATAACCAAGGGGTTGTTTGTTTACCTCTTAATGAGACTCTTAATGGTTCAGACCTCTTACTGGTTCAGCACTTAATGGTTCAGACTGTTTGTTTCGTGAGCAGATATCTGAATAGTTCAGACATTTGTCTCTGAATGGTTAAGTATTATACATGGTCTGAATGGTTAAGACATCTAATCTGAATTGGTCAGACATTTGCCCCTGAAGGGTTAAGCATTATACTGGCTCTTAATGATTCAAACATCGTACTGGTTCAGCACTTAATGGTTCAGACCTCTTACTGGTTCAGCACTTAATCAAGAAGTTGCCAAACAGCCCCCAAGTCCCAAATGCTCATCTTCCAAACACACATACACAAAAAAGATGATTAGGGTTTCCTTATCCGATACACCATCAAACTCCCACATCCCAAAAATGACCACCACCAACAAATCACTCGAAGAAGACGACTCATCTTCCTCATCATCATCTTCATCTTCACTAAACCGTTTACCAGACGAAATCATCCTCCAAATCCTCACCAAATCACCCGACCTTAAAACCCTATGCATCCTCCACCTCGTCTCCAAACGTTTCGCCTCAATCATCCTCCAAATCGACACCATCTCCTTCACCGCACCTCTCGTAAACCCTAACACCACCTCCGGCGACATCACCACCACCGGATCCCCTAAAAACCTGTTCCGATCGTTCCTAAACGGCGTCGTTCTCAAACCTATTCACCTCCTCAAACGTATGGTTACTCCTCCTACTAAACCTCTTCCGCCTATGATCTCTTCGTTTTCCGGTGATTCGTTTCGATCTGCAGTTACTTTTTTAAACAAATTTACTAGAGTTAAATTTTTATCTATTGAGCTTCCGGTTTCCTATCTCAGAGGTGTAGATAATAATAATTGTTTGTTTAAGTGGAATGTTGAGTTTAGTAACCGAATCGAATCGTTTCGGTTTCTGTCACCGAATGGATTAAATTACGTTAACGGAAATGTTGATGAAGGAAATGATCTAGATATGGAACTGACTATCGATTCGTTTAAGCCCAAAGTTCTCATTGCGTTTCAGTGTTTGAAAGATGTGATTATAAGGCATAGGATGTTGTTGTATTTTGTTAGGGATTTTCCGAATTTGGAGAAACTGTCGATTACGGATTCCGGGCGGAGGGGGACGCTTTGTTTGAGCGGGGGGAGGCTGGCTGAGGTGAGGACCATGAGGTGGTGGATGGATTACGAGGGTGGGAATTTGATACCGGAGATGAATCAGATTGAGGTGCCGGTTAATGTTACCCAGTGTTATGTGCCGGTTTTGAATTTGCCAGTTTCGGGGTGTGTTATGAAAGGGGTGACTTTTGTTGTGATGCGGATGAATGGTGATGTTCGGGATGGGGATGAGTGTTTGGTGAGTCGTGGTGATGGGTTTGAAGTTGAAGATGAAGTCGAGGCGGCGTATAGTGAAGCTGTGGTGGAGATTTTGGAGAATCATCAGGATAAAATGAAGCGGCTGCTGTAGTATGATCTTGAAATTGGTAATCGTTTTCGTTAAAGGTTAATGTTCATGTCTGTTTGTACAAGTATTATATATCTTTGAATGCAATTTAAAACAATATTTGCAAGTTACATAGGTGTATTTGCATCTGGTTGTGTTAGAAATGCTGTAATGATTTTGTATAGGGCTGCAAATGAACTTAACGTTCAGCGAACAATTCGTGAACCGTTCGGCGGGAAGTTTGTTTGTTTAATAAATGAACAAACATGAACAACCAATTTTGTTCGTTTAGTTAAATGAACGCGCATGAACAGAGGCCGAGTTCGCTCATTTATGTTCGTGAATGTTCGGTAACGTGTTCGTTTATGTTTGTTTGTGTTCGATAGTTCCTTAGTGCTTTTAATTTATAAATTTGATTTAAATACTTCCTAATCACGACAAATAGAATATTTTATAAGTATTAGTGTATTATATATTTTGTTCACGAACGCTTGTCTTTGTTCGTTTGTTTTCATGAACATAAGTTTGTGTTCATTTGTGTTCATGAGCGCTCGTTACCTAAAATTAGCAAACGAACACGGACACGTTCATTTCTTTAATGAACGAACACGAACAGAAAATCGCGTTTAGTAAGTGTTCATGAAAAATTTGTGAACACATATATCTCCTTAACAAACGAACACCAAAAGGTCTTGTTTGTGTTCGTTCGATTCGTTTGTAGCCCTAATTTTGTAGCTTACTAAGTAATATTGTTTAGAACCTATGGCTAGGACTCAAATTGTTCCTTAATATGTCAAAATTGAGTAGACTTCTTAACTAAACTCAGTGTCAAAACTCAATTGTCAACCATAGCTTGTGATGATCTATTTGGGTTTGAATTTTGCTGAAGAGTAGAAGAATTTTTAGAACAAATGTGTGTTTTGCTACGCGTCATGAAGATTTGAAACGCAAGTCGCTTTGATGCTGCATTCACACAATGTTCTTAAAAACCAACTGGATTGAAGTAGGTGGTCGGATAACGTTTTACTCATCTATCTAAGTTGCACAATTTGAATGTTTGTTTTGGGTTCAAAAAAATTGGGCTACCAAAGGTAGAATGTTGTTCTATGGGGTGAATTAGCTTTCCAGATCGGGGTTAATTGTTTTAAACTCTAGTCGGGTCAGCAACAGTTATGTGATTATTTCAACTTTGTTCTTCAGTTAGCAGGGTAAATATGTTTTCTTAGTCTGATTAATGCTATGCAATATCTTGGACTGCTTAATCACCCATCAGTTGCTAACCGAAGTTGTAAGGGCGCTTGGCATCGAGTCGTCTAGAAGTGAATAGAACATGAAGCTTGGTTTTAATAAACGAGAGGCGCACAAAAGCGGCGAGGTCTGAAACTAAGGCGCAAAACGTAAAAGTGGTGGGCTTTTCGTACCCGATGCGAAAGGAGATTATATAATTTTTATATATATCCGTAGGTTTTTAGCATCCCTTAGCCAAATTATAGCTATAAATAACGTTTATATATGATTTTACCTACATGTACAAGCCAAAAAACCTATAGTACAACACTTTGTTGCATGAAAACACCCAAAGTACACAATGCGTGCGCTCAGACAAAAAAAAACCCAACATTTGCGTTTTCTGGAAAAGGCGCGACTCAGGTTACATGACTGCTGAGGCCCGTGCGCGCTTTTTAAAATTCAGACATTAAGAGCTACTAGAACACTGCATTCACATAAACTGATGTGATGTGCATCATTGCACATTGCTATGCACTTGAAAGAAGAAAGAAGTAGGCAAGCAAACGTTAATTAACAACTAATTGTAACTAATCATGTGTCTTATTTTTGACTTTGGAATTAGTCTGATAAGAAATGACTTGGTTAATATGTGATGAACATTCAGTAATTCATCGATCATCACCATTTTTCAAGTGACTCGTTACGTTCTTTCTTTACTAATCCTCTCCACCTCCATCGCGGTTGGTTCAACTTCAACTTGGGTTTTGAGGATTTAAGGGTTCTTTGTTTTAGTTGACGTTGATTTAAGTTTTCGTGACAGTGAGCGCTAAGGGTGCAAGTGTAAACAACCTTAGTTGCTTGTTAGCTACTCGAGATTGCCTCGTATTCGTGCATCTTCCATTCTTCTGTGACAACAACTTATTAGACAGGTCACTGTGTTTATCGTGTAATCGTTATAACATTATTATATTGTTTAATAGTTTGTGACTTGTGTGTTGAGATAACTTATTGACTTTCTATATTCATTAGTTTCATTTCGTTTATTTTTGACCTTTTATAATTCATTAGTTTCATTTCGGTTCGGTTCAAACGTGGAGTTAATTGAAACTAGAGTTAAAAAAAGTAAAAGATAAACTATTGGAATAAGGGGCGGTGACAATTACTTCGATTGTAGGTGATTGTAGAGAGGTAAAGATGGTGGTTTGTTAGATAGTACTTGACACATTCTTTTCTTTCCAAATAATATATATTTTTCAAATTTAGTTTTGTGTAAGTTAAAACATGTGATGCTATACAAAACAAATTGTTGGGTGTGTAAGCTGAAGTAGTGGAGATGAGGATGTTGAGGGGATGTATGGGCATACAAGATTGGATCGGATAAGAAATGAGATTTTTTTTGGGAAAGGTTAGGGTGACTAGTATATCTAGTAAGATAAGAGATGAACGTTTTAGATGATCTAGACATGTGAAGAGGAGACGGACAATGATGCCAGTTAGATAAGTGGAAATCCTCGCCATAGAGGGGAGGATGAGTAGAGGTGTGCTCAAATTGATTTGAGATGCGTGGATTAGGCCAAATTTAATAGACTTTCACCTCTTTGAGGATATGATCGAAAATAGAATTCGTGAAAAAAACGTAGGATTAAGGTTAAACTTTTTAAGGGTGGGTACATATTTGTCTTTACTGTCTTTTGGGTTTGGGTTTACCTATAGTTTTGATGACCTTTGCATGTTATATTCATCTTGTCTTCATGTACATGTGATGTTCTTTTCTATTAAAAATATACTTTGTGTAAAAATCTTTAAGTTTCTTTTATATGATTAGCTATATTACCAAATAATAAAAGACTCCCACTATTTACATATCCGTCAATCCTTATTTACACATTATTAACTATACCCGTATAGGGTTATATGGGTCATATAGATGAATGATATACCAACCAAAAAGTCAGGAAATGTTTTTTTTTGTCTTTACCTATACGAGCCGTATAACATTATACGGGTCATATAAGATATTAGATGACCAATATAATGTTATACTGCCCAATGTCTCTTTTTGTTGAGTTTTTGCTGGGATTTTGAACCTCTCTATACGGGTCGTATAATCAGGACCCATATAGATTTAAAGATTTTTTTACATTAGTTTGGTAAATTTAAAACGAAAACATATAACGGGTTATTATTAAGATACAAGTTTATTAATGAAAACCATATACATTTTTATTAAAACTAGTGGCATTCTTCCGCGCTTCGCGGCGGGCATTATGCATGTTTATTATAGATATTTAAAACATTAATAAGAGAAAATAAGTAGGCCACATGTTGAAGTCTGACTTAGTTTGAAGTGGTTAAAGTAGTTTTGAATATTTGTATAACCAAAAATAAGTAAAACTGTTATAACCTTTAGAAAATGATAGAAAAATACACATACACTTATACAGATATGTATATGCAGTTAAGTGTTTTATAATCTAATTAAATAATAAACACTAAATAACTAATTAGTTGATTTACTGATAAAAAGAATATAAATTGTGAACATATGCGAAGAATAAAAGAAACTAGTATTAAGCCCCTGCGTTGCAGCGATTGTCATAAAACTGTGTTAAGTAGTAGCAATACTATACCATTGTCAGCGACTACCAACACCGGAAAAGCTCATAAAAACAAAATAAATAAAAACAGGAAAAAAATAACGCCGAGCGAAAAGTAGACGTAAAATCTTTGAATCATGCACGCTCATTGCTGAGAAATTAAACCAAAATGTAAAACATAGAAAAAAAATAAGTAAGTCCATCCACGACCCGCGTGTTGGACGAACTTGTCAAATGCAGAAAAATAGATGTGACACGACAGGCCAGCCAAACGGGAAAAAATATACGAAAAAATGTTGAACCCCACATGCACGTTGTGTTGCGTTAACTCAAAAAATTTAGAACGAAACGGAAAACTTAGGAAAGATGAAAAGTATGGTGGACCAAAATTGAAAATAAAAAAGAGTTGGGATTAAATTGCAAAAGATGAAAAACTTTGGTTTAAAAGTAAAAAAAAAAAAACAAAGGGTCAAAATTGCAAAATTGAAGTTATTTATTAATTTTAGATAAGGATAAAAATAAGTGATATCTATATATTGGTTGTTATATAATATTCATATTAAAAGAAATTTATTAAACAAATATAAATAAAATTTATGAGGTTGAAGGAGAGAATGTCATATGGCATTATTTGGAGTCTTTTATTATAAGTTAGATTTAATAACATATAAACTTTTAGAAACTGAAATACAAAAAATAGAGTATTGTTATACTTAGTTAATTAAATCAATTTAATTATAACCCCCGGATTCAACTTCTCCAAATTCATTCACCATGATAGAACCACCGGAATATATGTCAAACCGTCGGACCCACCATCGGTATTCGAAAACGACCTTTCCCCCTCACCCCAGCCCCCTTTCCCGGCCCCCTCGCCCTTGTCCTCGTCCTCACCTGCCGGCTGTGGCTGCCAAACGGTGCGACCCCATTGTACTATTAAACAATTGGGCATTGTCTGGGCCTAACTTAGCAGCAATCCGCATCCCGACGGTCATCCCCCAGCCTACGTGTAACACCTCGTAAAATCACGACCAATATAATAAAGACACGTGTCATGGACTTTAAACGTGTAAGGAATTGAATATGAAGGACTAAAGTTGTCAAACAATGTAAATATATATATATATATATATATATATATATATATATATATATATAAAAGGATCCAAAGTGTCAACATGCCATTCTTATGCCTCTGATTGACCTCATACGACGTTCGTATTCTTTATCGAATAATTTATCGGACATAGAAAGTCGTTTGTGTTTAAAATAAGGATCTTGCGAAGCATAGGGGTTAAAAGTGTTAACATGTTAAAAGTTACCTCTGAGTGACCTTTTAACGAACCCAAAAACATTGTACTAATTATATATTTTTCTCTCAAGATTATCGGATATTAATTTTGTGGAGTTTCGAAGAAAACAAGACTTTTTGGGTGATCGTACGACTAACCGGGAGCTTAACGGAGTTAGTTTATAACCCAAGGCCCTTAAAAGTTAACTATGGGGGCCCAAAATGAAATAAATGAAAGTTAAACAAACTTATTATGGACCAGGGACCAAAACTGCAATTAACAAAACTTGTTTTCCGGTCATAAGGAGTGTCGCGGCCCGCGTAGACTCCTTAAGAGTCTTACGCGGCCCGCGTGGAAGTGCCAGATGCAGAAAAAAGGGACAGCTGCATGTCCAGCCAGTTCCACCGCCTTTGCATGCCTGAATTCGATACCAGGGACTGTGCCAATGGTTTTTCATGCACTAGGGACCCCTGGTAACATCTGGGATCATTGTAGGGACATGTGGTTTGATCTTGATGCATCAAAGTTCCTATATAAAGCCTTGTTCTTCACTTGTTCATTTCACACTTGCAAACTTTCACTCAAAACTCACTCTCTGAAGTTTCTTGGAGCTCTAGGAAGCTTTCCTCAGTTCATATTTCGTGCTAAGAGTTATTGTAAGCAATCTTAGCCTCTCTAGTTTAAGTTTTATTAGCTTAATGACCAAAAGTCAAAGCTATCGTAATTAAGCTTTGACTTAGTGATTAATCACTAATGGTCCAGCCATTATTCGAATTGAAAGTGGCTATGAGTTGGTAATTATGTAGGTAATAAACCCTTAATAGGGCACCTACTGATTTCCACTCTAACTTGGACAATTGTCGGGTCAAACTTATTATTAAAAAGTCAACATAATCTATTTTTTCAAATAAATTCATAACTAGCAATGCAGAGGTTATGGAACATCTTTTAACACTAAAAATAACTTGGTAAATAGTGTAAGAACATGTTTAGGCATGTTCAACCCAACAATTCTGAGTTTAGGCTCGGTTCAGAACCGAAAGTCGCAAAAGTAGACTTTTGCTTTGACTTTCAGTTCTGACCCGATTTAGCTTAGTTTAGATATGCCTTAGGGTTCCTTTAGGACCATATTTCATGTTAGTATAACCCTCTGAGATTATACTATATGGTTCCTATTAAATCTGATTCATATGCATGTTTCCGTTAATTGCTTAATTGTTGACCATTATGCCCTTTTGATATTAAAACGAGATTTTTGAAAATGTGAGAGGACAAAAACCTTTATTACTGATATTTAAGTATGTCCTAAAAGTTTGACATCAGTTTGTGGTCTAAATTAGGAGTTATGCTCGATATAGTAAATTGAAGGATTTTTATTAATTAAACGGCATTTTTGGCATAAAACCCATTTAAACCCAAATTTTGACATCAAACTTTCTACACACTGTTATTATATAATATTTAGGGATTTTTAGAAATTTTTATTAAATTTTAAACTGATCATAACATAGGGTTCTTGCATTGACTCGGTAATTGACGGTTATGCCTTTTTTGCTAATAAAATGAGTTTTATACATCCTTTACATATCAAACCTTTTTCTACTGATTTTATACAATAAATAAATTATTTTAAACAGTAGAGGCTGATTAAAATCTCAGATTTTCTTAATCAACCCGAATACCGTCAAATACCGACTTTTATGCGATTTAGGCGCATAGTATGGTTTAAAACCATATTTGGCACCTAAGACATGTTACCTACTAATGTAATAAATAAATTTTTATACTTTAACAATAAGTAAAAGTTTTAAACTCAGATTTCTGAATTTGACCCTTAAAGCATATGTGAAATGACCAAAAGCGCCAGGAACAAGAAATGTCGCCGCGTATCAGAGGAAGAGGCAGAGGTGGAAAAGCGCCAGTTTTCACAAGTCATGACCATGAGGCCACGCCATCACACCGGCGAACTCCTTCAGCAACCATGAGCTCTAGTCCTCAAGAAGACTGGAGAAGGTATTTGGAACCCGCGATGCGTTCTGTCTCGCTAAGCTCTTCGCCCTCGTATCATCACTCCTTTGGGCCACAATCAGAAAACGAGCCCAATGATTCTCACCATTCCTTCCTTCCACTGCAGCGGTCGAGTTCACACCAGGCTTTTCAGGACCCGATCCCGTACTTTCAAAGCTGGTTCAATCCGGTGAATCAGGTGCAAGAACCAGCGGGTTATAACCCACTGGGACCAGAAGATCATTTTTTCCGGTGACCAAGATGTAACACCTCATAAAAAACGCGACCAATATAATAAAGACACGTGTCATGGACTTAAAACGTGTAACGGATTGATTATGAGGGACTAAAGTTGACAAACGAAGAAAATATATGTATATAAGGATTCAAAGTGTCAAAATTTGATAATTAAGCCATTCAACAAATCTACACGATGTTTATACCCTTAAACGAATGAATCATGAAACGTATGAAACCGTTTGTGGAAGAAAGTGAAAGTTTACAAGACGCGAGGGTTAAATGTGTCAACATGTTTAAGTTATACCTCTGAGTGACCTTTTAGCAAACCCGGAGCCTTGTAACGATTAATTATACTCCCAAGAATAAGTGGTAAAAATTTCACAAGGTTTCGATATCATATGCGAAAGATACGCTAACTTTCGTAATTAAGGGGTTAAAAGCGTCAACAAGGCAAAACTTATGTTTTCGGTTATCATTTAACGAAACCTTACCTAACAATGTTTGGTTATATCTCATGGATCATAGAAATATAAGTTAAATGGGTTAAATATGCTTAAAATGGAAGAAATTATGTTTTAGAAGGTCCAGGGGGTAAAATGTCATTGTTTGAAAGTTGCTGGTCAGGTAACCCACATGGTGGCGCTGCGCCACCACCTCCCCCTTCTGCCGTCGCGCGACACGACGGCCTGACCTGATCAGAAACTCTGCACAACTGCGAGTACAGCCAGTTCCACCGCCTTAGAAGCCTTGTATTCGAATTCAGGGGCTGTTTCAGTGGTTTTTCATGCATAGGGACACTTGGGACTCATCAAGGAACATCTGTAGACTTAGTTGAAATGATCTCATGCATTTTAAATCACTATATAAGCACCCTTGGTTGCAACCATTGTTCTTGCTCATTTCAAAGCTATTTCAACTCACTCCAAGGACTTCTCTGGAGCTTTCTGAACCTCAAGCAAGATCCCATTAGCTTCTAAATCGTGCTTAGTACTTCAGTAAGCTTTCTTAACCATTCTAATTCGTGTTTTATTAGTTTAATGGCATAAAGTCAAAACCGTCGTAATTAAGGTTTGACTTAGTGATTAATCACTAATGGTCCAGTCAATTCTCGAATTGAAAGTAGCTATGAGTTGGTAATTATGTGGGTAATAAACCCTTAAAAGGGCACCCTCTGATTCCCACTCTAACTAGGTCAATTGTCGGGTCAAACTTAATTATAAAAAGTCAACAAAAAGCTAATTTTTGAATAAACACATAATTAAAAATGTAGAAGCCATGAAACCTGTTTTATCACTTCACTTGTATAACTTGGTAATTAATGTAAGAACATGCCTAAGCATGTTCAACCCGACAATTTTCAGTTTAGACTCGGTTCGGAACCGAAAGTCGCAAAAGTAGACTTTTGCTTTGACTTTCAGTTCTGACCCAATGTAGCATATTTTAGAAATGCCTTAGAGCTCTATTAGGACCAGGTTATAGGATAGTGTAACCCTCTGAGGTTGTACAACTTGGTTCCTTAGTTATCCGATTCATGTGCATGTTCCCGTTATATGCCTAAATGTTGACCATTATGCCCTTTTGACCTTAAAACGAGATTTTTGAAAATGTGAGTGGACAAAAACCTTTATTACTGATTTATAAACTTGTCCTAAAAATTTGACATCAGTTTGAGGTCTAGATTAGGAGTTATGCTCAATATCGTAATTAAGAAGCTTTTTATTAATTAAACGGCGTAATTAGCATATAGCATATTTAAACCCAAATTTTGACACCAAACTTTTTACCCACTGATGTAATATAATATTTTGGGATTTTTGAAGATTTTTATTTATTTTTAAGCTGAGCATAACATAGGGTTCTTGCTATAATTCGGTAATTGTCGGTTATACCCTTTTCTTGAATAAAATGAGTTTTACATATTATTTTGATACCAAACTTTTTGCTACTGATTTTATATGATAAATAAAATATTTTGAATTTATAAACTGACCAAAAACTCAGATTTCCTGTTTAAACCCGAAAATCGCTTAAAACCGACTTTTACGCGTTTTAAGCGCATAGTATGAGTTAAAACCATTTTTAACATATAAGACTTAATACCTACTGATGTTTTAAGTAAAATTTTATAATTAAACAGTAAGCAAAAGTTTTGAACTCAGAATTCTAATTTTGACCTTTAAAGCTTATGTGAAATTACCAAAATGCCCATACGGTGCATAGTTTGGTTATAAAAGATAAATTTCACATATATGCAATACCGTACTGTTATGAATTATAAAAATAAATATTTTTACTGATTATATCAGACCTGAAACTCAGATTAATATTTAAACTCTTTTATAACCTTGAAAATGACCAAAATACCCCTACGGGGCTTAATTTGAGTTTAAATTCGTTTTGGGCATAATGGAAGGTATCCTACTGATATCACAACATATTTAAGGCATATTAACTTAGGAAACCTGTTCATGACTCATTTGGGTACCCGTTATGCATTTATCGCGTTCGGTACGGTTTATGTAACTAGTTTGCATAAATTAGCCGAAACGGGTCAAACCTTATCATTTTTGTCTCAAAATCCAGAATGTGTTTAGTTTACCCATATTACACAAGTATACAAACTTGTCGGGTCTAAACCACATTCTAATCCGGTCTTCGCTTAATCGTGCGTTTTGAACCGTATATCTTCCTTTAAAACTAACCGGTCTAAGTTTAGGCTTAATTAAAGACCTGTTAGGAATCTAATAGGTTATCAAAACCTTCGTTCCAGATTAGGAGCCCAGTAAAAGATACTTGCACTTGCTGATTGGTACGGCTGGGATAAATTTATATAATTTGCTCAGGTAAATACTTTTAACTTATTTTCCCTTATACGGGCTTGGGGTACGGTATATAAAATACCGCTTGGTCGGGAATTGAATTTTTAATCATATGAAGGTTAATTTATTGAAATGACCCATTTAAATTGTTTTGTTTGCTTAAAGCCTTTGGGGGTTAATGACCATGTCCCGGATATCCTTGGCATCATTCATTGAAATGGCCACGACCTAAGCACAGGGTGTAGGCATACACCTGCCGGTGCATATATATAAAAAGGTATACCCGCTTGTTCGAGAATAACTCGACGCGGGATTATATCATGTGGTGTGTCTATTAATCTTTAACCCGGTATTCAGCCCGGGCTACTGAACGTATAACGAACATGTAA
The DNA here is from genome assembly GCA_030545235.1 of Helianthus tuberosus. Taxonomy (NCBI): domain Eukaryota; kingdom Viridiplantae; phylum Streptophyta; class Magnoliopsida; order Asterales; family Asteraceae; genus Helianthus; species Helianthus tuberosus. Next base: position 9,962,373 of record CM060367.1, read on the forward strand.
TTCTTTTACAAGTTTATATTTAAATAATTATCCCAAGTTATAAAAGATTATTTTGTGCCTTGTGCATTCAAATAAATTTTAATGAACATTTTCAAAATGAGTCGGTTAATTGTATTTACCAGTGTAAACTGACGTATTTTCCAAAAAGGCTAAGTGCAGGTACTAAACGGAATAGGCTGGCTACTCCTAGCATCAATAAAGAGTCTTGCAAGCTTAGATGTTTTAAATCTGCTGAACAACGTTTCTTTTAACTTTGATCCGCCTGTGGATCCTTTGCAACCGTTTTGTAATAAATAATATTACTTTCATTCGGTTTGTAATGATTTTTATCTTTCGACTTCCGCTGTGTATATAAACTGTGATAAATTATCTATGATGATATCAACTACGTCACGATACTCCCCACCGGCCCCACCGGTAATACGTGGAAATATCGGGGTGTGACAGGTTGGTATCAGAGCCAACATTGAGTGAATTAAACACTAGGCTTTTGTGTTTAATCTCAATGACACAGTTACACATTCCTCAACTTTCGAGTCTAGACTTGAACTAGGAATAATCTCATCCTTAATAAGTATATATTATTTTCGATAATTGTGCATTTCAGGAACATGTCACCGAGTAAAGCTGCCATTGGTGGAAGTTCTTCAAACCCGAAGTTTAAGAGTGGTAAGCTCCGTACCACAGCTCGAATAATCGTACGCCCAGTATGGAGGAAGGATCTTTTTGGACCCATTCCCAAAATCAAACCAATTGAAACCATTAACCATGTTCCAACCTCCTTACCTGAGACTTTTGAAACTTCAATTGAGAAGCCGACGTCAGAGGAGCCCATACTAGCAGTCCCTGAGGCTCCCACTCCGAAAATGATACCTATGGACCCAAATGATCCATATTATTTGCTAACCATAAAATCCTTGGATTCCACTTCTGTTAAGGTCCCTAGCGTGGAGGATTTCGACTACCCGCCAAAACCTTCAGTAACCATACCGCATACAGTAAACCAAGGAGGAGACTTTCATGACTAAGATGAAGAAGAAACTCTCTTGTTGTATTTCTTTTCCCTAATAGTCCTTATAAGGACATATTTATCTTTTAGCCCCCGCGTGGACAATGCTATTTCTTTAAAGACCCGTTTAGGGCATTGTTGTAATTTTAAGACTTTATGAGAAGTTTCTTTTAGAGATTTTAACATATATAATATGTCCTAAAACATCTCAATTTATGATTTCTCTGCGTTAAATATTAAAAAGAATCTTAAAGGTATAACCTAGCCTGTATGTCGTTTCAGACATGGCCAAGACGGTAAAACCTATTTAAAAGATTCGAATTCTTGTTAACATCTGAAAACATGTTAGCACTTCTGAAAAATGTGTTTCGATAAAATCGCATAAGTCATCCTTATATTGGATTCTTCCAATTCCTGTCTCTAATTTATATAATCATCCATTAGTGATGAAAGTGCCTACGGTCCATAATTAATGTCCTTTGAGACTAAAGACAGTTGTAGTCTACGACTCCCTGTCAAGAAAAGGTAATGAACTATGATTCAAACCTTAATACCTCGATCATATAAGATCTTAGCTTATAATTTAAATTGTCCATGTGACTTGGCCTTTTGTGCCGTAATTATATTTTAATTAAATTAAGGATAATTATAATGAATATCCTGAAAATATATATTTAACAAATTAACCAATATGGTTTATTAATACCATGGTTAATAAATCATCGAGGTGACAATTCTGTTACAAACCTCTAAATAAATCATTGTCATCATTCTATGTAGCAATCAAGCTACATGGCAGAGTCTGATGAAGTCAACAGTCACCCTCTGGAAAATCATGATAACATCAGAATCAACATAGCTGGTGCAGAGCTACAGGCATTAATAGACAATGCCGTTACTCGAGCTCTGGATAGACGAGACAATGAATCAAGTGGTACTCGAAACAAGACCTCATCTGTACCCCATTCCAAATCACATCCTAAGACTCACTCTGAGGCTCATAGTAAGCCACCTCCTAAACAACATGACTCAAAGAAGGATGATGACCGACATTCATCAAATCAGCATAGTGTTCCGTCTAAGAAGATTGTATTTGATCAGGAGCCACGTGCAAAAACCTGCTCCTATAAGTATTTCGTCTCCTGCAAACCCAGGGACTTCACTGGGGAAAAATGAGCTATTGACTGCATGACGTGGTTAGACGAGATGGACACCGTGGTTGATATCAGCGGTTGTGCTGATAGGGATGTTGTGAAGTTTGTATCTCAGTCACTCAAAGGTGAAGCACTAGCTTGGTGGAGGTCTTTGATCCAAGCTACTGGAAAGATCCCGTTGTACAATCTGACATGGGATCAGCTTGTTGCTCTTATCAAGGAGAATTACTGTTCTCAACATGAAGTTGAGAAGATCGAGACTGACTTTTTGTCATTAGTTATGAAGAACCTAGACTGTCACGCATATCTCACGAGCTTCAATACTATGTCTCGATTGGTTCCTTACTTGGTGACACCGGAACCAAAACGGATAGCCCGTTTCATTGGGGGTTTAGCCCCGGAGATCAAAGCCAGTGTGAAGGCATCAAGACCTACTACCTTTAGATCTGTAGCCAATCTGGCACTATCGCTTACCCTCGATGCGGTCAGGCAGAGATCGCTGAGAAATTCTGATATTGTGAAGAGGAAACGTGAGGATGAAAGCTCACACCGATCAGACAAGAAACACAAAGGGAACTCTGATCACAAGAAGAGTTCTGGGTTTAGAAAAGATGATCAGCAGTCGGGTGAAAAGCCCAAGTGTAAGGTGTGTAAGAAACGTCATCTGGGAAGGTGCAGATACGAGTCGAAGTCCCAATCACAGCCCAGGGCTTGTGGGATTTGTAAGTCAAGTGAGCACAAGACGATAGAGTGCAAGAAGATAAAGGATGCAACGTGCTACAACTGTAATGAAAAGGGGCACATCAAGTCCAACTGCCCAAAGTATGCCAAGAAACCCGAGGAAGGGAAAAAGACCAATGCTAGGGTCTTTCAGATGAATGCACGGGAAACGGTGCGGGATGATAATGTGATAACAGGTACCTTCCTCATTAATGATGTTTATGCAAGGGTATTATTTGATTCGGGTGCGGATAAGTCATTTGTCGATGATAAGTTTTGTAAGTTGCTAAATCTGCCTGTTAAAACCCTGAGCATAAAGTATGAAGTAGAATTGGCCGACGGTACCATAGAAACCGCTTCCACCATGTTAGATGGATGTTTTATATCCATTAGGAACCACTCTTTTCTGTTGTCTTTGCTTCCTTTGAAATTAGCTGGTTTCGGCATAGTAATAGGCATGGACTGGTTATCCCATAACCAAGCTCAGATCGTTTGTGATAAAAAGCAAGTAGTGATCAAGACTCCGTATGGTGAGCCACTCACAATACAAGGAGATACTCAGCATGGGTTGCCTAAGCAAGTGTCAATGCTTAAGGCGTCAAGGTGTATGAAGAAGGGTTGTGTCATCTACATGGCACAAGTAACTATTGATGAACCAAAACCGAAGATTGAAGACATCCCCATCATTTCTGAATACCCTGATGTATTCCTTGAAGAACTACATGGTTTACCACCAGATAGGCAAGTGGAGTTCAGAATCGACATTATACCTGGAGCAGCACCTATTGCAAGAGCACCTTACCGGTTGGCCCCAACTGAGATGAAAGAGTTGAGAACTCAGTTGGATGATTTGTTGGCAAAAGGATTTATCAGGCCTAGCTCATCTCCTTGGGGAGCACCGATTCTGTTTGTGAAGAAGAAGGATGGATCGATGCGTCTATGCATCGACTATCGCGAGCTTAACAAGGTCACAATCAAGAATAGATATCCATTACCCAGGATCGACGATCTGTTCGATCAATTGCAAGGAGCAAGTTACTTCTCTAAGATGGATTTAAGGTCTGGTTACCATCAGCTGAAGGTTAGAGATGAAGATGTGCATAAGACTGCATTCAGAACTCGCTATGGCCACTACGAGTTCTTAGTGATGCCGTTCGGGCTCACTAATGCACCAGCAGCATTCATGGACCTCATGAATCGCGTTTGCAAACCCTACTTAGACAAGTTTGTCATTGTCTTCATTGATGACATTCTTATTTATTTAAAGAATCAGGCTGACCATGAGAAACACCTTCGGTGTATTCTTAAACTTCTTCAGCAAGAGAAGCTTTATGCTAAGTTCTCTAAATGCGAGTTTTGGCTTCATGAAGTCCAATTTCTTGGACACATGGTTAGTGAGCGTGGAATCCAGGTAGATCCCGCTAAGATTGAGGCTATCATGAATTGGCAAGAGCCGAAGACGCCCACAGAGATTCGCAGCTTCTTAGGTCTGGCAGGATAATACAGGCGTTTTATTGAAAACTTTTCATGGATTGCTGCACCCCTAACTTCTTTAACTCGTAAGCATATTAAGTTTGATTGGGGTCCTAAGCAACAAGAATCCTTTGATATCCTTAAACAGAAGTTAAGCAATGCTCCTGTGTTGACATTGCCTGAAGGGATTGAAGAATTTGTGGTTTACTGCGACGCATCGCACACTGGCATGGGATGTGTGCTAATGCAGAAAGGTAAAGTTATTGCATACGCTTCCCGACAATTAAAAGTGCACGAGAAGAATTACACCACCCACGATTTGGAGTTGGGTGCCGTTGTGTTTGCACTGAAACTTTGGAGGCATTATTTATATGGTACCAAGTGTGTGATCTATTCTGATCACAAGAGCCTTCAACATCTGTTTAATCAGAAGGATCTGAACATGAGGCAGCGACGATGGATGGAGACACTGAATGATTATGATTGTGAAATCCGGTACCATCCAGGCAAGGCGAATGTGATCGCCGATGCTTTGAGCAGGAAGGAAAGGGTTAAACCCATTAGAATCAATGCCAAGAGCATTGGACTAAAGAATAGTTTAAATGAAAGATTGTTAGCTGCTCAGAAGGAAGCTGTATTAGAAGCCAACTACCCGAGTGAAAAGTTGGGAGTAACTGCTGAACAGTTATCATATGGCAAGGATGGAATCCTAAGATTGAATGGACGAATATGGGTTCCAATCTATGGAGGACTTCGGGATGTTATCCTTCAAGAAGCCCACATTTCCAAGTATTCTGTTCATCCTGGAAGTGATAAGATGTACCAGTATTTGAAGGCAAATTATTGGTGGATAGGTTTGAAGAAGTCTATAGCCACCTATGTGGCCAAATGTCTGACATGTGCTCAGGTTAAGGCCGAACACCAAAAGCCGTCAGGTTTGCTGCAACAGCCTGAACTTCCCACCTGGAAGTGGGAAATGGTAACTATGGATTTAATCACAAAGTTACCAAAGACAAAGCGAGGAAATGACACTATTTGGGTTATATTGGATAGATTGACTAAGTCAGCCCACTTCTTACCTATTAAGGAAACACATAGCTCAGATAAATCAGCTCAGCTGTACGTGGACGAGATTGTATCTCTCCATGGAGTGCCAGTGTCTATCATCTCTGATAGGGATACAAGGTATACATCGCATTTCTGGAAAAGCTTTCAGCAATCCCTAGGCACTCGATTAAACTTCAGCACTGCATATCATCCTCAGACGGATGGTCAAAGTGAACGTACTATACAGATACTCGAGGATATGCTACGAGCTTGTGTTATTGACTTAGGAGGAAGTTGGGATGATCATCTTCCATTGATTGAATTTTCATACAATAATAGCTATCATTCCAGTATACAAGCTGCACCTTTTGAAGCATTATATGGGAGAAAGTGCAGGACGCCCGTTTGTTGGGCAGAAGTTGGAGATGTCCAACTTACAGGACCTGATATAGTCCTGGAGACGACAGAAAAAATTGTACAGATAAGAGATCGTCTCAAAGCTGCCAGAGATAGGCAGAAAAGCTACACAGATAAAAGGCGTAAACCTCTAAAGTTTGAGGTTGGTGACAAAGTGTTACAGAAAGTATCACCCTGGAAGGGGGTAATGCGATTTGGTAAGAAAGGCAACTTAAGCCCAAGATACATAGGACCATTCGAGATCATCGAATGTGTCGGAACTGTGGCTTACAAGTTAAACCTGCCTGAAGAGCTCAGTGGTATTCATAATGTATTCCACATCTGCAATCTGAAGAAATGTCTAGCTGATGAATCACTAGTCATACCACATACGAATGTGCATATTGATGAGAGCTTAAAGTTTGTAGAAAAACCTTTGTCGATCGAGGATCGACAGATTAAGAAGCTTCGAAGGAAGCACGTGCCGATTGTAAAAGTTAAATGGGATGCCCGTAGAGGTCCCGAGTACACGTGGGAGGTAGAGTCCACAATGAAAGAGAAGTACCCTCATTTATTTCAGTAAATCTCAAGGTCGAGAATTCTTTTAAGGGGGTGAGGATGTAACACCTCGTAAAAAACGCGACCAATATAATAAAGACACGTGTCATGGACGTAAAACGTGTAACGGATTGATTATGAGGGACTAAAGTTGACAAACGAAGAAAATATATGTATATAAGGATTCAAAGTGTCAACATATGATAATTATGCCTTTCAACAAATCTACACGATGTTTATACCCTTAAACGAATGAATCATGAAGCGTATGAAACCGTTTGTGGAAGAAAGTGAAAGTTTACAAGACGCGAGGGTTAAATGTGTCAACATGTTTAAGTTATACCTCTGAGTGACCTTTTAGCGAACCCGGAGCCTTGTAACGATTAATTATACTCCCAAGAATAAGTGGTAAAAATTTCACAAGGTTTCGATATCATATGCGAAAGATACGCTAACTTTCGTAATTAAGGGGTTAAAAGCGTCAACAAGGCAAAACTTATGTTTTCGGTTATCATTTAACGAAACTGTACCTAACGATGATTGGTTATATCTCATGGATCATAGAAATATAAGTTAAATGGGTTAAATGTGCTTAAAATGGAAGAAATTATGTTTTAGAAGGTCCAGGGGGTAAAATGTCATTGTTTGAAAGTTGCTGGTCAGGTAACCCACATGGTGGCGCTGCGCCACCACCTCCCCCTTCTGCCGTCGCGCGACGCGACGGCCTGACCTGATCAGAAACTCTGCACAGCTACAACCAGTTCCACCGCCTTAGAAGCCTTGTATTCGAATTCAGGGGTTGTTTCAGTGGTTTTTCATGCATAGGGACACTTGGGACTCATCAAGGAACATCTGTAGACTTAGTTGGAATGATCTCATGCATTTTAAATCACTATATAAGCACCCTTGGTTGCAACCATTGTTCTTGCTCATTTCAAAGCTACTTCAACTCACTCCAAGGACTTCTCTGGAGCTTTCTGAACCTCAAGCAAGATCCCATTAGCTTCTAAATCGTGCTTAGTACTTCAGTAAGCTTTCTTAACCATTCTAATTCGTGTTTTATTAGTTTAATGGCCTAAAGTCAAAACCGTCGTAATTAAGGTTTGACTTAGTGATTAATCACTAATGGTCCAGTCAATTCTCGAATTGAAAGTAGCTATGAGTTGGTAATTATGTGGGTAATAAACCCTTAAAAGGGCACCCTCTCATTCCCACTCTAACTAGGTCAATTGTCGGGTCAAACTTAATTATAAAAAGTCAACAAAAAGCTAATTTTCGAATAAACACGTAATTAACAATGTAGAAGCCATGAAACCTGTTTTATCACTTGTATAACTTGGTAATTAATGTAAGAACATGCCTAAGAATGTTCAACCCGACAATTTTCAGTTTAGACTCGGTTCAGAACCGAAAGTCGCAAAAGTAGACTTTTGCTTTGACTTTCAGTTCTGACCCAATGTAGCATATTTTAGAAATGCCTTAGAGCTCTATTAGGACCAGGTTATAGGATAGTGTAACCCTATGAGGTTATACAACTTGGTTCCTTAGTTATCCGATTCATGTGCATGTTCCCGTTATATGCCTAAATGTTGACCATTATGCCCTTTTGACCTTAAAACAAGATTTTTGAAAATGTGAGTGGACAAAAACCTTTATTACTGATTTATAAACTTGTCCTAAAAATTTGACATCAGTTTGAGGTCTAGATTAGGAGTTATGCTCAATATCGTAATTAAGAAGCTTTTTATTAATTAAACGGCGTAATTAGCATATAGCATATTTAAACCCAAATTTTGACACCAAACGTTTTACCCACTGATGTAATATAATATTTTGGGATTTTTGAAGATTTTTATTTATTTTTAAGCTGAGCATAACATAGGGTTCTTGCTATAATTCGGTAATTGTCGGTTATACCCTTTTCTTGAATAAAATGAGTTTTACATATTATTTTGATACCAAACTTTTTGCTACTGATTTTATATGATAAATAAAATATTTTGAATTTATAAACTGACCAAAAACTCAGATTTCCTGTTTAAACCCGAAAATCGCTTAAAACCGACTTTTACGCGTTTTAAGCGCATAGTATGAGTTAAAACCATTTTTAACATATAAGACTTAATACCTACTGATGTTTTAACTAAAATTTTATAGTTAAACAGTAAGCAAAAGTTTTTGTCACACCCCAAATTTCTACGTGTTACCGGTGGGCCCGGTAGGGGAGTAACGTGACGTGGTTGGCAACATCATAGTCAAACAACACAATATATAAATGCACAGCGGAAGCAAAAGGATAAATATATTACAATCCGTAATAGTGTAACATCAAAGTATTACAACGGAAGTAAAGGATCCACAGGCGGATCGCAAATAAAATAACATGGTTCAACAGACTTTAGGCATCTAAGCTTGCGAGACTCTTTATTGATGCTAGGAGTAGCCAGCCAATTCCAATTAGTACCTGCACTTAGCCTTTTTGGGAAAATACGTCAGTTTACACTGGTAAATACAATCAACCGACTCATTTTTAAAAGGGTTTAAGAAAATGATTGATTTGAATGCACATGGCACAAATAATATTTTATAACTTGGGATAATTATTTAAATATATAATACTTGTATGGATTTACATGTTCCTTATGCGTTCAGTAGCCCGGATCGAGCCGGGTTAAAGATTAATCGACACACCACTATATTTATGAGACACCAACGGCGTACGCCTACGCCGGGTGCTGAGGTCGTGGCCATTCGTAGAATGATGCCAGGGATATCCGGGACAACGGTCATTAACCCCCCAAAGGCTTTAAGTAAACAAAACAATATTAAACGAGACGTCTCAATACTTTCATTATCATTCATTCAATCAAAGATTCGACGCCCCGACCAAGCGGTATTTTATATACCGTACCCCAAGCCCTTATAGGGAAAATAAGTTAAAAGTATTTACCTGAGCTTAAATATAAATTCAATCCCAGCCGTATCAAATCAGCAAGTACAGATAGCTTTTACTGAGCTCCTAAATCTGGAACGAAGGTTTTTAATAACCTATCAGAATCCTAACGGGTCTTTAATTAAGCCTTGACTTAGACCGGTTAGTTTTCAAGAGGGAGATACGGTTCGTACGCACGATTAAGCGAAGACCGGATAGAATGTGATTTAGACCCGACAAGTTTGAAGACTTGTTTAATATGGGTATATGATACACATTCTGGATTTTGAGATAAAACTGTTAAGGTTTGACCCGTTTTGGCTAATTTATGTAAACTGGTTACATAAACCGAACCGAACGCGCATGAAGTGTAACGGGTATCCGTAAGAGTCCTAAACAGGTTTCCTAAGTTAACACGCCTTAAATAAGTTGTGACATCAGTAGCATATCACCCGTGACGCCCCAAACGAGTTTAATTTCTTAATAAGCCCCGTAGGGGTATTTTGGTCATTTTAAAGATTAGAAAAGGATTTAATTAGGTTTCTGTGAACCGGGTCTGGTTACATCAGTAAAATGGCTTATTTAAACAGGTTATAATATTTGGTTATAAGTCTTATATGTCAAAATAGTTTTAAACCCAAACTATGCGTATAATACGCGTATAAAGTCGTTTTAAGCGACGTACGGTTTAAAATACGATTCTGAGTTTTCTGATCAATTAAACAGGCTCAAAACACTCCATTTATTATTTAAAATCAGTAGCAATTGGATTGGCGTTAAAAGGATTTGTAAAACTCATTTTATGGCCTAAAAGGGTATATTCGGTATTAACCGAATTAAGGCGCTAATCCAAGCTTATGATCAGTTTAAAAATAATTAAAAATCTTCAAAAATCCCAAAATATTATATTACATCAGTGGGTAAAAGGTTTGGTGTCAAAAATTGGGTTTAGATAGGTTTTATGCTAATGACGCCTTTTAATTAATAAAAGCGTTCTAAATTACGTCATTAAGCATAACTCCTAATCTAGACCTCCAACTGATGTGAAATTTTAGGTACAAGTCTAAAAATCAGTGACTAAGATTATGGCACTTTCATATTTCCAAAAATCTCGTTTTATGGTCATAAGGGCATTACGGTCCAAATTTAGGCGATTAACGGAAACATCGGACGATTAGGGATTCGAGTGGTATAAACGCAGAGGCTTATACACACATGTAACTAGGTCCTAATGGAACTTTAAGGCATGTCTAAACCTATAAGAATCGGGTCAGAACTGAGGTCAAAGCAAAAGTCAAACTTTTGCGTATCTCGGTTCCGAATCGGTTCTAAACATAAAGTTGTCGAATCAAACAAGTGTAGACAAGTTATTATACTTATTTTCAGTTGGTAAGAATGATAAAATAGGCTATACGCCATTTACATCGCTAATCATGCATTAAACCAAACATAACAATTCTGTTGACTTTTTCGGAAGAAGTTTGACTCGATAAACGACCTAGTTAGGATTCGAATTAGTGAGTGCCCTTTTAGGGGTTTATTAACCATATAAATACCAACTTATAACAACCTTTGATTCGACAAATCTCTGGACCATTTATGATTTATCACAAAGTCAAACCGTAGTTACGACGGTTTGATTTCTAGGCTATAAACTAAGTATGAATGAATTAGGAAGGATCAAGGGTACTTACACTTGTCTAATGAATGCTATGGAATGTTTGTGATCTGTTGGAAAGCTCCTCAAAATGACCAGAAGTGAATGCAAGATGAATGATCAAGTTTGCAAGGAATGTGGGTCTTTTTATGGTTTTCAAACATGCATGGATGATCGACAACTAAGTCTAGGAGGAATTAGTAACATCCACAAGCATCCTACACACTATAAACCACCTTAGGGCAGCCCAAGGTATCAAGAAAATTGATCAAAGTCGGTTAAGAAACATGCAGGACACCTGCACATGCATTCTGTCCAGATAAGGCAGTCGCGTAGCGCGACTGCCAAGCCCTTTCACGCTCGCGCTACGTGAGGGTGTTGGTAACCAGCTTAGCAAGTTTCCATTATTTGCATTTCAGTCCCTGATCCTTCTAAACATCGCTTTCACTTGGTTTCTTGCATAAAGGGGCTTTAATATTGACATATAGGGGCTTTAAGACTTATACCATCTTTGTGAAGTCCTCGGGTAACTTTGTGATCACCCGAAAAGCCCTAATTTTCAATGTTGGCGATTCTAACCCCCACACACGGATTTTATCATAACTTTCTCATACGGTAACGAAACTTGGTGAAATTTTTATGGTGCATTCTTGTGAGCAAAATTAATCGTTTACAAAGCTTCGGGCTTGTCAAAAGGTCACTCAGAGGTATAAGTTAAACATGTTGACACATTTAACCCCTGTAGTTTGTAATCTCTCACTTTCTTTCACAATTCTCATCGTATGATCCATTCGTTTAAGGTTATAAACATCAGGTAGGGTTATTGTAAAGTCTAATTTTTCATTGTTGACGTTTTGAACCCTTATATTTACACAGTTTCATTGATTGTTAACTTTAGTCCTTCAAAAACATTCTCTCACACGTTCAAACCTATGACACGTGTCAACACATTATAGGACGCAAATTTTCGGGGTGTTACATCCTCACCCCCTTAAAAGAAATCTCGACCTCGAGATTTGTTAGAATGCTGGAAGTACTCTTTGTCGCATAAGGGACTTAACTTTTATAGCATATCTGGAGTCTTTCCAAGCTCCCAAAGTGACCCTTATATTAGGCGTATGTATCCTTTTTGGAGCTTCTTGACTTGTTGATCCTCAATCGATACGGGATGCTCATCACATCATAATTCTGCATATCATTATGTGATAGTGCTTCTTGACTTATTGTCGGAACACATCCTCCAATCACTAGTGTGCAATGTATTGCGAGCTCCGTCAAACTCCTTAAGTAGGTTTTAGCTTACAAGCTACTTGATCTTGATACATTCGATTTCCTTCGAATGATTTACATATATTCAGAGCTTAACTAGCCTGATAATTTAGCAAATTTGGTACACCCCTCCTGGGTGATATATTTTGTTAAACCATTTTCCTTAACAAGAACTTAGAAAGTTTGCTATATTCATAACTCCTCGATTTCTTGCCATATACTGGAAATCCTAAAATCGATTATGGATTTGTATAATCTTATTTGTTGTTCCCCAGGCAACTTTCAGATCTTGCTAATTGGACTTACCAATTCTTTATCTAATACTAGACATTTAATATTCCATCTATACAAGGTCTCCACAGGAGTAGCCTTAATACTTACATATCCCTTATTATAGAGAAGCTTATTTTTAAGGTGAGATGGTTATTCCAACCATTGCTTAGCTAATGTTTAGGGAATAGCTAATCCTTGCCGTTAGTCGAACAGATCGACGATCCTGGGCAGTTGATGGCAATTTCTTAATCGTTACCTAATTGGGGTGGCGGTGATAATGCATAAGCAAAATGAACCGTCTTTCATACTTAACTATCCCGGATTCCCAGGATATTGAGTTAGACTATATTAACCCTCTATTTTGAACTTAGTTAATCAGGGTTTCGATTCTTCCAGTGATGGTACTAATCGTCTTGGAGATTTCATAATAACACAGCCTTAAACGGAATTTAAACCTTAACTCTACCTGCCTCTCAGGGGTAAACATGGTAATATTAGGAGAAGATAATCAAGGTATAAGGAGGTTACAGAGATTTTTACAGATCTCAGGCTCCACTTCATCCACCATTGTTTGTGTCACTTAGGTGACACATTTATGTTAGGAGTCCAAGAACTCCTTTATCGGGAACACTTACTTAGACAATTCCATTCTGGACATCTCCTTTGAATACCATTAGTTGACTTTAGTACTCTATGACTATCGGAATATCTTTGTGGTCCCATGTATTAAACCTCCATACTGATCAGGCATGGAAGCAATCTATGGAATTTATTAAGATACCCAATCCTCATATGATGCTTTTATCAAACATAGTTTGGCATTCGTAGGCGATAAAAACAATGAGAAAATAATTAAAATAACACATGTTGCCGTACTCTATGCGAAGAAAGAGTGGTCTAAGATTTTCGGAAGGATTCCTTGCCGATACTATAAGAATTGGTTACTATGGTTTCCTTGGTAAGTTATACCTTGTCGATGATAAAAATTCGCTAAGTTTATGGTTCATGAAGATTTATCATTGCCTGTATTAAAAACAGGACACTTAGTAGAAATTATCATTGATAAATGATAAGGAAGTTTATTGTACAAGTGCTTATATCTAATAAATAATGGAAGTTTCACAAACTAGGCACCTAGCTCAGTTGGCTAGGCGCGCGAAAGGGTGCGGCCGGCCTAGACCCAGGTTCGATTCCGGGGACGGCCAGTTCCACCATTTTTTTATGTTTAATATTAATTACTCGTACGAATACGTGTAATTATGAGAGTGGTCTCATACGGAGTCTTGATAATTAATTGCTTCTTAACACTCACAATATGGGCTTGATTTTTTTTTTTTTTTAAGGCAACCAAACCTTTCCTACTACTATATAAAGTCCTCTTATTAACGCAACAAGGACAGCGGAGAAGAGTAATTCCTAATGGATATTAAATATCCATTTAATATTGCTGCAGTAGTCTCTGAGGTATTATCGACCAAAATTTTTACTTCATACTTAACGCTTAGAGTTTTAGCAGGCAGATTTAAAGATTTACAATATCTATTGTCTACAAGAGACCTATCTGAACCTGTATAAAAAGTACTCTAGCTTATATATCATTTACAAGAAAGGTACCTGTGCTAACGTTGTCATCCTGAACGGCTTCCCTTGCATCCATTCTGAAGACCCTCGCATTGGTCTTCTTGCCTTCCTCAGGCTTTTTTGCGTACTTAGGGCAGTTGGTCTTAATGTGCCCCTTATCATGGCAGTTGAAGCATGTTGCATCCTTTATCTTCTTGCACTCTATCGTCTTGTGGTCTTTAGACTTGCATAATCCACATGCAGGTGATCCTGATTGAGACTGGGTCTCAAGCCTGCATTTTCCAAAGTGGCGTTTTTGGCAAGTCGAGCACCTTGGCTTTCCCTCTGTTCGCTGATTACCCTTGTTAGATCCAGACTTAATTGCTTTTCCCTTGGCAGCCGTAGGGCAATTAGTACTGATATGGCCCTTTTTGCCACAGCCATGACAGGTCGCATCTTCCAATTTCTTGCAATCCAAGGCCTTGTGACCCTTGGTTTTGCAAATTCCACATAAATTAGTACGTGGGTCGATTGTGCATTTTCCAACATGTTGCTTCCTGCAGATCTTACATCTGGGTTTTTCACCTGACTGTCGGTTGTTTTTCAATCCCTTGCATTCATGGGTCTTGTGATTCCTCTCTTTACAGATACCACATCCCCTGATCTGTTCATATATACATTTACTGAAGTGCCTCTTCTTCCCGCAAATCTTACATTCGGGTTTAGCCTCCTTTGGCTTGGACTGGTTATAGTTTAAACCGGTCTTACCCTTTTTACAAATTTGCATTGGGGTATTATTGCCCTTTCGCTTGTGATCCTTCAGTACACGATCTACAACGTTATTTATGGCTGTATTTAACACAGCCTTTAACTCGGTGCTCGTTATGTTCAGTCTTACATCATCATTCTGATCATCTGGGCGATTGTGAGCTTCAGAGGAGTCAGCCATGGTGAAGCTTTGAGGCTACAACCCAAGAAGTAATAATTTGCTTTAAGTATATGGCGAATTGTTGAATTTAATGACTAATTAGCCATGGTGTAAATAAACCATATAGGCCAATAGATAGTACTTAAGTTAATTGATTATGTTCTGCCTAGGTTTTTAAGTAAACCATCCTTGGCTTGTAAACAGAATATAATCCTTCATATTTATTAGACCGGGGACATAAATCACGACTGTCAATGTCGTATTGACCTTTTATATAGCACAAGAGCTTGTTCCCAAAGACTCTTGATGGCACAGGGGCCTTGTCATTAGGGAAAAATCTAAAACATAATCGATGATTCCTTTGGATCGGAAAATTCCATAGTTCATTGTCTTGACAAGACTTTATGAAATAATAACTATCTTTTCATATATACACCTTTTCCCATAGGTACACATCCCAAATGGATGTTTTGATGCGTACATCATGCACGACGTTTACCAGTCATGATTCATATTGATCACTTACTCTAGCTAAGAGATATGGAAAAATCTTAATATAGGGATGACTAGTGTGATTTTATCATATCACTGTTGTCGGGAGTGTCAACACATTTTAAAGTGTTAACAATGATCTGAATCTCTTTTTAACCAGGTTTTACCATCTTAGCAAGGTCTACAATAACATTCAAGCTAGGTCAAACCTTTTAAGATTCTCTTTTAATATTTAAACTGACTGGAAGAGAATGATATTTATCTTATTCAGGATGCTCACTTATTAATCCTAAATTATAAGTTAGTAATAGTACAAAAGACTTAGTCAAGTAGACGAGTTTAATTTATAAGCCATGATTTCAGAGAATCAAAGCATTTAGGTTTGAACATAGTTCATTATCTTTCCTGGACAGAGAGTCAAAGACTACTACTGTCGTTGTCAAATTGACGATACTATATGGCCCGTAGGCTGATCGAGTGACATTACAAAACGATGTTTTTAGAAATTAATAATCATCACACTGATGATTGTAGTCATGATAATATTGATCATATTGACTATGAGGCTTGGGCAAAGCCCACTACCTTAGACAGGAACCCTAAGAGTTACAACTGTCATTGTCGTATTGACAATATTATAAAGTATAGCCAGTAAGCACTTCATCACTTAGGATGTCAATAATATGATCATCATATTGATGATATTAGTAATGATCACATTGATCGTATAGATTTATAGGCTTGAGCATAGCTCACTACCATAGACAAGGAATCATAAAGATCACGATGTCAGTGTCTCAGATAGACAATACGTTATAGCCCGTAGGCACTTCCCTTCTAAGGGATGGTTATAATATGATCAGCTTATAGGATGATATAAGCTATGATTTCTAAATCACTAGACTAGATACGAATATTGGAAAAATCCATTATTAAAAAAATTAAAGTACAGAGTTGCCCTAAGCGGGACTTGAAAGGAATAATGTTGTCCTTGAAGGGACTGAAAAGGTAAATACGTCCTTATAAGGATTATTGAGGAAATGATCTTCAGCAAAGGAGTTTCTCCTTCATTCAATTCCTGAATGCTTTCTCCTTGATTGCACGTTTCATCCTAGCCGCTGTACGAAGGTCAGCAATATAAGGCTCTGGGTGTGGGGAATTCCTATTACGCTTTCTTCGCTTGGCGACGTATCCAATTTATAAAAGTTGGAAGTAAAATTCCCCGATGAGGATTGAGAGTATTCCTATGTTAAGTCTAGACTCAGAAGGTCAAGGAATGTGCAAATGTGTCATTGAGATTAAACACAAAAGATAGTGTTTAATTCACTCAATGTTGGCTCTGATACCAACCTGTCACACCCCAAATTTCTACGTGTTACCGGTGGGCCCGGTAGGGGAGTAACGTGACGTGGTTGGCAACATCATAGTCAAACAACACAATATATAAATGCACAGCGGAAGCAAAAGGATAAATATATTACAATCCGTAATAGTGTAACATCAAAGTATTACAACGGAAGTAAAGGATCCACAGGCGGATCGCAAATAAAATAACATGGTTCAACAGACTTTAGGCATCTAAGCTTGCGAGACTCTTTATTGATGCTAGGAGTAGCCAGCCAATTCCAATTAGTACCTGCACTTAGCCTTTTTGGGAAAATACGTCAGTTTACACTGGTAAATACAATCAACCGACTCATTTTTAAAAGGGTTTAAGAAAATTATTGATTTGAATGCACATGGCACAAATAATATTTTATAACTTGGGATAATTATTTAAATATATAATACTTGTATGGATTTACATGTTCCTTATGCGTTCAGTAGCCCGGATCGAGCCGGGTTAAAGATTAATCGACACACCACTATATTTATGAGACACCAACGGCGTACGCCTACGCCGGGTGCTGAGGTCGTGGCCATTCGTAGAATGATGCCAGGGATATCCGGGACAACGGTCATTAACCCCCCAAAGGCTTTAAGTAAACAAAACAATATTAAACGAGACGTCTCAATACTTTCATTATCATTCATTCAATCAAAGATTCGACGCCCCGACCAAGCGGTATTTTATATACCGTACCCCAAGCCCTTATAGGGAAAATAAGTTAAAAGTATTTACCTGAGCTTAAATATAAATTCAATCCCAGCCGTATCAAATCAGCAAGTACAGATAGCTTTTACTGAGCTCCTAAATCTGGAACGAAGGTTTTTAATAACCTATCAGAATCCTAACGGGTCTTTAATTAAGCCTTGACTTAGACCGGTTAGTTTTCAAGAGGGAGATACGGTTCGTACGCACGATTAAGCGAAGACCGGATAGAATGTGATTTAGACCCGACAAGTTTGAAGACTTGTTTAATATGGGTATATGATACACATTCTGGATTTTGAGATAAAACTGTTAAGGTTTGACCCGTTTTGGCTAATTTATGTAAACTGGTTACATAAACCGAACCGAACGCGCATGAAGTGTAACGGGTATCCGTAAGAGTCCTAAACAGGTTTCCTAAGTTAACACGCCTTAAATAAGTTGTGACATCAGTAGCATATCACCCGTGACGCCCCAAACGAGTTTAATTTCTTAATAAGCCCCGTAGGGGTATTTTGGTCATTTTAAAGATTAGAAAAGGATTTAATTAGGTTTCTGTGAACCGGGTCTGGTTACATCAGTAAAATGGCTTATTTAAACAGGTTATAATATTTGGTTATAAGTCTTATATGTCAAAATAGTTTTAAACCCAAACTATGCGTATAATACGCGTATAAAGTCGTTTTAAGCGACGTACGGTTTAAAATACGATTCTGAGTTTTCTGATCAATTAAACAGGCTCAAAACACTCCATTTATTATTTAAAATCAGTAGCAATTGGATTGGCGTTAAAAGGATTTGTAAAACTCATTTTATGGCCTAAAAGGGTATATTCGGTATTAACCGAATTAAGGCGCTAATCCAAGCTTATGATCAGTTTAAAAATAATTAAAAATCTTCAAAAATCCCAAAATATTATATTACATCAGTGGGTAAAAGGTTTGGTGTCAAAAATTGGGTTTAGATAGGTTTTATGCTAATGACGCCTTTTAATTAATAAAAGCGTTCTAAATTACGTCATTAAGCATAACTCCTAATCTAGACCTCCAACTGATGTGAAATTTTAGGTACAAGTCTAAAAATCAGTGACTAAGATTATGGCACTTTCATATTTCCAAAAATCTCGTTTTATGGTCATAAGGGCATTACGGTCCAAATTTAGGCGATTAACGGAAACATCGGACGATTAGGGATTCAAGTGGTATAAACGCAGAGGCTTATACACACATGTAACTAGGTCCTAATGGAACTTTAAGGCATGTCTAAACCTATAAGAATCGGGTCAGAACTGAGGTCAAAGCAAAAGTCAAACTTTTGCGTATCTCGGTTCCGAATCGGTTCTAAACATAAAGTTGTCGAATCAAACAAGTGTAGACAAGTTATTATACTTATTTTCAGTTGGTAAGAATGATAAAATAGGCTATACGCCATTTACATCGCTAATCATGCATTAAACCAAACATAACAATTCTGTTGACTTTTTCGGAAGAAGTTTGACTCGATAAACGACCTAGTTAGGATTCGAATTAGTGAGTGCCCTTTTAGGGGTTTATTAACCATATAAATACCAACTTATAACAACCTTTGATTCGACAAATCTCTGGACCATTTATGATTTATCACAAAGTCAAACCGTAGTTACGACGGTTTGATTTCTAGGCTATAAACTAAGTATGAATGAATTAGGAAGGATCAAGGGTACTTACACTTGTCTAATGAATGCTATGGAATGTTTGTGATCTGTTGGAAAGCTCCTCAAAATGACCAGAAGTGAATGCAAGATGAATGATCAAGTTTGCAAGGAATGTGGGTCTTTTTATGGTTTTCAAACATGCATGGATGATCGACAACTAAGTCTAGGAGGAATTAGTAACATCCACAAGCATCCTACACACTATAAACCACATTATAGGACGCAAATTTTCGGGGTGTTACAGTTTTGAACTCAGAATTCTAATTTTGACCTTTAAAGCTTATGTGAAATTACCAAAATGCCCATACGGTGCATAGTTTGGTTATAAAAGATAAATTTCACATATATGCAATACCGTACTGTTATGAATTATAAAAATAAATATTTTTACTGATTATATCAGACCTGAAACTCAGATTAATATTTAAACTCTTTTATAACCTTGAAAATGACCAAAATACCCCTACGGGGCTTAATTTGAGTTTAAATTCGTTTTGGGCATAATGGAAGGTATCCTACTGATATCACAACATATTTAAGGCATATTAACTTAGGAAACCTGTTCATGACTCATTTGGGTACCCGTTATGCATTTATCGCGTTCGATACGGTTTATGTAACTAGTTTGCATAAATTAGCCGAAACGGGTCAAACCTTATCATTTTTGTCTCAAAATACAGAATGTGTTTAGTTTACCCATATTACACAAGTATACAAACTTGTCGGGTCTAAACCACATTCTAATCCGGTCTTCGCTTAATCGTGCGTTTTGAACCGTATATCTTCCTTTAAAACTAACCGGTCTAAGTTTAGGCTTAATTAAAGACCTGTTAGGAATCTAATAGGTTATCAAAACCTTCGTTCCAGATTAGGAGCCCAGTAAAAGATACTTGCACTTGCTGATTGGTACGGCTGGGATAAATTTATATAATTTGCTCAGGTAAACATTTTAACTTATTTTCCCTTATACGGGCTTGGGGTACGGTATATAAAATACCGCTTGGTTGGGCATTGAATTTTTAATCATATGAAGGTTAATTTATTGAAATGACCCGTTTAAATTGTTTTGTTTGCTTAAAGCCTTTGGGGGGTTAATGACAATGTCCCGGATATCCTTGGCATCATTCATTGAAATGGCCACGACCTAAGCACGGGGTGTAGGCATACACCTGCCGGTGCATATATATAAAAAGGTATACCCGCTTGTTCGAGAATAACTCGACGCGGGATTATATCATGTGGTGTGTCTATTAATCTTTAACCCGGTATTCAGCCCGGGCTACTGAACGTATAACGAACATGTAATTCTTTTACAAGTTTATATTTAAATAATTATCCCAAGTTATAAAAGATTATTTTGTGCCTTGTGCATTCAAATCAATTTTAATGAACATTTTCAAAATGAGTCGGTTAATTGTATTTACCAGTGTAAACTGACGTATTTTCCAAAAAGGCTAAGTGCAGGTACTAAACGGAATAGGCTGGCTACTCCTAGCATCAATAAAGAGGTTTGCAAGCTTAGATGTTTTAAATCTGCTGAACAACGTTTCTTTTAACTTTGATTCGCCTGTGGATCCTTTGCAACCGTTTTGTAATAAATAATATTACTTTCATTCGGTTTGTAATGATTTTTATCTTTCGACTTCCGTTGTGTATATAAACTGTGATAAATTGTCTATCATGATATCAACTACGTCACGATACTCCCCACCGGGCCCACCGGTAATACGTGGAAATATCGTGGTGTGACACAAGATATGGATATGGATGAGGATTCGCCAAGCCACCAACTGGGTCTCCCACGCATCCCATAGACATTTCAGACGTATCATCTTTCCATGGTTTGCCTTATAGAGGTCCCGATTCATTTGCTCAATGGTGGAGCAATTATCACTGGGAGTATACACCTTCCCACCATTCCTCACCACACCAACAGGTCCCTTCTGAGGACTCACATTTTGATAAAGCCAATTTCTATTGGCATTACGCTTTGCAATGACTATTAATAAAGCCACCTATCTAGAGTTGGTTTGTTTTAAACAATCTAGTTTTCACACATGGACAATTGTATGTGGCGTTGTCAAGAGTTAATAAAAGACACGGAGTTAAACTAATAATATATATAAAGTTGATAGTGTGACAAAAAAAACAACAACAAATGTTGTATATAAGAAAATATTTAGAGACTTACAAATTATTTTGGTATTTTTAATTTATAAGTATTAATTCTAATGACAATGGTGTATCTTTTACGCAATGTGGTTTCACTTAAAAATTCCATAGTTACTTGCCCAGATTGTCTTTTTGGTTTCATGTTTTTTCACGTTTAGTCTCCACCTTTCGGAAATAGCTGGTATGCTCCCTATGGTTTGTCATTTTGTTACTCGAATAGTCCCCTGACATTTACTCAGTGGACTATCCGAGTAACAAAGTAACAAAATGACAAACCATAGGGAGCATACCTGCTATTTCCAAGCTAAGTAACATCTACTTAGGGATTATCCGAGTAACAAAATAACAAACAATAGGGAGTATACCTGCTATTTTCAATTGGTGGAGACTAAACATAAAAAAACATGTAACCACAGAGACCATCCGGACAATTAACTCAAAATTATATTTACGAAATACATTAGTATAGGCCGTGTACCATACAAGTAATTAACCTAGGTATTTAATAAGAAAGAAAACATAAGTTAAGAAAGCTAAAAATCATGACATCGATATTGATACAGAGTTTTTTCTTTTTTTTTTCTCAACTTTTTATGAGCGAATATTGTCTTTTATTTTCAGATAACTTTTTTTTTATTATAGTAATCGAAATTTTGTTTTTGTTGATTTACTAAGTCATATGGAATTTTTGTGAAACTAATTCTTTCTATATAATTAAGGGGCTATTTGGCAACTTTTGAACGTTTAAGTACTGAATCAGTAAGTGATCTGAACCATTAAGTGTCGAACCATAAGAGGTCTGAACTATTAAGAGACAGTATAACGCTTAACCGTTTCGAGGCAAATGTCTAAAGATCAGAGGTCTTAACCATTCAGACTCAGTATAATGCTTAACCATTCAGAGGCAAATGTCTGAACCATTCAGACATTTGCTTGCGAAACAAACAGTCTGAACCATTAAATGTTGAATCGGTAAGATATCTGAACCATTAAAAACCCATTAAGAGATAAACAAACAACCCCTAACTAAGGTTTAGCTTTTAAACCGTCTTTACTTTACTTTGTCCTGAGAACTTGTTCTAGTGGTAAATTGGTCTGCCCTCTCTAGTGGAGACGCAGGTTCGATTCTCACTTGAGCCATTTTCAAGGGACATCTGGGTGAAGTGACGAATCGAGGCTTTAATCCTGGGTTTGAACCTGACGAGGGGCGAGGGTTTACGGATTCCATCTGGTTCCCGTGCATCGGGGGGCATGGTTTCATGACGGTCGAGGAGTCAACCTTGAAAATAGCTCCAAACAGGTGGGTTTACACGAGAGATTCTTTGCCGTTCAAAAAAACCATCTTTACTTTATAGTTCACACTCTTGCATAGTTGAACATTATTGAGTACGTAATGTTCTAGAACAATTTTAATTTACTTTCGTCATCTTTGCGTGATGTTTATCGTTCGAGAACATACTTTTTTTACAATTCTCATCCTTTCGGTTTTCATATTGTCTACATTTGACCCTTCTTTTATAGTACCCAACTCAAATTTTACAATAATTTAGGGTTGTTGGTTTTGAATGCATTCAATGTTTTTCCATTTTTCTTCTTTTTAATAACTTTGACTTTGAGCACATGTACACAAGAGCGGTCAAAGTTCATGTGCTCTTAGGAATCTAAGTATCTAACATTCGAATGTGTCACTCATCTCGGCTTTTCCAATCTATAAATACCACAAAATCTAGTCATGCATCATCAAAACAAAAGTCTTTCTACTTTACTTTCTTACATAGTATCTCTATTAAGTCATGACTACTGCTAGCATTGATGTTGAGGTTGCTTCTACATACCCCGCTGAGACGGTTTTTAAGGTCTTCAATAAATTCCATGATATCGCACCCAAGGTCAGTCCTCAAGCATTCAAGTCCATTGAGATACTTGAGGGCGATGGAGGTGTTGGAACTATAAGGCTATTCACATTTGGCGATGGTAAGAAGTTACATTATTACCCGTATAATCATTTTTTTTTGTTAATGCGACTTGGGAATATATTCGTAATAGATGCAAAAAATATTGTTATCAATTTATTTGTCATACTTTTTTTCTGACAATAAATTAATTAACACAGATATTCCATTCACAAGTGGAAAGTTTAAGCAAGATGTCATCGACGCAAGCAACTTTATCTACAACTACACATTTTTTGAAGGCGATAACTTGATGGGAATATTAGACTCCATAAACCATCATGTCAAGATTGTACCATCTGCTGAGGGAGGATGTGTGTTTAAACAGACAGTCATTTATAACTGCAAAGGTGATGAGAAGCCACCTGTTGACGTTCTTAACTTTGAGAAAGAACTATATGAGAAAACCTACAAGGCTATCGAGGCTTATGCTGCTGCCCATCCTGAAGTTTATAATTAATATATATTGCATGAATGTGTGTCGTTATCTGAAATCGTTTCGTTCGGTGTTTTTATTCATAATAATGGTATGTTGGAGTAGTACTCAAGTTAAATAGTTGTCACTGTAACCGGTTTCTATATAATACCGATGAATAATAATGCAGTAGTATTCAAGTTAAACAGTTGTCATTGTAACCAGTTTCTATATAATATTGATGAATAACAATGAGTGATTATATCCAATATTTTGGATACTTTGGCTAAATAATATTATTTGTGTATTAATGTGTTTTTCTATAACATTATAACTAGCTTCATTAACCCTTTTAAAAGAAGATGTTGTTTCCTTGGTCACAGCTAGTTTATTATTTTCTTTGTAGAAGCAAATACATTTTTTTGGATTTGCTTTTATACTTTGTTTTCCCACAATGTGTCCCAAAAACTTTCCTTCCTCGAACCCAAATGAACATTTTTCAGGGTTGAGCTTCATGTTGACCTTCCTTAGGTTCTTGAAGGTTTCTTGAATGTCATCAAGCATTTGGTATTCCGTTTTGCTTTTGATGACCAAATCATCAACATATGCTTCCATGTTCCTGCCAATTTGACTAGCAAAAGCCTTGTCAACTAGGCGTTGGTAGGTTGCACCCGCGTTTTTGAGACCAAAAGGCATCTTTTGGTAGCAAAAGATTCCTTTATCCGTGTGAAAGGCGGTCTTCTCTTCATCTTCTTCCTTCATGAGAATTTGGTGGTAACCCTTGTAAGCATCTAGGAAACACTTGAAAGGGTAACCAGTGAGGGAGTCAACCTTAAGATCAATTTCTGGCAACGGGTAACAATCTTTGGGACAAGCCTTGTTCAAGTCTTTGAAGTCTATGCACATTCTCCAAGAGTTGTCGGGCTTTCGAACCATGACTGGATTTGCAACCCATGATTGATACTTGACTTCTCGAAGAATACCAGCTGATACAAGCTTTTCAACCTCTTGGCATGCAGCCAAGCTTCTTTCGGGTGCTAGACTTCACTTCTTTTGGACAACAGGCTTGACATTAGGTGGTATTCTTAACTCATGCTCAACAATGCTTCAGGGGATACCCGTCGTTTCTTCCGAGCTCCAAGCAAAGACATCACTATAGTGTACCAAGAGCTTTTCGAAATATGAGAGGGTTTCTTGTGAAAGGCTTGGATTTACCCTTATCCTTTGCTCAGGATACTTGGGATTTATGATCAGCCTTTGCTTCTCTTCTTCGTTCTTGGAGATTTCACATTCAACCATATAGGCCTCTTGAGTAGGTTGAAGGGTTGCAATCCCCCTCTCGGTAGGAAATTTGACAGTGCCATGACCGACAGAAACAACTATGTAGAAAGCACACTGCCCTGGTCTTCCTATGATTACATCATAGTTTGACGGTATATTGATGACCACAAAAGTGAGAGGTTGAATTCTTTCCATATTTCCTTCGCTGAAACGGACATCAAGGGTCAGTTGCCCTAAAGGCTTGAGGGGTATGTCTGCAATACCTTTTATGGAGGTTCCAGAGGGTTGAAGCTTCGAACGTTCCTTATTGCTCAAACGGTTGAAGAACTTTTCAAACATGATTTCAGTGGCCGCTCCAGTGTCTATGTATGCCTTGTTTGTTTGTTTGTAGTGTGCCCACGGTTGCTTCAACCACAAGAGGGTTTGCAAGTGGGTTCTTTTCCGTTGGAGGGAAACAAACACACTGAAGCTCCCAAGCTTCCAACCTCTGTCGTTTGTGAGGAACCTTTCCATCAAAATCCACCATGTTAACTTCCTTGCCCTTTCCTTTGTCCATCTTGTCCCTCACCCCCTTGACCAAGTGAGCGAGTTCCCCAGACTTAACGGCTTCTTCAATCCTCTTTTTAAGCTGGAAGCAGTCATTAGTGTGGTGGCCATTTTCTTCATGAAATTCACAAAATTGGGTGGAATTCTCATTCCTCTTGCTTTTGGGGAGAGGTCTTGGAGGCCGAAAGCTTTGCTTTACTTCTTCTGTGGCAAGAATCTCTTGAGGGGTCTTGGTGAGGGTGTAAAGCTTATCCCCTTTTCCCTGCTGGAAGGGTTTCGGCCTTCAGGCCTTCGCTGATCTGAACCCTTTTGGCGTCTGTCATAGGAATGGAAGTTTCCCATTTTCCTAGCTGGACTGTTGCCTCCCCAGCTTGATCCCTTTTTTCTTTGCTCTTTAATGTCTACGACATCCTCTCTCCGGATGTGGGCTTCAGCCCTTTCGAGAGCTTCTTCCAAGGTCTTGGGCAAGGATTTGTTGAAATCTCTTGTGAGATATTTGGATGTAATGGCGTTCATAAAACCAGCCACTCTCATTTTTTCGTCTGCCCCTACATATGTAAGACCTTCCTTCTTGTACCTTTCAATGAACTCTCGAAGGCTTTCGTCATCCCTTTGTTTTATCTGAAAGATTACTGTAGCTTCTTTGACGTATCGCCTTTGCTGTGAGAAATTGGCTAAAAACCCTTTACTTAGGTCATCGAAGCTTCGAACGCTTCTGGCAGGCAAATCGTTGAACCATATCCAGGCTGAGCCAACGAGAGTTTACATAAACATAAGGCAGCATTCAACATTTGACTATTTCTCGATTCTGGAGGCACCAGTGAAGATCTGAAGGTGATCTTCCGGATCCTCAGTCCCATAATACTTCTTGATATGGGATGGCATCTTGATCTTCGTTTGAAAGTCATAATCAACTATTTGCTGTGAGAAGCATGAGAGATTACTTGGCTTGTAAGGCTTGGCCAAATCTTCCTCAACCCTTGCACCCATGTTGTTGTTGTTGTTATTGTTCCCTTGAGTGGCCAACACTTGATTAATAAAGTGCTGCCACGGGAAGCTGGCCATCATCTGGGGCATAAGGTTAAATCCTTGAAGGCTTCCAGGTGTAACTGGGCAACTAACTCCCAAAGGAGTACTCATAACGGCACATCGTGCCAAGGGGAGTACAGACAGAGCTTGTTCCCATGTAGTTGTTGTTGAGGGTGGAAGGCTCGCTACTGGAGATTGTAGGAGCTGGTCCAAAGTCAGCTCGTGGCTTAGTGGAGCACCGGCTGTAGCTGGTTGGGAAGAGGACAGAGGAAATGTTGTTGGATTTGGCCTCGTGTACAGGTATGGGTTAGGATTAGGAGGAGGATTACTGGGACCAGCCTCATCCCTAGATGCAGAAGGTTGTGAGTTTGCAAAAGGAGGGATGGGGGGTCCAGGAGATAGAGTTGGTTCTGGTTCGTCGTACTCCAAACAAATCCTCACTCCCTTGTCTCTCTCCCTACTCACATATTGGTTGAGAAGAGACCTCAACTCCAGGAAATTGTTAGCGACCCCTTCAGGGGTAAGTTCAACATGTGAGGGGGTGTTTGAGACACCGACATTAGGGGAAGGGACCCTTGATCTAGATGGAGTTGGAGTGTGGAAAGTGAGAAACTCGGGAGTGCTCCCCGGTGTC
Source organism: Helianthus tuberosus (assembly GCA_030545235.1). Lineage (NCBI taxonomy): Eukaryota > Viridiplantae > Streptophyta > Magnoliopsida > Asterales > Asteraceae > Helianthus > Helianthus tuberosus. Next base: position 9,989,655 of record CM060367.1, read on the forward strand.
GAGAAAGACGATGGTATAGCCATATGAGCTTAGCCAGTACTTGGGGTAGAGGTATTTGGAACTTGATTTACCTCTCCCGGAGACTCATTTTCTGACATGGTGATTTCAAGAAGATGGAGCTAAACTACTAGGTCCTTTTGAAGAAAGTTAGTGGCGTAGCCCCACTGTGGGCGCCAACTTGTTGATGCAACATATATTAGACAAAAGGATAGTAGCTGGGTCGGTTAGGCAAAAGGGTTGAAGGGTTCAACTTTGCCTAACGCAGGTCGTGGGGTCCCCCCACGTTTGCAAGACGTGGAGAGAGGTTCACTAGTTTGATTTTGTTGTTTGCTCGAGATCCTTCACTGAAATGTGTTCAGCTTCGGATGTAAGAGCAAAGGGAACGTGTGTCTGTTGAATGTGAAAGAAAGTGACTTGCATGAAGCAAGTACTCAAGAACAATGGCCAGAGATTCGTCAGGAATCAGAGCTGATCTTAGAATGTTTTTCACACTTAATGAAGTGTCACATTTATAGGGAAAGACATCCCTCAAAGAGGAAGCTATTTGACTAGTGAACATGCTTGCAGTGGGGGGTTTTGCCCTTTTGGGGGTTAAAGCCTTTTGACATGCGGATAAAAGGCTATGCTCTGTGGACTCGTGTTACTTTTGCGGCTGGAGAAGTTGGTGAAACAATCAGAGATGTGACTACCAACTGTTCACGTATTGTTTTATCTAAACTCACGGATTTCCAACCTTTGAACCTTTGAACCTTTAATGTGTCCAAGTCATTTTATTTGGTCTTGGGCTACCCCGTCATCAATATATATTAAAAAAAAGGGTATACTAAAGATACATTAATCTGATAATATTTTAATAAGGTCAACTGGATTGTATTTTATGGTTTGTATTTACAGATATATGACGTTGTGGTGAAGATGAGATGCGAGTGATGAGATACCAAAAAGGGTTAGAACATAATATCTTACACATTACATTTATGACGAAAGGAAGAATCTAATGGGCATATTAAGGTTTTTATTCAATTTGGTTTTTTCCTTAGTTAGATATGATCAATGCCATCCCCATTTTGTTATATATATTTAGGGGTGTTCACGATCCGATCCGATCCGATCGAGGGTCTGCTCATGCTCGGATTGAATTACAACCGATCCGATCCGAGCGGATCAAATTTGTAAAACCGATCGCAAAAGTGATGCTCATGCTCGGATTGAATTTGAATCGATCGGCTCGGTTTTGAATCGATCGGCTCGGTTTCGCTCGGTTTTTATCAAATCCTAAAAAAAGCAAGCGGATCGTTTTCGCTCGATTGAATAATAAGGCTTCGTTCAACAAAAACAAATTCTAACTTAAAGTGCGATTACAAAAGCAACACAAAATAAAGTGCGAATAGAAACGAAACATAACAGAAACCAACTGGTTACCAAAAACGATTTAACATATAAACAGAAATAATCTGCTAAACATACAGAAACAATCTGCTTAACATAACAAACAGAAACATAACAGACGATTAGACTGAAGTTATACGACTGAACGATTTAACATACCAAACGATTTAAGACCGTCCGACGAACTGTTGCAGATTGAAGACCGGAGATTGAAGACCGTCCGACGAACAATTGCAGATTGAAGACCGCTCAGTTTGTGTCGCAGACTAGAGAGCGAAACACAGGAGCGGCGACAGAATTGTGAGTGAATACTGAATACTCTTTTGAATAAGATTTAGGGTTAGATACTTAGATTTACGTATTAAATATTAAGTTGGGTTGGGTTGGGTTGAATGTGATTTGGGCTTTTAATTTTTTTTTGGGCTATTATATTTTTTTTGAGTTTTTAATCTATAAAATCTATAATATAAATATATATATTAATTATTAATAAAAATAATTCGATCGAAACCGAGCGATCGACGAGCGAGCGGAGCTATGCTCATGCTCGGATTGAATTTGAATCGAACCGATCCGATCGGCTCATTTACAAACTGAGCAGAAATCGAACGAGCATTTTTCGAGCGATCGTCGAGCAGTTTGGACAGCCCTATATATATTTACAAGTCTCTCCCTCAATGCACGTGGATAATTTTGTCTCTATTCTATACTCCATTCTAAATTGTCTTCGCCGCCGCATGGTGCGGTTTGCCTACTAGTGTGTTTATATATATCAACTGTATGGTATATATTTGACAACTTCTGAATGGTTAAGTGCTGAATCAGTAAGTGATCTGAATCATTAAGGGGCTGTTTGGTAGCCTCTTAATGATCATTCAGATGCTACATCTTAATGGTTTAAAACCTCTAAATGAATAAGAGGTAACCTCAAGTCTGAATGGTTAAGAGGTAAACTCTCAATGGTAAATCATCACATGTCACATTCTTCTACCTTCTCATTGGTAAAATTCTTAATGGTTCCATTAAGAGGTAGCCTCTTAATGACCATTCAGAGGCTACCAAACAGCCCCTAAGTGTTGAACAATAAGAGGTCCGAACCATTAAAAGCCATAATGATTAACCGTTTAGAGACAAATATCTGACGAATTCAGATTACAGGTTTTAACCATCCAGACTCAGTATAATGTTTAATCATTCAGAGGCAAATGCCTGAACCATTCAGACATCTGCTCGCGAAACAAATAGTCTGAACCATTAAGTGTTGAACCAGTAAAAAATCTAAACCATTAAGAACTTATTAAGAGATAAACAAATAGTCCTAACTAAGGTTTGGCTTGTAAACCGTATTTGCTTTATAGTTCACACTCTTGCATAGTTGAACATTATTGATTACGTAATGTTCTAGAACAATTTTAATTTACATTCGTCATCTTTGCGTGATGTTTACCGTTCGAGAACATATTTTTTTTACAATTCTCATCCTTTCGGTATTCATATTGTCTACATTTGACCCTTCTTATATAGTACCCAACTCAAATTTTACAATAATTTAGGGTTGTTAGGTTTTGGGTGCATTCATTGTTTTTCCAATTTTCTTCTTTTTAATAACTTTGAGCACATGTACTATGCTATGTTATTCCACAAGAGCGGTCAAAGTTCATGTGCTCTTAGGAATCTAAGTATCTAACATTCGAATGTGTCACTCATCTCGGCTTTTCCAATCTATAAATACCACAAAATTTAATCATGCATCATCAAAACAAAAGTCTTTCTACTTCACTTTTTTACATAGCATCTCTATTAAGTCATGACTACCGCTAGCATTGAAGTTGAGGTTGCTTCTACATACCCCGCTGAGACGGTTTTTAAGGTTTTCAATAAATTCCATGATATCGCACCCAAGGTCAGTCCTCAAGCATTCAAGTCCATTGAGATACTTGAGGGCGATGGAGGTGTTGGAACTATAAGGCTATTCACATTTGGCGATGGTAAGAAGTTACATTATCACCCGTATAATAATTTTTTTTGTTAATGCGACTTGGGAATATATTCGTAACATATGCAAAAAAAAATGTTATCAATTTATTTGTCATACTCTCTTTTCTGACAATAAATTAATTAACACAGATATTCCATTCACAAGTGGAAAGTTTAAGCAAGATGCCATCGACACAAGCAACTTTATCTACAACTACACATTTTTTGAAGGCGATAACTTGATGGGAATATTAGACTCCATAAACCATCATGTCAAGATTGTACCATCTGCTGAGGGAGGATGTGTGTTTAAACAGACGGTCATTTATAACTGCAAAGGTGACGAGAAGCCACCTGTTGACGTTCTTAACTTTGAGAAAGAACTATATGAGAAAACCTACAAGGCTATCGAGGCTTATGCTGCTGCCCATCCTGAAGTTTATAATTAATTTATATTGCATGAATGTGTGTCGTTGTTTGAAATCGTTTCGTTCAGTGTTTTTATTCATAATAATGGTATGCAACAGTAGTATTCAAGTTAAACAGTTGTCATTGTAACCGGTTTCTATATAATATCGATGAATAATAATGCAATAGTATTCAAGTTAAACAGTTGTTATTGTAACCAGTTTCTATATAATCCTGATGAATAATAATGAGTGATTATATCCAAATAATATTATTTGTGTATTAATTTGTTTTTTCTGTTACATTATAACTAGCTTCATTAATCCTTTTAAAAGAAGATGCCATTGCCTTGATCACAGTTAGTTTATTATTTTCTTTGTAGAAGTAAATACATTTTTTATGGTTAACTTAATTACCTAAAAGCTAAGACTATTGGGTATGGGACGGGGGTTTGGGCGTGGGTTGGGGGAAAACGCCCAAGCCACCATCCCGGGTGGGCTTGGGTTGGGGGTAGAGGTGTACAAATCGGTTTTTTTCAAAAACCGGTTTCGGTTATTAACCGGTTTCGGTTTTTTCACCCAAAATAAAAACCATTTTTTTTATAACCGGTTCCGGTTACTAACCGGTTTTTGAGGTCCAAAACAATAACCGGTATAACCGGTTGGGACCGGTTTTTAACCGGTTTTAAAAAACCGGTAAATAGTAACCGGTCTAAAAACCGGCGGTAAAAAAAAACCGGTTAAAAAAAACCGGATATAAAAAAACCGGTTAAAAAAAACCGGTTTCAGTTTTTTTTCCGGTTTCGGTTCTAAAACCAGTTTTTTTGTACACCTCTATTGGGGGGTGGCCCTTGGCGCTTGGGTTTCAAGCCGGGCGTGGGGCGGGTCTAGCAAGCTGACTTGGAGGGCTGTGAATGGCCAAACCAAACTAGCCGTTGGGGGCTATTTAAAAAAAAGAAATTCCTTTATAAATACCTTACCATATTTATCATTTTTCTCACACAATATCAAACACATAAAACACAATCTTGCCATGAGTTCTTCAAGTTATACTGAATCGTCATCATCATCTGACGATGGTGCGGAAATATTTCTACAAACGATCGCGACGGTGGTGAAAGCTATCGTGGAAAACGAAGAGGAGGAGGAAGAGACTCAACAACCTAAACGCAGGAGAAGGTACATCGCTCGTGAACGGCTCACCGCTAACGATTTGTTGGTAAGCGATTACTTCTCAGCGTAACCTAAGTATGATGAAAAAATGTTTAGGCGTCGTTTTCGTATGAGTAGAAACTTATTTTTTAGGATATCTAGAGATCTTGAGGAGAAGTATGTTTATTTCCAACAAAAACCCGATGTAGTCGGGCAATTAGGATTTAGTACGTGACAAAAGGTCACGGCCGCACTTAGGCAGTTAGCGTACGGCAATAGTTCGGACATTATGGATGACTATTTAAAAATGTCTGCACGTGTAGCTAGAGAAAGTCTTCACAACTTTTGTTCGTGTATTCTAGAACTTTATAGGAAAATATATTTGAGAAATCCCTCGTTCAGTGACATGCAACAATTATTGGAACATCACGCAGATTATCATGGGCTACCCGGGATGTTAGGTAGTTTAGATTGTATGAAATGGGCTTGGGAACTTTGTCCTACCCAATGGCAAGGCGCTCACACGAGTGGATTTCACGGGAGTCCAGCCATCAAGCTTGAAGCGGTTGCGTCCCAAGATCTTTGGATATCGCATGCGTTCTTCGGTATGCCAGGTTCACATAATGATATTACCATCATAAACCACTCGCCCCTTTTCAATGATCGGGTAAATGGTATAGGACCCAAAGGAACTTTCTTTGTAAACAGGGTTGAGTACGTGTATGGGTACTACCTAGTTGATGGGATTTACCCAGAGTGGGGGGTTTTTGTAAAATCGTTCACAAAACACGGTACCACAGATCCAAAGAAATTAAAGTTTAACAGGGTCCAGATGGCTGCACGTAAAGACGTCGAGTGAGCATTCGGTGTTTTGAAGAAAAGGTGGCGAATATTGGCAATGCCTTGTCGACTATGGGACAAGGATCAGATTGGAAACGTGATGTACACATGTATCATTTTTCACAACATGATTTTGGAGGATGAATGTAGAGCGTTCGTTACCTACTATGATGATGATGACCCCCAACCAGGTAACGTAACAGACCAAGATAAAGCGGCAAATGAATTTTTGATCAAGTCAAGGGATATACATCACAACCTTCGATCTGATTTGGTGGAACATGTTTCAACGATTCCTGGGTTCGAAACCGAGGAAGACGACGAAGACGACGAAGAATGATTGTTTTTTATTTTGATAATTATTATGTATGTTTATGTACTTTTAAAAAAATATGTATGTTTTTTTATTTATGTAGTTATAAATATAAATATATATATATTAAAAAAAATGTTGATGTGGCTAGGCCACGCCAGCCCAGCCACGCCCAACTCAAGCCCCACCATATCCCTTCAAAACTTGGCTTTGGGTTTGTAATATTCAAGATCCACGTGTCAACTAATGCCCCAACCCAAGCCCCACCATATCCCACGGTCTAAGTGACACGACGTAAACAATAGTAAGGATTCACGCAACTTATGCTTATAATTGCGTAAAAATATATTAAATAATTATTCATTGTTGTACAGTACATTGATGTTTTTTTTTTAAAAAGCTAATTTTTTATAAAATGTATATTTCAATACTCACACTTTACTCTTAGTTAGGCAGCACATCCTAGGATTTCAACCTTGAATTAGTTTCGATCAATGGTGTATAATAACTTCACATCATTTTTACTATGTATTTGATCTTTTTATGTATGTGTTTGTGTGTATTCGGTGCACTCTAGTGTACTCTTGGTCAAGTAATGCCATGTACGCTACATTTGGGTTACCACAAAACCATGCATCAATTAGGTTATGGCACATGGTTTGTTTTCCACCCAACCACGTCAGCGTCACATCATGTTCCACTATATTTTTTTTGACTTGAGGGGGGGCGTGATTCCTCTTTCCACCACAACTTCCACTACCACCTCCTTTCTATTTTTTAAAATTTTTATGTTTGACAATTAAGGGTGATGTTCTAGCGTGAACACTAGTGTATTTGTGAACTGAGAGAACAAATTCTGACCATTGATTTGCATCATCAAATCGTAAAATACACTAATGTATTTTCATCATCAAATATTGGCCATTGATTTACACCCGTGTATTGATAATCAAAGGCTACGATTAGTATACTAGTATTCTTTATCAAGAGGGTTGTTCACAAATGAACCTAACCCTGACAATTAAAATCAATAATAAAAGTTTAGTTAAGAGGTTTATTTAAGAAAACATGTTAGTGTAGCTTAATCATTTAATTATGCTTTTGTTATATTGTCTATGTGTTTTATCATCTTGTAGGTTAAAACAAAATATGTTAAAAAAAAAGATAAATTAAGCCAACAATTGATTACTGGACCAATACTTACGAAACAAACAGTCTAAACCATTAAGTGTTGAACCAGTAAAATAAAATATCTGAACCATTAAGAACCTATTAAAAAATAAACAAGCAGACCTTAACTAAGGTTTGGCTTGTAGCTGTAAACCGTCTGCCTATGGCTTTATAGCCTAGTGACATCTTGGGGGTGGGATAAAGCTTTAGTACCAATAGGTCCTGGGTTCGACTCCCACAAAGGGGTTTTCCCATATTTATTGGGTTTCCTACTGAATTGGTGTATAGGTATTATGACTAATGGAGATGGATATGATCGGGTGGTTCCGCTGGTGACACGATAATACTCCAATGGTCCGTTAGTGATCCAAATTTGCCGTTAAAAAAAAAAAAGTTGTAAACCGTCTTTACTTTATAGTTCACACTCTTGCATAGTTGAACATTATTGAGTACGTAATGTTCTAGAACAATTTTAATTTACATTTGTCATCTTTGCGTGATGTTTATCGTTCGAGAACATACTTTTTTACAATTCTCATCCTTTCGGTTTTCATATTGTCTACATTTGACCCTTCTTTTATAGTACCCAACTCAAATTTTACAATAATTTAAGGTTGTTAGATTTTGGATGCATTCATTGTTTTTCCAATTTTCTTCTTTTTAATAACTTTGAGCACATGTACTATGCTATGTTATTCTACAAGAGCGGTCAAAGTTCATGTGCTCTTAGGAATCTAACATTTGAATGTGTCACTCATCTCGGCTTTTCCAATCTATAAATACCACAAAATTTAGTCATGCATCATCAAAACAAAAGTCTTTCTACTTTACTTTCTTACATAGTATCTCTATTAAGTCATGACTACCGCTAGCATTGAAGTTGAGGTTGCTTCGGGCTGAGACGGTTTTTAAGGTTTTCAATAAATTCCATGATATCGCACCCAAGGTCAGTCCTCAAGCATTCAAGTCCATTGAGATACTTGAGGGCGATGGAGGTGTTGGAACTATAAGGCTATTCACATTTGGCGACGGTAAGAAGTTACATTATCACCCGTATAATCATTTTTTTGTTAATGCGACTTAGGAATATATTCGTAATGGATGCAAAAAAACAAAAAAAATTGTTATCAATTTATTTGTCATACTTTTTATTTTCTGACAATAAATTAATTAACACAGATATTCCATTCACAAGTGGAAAGTTTAAGCAAGATGTCATCGACACAAGCAACTTTATCTACAACTACACATTTTTTGAAGGCGATAACTTGATGGGGATATTAGACTCCATAAACCATCATGTCAAGATTGTACCATCTACTGAGGGTGGATGTGTGTTTAAACATACGGTCATTTATAACTGCAAAGGTGATGAGAAGCCACCTGTTGACGTTCTTAACTTTGAGAAAGAACTATATGAGAAAACCTACAAGGCTATCGAGGCTTATGCTGCTGCACATCCTGAAGTTTATAATTAATTTATATTGTATGAATGTGTGTCGTTATCTGAAATCGTTTCGTTCAGTGTTTTTATTCATAATAATGGTCTGTTGCAGTAGTATTCAAGTTAAACAGTTGTCATTGTAACCGGTTTCTATATAATATCGATGAATAATAATGCAGTAGTATTCAAGTTAAACAGTTGTCATTGTAACCGGTTTCTATATAATATCGATGAATAATAATGCAGTAGTATTCAAGTAAAACAGTTGTCATTGTAACCGGTTTCTATATAATACCGATGAATAATAATGAGTGATTGTATCCAATATTTTGGATACTTTGGCTAAATAATATTATTTGTGTATTAATTTGTTTTTCTATTACATTATAACTAGCTTCATTAATCCTTTTTAAAAGAAGATGTTATTGCCTTTATCACAGTTAGTTTATGATGCGGGCCCAAGTGTGGAGGAGCGGGCCATCTCGTATTTGGAGACCGAAGATCGTGTGATAAAAGGGGTTTTACTAAAATGGCTCTAACTTGGGCTACGGCGGTTTGGGTCATCGTCCGAGCCAAAAAACGCTTATTTCTATTAGTTATTTGTCTTTTTATGTTTTTTTTCAGTATTTTGGGCATTTTGTTTTTGGGCTTGTGTTTGGCCATGGTCTTTTTGTGGCTCATTTCGAATTTTTGTCTCTATTTATGTCGTTCTCTTGTAATTTGGATGGTCAGACTTGAATTTCGAATTTACTCAAATTTCACTTCAAATTATGTGCCCTTTGGGTTGAATTTTGGGGTTGGGGAAGATCAACACGGGTATTCGTAGAATCAACGTATTTTGTTCTTCGTTATCGTAATTCGTAAGACACGCTACATCAGTTTATTATTTTCTTTGTAGAAGTAAATACATTTTTTATGGTTAACTTAATTACCTAAAAGCTAAGTGACACAATGTAAACAATAGTAAGGATTCACGCAACTTATGCTTATAATTACGTAAAGATATATTAAATAATTACTCATTGTTGTAAGGTACATTGATGTTATAAAAAAAAGCTTTTTTTTATAATTTTTTATAAAATGTATATTTCAATACTCACACCTGTTACTCTTAGTTAGGTAGCACATCCTAGGATCTCAACCTTGAATTAGTTTCGATCAATGGTGTATAATAACTTCACACCTTCACATCATTTTTACTATGTATTTGATCTTTTTTGTGTATGTGTTTGTGTGTATTCGGTGCACTATAGCCTTAGCATATTCTTGGTCAAGTAATGCCGTGTACGCTACATTTGGGTCACAAAACCATGCATCAATTAGGTTATGGCATGTGGTTTGTTTTTCACCCAACTATCTCAGCGTCACATCATATTGCACTTTATTTTCATTTTTTTTTCACGAGAGGGGGGGGGGGGGGGTCCCTTTCCACTGCAACTTCCACTACCACCTCCTTTCTATTTTTTAAATTTTTTTGTTTGACAATTATCCTTACTATTAAAAACACAATGTTGAAAACAATGTTTTAAGGGTATTTAAGGAATTTCACAATATAATCCATGTGTAATCCCTTGAGTTTTTTTTATGTTTCCTTGTCATCCCAAAAGTCCATTCATCAACACTAAACCGCATTTAACATTGGAGAGAACCGAAAATCTGAGAAAGAAAGATAGGAGAGAGAGTGTGACACAGCGGCAAGCCACTTGCAGAAACGACAGTGGTACTGGGGGTTTCCAGTCACCGGAGCGGCACTCAACAGCGGCACCCCGAGTGGTGGCTAGGGTTTTGGTTGCCGTTTCAGGTGATACAACGGAAACCGATAGTGACAGCGGTCAGGATATCACCACAGTGATGAAGATGGCTTCAAGTTAAAATCAATAATAAAAGTTTAGTTAAGAGGTTTATTTAAAAAAAAAAACTTGTTAATGTAGCTGAATTGTTTAATTATGCTTTTGTTGTATTCTCTATGTGTTTTATCATCTTGTAGGTTAAAACAAAATATGTTAAAAAAAGATAAATTAAGCCAACAAATTGATCATTGGAAGTTGGAACAATTTATTTATATAATATTAAAGATAAAGGTCAGTGCTCAATGCATGGGCTCGACTTTCACTTTCACCCCTTAACTTTTTTGTTCTAACATGTTTGGTCCCTTTTTCTTCAGGTAACATGTGTCTCTTTCTTTTACTTTTTTACCACACTTTCATTGCAGTGGCCATCACCGGCTCCGGTGAACGCCATCAAATTACCACTTTTTTTATTTTATTTTGGTGACCACCTCTCTCACTCTCTTGCTAGATATATCTTTCTCTTTTCCGTGAAGTGCACCACCACAACCAAGTGGCCAACAACCAACGATTCCATAGATTGAGGCACACAAACTTCTTTGTGGGAAAACAAAGGTGGGGTCAGATTTACGAACAACAGACGAAGAGATCTGAACCACCACCACTTTCTTTTGTACCGGAACTCGGATTCGCATGTGATGACTCCGTTCAGACGGTGGCTTCATGTGTTTCGGATTTGGTGGTTGGAAAGCGTGTGGCGGGCCGGTGAGGGTGGTGTCTGGTGTGGCGGTGGTGATGTGGGCACAAAGAAAGAGTAGAATGAGATGGGATTTGAGAAGATGAATGATATCATAAAGTGAAAATTTGAGGCTTTGGGTTCTCTGTTTTTATATCAGACAATGAAAATTTTCACTTGACCTATTTTAACAAATCTTCAATTTATTTACTTAAATAATTTGAGTAAACCATAGATACTTACGGAATAAAAATGGTCAACTTACTCAATGGTAAATGTTACAAAAGTATAAATGGCACATGGCATTTAAGTGTTTTTGACTCCTTCCATTGAAATTGAAAGGTAGTGATTACATTGTTTCATATAATTTTTAAATTTTACATTTTGGTTAAGAGTAATTTATTTGATTTTTTAATAGATATTTATATACTATTAAAGAGAAAGGTCGGTGGAGACCTTTCTCTTTTAACCCTCAAATTTTGACTTTTTCATTTCTTTAAGGCTTTTACACTTTTAACTTTTTTCAATTTACACCCTTAATTTTTTGGCATGAAACACTATCAACCGTTATCTTTAAGTAAGTTGCATATTCACTTCTAACTTTCAGTAATTGACAACTTTGACCTTCTTAACCTTTTCTACTTAATAACTTGACACCTCCTTCGGTTTAAGTGACGTTAGGACTTTACATCGCAACGTGTACAAATTATTATACTTTTTTTTATCTATGTTCTACTTATTTTGTGTAGTTCGTAAAATGTATTTGAAAGCAAGTCGGGTCAAATATACTACGTTTTCATTCGACGACGATGTAATTTTTTTAAGTAAAGAGTCGGGTCAAATATACAGTATAAATACGAGTTACTTTAACTTTCGACGTCGCCGCAACGCGCGGCGGTCCAAAATCCTAGTATAATGTTAAAGAGAAAGGTCGGTGGCAAAAGCCATCTATTAATCTCTTAAAATTTACATGTCTTGCCAGTTGCCATCTACCCTTCTCTTTCAGATCTTTCTTTTTCTTCCTCTACTCTCACTATCTGCCTTTCTTTCCATCAATTCACTGCTCACTTGATCCATCGCCTTCACTGCTGCATCATCTTCTCTGGTAAGTTCATATTCTTAACCTACATTCGATGTTATTGTCTTCATTTCCTTCATATAATAAGCTCTTGAACCCTAATTTTTCTTAAAAAAATTCGATATATCATGACTGAAATTCTATTATTAAATTCCAAAAGCGAAGATACTACCATCGACTCCTCAGAGTAGTTACACTGAAAATGGAATGAGGGTTCCAGGATATCATATTTAAACATGATTCAACCAATCATAAATGATATTTAATAATGGACTTTGTTTGATATTTTATATAGTTTTAGTTTCATGATGCAACAAAAGTGCAATATTGAGATTTTCTGTGTTGCAACATTTGACGATTAAAAAATGAGCTTTTTTATGTCGACACTTTTTCGGTTATTTTATTAATATAAGATAAGATTCCTCATATTTTATAGATTTGCTCTATGTTCAAACAATTTTGTTTTGGAAAACTGACAAGTGAAATAGTGTAATAGACGCGATTTTGCCAAAAATGCGAAAGCATAGGCTGTTTGTGGGTTATAAAAAGAGATATTTGTAAATATTCTTCGAAGATTTGGGAAAACGTTGATTGTTTCTTTGTGGAATCAAAAATTTGAGCGAAAATTGGTAAATGGGGATGTCTTTGGTTATTTGTTTGGGTAAAAAACGGCTGTTTTTGGCAATATTAATGTGGGTTTTCTAAGAAGGGAGCTTGCTTATAGAGATGAAGAAGACGATTCATTTTTCATCGGATGTTTCGAGTGTTAGTGTCTTCAGATGATGAATCTGATGATGGTTTTTAACAAAATAATTCATCCTCGGATAATAGTCATGATAGGATTGGGTTAATTTCGAAAAATAATTATAATCTTCATGAAATTTATTAGTCTATGTTTAGTTCAATTTGGGATTTTAGGCTTTGATAAATGAGTTTCGTGCTTTAATGATTGTGCCAATAAAATAACAAATAATTAGAACTCTAGGAAAGACTGCAGATGTTGGCAAGATCTTGAAGTGCATAAAAAATTATTTGGTGTTTTTTTGTTATGGGTTTGTTCTTGATTTGCATGTAACTCATTTTGGATTTTTACTGAATCTTATTGTGTACCTTATTTGATCATATTTCCATCGTGTGACATGTGTGGGCTAAACGAGCATAACGAACCCGAACCAATCAAACATACATAAGTAAATATGCATACACATGTAAGTACGACAACAAAGGATACTTGGTCTATTGACATACACATTTGATTCTATTGTGCTTGAGTGAATAGTGATAATGACCAAGGGTCGGATAAATAAGTATAACACGAGAGAATTTAGATCTATATATATATATAGACGAACAATTATAAGACTTTGAATGCATAAAAGATTTTATTCAGAAACGAGTCGGATTAAATATTTGAAAGTTAGCTGTACGAACGTACATGTAAGTTGAAGATTACCTAACTTTTTTGTTTGAATGAAAGTAGACCTATTTTTTGCTTTAGATTCGAAGCTTATTCAACCCTCAAACAATTTTATTCATCCTTTTTACTTATTGCCAAAAAAATTATTTTTCACTGATTGCCAAAAAAAAAAAAAAAAACTAAAGTTAGATAATTGACATGATGACATGAAATTAGTAATTTCTATTCAATAAAAGTTTTAGATAAGTGACTGAATATTTGAAAATACATAAGGCAATATATCTAGGGCCCATTTGTTTGTATTTTCTCTCCAGCTATCTAACTTCATAGAATATGTGTTTAAGATAGAAAGAGTTAGGCCCATATGTGATTATTTAAGTTTTCGGTTGAATCCTTACATTAGAATATTACTAGTGGGAATCCCGCGCGTTACGGCGGGTGTCCGAACTAATATCATATTCAATACTGACGCCTATTACGAACCATAACCCATTCCGGATTTCTAACATTTTATCCCATTCAACAATAACTGCAAGATACTTTCAATATATAAAACCTTCTGATTCATTTTCTTTCAAAAAAAAAAAAAAAGATTAGTATCAATTTAAAGAGAAACACGTCAGATGCGTAAATATATTTGTATTTTAAAAGAAAATGGGTCAAAACTCGCCCAATGTCAATTTTAATGCATACAACCTTTCTAAACTAATAAGGTTTGTCCAAGATATTATACTCCAATTCCATTTTCAAACAATATACCATGAGAATAAAATACGGATGAATAAGCGAGGGAAATATTCATCAATTCATTAAGAGGCAAACATGCAAAAATAAAATTGGCTCATGAACTCTTGCGGTTTGCTAGCTCCACCAACTCATTAAGCATCCATAACAAGGGACTTTTTTCAAAGCACATATTAAGCATTTTAACCTAAGGTTGGCTCACTGTCCTCCATCGTCTTTAAAACATCAAACACAATCGTGCTTTTGGCTAATCAATTGCAATGCCATCCAACCTATGCTATCAATATCGGCGATATATCGGTGCTATATCACCGGTATATCGGTTATCGGACCTAGCCCCAAATATCGGTTTCGTATCTCGGTCAAATATCGGTCAACGATAATATCGGTGGTCAACACCGAAATATCGCCGATATTTTGTAAAAATCATATCGGTTGTCTCGCCGATATCTCGTCTGGGCCCAATTCCGACCGTATAGCGACCTCCGGCGGCTGAAAACAGAAGAAGAAACATACCTGTTGGCACTTATCGACCACATATCGACCATATAGCGACCTCCGGCGCCAATTCCGACGCCTCTGCCGGAATTTCTGCTGTAAACCAGTAGCGGCTGAGGGAACAGCGAGAGACAGGAAGAAGGAAAAGAAAGTAGCGGCTGATGATGATGAAGAAGATGCGTGTGTTACTTTTAGGGTTAAATACGTTTTAAGTATTTCAATATTTACCCCTCTATCTTTCACTAGTTTATACTTAGGCCTTTAAACTTGTATTTTTTTTTACATAAAAGCACATTATTAGTTTGTGTATATAAATATTTAACCCCTCTATCTTCACTAGTTTATATTTAGTCCTTAAACTTACAAATCTATGCATAAAAAGTATAAACTTAACATTATATATATAAATTTATATAGGTTCTATATGTATATATATATATATATATGCACTATATTAGAAATTACCGATATCTCACCGATATATCACCGCGATAAACGATATCTCAGATACATGGTTCCTGCCGGGTAACTGTCGCTTATCAGTTCTGTGTCAACCAAAGCAGAAGTCCAAGTTAAAGTCAACGATAATGAAGATTATCAGAATTGCTGAAGGCATTCTGGACGACTTTCTAGTGTTTCGGATTATTGTATTGTTTTGTATCCCGGACAATGTGTTTTGTCCGGGTTTAGTCCCTAGCCTATATATATGTGTGTATTGTGTAGATTAGGGCAAGCTTTGTGCACCTCTCCTAACTTCTTGTTCCTCCTGGCGTGCACATCCTAGAGAAAGATAGAGAATATGTGTTAGTGAGAGAAAGCTAGGGTTTAGATCTTTGTGATCTAAACCAGCTTGTAGATGATGTATACTCCTTTGGTTTGTGTAATCTGTGATGACTGGTTCAATAATAAAGGGTTCATCTTCTACATCTTTCTATCTTTGGTGTTTTTGATTGTTCTTCATGTCTTGAATCAAGTGCAATGTTGATGTTCGTCATCGATCCGGTGCTTTAACAGTGGTATCAGAGCATGGTTACCGATTCGGAATGGTCTAACCGCCTTCCAAATCACCATTGCTCTTGATTTGATGTTTGTTTCCGCCAAACATCTTGAAGATGTGAAGAATCTGCAGAAAAGTTGAAGAAAATGAAGCTGTTCGTGGTTGTCTTGTTTTCCAAGTTGTTGCATATTTGGGTTTGATCTGAAAAAAGGATTGTCCGAGTTTAAGGTTTTTGTTTGTGTTTCTGGGGTATTGATGAACCAGTGTGAAGTCACACTGGGGAAATAATCCAGAAGCTTGTTTCTGAGCCTTGTCCGAGTTTTTCTTTACACCTTTTACTTGGTTAGGGTTTGTAGGTCCGAGTTTTAGAACCTCTGTTAGGTCCAAGTTTAGTGGAGTCTCCTTGTTAAGTTTCAAACTAAGTCTGAGTTTTAAATCCAGAACTTGAGAGGTCCGAATTCCGAGTTTATGCCCTTTATTCCGAGTTTCTCTAGTTTATCCGAGTTTTTAGTTAAAAATTAAGTCTGAGTTTTGTGGATCATTGGTCTTGTATCCGAGTTTTGTTGTTGAGGCTGTTGAGGTCAATGGATTGGTTCCGAGTTTTTTTTAAAAAAAGGGTTTTGAGTTTCGAAACAGCACCAGCTCCGAGTTGTTTAAATCTTCTCAGTCCGAGTTTTTAACTATTTCAGTGTTCCAATTCTTTTTTAATCAGCTCCGAGTCTTTGTTTAAACAGTTCCGATAGTCTTCCGAGTTCCGAGTTCAATCTGTTAAACAGTCTGATGTTAAATAGTTCCGAGTTTTAAAAAAAATTAAAGTCCGAGTATTAGTAGCCCGATATGTTTCAGTTCCAAGTTGTATAGCTCCGAATTTCAATCTGTTAAACAGTTCCGAGTTTTTAACAACTTTCAGTTCCGATATTCAGTTCCGAGTTTTCATATTCAGTTTCGAGTTTTCATATTCAGTTCCGAGTTTTAAGCTCCGAGTTTTCATTTTCTAAGCTCCGAGTTTTCATAAGGTTTAAGATTCCGAGTTTTACTTCCAGTTCCGAGTTTTAACAAGTTTCGTTTTTAAAATTCCGTGTTTTAAAGACGGTTGAAACTGTTGGATTTGTTCCGATTTCGAGTTTTAAAATTCCAAGTTTTGGTGTCAAGTTTAGGTGTCCAAGTTTTGCCTATACTTTATTTAGTCCGAGTTTTATATCTTCAGTACCTTGTCCGAGTTTAGTCAATTGATCTTTGGTCCGAGTTTAATTTTTTTTGTGTTCGGTCCGAGTTTTAAGCCTTTCAATTACTCCGAGTTTATCACTTCATTTGGACCGAGTTTCCGTTTCAAGCTCCGGGTTTCTATGTGTCTCCGGAGGTCTGAAACAAGTAGTTCGATTGTTCCGAGATTAGTCTTTCGGATAGCAGCCCCCGGGTTTTCTTCAGAGCTTCCTTTATTTCTTTGCTTGTTTCGAATTCCTTTGTATTTTACATACTGTTCTGATGATCTGATCCAAGGTTTCAAGAGCTTCTGGGTTTTACGGGTTCCAAATTTGCTAGTTATTCCGGATTACCTGGGGTACCAGATTTTTAGCTAAATTTAGAAGTTTGTGTTGTTCGGAAGTTTCGAGTTGTGCATGTTCCGAGTTTTTCTAGTTATTCCGGGTTACCTGATGTACCGGATAACTAACTAAGAGTCAGAATTATGTGTAGTTTGGAAACTTGAAGTCGGTTTCGGATTATCGAAAAGTTTTATGGTACTTATGTTGTCCGGATCAAGTGAGGAGGTGAAGAGAATAACACTTGCTTGGACTTTTGTATAGTTTACAAAGAAAAAAGGGGGAGTAAAAATTTTGAAATTCCTATTTTCTTTGTAAACCAAAAGCTCGTGGTGCTACAGCGAAACAAGTTCATGTTTACTATCTTTGAGATTAACTTAGTGTTAATCTTACCGGTGGTGAAGTGTTTATAACATGAAGCAAGTTAGAGCTAGTGTATGATTGAGTTTTGTCAAGTTTGTTCGAGGTTTAATCAAGTGTTGACGTGATGAAGCAAATTGTTCGTTTGGCAACTAGTTGAAGGTCAAGCCTTTATCGTATGCCGGTTAGAGTAGAGAAGATTAGTCTTCTTGGTACCTCTTCCAAGTTGGTGACTGATCGGATTTTCGAAATATGGGGTTCTTACATTGAGGGGGAGATCAGAGACGAAAGTCATCGGGTAATTGGTGGATTTGTGAAGATACGAGATTGGATCTTGAAGATTCGAGATGAAATGATTTTAGACACTCAGTTGTAGACTTTGATCAAGATGGTGGATGTACATTTTTGGAGTTTGGTGTGTTATTAACTTATCGAACCAAACTTCATGTCTTTGCGGAATTTGAAGTGTTTGATGTTAGGCATTGGAAATCCGACGTTTCGTTCTTCTACTGGTTAAGTTTGAAGATTAATGTATCGAGCGATGCTCTTACATATGGTTGTAGGTCGGTTTGCGTTAACTTGATTTGGGAGTAGTTTGAGGGGGAGGATCTACAACGTTTGGTGTTGGATTCTTCGGGTTTCTCAAAGCGGAAATTTAAGTGATCGTCAGCAAGTCTTTGATTAGAAGGGTTGAAGATCATTGTGCTCTGTCGGAAAGATCAAGTCTCAGCCAAAGTTGAAAGCAGGCATAATATCATCCGTTAAAGGGGAGTCTGTAAGCGCAGTATCCGGTGATTGAAGATTATCGATGCCACACAGAACTGATGCAACAGTTAAGGGGGATACTGTAAGTGCAGTTCCTGCCGGGTAACTGTCGCTTATCAGTTCTGTGTCAACCAAAGCAGAAGTCCAAGTTAAAGTCAACGATAATGAAGATTATCAGAATTGCTGAAGGCATTCCGGACGACTTTCTAGTGTTTCGGATTATTGTATTGTTGTGTATCCCGGACAATGTGTTTTGTCTGGGTTTAGTCCCTAGCCTATATATATGTGTGTATTGTGTAGATTAGGGCAAGCTTTGTGCACCTCTCCTAACTTCTTGTTCCTCCTGGTGTGCACATCCTAGAGAGAGAGAGAATATGTGTTAGTGAGAGAAAGCTAGGGTTTAGATCTTTGTGATCTAAACCAGCTTGTAGATGATGTATACTCCTTTGGTTTGTGTAATCTGTGATGACTAATTCAATAATAAATAATAAAGGGTTCATCTTCTACATCTTTCTATCTTTGGTGTTTTTGATTGTTCTTCATGTCTTGAATCAAGTGCAATGTTGATGTTCATCATCGATCCGGTGCTTACACAACCTAAATAACCTGTCTTCCAAAGCACAGCCAAAATTAGTCCAATAAATATGCAAGAACCAGCCACAATACCAACTATAGCTCCAGCAGAGAGTCTTGGTCGACATCATAGTCTGCAATAATGGATAATATACTTGCTGCTAAAAAGTATAAACACAAAACAGAAAGTAAAAAACTTGAAAGACTTTAAAAGATCCACACCAGCAAAGTAACGTGTGGAGAATAACATGACATCAGAAATTAGCAAATTTAAATATTGCAATAGCGGATATAAGAGGTACATATAACGATATACGCCTCTATCTGGAATGGTTGTAGCCCCCTTCCCTGCCCACTACATTTTAATATTTGGAGCTACTTTTAACTATTTCATTATAGCCTAGTGGTATCTTGGGGGTGAGATAATACTTTAGACCAATAAGTCCTGGGTTCGATTCTCACAAGGAGGTTTTTCCCATATTTATTGGGTTTCCTCCTGAATTGGTGTATAGGCATTATGCCTAGTGGAGATGGATATGATCGGGTGGTTCCGCTGGTGGCACGATGATACTCCAGTGGTCCGTCAGTGATCCAAATTTGCCGTTCAAAAAAAAAAAAATATAGGGGGTGTATGCAGATAATGTTGCTTACTAACCAGGGGGTCACATGCTTCAAGCAGCTTATTGTAAGGATATGCACTTTTAGATTGAGCCATCCGATTCAAATCCAATTCCATGCCTTCATTGCACCCAACTGATATAGCGGCAACTGTTGAATCATGTGGCTTCAAATTCTTTTGTTTCATCAAATCTAGCTGCAAAAAATGACAAACCAAATGAAGGGGGCAAAACAAAATTGCACACGTCATGGAAAAAGATAAAGGTAAATAAGCATCAATACCACTTCTATGCCATCATGGAAACCTCTCTCTTTAACAAGCACTCTAATGAGGCCATCATATGCACCTAGGACTGTAAACGAACCGAACGTTCAGCGAACAGTTCGTGAACCGTTCGACGGGAAGTTCGTTTATGCTCGTTCGTTTAATAAACGAACGAACATGAACATGATATTTCGTTCGATTAGTTAAATGAACGAACATGAACAGAGATCTCGTTCGTTCGATTATGTTCGTGAACGTTCGGTAAGGTGTTCGTGAACATTCGTTGATTTGCGTTCGTTTATGTTCGTATGTTTGTGTTTTAATTGAAGATCTTTGTACTTTCTTATATTTTATTTGTACTTTTTATATTATTAAACTTTTATATATTTTATTACCCTAACAATTAAACTAGGAAACCCACTTTCACCTTGTTTATGCATCATTTCCCTTTCATTTCTCATTATTTACATCGACGAATACGATCAACCTCTGTTCCACAATAAGGGATTCAAGTTTGAGTGCTACTCTCTGGGCCATCTTTCTTTATCCTTCGTCGCGTTCGCCAAATTTATTTGTGTTCGTTTGTGTTCGTGAACCGTTCGTGAACACGCTCATTTCCTTAATGAACGAACACGAACATAAAATCTCGTTCGGTAAGTGTTCATGAACCGTTCGTGAACACATTTATTTTCTTAATGAACGAACACGAACAAGGCCTTGTTCGTGTTCGTTCGGTTCGTTTACAGCCCTAATGCACCCATGATGGTTCGATGCCAACCTTTAGCATCTAAACCAAACTGAATAAATAAAATCAGATTACAAATGACAAGTTAGCAGCTTTCACAAGGAGATTACAATTTAACACATGTTCAACAGGAAAACGGGAAGAGGGGGGTTGAATATGCCATGTTTTGAAAGTGATTATGTAGTATTGATAAATCATAATAAAATTGTCGGTTGTAATAAAATGGGATATAGAAAATAGTGTTTGGATGTGTCTCTAATGTTGGAAGATTTAGTAATAACAATAATACTGATATTAATCATATAAATACATGTTTGAATTTTTGACAATTTCTGATTATTTAAGTAATTAACAAATAAATGTCATTTTCATGAAAAAGTATAGACAACTTGTTAAATGAAAGTAAAATCCATTCAGATTAGATCAATATAACTTTGGCTTAGATAAATAAAATCTTATTTTGTGGCAGCAGGTATATAAAATTATTGAACATAACTGATTATTTGACCCCTACATATATAGGAGTGATGTTCTAAACTTGTACATATAAATAACTTTCCAGGTAAATAGGTGAAATGGAATACTACCATATATATAAACAACAACAACGTATGATATTCAGGAAAAAGAAAGAAACCCGGTTCATATTGAAGGAAGGTAAACAGTGACAGATGTTTTAAAAAGTGTTAGTAAACAGAAGATACCATCCGATGACTCCTTTTATCCTTGCCGGAATCATCGCCGGTGATCCGTGCAACCCCCACGCCTAGTATTATCCTTGTCGGTTTTCCCCTCTTCTTCTCTCTCTTTCTGAGTCTGTCTGACAGTTCTCCCTCTCCCATCGATAAATAGGATAGGTGTTAGCATTGCATTCAAATCCATCTCTCTAATTGTTTACTGGGTGCATAAAGAAGGAAAAGGGCTAGCAATGGCTTGTTAAGGGGGGAGGTAAATCTTATACGTTTGGTTTGGATTGAAGAAAGGTGAAAGGGTTTTCATTCATTAACTTGGATCTTTGTAACTGATGACTGTTGATAGAGTCTTAATCATGTGTCGTTTTAGTGATTCAAGTTGTCAATCGAAAGAATACCTCAATCCCTCAATATTGATATGGCTATAAATTTAATCAATTAAGTTAGACTTTTCACGTGTCAAGTGCCAAAATCACTAAAATACCCCTAAAGTGTCTTAAATTTTTGGACAATGGGCAAGTTTAGCCCCTCTAAAATAACTTGTCTCTCTTGTACATGTTGCTTGAAGATGTGTACACAATGTAAAATTACCATAAGGGTAGAAAACCTAGTTTACTTAATAAAGTAGTATATATTAAGTGTTTTAAGTTATGTGCAGAAGATTAAAAATTTATGTACAACTGAACTTATACATCAAAATGAGTGTGTAGCTACATAAGTTATGTAACTGGTTAAAAGATATCTGTTCGCATTACTAATATGTTATTTTCTCTATTTCTTACACAGTTTGGAGGTTGGCTTTACAAGGTCTCAAGTTGTTGCTACTATTTCTGATTCTGACTTTATTCGTTTCAGTCTGCGTTTACAATATCGGCTCCTGTTTTTTTATTTTATTTTTTATTTTTTGGATTTTCAATTATTATGTTTCAACTACTACTAACCAAAAGGGTATCATTTCATTAATAGACTTTGACAGGAAGGCAAAGCACCCAGCAAACCAAGACATCTAAAAGAACATCAGACTTTTGGAACAACCTTTTGGAGAAGAGTAAAAGTTGGCTTTCGCTAAAGTACAAAAATACAGGTCCTAAAGTACAGTAATACAGGACCTGCCTTCTATGGGGAAAACAAGACAAGAAGATCGCCTTTTGTAAAAACTTAAATGCAACTAACGTACGTAGTAAACAACAGTTTGTAGCTGTTAGGTAGTACCTCCTATGGGGAAAATATGACACAGAGACGGCCTTTTGTAACTACTTTAACGCCGCCTAATGAATTTAATATAACTTCAGTATGTAGCTTTATACTTCTCTCGCTTAAAATCATATAACTGTATATAGTGTATGCATTAAGACTGTAAACAACCATAATTCCGCCGACTATAAACAACCTAAAGATTGCCGCCGCAACGCGCGGCATCTGGCACCATCCTAGTCAACTGATAGTTTAATTAATCATTTGTTATTCTCAAATGGGCTTTAAGCCTTTGATTAGATAATTTGGGCAACCCAGAAAAAGAAAAAGTCCACAATGTGACACCAACGATGTTCTATTGCTACTTGAAACTTAAGTTCATTAGAGCATTTATATATTAGAGCATTTATATTCAGGCCTCATCTTGATTTTTATAATTTAACTAAAAACCATATTTATCACGAAATTTTGTTAATTTTGCTCTATCTTACTCACAAACATTTTCATTATTAATTTTTTTATACATTCATTATAAAATATTGTGGGTTGAATATGAGCCTCCAAATGTAGAGATGTATTTTGGTTTTCTATAAAATATTTCTCTATTACAAAAAAACCAACGGAGTGGTGTTTTAGTTATTTCCTCAATATTATATAGAAATTATGATTATAAAGCCTTCAATGTGATTACTCTTACGACCACAAAAGTACAACTGGTCCAATTTAAGATCCGTGTGACCGTGTATTTTGAGGGCAAACAAAACCAGATGGAACGACGATTTTGATTTGAAAATAAAAGGATGCTAGTCAAAAAGAAATTGCAGTATTTATAAAGGATGTTTTTTCATAGCAACTAAGCCCATGTAATTTTCCAACATTTTACTTTGTTTGGTGTTAGTTTTGTCATCGTGTATAGATTTCGCTAGTTCATTCACTTAAAACTAGAGGTGCACATAACCGGGTTTTTTGAATACCCGAGTTCGGGTATATACCTGGGTACGGGTATGACCGGGTATTGGTTTTTCAGGTATTGGTAATACCCGGGTTGGGTTCGGGTATTGGCTAGGAAACCATACCCGGTGTGCCGGGTTCGGGTTCGGGTCCGGGTCCGGATTTTTTATATCCGGGTATTAAAATACCCTATTTGCGGGTATAATAAAAACCCAGTTTTCCGGGGTCGGGTATTAGAAAACCCTATACGGGTATGCAAAAAACCCGGCGCAGGTTTGCAAAAAACCCGATGTCGTGGCTTTTTATTTCATATTTTTTTTTTTTTGTATTTTTATGTTTCCAACTCCATTTTTTGGTTTATAAACTTTAAAACTTATAACATAAAACTTCCAATATATTAGAAACTTAGAAATATTACAAAGATTACATATCATAAAATTGCATACATAATCGAGTATCAAAAAACCCGGTGCAGGTATTAAAAAACCCAGTTACAGGTATTGTAAAACCCGGGTACGACTATTAACAAAACCCAGGTATAGATAAAATGTGGGTATTAATCAGGTTGAAAAACCCGGGTTCGGGTTTACAATACCCGGTTTTTATAAAACCCGGGTCCGGGTTCAGGTTTTTTGTGCACCTCTAGTTAAGACTCGAAGTGAGGTTGACACTTGAATGAAGATTTTGTAGACATATCTTTCGTATTGAGTTTAATGTACGGGCCGGGCCTAGTTAGGCTCGGCACATTGGCCTGGTCCATTGAGATTAATAGATTATGATCTTCTTTTCTCATGCTCGCTCTATCAACCCTCATGCATAACACATTCACATATCCAGTCCCTAATATATCCAAAAGAAATTCTAAATGAATATATATTCATTGTGTGGTAGGAATAGTGTACAAAGTGTCTAAAGTGTGAGAAGTGTGTTAAACAATTAGATCTTTGATCTAATGGTTGAGATCAATAAAGACCAAATTATAAGTTGTGTTTTAATTATTTGGACTGATTTGAAAATTGTAGGGGTAATAGTGTCTTTGTATATGTTTCAAATTACGTAACCTCTCCTAAATTCTAGCGATTCACTCCTAAATTCTAGCGATTCAATTTTAAGGACATTCAGAAATATGTAACTGCTACAAGAAATATATAACACTATACATCCATTATATAACACGGGGAAGGATCCACTAAAAAGTGAATTTTGCCTAAGTAGTCTAAGAAGGATTGTGATGATGACATGTGGCACTCCTGATAAGTAGGAATGAAGGGTATTTTGGTCCTTATAAATAGAAGTGAAAATGACATGTGACACCCCTTTTGTTTTTTTTTTAAAATACAACAAAATAAATCTAGTACAAAAAAAATCTAGCACAAAAAATCTAGTACAAAAAAAATATAGCACAAAAAATGTAGTACAAAAAAATATATCACAAAAAAATCTAGTAAAAAAAATATAGCACGGAAAAATTCAGCAAAAAATGTAGTACAAAAAAATCCAGCACAAAAAATTGAGAAAAAAAATTTAAGATAAAAAAATCCAGCACAAAAAATTTAGCACAAAAATATAGTAAAAAAATCCAACACAAAAAAATGTTATACAACATAGAAATACATATACAACATAGAAATACAACACATTTTAGTGGGTTTTTTTAGTCTTCATATTTTCTATAGCAATATGGTACTCAAATTAAAGATAAAAAGACGCTCGATTTTATGGTGAAATTTTTATGAAAAAATAATGTCGTATAAAAAAGTTATGAACGTTTAAAAAATGGGGGTGGAATATGCATGTGCCTTGCATGTGGAGAGAGAAAGTCCATAAATAGAATTTTCCCAAGACACCCTTGCACTCCTCCTTTCTTCTACACTTTCATATTAACCATTGATTTGAAAAATGAATGGTTAAGATTACTTCTCATCCTACTTAGGCAAAATCAACTTTTTATTTGATCTTACCCCTATATAACACTATATAACACCATATAAAACTGTATAACACTATGTAACACCATACAACACTATGTAACACTATATAACAATATATAACACTATACATCTATCATAGACATGCTATCAGAAAAATATAACACTATAACACTATATAACTCTAAATAACACTATATAACACCATATAATACCATATAACACCATATAACAACACTATATAACACTATACATCCATCATATAACACTATATAACACCAAAAAATACTATATAACACCATATAACACTATGTAACACTATATAACACTATATAAAAATATATAACACTATACAGTTCTGAATGGTGGTTGCAGTGTTATATATAATGTTGTATAGAGTTATAAAAGGGTTATATGGTGTTATATGCTATTCGTAGTGTTTTATAGAGATTTGTAGTGTTACATAAAAACCTTCATTCTGCATTCATCACTCTATAACACTCTATAAATTTTCATTCTGCGATCTTTAGAATTAATAATTGATGAACGAGATGTCTCAAATTCGTAGATTAATTCTTAATTCGTATTCTTATAATTAAGGGTAGCGATTATGGAAGGTTATCAATTAATTAAATCAATAAGAAAATTACTTGTTTACCCTTTTGAATTAATTTAGATTGAGGACACATGTCATCTCCACAATATTTCTCACACTTATCACAGTTTTGAATTAATGCACAGGATCTTCAATCTATATTCATTATATAACACACTAATTTTCCAAAACAAGTTCTTTCAAAATCAAAGAACACATCCAAACAAACTCATACAATAATTATAAAATGTTAAATTTTGTATGAACTCACTAAGTCATATATTGAATGAGTGCATATAGAGTGGCATTTGATAATAATAACAATAATTATAAAAATATTAATAATAGTAGCAATTTTCTTATAAGAAGATTATATTTTAGCACATTATTATATATATAATTTCAGAAGTTGTTAGCTACAGTGAAAATTATATTAACACGTAGGTGACTCACAAACATAATCTTATCCAACCATGGGGAATGCGATGTCATCTCGTTAATAAATACATATTTTACATGAAAAATCTAAATTAATATTGTTGTAATTTTCATGACTTCTATATTTAATTAATTAATTATATTTTTTTGAGGTAACATCCTTATTTTATAATTAAAATTAAAATGAATAATAAATATAATAAATTTTTATGAAGTCATATGAGTTTAGTATTTGTGTCGTGTGTATATTTACTAGAAGTCTATAATTAATTGAAAACTTCGATTTGGAACAGTCCATGGGATCCAACTACGATTAATAAATACAAAATTGCGGTAAGATGTGGGTTCAACTGCATTAACACACCATGAGATCCACTACAATTGATTTCTCAAACAACTTTGTATCTAAAGGGTTGGAAATGTAATCACTCATTATTTTCTCTTCAAAGACAATTAAAAAAAACGCACGCTCAAATCACACAACGAGGGGAATCAATTCTAGTTTTTATAATATAAAAGGCCCGATAAACACAAATAGATACACAAATTACCCACATAAACATTTTACCTCCTTATATTTATATAATTATATATGAAATTTTTATCATGTAATGAGGTTACCCAACAAACAAAACATGAAGAATCTATTAGAGTGTGTATGTTAGTTAGTATGTTGAGTTAGTTATTGACAGTTGTCATGGTTAGTTGTTTAGCATGTGGTAGTTAGGTGGTTGTATATATAGTGTCATAGTCTGTATCTTTGAACTTTTCTATTCTATGAGATTGAGATCTTACTCTTGTTTCATGGTATCAGAGCCACTTCTGAACCTGTGATTGATCATCTTCTCCGACGTATTTTCCGGCTACTCTGGCCGGATTCCGGCTACTCTGTTTCTACTTCTATCTAGGCAGTTATTTCTTCCTATCTTCTTCTTCTTTTCTTCATTGATATCATCATCTTTCGGTGATATCATCTTCAGATCTGTGTTTCTATGGCGTCATCTGCAACACAGTCATTATCATCATCAACTATGAGTAACAATTTCATTAATTCGAACAACAATCTTCCAAATATCACAAACCTGATGCCTATTAAACTTGATAACACCAATTTTTTGAACTAGCAACATCAGACATTGATAATTTTGAAGACATTAGGGCTTCTTCACTTTCTAAACAGAGAAATTAGTCCTCTAGTTGATTTAGAAGCTCGAGAAATCTGGAATAAGGATGATGTTTATGTAACTGCCTTCTTAATCGACAATCTATATTCTTCCTTGTTTCATTTTATGCAAGGTATTGAATCTGCCTCCAATCTATGGCAGAAAATCGAAGAGTCCTTTTATCAACACCAACAGAAAAGAGATACGAACTGTATTTTTTCCGGCGACTTGGTTTCCTCCGGCGTGTTCTATTCAGGTGAGGACGACGTTAAGATTAAAGAAGGTGAATCGAATTCTTTAGATTGTGATGACAATGGTTCAGATTTGCGACCCAATGTTATCTTTGAAAGAACGGATTGTTCAGATTTCAAATCTAGGGTTTTCTTTGAAAGTAGCGATG
This sequence comes from Helianthus tuberosus, assembly GCA_030545235.1. NCBI lineage: Eukaryota > Viridiplantae > Streptophyta > Magnoliopsida > Asterales > Asteraceae > Helianthus > Helianthus tuberosus. Next base: position 10,017,832 of record CM060367.1, read on the forward strand.
TATTTTGCAAGACTGACCAGTGTACAATTGGGTCTGGTCAACAGACTTCAAGGAAATTTGTTTTGGGCTCTAGTTCTGGCCTAACAAGTGGTTCTCATATGTTTTCTGGATTTGGGCCTGCTACACACTTTGGATTTAGTGCTGATTTTTCGAGTATTTGTGAGAGGGTTGACTCGTGGATTCCGAATTCTGGAGCGACTACTCATATGACCGCTGATGTCTCGATTATTTTTGACGCTATTCCTTATACCGGTTCTGAGAAAGTTGTCGTTGGTGATGGTAAGACACGTTCTATCTCTCATATAGGTAGCCCACTATTACATTTATCAGATCATACTTTGTTATTGCGATATGTGTTAGTGGTTCCTGGCTAAGCCAAGAACCTCTTGTCTATCACACATCTTGTTATTGAGCATCCTATTGTTGTGATGTTTGCACATCTTGGTCTGCATATTTAGACCTTGACAGGATAGCTTCTCCACCATACGCGTGGTAGTCTGATGCGTGTGAAGTGTTATATATATTAGGTGTATATTTTAAGCCCCTTTAACACTTATTTTAGCCAAGTTTTAAATTTATAAAACACGATATTTTACTAACACTAAACACACATATGGGCAAGTGCACCCATCGTGAGCGTAGTATAGCGTTGGTAAGATACCGAGGTCGTCCAAGGACACAAGAGCTTTTAGTACCGGTTTATCCTCAACGTCTAATCAAAGTAAAAAGGTTAGAAAAATGTTTTAAACTAAGAAAAATAAAAACTAACTAAAATGCTGAAAATAAAAATAAAATAAAAACAGATAGACAAGATGAATCACTTGGTTCCGACTCGTATCTAGTATAACCTTTGATTATTTCCGCACTTTTGCACATAATTAAGAGATTATCTTAGTTATTGTAGTAGGCCCCTCTTTTGAAGGTGACGTTACCCTCACCCCAGTAGTTTGAGTCAGCAAGGATACAATCCTAAAAGGGTGGATTATTGGAAGATAATGAATTAAGTTATTAATGCAGTATTATGGTAGTCCCCGCTTTTGGCGGTGACGTTACCCTCGGCTAAGTAGTCTGAGTCAGCAGGGATACTGTCCTAAATAGCCGGGTTATAGTATTAATAGTAGTTAACTTATGAGGGGATCAAAGAGTTTGGACCCCCGCCATCCAATACCGTGAAGCATTGATGGAGGTCCTACTAAATTTGACCCAGGTCCATTGCATGACCTCTAAACGCTGAACAATGGCAAGACCTTTACCAAACCGTTCCCTTAACCCCCGACCAGGTAGCCAACATATCTCCATATAGACCGTGGAGATATGAATGGTGAAAATCTTTTATTTTATATAGACAGTAAAATAATGCCAAGACACCATGGACAAACGATAAGGAAATATCACCTTCAACATAAGTAACTAGTTATTAAAGTCATTAATACTAAACCAAATAAAAAGTGCAAAAGAATAGAAATAAAAAGTATTATACTAGACACTTTGTCTTCACCAAGTGATGTAAGAGACTTAGGCAAACATGGCCTTGATTGTCAAGAACTCTTACGATCAATCTTGGATCCCGAGACGACTCACACACTCTACGATGGACAATGGATGATGGTGGTGGATGATGGTGTTGTGATGGTGGTGGGTGGTGGATGAAGTGTGAGAGAGGTGGTGTGCCAAGGGATGAGTTGAAATGAAACCAAACACTCCTATTTATAGGCTGAACAGACGGCTGGGCACGGCCCCGTGTCCGCTGGGCACGGCCCCGTGCCTGTCTGACATTCTCTCTCTTCATTAATTGTAATTCGCAATTACAATTAATGCGCCTGCTGTACTTTCGCCACGCCCCCGTGCTCACTGGGCACGGCCCCGTGGTGGGCAATAGAAGCTTCTATAGGTTTGTCTTTTCTGCTGCTTCTTGGGCACGGCCCCGTGCTGGCTGAGCACGGGGCGTGTTCAGTCTTCTGCCTTCTCTATTTTGCTTGGGAAGATGCCGTTGAGGGGTCGGGCAGTCCACTTATGTTCCTTTCCTTGTATTTATGTTGGATTTAGCTGTCTTTTTGCTTCTTTTGTGTTTTTGAGCTCATTTAATCCTGAAAATACAAAAGGAAGACAAAAACACTCTTTTTCCAATATTAGTACTTAAAAAGGGTTAGTTTTATGCCTCATTTGATGTAATTTATATGTTGCATTTTACACACATCAAATACCCCCACACTTGAACTTTTGCTTGTCCTTAAGCAAAACTCTTTAATATGTGGCTTACACTCCCAAATGGAATGGGTAGAAGAGAAGGTTTTGACTTGTCGTAGAGTGTTGGGAATCCAAGATCTTTTTGGGTTTTATTTTTATCTATTTACAATCCTATTCGTAATGATTTATTTAGAACTTTTCATAGGAGAAATTACTTATTTGGGCATAACATGCCTTTTTAAAATTCCATTTATATACAAGTTCACATACCTCACGGGAGAAATCACTCACACTCGGCCGAAGGTGTATTTTTAGTGAATCCCTCGAGAGCGGCATGGAACTTATTCCTACCATAAGCTTGCCAAGCAATCAATCCTCCTCCTTTTTAACTTTTATACCTTTGTAAATATCAAGAGGACTTTGTGGGTTAAGGGTTAGGCTTGGGTTAAAGGTAGGTGGTTGGGATAGTGGTTTGTGGTTAGTAGAAAAAGGGCGAAAAGCGTAACAAGTGTCGGTTTTCGTAGGATTTTTTTTTTATGAAGCTTTTATTCAAACAAAGTTATTTTTGATGAACTTGTTTGTTTATCTTTTGCTTCATCATCAACACACATTTTTTTTTTTTTAAGGATCATATGAAAAAAAAAAACGAATTTGTTACTAAAACAAAGGGTTAAAAATAAAAAAAGGTTTTGGTGGGTAAAAGGATTTTGGTTTGGGTGATCAAATGAAAAGGTTTAGGCTCAAAGGGGCTAACTAGGGGGATTTTTAGGTAGGTGGTAAAAGAAAAAAGAAAAATAATGGTGTAGAAATAAAAAAGGTTAGTCCTAATGTCTCCATCATTTACTTACTCGGGTTTAAGTTGATAAGGACAGGGAATGTATCGTCATGGCAAGTTCTAGAGTCGTAAGAACCAAGCGGCTATTCACACAAGAAACGAAAAATGAGCATTTAGTCTAAAGATATGTAATTGCATGCTCAATAAAGGCTCAAAACTCACTTTTGTGGGAATGGGTTTTTATGTGATCAAGTATATATAATCAAATTTTAACTAAGTTTGCCATGCCTTTTCATAATTTTCTTATGTTGGTTCTTTTTATCACTACGCTATCGGTTGTAAATTCGTAAAAATATAACCTTTTTGAGAACTTGAATTTCCCGAGTTAAACCTAGACAAGTAAGAAAAATGAAATTTTTGAAAAAAAATTTGGGGTGATTAGCGGTTCGAATAGAGTTTTGTGTAAGGCTTGTATTTAGGACTTGCAAAATTCAAGGTTTTAGCATCCCCCCCACACTTAAATTACACATTGTCCTCAATGTGTCCCAAAAACAAATTTTTAGGTTGATTAGACGTGTAAAATGGTGTTACAAAGCAAAAATTTTGTGTTACTGGGCGCTGAACACGGCCCCGTGTTGTCCGGGCACGGCCCCGTGTTCAAGTGCCAGTAACAAAATTAAAACAAGAGAAGCAGAAGTCTGGACACGGGGGCGTGTTGGGTGAACACGGCCCGTGTCCAGTTACCTGAACTGGGCGTTTTTCTGCAGGGGTTCAGCACGGGGCCGTGTTGGTTGGGCACGGCCCGTGTTGAACCTTCTGAAATGGAGAGAATTGTCGGGTTGCCTTGTTCTTGTGCATGAGGTCATTTTTCTCGTTCCCTTTTCATCCCTTACCACCATGAGTGTGTTTTATTCCTGAAAATTAAAACTAACTAGAAAGCATAAAAATTAATCTAAATTAAACTAAGGATAGTTCCGCGGAATGCCTCCGTGGTGCGCCACGTTTATAAGGGTCCTTGGCTAGACCCAAAGCCGGTCATATGTCACCCAAGTGGGATGTATTGCATCCCATGTTACACCGTCGGAGAGCATCATCCAAGCTTGAGTCTTTGACCTGCATGTAGTTGACCGGGTCTTCGTCCTCAATTCTTTTTCCACATTCAAACTTCACCTCCTTATCCCCAAACTTCAATGTTAACGTTCCGTCATTCATGTCTACCACCGCTTGGGCGGTGGCTAGAAATGGCCTCCCGAGGATGAGAGGGACATCGGTGTCTTCTTCCATGTCTAGGATGACAAATTCGGTGGGGAAAACGAAGTTGTCAACTTTTACCAATAGATTCTCAGCGACACCTTGTGGAAATTTGACGGATCTGTCGGCGAGTTGTATGCTCATCTTTGTAGGGCTTGTTGTTCCTAGGCCGAGTCGTTTGAACATCGATGTGGGCATGAGGTTAATGCTAGCCCCAAGATCGGCTAATGCATTACGAACGGGAGACTCCCCAATCGAGCAAGGAATTGTGAAGCTTCCGGGATCGATTTTCTTTTGTGGAAGTTTGTTGAGCACTAAGGCGGAGCATTCTTTGCCTAAGTTAACTAATTGCAATGATTCAATTTTCCTTTTGTTTGTGAGGAAATCCCTCATAAATTTTGTGTATTTAGGCATTTGGGTTAGGACCTCGATAAAAGGAATATTAACATGCAATTGTTTTCGTAAATTTTCAAATTTAGCAAATTGCTCATCGGTCTTTTGACGATTTAACCTACCAGGGTACGGAATTGGAGGAGTCTTGGTGCTCTCTTGAGTTGGTAGAGAAGCCTTTTCTGACGCAGGAGGAGTCACAGGTTGGCTAGATTGGCTTCTTTCATTTGGCGGCAATGGAGCATCCTCGGGACCCACGGTTCGATTTCTTAATGTGATGAGATGTACTTGTGCCTTCGGGTTGGTTTCGGTATTACTAGGTAACGCGCCTTGTGGTCTCTCGGAGAAATTTTGAGCTAGTTGATTTAATTGTTTTTCAACGTTTTGAATGCTAGCTTGTTGATTTCTAAAATTCGATTCCAATTGTTGAAATCGATCCGAGTTTTTCTTTTCAGTGTCAGAGATGAGGCGAGATACAGTATCTTCAAGCCTTTCTCTTCCACCTTGTTGTTGAGAGAAATTTTGTGGTTGTTGAAAATTAGTTCGTTGGTTTTGTTGGTTACTACTATTGCCGGGATCTCTCCAACCAAGATTTGGGTGGTTACGCCATCCTTGGTTGTAGGTACCCGTTGGAGGACCCGACGGCCTAGGTCTATTATCAATGTAGTTTACCGTTTCTGTTTGTTCATCTAATTCTTTCATACAACTCCAATTTTCATGTGACCCACCACACCCTTCACAAGCCATAACCGAGGCCGTTTTTGTCATTTCTAGCTTTTTGATTTTCGAAGAGAGGGCCTCGATTTGGGCTTGTAAAGAGGTGCTTTCATCAACCTTATGGGCGCCCGGGGCAATAGATTTATTACCTCGGGGAGTGTGCCATTGAAAATTGGTTTGAGCAATTTCCTCAATTTGGTTATATATTTCATTTGGGCGACGATTACCTAAAAGTCCCCCGGAGCTTGAATCAAGTGTTTGTCTTGTGTGTGGTAACAACCCATTGTAGAAAGTGGATACTTGTTGCCACACCGCTAGACCGTGATGAGGACACTTTCTTAGAAGCTCCTTGAACCTTTCCCAAGTTTCATATAAGGATTCCCCATCCTCTTGTGAGTATGTATTAATTTCAGTCATTAATTTAGCCGTTTTAGCAGGAGGGAAATACTTATATAAAAACTTTTGGGCAAGTTCATCCCAAGTGTTTACCGAGCCAACTGGGAGGGTGTTAAGCCAAGCCTTAGCTCGGTCTTTTAGTGAAAATGGAAACATTCGAAGGCGGATGGCGTCATTTGATGCTCCATTGATCCTAAAGGTATCACATATTTCTAAGAAGTTAGTAATATGCAGATGGGGATCCTCGTCCGCAAGCCCATGGAAGGTTGCGGAGTTTTGGAGCATTTGTATCAAATGCGGCCGAAGTTCGAAGTTATTGGCTTCGACATTTGGTGCATTGATAGCGGCGCCGAGATTGCCTACGGTGGATCGTAGGTAATCCATGAGGGTACGTTGATCCGCCATTGGAAGTGGGTCCCCCGAAACTTTCTCTTGATTTTTGGCTTTAAGTCTCTTTCTGAGAAAGCGTTCGGGTTCTTCTAGAGGTTCTTTTATGTCTCTACTAGAACTGGAGCTCATGCACTACGTAGGAAGTTCAAATGTGGCGCCTAGGATCCAAGTCCTGCAATAAAAACAGAAAAGAACGTTGGTCAGAATTTCACCACGGCCCCGTGCTCAGCGAACACGGCCCGTGGTCAGAGGTACAGTGATTGTTTTCTGGATCCCTGTTACTGGGAGTTGGACACGACCCCGTGTTGCACCGACACGGCCCCGTGTTCAGCTCTCTGTACCTCAGAAAATAAAAACTGCCAGTGATGATGCTGGGCACGGCCCGTGTCTGACCGGGCACGGCCCGTGCTGAGCTCTGCAGACGCTGAAAAACTAAGAAAATCCTAAAAATTAAAAAGAAAAATAAAAAAATGATTAGGCCGTTGATTCCTAACTTTCTTAAAATCCTTGTGTCCCCGGCAGCGGCGCCAAAAACTTGATGCGTGTGAAGTGTTATATATATTAGGTGTATATTTTAAGCCCCTTTAACACTTATTTTATCCAAGTTTTAAATTTATAAAACACGATATTTTACTAACACTAAACACACATATGGGCAAGTGCACCCATCGTGAGCGTAGTATAGCGTAGGTAAGATACCGAGGTCGTCCAAGGACACAAGAGCTTTTAGTACCGGTTTATCCTCAACGTCTAATCAAAGTAAAAAGGTTAGAAAAATGTTTTAAACTAAGAAAAATAAAAACTAACTAAAATGCTGAAAATAAAAATAAAATAAAAACAGATAGACAAGATGAATCACTTGGTTCCGACTCGTATCTAGTATAACCTTTGATTATTTCCGCACTTTTGCACATAATTAAGAGATTATCTTAGTTATTGTAGTAGGCCCCTCTTTTGAAGGTGACGTTACCCTCACCCCAGTAGTTTGAGTCAGCAAGGATACAATCCTAAAAGGGTGGATTATTGGAAGATAATGAATTAAGTTATTAATGCAGTATTATGGTAGGCCCCGCTTTTGGCGGTGACGTTACCCTCCGCTAAGTAGTCTGAGTCAGCAGGGATACAGTCCTAAATAGCCGGGTTATAGTATTAATAGTAGTTAACTTATGAGGGGATCAAAGAGTTTGGACCCCCGCCATCCAATACCGTGAAGCATTGAAGGAGGTCCTACTAAATTTGACCCAGGTCCATTACAGGACCTCTAAACGCTGAACAATGGCAAGACCTTTACCAAACCGTTCCCTTAACCCCCGACCAGGTAGCCAACATATCTCCATATAGACCGTGGAGATATGAATGGTGAAAATCTTTTATTTTATATAGACAGTAAAATAATGCCAAGACACCACGGACAAACGATAAGGAAAAATCACCTTCAACATAAGTAACTAGTTATTAAAGTCATTAATACAAAACCAAATAAAAAGTGCAAAAGATTAGAAATAAAAAGTATTATACTAGACACTTTGTCTTCACCAAGTGATGTAAGAGACTTAGGCAAACATGGCCTTGATTGTCAAGAACTCTTACGATCAATCTTGGATCCCGAGACGACTCACACACTCTACGATGGACAATGGATGATGGTGGTGGATGATGGTGTTGTGATGGTGGTGGGTGGTGGATGAAGTGTGAGAGAGGTGGTGTGCCAAGGGATGAGTTGAAATGAAACCAAGCACTCCTATTTATAGGCTGAACAGATGGCTGGGCACGGCCCCGTGTCCGCTGGGCACGGCCCCATGCCTGTCTGACATTCTCTCTCTTCATTAATTGTAATTTGCAATTACAATTAATGCGCCTGCTGTACTTTCGCCACGCCCCCGTGCTCACTGGGCACGGCCCCGTGGTGGGCAATAGAAGTTTCAATAGGTTTGTCTTTTCTGCTGCTTCTTGGGCACGGCCCCGTGCTGGCTGAGCACGGGGCGTGTTCAGTCTTCTGCCTTCTCTATTTTGCTTGGGAAGATGCCGTTGAGGGGTCGGGCAGTCCACTTATGTTCCTTTCCTTGTATTTATGTTGGAATTAGCTGTCTTTTTGCTTATTTTGTGTTTTTGAGCTCATTTAATCCTGAAAATACAAAAGGAAGACAAAAACACTCTTTTTCCAATATTAGTACTTAAAAAGGGTTAGTTTTATGCCTCATTTGATGTAATTTATATGTTGCATTTTACACACATCATAGTCCACATCAGTTGTATTCACGTGCTGCTTTCACTTCTGCTTCCCGTGAGACTTGGCATTCTCGTTTGGGTCATCCGTCTGATGATGTTTTGTCTAGATGTTCGTTTTTACATCTGACAAACAAACCCACACACACACATTGTACAGCTTGTAGTGTTTCAAAATAGACTAGATTGCCTTTTACATCAGTTGTATCCCATTCTACTTTACCTTTACATGTTATACATTGTGATATTTGGGGTGCGTCACCGGTTATATCTAGAGATGGATACCGATATTTCATTACGTTCATTGATGATTTTAGTATATTTACATGGATGTATCCTTTGATTTGTCGTTCTCAAGCGGTCGGTTGTTTTCGGCACTTCAAACCGCTTGTTGAGAACCTCTTCTCCTGTACCATCAAACACCTTCAGTGTGATGGTGCTCCTGAGCTCATTCGTGGTCCTATGTGTAACACCCCGAAATTTATAAAATTTAAAATCAGGATAATAAAGTGTTAACAAACTAACTAGGAATTTATAACCCAGTTAGTTAAGAGTCTTGAAGTGACTTATATTAAGGTTGAAATACCTAAACTTTAAGTTAAACAAAAGTTGAGGGACCAATTTAATAAAAACTGAAACTTTAATGATTAAATAACAAATAACTCACCAAACACACATATGTGTGTGTGCTTGGATCGATCAGAAGAAGAGGGCGACCAGGGGGTTTCTTTCAAACCCTAAAATTCACAAAAAACTCACAAATTGGAAGCCTAAATCAAGTCTAAATCGAAATCTGAATGCACATTAGTGATCACCTCGACGAAGGGATCAAAAGGTATGCAAAATTTTGGTATTTTGATTCTTGTTCAGTTTTAGGTTAATTGAGAAAATCAAAAATTGAGCTTGAATATATGATGCATGGATGAAATTAGAAGTAACATGATGTTTAGGGATAAAACCCTAGATGAATTCTTGTTGAAATTTAGTATAATAATTCTAGAGATTTTAATCACCATTGTAGGTGATTATTGGGTTTGTAGAGACTAGATAAACACTAGGATTGTGAATACTATTCTAGTGAAAACTGAATTCATGTATTAAAGTCAGTATTATTGATGTTGAAATTTAGTGCAAATCGCCTAATTGAAGTGAATGTAGATGAAAATAATATATCAAGTACCTAGTAATGATTATGTAAGAATCTGACCCGCTAGGTGTTTGTTGAAACGCCTAAGTGAGGAGTAAAATGTTAAAAATCGGACAAAAACGCAGATTCGAATATCATAATGAATTGTGTGTTATTGATTATAAACGAGTTCTAAATTGATTGTGAATGGAACTCTTTAGGTAAAGAATCCGGATCGTCAAGCGGACAAGCCGGAGGCGATACGCGTTTGAAGGGCGTTCTTTAAAGGTACGCGACCTATGGTTTCGTTACATTATGTTATATATTTATTCTAGTTAGTTGTTATGGAATATAGTCGAACAAGAAAACCCGTTAAGTCACGGAAGTGACAACGTGCTTTAGACAAGTAAAACGGGTCAAAACATGTGTTAGAAATAGAGTTTGGATGTGTCTTGAAAGGGGCATCCACGTTCGGCATCCAAACGGGTCAAAATAAGTTGAGTTGTAAAAAAAACATGAACCTTTGTAGAAGGATTAAAGTTCGGAATATTTGCTTGTCAAATGATTTCGAAAAGCATGGTTAAATCCTTGGAATTAAGCATGATAGTTATTGCAAAAGCACCCTCGGGAGGGGAGCGAAAAGCCATAATTGGTAAACATGGAAACGGGTGAAATGGCCTAAAACTAGTGATGTCAATAATACAAGTTATGGAACTTGTAAACAAATGGGTCAAATAAACAAGAGATGAATTATAAGCCAACTGATTTTGAAATGATATTTTTATGCAAATCGTGTTGATAAACGCGTCCGTAATTAAATTACGGTCGCATAGGAAAAAGAATCGGCTAAAACGGACGCACGAGTCAAAAGTTATGTCGAATTGAAGTTTGTATTTGTTAAAAATAGTGCTGGGCTGATTTGCAGCTCCAGCTAACAAACAGTCTGTCAAAAATACATGGTGGCGTCGCGCCACGGCAAAAGACACCCACCGTCGCGCGACACGACGGCGGTGGCGGGCCTCGACGGCCACCCCCCCTTCTTCGTCGCGCGGCGCGACCGCCCAGCAACGTGAAATTTTCTTGTTTTCAATATGTTTGAGCACGGAACTTGTTTATACTTGATTTTTAAAGTGCCAAAACTAAATATTTTCATGGTTTTGACCGTAGGTGAAGGTGACGGACTAAATCCGGATGGCGATCAAGCAATTATCAAGAACCGAACGCACCAAATGAAGCTTTCGCATTTTGTCTATTTTGTTTTAGTAATATGTAGACACTTGAAACTATGTTTTTAAAAGTCATCTAGTAGGATGATAACTTGATTGATATGGTCAAGTTAGATCTTAAAATCGTGAAAGTTTTTGTAAACTCGTAACTTTTTGTACTAAATGTATGTTTTGGTATCATAAATCTTGTTATTTTAAGTTGGGTCTTACAAGTTGGTATCAGAGCTAAGGGTTGTCAATAAAGTGTGTTCGGTTCAAGCTTGATCAAGCATCTGGTAAGAGTTAATTGTTTTAAGTAGATTTAGAGAATATAGAAATGAAACATGAACTAATATGCACGAAAAGAGTGTGTAAGCTCACTCAAACACGGGAAGTGCATGAAACAAGAACGGTTGAATCAAGTTATGAACTTGATTGAATCAAAACAAGTAAATCATATGTTATAGATGAAATGTTTAACAGTTAATGTAAACATTTCAGTATTAAAGATGGCGGATGAAAGTAACGATGATGTGGTGCCGAGAGTCACCGAACAAATGAGAGAAGTGATTGCCGAGGAGGTTGGAAAGGCAATCGAAAATAGTTTGTCCGGTTTTATCGATAAGATTCAAAACACGGTTCTATCAGTAGTGGACGAGAGAATCAAGAAATTGGAAGATAATGCCAATATAACAAAGGAGAAGTCCGGAGGACGAAAGCCTTGTTCATACAAAGAATTCATGGCGTGTAAACCGCCAGTCTTTAACGGGGAGGTTGACCCGATAATATGCCAACGATGGCTAAGGAAAATAGAAGGAGTGTTTGAAAGGACCCATTGTGATGAAGATGGCTACGTAGCCTATGGTACGGGTCAGTTAAGGGGTCAAGCGAAAGACTGGTGGGATAACAAGAAGAAAGAAATTGGAAGTGAAGCGGCTAAGGCTATGACATGGGATGAATTTAAGACACCGTTTCTTAAACATCATAGTCCTAAGGCAGTTGTTAACAGAATCAAAGAAGAATTCATGCAACTTAGACACAAGGGTGAGTCCATTGACAAAATCACGGGAACGTTCATGGATAAAATGAAGTTTTGTGATAAACAGATAACGAACGAAGAACAGAAGATATATTATTATTACAATATGTCGAGCGCCGAGTATAGGGAGTTTATGACTCCTTCAAACTATGAGACCCTTACCGAGATCATAAATGTTGCTCGGGAATGGGAGATTGAATTGAAAACGCAAGTTGAACGGGGCGAACGAAGGGCACATGATGTTAATCCAAGCCCTACCAAGAAAGCGCGAACGAACGAAATAGTGAAGAAATCGGATGCAAAAGGGGGGTCGCCAAATTGCAAAATATGTGGAAAGGGTCATAGGGGCGAATATCGCTTCAAGGATAAACCTTGCCCCATATGTCGGAAAATGGGACATATGGCTTCATCATGCCCGGAAAAAGTGACGGTTTGCTACAATTGTTATCGTCCGGGTCACAAGAAATCGGAATGCTCAAAACTAGTGGGAAAGAAAGACGGGCAAGACACGAAAGGGGAAGCCCCGAAGGCAAAGGCTAGATCTTTCCACTTGACTGCCGCAGAAGCAAAAGTTGAACCCGAAGTGGTTTCAGGTATATTTGCTGTAAACTCGATTCCTGCACGTATATTATTTGATACGGGTGCGAATAAATCCTTTATTTCATATGGGTTTATTAGACATCCTTCATTTGTTCTAACAAAATTACATATGCCTTTAGAAGTAGAGATAGGTAATAACAAGAGTTTTATCATTTGTGATGTATGCGAAAATTGTAAATTGAGCATTGACGATGAAGAATACACAATAGACTTGATCCCAATGTCGATGGGAGAATTTCAAGTGATCGTGGGTATGGATTGGTTGTCCCGATACCACGCAAAGGTGGCATGTTTCTGAAAGGAAATAAAACTGACATCTCCTAGCAGAAAGCACGTTACGATATACGGTGAAAAAGGGGGTAACCCGGTGGTATGCACAATGCTAGAAGCTCACAAACTTATGAAACATGGATGCAAGGCATATATGGTATACGCAAATGAGTTGGAGAAAGAATCCCTCAAAATCGGAGACGTGCCGGTGGTATGCGATTATAAAGATGTGTTCCCGAAAGATTTACCGGGAATACCACCAGAACGGGAGATAGAGTTCGGAATCGAATTGATTCCGGGCGCGAAACCTGTGGCCAAGGCACCATATCGGCTCGCGCCGTCGGAGCTACAAGAATTGATGTCTCAAATCCAAGAACTGCTCGACAAAGGGTTTATCCGACCGAGTGTATCCCCGTGGGGCGCACCAGTACTATTTGTGAAAAAGAAGGATGGCAGTATGCGTATGTGTATCGACTACCGGGAGTTAAACAAACTCACGGTGAAAAATCGATACCCACTTCCAAGAATTGATGACTTGTTTGACCAGCTACAAGGAGCGAGTTGGTTCTCAAAGATTGATCTCAGATCGGGTTATCACCAGTTGAAAGTCAAGGAGGAAGACGTACCGGAGACGGCCTTTCGTACGTGGTACGGACACTATGAGTTCCTCGTGATGCCCTTTGGGTTGACTAATGCACCCGCGGCTTTTATGGATCTCATGAACCGGGTTTGCAAACCTATGCTGGATAAGTCGGTAATCGTATTTATCGATGACATTTTAGTGTATTCGAAGGATGAAGCTGAGCATGTGTATCATTTGCAAGAAGTGTTAGAGACACTCAGACGAGAAAAGCTGTATGCAAAATTCTCAAAGTGCGCCTTCTGGTTACGAGAGGTGCAATTTCTTGGGCATATCATTAGTGCCGACGGGGTACTAGTGGATCCGTCGAAAGTAGAAGCCGTGTCAAAATGGAACACTCCAAAGAATCCCTCAGAAATCCGAAGCTTTTTAGGGCTCGCGGGATATTATCGGAGATTCATACAAGATTTCTTCAAAATTTCCTTACCATTAACCAAATTGACTCGTAAGGAGGAAAGATTTGTATGGGGCGTTGAACAAGAGAAAGCTTTCCAAACACTCAAAGAAAAGTTAACTCACGCTCCGGTGTTAACATTACCGGAAGGGGTTGACGACATGGTGGTTTATTCGGATGCGTCGCATTCGGGGCTTGGATGTGTTTTAATGCAACGAGGCAAGGTCATAGCCTATGCCTCGAGGCAACTAAAGATCCATGAAAAGAAATACCCGACTCATGACTTGGAGCTGGCAGCAATGGTTTTTGCCTTAAAAATATGGAGACATTATTTGTATGGAGTAAAATGTACTATCTTTACTGACCATAAAAGTTTGAAATATTTCTTCGATCAGAAGGAATTAAACATGAGGCAAAGGCGGTGGTTAGAAACGGTCAAGGATTTCGATTGTGAAATACACTATCACCCCGGGAAAGCCAATGTAGTGGCAGATGCGTTGAGCCGAAAGGCAGATTGTGCCCCGATAAGGGTACAATCAATGCAGCTTACTGTGACCTCGGGCTTACTAGAATGAATCCGAGGAGCACAAGTTGAAGCAGTAAAGGTGGAGAACTGGAAGAAGGAAAGAATTGTTTGCCAATTCAAGGATCTCGAAGAAGGCAACCACGGATTGAAAACACGTTTCAATAGAATTTGGGTTCCTAACACATGTGGAGTTAAAAAGCTCCTACTCGATGAAGCTCACAAATCCCGTTATTCCATTCATCCGGGGGCGACCAAGATGTATAACGACTTGAAACAAAACTATTGGTGGCCCGGAATGAAAAGGGATGTAGTGAAATACGTGGAGAAGTGCCTAACATGCCTACAAGTCAAGGCGGAACACCAAAAACCATACGGTAAACTCCAACCGTTGGAAATTCCGGTTTGGAAATGGGAACATGTTACAATGGACCTATTAACCAAACTACCAAAGACGAACCGCGGGTTTGATGCTATATGGGTAGTTGTTGATAGATTGACCAAGAGGGCTCATTTTATCCCGATACGTGAAACATATACGTCCAAAAAGATGTCTGAAGTTTACACTAATGAGATAGTGGCACGCCACGGAGTACCGGTATCCATCGTGTCCGATAGGGATACCCGGTTCACTTCAAATTTTTGGCGAGACTTCCAAGAGCAAATGGGAACCAAATTGTTCATCAGCACTGCGTACTGATTGGTACATTTTAGGTGCACTCTTGTTTGAATTAACTATAATAAAAATGTACCGATATTCTTAGAAAATATATCACTTTGATCGGTTTTTATAGTTTGTAGGTTGAATAATAAAATGAGCTAAAGCGATTAATATTTAATGATTTAGTGATTAAGTTTCTCACTTGGTTTATAAATAAATGTTGAATTAAATGGCAAATTAATTTCTGGTCATCACACTTTAATGGAAATAAATGTTGAATTGTTTTGTGATGTTGCAGCATATCTCGAGAGTCAAAGTGGAAATTAAAGGGAAATTATAAAATATAAACATGTGAGCTTCTTTGACACGTGCACATGGAACATTGCAAATAAGGGATTGTCAGCCAACATTGAAAAGGCAGACTTGAGCATCATAATTATCATCACTTCAAGAGCAGAGATACAAGGTTTTAAAAAGAAAAAAACAAACATCATCATCACATCTTTGACGGCTGTGACTTCTTTGAATATCACGCATACATTGAGTGGACTTCCCTTTCTTTTGGATTGGGCCAATAGAAGACACACGCATACATTGAGTGGGCTACGAAAGTTGGCAGCAACATTAATAATAACTTGGGGTCTCTCAATATTCAAGAAACATCATTCATATAATATCATCATCAGCCCATCGATTGGCAGCCCATACATCACTTTTGGGCTCTTGTGCAACTGAAATATCATCGATTGGAAGCAGCCATAGGGAGGATTACGAACAACTCTTAGGGGGGGGGGGGGTTCTAAGCTTGAAACTGACGACACAAAACAACATCATCATCAGAGACACCACTCAACCGAACCAATCATGTCTTCATCACTATTTCAAGCTTGTGATCGCGCCTCTCCAACAATGAGCGGATAGTCTCGTCGGTTTCGCCCCGGTGTAGATGTTGTAAGATTTCTAGGGTTTATACATTTGTATTTTAATTTGGTTTTGTGACAAATTGTTTAGTATTTGAAACCTTTGATAATTGTCTTGCATTTGTTTCGAATTCGTAAATTGTCGAGTGATGATAAAATTTGACTTTGCGAAATGGTTATGTGCAATTATGCCTTATCATAGGTTAGGATTTACATGTCCAAGGCAACGAAGTGCATTATGGTCCGTTGTCTATGACGTTGATAGCAATTGGCACCTAAGTTTCGTGATAGTAATCCGTTAATCACTATATGCAATTGAATCAAGTTAAAACATGTAGGAACCCTAGGTCTTGCAATTATCGAACCGGGTGTGATCCGTATTCTCAATTCTTGTTTCAACTTTCTAGTTAGTATTTTAGTTGCAATTTTAGTTAATCAAAAGTGTTTTAGATAATACCCATTGTCGGTTCATTCCGATTTATTTTCAAATCAATTGAACAAATAAAATTAGCAAACTTCATAATCACGTTGTACATTGTTTGTAAATAGTCTAACTTATCGAACGGGTCGTGCGATACTGACCACCTGCTCTTCGTGGATACGATACCCGACTTCCCCTAGCTACCTAGGTTTAATTGGGTTTTTTACTAATCGGGACGACACGGTCACGATCACGTACCATCCTCAGATGGATGGACAGAGTGAAAGAACAATACAAACATTGGAGGACATGCTACGAGCATGTATTATTGACTTCGGAGGTAGTTGGGATGTTTATCTACCATTGGTCGAGTTTTCGTACAATAACAGCTACCATGCTAGTATCGGGATGGCACCGTATGAAATGCTTTACGGTGGGAAGTGCCGGACCCCGGTGTGTTGGGGTGAGGTGGGTCCATGTGAACTCGCCCATAAAGATATAGTTCGAGCCACTAATGAAAAGATTGATGTAATTCGGGCACACTTGAAAGCGGCTCAGGATAGACAAAAATCGTATGCGGACAAAAGGAGAAGACCGACCGAGTTTCAGGTAGGCGACAAGGTCATGCTTAAGGTATCCCCATGGAAGGGGCTTATCCGGTTTAGAAAGAGAGGAAAATTAAGCCCAAGATTTATTGGGCCGTTTAAGATTGTCGAACGAGTAGGAAAGGTAGCATACCGTCTTGAACTACCGGAAGAATTAAGCGGAATTCATAGCACATTCCATGTGTCACATCTTCGGAAATGTCTAGCGGACGAAACAGCTTATGTCCACTACGATGATATCGAGGTGGATGATAGCCTTAATTATGTGGTGAAGCCAATTGCGATTTTGGACCGCAAGGTGAAAATCCTAAGGAGATCAATCAAGTAAGAGTCAAATGGGAACACAGGAAGGGTTCGGATACCACGTGGGAATCCGAAGAGGAGATGCAACGACTCTACCCTACATTATTGGGTACGTAATTCGGTTTCGGGGACGAAACCCTTTTTAAGGGGGGGGGGTGGACTTGTAACACCCCGAAATTTATAAAATTTAAAATCAGGATAATAAAGTGTTAACAAACTAACTAGGAATTTATAACCCAGTTAGTTAAGAGTCTTGAAGTGACGTATATTAAGGTTGAAATACCTAAACTTTAAGTTAAACAAAAGTTGAGGGGCCAAATTAATAAAAACTGAAACTTTAATGATTAAATAACAAATAACTCACCAAACACACACATGTGTGTGTGCTTGGATCGATCAGAAGAAGAGGGCGACCAGGGGGTTTCTTTCAAACCCTAAAATTCACAAAAAACTCACAAATTGGAATCCTAAATCAAGTCTAAATCGAAATCTGAATGCACATTAGTGATCACCTCGACGAAGGGATCAAAAGGTATGCAAAATTTTGGTATTTTGATTCTTGTTCAGTTTTAGGTTAATTGAGAAAATAAAAAATTGAGCTTGAATATATGATGCATGGATGAAATTAGAAGTAACATGATGTTTAGGGATAAAACCCTAGATGAATTCTTGTTGAAATTTAGTATGATAATTCTAGAGATTTTAATCACCATTGTAGGTGATTATTTGGTTTGTAGAGACTAGATAAACACTAGGATTGTGAATACTATTCTAGTGAAAACTGAATTCATGTATTAAATTCAGTATTATTGATGTTGAAATTTAGTGCAAATCGCCTAATTGAAGTGAATGTAGATGAAAATAACATATCAAGTACCTAGTAATGATTATGTAAGAATCTGACCCGCTAGGTGTTTGTTGAAACGCCTAAGTGAGGAGTAAAATGTTAAAAATCGGACAAAAACGCAGATTCGAATATCATAATGAATTGTGCGTTATTGATTATAAACGAGTTCTAAATTGATTGTGAATGGAAATCTTTAGGTAAAGAATCCGGATCGTCAAGCGGACAAGCTGGAGGCGATACGCGTTTGAAGGGCGTTCTTTAAAGGTACGCAACCTATGGTTTCGTTACATTATGTTATATATTTAGTCTAGTTAGTTGTTATGGAATATAGTCGAACAAGAAAACCCGTTAAGTCACGGAAGTGACAACGTTCTTTAGACAAGTAAAACGGGTCATAACATGTGTTAGAAATAGAGTTTGGATGTGTCTTGAAAGGGGCATCCACGTTCGGCATCCAAACGGGTCAAAACAAGTTGAGTTGTAAAAAAAACATGAACCTTTGTAGAAGGATTAAAGTTCGGAATATTTGCTTGTCAAATGATTTCGAAAAGCATGGTTAAATCCTTGGAATTAAGCATGATAGTTATTGCATAAGCACCCTCGGGAGGGGAGCGAAAAGCCATAATTGGTAAACATGGAAACGGGTGAAATGGCCTAAAACTAGTGATGTCAATAATACAAGTTATGGAACTTGTAAACAAATGGGTCAAATAAACAAGAGATGAATTATAAGCCAACTGCTTTTGAAATGATATTTTTATGCAAATCGTGTTGATAAACGCGTCCGTAATTAAATTACGGTCGCATAGGAAAAAGAATCGGCTAAAACGGACACACGAGTCAAAAGTTATGTCGAATTGAAGTTTGTATTTGTTAAAAATAGTGCTGGGCTGATTTGCAGCTCCAGCTAACAAACAGTGTGTCAAAAATACATGGTGGCGTCGCGCCACGGCAAAAGACACCCATCGTCGCACGACGCGACGACGGTGGCGGGCCGCGACGACCACCCGCCTTCTTCGTCGCGCGGCGCGACCGCCCAGCAACGTGAAATTTTCTTGTTTTCAATATGTTTGAGCACGGAACTTGTTTATACTTGATTTTTAAAGTGCCAAAACTAAATATTTTCATGGTTTTGACCGTAGGTGAAGGTGACGGACTAAATCCGGATGGCGATCAAGCAATTATCAAGAACCGAACGCACCAAATGAAGCTTCCGCATTTTGTCTATTTTGTTTTAGTAATATGTAGACACTTGAAACTATGTTTTTAAAAGTTATCTAGTAGGATGATAACTTGATTGATATGATCAAGTTAGATCTTAAAATCGTGAAAGTTTTTGTAAACTCGTAACTTTTTGTACTAAATGTATGTTTTGGTATCATAAATCTTGTTATTTTAAGTTGGGTCTTACACTATAGCTCGTTTTCTTTCATATTCTGGCATTGCTTATCGAATTTCATTTCCCTATACTCCCCAACAAAATGGGGTTGCTGAGCGGAAAAACCGCCATCTTTCTGAGGTAGCTCGAGCTTTATTGTTTCATGCTCGGTTACCAAAGAAATTCTGGTATGATGCATATGCCACTGCTGCCTTCCTTATTAACCGGTTACCATCACTGGTTCTTCATCACTGATCTCCTTATGAGGTTCTTTTTGGATCTCATCCCGATTACTCTCTTCTTCGTACTTTTGGGTGTTTGTGTTATCCGTTTCTAGGTGATACTCGAGCAGATAAACTTTCACCCAAGTCTACTCCTTGTATCTTTGTTGGCTATGCTCCATCTCATCTTGGTTATCTTTGTTATGATCCTCATACGTCTTGTACGTATACTTCTTGACATGTTCGATTCCATGAGTTGATTTTTGACATTCCGGGGAGTTCTACTACTCCCACAGCTTCTTCAGATTCTATTCCTTTCTCCATTCCTCCTCCTTCGCTTTCTACTTCTGTTTCTTCTCTTTCTTCTTCATCTTATCCTATTAGTCCTTCCTCATCTTCTCATGTTACTCCCTCTCTTGATATTACTTCACCTTCTTTTCCTCCTTGTCCTCATCCTCCTTCTCCTCCTCCTCCTCCTACTACTACCACCACCACCACCACCACCACCACCACCACCACCACTACTACTACTCATGTTCCAACTCACCCGATGGTTACACGATCTCGTGATCATACACGACAACCGCGTCAGTTTCCTGATCATGTTCTTTTTCATGTCTCTACTACTCCCACCACTGAGCCTTCCACATTTCGACAGGCTCAACAGTATTCTGTTTGGTGGGATGCGATGCGTATACACGACAACCGCGTCAGTTTCCTGATCATGTTCTTTTTCATGTCTCTACTACTCCCACCACTGAGCCTTCCACATTTCGACAGGCTCAACAGTATTCTGTTTGGTGGGATGCGATGCGTGCTGAGATTGATGCTCTTCATGCTAACCAGACTTGGCGTCTGGTTCAGGCTCCCACTGACGCCAACATTGTTGGTTGTAAGTGGGTTTACAGGATTAAACATAATCCTGATGGATCAGTGAGTCGTTATAAAGCCCGGCTTGTTGCCAAGGGCTTTCATCAGACTGAGGGTATTGACTACACTAAGACTTTTAGTCCTGCGGTCAAACCTACTACTATTCGTCTAGTTCTTTCAGTAGCTTTCTCTCGAGGGTGGTCTATTCGTCAGGTTGATGTCAACAATGCGTTCTTACATGGGGATCTTTCTGAGACTGTGTATATGACCCAGCCCCCAGGCTTTGTTGACTCATCTAGACCACATTATGTTTGTCTCCTGCAGAAGGCTCTTTATGGCCTAAAGCAGGCTCCTAGAGCTTGGTTTTCCAAGCTATCCACCGCTCTGCTTGCTGATGGTTTTACCCAGTGTCTTTCATATGTATCTCTCTTTGTTTACAGTCGAGATTTGATACTTTGTTATGTCTTGATCTATGTTGATGACATCATTATTACTGGGAGCTCATCTGATTTTGTTACTGGTTTGATTGGGCGCTTGCACTCTTAGTTTGCGCTCAAGGATTTGGGACAGTTATCATATTTTCTGGGTATTCAGGCTACATTTTCTGAGGATGTCTTACATTTATCATATCAGCGCTACTTACTTGATTTGTTACAACGCACGGGTCTTGCCGATTACCGTCCATTATCTACACCTTTCTCTTCTGGTAGACAGCTTTCTCGGCACACTGGTGATCCTTTGTCTGATTCTACTATGTATCGGAGCACTGTCGGTGCATTACAGTATCTTGTGTTGACACGACCAGAGATTGCTTATGCGGTCAGTAAGGTGTCACAGTTTCTTTAGACGCCTACTGATCGACACTGGGTCGCTGTCAAACGGATTTTGCGGTATCTTAAGGGTACTATTTCTCATGGGTTGTGTATACGTCGGTCTACTTGTGTTGATTTACATACTTATAGTGATGCTGACTGGGCTGGGTGTCCTGATGATCGACGTTCTACCACAGGTTATTGTGTTTTTTCTTGGGCCCAACCTCATCAGTTGGAGTTCCAAGAAACAATATACAGTTGCTAGGTCAAGTACTGAGGCTGAGTATCGAGCTCTTGCTCATACAGCTGCTGAGTTACGATGGATTACATCTATACTACATGAGTTACATATCACTATGACTTGTCCACCGTCTCTTTGGTGTGACAATATTGGAGCTACATATCTTGTAGTCAACCCAGTGTTTCATCAGTGCACCAAACACTTGGAGATGGACTTGCATTTTATTCGGGACATGGTTTTGGGTGGTACTTTACATGTTCGGTATGTTCCCCTCTACATTTCAGATTGCAGATATTTTGACTAAAGGATTGTCTGGTGTTCATTTCGACAGTATGAGGTCCAAGCTTCACGTGGATGCTCCTCGTTCAGCTTGAGGGGGCATATTAGAGTGTGTATGTTAGTTAGTATGTTGAGTTAGTTATTGACAGTTGTCATGGTTAGTTGTTTAGCATGCGGTAGTTAGGTGGTTGTATCTATAATGTCATAGTCTGTATCTTTGAACTATTCTATTCTAGGAGATTGAGATGTTACTCTTGTTTCAGTATCTAATTATTCTATGCGACTATGCCTGTAAGTTGAGTGGTTTCTTAGGAAAAAAGTCAAGAGAAAAATTATTTGTAAATTTCATTTTATAACACTATATATAAAGTTGCCAGTAATCGGCAGAAAAATTAAGAATTGATAAAAGTCGCAACCTTCTTAAGTCCTTAATAAGGAGTAAGGTTCAATCGAAAGTATCGCTCTAAGAAGGGTGTGCTAAATTCCAATTTCTCAGGGTAAGTTAAGCCCTGGATATATAGGAACATTCGGGAAATCGAATGCGACAAAGGTCAATCGCCTATAAGCTAAAACCTATATAAGGAGCTTAGTGGAGTTCACAATGTGACCCACACTGATGATTTAAGGATAGGTTTCGCCAATAAGTCGAAACACATTATCACGTAATGATAGGCAGAAGAGCTACGCAGATCCAAAGCGTAAATCTTTTCACTTCGAAGTAGGTGACAAGGTGTTGCTTAAAGTATCACCCTGGAAGGGAGTGATGCGATTTGGTAAGAAAGGCAAGCTAAGCCCGAGATACATAGGACCTTTCGAGGTTATCGAACGTGTCGGGTCAGTTGCCTATAAGTTAAACTTACCTGAAGAGCTCAGTGGAATTCACAACGTGTTCCACATCTGCAATCTGAAAAAGTGTTTCGCTGACGAATCACTGGTAATACCGCATACAAATGTGCATATAGATGAGAGCTTAAAGTTTGTGGAAAAACCATTGTCGATTGAGGATCGACAGGTCAAGAAGCTTCGAAGGAAGCATGTGCCTATTGTAAAGGTCAAATGGGATGCCCGTAGAGGTCCCGAATATACGTGGGAGGTTGAGTCCACGATGAAAGAAAAGTACCCTTATTTATTTCAGTAAATCTCGGGTCGAGATTTATTTTAAGGGGGTGAGGATGTAACACCTCGAAAAATTCGTGTTCAATGAAATAACGACACGTATCATGTAAGACAAAAAGCGTTGTAAACCCGGATTTAATAAAGATGTTTTGGCAGGATTTAAAAGTGGCGTCATGTTAATTTTCACCTCTGAACGACCTCATTTATAAATCCCAAGACCCAAGTATATATATCTTAAACATCTAATATATCTTAAATCCAGAAATGTGTTGACAACAATTGAATTCGAAGTGCATGATAGGTTCGTATGGAAATTTCTACGGTAAACCTTCTTGTTCGGCACTTTTGAAAAGGATCCAAGCAAACATAACATAATGGTAGGATATGTAACTGTTAAAGACCCATAATAGAGGCCCCAAACTGACAAAACAAGTCCCAAATTCGAAAACCACGAGTTGCCCTTTCAAAACACCAAAGAACAACAACTTTTGGTTTCTGCCCGAGGCTTGCGCACCGCAAGCATGCACCCTTACGGTGCGCAAGCAGGTGCCCAGCAACAGAAAACCGGCTGTTGCCTGTTTAATCGCATTTTTCGACCTTTGAACGATTTTCCTCATCTCCCTTGGCCCCTAAACAATCCCTAAACATCTAAGGACACTTGTAAATAACTTGTGGTCAGTAGTAGACTTATTTGTCAACACTTTGTGGTGCCTTGATCACTATATAAAGCTCCAATGTGCAAACACTTTGATCATTCCTTCCTCAAACACCTTCTGATCAATTGTGGAGCACAAGAGCACCTTCCAGGCCTTCCTCATCAATCATTAGACACTTATAAGTTTGCTTAACCTTCTTAAATTGAGTTTAGCTTAGTTATTTAGCTAAAAGTCAAACCATCGTAATTACGGTTTGACTTCGAGATTAATTAATAATGACTCAGTCAAATCTCGAATTAAAAGTACCTTTAAGTAGGTAATTATGTGGGTAATAAACCCTTAAAAGGGTTCCCCCTGATTCCCACTCTAACTAGGTCAAATGTCGGGTCAAACTTACTAATAAAAAGTCAACAGGATACTTAGTTTCTAATTTATGCATGATTAGCAATGTAGAACACATACAACCTGTTTGATCATTAATATAACTTGGTAATTAGTGTAAGAACATGTCTAAACATGTTCAACCCGACAATTTCCTGTTTAGACCCGGTTCGGAACCGAAAGTCGCATAGTTTGACTTATACTTTGACTTTCAGTTCTGACCCGTTATGGTATGTTTTAGAAATACCTTAGAGCTTCATTTGGACCAGGTTGCATGCTAGTATAACCCTCTGTGATTATACACCATGGTTCATTAGTTAACTGATTAATACGCATGATTCCGTTAAATGCTCATATGTTGACCATTATGCCCTTATTACCTTAAAACGGGATTTTTGGAAATGTAAAAGAGTAGAAACTTTAATTACTGATATACAAACTTGTATGCAAAATTTGACATCAGTTGGAGGTGTAGGTTAAGAGTTATGCTCGTTAGCGTAAAATGAAAGCTTTATGTTAATTAAACGGCGCAATTAGCGTATAGCCTAGTTAAGCCTACTTTTTGGTATCAAACTTAATACCCACTGATGTAATATATTATTTTGGGATTTTTGAATATTTTTAATTAATTTTAGGCTGAGCGTAACTCATAGTCGTAGGCTTAATCCGGTAATTGTCGGTTTTGCCCTTACGGGCCATAAAATGAGTTTTACATATCTAAACGACTCCAAACCTTTTGCTACTGATCACATATGATGAATAAATTATTTTAAGCCTCTTGGAATAATAAAAATATCAGCTTTATGTATCGAACCCGGAAATGGCCTTTAATCGCCTTTTTAAGCGTTTTTAACGCATAGTATGTACTAAAACTATTTTAAACATACAAGGGTTGATACCTACTGATATTTGAGGTAAATTATAATATTTTAACAGTAAGAAAAAGTCCTTAAAATCAGACTTCAGTTTTGAGCTTTTCGGCTTATGTGAAATTACCAAAATGCCCCTACGGTGCATAGTTTGGTTATAATTAGTAAATTTCACATATATACTTTAGCCTACTGATATAACTTAGCAAATTGATTATCTTTGCTGATTACATCAGACCTGTAACTCAGGATATTACTTAAACTCTTTTATCACCTTATAAATGACCAAACTACCCCTACGGGGCGTAGTTTGTGTTTAAATTCGTTTTGGGCATAATAAAAGACATCTTACTGATGTCACAACATATATGAAGCATATTAACTTAGGAAACCTGTAAATGGCTCATATGAATACCCGTTACGCTTATTACGCGTTCGGTTCGGTTTATGTAACTAGTTTACATAAAATAGCCTAAACGGGTCAAACCTTGACGGTTTTATCTCAAAATCCAGAATGTGTATGAAATACCCATATTAAACAAGTCTCTGAACTTGTCGGGTCTAAATCACATTCTATCCGGTCTTCGCTTAATCGTGCGTACGAACCGTGTCTTTTGAAACTAACCGGTCTAAGCTTAAGCTTAACTAAAGACCCGTTAGGATTCTAATAGGTTATTATAAACCTTCATTCCAGATTAGGAGTACCAATAAAAGCTACTTGCGTTTGCTTGTTGTGATTTATACTTTGCTCAGGTAAATACTTTTAACTTATTTTCCCTATACGGGCTTGGGTTACGGTATATAGAATACCGCTTGATCGGGCATCAAATCTTCCATCGTTGGGTGGTTAATTGAATAATTTGATCGGCTCGTTTAAACAGTCTTGTTACTTAAAGCCTTTGGGGGGTTAATGACCATGTCCCGGATATCCTTGGCATCATTTTACGAAATGGCCACGACTTAAGCGCGGGGTGTAGGCGTACACCCGTCAGTGCACAAAAGAATATTGTGGTGTGTCTATTGATCTTTAACCCGGACAAGATCCGGGCTACTGAACGCACAAGGAACATGTAATTCGTTCACAAGATTATATATTTAAATAATTCTCCCAAGTTAAATAAAATGTTTATGCCACGTGCATCCAAATCAATTTTCAATCATTTTCCAAAATGAGTCAGTTGATTGTATTTACCAGTGTAAACTGACGTATTTTCCCAAAAAGATTAAATGCAGGTACTAAGCGAAATTGGCTGGGATTTCAGTCTCGCAAGCTTAAGATACCTAAAGTCTGTTGAACTATTGTTTCCATTTTGTTTCCGATCCGTCTGTGGATAAACTTCCGAATATTGTGACATTTGATATTACAATATTAAATTCGGTTGTATTATATCTTTTAAATTGCTTCCGCTGTGCATATTAAATATTGTGTTGTTTGACTATTATGTTGCCAACCACGTCACGATACTCCCCCTACCGGGCCCACCGGTGACACGTGGAAAGTCGGGGTGTGACATCTACTCCTTGTATCTTTGTTGGCTATGCTCCATCTCATCTTGGTTATCTTTGTTATGATCCTCATACGTCTTGTACGTATACTTCTCGACATGTTCGATTCCATGAGTTGATTTTTGACATTCCGGGGAGTTCTACTACTCCCACAGCTTCTTCAGATTCTATTCCTTTCTCCATTCCTCCTCCTTCGCTTTCTACTTCTGTTTCTTCTCTTTCTTCTTCATCTTCTCCTATTAGTCCTTCCTCATCTTCTCATGTTACTCCCTCTCTTGATATTACTTCACCTTCTTTTCCTCCTTGTCCTCATCCTCCTACTCCGACTCCGACTCCGACTCCTACTCCTACTCCTACTACTCCTACTACTCCTACTACTCCTACTACTACTCCTACTCCTACCACTACCACTACCACTACCACTACCACTACCACTACCACTACCACTACCACTACCACTACTACCACCACCACCACCACCCCCTCCTACCACCACCACCACCACCACCACCACCACTACTACCACTCTTGTTCTGACTCACTCGATGGTTACACGATCTCGTGATCATACACGACAACCGCGTCAGTTTCCTGATCATGTTCTTTTTCATGTCTCTACTACTCCCACCACTGAGCCTTCCACATTTCGACAGGCTCAACAGTATTCTGTTTGGTGGGATGCGATGCGTGCTGAGATTGATGCTCTTCATGCTAACCAGACTTGGCGTCTGGTTCAGGCTCCCACTGACGCCAACATTGTTGGTTGTAAGTGGGTTTACAGGATTAAACATAATCTTGATGGATCAGTGAGTCGTTATAAAGCCCGGCTTGTTGCCAAGGGCTTTCATCAGACTGAGGGTATTGACTACACTAAGACTTTTAGTCCTGCGGTCAAACCTACTACTATTCGTCTAGTTCTTTCAGTAGCTTTCTCTCGAGGGTGGTCTATTCGTCAGGTTGATGTCAACAATGCGTTCTTACATGGGGATCTTTCTGAGACTGTGTATATGACCCAGCCCCCAGGCTTTGTTGACTCATCTAGACCACATTATGTTTGTCTCCTGCAGAAGGCTCTTTATGGCCTAAAGCAGGCTCCTAGAGCTTGGTTTTCCAAGCTATCCACCGCTCTGCTTGCTGATGGTTTTACCCAGTGTCTTTCATATGTATCTCTCTTTGTTTACAGTCGAGATTTGATACTTTGTTATGTCTTGATCTATGTTGATGACATCATTATTACTGGGAGCTCATCTGATTTTGTTACTGGTTTGATTGGGCGCTTGCACTCTTAGTTTGCGCTCAATGATTTGGGACAGTTATCATATTTTCTGGGTATTCAGGCTACATTTTCTGAGGATGTCTTACATTTATCATATCAGCGCTACTTACTTGATTTGTTACAACGCACGGGTCTTGCCGATTACCGTCCATTATCTACACCTTTCTCTTCTGGTAGACAGCTTTCTCGGCACACTGGTGATCCTTTGTCTGATTCTACTATGTATCGGAGCACTGTCGGTGCATTACAGTATCTTGTGTTGACACGACCAGAGATTGCTTATGCGGTCAGTAAGGTGTCACAGTTTCTTTAGACGCCTACTGATCGACACTGGGTCGCTGTCAAACGGATTTTGCGGTATCTTAAGGGTACCATTTCTCATGGGTTGTGTATACGTCGGTCTACTTGTGTTGATTTACATACTTATAGTGATGCTGACTAGGCTGGGTGTCCTGATGATCGACGTTCTACCACAGGTTATTGTGTTTTTTCTTGGGCCCAACCTCATCAGTTGGAGTTCCAAGAAACAATATACAGTTGCTAGGTCAAGTACTGAGGCTGAGTATCGAGCTCTTGCTCATACAGCTGCTGAGTTACGATGGATTACATCTATACTACATGAGTTACATATCACTATGACTTGTCCACCGTCTCTTTGGTGTGACAATATTGGAGCTACATATCTTGTAGTCAACCCAGTGTTTCATCAGTGCACCAAACACTTGGAGATTGACTTGCATTTTATTCGGGACATGGTTTTGGGTGGTACTTTACATGTTCGGTATGTTCCCCTCTACATTTCAGATTGCAGATATTTTGACTAAAGGATTGTCTGGTGTTCATTTCGACAGTATGAGGTCCAAGCTTCACGTGGATGCTCCCCGTTCAGCTTGAGGGGGCATATTAGAGTGTGTATGTTAGTTAGTATGTTGAAGTAGTTATTGACAGTTGTCATGGTTAGTTGTTTAGCATGCGGTAGTTAGGTGGTTGTATCTATAGTGTCATAGTCTGTATCTTTGAACTATTCTATTCTAGGAGATTGAGATGTTACTCTTGTTTCAGTATCTAATTATTCTATGCGACTATGCCTGTAAGTTGAGTGGTTTCTTAGGAAAAAAGTCAAGAGAATAATTATTTGTAAATTTCATTTTATAACACTATATATTATTCCAAAATATATATTATTCCAAAAAAAAAAAAAAATATATATTATTCCAAAAGAACTGCAAGCAGCCAGCACGGTCAAAGTTGACATGCTCTCCAGGAATTCAAGCATTCGAAAATTCCAATTTGGCATACTCTTCCATCCTATAAATACCAACTGAAAAAAAAAAAATCCAAAACATTGTGTTTCCATTAAATTAAATCTAATCATCAAAACGACAAGTGAATCATGAGTACTGCAAGTTTCCAGATCGAGATTGCTTCTTCATTCCCTGCTGAGAAGGTTTTCAAAATCTATGGTGACTTCCATATCATCACACCCAAGGTCAACCCTCAAGTGTTCAAGTCCATCGAGATAATCGAAGGCGATGGAGGTGTTGGAACCATAAGGCTTTTAACATTTGGTGATGGTAAGTAACTAGAGCCGGCAATTCTTAACCCGACACGAAAAAAACAGGTTTGGGTTGACTAACACGACCCGTTTAAAAAACATGTTGGGTTTGGGTTGACTCGTATTAAAAATGGATCGGGTTCGGGTTGACCCGTATAAAAGCGGGTTAACCCATTAACCCGTTTAACTATTTAGAAAAAAAAGAACTTTTATATTTTTGTTCTTTTTTCGTTTCTATTTTACATGGTTAGTCATAATTATGTTAGTTTTGACACATTATATATTATTTAATTGTCACACTCAACCCGCTTAAAACCCAACAACTCGCTTATAAATTGTCAACTTGTATTACTCATTTAAAAATACGTGTTAAACGGGTCGGGTTTACCTTGATTTATATGTGTGCGGGTTAGGGTTGAAATCTTCGACCCGAATAATAATATGGGTCTGTTGGTTACAGGCCCCACTCACACACACTAAAACTCACGTATAAATGAAGTATATGTGAATTGGAAGCTAAAGATAATATGCAGAAGGGTAGTATTCGATAAAAGGAAAAAGGGTTACTGTATTCAAGTGAAAAAATGGGTACATAACAAAAAGCTAATACACCTATTTATAATAAAACAAAACTAATAAAAACACATGCCAAATTAAACCAAACAACCCACGTAAAACTGCTACTCCGATTTACTTGGTCAGCAATACATGTTTTCTTTAATTAAACATGTGCAGCCTTGAGATCATGGGTATAATCCCTTTATTCTAATAAGATTCTGTCAAACAATTCTTGACCCGTTTGACTCGTAAATGAACCCGTATCCGTGAACCGCATGACCCGATAACGTGCCGACCCTTGACCCGTAAACTGAACCGATTAACCCAACAGGGTCGGGTTCGGGTTGAACGTTTCAATCCGCAACCCGTTAACCCGCCAACCCAACATGATTAACACCTCTCTATGTAACTGCCTCACTATTCCTTGTAAAACAGGCGCGTTGGGCCGAGTAATGGGTCAAAATTGGTTCTAGTTTGTTTGTCAATATTTATTCGTTGCATGTCCTTTTTTTTCTTTTTCTAAACATAATTATTTCATATAGGTTTGCCATTCACAAACACAAAGTATAGGCAAGATGGCATTGATGCAAGCAACTTCACCTTTGACAACACATTTTTTGAAGGAGACAACTTGATGGGCATAATAGATACCATCAACTACCATATCAAGATTATACCTACCGCCGAGGGAGGAAGCATATTCACCCAGAAAGTCGTTTATAACTGTAAAGGGGAAGAAAAGCCATCTGCAGAAACGCTTAACTTCATAAAAGACATGTACGAGAAAACATACAAGGCTATGGAGGCTTATGCCGCTGAACATCCTGAAACTTATTGATGTATCTCGTATTAAGGAGTTCTGATATGGTTTGAAATTTGTGCTTCTCTTTTACTTCTAGTATGATTTGCTATCATATTTTTTTAACGGCTAATGTTAATTCTTTACACCAATAATTCTAACTAAACTTACTCCTAAATATTCATTTGCTATCATATATTTGGACAATTTGTTTGATTGGTGTATAAGTTCCAATTGATGTGATAAAGAATGATGGGTCATGGGTTAATTCATATTAATAATTTTAATTTGGTTTGTTTGGTTCCAGATTCAGTGTTCTTTTAACAAAAGATGTTATTGTCATGACCTTAATAATGAACTTAGTTATAATTTTTTTAGACACATATCTTTTGCCGATAACAAGATATCTCACTTATTTTATTAGCCCTTGTTGAACACTTATCGAACGTGTAACAACTTCATAACAGCTCGTTAGCAGACTTAAATTAAGAACTTGGTTGGTCAATGGAATAGAATCTCCCATTACACGATCCGCCCCCTTGTTTTTTTTCATTCCATTCCATTCCATCCCCTTTCACCCATCATAAATAATACCACAACCCACCATCGTTGCCACCACCCACAACCTTTCACTAAAATAAATTATTAAGCAATTAGTATTTTCAGTGTTCATGAAGGTTACTAATTCATATGTATAATAATGATTATAATTAGTTAAAATTAAATTATCATTAAAGGTCACAAACTGGTTAATGATTTATGATAGAGTAAATTGTCTTTTTAGTCCCTGAGGTTTGGTCCAAATTGTCATTTTAGTCCAAATAGTTTTTTTTCTCATCTGGGTCCCTGACTTTTCCATTTTCTTGCCATTTTGATCACATTGCCTAACTCAGTCTAAAAATCTGGTTATAATCAGGGGTATTTTTGGCATAACTGTTGTGTAGTGATAATTAGGGGTAGTTTACAACATAATTTATAAACCTCATAATAATTTAATGCCAAAAATACCCCTGATTATAACCTGGTTTTTAGACTAAGTTAGGCAATGTGATCAAAATGACAAGAAAAAGGAAAAGTCAGGGACACAGAGGAGAAAAAAAAAACTATTTGGACTAAAATGACAATTTAAAAAAAACTCAGGGACTAAAATGACAATTTACTCTTTATGATATTCAAATAGGGACACTGGACACTGATTAGGTCAAATTTTAGAATAATTTAAGGTAGTTGATTTTGAATGCATTCATTATTACAATTTTCTTAGTCTATGAAATTTAGTTAGAGGTACAATGCTATGTTATCCCACAAGAGCGGTCAAAGTTGATGTGCTTTCAATAATCTAACATTTAACATTTCAATCCTTACAACTTTTCCATCCTATAAGTACCATAAACTTTACTCATCTATCATCAAAACAAAATCCTTTGATTTTCTTACATGCTATCTATCAAACAAATTAGTCATGACTACAACTAGTATTGAAGTTGAGGTTCTTTCTGCGTATCCCCCTGAGACGGTTTTTGAGATGATTAACGCCTTTCATACTTTAGCACCTAAGGTCATTCCTCAAGTGTTCAAGTCAATTGAGACACTCGATGGTGACGGTGGTGTTGGAACTATAAGGCTATTCACATTTGGCGATGGTAAGAAGTTACATCATCACCCGTATAAGTACAATGCGGTTTCTTTTTCCTATTTTTCAATTGTGTTTGTTATAGTTTCTTTCTAAACATAAACTACTTTACATAGATGTTCCATTCACAAGTGGCAAGTTTAAGCAAGATGCTATTGATGAAATCAACTTTGTTTACAACTACACGTTTTTTGAAGGCGACAACTTGATGGGTATATTAGACTCCATAAACTATTATGTTAAGGTTATACCTACTGATGATGAAGGATGTGTATTCAAGCAGATAGTCGTTTATAACTGCAAAGGTGATGAGAAGCCATCAACTGAGTTTCTTAACTTTGAAAAAGAACTATACGAGAAAACCTATAAGGCTATCGAGGCATATGCTGCTGCCCATCCAGAAGCTTATTAATTTATATTGCTTGAGCGTGTTGTTATGGTTTGAAATCGTTTCTTTTGGTGTTTTTAAACTTTTACTTAATTCATAATAATGATGCAAAAGTATTCAAGTTATACAATTGTTACTTGTTTATATTTGATACTGATTTGGCTCGAATGAGTGTCCTATAGAAGCCTCAAATTAAGTTATGTTCTAGAAAAAGAGAATTCTTACGTTCTTTCCCTCTTGCAGAGAAAATATTTATTTATCACGTCCAAAGATCCAATTACTTATTCTAACCATAGTTATTAAAGGTGCTAAGCGCACTCAAGGCGCATAGGTCTCGCTTGAGGTCTAGGCGCAAAGCGCAAAAAAACAAAAAAAAACGAGGGCCTGAGAGAAAAAAAAAGCGCACAATGATTTTTTTAAATATATTATGGATTACAAAATTAATACTACTCTTCAAATAAAATAAACATAAGCGATTATATAACATTTAATATCATATTTTAGTACCAAAGTTCTAAAATATTAGTGTAGAAAATTAGTTTATCTTAGATAAAAGTAGAAATTTGGCTAGAATTTTGCCAGAAAGTCTCCGGAATCTATGAATTTGTGCCTGAATCATCACCTGGAGAATAAAAGCGCAATTGTCTCGACTTAAAGCGCAATTTGCTCGCATCGCCTGGAAAATCGGCCTAGGCGCAAGAGGCGACGGATTTTAACAACTATGATTCTAACACCGGAGGTGCTAAGCTTGGGAGCGTCCAGACCATCTCACTAGCCATATCCAAGTTGTCACAATAAAGTATTTTCATATCAAGATTAATGTAACAAACCATTGTGATTATGAACTAAGAATGAAAACACATAAACCAAAAATAAAAATAAAACTTACACGTCAAGAATTTTAGTTCAGCATTCGTTTGAACATCTTGCATGTTTGTACATCTATTCAAACACACTAAGACTCATTTTCGTGTATATGATTTATATTTCAAACACTTGTATATATACAATTAAATATATGATTACATGTTACAAAAAGTATCAATAGTTTCATCTAGGGATCAGCACGGTACCCGTTCGGTACCGAACCGATACCGATATCGATACCGATACCGAAAGTACCAGTACCGAAAAACGGGGAAAAATGGTATCGGTACTTACCGGTGTTTTAGCCGTAAATAACGGTACCGTACCGGTACCAAAAAAAGAGGAAAATGAGAACCGATACCGGTACTGGTACCGAACGGTGCCGGTTCGGTACCAGTACCCGGTACCAAATGCTCACCCCTAGTTTCTATCTTCTGGCTGCATTAATATTAAGAGACCTTGAAGGTGCATGATTCTCAAGAATATGTCTCAAAACTTCCCATAAAAGCCCATGCTCATCAACTTCACACCTCTTCTTCATCAAATGCTTCACACCAACATCTTCACACTCTTCTTCACTCTCATCCGTACGCCGTATCGCCACAACCGTCGCACCGTACAACACACACCGTGATTCCGACAGCCGGAGCACCTGCACATGCCAAAGCTTTCCATATCCAGACGCCGGTAACTTCACCTCCGGATCTAACAAATCATTCACCTGTTGCTTATTATTAACCACAACTTTTCCTTTTTGTTCCGAATCACAGATCTCGGCGGTTTCTAACGTCCGGCGGTGATTCTCCACCACGTGCCGGAGAACATGCTGTCGCCACGTGGCTTCTCGAAAGCACTGGTTCGATGAGGCGATTCGCGATTGTAGCAAATGATTCGTTAACGATGCGTGATCTGGATTCTGGATCTGGATCTGGTGATTTGACGACGGTGATTGATGACGTAAGTCACGTAACGACGTTGCGAATAGAATAACGCATACGTTTGCGCCTCTACCGAACTCCGCGTGCCAGTTGCGGATCGATTCGTCGTGCTGGAACGAAGGTAGTTCGATTCTCAGATCTCTAACGTTTTGAAATCCTTTTAGCGAATCGATCGCCGATTGGAACAACGCTCCGTCGAAATTGTTCGGCGGAGGCTTCCGGAAGAAGGATTG
Organism: Helianthus tuberosus; assembly: GCA_030545235.1. NCBI lineage: Eukaryota > Viridiplantae > Streptophyta > Magnoliopsida > Asterales > Asteraceae > Helianthus > Helianthus tuberosus. The sequence continues at coordinate 10,052,294 of CM060367.1, forward strand.
AGATAAGTAATTGAAGAGTTTTTTAGGTAGATTTTCGTCTCGGTTGTTAGGATTCCGGTGAGGAAATGTGAGGAATAACGACGGCGTTTGGCGGACGACGGTGGAGAAACGTTTGGAGATTAGGTTGCAAATGCAGAGAGATTTTGCGTTGTTGATTTTGGTGCATATTAGGAGGAGTAATTCGTCCGGGAGTCGGTTGATGTGATCGGTTTCTGGTTGTTCTCCGGCGGATGAAGGTGGCGGTTGCGGTTGTGGTGGTGGTGATGGTGGTTGTGACGTCATTTTGTTGATTATTTCCACAAATTTTAAAAAGCAAAATTAGGTTTAATCTATCCATGTTTTAGAGGATTGCTACGGAAAATCCGCTAAACGGAATTTCGTTTGCTTGGTACATTATGTATACACTTGGGGTATTTTTGAACCGTTTAACTCTTAACCTAAATTGTTGTAATAGTTTCTCATAAAATAATATACTAAACGGTCATTTTAATTTTATTATAACACATTTTATCTATGTACCTCTCAACTTTCAGATCCCCACCAAAACAACTTCTTCTCCTCATCGTACGCCACCCACCTACATCCATTTCCACCAAAAAAAAACCACCATTAACATCATCTGAAACAGACAACCGTGCAACTACCATCCTTCATCGCACCATCAGTTCCACATCGTGTGGTGGTTGTGTACAACTAGATCTCATCCAAACCGTTTGGTGGTGGCTGTTTACCAGATCTTCGCTACCAGCACCACCGCCGAACCACCCGTATAAAATCGTTGCAATCATCACGCGCCGCCAAACGACGAAGTCTGCAACCCTCAGTTTTAGTCCACTTCATCTCCACCTACCGATATTAACGGCCATCATCACGCGCCACCCAATGGCGATGCTACATCATCTAACGTCACACATCAGTTTGAGACTGTTGGTGGAGCTCTCGATGAAGTTCGTCTCCCGCACTAGATGATTGTTCTTCACACATCAGATTTTTCTGTTTATATTGTTGGGCTAGTAGTCTAGAATGATTAGGGCTTTTATTATGTTGACTGATTGCTGGAGAACTGGATGATTGAATATGAATTTGTGAATTATGATGTTAGAGAAGGAGATAGGGTAGTGGTGGTGGTAGCTTGTGGTGGGGGCGCGCAGAGAGAACGGAGAGAGAGAGGCGGTGGTGGTAAGTTACGGTTCAGGGAAGGTGGAACAGAGAGATGTTCTACTAAAATTAAAATGACCATTTTGCTCCAGAGGAAAAGGACAAAATAACAAGATTTTACTAGACAAATATGAGCTGATTTCACTTTCGGACCAAATGGAAGAAAATTGAAACCACAGGGACCCAGATGTAAAAGATTTGTGTTTTGAACTAAAGTGGCAAAAGTGACCAAACCTCATGAACCAAAATGACAGTTTACTCAATATAATCTGTATCAAAACTGTAATAGGAAATCAACAAGTTATTAGGATGATAATCAAGAGATTTTAGTGCAAAATACATTGGACAATAAAGATTATTCACAAAACCAACCATGATATACACATCTACCTTATATTATAAATTCCCAAACTAACCGTAGATATATATTATTTTTATATTAAGATTTTATTAGGCTAGAGGGCGTGGGGATCATGGTTGAGACATGATTCATCACCTAGGAACATGAATGAAATGCTACACCACTCTCTTGCCTGATCCACCATGATTTTGTATAAATAAAACTATGGCAACCATGGTCCTCCTTTTCATTTTTCAAGAAATCTTTTCGTTTTTCTTTAGACAAAGATAAATTAAAATAAATAAGGGGATAATGGTTTGGGTCATAACCACACCCTTAGGGTAGTGATTTTGTATGATGGATTAGAGGTGAATGACAAAACACTGACATGGAGGTCATGACCACACCAAATAGCCTTATTGCTCTATTATACATATATTATTATCATTGTTAAAACCTCACATTACGACCAGCGGCGGACCTAAGAAATTTTTTATGTGGGTTAAATTTTTATAAAAATCAGTGTTTAAGTTAAATTTTTATAAAATTCAGTGTTTATTACAATTTTTTTATTAAAAATATGTTTTTTTTTCTAAAGGGGGCGGTTGAAATTTCCCATGGGGTGCGAGTGAAAATTTCCAAGGGGTGCGATCGAGATTTTACAGGAAATTTAACACTAATTTTTTTTCAAGGGGTGCGGCCGCCCACCCACGGGTGTGGGTAGGTCCGCCCCTGATTACGACACGTAATTAATAACGTACTTATTTTTATTGGCATTTCGATGTAAATATTTATCTCGAGGTTGATACTGGTGTACGATCAAGATTTGTTTAAATTACGACATACTTTTGCGTCGTTTCGTTTCAATGTTCAGAGTCAAGGCACAACTACAAGAACCGAACACATGTAGATATTATTTTGGTTATATGTTATTACTTTTTTTTTAGTTTTTTAATCCTTTGTCATAATGTGCGATTCACTGCGTCCCTGTCGAAACGCCGTTTAGATGAAAGCAAAAATGGTCTATATTAACCCTTTAATACACCATGTCACAAATTTGATTTTTTTTTGTTCATCTTATTGTAGTTAAAACTAACTTTTAACTCTAGACATGTTTACTTAATTAATAATATTGCATAATTATTTTTAATGTCGTTTAGATTAAAGCCTAAATGGTCTAATATTAATCCATTAATATCCCAGATAACAAATACATCCCCACCAACATCGTCCTACATCCCTGCTGCTAAGTGCGGGTTCAAATACTAGTTATAACACATGTAAGGAAGAAAGAATGACAATTTTAAGAGTTTAAATAATTACGACTTTTAAAAATATGGTATATTTATTTAAAACATATTTTTGACTTTAAAACCAACTTCCTACCATTATTTTTAAATGCCCATAACATTCTCATTCGTAAATATTTTTTAAGGTAAAAAAAAACCATAAACGATCATTTTATTCTCTTTAAAACCAACCACGTCCCATCACACATACATCTCTCTACCATTTATATATGTATTTAAAATCTAAAAGAGCAAAACACAATTTTTTTTCGAACGTCTAGCGAGGCAATATTATTCAAACACACAAACCCCATGGATTAATTATAACGCACCACAATACAAACAAGTACAAGATCCATCTAGAGTTGTCCAAAAAAGCTGCACCTCGGGTCTCACGCGGATTTAGCTTAGAAAAAGCTTGCTTGATATCCCTTGGTTTGAAATTGAGCCGAGCCGACGCACTCGTTAGAAAGTGAGCCTAACTCGACTCGACTTGTAACATGCCGGATTGGCTCAGTTTAACTCGCTTGTTAGCTTGACTCGATTTTGCTTAGAAAGTGCACCTCTCTATCTACATTAATGCCTACACACGATGGTCAAGCGGAAGTTGCCGGAAATGGAAATTTGTTACCAGAAGGAGCTCAAAAGGCGGCGCTACGAAAATGAAAACTTCAAAAATCAAAATAGTGATGTGCTTTTTCACTTTTTGTGTAGTTGACAATGAAAATATTCAAAGTTAGTGACCTGCAAGCAATAATGACCTTGCTTTTAATTTTTGTTCGTTGATTCCCTTTCAATATTCTAGTTCTTATCATTTAGTTGTTTATTTATATGTTACTTTTGAAACTTGTTTTTCTATAGTTGCTCTTTTTTGTTATATTTTATGTACTTTAATATTTGTAAACTAAATATGACCAAAAACAATTTTTAAAATGATTCGATCGTTTTGGTCAGTAAATCAGTAGAATCGTTAATTCAATAAACGGTCTGATGTTAGAAACACACTCATACAAAATAATTTTGAACAAAGAAATATACATTGCTTCCTCGTGTTTTTCATTTAATGCAAATATGATAGTATCATATTTTGTTTTTTTTATTAGGTTCACTAGCTAACTATGACTATTATATAGTTTGCATTTTAAACATGTTGTCTTCAATTCCTTCACCATTTTTACTTGTAGTGTGGTTGTAGAAACACTTGGACTGATGCAGCTAATGGAAGCAAGGTTTTTAGCTTTTCAGGTTAGACTCCTTTAATCAACTTTGCTTTGAAATTTGTTTTATAGGAACCAACTTCATAATTCTTTCTAAATAATTTTTAACCGGTCAACTCGCATCTTTTTAACCCTACTCTTAAATTTACGCATCTATCTATAGCGAGAGTTGAACTCCCAACCTCATAGAAAGGAATATCAAGCCATTACACATTGATACAGCCGGACTACAAGCCATTTAATGTACCAACTTGAGAGGAGAAGAGCGCCGGCCTATAGTATATAAGTAACTCAGTCTTGGGCCTAGGGCCTCCAGTTAAAAGAAAATTTAGATGATAAAGTCTTAGGCCTACGGCCTCCAGTTAAAAGAAAATTTAGATGATAAGAAAACTAGCTCGGGCTTGAAAGTATGAATGGAAATCACTAAACATTGGCAAGCATGTTGTCCGTCTACCTTCTGTTTTGATTTAATTTGGCAAATATGAATGGAAACACTAAACCTTTCCTTTTCAAAAAAAAAAAAAAAAAGATGATATATTAGTGCAAAATTATTGTTTAGATTTGTTTGATTTCTTATACAAGCAAACCACCCTGTGTTATAGTTGTTTAAGATTTTTGTGTAAGATTTTCGGCTTAGGTCTTCAAAAAGGTTAGAACAACCCAAGAGGAGAACCAACTTTAATAGCTAGGCTAAAAAAAGCACCTACTAGGCATGTACTATATAAATTGATTAGGTGTTATATAAGTTTATTCTTAATAATTTCCATGTTAGACAAAGATTGAAGGCGTGAACCAAAAAAGTAAGTAAAAGGTATATGAACTATTATTGCAATATATAAGTTGTTTATTCTTAGTAATTTCCAAATATGTTAAATAAACATCCTCCACTTTGATCCTCTTTTCGATCTTCTTTCTCTATAACTTAAGGTGCCGACAATTGGAATCCAAATGGCGCAGTGGCTTCCACTAGGAATCCTGCTGAAAGTAGCTAGGTATTTTTATATGTATATATTCCACGAAATGCGGAGAAAGTAGGAGATTTGGTTATTAGGGTTACAAGATATATATATATATATATATATATATATATAGCAGATGCAAGCACAGAGAATCAATATATATATATATATATGTATGTATATGTATATATAGGAGAACTTGCTAAACGACACTTGTTTAAAGGCGTAACAAGAGACGATGGAACCCTTCATGTTCGTATTCTTAACCTACAGGCGATCTTTGGAATAACTTTTTTTTTGTTTGTTATCGAAAAAGACAGCGATAGTACTTGTCGTATCTATCATGCATTATTAAGGATGTTTAAGAAACAAAGATACTGAATCTGTGAGTGCATGTATAATGGACTATGGATATATTTCCACGTAATGTGTAGTGTAATAAATTTAATTGAATTTATCTATCGACACGAAGACCGAATGCATACACTTATAAAAATATTGACTGTCTAGATTCATTTATAATATGAACTAGTGACATTTTCCACGCGCTTCGTGGCGGGAATTCGGTCAGTATCGGTTCGGTTTATTATGGTACCGGCACTCGCTATAGTAATTGAAATATAAAACCTTACATAGTAATTGAACAAATATCGATATCGGTACCCATGTTGTTTAGTTGATATTGGTTAGGTTCATTTGCGTTCTATGTTTATTTTTATTAACGTTGTGATATAAATTTAATGAAAACGGATAACATGCCGCTAGCGTGCCAAGCCGAAGTGAAACTGACTAACAACATCTGTACCGGTATATATTTTTAATGTTTTTGCTTCTGATAAACTAACATCGTATCGTTACCATACCGTACCCTACCGAAACGAACATCAACAATTTTTGTCTGATCGTTTGAATCTTTTATAAAGGATATCGTGTCGCTACCGTAGTGAACCGAACCGAAACCTAAAAAACATCGGTTTTGCTACCGGTATTTTTAATTGTTTTTTATAGACTAACACAGTATCACTACCATATTGTACCTAACAACATGGGTACCAGTACTGGGGCAATATGAATCGATCGATTAAGTTCCGGTATCGATATTTGTTTTTATCGTTTTCGGTCGATGTAAGACATATATTGATTTCTATATTGAATTCACGCAGTATCGTACAAGTACTGTAATGAACCGAATCGATACTGATTCAATGCTCGCGATAACGTACCATCACAATGCACATGCAAATAACTTGAAATGTTAAAAATGATAAAAACATAGATGTGATTTTACAAATTTTAAAATATTAACAAATGCAAGTAATTACTAAAAAACAAATCAACTAATAAATAAAATATAAAAAAAAACATGAATTACTATTCATGAGGAGTCTTCATTTATATGTACTAGATTTTGCACCGCCCGCGTTGCGGGGCACTAAGCCGAATATTTCTTTCTCATAACATGTCCGTCTGTGTTTCGATTACTTGTACATACTAGTCATAACACGATCTCAAAAAAAAAATTACATTGAGTCAACCAATTAAATTAAAACACTATCATACTTTTGCTTAATAAAAACAAAAACGATAGCAAAACAATAATTTTAAACTGGTGGAAAAATAAAAATTACACCGAGTCAAACAATTAAAACAAAGCACTACTATAGTTTTGTAAAAAAAAAAAAAACTAAAGCGATCACATAACCGTAATTTTACACTGGGGTCCAAATCGTAATTTGACTGGGAAAGCAAAGGAAAACGATGGCAAAAATGTAAATTTTAGATTGAGGGCAAAATCGTAATTTGGCTGGGTGGGGAAAAACAAAACTAATGGCAAAACTGTAAATTTCTACGGGTCAAAATCGTAATTTTGAATCGAGGGCAAAATGGTAATTTTTAGTTGGGGGCAAAAGCCTAATTTTATTTTGAACTGGGGGTAAAAAATTAATTTTGAACTGATGGCGAAATTGTAATTTTAAAGCGAGAATAAAATCGTAAATTGGTTGGGCCAATGGGGGAGTGCCATGCAGCTTCCTGACACTATTCCCCAATCTTTTGTCTGTAGTTATACACTGGGGGCAAAATCGTAATTTTACTGGGAAAGCAAACAAAAACGATGACAAAAATGTAAATTTAAATTCAGGGAAAAATGGTAATTTAGCTGGGAGGCACAAAACAAAACTAATAGCTAAACTGTAACTTTAAACGGGGATAAAAAACATAATTTTATTTTGAACGGGAGGTAAAAACATAATTTTAAACTAATGACAAAATCGTTATTTTAAAACGGGAACAAAATCGTAATTTGATTTGGCCTAAATTAGGTGAATCAATTAAGTAATAAAATAATGTAATAATCAAAAGTATATATAATATTATAATAAGAATTGGGTAATGTTCATCACAAGTATGTTTTAATATGTATGTCTGTAGTTATACACTGGGGGCAAAATCGTAATTTTACTGGGAAAGTAAACAAAAACGATGACAAAAATGTAAATTTAAATTCAGGGAAAAATGGAAATTTAGCTGGGAGGCACAAAACAAAACTAATAGCGAAACTGTAACTTTAAACGGGGATAAAAAACATAATTTTATTTTGAACCGGAGGTAAAAACGTAATTTTAAATTGATAACAAAATCATTATTTTAAAACGGGGACAAAATCGTAATTTGATTTGGCCTAAATAAATTAGGGGAATCAATTAAGTAATAAAATAATGTAATAATCAAAAGTATATATAATATTATAATAATAATTGGGTACTGTTCATCACAAGTATTGGAGGCACAAAACAAAACTAATAGCGAAACTGTAAGTTTAAACGGGGATAAAAAGCATAATTTTATTTTGAACTGAAGGTAAAAACATAATTTTAAACTGATGACAAAATCGTTATTTTAAAACGGGGACAAAATTGTAATTTGATTTGGCCTAAATAAATTAGGTGAATCAATTAAGTAATAAAATAATGTAATAATCAAAAGTATATATAATATTATAATAATAATTGGGTACTGTTCATCACAAGTATGTTTTAATATGTATAATAGCTTTTTTTTACTTCGCGCGTTGCGGCGAAACCGAGGAAATGATAATGTAAATCAAACGTGATTTGAAAATAAAGCATGTTGTTTAGAAAGTCAAAACATTAGAACGGTTTAGTTTATTATTGTACCGTTTTATGATACAAAAAAAAAAACATTTTATTTTGAATACAACTTTGTTTTAACAAAACTTATAACAGAATGTCAAGGGAAAAATCAAGCACGACTACGTACTTAAGTTTTTAGAAAAAAAGTGATAAACGTAAAATATTAAAAAAAATATCTAATTATTTGATAAATTAATATATGTTCTAAAAAACGAAAAAAAAAATTTTTTAAAAAATAGTAAACGAAATATATGGTTTTAGAAAAAGAAAAATAAAATATATTATTAAAAGTAAATATAATGATAAAACAATTATAATATATTAAATAAGAAAATAATAAGAAGCTATACATTATTTTAAAAATAAAGTTACTATTCATCGTCCCTCGTTAACTCTATATACTAGAGTATTTCTCCACGCGTTGCGGTGGTACGTTAACCCGAGCATCCGATGAGTATTGGTTTGATTTGTTATACTACATATAAGATACATGCACTCGGTATAGAAATCAACGCTTGTATTACATCGACAAAAAAACAATTAAAACGAATGCAGTTACCGCACCGATGATCCAACGGTATTGATCGGTTTATCTCGTTTCAGAACTGGTATCAATATTTACTTGTCGTTGGAGACAGAGTTCCATAAATGATATATTATAGAAATCAAATACCATAAAAATGAACACGGGTACCGATATCGATGTTCAGTACGTTACGGTAACAATATCATTGTAATTACATTATTACTTCAGTGAAATGACTGACTTGTTTATGTTTGATAACATTCTCTTATTATATAATGATATAACAATACAAAAGAAATATATAAACTATATATATTTTAAAAGAAAACTAATAATAAAATACTATTAAAATAGTAACTATTCATGGGAAGTTAGTATTAATATATATAACTAGTTATATTCCTCCACGCTTCGCGACGGAAAGTCGATTGGTATTAGTTCGTTTCTTTATAGTACCTATACTTGTTATTGTAATTCAAAGAGAAAATCTTACATCGATCGAACACAATAAAAACAAATATCAATACCGATACTGATGTTGTTTGGTATATTTTGGTTTGATTCGTTTGCGTCCTTGCTTATTTTTTTTAACATTGTGAAATAGATTGATTGAAAACGAACACTATGTTGCTATCATACCAAATTGAACCGAAACCGATTGAACAACATATGCATCGATACCGGTATTTATTTATGTTGTTTTTTATTTGGATAACCTGACACCGTATTACTACCATACTGTACCAAACTGAATTGGACAACGTCATACTGGTATGTATTCATTGTTATGGTTTCCTATTTGATAACGGATGCCGTGCCGTTACCATAGTGAACCGGGCGTCCAACAACGGTTTTGGTACCGATATTTATTTTATTGTTTGTCGATAAGCTGACGGTGTATCGCTAGCATACGGAACATCGGTACCGGTACCTAGATTCATTTTTATGGTCTCTGGTTTCAAAAGTATTCATTTATACAACTATACATCTTCGAAAATAAATGAATATCGACACCAGTAGCGTGACAATCTGAACCAGTATTCAAACAACATTGGTACCGGTACGATGTTCGTTTTTATAATTTTCAGTTAATGTAAAACACATGTTAATTTCTATAACGAACACATATATCGTACCGGTATTGTTGTCACACCCCAACCAATGGCGGAAACATCGGGGCATGGCACTGAGCAAAACAGATTGTCCAGAAGTTTCCATAACAATTATCATTACTATCCAATTTAAAATAACATGTCCCATACCATGTCTCAAACAACAAACAAATTATTACAGACAAAATCTAGGCAAATCATTCTTTTCCGACAACTCAGATTTAAACATAGCAATTGTTTATCTGCTTCTGGAGACCCTTAACTCATTAAGTACAGACAACTATTTGTTGACCTCCAGAGCCTTATTCTAGCTTCGACTTCCTAACATGTGTGCATCCTAAGTACCTGTCACATACGTTAAAATAAAGTCAATACATATAATGTAAAGGTGAGCATACAAGTTTGATAATAGCATATAGAGTTCGAATTCGTTTACGCATAACCAGCACGTACACATAGAGAAATGAAGCACGTTAGTTATCGACATAGATCCATCGATACCAATGACTGCGGGTTGACTGCCAAATGCAGTTCGCTGATTACCACCGTAATCCATGCAAGTAATTGTCCTTAACAACCCCCGTGTGAACGGGTGCTGAGTCCAAACTATAGTACTATCGTTGCTAAGGCAGGTAGACACCATTCCATGTGTAAACATAACAAACAAGCATTCATAAGCCACGTATAACATGCATTAACGGTTAGCGTTCAGATAGTATTGAGTAGTGTGATTGATGTGATTTGAATAGTTGTAACGTATGTAACACCCAAAAGTGCTTAAAGCAAAAAGGGATCGAGTATACTCACAGCGGTTGATGGATTGAAGGGAACGCTTAGCGGGTAAGATTAGCCTGAATAGATTCGATAGCATAACGATAAGTGACGCGTGAAAACGATACAAAGTGTGAATGGGTCGGATGGTAGTTCGATCGGATGGTAATCCGAGAGGACAGCAATCCGTGCGGATAACAATCCGTTCGGATGGTCATCCGGTCGGATAGCTTATCCGATCGGATGACTATTCGAGTGGATTGTTTCTTCCTATGAGGAAAGGTGTGTTTGTGTATGATGGCTTGACTTTTGAAGTTTTCGTTGTAGTATTTGAAAAGCATCGAAGTATCTCTATCTTTCAAGTCGGCCGTTCGGATCGTCGGTCGTGCGGATGACAATCCGTTCGGATGGTCATCCGGTCGGACAGCGACTTGGTGATGAGGTTACTTGGTGAAAGCAAGTTCAAGGCAGAGGTGTCACTCGATCGGATGTTCATCCGATCGGGTGGCGACCCGGTTATTGAACATGTTGAAAATTGTTTAAGTCTTTAAAGTCTTAGTATCTCATGATCCGAAGAGTAATTCAATCAGATAGTCGTCCGATCGGATAGCAATTCGTTCGATACTTAAACTTCGGAATAGGTTGTTTAAGTGTGGGACCCAAGTGTGATCCGATCGGATGGCAATCCGTTTGGGTGCACTATCCGATCGGACAGCAATCCGTTCCGGTTGTTCTGTTCGGCTAACACTTAGTCGTTTTGATTGTTTGTAATTTTGTCGAGATGTTTTGACAACGGGCTAAGCAACAGAACCCTACCTCGACCCAAGTGACTAAACTGACCAGGAATCACCCTAGCTTGGCCAGTTACCGGCTCGAGACAGTCGTTCTTGCTCAACCCGAGATCGGTGGTCTCGTGAGTAGAATCCGGATCTTTGAACTAGTACAACACTAAGAATAAGTAAGAGACTAGAACAAAGCCCGATCCTGTCGGTTTTGAGTGCATTGAGTGTAAAAGAGTTGAAAGAAAGTTAGAAACCATCTTTTAATCCTTTTTTTCACCATGTTTATGTCGAGATCTTTGCAAGATCTTTGTGTATTCATATGGAAATCGGTTAGATCTCAGTTGTTCTTGGTGGATTGAAGTCAAAACATGAAGTTCTTCAAGAACACATGATGACGTCATCCTAGAACACCCGAAATCTAGTGATTTCACGGTTAAAAGTTAAGATTTAAAAGATAGAAAGGTGTAGGAGTGCATAGGATTTAGGACGAAATCTTACCTGGATTGAGAGAAATCGAAGAAAAGGTGAGGAGCACGGACGGTTCGGACAGAGAGTTTCCAAAAGTGGAAAGAATGACAATGACAGGGGTATTTATAGGGTTCCAAAAGAGGAAAGGGTTATCCGATCGGATGGCACACCGCCCGGATGACAGTCCGGTCGGATGGCATCTCGTTCGGATGGCGCCTGATCTGATGACAAGGTGGCTATCCGATCGGATGGCACCTGGGTTGATTGTTTGGCGCGGTGATTTTTAGCGTTTCGATTTCGATTGCGAGTGGTTCGACACGATAGGGTTTCCTAGTCAAATTACTTTCAGTCCCAACTAATTCATATCGAGCACTGTCTCTTCTCCACTAATTAACATAGTTCGATTGTGATTCGAGTTCGAGTTCGATGTCGAGTTTCAATTGGGTTCGATTGATTCCCACAACACAACATAATTAAACACGCACAAGTAACACATAAGGCACACACACACGTATAACAACAACCATAATTCGTAAGTCGAGTTGCGGTTCGTATCACGATTCAATGTCGATTTGATTATCATAGCTTGATCATTGATTAGTTAACTTTATCGCATTGTTACTTCCTATAGTTCACAGTCGTAAGTCGATTAGATAGCGATTAACACACGTCGATTTTGTACTTAACAACACTTACCCCACATAATACAAATAAAATAAAGAAATTACTATAAGTCAAATTCGCGTAATCGGTCGTTGACTTTGACCTTGACTTTGACTTTGACTCCTGAAAACACGGGGTGTTACAACCTCCCCTAGTTGAGGGAATTTCGTCCTGAAATTAAGTTGTAAGTCGTACCACACCGTGAATCACTTTGGAGAACTTTCTTTCTCTAGACTTTCTCCAAACAACTGCGGGTACCTTGCTTTCATGTCGCTTTCGAGTTCCCAAGTGAACTCTGCGCCTCGTTTGCACTCCCATCGGACTTTCACAATAGGAATGCGTGAGCGCCAGAGCTGCTTAGTTTGGTGATCCATGATTTCGACAGGCTTCTCCACAATGTGTAACGTTTCATTTATTTGGAGATCATCGAGAGGTATAATTAAATCATGCTCAGCCAGGCATTTTCGGAGGTTTGACACATGGAAAGTCGGGTGGACGTTATTCAGTTCCTCCGGTAGTTCGAGTCTGTAGGTGACTTTTCCGATCCTTTCCAGAATCTTAAAAGGTCCAACGTATCGAGGCGCTAGTTTCCCTTTCTTGCCGAATCTGACCACACCCTTCCAAGGTGAAACTTTTAGGAGTACGTAGTCACCAACGTCAAATTCAATGGGCTTGCGTCGTCTATCGGCGTAACCTTTCTGTCGGTTCCGAGCTTTCACTAGATTGTCCCGGATTTGGAAAATTTTTTCATTCGTTTCTTGTAGTAGCTCGGGACCGATCTCGTGCCACACAATAGGCGATCGACATCTCCTTCCGTACAAAGCCTCGAATGGTGCCATTTGTATGCTGGAATGATAACTGTTGTTGTACGAGAATTCGACTAACGGCAGGTATTTATCCCAATTACCACCGAAATCTATAACACACGAACGGAGCATGTCTTCAAGAGTACGAATCGTTCTTTCAGCCTGACCGTCGGTTTGAGGGTGGAAGGCGGTACTTAGATTAAGCGATGTACCAAGAGCCTTCTGAAATGTTTCCCAAAGTCGCGAGGTAAACCGAGCGTCACGATAAGAGATGATATCACGAGGCGTTCCATAATTACAAATGATCTCGTCGGTGTAGATTCGGGCTAATCGTTCTACCTTGTAGTCTTCTCGTATCGGCAGAAAATGAGCTGATTTGGTCAAACGGTCAACTACAACCCATATGCTATCGTGACCTGATGACGTGTGAGGAAGCTTCGTTACGAAATCCATAGCTACACTTTCCCACTTCCACATAGGGATAGGTGGTTGTTCGAGTAAGCCAGAGGGTCTTTGATGTTCAGCCTTGACTCTTGCACAAGTTAGGCATTTTCCGACGTAAAGAGCAATATCCCTTTTCATGCCCGGCCACCAGTACTTGTAGCGAAGGTCCTGGTACATTTTGTCGGCACCGGGATGAATAGAATACCGGGATTTGTGGGCTTCGTCCATTAGAATCTGTCACAAATCGGTCCATTTAGGGACCCAAATTCGGTCCAGAAAGTGGAATATCCCATTTGACTTGCTCACAAGTTGGGCTCCATCGTGGTAGATTCGTTCCCTCTTTAGCGTGCGTTCATTAAAACAGGCATGTTGGGCTTCACGAATGAGGGTTTCGAGATCGTGTTGGGCTTGAACATTACGAGTGCTAAGCAGATAGCTCCGTCTGCTGAGTGCGTCGGCAACAACATTTGCCTTGCCTGGGTGATAACGAATCTCACAGTCGTAATCGTTGAGAAGTTCTACCCATCGGCGTTGACGCATATTAAGTTCCTTCTGATTAAAGATATGTTGTAGGCTCCTATGATCGGTGAAGATCGTACACTTGGTACCATACAGGTAGTGTCGCCAAATCTTTAATGCAAAAACAACCGCGCCTAGCTCGAGATCATGGGTTGTATAGTTCTTCTCATGGATTTTGAGCTGATGAGACGCGTAAGCTATAACCTTGTTCCGTTGCATGAGGACACAACCAAGACCAAGGTTAGAAGCATCACAGTAGATAATGAAATCGTCGTTTCCGTCGGGTAGAGTGAGAACAGGAGCATTGCAAAGCTTATGCTTGAGGGTTTGAAAGGCAGTTTCTTGTTTAGTTCCCCAAACAAACGACTGGTCCTTATGCGTAAGAGCGGTAAGTGGCACAGCAATCTTCGAGAATCCTTCGATAAATCGTCAATAATAGTCCGCTAGTCCGAGGAAAGAACGGACTTCAGACGGGTTCTTAGGTGTAACCCAACTCTTGACAGCTTCAATCCTCGCAGGATCGACATGAATACCCTGACTATTGACAATGTGACCCAGAAACTGAACTTCCCCCAGCCAAAATTCGCACTTGGAGAACTTGGCTTAGAGTCGATTCCCCTGGAGTAACTCGAGAACCAAACGTAGATGTTGCGCGTGTTCGGCCTTCGATTTGATATAGATCAAGACATCGTCGATGAATACGATGACGAAACGGTCAAGGTATGGTTTACACATGCGATTCATAAGATCCATGAAGACCGCGGGTGCGTTGGTTAGACCAAAAGGCATAACAACGAATTCGTAATGGCCGTAACGGGTGCGAAATGCGGTTTTGGGTATATCCTCCTCTTGTATGCGCAGTTGGTGATAGCCTGAACGTAGATCGATCTTCGAGAAACACGTAGCACCTTGTAGCTGATCGAACAAGTCGTCAATGCGGGGTAGGGGATAACGGTTCTTGATAGTTAACTTATTCAATTCCCGGTAGTCGATGCACATCCTGAACGACCCATCCTTATTTTTGACGAAAAGGACTGGCGCGCCCCATGGAGATGTGCTCGGGCGAATGAAGCCTTTCTCAAGTAATTCCTGGAGTTGGTTTGAGAGTTCACGCATTTCGGATGGTGCGAGTCGGTAAGGAGCTTTGGCAACAGGATTGGCTCCAGGAATGAGGTCAATACGAAAGTCGATATCACGGCTTGGTGGTAGACCTGGAAGATCGTCAGGGAACACATGAGGAAATTCACGAACCACAGGAACATCTTTCACTTCCTTCTTCTCTTTCTTTTCCTTCTCCGCTTCTACAATGTTAGCCAAGAAAGCTCTGTATTCCTTGCGGAGATACTTGCTAGCTTGGGTACACGACATAAGTTTGAGGCCTTTCGAAGCAGTTTCACCATAAACACACAATAAATCACCATTCGCGAGCGAAAATCGAATCATCTTGTCGAAGCACACAATTTCAGCACAGTTTTCACGAAGAAAGTCCATGCCTACTATGACGTCGAAACTTTCGAGTTGCATCAGAATAAGGTCGATTGGGAAAACGTGATTGTTGAGCTCAAGAGTACAATCACGAAGAACAGAATTGACGGCGACAATTCTTCCAGTGGCGACTTCTACATTGAACGTCGAAGAGAGTTTGGAGCGTCTACGACTAAGGAGCTTCTCGAATTCGAACGACACAAAGCAATTATCGGCTCCAGTATCAAACAAACATGATGCATAAATACCATTCACAAGGAACATACCATTAACCACGTTGTTGTCGGCTTGGGCTTGGCGCACGTTGATGTTGAAAGTTCGGGCACGTGCTGCTTGTTGTTGTTGTTGCTGGTGTTGCTGCTGATGAGGCTGCTGCTGGGGCTCTTGTTTCCCGACCCTGTTTGGGCACATGTTGGTGAAGTGGTTCGGGTCGCCACATGCGAAGCACACTCTGGCGTTGGCCGCGGGTGCCGAAGGAGCTTGTTGACCCTGTGGGGGCAGTAAGTAGAGCATGATGAGCAGGAGCTTGTTAGGCATGGCAGTTGGTTGTGAAGTGGCCGTACATATTGCAACGAGCACAGAAACGGCAAGCGATGGTAGTCGGGTGATGGTAGGTACAAGTAGGGCAGAGCGGATGTGGCCCAGTGTATGCACGCTTAGCAAGGGGTGCATTGGCCACAGGCGCTGCCACTTGGAGTTGTTGAGCTGGTACGGATTGAACTGGTGCAGCAGTGATCGCACAGTTCTTGTTGCTGGAGCTGTTTTTCCTCTTGTTCTTCCTCTTGTTGCTCGATGTGGTGGTTTCAGCAGTTGGTGCGGTGGTGGTAGCTTGATGTAGATGCTTCGAACTCTTATCCCAGACGCCAGCCTTAACCCGCTTGTCATTGATTTCAGCGGCCAACAGATAAGTCTCTTCGATCGTCTTAGTCTTAGCCGCTTGCACGAAATCAGCAACGCAGTCGGGCAGGGCCCGGATGTACTTCTTGATCGCCATGTCTGAGGTCTTGACTTGGTCGGGACAGATAATGCTGAGCTGTTTGAAGCGAGCAGTGAGCGCAGCATTGTCACCGTCCTTTTGCTGTATGTGTCAAAATTCATCTACCAGCTTTTGACGTTCGTGAGGAGGGCATAATTCTTCCAGCATAACTTCCTTGAGCTCGTCCCACGACAGACCGTAAGCTGCGTCGTTCCCTCGCTTGTTCCTCTCAGCCGTCCACCAGTCTAGTGCACGGGACTGGAAAACGCCGGTAGCATTCAGAGTTTGGAGTTCATCAGGGCAACCGCTCTGTCGCAGAGTAACCTCAATGGAGTCAAACTAGTGAAATAACGCAGTAGGACCTCCTTCGCCAGTGAATTCTTTTGGCCCACAAGATTTGAATTGCTTGAAGTTGAAGGGAGCTTTGGCGATAGCTTTCGGAGCTTCGATTTTCGACTCCCCAGACGATTTGCTGGCATTTTCGTAGACATCACTCACGGCCTTGGCTACTTGTTTAGCGATGATAGCAGCAAGTCGTCTGTCTCTCTTTTCTTGACGAGAAAGTGGTGTTTGACGGGATCCAGATGACATTGCCTGCAACAGACATCGTCACAGGACTCAACACAGCGTATACGAATCTCACCTCACACGTCTACTATTTACTAAAGCTCAGGAACACAGTCATGTAACCACGTATACACATAAGCACATAAACACATAGAGCACAGAGCCACATAGTCACATGAGCACAGAAGCACATACGCATTTAATCAATAGAGACACATGGGAGCATATAGGGACACAAAGAGCATTCTGACAGCCTCAGAACACAAGATCCTATCATTCAAAGTCTGCGATTCCTCGAAAGTAGCGTTTGCATTTAGCATTTAGAGTAGTGTAGTATAATCGTATATCGTATCATAAGGTCGTCCCTAATCTTAGCGATTTGTTAACGTATTGAGATAGAAATGCAGTGCGAGTCGTATGTGTCGATTGAAGTGGTAGCATAAAATCGAATAATTCTTCCAAAATTTAAACACGTAAACAGGTAAATGCACACTTAAAACACATAAAATCGACGAATCATCAGAGTCAGCAGTTGCGGGCTCAGAATCGAAACATGTAAGAATCGAGAGATAGATTGTCTGCGGCTAGTAGACTTTGACTAACCAAAGTGGTCCAACTATTCACAAGGATCCATTGTGCACTTTTGACTGTCAGGATCGTGTTTTGGCCTCGATTCTTGGGCGTTTAGCACGTCTCCCGTTGGTCTCATTGTGACTTCAGGTCATTGGAGTCCGTTGGGACCTTGGTGAGAGTTTTGTAAAATAGGCGGAACTAGTTGTCAAGGTTAGGGTTTCACCCCTGTCTTAACAACTTCGTTCTGGTTTTTGATAAAATGGAGGAGATTATTCATCAAAATACGGATTTCACTCCTGATTTGGCACAATTCTCCCCGTTTGTAAGTAAAATGCAAGTTGATCAAGCAATTTTTAGTCAAGAGTTTGCGGTTTTCACACCTAATCTCAACTTCATCGCTTGTTCATAGTTGAAAATTCGAGTGCAGTGATAGTGTAGCATAAGCGAGAATAGCGAGAAGTAAGCTCGTACATAATTCCTACCGGATATGCACGAGTCGGCCTGTTGGTTCTTAACTATAGTCTAGGTATCTAAGACATCGACCCGGACTAGGTCGAGTCTTGCCTAATTCCCTATAGTTATGGCTCTGATACCAATCTGTCACACCCCAACCGATGGCGGAAACATCGGGGCATGGCACTGAGCGAAACAGATTGTCCAGAAGTTTCCATAACAATTATCATTACTATTCAGTTTAAAATAACATGTCCCATACCATGTCTCAAACAACAAACAAATTATTACAGACAAAATCTAGGCAAATCATTTTGTTCCGACAACTCAGATTTAAACATAGCAATTGTTTATCTACTTCTGGAGACCTTTAACTCATTAAGTACAGACAACTATTTGTTGGCCTCCAGAGCCTTATTCTAGCTTCGACTTCCTAACATGTGTGCATCCTAAGCACCTGTCACATACGTTAAAATAAAGTCAATACATATAATGTAAAGGTGAGCATACAAGTTTGATAATAGCATATAGAGTTCGAATTCGTTTACGAATAACCAGCACGTACACATAAAGAAATGAAGCACGTTAGTTATCGACATAGATCCATCGATACCAATGACTGCGGGTTGACTGCCAAATGCAGTTCGCAATACATGATTACCACCGTAATCCATGCAAGTAATTGTCCTTAACAACCCCCGTGTGAACGGGTGCCGAGTCCAAACTATAGTACTATCGTTGCTAAGGCAGGTAGACACCATTCCATGTGTAAACATAACAAACAAGCATTCATAAGCCACGTATAACATGCATTAACGGTTAGCGTTCCGATAGTATTGAGTAGTGTGATTGATGTGATTTGAATAGTTGTAACGTATGTAACACCCAAAAGTGCTTAAAGCAAAAAGGGATCGAGTATACTCACAGCGGTTGATGGATTGAAGGGAACGCTTAGCGGGTAAGATTAGCCTGAATAGATTCGATAGCATAACGATAAGTGACGAGTGAAAACGATACAAAGTGTGAATGGGTCGGATGGTAGTTCGATCGGATGGTGATCCGAGAGGACAGCAATCCATGCGGATAAGAATCCGTTCGGATGGTCATCCGGTCGGATAGCTTATCCGATCGGATGACTATTCGAGTGGATTGTTTCTTCCTATGAGGAAAGGTGTGTTTGTGTATGATGGCTTGACTTTTGAAGTTTTCGTTGTAGTATTTGAAAAGCATCGAAGTATCTCTATCTTTCAAGTCGGCTGTTCGGATCGTCGGTCGTGCGGATGACAATCCGTTCGGATGGTCATCCGGTCGGACAGTGGTCCGGTCGGACAGCGACTTGGTGATGAGGTTACTTGGTGAAAGCAAGTTCAAGGCAGAGGTGTCACTCGATCGGATGTTCATCCGATCGGGTGGCGACCCGGTTATTGAACATGTTGAAAATTGTTTAAGTCTTTAAAGTCTTAGTATCTCATGATCCGAAGAGTAATCCAATCAGATAGTCGTCCGATCGGATAGCAATTCGTTCGATACTCAAACTTCGGAATAGGTTGTTTAAGTGTGGGACCCAAGTGTGATCCGATCGGATGGCAATCCGTTTGGGTGCACTATCCGATCGGACAGCAATCCGTTCCGGTTGTTCTGTTCGGCTAACACTTAGTCGTTTTGATTGTTTGTCATTTTGTCGAGATGTTTTGACAACGTGCTAAGCAACGGAACCCTACCTCGACCCAAGTGACTAAACCGACCAGGAATCACCCTAGCTTGGCCAGTTACTGGCTCGAGACAGTCGTTCTTGCTCAACCCAAGATCGGTGGTCTCGTGAGTAGAATCTGGATCTTTGAACTAGTACAACACTAAGAATAAGTAAGAGACTAGAACAAAGCCCGATCCTGTCGGTTTTGAGTGCATTGAGTGTAAAAGAGTTGAAAGAAAGTTAGAAACCATCTTTCAATCCTTTTTTTCACCATGTTTATGTCGAGATCTTTGCAAGATCTTTGTGTATTCGTATGGAAATCGGTTAGATCTCAGTTGTTCTTGGTGGATTGAAGTCAAAACATGAAGTTCTTCAAGAACACATGATGACGTCATCCTAGAACACCCGAAATCTAGTGATTTCACGGTTAAAAGTTAAGATTTAAAAGATAGAAAGGTGTAGGAGTGCATAGGATTTAGGACGAAATCTTACCTGGATTGAGAGAAATCGAAGAAAAGGTGAGGAGCACGGACGGTTCGGACAGAGAGTTTCCAAAGTGGAAAGAATGACAATGACATGGGTATTTATAGGGTTCCAAAAGAGGAAAGGGTTATCCGATCGGATGGCACACCGCCCGGATGACAGTCCGGTCGGATGGCATCTCGTTCAGATGGAGCCTGATCTGATGACAAGGTGGCTATCCGATCGGATGGCACCTGGGTTGATTGTTTGGCGCGACGATTTTTAGCGTTTCGATTTCGATTGCGAGTGGTTCGACACGATAGGGTTTCCTAGTCAAATTACTTTCAGTCCCAACTAATTTATATCGAGCACTGTCTCTTCTCCACTAATTAACATAGTTCGATTGTGATTCGAGTTCGAGTTCGATGTCGAGTTTCGATTGGGTTCGATTGATTCCCACAACACAACATAATTAAACACGCACAAGTAACACATTAGGCACACACACGTATAACAACAACCATAATTCGTAAGTCGAGTTGCGGTTCGTATCACGATTCGATGTCGATTTGATTATCATAGCTTGATCATTGATTAGTTAACTTTATCGCATTGTTACTTCCTATAGTTCACAGTCGTAAGTCGATTAGATAGCGATTAACACACGTCGATTTTGTACTTAACAACACTTACTTCACATAATACAAATAAAATAAAGAAATTACTATAAGTCAAATTCGCATAATCGGTCGTTGACTTTGACCTTTACTTTGACTTTGACTCCTGAAAACACGGGGTGTTACAATTGTAAAGAACCGAATCAATTTCGATTCATTGCCGCGGTAACATACCGTTACAATGTGCGGGCAAATAACTTGGAATGGTATAAAGATAGATAAACATAGTTGCGGATTTAGTATTTTAAAATTACTAAAAAATCAAATTAAATAATAATAGTATATAATATCCGTGGTAACGTACCGTCACAATGCGTAGGCAAACAACTTAAAATGGTAAAAAAAATAAATAAATATAGGTGCGGATTTAAATTTACCAAAAGATCAAATTCTAATAATTAAATACTTAAATATTTTTTGTGACTATTCATTATGACTTTGTTTTTATATGTATAAAATTTATAATATTGAACAAATATGTGTAAGTATTTATACATAAAACAAGATTTCAAAAAAGGAAAATTGGTTTTTAATAAACCAACCTTTGCCCCATTGGTAATTAATAATCCTACCTACAGAATTGGTAATTAATAATCCTACGTTTCAATATGTTGGTACTCAATAGACCTCCGTTAGTTTTTTTTAACTGAAGTTAGTTTTTAAGTTTTATTTGTTACACAAACAGTCCCTGTAGTTATAATTTACTAGTTTTAAGTTTTATTTATTACACAAACAGTCCCTGTAGTTATAAAAAAATCATAAAAAATCAAAAAAATCATAAAAATTCAAAAAAATCATAAAAATTCTAAAAAAATCAAAAAAATTCTAAAAAAATCAAAAAAATTAAAAAAAATCATAAAAATTCAAAAAAATCATAAAAAATCATAAAAAATCATAAAAATTCAAAAAAAGCAAACGTTTCGACGCGAACCGTTTCGAACCGTACCACCACCACCACCACCACCGCCACCACCACCGCCACCACCACCACCACCGCACCGCCGCCACAGCACCGCCACCACCGCCACCACCACCGCCACCACCACCACCACCACCGCCACCACCGCCACCACCCCCACCACCGCCACCACCACCGCCACCACCCCCACCACCACCGCGCCGCCACCACCACCGCCACCACCACCACAGCACCGCCACCACCACCACCACCACCACCGTTTTTGAAACGGTACGGGTCGAAACGGTACGGGTCGAAACGGTCCGGGTCGAAACGGTCCGGGTCGAAAACGGTTCGGGTCGAAACGGTACGGGTCGAAACGGTCCGGGTCGAAACGTTTGCTTTTTTTGAATTTTTTGAATTTTTATGACTTTTTATGATTTTTTATGATTTTTTTGATTTTTTTTGAATTTTTATGATTTTTTTGAATTTTTTTGATTTTTTTAGAATTTTTTTGATTTTTTTAGAATTTTTATGATTTTTTTGAATTTTTTGATTTTTTTTTTATTTTTATGTTTTTTTTTATAACTACAGGGACTGTTTGTGTAATAAATAAAACTTAAAACTAGTAAATTATAACTACAGGGACTGTTTGTGTAACAAATAAAACTTAAAAACTAACTTCAGTTAAAAAAAACTAACGGAGGTCTATTGAGTACCAACATATTGAAACGTAGGATTATTAATTACCAATTCTGTAGGTAGGATTATTAATTACCAATGGGGCAAAGGTTGGACACATCTTAGATTTTCATATAAAATTTATTTATCTACGTAGAGTGTTGTTTTCAGTAGAAAATTGGATTTGCTATTCAATATCTTCATTCGCTTCACATTTTATATTTTTGGTTCTTTTGCTTCTGAAGTTGTTGGTTTTCTGGACAAAAGGTCACAATTGAGCTGGGCTACGAACCATCATCAGTCCCACAAAGACCAGGAGTCTTCGTGGACCATGGACGAACCTTCAATCTTCGTCACATGGAGTCTTCGTACATGTGTTAATTATGGGCGAACATTAAGGTTCGAGACACATACAATCCCCACGAACACTTATGATTCTTCGTGGGAGGGGATGCAACATACCGGCCATAAACAGAACAGGTAACAAACAGGTTACATATAGCAACTCTTTTGCAAAGAACATAGCTTAATCATCATTCCGGGTCAAGATAGGAGGATATCTTTACCACGGTCTTCACTTTGTAGCGATGTCGAACCGAACCGAGTTGCGTCCACATAATATGTATCAACAAAAAGGTCGTGCACAATAATTTTTTGTTATTCGAAAGAGGGTTCTGGCTCACTTTGTTGCTCGTTTATCTACCATTCTTATGTATTTTTTTTTAATGTCAAATTTGGATCATTGACGGACCACTGAAGTATCATAGTGTCACCAGCGGAACCACCCGATCAAATTCATCTCCACTAGGCAATAATGCTTATACACAAATTCAGGAGGAAACACAATAAATCTGGAAAGAACCCCACTCGTGGAAATCAAACCCATGACCTAATGATCATAAGCTTTATCCCACCCCTAAGATGCTACTAGGCTATAATGCCATGGGCTTTATGCAATTTTCTTTAAATTGAATCTTGAATAAAAACAACAATCTACACATGTATAGAATCTGTATATACTTTAAAAAAATCAAATAAAAATGTATGTTTGTAAAATATTTTTATCCAATTAAATAATTTATTCTCTCTTCTCTCCTCTCTCTCATCTTTCCATGGTAATAATTTACCAGCATTTTTTTGATTAAAAACACACATGTTATTCTATATACATGTGTAGATCAAACAAACTATAAACTATATGTAATTTAAGATGTACATCCACTTTATATGATTTTGTCTTATATATAAATACACATACACACATACACGCATGTGGATGTTCATATCATAAATGGAATCTAAACAATGCCATGGGCTTTATGCAATTTTCTTTAAATTGAATCTTGAAGAAAAACAACAATCTACACATGTATAGAATCTGTATATACTTTAAAAAAATCAAATAAAAATGTATGTTTGTAAAATATTTTTATCCAATTAAATAATTTATTCTCTCTTCTCTCCTCTCTCTCATCTTTCCATGGTAATAATTTTATACTCTTAGTTCTTTTGCTTTTGAAGTTGTCGGTTTCTTGGACATGGTGCAAAAGGACGTGCATATCAATTTCTCGACGTTGAAAACTAGAGTTTTTTTCTTTTTTCAGTAGAATTGGATTTGCTATTCGAAAGAGGGTTGTTCTGACGCAGTTTGTTGCTCGTTTATCTGCCATTATTATGTAATTTTATTTAAATTGAATCACTGAATAAAAACAACAATATATCTACACATGTATAGAATCTGCATATGCTTTAAAAAAACAACAATCTACACATGTATAGAATCTGTATATACTTAACAAAAATACAAATAAAAATTTATGTTTGTAAAATATTTCTATACAATTAAGTAATTTATTCTCTCCTCTCTCATCTTTCCATGGTAATAATTTTCCAGCATTTTTTCGATTAAAAGCACACTTGTGATTCTATACATGTGTAGATCAAACAAACTATAAACTATAAATAATTTAAGATGTACGTCCATTTTATATAATTTTGTTTTATGTATAAATACACATACACACATGGGTCACATGTGGATGTTCATATCATAAGAATCTAAACAATCTGTATTTTAATATGTGGATGTTCAGTTATATTTACTACACATTACCGAGAAATATGTATAGTCCAGTTATACACATTCACAGATTTGGTATCTTTCTTTCTTACTCAGCGGCGCCAAATAATACTTTTAAATCCTTAAAGTAGATGCATGATATGATCACTAGTACTATCACCGTCTTTTTCGATTAAAAAAAAGTTAGTCCAAAGATCCCATGTAAATGAAGAATACAAACATGAATTAGGGTTGCACCATAATCGATATATTAATGCAACTATTACATAATCAATATTCTACTCCGAGTGCTCGGGTCAGCCCAATCAGTTATGCTGTCCATTCTTTTTTTAATTCTGATTATGGTAATTGCAACTCATTATATAAACACTAAACAGTATAGATACACACATTTCGTCAGATTATAATTCTTGGTATCAGCATACAACAGATTTCTCTATATCAATGGATAATGATACCAACATGAATGAAAGGTAATCTAATTCATCTTCCTTATCATATATAGTCATAAATCATAACACCCTATCACAGGCTTACATTTACAGCTATTGCATGTTTTGCTAGATAAATGTAGAGGGTTGAAGTGTTTCAATGTTCCTAGATGATATAGGTTAGTTTAAATTGTGGGCTAGGTTTATTTTGTTTAGTATTTGAGTTTGAGTTGGGGGCTAGGTTTATTTTGTTTAGTATTTGAGTTTGAGTTTGAGTTGGGTTAGAATTAGCATAGATTACTTACATAATGTAATTGTCTTGGTGTGTCGAGTTGAGTTTAATATACGGAGAGTTCAAGAGACATGTTAGTCTTAAAAATCCTAGTGTTCTGGTTTTTTTCATGATCTCGCTAGCTAGCGGTAACTAACTATTGTCGTTAACTTAAACTTGACAAATAAACTATTGATGGTTGTCGTTTCAGATCATTGCAAGTGGCTATGTACGCTATATTAGTAGGGATCAAGATCGGATTGCTTGAGAGGATTGTTCATATGAGTGAACACACTCCACAAAAAAATATAGGAGTGGTTATCTCCTTAACAACTCTAGTGGTGAACTTTTTTGCTACAAAATGGAAGCTCTATCACAACAAAGATGTAGGCCATAATCATTGGAAGATAGTTATTTTCAATGTCCTCGCCATATTTACAGAAACCTTGTTTTTCTGTTCCCTACTTACCTTGCTTGCATCAGAAGAGTTTCCTTATTGGTTTGGTTTTCTTATGGCATGCATTGTGGTCACCCTCATAGAAGGCCGAAATGTGCCATGCTTCGTGTTCAATTGGTTATACCAAAAACTTGTCAATGCCATAACATTGGTGATCGAGAAGTTATCAGCGTTGATTTTGAGAGGTCAGCTAGCAGCAAATGATCATGTCTAATCAAGAAATACATACAAGTATAGCACCGACACTATATATATGCTTTGTGACATTAAGTTTTTAAGTTTAGTTTTGATTTTGTGCTTGGATATGCTAATATGTAACTAATATCTTAGCATCCAAATGCCTCCTTATGTTACAAATGTATTCTTGAAATAATTACATGGACAATTTATGTGTTATGAAATGATTTAATCCAATCTTTGCAGAAAGTTATTCCTTAAGTCCTTAATATTCACTTGTACCACAACCTATTGGACTATTAATGCAACAACCACCCAACCTAATGCATCCATCCCCATAAACCATATGACCATGAAATTTTTCCCAAATTTCGACTTCTTAATTCATAGACCATGGATATAGGAATGAAAAACTTACTAATCAAGGCCGCCCCCACTAAAAGATCCCCTTACATCGTTGTTGCCTTGAACAATCCACCAACCCTATTGTTTCTGTAATAGCCCAGCGTAACCGCACCATGATATTTCCGCTATGGCCGGGACGAACCACCATTGCCTCACGGATTTAAAACGCGTCATGATGGTGAAGGTATCAAGCTCCTTATAAGGAAGCCTCCGTTCCCCTTCACAACCAATGTGGGATGTTACAGTTTCCCTAAACAATCCATCAGCATCGCTACCTCCTTGAACGATCCATTGAAACCGTTGTCATTAACAATCAAGGTCAATGTTCCACCTTTCTTTAACTGTGGTTCCCCATCACCCAGTACCGCATTTAAGGTGTCATTCGACTAGACGATTGTGCTATAGTTTACAACTACAAATGTCCTACTCACTAATCGCACATTTCTTCAATCATGGCTTCTTTATGCTTTGGATATGGGAATAAGTGGTATACATGTACTTACAACGCAAGAGTAGAAAAACCAACAGTGCACATGGTGCGTAAGTAATGCCATATCTATAGTGTTTCATGTCTATGCAAGAGCCTAGGGTCTCCACAAAGTGGGGCCTTCAATTTTCAAAAAAAAATCTATAAATTACAATAAATCAAAACCATCTTAGGCCATATGATTTTCTCTTAAGCCATTAATTGACACGTGTCATTATTATACTCCTTATTGTTTTCCTTTAGCAGGGAAAACACAAGACTTTTATTGCTCTTGTTTTCTCACAAATTTTAAAGTAATTAGACTTTCCTTTTTGTGCATATCGTTTTCTTTTGAGTGTGATTGCAAATCATAAATCTTAATAAATACTCTTAATATATATAATGGCCTTTTAAAATATAATCTATAATTTTAACTAATATAAACAGATTTGTAAAAATTATAATATATATTTTACGTAATCAATAATTGCATTTTATGTTTAAATAAATTAATATAATAATTATTACCTTTTGTGTATTGTTATTATTATTTTTTAATAAAATATTGAATGATAACTAAACATTATTTCCATATTTAAAATGTTTGTATATCTTATAAATAAACAACAATTTGATATTTAGCAAATGATTATTAATAAAAGTCAAACACAATCACTATCAAAGGTTTAATTGTACTTAAAAGAATCGGTTTTTGCTCATGACAGTTGTATGTGACACTATCAAGAATAAAAAGAAGACACAACGTTAAATTACTAATATTAGACAAAGATGGAAAATGTTACAAATAACACGAAAAATGTGATGTACAAAGAAATATTAGAGATTTATAGATTGCTTATATGTTTGTTACTTACCAATGAGGTTGAGGACCCATTGACAAAGGCAAAAACCTTTAGATACACTTAGATTTAAAGGTCTTAGATTCAAGACTTTAATTCCCACGTACAACAGAAATAATAAAGGATAAAAAGAACTTTTGGATTGTAATTTAACTTTTTCCATATTTAATACATCATTTCGTTTTATTATAAAATGAATTATATCATATAAAGTAAAATATATTATATTAAAACGACATGTGATTTTTTCATATTTATTTGTTAATGAGAAGCAACTTCGTGTTAAAGAGTATAGGGTGTTAAAATATGCTAATAATCGTACATGAGAACCAATTGTGAGTATAGTAGCATCTACATTTATGTGTAATTTATCAAATCAACAGATTTATAAGAATTATTTTCTTTGTATAGTTTGTGTAATACACGGGATCTTAAACTAGTATTTTATATAGTATATGTGTACTAGTGTAGTAGGCCCAAATGCAGTTTATTTTTTATTCAGGTTCCAATTGTCATTCTCGCTGAGTGTAATGCCACGCGTGCTCAATGTCGCGAATCAAGGAGAAATTATAAGTGATATTAGGGGAAATTAATGACGTCACAAGAATAATCCAGATTGGTTAACAACTATTTTTATAATAATCTCTACATATTGCGATTTACTCAATCATTGTTTGCCATAAATCCCTAATTGAAACTTCAAACCTTTGAATTTTGATATTGTGCTTACGATTGAGATTGTGCTTGCGAATTTCCGATTGGGACTTGAAAGGCAGAAAGCAAAACTGATGTTTTCTTTATAAAAATTTAAAAGGGACCCAACTTTGTAGTTCGCTTAGGGCTTCCAAAAACTTTGGACCCGCCCTGACCTGTAATAAATATCAAAGCAAATGTTTGCAGCTTTCATGTTCATAGAGGTTAGGTTTGTGTAAGTTAGCTAAGAAGCTAAAGTGTGTAACAAACACTTGCCTGGTAACTGACTGCAACTTGGGGAATAAGTGAATTGATGGATGGCGGTGGAAAGAATCCAGAGATAAAAGTGAAACTGGATTTTTTTTAAATTACCTTTCAATGGTTCAAAATGGCGAAGGAGATTCCCGTCGCCACCCTATTTTAGCGCAGGAGAAGCCTAGAAGCCTAGTCGTCACAGGGTGGAAAACGAGGAGTTAGCATGAATAGAGTACTGCTGCTCCATATGACGCAGGAGAGTGGTCAATAGCTATTTTGGTAATTTGAAAAAGTTGAAGTTTAAATTCTTAACTAATTTGCTAAACAAGGTTATTTTGGTGATTTACCTTGTGTTTAAGTTCAGGGCTGGCCCAATGCTTATCAAAACCTAGGCTCGGGCCTAGGGCCTCCAAACTTTTAGGGCCTCCATTTAATATAAAAATGATATATAATATATAACTGTTTTGAGTCTATAGATCTATTAACTTTGCTAGTGTAGTGATATTAGTCTTGCCCTAGTCTTGTAAAGACCCTAGCTCTAGTCTTGTAAAGACCCTAGCTCGAATCATATAAGCAAAATATTTTTTTTCCTTTTGGCGCATCCTATTCTTCTGGTGACATTAAACGAAAGACTCATAAGCGATATTTTTTTTTTCCTTTTGGCGCATCCTTCTAGTGACATTAAACGAAAGACTCAGATATTTTAATTAAATAAAGTTGTGATATTGTAACTATTTCAAGTATTTTTATCAAATACAAAGCAAATTAAAAAATAAAATGGATTTATATGGTGTAAAAAATAGAAAATAGGGTATTAATGTCTAGGTATCTAGAAAACCCGATTTTCTAATACCCGATCATACCGAAACACGGTTTGGTTTCCAAAATTGGGTATTAGAAAAACCCGATTTTTGCACCTCTAATATTAGTCAATAACGAAATTGAGTTTCCACTTTGTAGTTTGTTTATGGCCTTCAAAAACGTAAGAACTGCTCTGTTTAAGTTTAGTTTTAAAATGATGAGAATGGGAATGTTGTGTTGTGTACATGTTAA
The DNA here is from genome assembly GCA_030545235.1 of Helianthus tuberosus. Classification (NCBI taxonomy): domain Eukaryota; kingdom Viridiplantae; phylum Streptophyta; class Magnoliopsida; order Asterales; family Asteraceae; genus Helianthus; species Helianthus tuberosus. The sequence goes on from CM060367.1 coordinate 10,082,113, forward strand.
TAATAAATTAATGATAATGTTCCCTTTTATCCATTATCATATGTCGGACGGAGAAAACATATGTTTATAAGTTATTCTTTTTCGTTGGTCCTTTTGTAGGGCTGGACTGCTTTTCTTTTGTCGAAAGTTTCGATCTTTTTTGATGGATTAAAATATGAACATTAAAAATTATTTCTTAGACCATCTAGGCATCTAATAAATATTCTTAAATTCGTGTTTACATATTCACGTAATATTAAGAACATTCTTACTAATAAATTTTCTCAATTGCTCATGATATAACTAAGTGTTATTTTCTATATTAAGATTTAATCACTAAATTATTTATTTTCTATTCTAATACAATAAAACTAAGTATTAGTCCCGAAGATTTCAAATATGCTAAGGTTAATTAATTTTTTTATATATTATAAACATTTAAAACTTGATTATCAGTTAGTTTAATATATTAGTTACAGACTTGATAAAACTAGTATTTTGGTTTAAAATGTTAAACTGAATAATATATTATACAACCAAATGTTATTATTGTATTATTTTTTTATAAAAAGAAGGCGGCCACCACTTTATTCATGTGAAAGGAGAGTTAATTGCCCGGATGGTCCATGTGGTTTCATGTTTTTTCACGTTTAGTCCCCACCTTTTTAAAAATAGCAGGTATGCTCCCTATGGTTTGTTATTTTGTTACTCGGATAGTCCCCTGCGTAGATGTCAGTTAGTTTGAAAATAGCAGGTATGCTCCCTATGGTTTGTCATTTTGTTACTCGGATAGTCCCCAGAGTAAATGTCAGGGGACTATCCGAGTAACAAAATGACAAACCATAGGGAGCATACCTGCTATTTTCAAAAGGTGGGGACTAAACGTGAAAAAACGTGAAACTCCATGGACCATCCGGGCAATTAACTCTGTGAAAGGATGGAAGTATTTTTATTTTATTTTCCAAAAAAGCAAATAAAGACAAGGGAAATACGTACATATGATTCTTCCTTGAACTCTTGCTCACCAAGTGATCGGAGGGGATGCCTCAAAACTTTCTCAAAAGTATTGACTATTGAGTTGTGGTACTCCTTTTAATTGATGTACGTATCTACATATCTATATCTATACTAGGTTATAACCCGTGGTACCCATGGGTCGCTCTATTTTTAAGGATATTAATATTTTATTAATTTTATTATAATGGTCTGTTTTATAAAATTTGTGGGGATATATATAATATGATTCAATGTTAATCGTATATAATAATATATGCAAACAATGTGATTTATCAATGGTAACAATTACCATATAATTTTCAATATATTACCAGATAATGTTCTACGTATGTAGAATGATTCAGACCAAGATGAAAGGATGATAGCCCGTCTCGCCATTCTCTGGATACACATTTGAAGCGATGAATTGATATAGCATTTAGGTTGGTTAAAATCTCAAAGAGTAGCATTTCAAAAGGAATATAAAGGATTGTATGGCTACAAGAGTACAAACTCTGTTATATTCTGGTGCGAATCTAACATAAGTTGAAGGGGTTTTGGTAGCTAGTGGTAGATGATTGTGGTAGAGTTGTCTTGGAGTATGGTTAAAATGGTAGAGTAGCTGACCATTTCACCTTAGCATGACCCACACCGACATCATGTAAAGTTACAATTTTCTTGAACTTAACCGGTGCATCCCCTGTTTGGACCATCAAGTTTTTGTACTGAGTTTGATCTTGTGGTTTAACCAACAGGCTGAAAATTTTATGGAAACTTTCAGCAACAACTCTATTAGCAGCTTCAACTTCTTCCATATCTTCGCTCAAAATAAAAGATTAACGAAAAGCCAACTCCAAAAATCCAAGCACATGAGTATATATGCCGGCAAGATAGTTATATGCTTTAGCCAAACCCGAAAGAAAAACTTATATTTATAATAACGTATTAAGTTCATACTTTAGACGCAAACCCAAAGTTTTATATGGTTAAATTAAAAAATAAGTTGTAAAATGGCATAAATAATTTCCAAACAATTACAGAAGTGAGTCGCGTGGTATGTACACTCACTTTACTAAAATGCCTTAGACCGGACCCACATTTTTATACCAAAGTAATTGAGATCTACTTACCAAAAGTTTTAAAATGGCATAAATTATTTACCAACAATTATATTAGTGATTCGTGGGGTATGTACACTCACTTTACTTAGATGCTTTAGACCTTTACTTACATGCTTTAGACCATACGCACATTTTTATAGCGAAGTAATCATTTTTGTTTTAGGCCTTTTCAAAGTTAGGCTTCACGTCTAAGGGTCGCTAGATAGATACCTTCTGAACCAAATATTAAAGCACCAAACAAAACTTTAGAATGAAAAGGTAACATAAAGCATTGATGAAGCATATCGGAACTAAATCACAACATACCACTATATTTTGCACTTGAATATATGAAAACTCATGGTGTATCAACTTAAATTTTGATTTATATACATCAAAATATACATATAAGTTGCCTAATATGCAGTAAGTTGTCATCCCATGAGACATTTGTAAACATCATTTAGCTGAATTTGTAATACACTTATAATAGTTTAAGAACCCGCGAATTTTGCGGGTGGACTAACATACAAATATATAACTTAAAATTGTTGAAATAATCCTTTGACAGAAATAAACGTTCAAGTACTAATGAAATTAGTAAACTACAATGAAATGAAAAAAAAGTAACGCAAAAATCACAAGTCATTAAAGACTTCTTTATACACCACATTTGATGTAAAAACCGGTACCAAAAATCAAGTTGGTTCGGTAAAGTGCTTCATATAAACTCAACTTGAACTGTTTTAGTTGCAAAAATATGTAACATATTTAAAAATATGTAACATATTTCGACCCGAACCTATTTTGTGACTGGTCATTCAACACAGCCACTCTCCGGCTCTTGTTTTACTAACATGATTATCAATCTAAAGTGAAATCTTAAATTGTTAACATGATTAAACTCGTAGAAGCTTCTTGAATTGGTAAAAAGATTTAAGATACTAAAATCTTTTTGATGTTAGTCAACTTTATTATATTCTTTTCTACTAATTCTTTTAATTTCATTAAAACACGAAAAAATCTGATTACATAACTGTAAAGTATGAGTTGTAGAGGGAAATTTGACCAATTTAATTAGAGGTGGATTGACCCGGGTTATTTTACTTCGATTTATCTTTAATGGCTCAAGAGTCAAGTGGGTTAATTTATATCTTTAAAAGAAGCAGACCAAAGAGGATGAACTTCCGCAAAAGTTACTTTTACTCACCTGCCATTGGCATGCTTCATAAGAGGAAGCGACCAATATATCTTCGTTTGTTAATTCTCCTTCAATTCATACAAAAACACACTGAATTTTCAAAATTAGGTGCAAATCATGGGGTCACTTTACTCAAATTTTTGTCAATATATAGTTGACATAAAATGCTTACTCATTTTACAATGTTCAAATTATTATTTTTTTTCTTAGAACATCAAACAGATCTACTATGTTCTAATTAGAATGTGTTATCATGATAACTATCAAGGAGCATCAAACCACCTCTATTTCGGGTCAACACGTATTGCATCAATAAGTTATTTCATAATGTAATCTTATTGCATAAATTCTTCAGTCATTTCCAAAAGGTTATTTTGATCCCGTTATTAGAAACCATAAATTATTTATAAAAAGTTGACAAAAACTATGTTAAGAATATAAAAAGGACATATGTAATACCCTAATTAAGAGAATATAGCATATTAAAAGAAGGCAGGGATGATTGGATGTTGGAAATACACAAGAAGACAAATGACAATAACCAATTTAGTATCATCAAATAAACTTATTTCTACAGATAGAATGCATAATCACACCAACAATTTGCAGAGAACAAATGAAGCCTATTATTTACATAATTCAACAGTATTGGTTGGGTTGACCTGTTTGTATTAACAAATGATAACCGACAGAAAAATCATAAAACCCGTAAATCTTTATAAACCAAGACTAACATCAAATAAATTACAACTTGACTGCTAATGCCAAAACATAATTCATTAACCAAAATCATGTGAAAGCCAGAAGCTACGATACCTTATTTCGTGTGAACTCCTTCATGCAGTGTATGTGAATTCATCCATGGTATAGGAGCAGGCTGCAGGTGTAGATTTTTATATAATTCATGAGCAGGTTAGAGCTGAGGACAAATCATAAAGCCTACAAAATGCAAGATGATAAAGAGCCATTATTTACAATTAAAAAAAACATCAAGAAGACCTGAAAACTGAGTCATACCTCATCAGTTATCCCCATGATCCTTGTTATTTTGCTCATATAATAGGAATATGCAGATGGGTAATCCAAAGAAGGATTTGTTAGAGTTCTTACAGTTGACACACCAAGGCTAGGACGTCGAGAAGCTGACATCAAAAATCGTTTCACTTTGCCCCCATTTTTGACCTTGAATAATTGAAAACCGAGTCATACCTCATCACTTTTTGGAGTTTTCGGTACCGATACTTTTGGTTTGGTACGATACCGGTAAAATACCGATTTTTACCTTCAAATACCGGTCTCGTACCGTACCAAACATTTTTGGTACCGGTACCTGTTGGCGATTTTCGATATCGGTACCACGCCCATCCCTACCGGTACACGCTTTCACAAGAAAATGATGATATACTGACCGACTATTTTCGCCATTGGACTGAAACAAATCCGGTTTTGATCCAAGTTTCATGAACTTCATCTGAAACAGCTGGAACTTAGTTCACCTTCAAGACACAATCAAAAGTAAGCCTAAAAATGGAAATAGAGGGTGATTCAAGATTTCTTTTTAATCAAAACTGAAACATTATTATTTCTTTCAGTTTTCTAGTTATAATTCTTAGCACCATAATTAGCCATTTTAAAAAAGGAACATCATGGTTTGTTTCACTTTGCTAGTTATGATGGAACAGATTCGTACATTTCTAAATACTCGGCTGCACATCGAGCGGTGACCACGTTGTATGCATTGAGTGTGACGGTCATCCCGTAGCAAAACTTAGCACAGATTTCGAATGCAGTGGGCTCACCAGGGATATTGAGTTTGATTTCTTCATTATTTCCAATTTCTGAAAACGACCAATCAGTTTTTGCAAACGGGCACACTTGGACAGCAACGGAAACTAAAAACAACAGAAAGTAATGTTTCATTTGACCATTAAAGGAATGTTTTGTAATTTGTTAACATATTAGAAAGTAGCAAACCTTGTGGACGTAAAATTTAACGTCTCCAACGCTTACAATCATATCAGCAGCCAGATCAGTTGCAACATATCTGAACATGAACAAAAAAATTAAAATGGTAAAGTTCAAAACACATTTAACAAAGTGGTAAAACAACATATTTGCATAAGTTCACAACAAAATGATGACATACTGACCGAGTATTTTCGCCATTGGACTGAAACAAATCCGGTTTTGATCCAAGTTTCATGAAATTCACCTTGAACAGCTGGAACTTAGTTCACCTTCAAGACACAATCAAAAGTAAGCCCAAAAATGGAAATAGAGGGTGATTCAAGATTTCTTGTTAATCAACAGAAGCCAAATGAGATTTGTGTACCTTGGTATTGCTATTATATGCCCAAAAACGGGGTAAGCAAGGAGACACTGGTACAAATGAAGAGACTTTTTAATACACCACCACCACTGACATCCACCACGCTATGCCTTATGTTTCTTTATCTCTTTCTCTCTGCTCAAACTTCAACAATCATATCCACATTCCTTTATAAAATCTTTCTCTTACCAATGGGAATTTACAGCACACACCCAACATAACCTTGGTATCAGTTAAAATACACCACCACATTAGTAGACAACAAACAAACATCAACTTGCTTTGGTACTTTAAACTAATTACAAAACAACAAATTTCTTTCACAAGTTTACTTAATTTCAGTATCAAACTTAATATTATCAAATAATGCAGTAAAGAATACAATAAAGATTTATAAACAACAATGCAAACACATGCATATGTCCATAACTCCATACACATATATAACGCATACCTTAGTTATCTTCAAACCCAACTTGAGAACTTGAATATATAACCAAAACAAACAGACCCAATAAGAGAAACAACAACAAAGATCAAATCAAACAGTTCAATCTTATTTTCTACTTATAATGTCAATATAAACCCTAATGACAAACATACAAATCATTGGATTTAAGCATCAGGGGTATAATTTAGTCCCAGAATGATAGTTTAGTGTATGTATTACCTCAGAAAGTAAGGCCACAACAACAGCAGAGATGCAAGGTATTTCCTCACACAGTTGAAAAATCACACGAATAATAGTAAAAACTTGAAGATCCTTCAGCTGCAACAAACAATATGATCTTAATATAAGAAATGATTAATAAAAAATGTCATAATTGCTGAATCAAATGTAACCTGTATAGGTAACGAAACACCTGCTTCGATTCCTAAAACAATACCTGGATCACCACCCCATCGGAAATCCATGTCCATTGTTATTTGACCCTGCTTTTGGCTCTGAATTCGGATACCTGCGCATATCAGTCAACTTCGACTATTAGTCAAATACAGAGATTATTTACAACAACTTCTTACACTCGCAAATAATCACATAAGCAGATTGGAAGAACATTCAAAATATACGCTAAAAATTATATTAAAGAGTTGTGGATGTATTATTTAAAAATACCTTCAATCTTTGGTGCAACACTTCCTAACGACAATTTGCTGAACTTCAAAGATGATATTCCTGATGGACGATATTCTTCCAATATTGGCTCGACGGATTCTCTTATTATTATAGTAGCAGCCTGCAAATAATACTTGAGGTAACAATAATTATAACAACAATAATCATATAGGTGAGGAATAACAAAGGCTGAAAAATTACATCGGCTACATACGGCCACAGTTTGCTCAGTTGTTTGTTCAGCCATTTCACCTGAAAAATAAGAGAAAAAAAGGATCCCTTGTCTGCCCATATAAAGAAAAAAAGGAAACCGGGTCAAAGTAAGTTTTCCAAATGGGTCACTTCTTGAAAAAATCAACGCATTCATTATTTTCATTCTATTCCTTAAGTGCCAGGTTCCAAAACTTTTTGAAGATCAAAACCGGATTCAGTTGAAAGCCCATCAAGAGATCTTCCAATAACCTGTTGATTTAAATCACTATTTCAAAAGAAGAAGGAAATCATGATTCAATCAAATGGGTTAGAAGCTAATAGCTAACTTACTTGGCATTAAAAGTGAAATACATCTTTTCAATATATGTCTCGTTACAAATCTTAAAGATGCTTAAAAATTTAAAACAAAACGAAAACAAAAACGTATATGCATTTTTAAAAACAACGTTAAACTGCAACTACACTCAAGCGTTTCATCTACCATTTTGTTAATACTGAATTTTTCCAAAAAAAAAAAAAAACTTTTTTGACATTTAGACTCAAGAAGATGGGTTGATTCGTACGGACAATCTGGTCTACCTCTAACATACACTTTTTCCGCTATTAAAGCTACCATGAAACAAAATTATTTGAGTTTTTTTTTCTTAAAGGGATTCTTGCAAAACAAAACATACAAACTTCCCTTTTAAACCAATTATTTTGACTTTATAAAGTCAAATATAATGTTCTTGAAAACATATAATCAAAATGTTCAGTAATTACTGATATACCTCCATCAATCGATTATGGTTCAATGCCAAACGACAATCACTTAAACAATCAAGATCACCTTCCCACATCCAAAAAACACCACCTCCCAATTCCGCACCATCTTCCTCTTAAATGCTAATTGCCAAGGTTGAACACAACATGTCCGAATGCAACACCGCCACCCCTGCTCTATCGAGCCTTCTTTATCATCCTCCTCCTCAACCACCATCGGCGCCACCACCACTGCCTTCTTGGTAACTGCCATTAAACTCTCTCTTTGTACATACAATTCTTCATGATTTTGTCAATTTCATAAAACGCTTTATCTTCATGATTTTGTCAATTTCATAAAACTCTCTTTGTGCATTTTTAGGAACTTATGAAAATATTACATGGCTGCAGTTGAAGAAGTGGAAAATGATGTTACGCAGTGGTGATTACAGTCTTTGTGATTGTTTCCGAGACAGAGTAGTAGTTCATCATCAAATTTTGGAAGGTTCTCTATATCCTTTAAAACGATTTTGTATCATCAATTTATGTTTCATTAGGCTTGATTTAAGTTGAATTTCTCGAATCAATTTAGGGGTTTTAGCAAATACTATTGTTTCTGGTACGAAATTGGTATAAGTTATAGATATTAGTTTACAATTGAATAATTTAAGTTGATAAGCAGATTTATATCGCTTACTTCAAACTCATTGTTCTTGGCAAGTTCATCATACGCATCAGTGAAATTAGTTGTTTTCAGTAGGCTTATGTTAAATTGCGCAACTGAACTAGATGTTTGTATGGTGACAAGCTAAAAGGGTGTGTTTTACAAATGGATTTCTTTGGATCAATTGAACCTGATGGATGCTTCTTTGGTTGGCGCAAGGTATGGTGATGCATTCACTTAATTTCTAAAGCTTTATGATTACTTAAAGTTACAGCTTTTCGAAACGTGGGTGTTTTGATAAGTGTTTTGAAAGTGAGTAAAATGGGCTGTTGAATTTAGTGTTTGGGCATGCCTATGCTGGTGAAGTTTTAATAGTCAGATAATCAATGTACATTAAATCTGATTGCAAAGAAACTAATAGATAAAATGACCAGCACTCTGTATATAGTTGACAAATTTACATGATAAACCTTTTAATTTTAACAAAAAACAAGGGAATAATTCCATATATTTAACCCATTTATTATTTTGATATTAGGGAAAATGAGATAAGCAGGTTATATGTTGCAGGCAATTTTGTAGGGTTCGAACGAAAACTTGAACGAAGATTTAAAAAAACAGGGATAAAGCATGTGGTCTTCAACGAAGATGCTAGCAACTTTAAGAGAGAGAAAGCTTGAACGAAAATGGGGGAACAAATTTTGTCTCCTTTCTCCCACTTCCCTTTCTGGTACGTTACATTCGTAATATATTATTATTGATATTGATATTTGTGTAACATGAGGTTTAGAGATGAGTGAGTTAGTGTTTTAATTTCGGTTTTTATTAATGAGTTGTTAGGAAAGCATTTTGATCTGTTTAATTTGTAGTTTTTTTTTTAATTTTGTATTTTTTTGTAATGGTGTAATTCATTTGTAGGGTATTTTGGATGAAGACAGTGATGATATGCTATACGTACCCGGTGTGATGACCCCAACAGATGTATTTGTTCTTTATTTGCTTCAAGCCCAGTCCAACTCGTATGTATTTATCCAGTTTTATAAATAGCCCAATATGACCATCGTTCAGAATATATAGTGGTTTACCTAATAATCACCAAGAAGTTATGTATTGTCAAAGTAACCACAAATGCTTTTTTGTTATTTTTTTTAGTTTTTATCTGTTTTTATGTTGTTTTTGCTGGTGTTTTGCAGCTTTTTGCTGTTTATTTTACATTTTTTTTGTTGATTACCCATCTTTGTTTAAAGCTACATCATTTACCAGCATGGCGAAGCAGGCAAGTCCCATTGTCTAATGAATGAAATACGTCTATTTTTGTTTAAACCCATTGTCCTGCAGCTGCATCCTATATTAAAGTATGGCCAAATGAATTAAATACTACCAGCTTGAAGGTGAGTCCCAGTGCATTGCGTGTTTGAGCTCCCGAAAAGAGAAAACTACGAAAGATTTAGTATGGTAAACTTACCGATGATACATCACTGTTATATGCCAAAACAAGTTATTGCTACCGGTCATGTTTAAAAACAAGTTAGGCGCGCTGTTCATAAAAACTGGCTGTTAACTTAAGAAAATGGAAGTTGACGAGGATAAAGAAAAATCCAGGTCTAATTTTTCTTTTTTATTGTTTAATTATCTTTTTATGTTTTTTTTTACTATGAGGGATTGATGCTATGTGTTTCTACTTTCTATTTGATCCTATTTTGCAGCGTTCATGTGTCAAATTGTTGTAAGCATATATGGAGATGAATGGTAGAGTAAATCCCTCGTGAGGTTTTGATCCCTATAAAGTTTGTTGGGGGTTAACAGATTCTGAAATTGGAGAAGCTTTGGATCATTTGCACTCCAAAGATGACACCAGAGTAGTTAACTTAAGGGACCTCTTATACATTAGGGGAGATGACGAAATGCTCATGGAGGGGTGAGTAACACCTATTCAACTGTTCGAAGCATGCTTGAGCTTTACTAAAACTGAAACAGGTTTATTTTTTCTTGCATTTCATTGTGTAATAAAAATTGTTCGAACCTGAACCTGCTGATCTTTTATTTTGTATCGATGTATCGTGCTTATTGATACATCTATTCATTTGTTGTTTTTTATTTTGTTTGGATGTATTGTGCATGCTGATCTTTTATTTAATTTTGTTAACAATCAGTTGGATTGTTTTAGCTTTACTGGTTTCAAAAGGTAGGTGTTTTATACAGTAAAGGTTGTGAAATAGGGAATCCAATCATGAATACTGGATCTAAACCTAATGTAGTTCTTATTGGATGAGTCACAACAACTCAATATATTAGGAATTTAGGATGCAAATTAAACATAGGTTAACTGTAATTGCTAATTGAAAATATTTTTGGTTTTTATATTTGAAACAATGAAGCATCGTATATATACTGTTGCTAACTTCAATATATATAGGATTAAAGTATTTGTATCACGTTTGTCTAAATGTGTGAACATGTCGGTCTGGAGGGTTTAGCAATAGGGTTTCTTGCAAACACTTATTTTGTCCATTTTGATTTTATTTTATTTATTTTTAATATATTTAAAACTACTATATTAATGCAGTAATATACTCTCAATAAAGAAGAAAGTGAATACATATTAGTAGGCTATATGTGACAAACCGAATAGATTGGCCTGTTTTTTAACATGTGTAACACAATATATATATAATTTGATTAATATAATGTTTTTTAACATGTGTAACACAATATATATATAATTTGATTAATATAATCGCACATATCCGAATTTTATTAAATTCAGTGAAAACAATATAAATAATTTGATTAATATAAATTAAATTTTCCTACTCAGAAAATTTCCGGGTTATAACCTAGTATGATATATAACTAACGAATCCCCAACGTATTGCGTCAGATGGTAATTCTTGTTAGTTATCAATTATCAATGTCTTAATAATTGATTTATTATCACACATTTGGGCATGTATTCTTTGGGCTATACCATTTTTCTTTAACATTCGTAAATAAAAATATAAATTAGGTTTTTGATTTGTTTTTTTTTCTTTTTGGTTTTCAAAAACTACAAAACTAAACCATCAGTGTTTTTGCATGGTTCAATTATTTCAATTAATTTTGTTTCAGTCCAGTTAAAAAGTTTTATGCTCACCCTCATGTGAATCCATCTAGGGCTGCAAACGAACCGAACGAACACGTGTTCGTTTGTTAAGAAATATATGTGCTTACGAACTGTTTATGAACACTTACCGAATGAGATTTTATGTTTGTGTTCGTTTGTTAAGGAAAAGAACTTGTTTTTGTTTGTTTGTTAATTTTAGGAATGAACGAAAACGAACGTTGATGAACACAAGAGCACAAACTAATGTTCATGAACACACATGGAAACAAACAAACACAAATAACCGTTCATGAACAAAATATCTAATACACTGACACTTATTAAATATTTTATTTGTTTAAATTTTGAAGTGTTTAAATAAAATATAAAAACTAAAAACAGTAATGAACTATCAACACAAACGAACACGTTACTGAACGTTCACAAACATAAATGAACGAACGTAGCCTCTATCCATGTTAGTTCATTTAACTAAACGAACAAAATTTCTTGTTCGTGTTTGTTTAATAAACGAACAAACACAAACGAGCTTCACACCGAATAGTTCAAGTGTTGTTCGCTGAACGTTTGGTTAATTCCACCCGTAAGGATCTGAAATCCAAAAACCATGGGGTTATTTTGCATTTGATCAATTTTTGGCAGCCGAATTTATATCAGGACCGTAGTTAAGAAATATTTTATCTGAGTAAAATACCACATTTTCATAATATTAAACACATGGGAAAAACCCAAGTTTTCATTACAATTTGTCTATAGGAATAAATCATATTTTATTGAAATAAAGCATCTTCTTTATTTAGGTAATTTTTATAGCCACTTTTCCCAAGCCTTCAGTGCTCTCTAGCTGGGTTCTATTTGGCTTTCACATTTTGTTATCTGAAACGTGTTTTAAAAACATTTGTCAGTGGGAAATACTGGTGAGTGAATCCCAATTTAATCAAGAAGAGTTTTATCATTTTACAGTATTGAGAGCGATCTCGCAATTACATTTGTTTCCAATTCTTACTTTAATTACCACCCACGGTTCTGTCGACCCGACTTATGGTCATGTTACTACTCACAGTGTAGTAACAAATTTTGTATACAAAACCCCAAATATACCGACGATGATTGTAGAATTACAAATACTCAATCACTGGCAATATAATGTGAGTAATCCTATTTTTGTGTAAAAACAATTCAAACATAGGGTTTCAAACTTTCAATTAAAATAAAGAGTAAACTCCTAAAATGGTCTCTAAGGTTTGGTCACTTCTGTCACTTTTGTCTAAAACTCAAACCTTTTGAATATGAGTCCCCGTGGTTTTGATTTTATTGCCATTTTCATCCAAAATCAAAATCTAGTCATATTTTTCAGTTAAAATCCTGCTTTTTTTTTATTTTTCCTCACTTTTAATGAAGGGTAAAATGGTCGTGTAACGTTTTATTATAACGAATTAAAAAAATCTTACCGTTTTGCCAATCATTAAAAGGAGGAAAAAAACAAAAAAAAAACTGAATGTTAACTGGAAAATCTGATTAGATTTTGCTTTAGGATGAAAATGACAAGAAAATTGAAATCACATAACTCAAACTCAAAAGCTTTGAGTTTTGAACTAAAGTTAAAAAAATGACAAAAGATAATAGACCATTTTGACAATTTGCTGTAGAATAAATAATAACTCAAATGAATATCTTTTGTGTTGATAAACCTCTCTACACCTTTTCTCCCACACTCTCCCTCGTTCTGTCTGGCCGCCGGTCATCGTGATATCTTTTCAACTACGACGTCGTTTAGGTTTCAATCACTGTCTGACCACTTAGATAAGTAATTTAGGGTTTTATTTCATTGTTTGTTTAATTGTACGTATTGAATTTTGTTTTTTGTTACTTTTGGTAGATTTCTGATGGATGTTGGGGATTGTGTGAGAAAATTAGTATCATTTTAACCAATTTGATGAGTATGTAGTTGTGCCTGATTCAATAGTTGTAGGTACTTGAAAAACTGGAATAAAATAGGATTTATGCTTCTGCACATAAGGTGTTTGGTTAAATGCTTCAGATATTGAAACATATGTAGGTGTGATTAGCACTCATGAATATGATTTAATTCATGTAGTTATGATATGTTTTGAAAAAAGAATCAACAAGCACTACTAGAAAAAACACATTTCTTGACATGCATTGCGTGTCATGAAAGGGTCTTTATGACACGCAAATGCGAGTCGTTGATTGAGGAGTCATAAAATTAACATGACATGCATTTGTGTGTCATGTTTTTATGACACACATTTAATGACACCACTAATGACACACATTTAATGACACTTATTTTATGACACATTTTAATGACACACATTCATGACACTTTTTAATGACACACGTTCATGACAATCATTTATGACACTTACCCATGACATTCATCTACGCGTGTCATACTTTTAATTGTTTTTTTATAGAATTATTAATTTGCACTAGATACATGTATAATAACAAAAACAATAAATCTTTTTCATAAAACAAATACATGCATATATATATATATATATAGGGGACCGCTAGAATGAGAACCACCTCGAGTTATGAGAACCGCGAGAACTACTTGATCCGGGGCGAGGTGGGCCAAATTTTTTTTTCAAAAACGTAGATGTATGTATTATAAACACATTCGTAAAAAAAATTAAAAAAAAAATGCCGTGTGTGTAATTTACGGAACTCGTAAACCACAAACTTGTGGTGTAAAAAACTACACACACGACATTTTTTTTTAATTTTTTTTTACGAATGTGTTTATAATACATGCATCTACGTTTTTGAAAAAAAAATTGGTCCACCTCGCCCCGTACGGTGTGGTTCTCGTGGTTCTCATTCTAGCGGCCCCCTATATATATATATATATATATATATATCAAAACAATTCATTACATAATCATTTGTCAAGTATACTTACAATAAATTAACGCTAACAAAAAAAATTGTTTGTCAATACATTGTCAACACCTAAAATACGATTTGTCACTTAAAAATAGATGTAACCGCATAAGTCGACCAATCTTCGTGAATGTCATCCATATCCGCAATCGAGTATTCCTTTACTCCTTTCCCAACCTGAGAAAAAATTAAATAAAATAAATCTTAAAAATCAGAATTTAATTCTAATATATGAATTTAAGCATTTGTTTGGATATATAATACATATTTCTCTAATATACAGACTAAAATATGCCTAAACTTAAATTATCATTGTCAAGTATTTCAACTCCTTTGTAAGCTATCTTCTTCATGAACTTCATCACATAGTAGCCGCATTCAGTACATCCTGGCTGACGTGGACACTACACAATTAAAGATATCAAGAAATGTGAAACCATTGCGATTTAAGTTTATACTAAAGGGTTTCAATATTTACAGTATCATTCCAACCACAATTTAAATAAGGGATTAAGTGCTCACCCTGACGTTGATACAGATGAGTTTAACTTTTTGCGTGTCATAAGCACCCTTTAATCATCTTTACCTCCACAAACCTGAGAAAAAAACTTAAAACAACATTTAAAGACATTGTTATTAATCAAAGAAAATCTTATAGCAAGAGCAACAAACACAACAAAGGATTTATTATTAGTTTATTAGTTAGTTAGCCACTAATAGAATATATAAAAAAGTCATTGATCTTGAGCAAAAATAGCCACTAAGTGTTTGGTTATTATTCTTTAAGTTGCAGTCGTTAAAGGCACATCCAGACACCATAATATGAAAAATATAACTCTAAAGAGAGGAGAATTACAATGCATCTTTCATAAAAAAAAAAAAGGAATGCTTACCCATGCCTCCCTAGCATACACATTGATCTTAGGTGCTCCATAATTGCATTTCTTATACCTCTCAAGAGTCATTAGCAAGCTGCTCTTCATACACACAAGAAATTAATGATAATTATAATTATAATATTGAATAAAAGATTTAATATTTAGTAAATTAGTGATGTAGCAAACTGTATAATATTGAATATAAGATCTAAAATTTAGTAAATTAGTGATGTAGCAAAGTGTATATGTGCATTGATATTAAAATTGTTTATACATGTACGGATTCTATAAATAGGTCATTTGCATTTGTTTATTTAAAACAGTTAGTTACATTTATAAATAACCAAATATATAGTTTGGATGCTCAAAACAGTTTCAAAAAGCCCCAGATGTAAAGAGGGTGCCCACTGTACCACAAATTAACAAATAGAATTAGTAAACTTAAAAGCAATAGATACTCCTATATCTTATCTTCATGTGCCACCTTGTGCCATGAAATATGGATCAATGGTACATAATTGTGATTACGGGCTATTGTACCTGAAAATCGAAAGAATTGCCCCACCATGTCCTTCTCCTCTGTCTAAATCCATTGCATATACTGACCTCGCTCATCAACTTCCCAGATATGCACATGTAGTATTGTTGGTCTACTTTCTTGGGTTTAGATATCTCTAAAGTCCAAATTAAGATATATATGATTAATAAACAACAAGCCAAACACATGTTCTACATAGTTAAACCAAATCTATTGCTTTTTTTTTTCTAATTTGGGTCCTTCTAATTGACAAAAATCATCTTTTAATTAGTAAATATAACATCATCTTGTCATTAGCATTTGAAAAACAACGACAACAAACAATGAGCTAGATAAATCATTAAATGGGTAAATTTGAGTTCATATTTTATCTCTAAAAGATAAACAAGTCAAACTAAAAAGTTTAAGCCAAATGGATTAAAGATCGTGGAATGCTAAGAGGTTTTTTTATCAATGAATTTGAATTTTTCAAAGCTAAATCATTAGACACCTTGAAAAAAGATGATTCATCTGTGGTTAACTAAACAATGCCAGATGATTTTCTGGTCTTCAATTGTCCACTTAATTTGGACTCATATTATCTAGTCTTCAATTTTCATATATAAAATTAATAGAAAACTAATAATGAATACAAAAACAGACCTTGGCCTATACTTGGAAAATTCAGCAAAATGAATCTGTGACAGCATGAGAACTCATATCATAAACCACGGCATGTTTATTATTGAGGAGAATAAAGAGCAACTGAAGTAGAGGAAGAGTTAGTACCTGAAGGTGTTTCGTCATCCACAAAATCAAAATCACACCGTCGATTTCATTTAGCGGGACCGAGATTCAAGTCACGCATTCACGGCGGCGTGTGACACCGACCCTTGGTGGTCCTCGATATTGTGAAGTCGACTGTAACCAGCCATGGACATCTCTCTAATCGATTTTGCATTTCACAGTTTTGGTAGGGGAGAGGAATATATCTGGAGAAGTCGATTGGTCGTAAGAGGGAGCCAGGAGGAAATAGAAGTTCTTGGGAAATCTGGGGAAACTGATTTTTCAAGGAAGATGGGCGGGATATTTAGGTGGAAAATTGTATTTTTAGGTTTAAAATATTTGTTGAGGGCGCACTTATCAAAAGAATTTGAACTTTCTATAAAAATTTTTGAGTAAAATGTCAAAATGACCCTTGAGTTCAAAAATAAACCTTTTATATTTAGGTTCCTAAACTTTCCTTTTTATTGTTGTAACACCCCGTGTTTTCATTAGACCTGGCAAACGGGTCGGGTTGGGTCGGGTCGGGTCATGGGTCAAAAAGGGTTCGGGTTAAAACGGGTTCGGGTCAAAACGGGTCAATTATACAAAGGGTTGTTTTGGTTCGGGTCAAAACGGGTTAGGGTTGAAACGGGTTCGGGTCAGAACGGGTTTCGGGTCAGAACGGGTTTCGGGTCGGGTTGGGTTGGTTTAAACAAGAGTTTTTAAATATAAAAAAAAAGCTTGTAGCAGCAGTAGATCCATCCTCGCTTCTTCATATACATGTATAGACGCACAAACACTTCATATGCATGTATACACGCAGAAGCATATACAATTATACATAGTGTATGCGGGTTTCAGGGCAGATTGGGTTCGGGTCAGAACGGATTATTTTACAAATTGGATTCAGCACAGAACAGTATTACAATCTTTATGATAAAACCTTAGTTTCTTAATCAAAATAGAAATTGAAATTATAACATATGTTGAATAGTAATTGGATATAAACAAGCAATCCACCGAGTTCCGATTAAAAAGAATTAGAGATTTAAAAAGCAAATAAATACAAATCAAATTCAAACATACTGATTGAAAAAAGAGAAGAGCATCGTTTCTTCCGGCGAGCAACGATACTTCATAGGTCATGTGGTTCCAATTCAGTAATCGCTCCACCCAATCTCTCGCATCTGTCAATCCGTTTGGGGTTGGTAATTGTTGGCCATTCAGTAATCAATTACACACTAACCGATTACACCGTCGTTCCGTTACGACTTCCCGCATAGCATCGAAACACCGCCGTTTGATATGTCGCCGGGTTTATTGTGCCGGCCATTGGAACACCGAGATACGCAAAAGAGACGAGAGTAGAGGAAAAGGTGTAGGTATCTGATTTGGCGGTTTGGTGAGTTTTTTCTTAGAATCAATTTGGTGTGATAGTGATGAACTCAGATCCAGAGAGAAAAAGGAAAGCGTCTGAGAGAAAAAGGTAAAACCCTAGGAACTTTTCTAACCCTATCCACCCGTTTCCTTTTTCTTCTCAACTCACTAACCCGTTCCAACCCGTCTCTTCTCACTTACAAACCCAACGTGACCCGTGAATATCATTTAAAGTTTTAGAATTACCCAGTTGGACCCATTAATCATTAAAAGAAAGCCCAAATCAACCCATAGTAAATTAAAAAAGACCCAAATCAACCCATATTTATTGGTTCGGGTTATGATTGCCCCCTCTAGTTTTCATAAGTGAAAGTCAAAGTCAAGGTCAAGTCAAACGACCGGTTTTTGCGCAACTTGATTTGTAGGAATTACTTTATTTTATTTGTATTATGTGGAGTAAGTGTCGTTCATTGCAATAATCGATGAGTATTAAACATATTTCAATCGATCTACGACCGTGAACTATAGGAAGTAGCAATGCGATAAAGTTAATCAACTGATAATCAAGCTATGTTAATCGAATCGACATCAAATCGTAACTCGAACTACGTAGTTGTACTTACTGTTCATACGTGTGTGTACCTTACGTGTTACCTGTGCATGTTTATTTATTTATGTTGTGGAAATCAAGCGAACTCAATCGAACTCGAAATCTAACTCGAATATAATCGAACTCGAACTCGAATCATGATCATGATAGATAGTGGAGAAGGGACCACGCTAGATACGGAGTAGTAGAGACTAGAAGTAATTTGACTAGGAAACCCTCTCGAATCGCTCGCAATCGGAACCGAAACGTCAAGGATCGTTGCACCGAACACACCACTCAGGCGCCAATCCGCACGGACTGTCCATCCGCACGAACAGCCAATCCGCACAAATTGCCCATCCGCACGGACAGACCATCCGCACGGATGACCGCCTGAGGAGTGTTGAGGGCATCCGGAGTAGTAGAGACTAGAAGTAATTTGACTAGGAAACCCTCTCGAATCGCTCGCAATCGGAACCGAAACGTCAAGGACCGTTGCACCGAACACACCACTCAGGCGCCAATCCGCACGGACTGTCCATCCGCACGAACAACCAATCCGCACGGATTGCCCATCCGCACGGACAGACCATCCGCACGGATGACCGCCTGAGGAGTGTTGAGGGCATCCGGACCAGGATTGCCACCCGCACGGATAACCAATTCGGCTGATGTGCAATCCGCACGGACGACCCTTTCCCCTTTTGGCATCCTATAAATACAAGGGTCACTCTCCAAACTTTCCACTTTTGGCAAGTGACGACCGACCTACACGCTTTCTTCGCCTTTTCTTCGATTTCTCTCAATCCAGGTAAGATCTCGCCCTAAATCTTGTACATTCTTGATCTATACGCGATTCTACACCTTTCTATCTTTCAAATATTAACTTTTCACCGTGAAATCATCAAGATTTGAGGTATTCTCGGGTGACGTCATCTTGAAGTTCTCATGAACTTCAAGTTTGACCTCATTCCACCAAGAATAACTCAGATCTGAACGATTTCCACAAGATTTCACAACAACTTCACCTAAATCTGAACTTTTCTAAAAGATAAAAGAGTTGAAAGAAATAAACACAAGTTTTCTCCTTCTTTTACCCTAAAAACGGTTAGAATTGGACCAGTTCTAGTCTTCCACTCAAATATTAGTGATGCACTAGTCTTAGATCCAAATTCTACCTACAAGACACCTGATTTCGGGTTAAACCAGAATGACCATTTTGAGCCGCTGAACGGTCAAGCTAGGGTGATTCCTGGCCGGCTTAGTCATGTGGGTAAGAATGCAATTCCAAATGGTTGCCACGTAATCAGAACGTCTCGATAGAACGACAAAGGCGACCAAGGGTAGACGAACGAAACAAGTAGAACAAGATGCTATCCGCACGAACAATCTGTCCGCACGGATAGACTATCCGGACGGGTTGCCTTCCGAACGAACTACACTTAGGACCCACAACCAAACAAGGTTTGAGTATCAACGAATGTATACTCCGCACGGACAACGCTCTGAATGGATTACTCTTCGGATCATGAGATACTAAGACCGTATACACGTCAAAACACTATGTATCTCTCCTAAATGCTAACTTTTAAATCTTAAAGATACAATTTCTTTCTTAATCATAAAGTTTAAAATAGAGAGTCAAACATTTGTCTTGAGTTATATTTTCGGTTGAGTCTTTGTTTTCCTATACACTAATCGGGTTTTTCAATGTTAGTGTGTTCTTAAATAATCATTAGTTTTTGTCTACATCTTATTTTAAGATGGTGTTTGTTTTTCTAAAAAAATATCTGCATAGGCTCTTCTGTCTGTTCCACGCAGACATTGCCATCTGCAGACTGTTTGTTTTTTCAAATATGTTTCATTAAAAAACATTTTCGTGAGCTTTTGTTGGTGCAGACTTGGACCAACCACTTTTAAGATCTTCTAAAGTTTGTAGAGGATTAAACACCACCACCGTCCATCACCATCACCACTGTCCACCACCCCCGTCCAACACCACCACCCATCATCCACGTCCACCTCCCACCACTACCACCAGTAGAGATGGGATTGGTATTGTACCCGTACCCGTACCAGTACCGAAAATACTGATATCGAATTTGAACAAATCTGGGTACCAAATACCGTACCAAATATATAGGTGCTGTACGGGTACGGGTACGGGTATTTTCAATACAATACCCGCTTTGGTACCATTTTGTTTTTATATAGTTTTTAAGCATTTGTACGGGGTACTAAATAGGCTAAATTGACATGAGTACCAATATAGTACGGGTGCCAAATATGTAGAATTGGTACGAGTACCAATATGATACGGGTACCGTATAGGTAAAATCAATACAAGTACTATAAATACCATAACACGAAATAAAACATAATATAAAAAACTTTTAAAGGTCTATATAAAACTAAGTACCGATATATGTACCAAATACCTAAAATTGGTACGGGTACGAGTACGGGTATTTGGGAAAAAAAGCTCATCCCTAACCGCCACCACCATTGTCCGTACACCACCCACTAGTTTATGTGTGTGTGTGTGTGTGTTAAGGCCCTTTAGCTATCTTTCAATGATCTCGTGAAGTCCCCCTAGGTATTAGCATGTGATTCTTCCAACTCAACAATCTTCTTCACCGCAAGGCATGTGACGTACCAGGATCCAGCCACTAATCACATTGAACTAACAATAATACAATAAATAAAAATTCCCATTCAATGTAATTAGAAAATTCAAAACATTTGTTCAAAACATGTTTACGTTCAGCGGAAGCATAATTAGTTGTTTTAGTAACTCAAAACCAAAGTATGTAAAAACAATCAATACTCCTTGTCTTTACACTAGTCACGACCCATGACCACTCCAGCTCCCCAGACTGCAAGTCCCACATCAAATACCTATCGACCTGCAAGCATGCAGAAAAAGTGTATCAACATAAAGCTGGCGAGTTCACAGTTTTGTAAAACGTTTAGTTGCCAAGTGTTTAGTTTCAAAGCATGTTGATAATAACTCGATACCGCAAGACGGCTTTTGTTTGCCCTTCCCCATTGCCTATCAACATTGGTCGAGTGGTTAAGGTCATTAGTTCACGCCCGTCCTATCCAGGTACGTCGTGAGGGTGCCAAAACTAATAGCGCTATCAACTAATAACCCCGCTGCCCTCCAAGCAACTAGTTCGGTAGTAAGATGAGACTTATGGTGATAGTTTTGAGTGTATTATTCAACATCAACAGTTATAATGTATCCCATCCAGGGATAAAAGTGTGTCAAGTATCCCCTACTGGGATGTAAGTTTGTTTCTTTGTCCCCACTAGACACATGCTTGTGAAAAGAGCAGTGAACTCACCTTAGATTTGCTCAGTAAGTTTATTACTTGTTCGAGGTTGGTCAACCACGTCCTATTATGGTTATCAATAACAGTTAGGTTTGTATGCAAGAATAAACCATGTATGACAATCAGGTCATGTAAGACCCGTCTCAATAAATCAAGATTTATAATATTAAACTACGCATTTTATATGAAAATGCGACCATTCAAAAACTTTGATAAGTTAACATTCATACTAGTTCAAACATTCAAAATGTAACATCCAGTAATTTCATGTTTCAAAATATAGTAACGATTGTTTACATAAGTTGTTTGTAACATAAACATAACGATTTCATCGCGGAAGCTTCAAAGACGAGTGTTCGGTTCTTGATACTTGACTTGATCACCATCCGAGTGCAAAGTATGATTACCTAAATTCAAAACCAACATAAAAGTTAGTTTTGATAACTTGGAAACATATTGAAACGAGTTCCATAGACAAAATCAACTTAAAACACTCATAACTTTCATTCTACGTGTTTGTTTTATGTAATTCTTTTTCCTGCGTGTCCGTAATTTAAATACGGACCTGTTTATCACCGTTGCTTGCATAAAATTTGATTTATTAACTGATAGCCTATAAATCCCCTTTTCATTTATTTGACCCGTTTGGTTAGATGTCATACTTGCATAACTCATTAATATTGGTTTCTAAACATTACTACCCATTCTCCGGGCTTGTCAACTTTAGCGTATCACTTCCATTCCATGGTTTACGCTTTCATGTTTCAATTTCAATGAGTGACATTCAAGTCACTTCATATACTAATAAATCAATCATTTTTGACCCGTTTGGTTGTCTAATGGAAACCACCATTTTAACAACACACCAAACTTGTTCTAACCAACATTTGACTTGTTTATTTATCTAGTGAACTTCGTCACTTCAACCATTTACCAAATTCACATGCTATGCTAAATCAAAGTCTACTAACAAAATACATAATCAAACATAACGTAACAAAACCGTAGTTACGTACCTTTATAGCGTTCCTTTCAACCGCATATCCGCTCTGGCTTGTCCACTTGAAGACTTGATTCCCTTGCCTTGTGATCCCTTCACTTAGGTAATCACTAATATGAGTTTGGATTTCGATTTGGGACCGATTTGGCCTTTCAATTCGATCAATTTGAGCAAGTTAGGGTTAGGTTGGAGAAGTCTTGTTCGCCCCCTGTGTTTTCTACGACCAGAACACACAGTGTGTGTATGTTTTGGGTTTTTATGTTTTATTTAATAAAAACCATTTTTAGTTTTGTCTCTTTTGACCCTTCAACTTTCCTCAAGTTTTATTTAGTGTGTTTCAACCAAGTTTTCTTATTACTACAAGACTTGTGATCTAGGTTATTTATTCCTAGTTACTTTATGTTATTTATATCCGACATTTAATTTATAATATAAAGATTTATATTTTCGGGGTGTTACATTACATCTAATGTATTCATCACATAACACATATAGCATGCAAGTTAGGCTAGTCACATAGCACATAAAGTATGTGGGCCAGGCTTAGACTTTTCAACAAAGCCCAATATGTAAATCAGTAAACAGTGTAAGGCCCAAGTTTTGCTGATGGGCCAATGATCAGCGTATGGCCCAAGTGGATGTTAAAGTTGGTTTCGAGTGAAACATCAGTCGAAACACAAGATCTCGAGTCGAAACCGATGATCTCGAGTGACAAGTTCATTAGTCGAAACCTCAAGGTTTCGGGTTACGTCCCGAGTCAGAACCGAGGTGGTCTCGACTCGCAAGCGGCTGGTCTCGAGTCCTATGGTGTTTAGTTTTGTGTCGAAACCGAGAGATTCCGAGTCGGAAGCAGGTGGTTGCGACTCGCAACCTTGGTCGAAAACTCGTCCCATTCAACAAGTCAAATCTCTTATTAACTTCTATTCCGAAAAATATGTTAACACTTTATCACATTCCTAATCAGATCAAACAACTTTTTTTATTACTATTAACATGTTCATCTCTATTGGACATATAAAAGATGTACCATCAAATGTTTTTTAAAAGTCTAATCTCCATGTTAGCTTTTCACCATGCTTCTCCATCTTGTCTTTAGCTTCTTTAAGGGCCCATACTTCAAAAAAATAAAACTTTTGCAGATAAATTATGAGTAGGTTACGCTCCAGTAATAAAAAGAAAATACAACGCTTTACGGAAATAAGAACTTCCTCTGAAGAAGGAAGTGGCTTACGGAAGCCATGTTTTGCAAAATGCAGAAGGAGTTGGGCAGGTGGTGGTTTTTTTATGATAAAATAACATTCTGTAACTAATGAGAAAGATGATAGAGAAATGTGTTTGATGTAGAAAAAGAAAAAGACACATGGCATGAAAACCATGTTAACAGCAAAAAAGAGAGTATGTAAAAAAAACTCAAAATAATTTAACTATACTGGGTAAAAAATAAAAATCATGTTAACAACAAAGTTAGAGTAAATAAAAGGGTTTTTTACATATTTCCTCTTCCTAAGTGCCCTTATTACATATTTATCCAACTCGCAAAATCAATTACATATTTACCCTTTCTAAACCATATATATTACATATTTCTCCTTTCTAAACTATCTATACTAGGATTGCGACCCGCCGCAATGCGGCGGGGATTCTTTAGTTATAACTAAGTCAATCTAGGACCCGCACGTTATGTTAAACCTGTCAAACGGGGGAAAAATAGACGATGTAAAAACGTTCACCCAAACACGCACGTTGCGTCGTGTTAACTCGCAAAATTTAGAACGAAACGTAAAACCGTTAAACCAAAGATGCACGTTGCGATGTGTTAAGTCACAAAATTTAGAACCAAGCATAAAGCGAAAAATTTGCGGAAAATGAAAACTATAAAGGATCAAAGTTGAGTAAAAAAAGTTGTGAGGATAGATTGTAAAAGATAAAAAGTTTTGGGTTAAAAGTAAAAAAAAATAGTTTTGGGTTAAAAGTAATTTATGAATTACTTTTGGGTGAAAAGTAAAAAAAAATCAATTTTTTTTTGAAAACCCCAAAGCCAACGTTACGACAACCATATGCGTAACCATTTTTTCTTTGAAAACCCCTCAAAACACACCCCGCATTGCGGTGGGGCGTAAAATGGTGTGTCAAATAGTACTAATGTCACAGAACTGTCATCTACCACCAACACTGACTATACGATATGCGTGTTGCGACAAACCTGTCAATTATGGAAAAATAGAGGTAAAAACGTTGAACAACACATGCACGTTGCGTTGTATTAACTCAAAAAATTTAGAACTATACGTAAAATGAAAATTTGCGAAAGATGAAAAGTACAAGTGACAAAAGTTGCGAAGTTAAATTGCAAATAATGAAAAGTTTTGTGTTAAAGTTAAAAAAACAAATTATGTAGGGTTAAAATTGGAAAAGATAAAAACCTTTTGGTTAAAAGTAAAAAATCAACTTTTTTTTTTTAAAAACTCACAAATCACAATGTACAAGTGCTTATGCACAAAAAACTTGCAAACTTATATATGGAATAATTACATATTTCCCCTTTTAATTAAAAATTCTATTATTAATTACTATTTTACCCTTAATGAATTTGTTCAATGAATATTTACATATTTCCTCTTATTAATATTAGTTACATATTTTACCCTTTACACTCAACTTTTATGAAACTCAAATCATCTTTTCTTTCAAATATACCATAAGTCGAAACCTAAGATAAGACGAAATTGATGAACTAACAGAACTTTACGATTCGGTCGCAACGCTATGTTTGTGGTCAAATGAGTGCAATTCATCCGTAATTAAAGCATCCTATAATAGTAAATTGTTAGGGTGTAGGGTGTGGGACTCGGCAACGGGCGGTAAACAAGTTTGCCGATCGGCAAACACCGGCGCCGACTATTTGGGGACGCGGCAAACCAAAGGATTCGGGGACATGTTACCGAGTTGGGAAAGATGGATTTTGGAAGGTGGGCCATGTTTTAACGGTAATATTACCGTTCAAATAAAAAATTTATTTTTTCTTTAAAAAATTAAACTATAAATATCAAACCAAACTATTAACCAAATACCTTCAAATATATACCCAACCAACCCAAAAAATACAACCAATTCTTCCCAAACATTTACAAAACAAAATGGCGGATGAACTCCCGTTATGGTTCCCACCCATGAGTAGCGACGATTCATCCGATAGTAGCATTCTTTTTTTTTTTCAAAATCTCATCGAAGAAGCCGAACTTCAAGACACGGGCACATCTAACCGAAGGAGATATATTGAACGTTAACGTGAGGAGGGGCATGAGACACTCATGGCGGATTATTTTGTCGAAGACCCAAAGTACAACGAAGATATCTTTCGGCATAGGTTCCGTATGTTGAAACGTTTGTTTCTAAAAATTGTGGTTGACGTGGAAGAGAACGACCCGTGGTTTGAAGAGGCCCCCGATGCGCGAGGTAAGAAGGGCTTTGCGCCGTTGCAAAAGGTGACATCAGCTATTAAACAGCTCGCAACTGGTAACACTCCAGACGAGAACGACGAGTACTTACATATGGCCGCAAGAACTTCCCGCGAGTGCCTAGAATATTTTTGCGAGACGGTTTGCAAAATATACGGTTCAGAGTTCTTACGTAGACCGACAAGCCACGACATGGCACTTTTATACCAAGCTCATGAGGAAAAAATCACATTCCAGGTATGTTCGGTAGCCTTGATTGCACCCATTTCGTTTGGCGATTTTGTCCGACAGAGTATCGAGGCCAATATATGCGAGGAGATCATCGATACCCGACTGTTATGCTCGAAGCGGTTGCTTCTCAAGACTTACGGTTTTGGCATGCGTTTGCCGGTCCACCGGGTTCTCAAAACGATATCAATGTTCTACAACAATTTCCGTTATTTTTAACGGAACGAAATGGAACCGCGCCAAAATGTCCATTTTACGTTAACAACCATTTATACAAACGTGGTTATTTGCTCGTGGATGGAATCTACCCTTCGTGGTCCGTGTTTGTGAAGTCGATCCCTTACCCTCACGAAGTAGACCAAAAGAAATTCAAGAGGCAACATGAGGCGGCAAGAAAAGACGTCGAACGGGCTTTTGGTGTTTTGAAGGCGAAATGGGGTGTATTGAGTCGACTGATGCGAGTAAAATCCGTTAAAAAAATTAGAAGTGTCGTGTACACGTGTATTATTTTACACAATATGATTTTGAAAGATGAAGGAAAGGCGATAGCACCGGTGCACATTCGGGATCCTCCGGTCGAGCCTGCTCTAGACGATACGGTGTTGGGCGAGTTGATGGATGAAGACACGCATTGGAGACTAAAAAACGATCTCATAGATCATCTCGCAAGTCAAGATTTACCCCACCTTTTGGTCGATTCCGACGAAGACTAGTTTAAATTGTTTCAAGTTAATGTAATTTTATTGTTTTTTAATTTAGTGTAAT
This sequence comes from Helianthus tuberosus, assembly GCA_030545235.1. Lineage (NCBI taxonomy): Eukaryota > Viridiplantae > Streptophyta > Magnoliopsida > Asterales > Asteraceae > Helianthus > Helianthus tuberosus. Next base: position 10,109,378 of record CM060367.1, read on the forward strand.
TTTGATGTTTTTAATTTAATTTATGAAAGTTTATTGTTTTTTAATTTAATGTATTTATTCTACATTTATTAATATTAAATAAAATAGTGCACAAAAAAATAATAATAAAAGTTTACCACTTCAGCAAGTGTTTAAACCATTGCCAACACTTTTCAGCAAAGTTTAAACACTTTTGACTGATTGACATGGCGCGCTCTGATTGGTCGGTTTTTTCGTTTGCCACTCCAAAGTGTTTAACCACTCCCTACACCCTTAGTGTTTTGAATCTGAAATGGATATTCATTTTTTTTAATAACAAAGGTTACATTACTCCTACTTCTAAACTACACCAATAAATACTAAACTACACCCCATGCCAGGATTTGAACCCTGGTCTCTTCCCCAAAAGGCAAGATATTTAAATTAATTATGTAATAGAGTTACTCATGAAATCTGAACTTCATTATTAATGACAACTATTTAGAGAAACTATCTCTGACTCTTTTTTATTATTAATGAATAACTCTCTTAGACCATGTGTAGTGGGTGTAACACCCTTGTCATTATTTAATGGTTTTTATAAAGTATATGACAAACAACATGTAATTATGACTACATATACTTTGTAAAAACACGGGTTTGTTTAAACTTTACAATTTTAAGATAATACAACATAACATAATTGAGTTCGTCGTTTAAAAGTTACGACGAAACGACGTGTGGAAGCTTTTATCTTATTCGTGTTCGGTTCTCCGTTGAGCTTGATCGTCCTCCGGTAACTTTTGAAATTAACCTGTGATCGAAACCAACCTAAAAGTTAGTTTCGATACTTAATAAATAGCTTAAAACATGTACATCGCATCAAACAAAAAAACAAAAATAGTTTCTCAGATTTATGCCTCTCGCGCCACACGAGAGGCTCAACTCATTCCTTCGCGTGCCGCGACGCCTGTCGTGTGTCGCGCCCAGTTTCAGGTGGTCCCTCGCGTTGCGCGGGGGAAGCTCTTTTCCAGCATGTCCGTATCTGGACCTGCATTTCCTGCCCAGCTCTAGTTTTGATCAAACTCTAAACTTCAAAATGCCATGCAAATCACATTATATTAGTTTTCTAATATTCAAGGTTCAAATTACGGGTTCTTATGCAAATCTTAACCCGTTTCGCATATCTACTCATTTTGACCCGTTACGGGGTATTTAACACTTCTAAGCTTAATTCACGCTTCTTTTAGCTTACACCCTGTCTCCATTTTATACATATCCCAAGGACTCAATTAAACGAAACACTTATTTCTAAACAACTCTTAAAGGTTGTTTTTCCCTATTTACCCCTCAATGACTTTTTGGTCAATTTTAAATCCTTCATTTTGCGACGAAGAGCTTTCGCCAATAATTGACCACAATATCGTTTCTAACTACAATACAAAATATACGTACCTGGCTCGGATCAACATATTGACCCGTTTAATACCTTGCGTTCATAATATGCTAATTCATAGCACCGCTAAATCATAACCATTTTATCCTGTGCACGTAAGACTCGACAAGCAGTCATTATTTGTCAAATGGTATCTACATTACCATTTGACCCGTTTGGTCTAAACGATTTAAACACTTTGCGCTTATATTGGAATGGTATCTATTTACCATTTCATTAAATAACTAAATTCAGATTTCTCACCTCTTTAGCTATGTCTCTTAAACCCTTTTTCTTACGCATTTAGCCCGACATGACTTATGTCGCTTAGTGTTGTTTTATATTTCAACTTTTACCTATTTGTTCGTGACTAAATCACCGTTTCCCCTTTTTACTCGTTTAGGCTTACTTATAAAATAGCCGTTCAAAAACCCATTTTTATTTATGTCACTTCATGACCATTTTGCCTGTTTATCATAAAACATGGTTTTTCATCATTAGATATGCTCCGACCCGTATCGTTTCATGTCGTGTCGGAGCCATATCATGAATATCATCTTAATCGTATAAGAAACTTTTAGAACAAACACATATTCTACAAAAAGTGTAAGTTTCACTTACCTTGCATCCAGTTATGTCCTTTTTCCGCGTACTTGATCCGTTTGACCCGCTTTTTTTTCCAAGTCTTCATCTTGCTTGTCTAGAGTCAAACTATCATCATCACAATTCGTAAGACGGTTAGATTAGTCATAATCGTTTACGACTATTCCATCCTACGGGTTTTATGTCGAATTTATCATTCGACCATATCAAAATTATCATTCGATCTAATCATTCGGTCGGTTTGACTTTTTAAAAGTCAATTGACTTATCAACATATTCAAATGCACATTTGGTTCATTGAACTCACTTAGGCATATTTCATCCGAACTCTTAATGAAATCAAATTTTACACACAACCAAGTAGACCGCGATTTCATTCAAGCATTTCATATCACTGAAAAATGGGTTGTTTTTGGTGACTTGTTTAACCTGTTTACAAGTCTTCAAAAATTATGATTTTTTTATGTGGCGTACCTCTCGGAGGGTTAGACCTTGTGTTAAAATTTCAAGATCTAACTCGTTACCAAAAGTTCGTAAAAATTCATTTACTAAGCCGCAATCAGATTCGTCACTTCTGACTGCAGCTTACGGAAAAATTCATTTAAAATTCCTCGTTTATCCGATTGACGAAATTCCAATTGGCAATTCTTTTAATCACTTAAAACTTTCTACAGTAAGAATTTGAGATCTTAACTCAATTCCTAAATTGAGTTATGACATTCGTAATGGGCTGCAAATTCTGTCAGAAAACGCAGCTTGAACCTTCGATACGGAAAAATTCATAAAACGCTCAATTTTCGTCGAAAAAAATGCGATTCCAGTGGGGTTTTAAAGATATTTCATGGAATTACATTTTAGACTCAAGAAACAAATGTTTTTGTCTCGTTTTGTCCAGGTTACAGCCAATACAAGTCGGCTGTAAATTCTGATCAGAAGCTGTTTGAATTCAGCTTTCAATTTGAACATGTTTATGACATTATAACACTTATTCTTAGCAATTAAAACCCCTAAAAGCATCACATCAACGAATTTAGTCAAAACCCACTTAGCACATGCAAGAGTAATCATCAAATCCCTAGTCTTTAATACTAATTCATCAAGTTTTTCAACTAGGATTTGTTTCTAAACATGAATTCATCCTAGTTTCACCCAAACATCAATCATTCAAGCTTGAATTTCGATTTTTCATAAGTTCATCAAAATCTCAACTTCATAAATATAAAAAATTTGACATACCTTACGATCCCCACGACTAGGTGATCGTTTCTATGTGTTCATGCATTTGATTCGAGCTAATCTTGGCCTTCAATTTGATGAATTTGGGTGAGCTAGGGTTTCACCCCTCTTTCTCCTGCTCTGGTCGATCCTACGAACATCTGTGTTTTTTTTTTCTTTTTTTTGTGTTATTTATTTAGTTAACTTTCAAGTTAACCCTTTTGGCCCCTCATGTTTATTTTGTTTCAAAAGAAGCTATAATTTATTATTCATCATTTAATCATATATTACTAACTAGGTTAATTATTCCTAGTTAACTTAATGGGTTCGGGAAGTCATAACCCGTTTTATTTTAAGTCCCGTTAACTCGAGCCTTCTATATACTTTGTTTTCTCAAAGTATTTATCCTCGTTTTATTTATTATTAAACTTATTTATTTAAATCCTAATAATTTACGGTTTAATCTTTTCTGCTAACGGTATTATACCCGCTCTTTAGTATTAACGGGGTTTAATTACCAAACCCGTTTTCGGGGTGTTACAAGTCTACCCCCCTTAAAGAGGTTTCGTCCCCGAAACCTTATTTACGTATTTCTTTTAATTTAGACTAAACGAACCTAGTTTCGTTTTCAAACATTCACTCGTTCCTTTCGATCTAACGTTTTCATTTATATTGACGCGTACGTCTTTCATGTGTAAGGCCTCGCGGGCCGTTACCTTCAGCTTATATCCTTTATCTTTATTGACCGAGTTGTCATTTGACCACTTAGTCTCATCAGTCTGTTAACATGTTTATCCCCTTCTGTTGTCATTTCGGTAATGACTTCCCCCTTTTTGTGGCGTAACACAATTTAAATAATTGTGGATTCTTTGTCGATTTTGCCCGTTTAAATGTTTTAGTGAAATTCTTCACTTTAACCCATTCGATTAACTTAGCGAAACTCATCGCTTTTTATACTAACTTTACCTCCCATTATTATTTTACGCGGGGAGTTACAACCAGTTTTTCTCGTTTTATCCAAGTGACCCGCAAGTTCTTTTACTTAGCCTCGTAAGTTTTTTTTTCTCTCTAGATTTTCACCTTTTTAAGGTGAGAACCCCAACCATTCGTTTCTTTCTATTTATGACCCGAATGTCTTTTTGGTCCCGTAGACTTTAACACAATTTATAATCCCGTAGGTTATGATGATCCCGTAGATCGTCTTTTATCCATGTCTATATTCAAATGTATATATACATATATAGCTTCAAAGCATCTCTTATTATGTTGGAATTGTTTATTTTCGCTTTTGAACTTTAATTGGCCTTGACCGTAGTCTAAAGCTCCGTTCGTTTACTCTTGGACTAATCTTCCGATTTTATGACTCTTTACGTCATCTACACGTCGATTTGTTCTACGCTTACCATTATTTGGTTCTCACATGTATTTCCTTGCAACCCACTACCCGGGTTCTTTTACCTTAAGGGTTTTTTTTTCTAGCGCCTATAGCCCCTTGTGTAAGTTTATTAATATTTCACGCTTACTTATGTTAGCAAGCGTTAGTCTTCATTTAATTCGTTTGACTTGTTCGTGTGAAATTTCATCACTTATGAATGTCCAACTTCATTCTTTATTCGACCCGTTCAACTTTAGAATAGTTGAACACAATTTATTAAAATTTCTATTTACAGTATCTTATCGTCTTTTAGTCTTGACTCGAAACCCGAGTCTTTTGACTTTCAATTCGCCTTCCCGTCTCTTGGTTTACGCATTCACTCAAATTCCTACCCATCAATTGGGTGTTTTACCGAAGTCGTTATCATTTTCCGGTATGCATTAAGACTTCGCTTCAATTGATTTGGTCGTCTTAGAGAAATCCATCGCTTTTATTCAACCATGTCTTTTATTCCTTGTGTGACCATCCTTGACGGCCTTATAGATTCTGAGTGACGATTATCATCGTCATCCTTGCTTTACTACGACTAAAGTTAACAACTTTGATTATCTTTTTCGTATGGGTAATACCTTCGTTTTTATTATCCGGCGGATCATCTATACTTTGGTTTTACTTGCCCATTTTTTTAACCATGGCTCTTTCGTCCAACATGACTTATCTTTATGAATTTTCATCAGGTTATTCATTTATGTCATCATTTACATTGGTCTTTGTCCCTTCTCTCGGGCTCATTATCCTAATGTAATACGCTTCCGTCACCCGGCTATGTGTTTACATTATTATCAAATTTTTTTGCTTGTTTGATTTATTTGGGTACCATTTAAGTTAGTCCCATTCACCCCGCCCTTACTACATCAGACGTAAATGTGTCCATCATAAGAAGTTCATGGTACCACATGTTCACTACATACTTGGCCAGAGTAAGCGATCAACACCTGGTATACATGACCTTTTTATAATTTTCACATTACACCCCATGTAAGTAATGCCTCTATTTGTTTCTCTTGGAAACAATATCCCAGATAGGTTTTCTATTCGGGTTTTTCCAAGTTTTCAATTTACAGGTGCAACAATCATTCTCTACAAGTTTGTTGCATATTGCTATTTATGCAATTAAATTTAAAATGTGCACCTGGTAATGCTTGCCCTAACGGGCTTCTTTTGCCGTTAACCTTGTTCGCGATCACTACGCGATTTAGATCCTTGATGAGTATGGTTTGCTTGTCATACATCGGACCGTTTCACAGTCATATCCGTAATTTGTCCAACTCTCGTCATCTTCAGATGCGAGTGTCCTTCAATTAAAACATTCACAAAGGTTAGTAATTCTGACATTAATAAACGGCTGTATTGTAATACAAGGCCTTTTTTTTACTGTACGTGTCAACGCACGTGATTTCGTTAACTATACCTATCGTTTTCATTGGGGCAACGTGTATTACACAAAAACCCTATGTGTTGTTCACAACACTTTAACATGTTAAACCATTAACATACATGTACTTACCGAATTTGTGATCAAGCCTCGGAGCGAACACACTTTATTCTTTAACCATGAGCTCTGATTACCAACTTGTAACACCCTTGTCATTATTTAATGGTTTTTGTAAAGTATATGACAAACAACATGTAATTATGACTACATATACTTTGTAAAAACACGGGTTTGTTTAAACTTTACAATTTTAAGATAATACAACATAACATAATTGAGTTCGTCGTTTAAAAGTTACGACGAAACGACGTGCGGAAGCTTTTATCTTATTCGTGTTCGGTTCTCCGTTGAGCTTGATCGTCCTCCGGTAACTTTTGAAATTAACCTGTGATCGAAACCAACCTAAAAGTTAGTTTCGATACTTAATAAATAGCTTAAAACATGTACATCGCATCAAACAAAAAAACAAAAATAGTTTCTCAGATTTATGCCTCTCGCGCCACACGAGAGGCTCAACTCATTCTTTCGCGTGCCGCGACGCCTGTCGCGTGTCGCGCCCAGTTTCAGGTGGTCCCTCGCGTGGCGCGGGGGAAGCTCTTTTCCAGCATGTCCGTATCTGGACCTGCATTTCCTGCCCAGCTCTAGTTTTGATCAAACTCTAAACTTCAAAATGCCATGCAAATCACATTATATTAGTTTTCTAATATTCAAGGTTCAAATTACGGGTTCTTATGCAAATCTTAACCCGTTTCGCATATCTACTCATTTTGACCCGTTACGGGGTATTTAACACTTCTAAGCTTAATTCACGCTTCTTTTAGCTTACACCCTATCTCCATTTTATACATATCCCAAGGCCTCAATTAAACGAAACACTTATTTCTAAACAACTCTTAAAGGTTGTTTTTCCCTATTTACCCCTCAATGACTTTTTGGTCAATTTTAAATCCTTCATTTTGCGACGAAGAGCTTTCGCCAATAATTGACCACAATATCGTTTCTAAGTACAATACAAAATATACGTACCTGGCTCGGATCAACATATTGACCCGTTTAATACCTTGCGTTCATAATATGCTAATTCATAGCACCGCTAAATCATAACCATTTTATCCTGTGCACATAAGACTCGACAAGCACTTATTAGTCATTATTTGTCAAATGGTATCTACATTACCATTTGACCATTTTGGTCTAAACGATTTAAACACTTTGCGCTTATATTGGAATGGTATCTATTTACCATTTCATTAAATAACTAAATTCAGATTTCTCACCTCTTTAGCTATGTCTCTTAAACCCTTTTTCTTACGCATTTAGCCCGACATGACTTATGTCGCTTAGTGTTGTTTTATATTTCAACTTTTACCTATTTGTTCGTGACTAAATCACCGTTTCCCCTTTTTACTCGTTTAGGCTTACTTATAAAATAGCCGTTCAAAAACCCATTTTTATTTATGTCACTTCATGACCATTTTGCCTGTTTATCATAAAACATGGTTTTTCATCATTAGATATGCTCCGACCCGTATCGTTTCATGTCGTGTTGGAGTCATATCATGAATATCATCTTAATCATATAAGAAACTTTTAGAACAAACACATATTCTACAAAAAGTGTAAGTTTCACTTACCTTGCATCTAGTTATGTCCTTTTTCCGCGTACTTGATCCGTTTGACCCGCTTTTTTTTCCAAGTCTTCATCTTGCTTGTCTAGAGTCAAACTATCATCATCACAATTCGTAAGACGGTTAGATTAGTCATAATCGTTTACGACTATTCCATCCTACGGGTTTTATGTCGAATTTATCATTCGACCATATCAAAATTATCATTCGATCTAATCATTCGGTCGGTTTGACTTTTTAAAAGTCAATTGACTTATCAACATATTCAAATGCACATTTGGTTCATTGAACTCACTTAGGCATATTTCATCCGAACTCTTAATGAAATCAAATTTTACACACAACCAAGTAGACCGCGATTTCATTCAAGCATTTCATATCACTGAAAAATGGGCTGTTTTTGGTGACTTGTTTAACCTGTTTACAAGTCTTCAAAAATTATGATTTTTTTATGTGGCGTACCTCTCGGAGGGTTAGACCTTGTGTTAAAATTTCAAGATCTAACTCGTTACCAAAAGTTCGTAAAAATTCATTTACTAAGCTGCAATCAGATTCGTCACTTCTGACTGCAGCTTACGGAAAAATTCATTTAAAATCCTCGTTTATCCGATTGACGAAATTCCAATTGGCAATTCTTTTAATCACTTAAAACTTTCTACAGTAAGAATTTGAGATCTTAACTCAATTCCTAAATTGAGTTATGACATTCGTAATGGGCTGCAAATTCTGCCAGAAAACACAGCTTGAACCTTCGATACGGAAAAATTCATAAAACGCTCAATTTTCGTCGAAAAAATGCGATTCCAGTGGGGTTTTAAAGATATTTCATGGAATTACATTTTAGACTCAAGAAACACATGTTTTTGTCTCGTTTTGTCCAGGTTACAGCCAATACAAGTCGGCTGTAAATTCTGATCAGAAGCTGTTTGAATTCAGCTTTCAATTTGAACATGTTTATGACATTATAACACTTATTCTTAGCAATCAAAATCACTAAAAGCATCACATCAACGAATTTAGTCAAAACCCACTTAGCACATGCAAGAGTAATCATCAAATCCCTAGTCTTTAATACTAATTCATCAAGTTTTTCAACTAGGATTTGTTTCTAAACATGAATTCATCCTAGTTTCACCCAAACATCAATCATTCAAGCTTGAATTTCGATTTTTCATAAGTTCATCAAAATCTCAACTTCATAAATATAAAAAATTTGACATACCTTACGATCCCCACGACTAGGTGATCGTTTCTATGTGTTCATGCATTTGATTCGAGCTAATCTTGGCCTTCAATTTGATGAATTTGGGTGAGCTAGGGTTTCACCCCTCTTTCTCCTGCTCTGGTCGATCCTACGAACATCTGTGTTTTTTTTTCTTTTTTTTGTGTTATTTATTTAGTTAACTTTCAAGTTAACCCTTTTGGCCCCTCATGTTTATTTTGTTTCAAAAGACACTATAATTTATTATTCATCACTTAATCATATATTACTAACTAGGTTAATTATTCCTAGTTAACTTAATGGGTTCGGGAAGTCATAACCCGTTTTATTTTAAGTCCCGTTAACTCGAGTCTTCTATATACTTTGTTTTCTCAAAGTATTTATCCTCGTTTTATTTATTATTAAACTTGTTTATTTAAATCCTAATAATTTCCGGTTTAATCTTTTCTGCTAACGGTATTATACCCGCTCTTTAGTATTAACGGGGTTTAATTACCAAACCCGTTTTCGGGGTGTTACAGTGGGGCGTTTTTTTTTTAATTTAAAAAAAAAGCCTCCCCCACCATTACATAGGGCGTTATTTTGCAAAATTTTTGAAAAAAAGTGGTCCAGCGTTTTATTAAAAACGCTCAAGCAACAACTTGGATGAGTATGAGGAGTTTGACTGACCAATGGGAAGGGGCATTAGTGGTCCAAGTGGGATGACACATACTGACCAAACAGCTTTTTAAATAAGTTTTTTTTATCCTTTTTAATGATTCGAAGGGGCATTATTTGAGCATTATTCCCACTACGCCACTTTTGCAATAACGCCCCATGCTGACTGGGATGACACGTGTCGGATAATGCCCCATGGTGGGGGCATTATTTTTCTTAACCACTACGGGTGGTCTTAAAAGAAATTACAATGAACCTACCACCATTTATAGATAACTATTGCTCGGAAATAAGGCTAAATGGATTGGAATTAAACTAGACTTCCTAAACATTTTAGAACAAGTTATCTGCAAATAATAAACTAACTGATTTGAACAGTTTGGACTTTGGATTTTGAATTCCTAGACTTATCCGTATGCTGCAATTAAGGATTAATTATTTCACAAGTGTTGGTTGTTGCAGCGTCGTGGGGAAGGGAAGCACAGGTCGACATTTTATTATCCCAATTGTATCTTGAATCCATTAGAAATAGAGCAAGGGTAGTTAGGTAATTTCAAAAGAAAAAAGGAAATATGTAATTGATTTTATTGGTTGGGTAAATATGTAATAAGGGCACTTAGGAAGGGGAAATATGTAAAAAATTCTAAATAAAAAAACTCAAAATAATTTAAGTATACATGGTAAAAATAGATTAAATTTCTTTTATCATGCTAATAATAATATATATAGTTAAAATAAAAATAGAAATAAAGATTTTTTTTGTGACAAAAAAATGCAATTTTTTTGTGGCAATGAAACTTTATTTCATTCCAATCATCAGGGCAAATTACATAAGGATAGCGGGTAGACGAGCAACGAACTGCTCCGCCATCCCTAAAAAAATCCTAAACTAAGGGGGTGTTTGGCCTAGCTTTTAATTTTTATCTTATGCTTATAATTTAAAATAGTTTATATATTATTTTCCATCATTTGATAAGCTCTTTTTAAGTGTTTGGATTAGCTTATAGCTTATTTTATATCATTTGCCCTTACACAAAAAAAAAGCTTATTCAAATAAGCTAAAAAACCATCTTCAAATAAGCTTCTTCAAAATAGCTTATATAAGCTAACTAGGTTATATACCCGTGACCTTCACGGGTTATCACCCGGGACTGCTTCCCGGGTAGTTTTATTGAATTACTTATTAAAAATTTATACTTTTTAAAATATAAAATATTAATAGGTTATTACCCGTGAATACTCACGGGTTCGGAAATTTAAATTTTATGAAACACAATTGTGTATATATTTAAAAAAATAAGAATAATGCGTGATGACTAAGGTATATTAATTAAACATTAAGAACGTCTTCAAAATTAAAAATAGTTATCAAATATAAGAGAAAGAACAAAGTTGATCATATTCGTTAACATAATCATTAAAAGAATCTTAAATTACTGAACCCAACAGTGGTTTCAAACCAGCGTTTTCGCTCAGTAGTGTTATGTATGTAGTTTTCGTATAGAAATTTTTTGGTATATACGTTTTCGACTCCCCGGTTCTATAGAAATTTTTGGGTATATACGTTATCGACCCCCCCCCCCCCGGTCGAAAACGTCAAGCTTCGCCACTGGGTTGAACAATATAAATTATAATTTATAACTCTACAAATAACCGAAATATAAATGAAATTACATAAGAAAAAAGATCAAAATTACAAGCATAGTTCACAAACCTATAATTTTGAATATGTGAAGATGGAAAATGATATAATTAATAAACCTAAAAGAATCTCCTTGGTGACCAAACCTCTATGACATGATTACATATTCTAGATACTATCATATGTGACCAAAAGAAACCCCCATCATATCAAACGGATGAGAAATATCTATTGAGATTGAAGGGCAAACAGTAGAACTCTTCACTTCTGGAATCATTCTTGAAAGAACGAAATTGCTCCCACAAATGTTTACCTCATCTTTTCTAACGGAACAGTCTTTATAATGAAGTGTATCATCAAGAAAATACACCATGATCTAGGCTACAAACGCTTTTACTAAGATGAACAAAAAAACCCAAGATGGATTAAAATAGAGAAGACCACAATTGAGAAAAAGGCCAAGACAAATTGTATGGGTTGAAGGGAGTTCCGTAAAGCGATGACCATCCTGAGGTCGCCTCACGCCTAGGCGCGCCTCAGGCGCGCTTTTAAAAACCAAGCATACTCAAAGCTATCAAATACGTACCTTCAAATTCAAACCCTCAAACTAAATACCCCCTTAGAAGACTGAATAAACTTCAAACGAAGATAGGCGACAAAAATCATTATGTTGATAGGAAAAAAACAAAAAGAGGCTGGTAAATTTTCTATCAATTTGTTTCAAACAAAAGCATATATAAGTTTTAAGTTTCAAATGGAATGACCCATTAAAAGTTACACTTTCATTCACTTAGTCAACCCATTCTGACCCGCCCATTTTCCTGCCAACCCGTAGACAAAAAATATCAGTGGGAACGAACGGATTGGAGGGTTGAAAACCGCCTCAGTCCTGTTCTAATAATTTATGAATGTTACTTAAAAGATTCAACATTAATTACATCTTTGATAATGCACACTTATTTTGTAACTTAAAGTAGTTACAGTCCTTTCATAGCTTAAGAGTACATAACAGACTGCTGCCATTCTCCCAAGCTTTGTAGATTGAGCAATGTTGAAGGTCTGCATGGTGATGGAACATGTAACAATCACTCAGTTATTAAACTAATCCCAGTTAAAATCAAACAGAAAAAATTATATTATCAGGCACAACTCAAACAATTAGCTTTTTATGTTAAATGTTACTTACGCTTATTACAAAGTAAAATAAATATCACATAAGCTTATTTTAATTAAAAAGTGAGGATCTTAATAATATTCACCTTTTATTAATTATAAGAACATGCTCAAGAAAAAGGCACGAAAATAGGCGAGCAAAGGGGAGGAACATTAGCGACAAAGGGGAAAATAAGAACGGTAAAACGACATTGGCCTGTAAAACGTACCTCCCAAAAGATGACCAGCAACATGAGGTGCAATCACAATAACCTCCCCTTTTCCTTACATAAGTTCATTAAATACATATTAAAAAATGTGATTTGAACTTAAAAAAAAACTGAATATTAAAAAGGACAATGCTCACCCTACCAATGACAATTCTGAGAGTAGGTTAACCTTGTCACATTTTAAAAGCCAGAATCAATATGACAATATCATAAAGTGTGAACAAATCAAAATCTGATACTTGCTGCAGGTAAATGGATTTAGCTAGATCTGCTGTGGTTAGGGTTCTTCTGCATTAGAATACATACAAAAAAAAATCAATATACATTTTTAAATCTGATAAATACCAAAATTATTATAGCAAATTGTAAAGTTATTTTTAACCTGGATTAGTGGTTGATTCTTCACCAAATTGCAACAACAACAGCCGCTATCAATAGCATGAAGAAACCCTAACCGCCGCCATCATTCTAACTATCGGATCTAATCTTTTCGCTGGATTTGTTCAACGCGTGGTCATCAAACATAAGGACCATGGATACCGGTTCCACCTGATCCGTCTGATATTGTTACCAGAAAACATTGCAGCCGCTGCCGGAATTTGGGAGAGAAAACATAAAGAACTTTGAAATCGAAATTGAGAGTGAGAGTGAGAGAGAGAACATATGTCAAAGAATTTGAACTTTGCAATGAAATTAGGGTACCCCTATGCTTAAAACTCTCCTAATTTTGAAATGGAACATCAGTAGACTTTTTCTAAATTGTATCAATACAAAAGAGAAAGAAAAGGATAGAGAGAGATCAGAAGGAGCAGAGGGAAAGAATAGGGAACACAGAGAGAAAGGCTTTGAAATTCAAAACCTCTATTTCAGAATTCAAAAGCAGTAAAGGAGAGCTTGATCAGAAGGAGCAGAGGGAAAGAAGAAGGGAAGAGAAAGATGGTACGGGGGTCTGATTACCTCTTTCATGTTCAATTTTTGTTTGTTGGTTCTGTGCACTCTGACTCTGGTTCAACATACGACTTTGACTTGATTAAAGTTTAATTAAAAATAAAAAATCTAGAAAAATTACACCTAGGATCGGATTAAGGAGGGAGGCTTGAAAAATTGACACCTAGGATCGGATTAAGGGGGAGGCTTGAAAAGTTGACACATAGGATCGGATACTCTTCCTTTATTATATAGGAAGATAAGCATAAACTTAAAAAGCTAAATTAAACATCAAGTTAAGCTTATTTTGTAAAATAAAGCTAAAAAAGCTATAACCTTTGTTAAAAAAAGCTAGGCCAAACACCCCCTAAATAAAGCAGCCGTCCTCTTATCTGTTCGCTGCTCCATCTTCTATCTAAACCTAAAAAACAAACAGCCGACTGAGAGATCTTCTTTCTTTCATTCTACGATTCAGCAGGGAGGGAAGGTAAGGTTCAATCAGCCAGCAAGCAAGCAAGCAGGTAAGCTTCGATTAGCCACAATTTCTTCTCTATTACATTTGAATTGTTGCCCTTGCGAACCCGGATCCTGTTCGTACCGCGAATTGGATCGGACGAACCAAAACGAAAATCGTGCCATGACCGTCGAATTATGTGACTATGATTGATTCTTTGCAGTGGGTTTGGGTGAATCTTTGTATTCGACATTTAAAACCTACGCTTTGACTAGTCAAAAGATTTGCTTGTTTCAAATTTAGGTAGTTTTTTTGTGGAATTTAACACCATAATTATAAAATATACAGTAGGAAATATGGATATTTACTTTATGATGTCAAAATAGACGTAACATCATGTTGAACTTATATTTGGAATTATAAAATAAAAAATGCATATACAGACTCTGCAGCTATTGACCTCTTCCAAAATTGTTTATTCTTGTAAAATCTTGCCTTATGTTTGGTATGTTTGCTCTTAAACGTATGTTGTTTGTGCTTCATTCTAGGTTTCGCTAACGGCTACTATGGATAGACATTAAAGTATTAAATTCACTAATTCAGAGAATCACGGCGAAAGATGGCAGCTTTAGTAGCAACGCGTTTTCTTTTTCTCGTTGGAGATACACTCTCCATAAAAAAACTCCCAAAGATTTCAAAAGCCGCTTCATTTCACAAAAGCGCTTACATATTGAACCGATTCGGTAGTACACACGGCCCATTAACTCTAGAAAGCCTTGGTTTCAAGAATCGGGATGAGCCAACCGCAAAGCTCGAGACAAATAAGGTTAGACCAACGGTTTCCACTCTTCAAGTCATCCAGGGTCAAGTCGAAGAAGTCAAAAGCAAGAGAGTCAAAGTCAAACCAAAAGCTGTTGCGGTTGAAAATCCAATCGAAATTGAATCAGCCCCGTTTTCTGCAAAATCATTTTCCGAACTCGGCCTTCCGCCGTTGTTGATTGAGGCACTAGAGAGAGAAGGTTTTAACGTTCCGACCGACGTCCAGTCAGTAGCCATCCCGACAATCCGTAACAATCATGATGTCGTGATTCATTCATACACGGGGTCCGGAAAAACATTGGCGTATGTTCTTCCGATACTGTCAGAAGTGGGCCCACTCAAGGGTTCAGGTTCACCCGTTGACAACAAAGGATCCGGAAAGAAAACCGATATAGAAGCAGTGATTATCGTACCTTCACGAGAGCTCGGTATGCAGATTGTGCGAGAGATAGAGAAGTTACTAGGGCCCGAAAATAAGAAATTCGTTCAACAACTTGTCGGGGGTGCAAACAAGTCACGGCAAGAAGAAGCGCTAAGAAAAAATAAGCCCGTTATCGTTGTGGGAACACCCGGGAGAATCGCGGAAATTAGTGCTGCGGGGAAGCTTCACACGCACGGCTGTCGGCACCTCGTCTTGGATGAAATTGATCAGCTTTTATCGTTTAATTTCCGAGAAGATATGCATCGAATAGTCGAACACGTGGGGAAGAAACCCAGTTCTGGCCTGGCCCAGAACTCGGAAACCGTAGTCAAGAAACGGGTCGAGAGACAAACGATTATGGTGTCTGCAACGGTTCCGTTTGCGGTAGTACGAGCAGCCAGGAGTTGGGGTTGTGAACCCATGCTCGTGCAAGCCAAAAAGGTGAGCCCGCTTGAATCGGTCTCTCGCCCACCTGGGCCCGTTAACTTGTCACCCGGGCCAAACCCGGGGTCCGCTTTGCAGCAGAGTGACGGGGTTTCCGAGAGTCTACCACCGTCGTTAAAACATTACTATTGTCTGTCAAGAATGCAACATAAAGTCGACACTGTGAGAAGATGTGTGCATGCTCTCAATGCAAAAACAGTTATTGTTTTCATGAACCACACGCGGCAACTAAAAGATGCGGTTTACAAGCTACAAGCTCGCGGGTTGGTTGCAGAAGAACTACACGGTGATCTTGGCAAGCTTGCGAGATCGACAATCTTGAAGAAGTTCAAGAAAGGTGAAATAAGGGTACTGGTGACAAACGAGTTATCGGCTAGAGGTTTAGATGTATCCAACTGTGATCTTGTGGTTAATGTGGACTTGCCTACTGACTCAGTTCACTATGCGCATCGAGCTGGAAGAACGGGCCGGCTTGGCCGAAAGGGTTCGGTGGTTACCATTTGTGAGGAGTCGGAAGTTTTCGTCGTTAAGAAGCTTCAAAGGAAACTTGGGGTTCAGTTTCAGTCTTGTGAGTTTGTGGAGGGTAAACTTGTTATCCAGGAAGAAAAGTAGAGGTTCTTATGTTTTAGTCAGTTTATTAGCGCTTTTATTATGAAAAGCCTCTAATAATCATAATATAGTTTTTGTTTATCTATTACAAAATGTTGGTAATATATTTGTCGGAATTTTGTAGCAAATTGTGCGTCAAAATATTTTTGTCGGCATTTTGTAGCAAATTTTGTCGTATTTTTGTCGCTAGCTCACTTTTCGACAAGTTTATTTCGCACCAACTTTTTTGTCGGAAATTTGTGGGTAACGCCAGTTTTCCACATATTTGCTACAAATTTGGCTGTCACATAGGTGACTGTTTTCTAGTAGTGTTAAGCACTGAATAATTACATGCTAAAGGCTAAAATGGATTCAATTTGAAGAAACAAATCCAAGCCGGGCGGGTTTAGGATTGTGTTTCCACGATTGTAAGAACTTCTAAGATGATGATCTTACCACACCTCGTCTTCTCCATCTCCATCTAGATCTACAAAACCATGAAAGCTCGTTAGAACGGGTTAGAGATCGAGGTCTCTGAACCACCCTCCGACAACATTATGTCACAAGGTTATATTTTGAACTCTCATGGGGAGACTTAGATTAGCTCTAAGTTAAGCTTTTAACATGGTTTTGTTGTGATTCTAGTAATATGATACGGAAACGTTAGAGTTATAATCAATAGCTCTTTTTATGATGTTTATTGACAAGTATTCAGGAAGCTTTACGATGCTTTACAAAGCTTTCGTGTTTTGGTTTTTGTATAGGTTATGTGGGGTGGTTTGTAAATGGTGCCACCATTACCTATTTATACTAATTGGCATTTGGTTCTAGATAATTCTATACAAATATCTTGATATTTCTATGCTAATTTTTATGGGATATTCTAGACCTGTTTTAGCAGCTCTATGACCAGATTTTCTAGAGTATTACATGGCATAGAAAAGCCTAGATGATCCTTGCGTCAACCTTGAATTTTCCAGCACCTTTCTAGCCTTTTCATGGTTATCCTAGAAGGTTTCGGGGTTGTACATTATGTCCAGCTTTGGGTAGCCTTTTCCAACGAGTTACAATTAATTGAGGGGCAGATGATGGCGAAAGCATCTGATATTGATGAAGCAAGATTAGAAATCGATTGTAATTGATGTGGTGGATTCACCGGAGGTACCATTTTCACAACCAAGTTCATGTTTCAGGTAACTTTTTCTCCATGTTGATTGTATTTGCCCTAATTTTATGCTAATTTGCATTTTCTTTATGCAGATCGATATTTACATGCAAGTACAAGCTCTGTTTCTTCGTCTCCAATGTCGCCATTCTTTCCATCTTCTCAGTGCATCTCAGATTGTGCTCGGTGATCTTCGATTTCGTTATCTGTCTCGTCAGTAACATTTTTCTTGCCCTAATTCGTCTTCACAATCATCTGAACAATTCAAAGGTACCATTTCAAACCCCAAAACATCATCTTTCTTAATCCCTCTTTTAACAAACAAGACTTGGATTTCTTCTATTTGATCATCTTCATCTCCTCTTCGTCGTTGGAGTTGTTGGGATCTCAAATGCTACACAGTGTTACATTTTGGTGTGTTAATCCATCTATTCTACTCACTACTGCAATTATCAATGGGTCAATTTATGTTATAACTTTTTGTTTTGTGTGTTTAAAATTTGTTTCAGACGAGAACGGTACAAGTAGGACATCTTTCTGATCTAGCAACGAAGAGAGAAATTCACGACTTTTTCTCCTTTCTTGTGACATCGAGCAACTTGAGATCTGTCGGTTCGTAAATTCTCTTTCAATCTTCATTTTGTTACACCTATTGTACGTGTTCTATTGATTTTGATTGTTCTTGAGGGTTTTAGTGATTCGGAACAACAAAAGACCGCTTTTGTCAAGTTTAAAGATCCAAAGGCTCTTGAAATTGCGTTATTGCTATTGGTAAGAAGTCATCGTGATATTAAATATACAGTGAGTGGATTGTGTTTTGAAGACATTGTGTTTTTGTTCGCCGCTAAAAAACTGCCATATTTTTACAAAAATAACTGCTTCTGGAATATGTTGAGTAGCTAAACGTAACTCAGACATGTATGTTTAAAGTAACATTTGACCAAGTTGACTTTTCTGATGTGGAGGAAAGTGTAAAGTAACCGATAACTGGATGAATGTCTAACGAGTTTTTCGATGTTGTGTTACTTCAGGTATTTATTTTGTTGTTTGTATTCACACAATGTGGCTCTAGAAGACAAGTTTATTGCATTGGTGACAACGGAAGCAGAGACTGACGACCCTGAGAGCAAATTAAAGCCTGGTGTTGACCTTCTGGGACCCGTGGATGAGGTCTTTTATGAAACTTTGGACAGATTTGAGCCAAGAGATGATGGTGCTGCTGATATCTGTTTCGTATCTACTGCAAGTAGGCGTATACGCATTATTTGTGGTTTATTTTTGCATGTAGCCTTTTGACTGTAAAGATACGCCAAATATTATTGTTACATATGATCAGATTCTAATTCTATATGGTGATATATCTTGCAGAGTTATAAAACCTATCACCATCGTATCCTCTCCTTTACACACCTCTGGTTCGTCTCTCCTCTTTCTCTGTTAATAACAATTGTTTTCTTCCAGAATTCTTTGAAATAAGAGGAGTTAACTAGGTTTTTTTTTTCTTTTTTTCTTTTGGTTATTTGCAGATCGGTATGAATAAGACTTGGAAGAAGGTGGTAGGAGTTGTGGCTTTCGCTACGATATGGAGACTTTGGAAGAGTAGAAACGAGATAATTTAATGGCAACAACATTCCGATCGCTAAAGTTGTGGAAAGTTTAAGGAAGACTCGTACTTTTGGATCACTAAGATGCTCATGCGGACGGGCTGGTTCGGAATATGGTGTTAATGACGGTTTTTGTAATGTGTTTGCCAGGGGAAAAATGGGTTCATGCGTCTCTCAGGGGGCTTTGGTTCAGGATAATCGGGTCCACGGTGGTGCCACCTTGGGAACTCTGGTTCATGAGACTGCACCCACCCATGTTCAAAAATCGAGTGAAATGTTCTTCCCTCCACAGGTGGCTACACCACCCGGGTGTATTGCTTCAAGTTTTAGACCTGAGCATGGGAATATGGTGGCTGGACCACGGTTGTTGACAGGTGCAGATAGGAGGGTCCATGGTGGGAGTTTGATTCATTTGCTAGCAGCACGAAGCGGCGGTGGCTCGTAAAAACCATGAAAAGTTATCGCAATGGCTTAAAAGTTGATTTAGAATGGGTGGTGGCAGCATCAATCTTTAAAAGTTGATTTAGAATGGGTGGTGGCAGCATCAATCAGTTAATTTGTTACAGTTATTTTTTTTCAAGTGATTTTTTTTTGTTGAATTACATAATCTGTGAATTCGTTGAATGTTTACTGAATTTTGTGATCTGGTAACCAAGGAAAATTCAGGTTAATCGGATGGTGATAATGTGTATTATACAGTTAATCGAGTGGTTTGGATCTGTGTATGCATGTTGATGAGAAACTTCCAGCCCCTACACTTGAAGTATTGGGCCCTATAGCGAAAATAAGTGTGGAAAGTCAGGTAATATCTAAATTCTGTTGAGTTACATTCCTTCGCAAGTATTAAGTTTCTGCAATTCATTTTCTACGATCGATCATTGATTTATTAGTTTGATTTCTGGGTTAAATATTGTTTTTGGGTTCAATTGCATCTTCACAAATCGATTTTGCAGGTCTGTGTTGATGGTGTTTTGTGAAATCGATTGCAGGTTCGTGTTAATAGGTGGTTGGTTTGAAATCGAAATTACCTAATAGCACTAGTGCTGTTATAACATTGATATACCACAACAGGCCATAAAATCACTTATTAATTCATTCAAAAGTGATATCTCCTTCAAATTCCACAGGCCATAAATATTATACCTCCTACTTATCATGCCCGACCCTGGGGGTGGGTGGGGAGGACCACCGGCCAGGGCCCGATATTTCGAGGGGAACGTTTTTTATGAAAAAAACCCGATATGTATATGTAAAATATTTTTTTAATCGGGTACTTCCATACAAACACCAACATAGGCCCTCTCACAAAACTATTCTTATGGTTTAGATTAGTTATTAACCCCTTTGGCATTAGGTTTAGACCTTTAGTGAGCCAAATACCCAATTTCATTAAGGCCTAAGGGCATATTTTTTCGAGCTCGAACAGGGTACACGAATTCTCAGGGCCGGCCCTACTACTTATTACTTAAGGCAGCATAACAAAGGGATTAATGGCCTTTTGCCATTGACAATGGCACGAAGTCACAGGCATATGTTATTACTTGTACATCATAGTTGTAAATGAAGTTAATTAGGCTAGAATATCAAATACATCATGGTCCAAATGCAGTATACCTGGTTACCTTCTAAGTCTAATGTTATTACGAGCTATACACATTTCATACTAAAAATGAATGAAGCAAATATATGTAACATCCAGTTTTGGGGCATAGGCCATATGTTGCTATTCATTTAAACATCAATGTATGCTACACTTCACTTGCCTTCTGTTTATGTATTTAGTATGATCAAGAGTACTAAAGTAAGCTGCCTTCCAAAAGTGCAGGTGAAACACATTAAAAATTGAACACAAACATGAAATGACAAAGATAAGGGTCAACTTCATATCGACCGAAATGTGGAAATGGGCAATTTTGTTCTGTTCGAAACGGTACTGGTCGAAACGGTACGGGTCAAAACGGTACTGGTCGAAACGGTACGGGTCGAAGTTGACGAAGTAATTTTCTGTTAGTTTTACAGGTGCGTACATCTGGGTGCGTTGAAGTGTCGTTCAGGTGTTTTGTGGACTACATCAATGAAATGAATGATCTCTTAGTTATTGTTTGTTGTATAATGTTTTGTTATATGGTTTCTAATGTGAAAAATGGTTTTGATTGCATGATTGACTCTCTAGATGAAATTGAATTACTGAGTGAATGATTGTGTAGCTTATCTAGATATGCTTTTGGTTCATTTGTTCCGTCGGCATTCAATAGATAAGCAATGTTTGTTGAGTATTTTGGTACATTGTCTTACTGGTAGTGTATAAAGGGTTTGAGTGACTTGAGTCATCAAATCTTAGATATTTGTTCGCATCGAAACGGTTCGCGTCAAAACGATTCGCATCAAAACAGTTCGATTCGAAACGGTACTGGTCGAAACGGTACGATTCGAAATGGTACGGGTCGAAACGGTTTGATTCGAAATGGTACTGTTCGAAACAATACGGGTCAAAACGGTTCGCGTCGAAACAGTTCGATTCGAAACGGTACTGGTCGAAACGGTTCGCGTCGAAACGGTACGAAACTCATCCCGACCCGAAACTCGTCTCGTGCGGAAACTCGTGTCGGACCAAAACCCGTTGCGATCCGAAACCCGTCCCGTGCAGAAACCCGTGTCCGCCCGAAACCCGACCCAAACCCACCCCGTTCCGATCCAAAACCTTCGTTGTGCCGAAACCCGTCTTGGACCGAAACTCAATTTGAACTGAACCCGTTCTGGTCCAAAACCCGTTTCGTGCCGTAACCCGTGTCGTGCGGATACTTGTGCCGACTCGAAACCCATTCCGATCCGAAACCTGCCCCGTTTCTTTAAGACACTAACCCACATCGACCCATTTATTTAATGTTGTCGACCTGCTTTGACCCGAAAATAACAAGATGGAATTTCAAGTGACCCATTGTGACCCATTTAGTTAAAATATCTTACCCAAACCAACCCATATAATTTTAAAAACAACCCAAACTGACCTACTTGGAAGGCTTTGGGTCAAGATTGCCCACTCTAGGGAACACCGCCCGCGTATAGCGTGGAAGACGGCGTTGTGGGTTGGGCTTGAGGATTTCCATCGGCGTGGGGGCAAACACTCTACGCTCTCTCTTCAAGCCCCTCCACCCCGTGTTTTTTTCTCCACGCCACCATACTGACGTGATTGCCACATGTCGCTCCATGCCCTCTCTTCAAGCCTCTTCACACCGTGTGGTCTAAGCTTTGGGGGAAAAGGGGGGGGGGGGGGGGTACCAGATAAAAGTTCAGGACATCTTCATAAGTAAAATATTTCTTTTAAATTATTTTGTAGCCAAAAAACAATTCGGTTGAATATATTCAGTTCGGTCCGGTTTGGTTTTCGGTTTATATCAAATTAACCGACAACCGAACCGGAGGCTGTTCTCTCATTAATATATATGTTCTATGATTGGTTTTAAGTTGTTAATTGTTTGGTTTTTTTTTTTAAATTGATTATGTTTGGAGATTGCTGAAAACGAAAGATCCCAACAGCAACACATGAGTTTGATGCCTGGAGGTTGAATTTGATCTGGTACCACCTCATTAACCGTTCGATGGTCGAAACTACCTTCAAGTCAAATGCAAGTGAAGATATTGAGAAGGAAACAAGTGGGATTCCTGGCGTGATCAAACTAAAGATGAAAAGGTGTCTTGGATCTTACTAAGCAAATAGTGCTCGAATTTGGCTTTGATAAACACGAAGTCAACTTTTTGACTAAATCCGAGAAGGCGGTAGGTGATGATGATATATGGGTCAAAGAGAATCTGGTGGGGGTTGTGGGTGACGATCCGAAGATCAAGGGCCAACAACAAAGGAATGCAGGCCCAACAACAGATGCTGAGTGGCGGCAGTATAATGAGCTCATGGGTTGCCTTAACTCTGTTAAAATTAGAAACCATCAGGACAAGGGGCTTTGGAAAACAAGGAAAGATGAGAAGTTCTCAGTGGCGGGTATTCGAGAAGAAATCACAAAGAATACAAATCTGAAGGGGAAGGGGAAAACGAGGAAAGATGACAAGTTCTCTGTTCTTCACGCTGCGGAGAGAGGTGATGCACGCACTGTGAGTGGCGTCGTTGCCGGTGTGCCACCGTGTCTCCGCCATCGGAAGCGGTGGTTGGCCTATAGTGTTCATCTACTCACAAACTTCTCTCTTCTTTGGGTCCAAAATTTGTTTCTCTCTCAAGGCTTAGGGGCTGTTTGTTTGCATCTTAATGCCTCTTATTAGTCTCATGTCTGACTGAGTCAGATATAAGCTTGTTTGTTTCATACCTCTTAAAACTTACCTATCCTCTTATTTTCCTCTGACCGAATCATACATGCTGAGAAGTCTGACCAAAATCTTTCCACCAAATACCATAACCCTAAAAAAGAAAGTTGTGTTCTCCCTCTTCACACATCGACGCCTCCATCTCCATCTCCACCTCCACCTCCACCTCCTTCCTCCACCGGCCTCCACCACGTCGCACCTGCTCCACCTCACCAGCCTCCTCCACCTCGTCGCCCCTGCTCCACCTGTCGGCTCTCCTCCTCTGCCATCGTCCTTCACGTTTGCAGCCGCAATCCCGAAATACTCCACAGTCCCCGTTCATCTTCTTCACAGCTTCCGGCGACTCCATCTCCATTCCGTAAGTTAGTCAATTCATGCCTATCTGTACAACAATCACCGTTTTTCACTGATTTGCTTCATTTATGTTCATTATTTGTGGTGTTTGTTTATTGATTTTTTGTTGTTGTGGCTTTTGATTATAGGCGTTAGCCCTAATTCTTCATTTTTCATGTTCTGTTCAACAGTATAGTTTGGGTATTATAGTTTAGAAGGTTTTTGTTTGTTGATTATATAGAAAGGGGCAGGATTATATGGTCTTTAGGATTACAATTTCAGTATTATAGTTTAGAATTTCAAATTTTTGTATTGGGTTTTATGGTCTTTAGATTATAGTGGTGCTTATGATTAGAAATAGTTCGGAGGGGTAAAAATGGCATTTTACATGGTCATTCAGATGTGCAACCAAACAGCACTTTACTGGTTCAACACTTATTGGTTCAGAGTCTCTTACCCATTCAGACCTCTTATTCATTCAGCACTTATTGATTCAGATGTTGCCAAACAGCCCCTTACTCTCTTTATTTCTTTACACATGTAATGGTTTGTTACATTTTATATGTATATATGTATAGTAATAATAATAATAGTAATTACACACCTTTTGTTTCCCATCGAATGAATTACATCAAAATCACATACTGACTGTCTGACCGGGAAATAGTTATAATTTTACATGATTCCTTATTAATTTTTAAATGTTTAACATTTGGATGCATTCTATATAAATCTTATTTCATATTAATCAGATAAATATGCATCGGATGAGACAATCTTAAATCACCCTTATATGTTATTTTTGTTAAAAATGTTTACATTAGGTTGACAATTAATAATATTGTTTCATATATAAATGATGGCAGCTACAAAAGTTGAATTATATGATTTAGATTTTAAGTAATGGGTAAATCTACAAAGCTATCATATAAAAAGTTTTCGAATAAGCTAATGGATATTTTATAGTTAATTGCCCGGATGGTCCCTGTGGTTTCACGTTTAGTCTCCACCTTTTGGAAATAGAAGGTATGCTCCATATGGTTTATTATTTTGTTACTCGGATAGTCCCCTGAGTAAATTTCAGTTAGTTTGGTCAGTTAAGTTGGTGTGAAATGACTAAATTGTCCTTACTAAACATAAAAATCTTCACTTTTACCCCCTACCCACCCCCACCCACTCTTCCCTTTCTGTTCCGTCTGCAACAAACCACCATCCCCACATTTCTCTCTCTTCCTCCTTTTCTGCAACAAACCACCATCACCCGGATGCCATCATCACCACCACCAACAAACCACCATCTCTCCGCCGCGTGTTCACCGACACACCTCCACCGCCACCGGAATACTCCGCCGAACCAGTTAAATCTGGACCCGCACTAGTTCGGCCATGCGTCTTTAGGCACAATGGTCGGTTTTAACAACGAAAATCTGTTAATTTTTTGGGTTTTGGTCTGGTCTGGTTCAAATCGATAGTCTGGTCTGTTAATCCCAACTTTAATTGACCGTTGACTTTTGTTTTTCAATTAGACTGCTTACTGTTGTCTTCTTAGCCAGTTAGTTGATGATTCGTTATTGATGAATGATGACTGATGTTAATAATTTATAATTGAAGAATCTATTGTTCTTACTGTTGACTTCATAGTTTACTTAGTTGATGATAGATTATGTTTACTTAGTTTACACATAGAGGAAAGAAATCAAAGAAATGATGGTGGTTGGGAAATGGGGGTGGTGGTGGTGGTGTTATGTGGTGTGGACTGTGGAGGTGTTATGGTGGTGGCGGTAGTGAAAGATGGAGATGGTGGAGGCGGGTATAGGTTTCGGAGGCAGAGTAGTGGTGATAGAAGGGGATGGCGACGGCGGTGGTGGTGGTGGTGGGCAGTGATGGTGGCGGTGGTGGTGGTGGAGTGGAGGTGACGATGGGGATGATTGTGGAGGATGATGGTGGTTGTTGATTTAGGGACGGGTGGTTGATGGTGGTGGTGGCTGTGGTGGGGAGTGATGATGGCGGCTGTGGAGTGGACGTGACAGTAGTAGTGGTTTTTAGGGAGAGAGCAGATTTTTAAATGATAAATCAGATTTTTATATTTAGTAAGGACAATTTAGTAATTTCATACCAACTTAACTGACCAAACTAATTGACCTTTACTCAGGGGACTATCCGAGTAACAAAATAACAAACCATAGGGAGCATACCTGCTATTTCCAAAAGGTGGGGACTAAACGTAAAAAAAAACGTGAAACCACAGGGACTATCCGGGCAATTAACTCGATATTTTATAAGGAAGCTTAGCTTAATCTACTAAACATACTGATTCGGCTTTTATAAGGAAGCTTAATTTACTAAAGTTTCACATACTGATTCGACTTAAAGGGTGTATAGGCTCTGACCGTGTTTATTACTTGATGAGTTAGGTTAATGTAAATGCTAATTGGTTACTAATTCGGCTTAAAGTGTAGTTTTGTTTGGTTTACTTCTAAAGTAATTAGTACAACTTTTATGTCATTATAAAAATACAAATTTTATCAGGATGGAGTTAAAAAGACTGCGTATCATTGCCCCTCCTCCACATTTTATAATGCTCTTATGGTATGTCGATTCTTCCTAATATTATAGTTGATTTATTTGTTGTTGTTTGTTGTGTAAATATCTTAGAATATGGTAACAAACTGATATTTTTTAGTTAAATATAAACTCTACATGAATGTGAACTTTACTTAATACATGACTTCTTTGTATAAAGTTATGCCTCTCTCTAATTGCGAGTCCGTATGTGTACTTATACTATCTTTATTGTGATTTGCATCCATTTAGGAGGCTGACACATTGAAAGTATTTGTTGAGAGTCGAATGATTTAGTCACCTCCATGTTGGATTGTTTTAGCGACTATCTAGCGACGAGGTTTTGCTCGCACATCAGAAGGGTTGCCGGCTGAAGAGTCAAGGTAAGTTCGAACTATGGTCTTTATTTGCTAGCTCTTAAATTTCTACAATTTATGTGCTTTTGGTTTGATTTTGGATATTTAGTGAACTAATGAGTGCAACGCCAATGCTTTTGAGGTGCTAATAGGTGCAACAACTGAACTAGCTTTAATGCTTTATGGTAGCTTCTCATATTGGAGGCAATTTTTATAGTTATAATATGAGAGAAGGTTACGTGTAGCTTAAGGGCTCAAATATTTATACTGATTCGAAAGGTGATGTTATCTTACTGTATTTTTTTAGATCAAAGTAGACTTTCGCCATGTATTAACCATGTATTAACGGTTAAGTCGTTCTCAACCAATGACTGAATTTCCACTGCGTACCCGACACCAAATGGGTGCAACTAGGTGAAATGTGCTCAGGGAATTTAGAAAGTCTGGCTGCTGAGCAATATGTTGTTTCAGCTTTTCAATGACTGAACCAGCTTCCACTACATACATCCTTTAAAACTTGAGATATGCTTGTAGATTAGGGAAAATGACCAAACTAGATATATCTGACCAATAATTTACCAAAATAGACTATGATTTGCAACATTATTCAACGTAGTCTTAGCGCCGACATCCAACTATCAGGGCTGAACCAGCACTTTCGCCAAAAAGCAGGGGGTGAGTCGGCGCTTTCGCCAAAAAGCAACGTCCGAGTACTAGCCGATTAAGTTGATGGAGCTTACGTGATCCGATTAGTTTAAAATAGTTTTGAAAAGGCTACAAAATGGTGTCTATGTTGAAAAAAAATTGGTCAACATGTCTATTTTGGTAAATTTTCCCATTGATCAAGCACCGCATTCGTATTCTCTTTTCTTTTTACATTCCTTTATACTTTTATTTGTAGCATTTGCTATAATATGTATTTTATCTATTAGAGTAGAGATGGTAAGGTATTCTCTTATTCTCTTTTCTTTTTACATTTCTTTATACTTTCTTTTGTAGCATTTGCTATAATATGTATTTTATCTTTTAGAGTAGAGATCGTAAAAAATGAATTATGTATTTTTAGAGGCCGGAAGAGATGGACGTTAAAGATATTCCCAATGAGGATCGATAAAATTAGGGATGAGCTCGTACCAGTATTGGTACCGAAAATCGCCAAATATGGGTACCGTACCGAAAATGTCCGGTACGGTACCGATATCGAGATGGTACTGGTATTTGTATGTAAAATTCGCTAAAATACCAGTACCGTACTAAACCGGTGCCGAAAACGTAAAAAAGTGGTACCGAATCGGTACCGAAAAAATTCGGTATGGGAAATTCAGTACCGGTATCTAGTACCAAATGGCCATCCCTGGAGACAACCTGTTTGATGTTATCGATACGGTTATGTAATTCTTCTTGCATTTGGAGCTGTGGTAAACAAGATATTAGACTTCGAGTAGCAAACAAGTACAAATAGCTGATAGGACATGCCCTTGGGTGTCGAAGGTAGCTTATCAATTATGTAGAATAAAGATGTGGTTGACGTGCCTTTCATAAGTTATATATGTTTTGTAATTAATTTATATGTTCACAAAAACTTCATTCTTATCTTTGTTTTTGGCTATGTAAATATTCATTTCTTTACGTGTTATGTTATGTTTTTTAGGTTTCATTTTATTACGTTGAGATACTTGTGGTCTAATGGAACTTTCATTTTATTAACAAGTACGGGAATTAAATAACTTGTGCACCTACTAATCCCAGATGCATAAGACGTTTTCAGGATCTTCAATGTACACATATTTTGGATATGGTAAATTTCAAAAACCCATCCCAACGGACGGCTACCCTCCTACATTAATCAACATACAAAATGAAGCAAAGATTTTAAATGGTGCCAACTAAATATCAATATTTGAGTTAACATGTACGACAATTAAACCACTTCTGCACCTACTAATCCAGTTGGATAAGAAGTCATCATGATCTTAGATATATACATAGTTTAGCATATGGTGCATTTGGAGATCCCGAAATGATTTAGTTTTCAAGCAAACTCCCACTGTTGAGCTAGCTACATGGTATTGTGTTTTTTAAGGAATTGTGTTTTTTACTAAGGCATTTGTGTATTGTATAAAATTGTGTTATTGCCATTGTGTTTTTTAGTAACATTGTGTTTTTTGTGTAACATTGTCTTATTGCCATTATGTTCTTATATGACACTTTTTTTCTATAGTTGTTTGTGTTTTATATAAACATTGTGCTCTACTATTACATTGTTTTTCTATAAACATTGTGTTTTTGAAGAGACATTGTGTTTTTTATAGAACATTGGGTTATTATATGACATGACATATTTTTTATTTGTATTTTTTACAACGTACAATATATTAGTGGTTTATTATTCAGGTTAAACTGTTTTTGTAGCTGTCGACCATGTTCTCCTACAAAACTGATAACATCAACTCTTCTCTCATGATAAATAAATAACCTCCCCCGTTAACTCCAATTTTTTCTAGAAGGGTAGTTAACTCGAATGATTAATATATACATCGGGTATTTAGGTAATATATACATTAACTACATGCTATTGTGTTTTTTTACAAGGAGTTGTGTTTTTTCAAAGGTAATGAATTGTGTTTTTACAAAGGCATTTGTTTTTTTGTATAACATTATTGTGTTTTTTGAATAACAATGTGTATTTATGTGTAACATTGTGTTTTTATGTGACATTGTTTTTTGTAGTTGTTTGTGTTTTATATATAACATTGTGCTCTACTATAGCATTGTGTTTTTGTAGAACACTATGTGTGCATTGAACGATTTTCTTTGCTATCAACATGTAATTTTGCTATGATGCATTGTACCTTGCATTTGTTTAACACATTTTTATTGTTTTTGTTGTATGCATTTGTAATTGAAATATTTCATTATATGTTTAAAGCTATTTCGTTATTGTTTGTTTTTTCCTTAAAAAATATCGGGTTGTACACAACGAGGCAAAGATGTTGTCTTACGCCTACTAAATAACAAAATTTGAGTTAACATGTACGAGAATTAACCAATTTATGCGCCTACTAACCCAGTTGAATTAGACGTTATCAGGATCATTAATGTATACATAGTTTGGTGAAACTGGTTAACAGAGAATCAATCGATTAACGGATCGAATGGAACCTAGACACCGGTGCTATGATAAACACTGTGTTCGGTGTTTGTTTTGTTGGGTTTGAAATATTTTATGTTTTTGTTATGCTTGATCATCGCATGATAGTAGTGCGGCTCAACTTTATTGTTGTAAAGTTGACCTTGTCTTCCTTTATACACCCATAACATTAGTCTGCATATTGTAAAGTAATAGATAGATTCATACTATCACCTATGTATTCTACTACTCATTCCTTCTTTGCATAATCCTGATGTAGATTCAACAATTAAGAAATTGTAAGTATGAAAGTGATTTCACTTGTACAGTTTCTTGGAGTGAGTAAATTCAAGACACCAACGAAAAAGATGACGTTGATTTAGGGCTTGAATAGGTCTAATGGTGGTGGGTGGATATAAAAAAAGGGTTAATAAATTAACTATGATAATAAACTGAAAAAGACAAATTGCCCCTGACTTAACGGAGGTCAATGGATGGGGTTAAGTCAGTTGGACTAAAATGGCAATGTTAAAACCTTTTTGGACCCACATGTGATAAATGAAATATTTGGACTAAAGAGACAAAATGACCCAAATCTCATGGACTAAAATGACACTTCACTCTATTAAGAATAATATAACTTATGTCAAGACTTTAAGTTATTTCTAGCAATTCATATAAGTTATAACGGTTATTTATGTTTTACATTAAATTTATGACGAAATACTATGTTTCCACCATTATCATAGACATGTAATATGCATATATCTTTTTTTTTTTTAACTTTTTGGTGATAGAGACTCCTACGTTAATCAACTTACAAATAACGAAACAAAGATGTTAAATTGCGTTAACCATATACGAAAACTTGAGTTAACATGTACAACAATTAAACCACTGCTATACCTACTAATCACAGTTGGATAAGAAGTCATCATGACCTTAAATGTACACATAGTTTAGATGATCTTAAACTTAGGAACCCATCCAACGGACGAATATACTGCTAGGCGGTTATTTATGAGATTAAATCTCAGCCGTAATAACCCCCAAAAATTTGGCAGTTTTTTTTGAAGTGCAGCAGTTAGGAAGTTACCTAAATTTACTCCCCACGTCCTCCACTCTCCCATTTAATTAATTGCACATGTGAAATAAAATATAGAAAACATAAAATACATTACTAAATCCAATTATTCCTTTTTCAATGTATCATCTGGCAACAATAAAAAAGTAAAACTAACTTACCTCTAAAAACCATTAATTTTAATTAAACAATGTAACAAACTAATATAAAATATTTATTTTAAAGGTGTATTAATATTTGTTTCAGGATGAATTTGAGTTGCAACAAGCAACACCTGAAAGAAAAAGTTAAATTATATATTAAAAAATAACCATTAATTCGATCTCTTAATAGATATTACCTTTTTAACAAACAAAACTCGGGATGTATCAATATTGTTTAACCATTATTAATGCATTAAAATGTGTTCGAATGTTATCCCATGAGCTATAAATTGTAGTATTATAAATCATTGTGTTAGAAAAGTCATCGGTCAATATTTATGTAATTTAGTTACACATAATATACATACAATTTAACATTGTGTTTTTGAAGACATTGTGTTTTTAATACGTCCAATCTTGACGGTTATTTATGTAATTTAATAACACATAATTAAATACATACAATTTAACATTGTGTTTTTGAAGACATTGTGTTTTTGAATACGTAACAGTTATTTATGAATTGAAGCAATTATCTCCTAAAAAACAGTTCAGGTTGACAATTTGACCTGATCGGCCTAATAAATAGGAGATAACATTCCATGATCTAACAAAAAGTTATAAACTAATTAAAAAACTGCTAAGTAGTTAGTTCCCCCCATGATTTTCTACCCACATTCTCCACCTAAACCAGTTTCGACAAAAAGGAAGCAATTAAAAAAAAAACAAATGCAGTTCCGTGGGTAGTTGGTTGGTTACCAACAGTTTCTTTATATTCCTATATAGTTACTAGCAGTTTCTTTATATTCCTATATAAATGGGAGCAGGGACATACTTTTTGTCTGATCAACATCTCTAATATCTCAACAGCAACCTCGTATGGATCAAGCACAATATCAGTTTATTTTTGATTGAAGATGGCAAACATTTTCTAAAGGTAAAGTTAAAGTTCACGTGGCCTAATTTCTGCTTTTTTGATTTAATTGTCATATTATGTGCTTTATAGGAAGATGACAATTTAAAGATAAGTGAAGAAGAGCAAAAGCTTATGAAAACAAAAGGTCAACCAACAACGATATATTTCAGCATTAAAAATGTAATCAACATTTCTTTTTCTTTTTTTTTTCTCATGAAATATGGATCAGAATCGGATAACAATGACAAACACAAAGTAAACCTATTTCATACTGCCTCATCCATTTTGTTTTCGTTTAGTGGTCTAATGGTCATATTTTAATGTTCATTCGTGAGTTAAGTTTTTCAGGTTCATCTAACATTTTCCAGAGTATGAAAATTCAGAATGTTCACTGGAAGGTAAATGTAAATTCAATTAGTTCATCTTAAATTTAATGTATTTAACTATATGTAATGGTACTTTCTTTTAGTGTGTGATTAACACTTACATTTTCTTTTATTTGTTTTAACCTTGATAAGGAACCACTGAATTGTAAGCACGAAGGTAGAGGCAAAGTTATGTATTCTATCTTTTTTTTTGTATTTATCAAATCTAATAGTTCTTTGTTCTAAATTACAGGAAAATGACGCAACTATAGAGATTATTGGTTTTTAAAGGCAACTCAGTTCTTACAACTTTCAACACGGACGAGAAATTAGTGAGGTAAAGTGCTTGGGCATTTCATTTACATAGAAACATTATACTAATTACCTTATTATCTTATATTCATCAGTTTGTCAAAACAATCATATGAGCAAGAACCATAATAAACATTAGAGTAATACCCAACCCAGTCCAGGTCTTGCAAAAGTATAACATTTAAATATAACTAAAATGCTCACACTAAAAAGGTTATTAAATTTTCAAAGTGCAGGCAATCAAGAATCATAACCAATCAACAACTTGATGAATACAAAAGTTGACAATAGGGTAGAGCGTTTTCCAGTGCTAGATCAGCAAAACACCCAACAACACAACCACATCATGGCGTGGTTAGGGGGATGAGGCAGGTGGGTTGGGGTTGGCCACAGCTTGAGTGTAGAGAAGGATTTAATTGGGTTGGTTGTCTCTTTGTAGGATATATGCTTCATATTTATTTTTTCAGATTTCAGGCGAAAAAGAAAGAATGTGAACCGAAAAAAGAAAGAAGATAACAGGTTGAAGATAATGGGTGATTGGCCCTTGTACTTTTTTTATATTTTGTGCTTTTTTCACATCTTGCTTACTTGTTCCTTCACCTTACCTCATTTTCACTTTAACTTTAGTTATTTTATTCATTAAGTATTCTTTTAATTCATGTACCTTTATTTCTTGAAGTTTAATGTATATTATCCCTTTAACGATAATAATTAATCAAATTGATTTTATTTTTATTTTGAATAAATTAAAATATTGAGTAAGTTATCATATATTATTTCATTTAGTATTGCTTATGTCTTTTTTATATATCAGTTTGTCACAAATGTTCCTGTCAATTTTATTTATTATTAAATAATGATTATCTAATTATCAACCATGCCTTGGTTCCTCCGGTTAACACAACAGGGGTTAATAGATGTAAGATTTTAAGTTAGTATGTATGACAATTCAAGAACAGTTGTAGTTACTAATCCCAATCAAATAAAAAGTCATCATTATCTTAAATATAGACACAGTTATTTATGTTCTTAATAGTTGGATAAGAAGTCATTGTGATACTAAAATATGCCGGATTGGCTCAGTTTAACTCGCTTGTTAGCTTGACTCGATTTAGCTTAGATTATTTTATTTGTGCACCTCTATCTACATTAATTCCTATCATAGACTCTCCAACCCTCAACCACTTGAGACCACACACGATGGTAAAGCGGAAGTTGCCGGAAATGGAAATTTGTTACCAGAATACATCATACATGCTACCAGAAGGAGCTCAAAAGGCGGCGCTACGAAAATGAAAACTTCAAAAATCAAAATAGTGATGTGCTTTTTCACTTTTTGTGTAGTTGACAATGAAAATATTCAAAGTTAATGACCTGCAAGCAATAATGACCTTGCTTTTAATTTTTGTTCGTTGATTCCCTTTCAATATTCTAATTCTTATCATTTAGTTTTTTTTTTGAATAGTAACCTTCATTAACAAACTGCCAACCCAAACTG
Source organism: Helianthus tuberosus (assembly GCA_030545235.1). Taxonomy (NCBI): domain Eukaryota; kingdom Viridiplantae; phylum Streptophyta; class Magnoliopsida; order Asterales; family Asteraceae; genus Helianthus; species Helianthus tuberosus. Next base: position 10,143,425 of record CM060367.1, read on the forward strand.
GTCCGACAAAAAACTACAATGAAAAATTACATGAAATCTATCATTTACTTTATTTATATGCTACTTTTGAAGCTTGTTTTTTTCTATAGATGCTCTTTTGTTCTATTTTGTGTACTTTAAATAGAGTTAAATGTCCGGATAGTCCCTATGGTTTTTGTAACACCCCGAAAACGGGCTTGGTAATTAAACTCTGTTAATACTAAAAGACGGGTAACGTACCGTTATTAGTAAAAAATAACCCGGCAAATATTTGGATTAAATAAGAAATCCTAATATTAAATAAAAAAAAACGAATCAAAGTTTTAAGGAATTAAGTTTATAAGAGCCTGAGTTAACGGGACTTAAAATAAAACGGGTTATGACTTCCCGAACCCAATAAGCTAACTAGGAATAATTAACCTAGTTAATTAATTGTCTAGAAATAGCTTATAATAAGGTTAAAAGCTACCAAACTATATGTTGAACAAAGTAGAGGGGCCTTAATTGTTAAAAATTGAAACTATAATATTGTTTTTAACAAAAATCAAAACCAAACACCCATTTTGAAGGGTCTGGTCGTACAGGAGAAGGGCAGGGGCGACACCCCACTCTCACAAACCTAAAAATCACTAGAACTCCCAAATTGAAGGCTCATTCAAAGCTGAAATCGAAATTAAAGCATAGATTATTGATCCTCATCGCAAGAGGATTCCAAGGTATGTAAAATTTAAGGAAAACTCTGAACTTGAAATTCTCATGAAATTGGGAATTTCTGAAATTATGGTTGCATGTGTATGTTATGATGATTTAGGAACAACTATAGTGTCTAGGGACAAACCCTAGACAAACACAAGCTGAAATCATGTGAAATTTTAGTGGAAACTATGATCACCATTGTAGGTGATTAGTGAATTATGTGTAATTTGATGAACACTAGGAAATAGATTGTTGATCTAGTGTAAATTGACAATTTTGAAGTGATTCCAGAAAATTTGAGGTTATCAATCATGTAAAAAGGATGAATGATGTGAAATTAGGGCTAAATGATAAACTAGAGAATTGATGTTTAATCATGTAAATTTCTGCCCATAAAGTGTTTGTTGAAATGCCTCAAAGAAGGCTCGAAATTAGAATTTTTGTAGTTAAAACACCTAATTGTGATGTTTTGGCTATTATGCAAAATGTGATTAAAAAGAGTTCTAAATGTGATAAAAGTGGTTAGAACTTTGGGTAAAACGGTGGTCTAAAGATAACGCCTACCGGGTAATTAAAGAATGCTAAAACTAGTTGACGAACTCGAATATGCAATTAGTATGCTAATGGGCATTTGACTTTTAAAAAGTCAAACTGACCTACGATGTGATGAATGATAATTAGACATAGAAAATAAGTGAGGTGGAATAGTCGTGATTGTTAATGACTAATTTAACCGCCTTGTAAATGATTGACAATAGTTTGACGCGTAACAAGCTAGGTGAAAGCTTGGGGGAGGGAGCGGGTCAAACGGAGCAAATACGGAAAGAAAAGCGTGGCGTGGATGCGAGGTAAGTGTAATTTACACACTTATGTAGAATACTCGTTTATTCGATACGTTGTAAACGTGAAAACGATAATATTGGAAATTTGGAATTTGTCAAGTGTCGACTTATGTAAATCAAGGTTAAAAGGATACCCATGGCGTAAGCCGAAATGGGTTGAAACTGTAAGAAAAGAGTGTAAAAGAAAAAGGGTATGGTTATAAAATCCGGGATGGGATGATGTATGAATTGGAAATCAAAAACGGTGTTTTTGATTTAAATAGATAATGTTGGGCATATAGTCCAAATGGGTCGAATGGTGGTGATAACACCATTTGACAATATCGACTAATGTGGTTGTCAAGTCTTATGTTAACAGGACCGATTAGCAAATCGGATAGTTGCGTCATCATTGATGGCGTGATAATGAAAACGAGGTATAAACTGGGTCAACTTGTTGATCTGAGCCAGGTACGTGTAAATATAGTTGTGAATAATATACTTTATGGCCATATATGTAGCGAAAGCCCTTCGTAGTAAATGAGGGGCTAATGTTGACTAAAATGCCCTTGAAGGGTAAATTGGGTAAACAACCCATAAAGGTTGTTTAGGAACTTATATTACGATCTTGTAACCTTTAGACGCGTATGAAAATAGTAGGCATAAACTATCAAAGGTTAAATGCCTTAAAATGCGTATTGTCGCAAAATAGCATATTTGAGGGGTAAACTCGGAATAGATAGTCTATTATATTAAACCCACCACATTCATAGTTGTGGTGGAAAAACTAATCAAAATGAACGAGTAGGATTATGAGGCATAGTAGATGTGAGCGTAATTAGGCTTAAAAGGACATAAATGTCCTTAACGGGTCAAAATAAGCACTTGAGCATAAGCGGGTTTAGAATGTATAATAACCGTGATTTGAGCCTTGTACAATAGGAAATAATCATAATGATATGTTTACAAAAGAAACAAGGACCGCAACAAGTTTGTTAGATGAAATCACGAACGGGTCAAAAGTTGGTAAAAAGGGCAATAAGCCGAAGAGTTAAAAGTCCGAATTTTTATTATGTCGGATGTTGGATTTTAACTCCATTAGATGGAGAATTAAATTACGGACGCGTAGGAAAAAGAATCGCATAAAACGGAGCTATAACGAAGAAATTATGGCTAATTCCGTAAAAACTGTTGTTGCTAAAATATGCAGGACACAGATCTGAACCTGCTGGAAAACGTAGTTCCTCGCGACACGCGACATATGGGTTTAAAGCTGTCGCGACACGCGACGTTACGTCGCGGCCCGCGTAAGATAGTGTTGAGTCTGCCGCGGCCCGCGACAGACTACAAAACTGGAATATCTTCGTTTAATTCATGGTTTGTTGTTTAGAACTTGTTTAACCTATTGTATAAGCATCAAAACTAACTTTTGAGTTGGCTTTGATCACAGGAAAAATACCAAGTGTTCCCGGATGAAGATCAAGCTCTTGGAAGGACCGAACACGAATGAGAAACAAGCTTCCGCACACTTTGTTTCGTCGTTACTTTTAAACGGCAATTCTTTATATAATAATTGGTATTATTTTCAAATTGTAAAAGTTTTAATTCACCCGTATTATTTGACAGTATTTACATCTAATGTCATGTCTATTTTCGCAAATTAAACGAAAATGTTTAAATGATTAGACGGGTGTTACAAGTTGGTATCAAAGCCTTGGTTTAAGAGATTCAAGTATGGTGGGAAAACTATGCTTGGACTTAAACCTTATGCTCTTAATAAAGATTGGTGTTCGGTTCGAGGCTTGATCGCAAATCCGGTAAGTACAGGTATGTTAATAAGTTTAAGCACGCTAAAGTGTTGTAAACAACACATAAGGCTATCGTGTGATACACGTTACCTAAATTAAATGATGAAAATAGTTGACGAAATTGCGCGCGTTGACGCGTATAATAGAAAAGCCTTGTATTATAATACGGGCGATTATTGAAGTTGACGTTACTAACTCTTGTGAATGTTTTAATTGAAGGACACTCGCGTTTGAAGACGACGAGAGTCAAACGAATTGTGAATATGATGATGGAACGGTCCGAAGTATGACAAGAGGAGCATGCTCACCGAGGACTAAATCGCGTAACGACCGCGAACGAGGTTAATGGCAAGGAACGCCCGTCGGGGCAAACATTACCAGGTGCACATTTTAAATAATCGCACAAATAGTAATATGCAACAAATAAGTAGAAATTGAAAGTTGCATATGTAGATTAAAAACTTGGAAAACCCGAATAGAAAATGTATTCGGGATATTGTTTCCAAGAGAAAACAAATAGAGGCGTTACTTACATTTACATCCGATGTAGTATGGACGGGGTGAATGGGACAAATTAAAAAGTACCCAAATGAAATAAATGAACAAAATACTCGATAATCATGTAAACGCACAACCGGGTGACGGAAGCGTATTACATTAGAAGAATGAGCCCGAGAGAAGGGACAAAGATCAATGTAAATGAAGTTATAAATAAATGACCTAAGGAAAATTCACGAAAATAAGTCATTTTGGACGAAAGAGCCATGGTTGACAAAATGGGCAAGTAAAACCAAAGTATAGAAGATCCGCCGGATCATAAAAACAAAGGTATTGCCCACACGAAAAAGATAATTAAGGTTGTTAACTTTAGTTGTAGTAAAGCAAGGATAACGATGATAATCGTCACTCGTAATTAAAAGGCCGCCAATGGTGGTTATGTAAAGAATAAAGGACATGATCGAATAAAAGCGACGGATTTCGCTAAGACGACTAAATAAATCGAAACGAAGTCTTAATGCATACCGGAAGGGTTGCAATGAAAATGACTTCGCTAAAACACCCGGTTGACGGGTAAGGATTTAAACACATGCGTAAACCGATAAACGGGAACGCGGATGGAAAGTCAAAAGACTCGGGTTTCGAGTCACGACTAAAAGATGATGAGATACTGTAAATAGAAATTTTGATAAAATTACGTTCGACTAATTTAAAGTCGAACGGGTAGAACAAAGAATGAAATTTGACGTTCACAAGTCGTGAAAGTTCACATGAACAAGTCAAACGAATTAAATAAATGATGACACGTGCTAAAGTAAGTAAGCGTGAATCGAATAAATAAAAGTGTGAAATATTAATAAACCTATGTAAAGGAGTTATAGGTGTTAAAAACATTAAAATAAAAGAACCCGGGTAATGGGGCGTAAAGAAGTATAGGTAAGAACCGGGTATGGTAAGAGTAGGGCAAACCGACGTGTAATTGACGTTAGAAGTCAAGAAGTCGGAAAGATAATTCGAAAGAAAACGAATGTAGCCTTAGACTATGGTCAAGGTCAAAGAAAATACCAAAGTGAAAATAAATGATTTTTAAACAAAAACAGGATGCCTTGACGCCAAACATGTATTTTAAGAATGACATGAGTAAGGAATGATCTACGGGAACAACCAAACCATTGTGGTCATAAACAATGGAAAGGTCTACGAGACCAAAATGACCCAACGGGTCAAGACTAGAAAGAAATAGATTATAAGGACCTCGCCTTAAAGATGTGAAAGTCTAATGAAATAGCCTATAAGGCAAAGTGATAAAACCTACGGGTTAATTAGACAAAGCGAGGGAATAAATTGAGAATCCCCGCATAAAACAAAGACTGTAAAAGAATAAATTTTCGGCTTGTCAATACCCGGTAGGGATAATTGACAAAAGTTAAAGAGAAGAAGCTATACTAAAACTTCAGTTTTGATAAGAAATACCGTTTTTTACAAATATAAATTCTAATAGGAAATTAAATAGTAAGCATAAAAGATACAAGTCTTGACGCGGATAGGCGCAAGACGACATATTCGAAAGGTGATCTTTTCGAAAATGAAAGGTTGATATAAAGTAAACATGATATGACACGATCACGGTTAGGAAATGTAATGTGAAGTAAAATCACATTATAACCAAGCGAGCGGTGAAAAGTAACGGGAATAATAAGTCTAGTTAGTAAGACTGGTTAAAGCCAGTAATTCAAAAAAAAAAAAAATTGGTTTGCTTGTAAGCGGTGGATTCAGTATAACTGAACCGAATAAATAAATCTGAAAACAAAAGGAATTATTGCTAAAAATGAAATATTTCACTAAAGACCTTTAAATGGGTCAAGGTAACGGATTCACCAAGAGTTCGATAATATATAAAAGCGATGGAAATCGCTAAGTTAACTAAACTAGTAGAAATAACGGAATTATGTTATTTCAAGTTACATTATGTCGTATGAGGTACGTAGGGGTTTTGTAACCAAAAAGATATTACCATAATTTTTCTGGTAATACTAACAATTGGTTAAAGTATGAATAATGCTTAAGAGATTACTCAGGTCAAACGCATTGAGTTTAGAACTCGACGAACTATGTAAGTAAGGTTTCGAGGACGAAACCTCTTTAAGGGGGGTAGACTTGTAACACCCCGAAAACGGGCTTGGTAATTAAACTCTGTTAATACTAAAAGACGGGTAACGTACCGTTATTAGTAAAAAATAACCCGGCAAATATTTGGATTAAATAAGAAATCCTAATATTAAATAAAAAAAAACGAATCAAAGTTTTAAGGAATTAAGTTTATAAGAGCCTGAGTTAACGGGACTTAAAATAAAACGGGTTATGACTTCCCGAACCCAATAAGCTAACTAGGAATAATTAACCTAGTTAATTAATTGTCTAGAAATAGCTTATAATAAGGTTAAAAGCTACCAAACTATATGTTGAACAAAGTAGAGGGGCCTTAATTGTTAAAAATTGAAACTATAATATTGTTTTTAACAAAAATCAAAACCAAACACCCATTTTGAAGGGTCTGGTCGTACAGGAGAAGGGCAGGGGCGACACCCCACTCTCACAAACCTAAAAATCACTAGAACTCCCAAATTGAAGGCTCATTCAAAGCTGAAATCGAAATTAAAGCATAGATTATTGATCCTCATCGCAAGAGGATTCCAAGGTATGTAAAATTTAAGGAAAACTCTGAACTTGAAATTCTCATGAAATTGGGAATTTCTGAAATTATGGTTGCATGTGTATGTTATGATGATTTAGGAACAACTATAGTGTCTAGGGACAAACCCTAGACAAACACAAGCTGAAATCATGTGAAATTTTAGTGGAAACTATGATCACCATTGTAGGTGATTAGTGAATTATGTGTAATTTGATGAACACTAGGAAATAGATTGTTGATCTAGTGTAAATTGACAATTTTGAAGTGATTCCAGAAAATTTGAGGTTATCAATCATGTAAAAAGGATGAATGATGTGAAATTAGGGCTAAATGATAAACTAGAGAATTGATGTTTAATCATGTAAATTTCTGCCCATAAAGTGTTTGTTGAAATGCCTCAAAGAAGGCTCGAAATTAGAATTTTTGTAGTTAAAACACCTAATTGTGATGTTTTGGCTATTATGCAAAATGTGATTAAAAAGAGTTCTAAATGTGATAAAAGTGGTTAGAACTTTGGGTAAAACGGTGGTCTAAAGATAACGCCTACCGGGTAATTAAAGAATGCTAAAACTAGTTGACGAACTCGAATATGCAATTAGTATGCTAATGGGCATTTGACTTTTAAAAAGTCAAACTGACCTACGATGTGATGAATGATAATTAGACATAGAAAATAAGTGAGGTGGAATAGTCGTGATTGTTAATGACTAATTTAACCGCCTTGTAAATGATTGACAATAGTTTGACGCGTAACAAGCTAGGTGAAAGCTTGGGGGAGGGAGCGGGTCAAACGGAGCAAATACGGAAAGAAAAGCGTGGCGTGGATGCGAGGTAAGTGTAATTTACACACTTATGTAGAATACTCGTTTATTCGATACGTTGTAAACGTGAAAACGATAATATTGGAAATTTGGAATTTGTCAAGTGTCGACTTATGTAAATCAAGGTTAAAAGGATACCCATGGCGTAAGCCGAAATGGGTTGAAACTGTAAGAAAAGAGTGTAAAAGAAAAAGGGTATGGTTATAAAATCCGGGATGGGATGATGTATGAATTGGAAATCAAAAACGGTGTTTTTGATTTAAATAGATAATGTTGGGCATATAGTCCAAATGGGTCGAATGGTGGTGATAACACCATTTGACAATATCGACTAATGTGGTTGTCAAGTCTTATGTTAACAGGACCGATTAGCAAATCGGATAGTTGCGTCATCATTGATGGCGTGATAATGAAAACGAGGTATAAACTGGGTCAACTTGTTGATCTGAGCCAGGTACGTGTAAATATAGTTGTGAATAATATACTTTATGGCCATATATGTAGCGAAAGCCCTTCGTAGTAAATGAGGGGCTAATGTTGACTAAAATGCCCTTGAAGGGTAAATTGGGTAAACAACCCATAAAGGTTGTTTAGGAACTTATATTACGATCTTGTAACCTTTAGACGCGTATGAAAATAGTAGGCATAAACTATCAAAGGTTAAATGCCTTAAAATGCGTATTGTCGCAAAATAGCATATTTGAGGGGTAAACTCGGAATAGATAGTCTATTATATTAAACCCACCACATTCATAGTTGTGGTGGAAAAACTAATCAAAATGAACGAGTAGGATTATGAGGCATAGTAGATGTGAGCGTAATTAGGCTTAAAAGGACATAAATGTCCTTAACGGGTCAAAATAAGCACTTGAGCATAAGCGGGTTTAGAATGTATAATAACCGTGATTTGAGCCTTGTACAATAGGAAATAATCATAATGATATGTTTACAAAAGAAACAAGGACCGCAACAAGTTTGTTAGATGAAATCACGAACGGGTCAAAAGTTGGTAAAAAGGGCAATAAGCCGAAGAGTTAAAAGTCCGAATTTTTATTATGTCGGATGTTGGATTTTAACTCCATTAGATGGAGAATTAAATTACGGACGCGTAGGAAAAAGAATCGCATAAAACGGAGCTATAACGAAGAAATTATGGCTAATTCCGTAAAAACTGTTGTTGCTAAAATATGCAGGACACAGATCTGAACCTGCTGGAAAACGTAGTTCCTCGCGACACGCGACATATGGGTTTAAAGCTGTCGCGACACGCGACGTTACGTCGCGGCCCGCGTAAGATAGTGTTGAGTCTGCCGCGGCCCGCGACAGACTACAAAACTGGAATATCTTCGTTTAATTCATGGTTTGTTGTTTAGAACTTGTTTAACCTATTGTATAAGCATCAAAACTAACTTTTGAGTTGGCTTTGATCACAGGAAAAATACCAAGTGTTCCCGGATGAAGATCAAGCTCTTGGAAGGACCGAACACGAATGAGAAACAAGCTTCCGCACACTTTGTTTCGTCGTTACTTTTAAACGGCAATTCTTTATATAATAATTGGTATTATTTTCAAATTGTAAAAGTTTTAATTCACCCGTATTATTTGACAGTATTTACATCTAATGTCATGTCTATTTTCGCAAATTAAACGAAAATGTTTAAATGATTAGACGGGTGTTACAAGTTGGTATCAAAGCCTTGGTTTAAGAGATTCAAGTATGGTGGGAAAACTATGCTTGGACTTAAACCTTATGCTCTTAATAAAGATTGGTGTTCGGTTCGAGGCTTGATCGCAAATCCGGTAAGTACAGGTATGTTAATAAGTTTAAGCACGCTAAAGTGTTGTAAACAACACATAAGGCTATCGTGTGATACACGTTACCTAAATTAAATGATGAAAATAGTTGACGAAATTGCGCGCGTTGACGCGTATAATAGAAAAGCCTTGTATTATAATACGGGCGATTATTGAAGTTGACGTTACTAACTCTTGTGAATGTTTTAATTGAAGGACACTCGCGTTTGAAGACGACGAGAGTCAAACGAATTGTGAATATGATGATGGAACGGTCCGAAGTATGACAAGAGGAGCATGCTCACCGAGGACTAAATCGCGTAACGACCGCGAACGAGGTTAATGGCAAGGAACGCCCGTCGGGGCAAACATTACCAGGTGCACATTTTAAATAATCGCACAAATAGTAATATGCAACAAATAAGTAGAAATTGAAAGTTGCATATGTAGATTAAAAACTTGGAAAACCCGAATAGAAAATGTATTCGGGATATTGTTTCCAAGAGAAAACAAATAGAGGCGTTACTTACATTTACATCCGATGTAGTATGGACGGGGTGAATGGGACAAATTAAAAAGTACCCAAATGAAATAAATGAACAAAATACTCGATAATCATGTAAACGCACAACCGGGTGACGGAAGCGTATTACATTAGAAGAATGAGCCCGAGAGAAGGGACAAAGATCAATGTAAATGAAGTTATAAATAAATGACCTAAGGAAAATTCACGAAAATAAGTCATTTTGGACGAAAGAGCCATGGTTGACAAAATGGGCAAGTAAAACCAAAGTATAGAAGATCCGCCGGATCATAAAAACAAAGGTATTGCCCACACGAAAAAGATAATTAAGGTTGTTAACTTTAGTTGTAGTAAAGCAAGGATAACGATGATAATCGTCACTCGTAATTAAAAGGCCGCCAATGGTGGTTATGTAAAGAATAAAGGACATGATCGAATAAAAGCGACGGATTTCGCTAAGACGACTAAATAAATCGAAACGAAGTCTTAATGCATACCGGAAGGGTTGCAATGAAAATGACTTCGCTAAAACACCCGGTTGACGGGTAAGGATTTAAACACATGCGTAAACCGATAAACGGGAACGCGGATGGAAAGTCAAAAGACTCGGGTTTCGAGTCACGACTAAAAGATGATGAGATACTGTAAATAGAAATTTTGATAAAATTACGTTCGACTAATTTAAAGTCGAACGGGTAGAACAAAGAATGAAATTTGACGTTCACAAGTCGTGAAAGTTCACATGAACAAGTCAAACGAATTAAATAAATGATGACACGTGCTAAAGTAAGTAAGCGTGAATCGAATAAATAAAAGTGTGAAATATTAATAAACCTATGTAAAGGAGTTATAGGTGTTAAAAACATTAAAATAAAAGAACCCGGGTAATGGGGCGTAAAGAAGTATAGGTAAGAACCGGGTATGGTAAGAGTAGGGCAAACCGACGTGTAATTGACGTTAGAAGTCAAGAAGTCGGAAAGATAATTCGAAAGAAAACGAATGTAGCCTTAGACTACGGTCAAGGTCAAAGAAAATACCAAAGTGAAAATAAATGATTTTTAAACAAAAACAGGATGCCTTGACGCCAAACATGTATTTTAAGAATGACATGAGTAAGGAATGATCTACGGGAACAACCAAACCATTGTGGTCATAAACAATGGAAAGGTCTACGAGACCAAAATGACCCAACGGGTCAAGACTAGAAAGAAATAGATTATAAGGACCTCGCCTTAAAGATGTGAAAGTCTAATGAAATAGCCTATAAGGCAAAGTGATAAAACCTACGGGTTAATTAGACAAAGCGAGGGAATAAATTGAGAATCCCCGCATAAAACAAAGACTGTAAAAGAATAAATTTTCGGCTTGTCAATACCCGGTAGGGATAATTGACAAAAGTTAAAGAGAAGAAGCTATACTAAAACTTCAGTTTTGATAAGAAATACCGTTTTTTACAAATATAAATTCTAATAGGAAATTAAATAGTAAGCATAAAAGATACAAGTCTTGACGCGGATAGGCGCAAGACGACATATTCGAAAGGTGATCTTTTCGAAAATGAAAGGTTGATATAAAGTAAACATGATGTGACACGATCACGGTTAGGAAATGTAATGTGAAGTAAAATCACATTATAACCAAGCGAGCGGTGAAAAGTAATGGGAATAATAAGTCTAGTTAGTAAGACTGGTTAAAGCCAGTAATTCAAAAAAAAAAAAAAATTGGTTTGCTTGTAAGCGGTGGATTCAGTATAACTGAACCGAATAAATAAATCTGAAAACAAAAGGAATTATTGCTAAAAATGAAATATTTCACTAAAGACCTTTAAATGGGTCAAGGTAACGGATTCACCAAGAGTTCGATAATATATAAAAGCGATGGAAATCGCTAAGTTAACTAAACTAGTAGAAATAACGGAATTATGTTATTTCAAGTTACATTATGTCGTATGAGGTACGTAGGGGTTTTGTAACCAAAAAGATATTACCATAATTTTTCTGGTAATACTAACAATTGGTTAAAGTATGAATAATGCTTAAGAGATTACTCAGGTCAAACGCATTGAGTTTAGAACTCGACGAACTATGTAAGTAAGGTTTCGAGGACGAAACCTCTTTAAGGGGGGTAGACTTGTAACACCCCGAAAACGGGCTTGGTAATTAAACTCTGTTAATACTAAAAGACGGGTAACGTACCGTTATTAGTAAAAAATAACCCGGCAAATATTTGGATTAAATAAGAAATCCGAATATTAAATAAAAAAAATGAATCAAAGTTTTAAGGAATTAAGTTTATAAGAGCCTGAGTTAACGGGACTTAAAATAAAACGGGTTATGACTTCCCGAACCCAGTAAGCTAACTAGGAATAATTAACCTAGTTAATTAATTGTCTAGAGATAGCTTATAATAAGGTTAAAAGCTACCAAACTATATGTTGAACAAAGTAGAGGGGCCTTAATTGTTAAAAATTGAAACTATAATATTGTTTTTAACAAAAATCAAAACCAAACACCCATTTTGAAGGGTCTGGTCGTACAGGAGAAGGGCAGGGGTGACACCCCACTCTCACAAACCTAAAAATCACTAGAACTCCCAAATTGAAGGCTCATTCAAAGCTGAAATCGAAATTAAAGCATAGATTATTGATCCTCATCGCAAGAGGATTCCAAGGTATGTAAAATTTAAGGAAAACTCTGAACTTGAAATTCTCATGAAATTGGGAATTTCTGAAATTATGGTTGCATGTGTATGTTATGATGATTTAGGAACAACTATAGTGTCTAGGGACAAACCCTAGACAAACACAAGCTGAAATCATGTGAAATTTTAGTGGAAACTATGATCACCATTGTAGGTGATTAGTGAATTATGTGTAATTTGATGAACACTAGGAAATAGATTGTTGATCTAGTGTAAATTGACAATTTTGAAGTGATTCCAGAAAATTTGAGGTTATCAATCATGTAAAAAGGATGAATGATGTGAAATTAGGGCTAAATGATAAACTAGAGAATTGATGTTTAATCATGTAAATTTCTGCCCATAAAGTGTTTGTTGAAATGCCTCAAAGAAGGCTCGAAATTAGAATTTTTGTAGTTAAAACACCTAATTGTGATGTTTTGGCTATTATGCAAAATGTGATTAAAAAGAGTTCTAAATGTGATAAAAGTGGTTAGAACTTTGGGTAAAACGGTGGTCTAAAGATAACGCCTACCGGGTAATTAAAGAATGCTAAAACTAGTTGACGAACTCGAATATGCAATTAGTATGCTAATGGGCATTTGACTTTTAAAAAGTCAAACTGACCTACGATGTGATGAATGATAATTAGACATAGAAAATAAGTGAGGTGGAATAGTCGTGATTGTTAATGACTAATTTAACCGCCTTGTAAATGATTGACAATAGTTTGACGCGTAACAAGCTAGGTGAAAGCTTGGGGGAGGGAGCGGGTCAAACGGAGCAAATACGGAAAGAAAAGCGTGGCGTGGATGCGAGGTAAGTGTAATTTACACACTTATGTAGAATACTCGTTTATTCGATACGTTGTAAACGTGAAAACGATAATATTGGAAATTTGGAATTTGTCAAGTGTCGACTTATGTAAATCAAGGTTAAAAGGATACCCATGGCGTAAGCCGAAATGGGTTGAAACTGTAAGAAAAGAGTGTAAAAGAAAAAGGGTATGGTTATAAAATCCGGGATGGGATGATGTATGAATTGGAAATCAAAAACGGTGTTTTTGATTTAAATAGATAATGTTGGGCATATAGTCCAAACGGGTCGAATGGTGGTGATAACACCATTTGACAATATCGACTAATGTGGTTGTCAAGTCTTATGTTAACAGGACCGATTAGCAAATCGGATAGTTGCGTCATCATTGATGGCGTGATAATGAAAACGAGGTATAAACTGGGTCAACTTGTTGATCTGAGCCAGGTACGTGTAAATATAGTTGTGAATAATATACTTTATGGCCATATATGTAGCGAAAGCCCTTCGTAGTAAATGAGGGGCTAATGTTGACTAAAATGCCCTTGAAGGGTAAATTGGGTAAACAACCCATAAAGGTTGTTTAGGAACTTATATTACGATCTTGTAACCTTTAGACGCGTATGAAAATAGTAGGCATAAACTATCAAAGGTTAAATGCCTTAAAATGCGTATTGTCGCAAAATAGCATGTTTGAGGGGTAAACTCGGAATAGATAGTCTATTATATTAAACCCACCACATTCATAGTTGTGGTGGAAAAACTAATCAAAATGAACGAGTAGGATTATGAGGCATAGTAGATGTGAGCGTAATTAGGCTTAAAAGGACATAAATGTCCTTAACGGGTCAAAATAAGCACTTGAGCATAAGCGGGTTTAGAATGTATAATAACCGTGATTTGAGCCTTGTACAATAGGAAATAATCATAATGATATGTTTACAAAAGAAACAAGGACCGCAACAAGTTTGTTAGATGAAATCACGAACGGGTCAAAAGTTGGTAAAAAGGGCAATAAGCCGAAGAGTTAAAAGTCCGAATTTTTATTATGTCGGATGTTGGATTTTAACTCCATTAGATGGAGAATTAAATTACGGACGCGTAGGAAAAAGAATCGCATAAAACGGAGCTATAACGAAGAAATTATGGCTAATTCCGTAAAAACTGTTGTTGCTGAAATATGCAGGACACAGATCTGAACCTGCTGGAAAACGTAGTTCCTCGCGACACGCGACATATGGGTTTAAAGCTGTCGCGACACGCGACGTTACGTCGCGGCCCGCGTAAGATAGTGTTGAGTCTGCCGCGGCCCGCGACAGACTACAAAACTGGAATATCTTCGTTTAATTCATGGTTTGTTGTTTAGAACTTGTTTAACCTATTGTATAAGCATCAAAACTAACTTTTGAGTTGGCTTTGATCACAGGAAAAATACCAAGTGTTCCCGGATGAAGATCAAGCTCTTGGAAGGACCTAACACGAATGAGAAACAAGCTTCCGCACACTTTGTTTCGTCGTTACTTTTAAACGGCAATTCTTTATATAATAATTGGTATTATTTTCAAATTGTAAAAGTTTTAATTCACCCGTATTATTTGACAGTATTTACATCTAATGTCATGTCTATTTTCGCAAATTAAACGAAAATGTTTAAATTATTAGACGGGTGTTACAATTTTGCCTTTTTTCACCTTTAGTCCCTAACTTTTTAAAATTACCTCTATAGTCCCAACTTTTCAGTTTTTGTTCCCGGATAGTCCCTGACGCGGATGAAGGTTAGTTTTTTCAGTTAAGTCGGTGTGAAATTACTAAAATGCCATTGTTATTAAAAAAATAACTTAAAGGTAAAGAGAAATATATTTAAATCAATTGGGTGCACCTTTATCCTACCCCACCCCTACCCCCTCTCCCCTTTCTCTCTTTCTCTTTTGTGCACAAACCACCACCACCATTTCATCTTCCCCACCCTAACAGAGCATCAGAAAAAAGCAGAGTATTAGAAGCAGCGGATCAAAGAAGGTGGGGGAACTCCCTAAAAGAATTATTATTATTGTTAGTCACTATCTTTTAAAATCTCAAAGTTGACTAAAAAGGAACACGTGTAACGCCTCTAGAATAAATTTATTCAAATGATATGATTCTTGTAACAATAGCTGACACTCATAAATACTTTATTCAACATCATAGAAGAAGACTATTACCTCTGGTGAATCAAAGGGCATACCAAGCAGTATGAAAGCATCTGCAAGACCCTGAACCCCAATACCGATGGGTCTGTGCCGTAAGTTTGACTTTTTTGCAGTTTCAATAGTTAACATCAATGATTTTGTTGAGATTTGTAGTAACAACTGATGTGATCTGCCCAAACAAAATACTTGTGTTTAGATTGCTAAAAGCATAATCGAAAGTAAGTTTCCAAGAATGAAGGGATAAGAAACAAACCTCAGCTAGTTTATCAAAATCGAAGTATCGATTGCTAGAACCTTGGCTACCAACAAGCTTTGACGGTTGAGATTCTGCTGGAACTCCCTGAAATATAACTTCGAAATAAGCACAATCAAAAGGATAATAGGCCAATCATATATTAATAAAAGTTACATTTTCTCGAACATAACGTGGTAATGCAATGGATGCCAGATTACATACAACAGTTTCTGTTGGTGGTTTAGAGTGGGGGGGGGGGGGGGGTTCTGAAGGTGATGGTGAAATGTGGAGATGGTGGTGAAGGGTGGTGAGGGTGAAGAAGATGAAGTGGTGGTGGTGGTTTGATTCTTGAAGACAAAAAACAAGAAATAGGAAGAGAGAAAGGGGATAGGGGATAGGGGAGGGGTGGGGTAGGGTAGGGGTAGGATAAAGGTAGCCCCACCTTTAAGGTTTTTTTTAATAAGAAGGGCATTTTAGTAATTTCACACTCATTTAACTGAAAAAAACTAACTCCATCCGTGCCAAGGACTATCCGGGAATGAAAATTGAAAAGTTGGGGACTATAGAGGTAATTTTAGAAAGTTAGGGACTAATGGTGAAAAAAGGCAAACCACAGGGACTATCCGAGCATTTAACTCCTTTTAATATTTGTAAACTAAATATGACCTAAAATAGTTTTTAAAATGATTCGATCGTTTTGACCAGTGAATCAGTAGTATCCACCGCAAGAAACTGCACCTTTAGCGGCGACAGCTGTCGCTGCTATTGCCCAGTTTTGTTGCCGCTATTGCCCTGCTGTCGCCGGTAAAGGCCCATGTCGCCGCTATTGACCTTTGACTTTTAGCGACGACGTGTGGCCGCTAAAGGGTCGTCGGTATTAACTATGGCCGGTAAAGGTGATAGGCAATAGCAGCGACAGGAGTCAATTTTTTTTAATACAGCAGCTGAATACAGCTGAACCTGTAACGACTATCCTAGGACCCTTAAGGTAACCCTAAACGCTCCTAAATACACCCCGAGTGTGAGAAACGGACCCGAAATACCTTCGTGCTTGGAGAAATCAAGAAAAACAAGATTTTTGGTTCGCTCGCTGGCCGCGTAAGAGTTAAGCCAAGCTTACGCGGGCCGCGACAGCAATGCAAACTACCGGATAACGATCAAGGCCACGTGGCATGACAAGTTTCGAAACCTCTGATGACTCAGCCGACCTAGACTTCCTCGCGGGCCGCGTAGATGTTCCTTCGAGTTTACGTGGACCGCGACACGCCCCATTTCCAACCCTATAAATAAGGAGTTCGAGTTCAGTTGAAAGTCGCTCAATTCTTTTCTTCTTTTAGCTTCTATTATAGCAAAGTAATAGCTCGGGTATTATACTCTAAACCCGAAACTCTGCTCGTTATCAAGGTAATAACTCTAATCACGGACACGGTACTATATCCGATTGATTGAAACTGATCCAACGGATGTTTAAGTGCTGCCTGTATACGGCTATACTTTGTCATTCGTTGTGAGTTTTTGTAACAACTCTCACCAAAATTATTATTTCCTATTATATTTCGTCCAATAGGAAACCCTAATTAAGACACCCAAGTGATACTGCATGACCCCTAAAATTTTCAGAACAGTTGAAATAAGAATCAGGGCCGTATTCCCTAAATATGTTTATCCTTCGAAAACTGTTGTAAAACACGTAAATTGAAAAACTGTCGACTCAACAGAGCTAACCAAGTGACAAAGCAGGCCTAACCTATTTTGGGTTTCCCCGCGACATGCGACAGGTGCAGGTGATCCTGTCGCGACACGCGGGAGGTCCAAATTTGGGCTATAAATCCAGGGGCTTGGGACTTGATCAGTTTGCATGTTTCGATGCTAAAATTCGTTACGTACACCCACTTATACACTGCTTCGTTCAAAAGTAGTTATAATCCCGAACCTCTGCTACGATAACAGGGTAATAACTCGATCGCTGCTACGATTCAATGTTCGATCGATTGAAACTATCCAATGGATGTTTAAGTGCTGCCCAAATTAGGGTTTATACTTTGTCATTCGTCGTGAATTTCATGGATGTTTAAGTATCGCGCTTTGTCATTCGTTGTGAAGATTTTCATCTCGTGAGTTATCGTAAATGCTGTATTAGTTACTGACCTAGTTTCGTGTGCATTGTTATTTAAATTAGGTTATCAGGCTAATTAGTAGGCTAAACTCTGCCCGTGTAAATCTACAATGCGAGTCATTCTCTTTTTATCAAATTTGATTTCAAAATCATGTTTGTTTTCAAAGTTATAATTACAGGGATTAAGTCTTTGTAATCTCCAAATTACAGCCGGTATGTGGGGTTTTGTATACAATACTTGATAACCATCACAATTGGACAACGGGTTAGCCAAGGGGTGATATGACCATAATCACAGTCACCATTGGACAACGAGATAGCCAATAGGTGGTCGAGTGATAAATACCGTGGGTAGATGGTTGATATGTATAAACACTGTAATCGCTCTTAATACTGTAAATTATAACAACGTGTCGTTTTTAGTAAAAAGAATGATTCACCAGTATTTCCCCGCTGACAAAACCTTTTTCAAACATGTTTCAGGTGATCTGTTGTGATCCAGGAAAAGTGCCGTGAAGCACTACAAGCTTAAGGAAGTGGCTCAATATAAATAAAGAAACATGTTTTCTAAAATAAAGATTTCCCAGTGAATTCACCTTGTTGTAAAATACCGGGGTTTTATCCCGAATTATGAAATAAAATAATCGGGCATTTTCAGTTTTAAAAAGATCCTGCTAAAATCTTCCGCTGTTAACTCAATTAAATAAATACCACGGGATTTTCTGTCCCGCGGCTCCTGATGTAACACCTCGAAAATCCACGTCCTATAATGTGTTGACACGTGTCATAAGTTTTGAACGTGTGAAAGGATGTTCTAGAAGGACTAAAGTTGACAAACATGGAAAGTATGTGAATATAAGGGTCCAAGATGTCAACAATGGATAAATATACTTTACAATAACCCTACATGATGCTTATACCCTTAAACGAATAAATCATGGATCATACGAAGCTAATTGTGAAAGAAAGTGAGAGATTACAAACTACAGGGGTTAAATGTGTCAACATGTTTAAGGTATACCTCTGAGTGGCCTTTTAGCAAACCCGAAGCTTTGTAATGATTAATTATGCTCACTAGAATACATGATAAAAATTTCACCAAGTTTCGTTATCGTTTGAGAAAGTTATGATAAAATTCGTATACGAGGAGTTAAAAGCGTCAACGATGAAGGTTATGACTTTTCGGGTGATAACAAAGTTAACAAAGGACTTAACAAAGTGGGTATAAGTCTTGAAGCCCTTATAAGTCAAATTGGAGGGCTCATAATGCAAGAAATAATCTCGAAACAACTTTATTTGGACCAAGGACCAAAATGTAAAAAATCTGAAAATTG
Organism: Helianthus tuberosus; assembly: GCA_030545235.1. Lineage (NCBI taxonomy): Eukaryota > Viridiplantae > Streptophyta > Magnoliopsida > Asterales > Asteraceae > Helianthus > Helianthus tuberosus. Next base: position 10,162,429 of record CM060367.1, read on the forward strand.
ATTTGGATCAGAAGGGGCATCGCGCGATGCGAGGGACCCTAGGGGGGTCTACGCGTGGCGCGAGGGGCCCTCTGATCCGAAAACTTTGGGCTGATGTCTGCTAGGTGCATTATAACCGACTTAGGAAGATATTTTCCACTCCATGGGCGACCCCTACATGCTTTTAGACCTTAGGGACACATGTTGATGACCAGGGATCAATGGTAGCATGAATTGTCAGCAATCTAATAAGATTTAAGCACTATATAAAGGCCCCTCATGTTGCAACATTGATCATTCACCCCATACTCATCTTCTGATCATTTCTGGAGCTCAAGGGCCTTCTCTAAGCATCCCTGGTCGTGCATTAGACCTTGGTAAGTACCCTTGACCTTCCTTAATTGAGTTTTACTTAGTTATTAGCTTAAAAGTCAAACCGTCGTAATTAACGTTTGACTTAGCGATTAATCATTAATGGTCTAGTGATTAGTCGAATTGAAGGTAGTTATAAGTTGGTAATTATGTGGGCAATAAACCCTTAAAAGGGCACCCTCTGATTCCCACTCTAACTAGATCAAATGTCGGGTCAAAGTTGTTTATAAAAAGTCAACAGAAGCTTAATTTGCAAATTAACACGTAATTAGCAATGTAGAAGGAATGTAACCTATTTTATCACTCATATAACTTGGTCATAAGTATAAGAACTGGTCTAAGCTTGTTTGATCCGACAATTTTCTGTTTAAACCCGGTTCGGAACCGAAAGTCGCAAAACTTTGACTTTTGCTTTGACTTCAGTTCTGACCCGTTTTAGTAGAGTTTAGAAATGCCTTAGGACTTCCTTAGGACCAGGTTACATGTTAGTATAACCCTCTGTGGTTGGTTCATTGATTACCCGATTCGTTTACACGTTTCCGTTAAATGCTTAAAGTTGGCCATAATGCCCTTTTGACCATAAAACGAGAATTTTGGATATGTGAAAGGACAATAATCTTTGCTACTGATTTATAAACTTGTCCCTAAATTTTCACATCAGTTGGAGGTCTAGATTAGGAGTTATGCTCAATGACGTAATTAGAACGTTTTTAGTAATTAAACGGCGTCATTAGCATAAAGCCTATCTAAACCCAAATTTTGACACCAAACCTTTTACCCACTGATGTGATATAATATTTTGAGATTTTATAAGACTTTTAATTATTTTTAACCTGCTCATAACCTAAGGTTATGGCGTTGATTCGGTAAATACCGATTATACCCTTTTTGGTTATAAAATGAGTTCTACATAATATTTTGACACCAATCCAATTGCTACTGATTTTATATAATAGATGGAGTATTTTGAACTTATTAACCTGATCAGAAAACTCAGATTTCATGTATACCCGGAAATCGCTTAAAAGGGCTTTTTACGCGTACTAAACACCTAGTATGGGTTTAAAACCATTTTGACATATAAGACTTATCACCAACTGATATGACCTATTAAAATAAGTTATTTTACTAATGTATTCGGACCCGAATATCAGAATTTCATTTAATCTCTTTTATAACCTTTAAAATGACCAAAATACCCCTACGGGGCTTAAACTGAGATTAAACTCGTTTTGGGCATAATGAAAGGTATCCTACTGATATCACAACCTATTTAAGGCATATTAACTTAGGAAACTTGTGAATGACTCTCATGGTTACCCGTTACGCCTCTTGCGCGTTCGGTTCGGTTTATGTAACTAGTTTGCATAAATTAGCCGAAACGGGACAAACCTTATCGTTTTTATCTCAAAATCCAGAATGTGTTTAGTTTACCCATATTATACAAGTCTTCAAACTTGTCGGGTCTAAATCACATTCTATTCCGGTCTTCGCTTAATCGTGCGTTTGAACCGTATCTTTCCTTAAAACTAACCGGTCTAAGTTTAGGCTTAATTAAAGACCGTTAGGATTCTAATATGTTATTATAAACCTTCGTTCCAGAATAGGAGACCCGGTAAAAGCTACACGCACTTGCTAATTGTGATTGATACTTTGCAAAGGTAAATACTTTTAACTTATTTTCCCTATACGGGCTTGGGGTATGGTATATAAAATACCGCTTGGTCTAGCATTGAATCTTTAATCGAATAGAGGTTAAATCATTGATATGCTCCGTTTTGAAATGTTTTGTTTGCTTAAAGCCTTTAGGGGGTTAATGACCATGTCCCGGATATCCTTGGCATCATTTTACGAAATGGCCACGACCTAAGCACGGGGTGTAGGCGTACACCCGTCAGTGCCAAAATAAATAATGTGGTGTGTCTACTGATCTTTAACCCGGTCTACGGATCGGGCTACTGAACGCATAAGAAACATGTAATTCTTTTACAAGATTATATTCAAATAATTATCCCAAGTTATAAAAAGTTTGTGCCACGTGCATTCAAATCAATTTTATTAAACCTTTTCTAAATAAGTCAGTTAATTGTATTTACCAGTGTAAACTGACGTATTTTCCCAAAAAGGTTAAGTGCAGGTACTACGCGAACTAGGCTGGCTTTCTCCTAGCGTCCACAATAAGTCTCGCAAACTTGGATGTCAAAACTGTTGAACAATGTTTCCTATTTATTTTGATCCACCTGTGGATTAATTTCAACTATTTGTGATACTCGATATTACAATATTATTTGGTTGAAATATATCTATCTTTGCTTCCGCTGTGCATTTAAATATTGTGTTGTTTGACTGTAATGTTACCAACCACGTCACGATGCTCCCCACCGGGCCCACCGGTAATACGTGGAAATATTGGGGTGTGACAGGTTGGTATCAGAGCCAACGCTGAGTGAATTAAACACTAGCCTTTTGTGTTTAATCTCAGTTACACAATTGCACATTCCTAAATTTTCGAGTCTAGACAAAGAACATAGGAATAATCCAAATTTGTTTTAATTTCAACTTTGTTTTTTATATATTCTTGTTGTTATCTTTGTTCATATTGATAGGTTTTACAATGCCGCCAAGATTCAGAAGAGGAGGAAGAGGCAAGGGGCCAATCACTGCCCCAACGATCATGAAGCCGGGCCTTCACACCGGCGAACTCCTTCTACCACTATGAGTGCCGATCCTCAGGGAAACAGGAGGAACCTTTTTGAGCCCTCTAGACGGTCTGTCTCGCACAGTTCAACACCTCCTTACCGTCACTCTTTTGGGCCGCACTCGGAAAATGAGTCCGATAACCCACAACCTTCATATATACCTCTCCAGCGATCCCTTTCGCACCATTCCTTCGGCGACCCTACTCCTGTCTTTCAGGGCCGGTTCAACCCGGCGAATTATATTCAAGAACCAGTGGGTTTTAACCCATTGGGACCAGAGGACCACTTCTCAGAAGACAATGCAATGGACATGGACGAGGACACGGATCCCGTCGAACCTGCAAGCGGTACCCCCAACCATCCCATCGAGATCTCCGATGGATCATCTTTCCACAGATCACCCTACGGTGGTCCAGACAGTTACCAAGCGAGGTTTAACCAACATGAATGGTACTTCACACCTTCTCACCATTCATCACCTCACCAACAGCAGCAGCAGCAGGATCCCTCTGGGGATTCGCGATTCGTGGCAGTTACGCCACCACCTCCACCGCCGCCAGTTCATCAAGCTCCTCCAGAACCACCAAGGCGTCGGAGAACAGGCGCAAGAATATCCGCGCGAGGAGGGGATTTCCACTTTAGCACCCCTCGACACTCCAGTGGCAGTCACTACCCGCCACTGCATGAAGACCCACAGATTGGTGGGCCCTCAAACTCAGTTCCAGAAGTGAACTCTGCACCAGTTGCACCACAGCCGCCACCATTGGGTTTTGATAACCCGATTCCTGCATACGCCAGTTCAATGGCGTACAACCCGTTTGAGCAGCCGGCTCACACCAACTATAATTACGCTGAAGCCGATCCATACTTGGTAGCGGCCAATTACAACGCCCTTCACCCAGAAGGACCATATGGAGCTCCTTGGGGAGTGGGATATCCAACTCATGGGTATCAAATGCCTGCACGACCTCCGATTCGGCAACAGTCGCAGCCACCACGATTTTCCCCACCAGAACAGGAGGAAATCCTCCAAAGATTAAGTCGGGTGGAACATGAGTTTCAGGAAGAACGCAGGAACAATCGGGGATTCCTCAAAGGCCTTGCGAGCTTGCTAAAGGGGAAGAAGAAGAGGGATCATTAAATCCCTATATGTTCTATTTTAATCAAGTCCCTGCGTGGACATTTAGTTATGTACTTAGTCCCTACGTGGACTTATCTTTTCTTTAGCCCCTGCGTGGGTATGACTTCTTGTATTCTGCCCCTGCGTGGGCATGTTTTTCTGCTGACCCCTACGTGGGTATGTTTGTTTGGTTAAGCCCCTGCGTGGGCAAGTTGTTTATGTAAAAGTCCCGTTTAGGGCAATATGTACTTCTTTCAATGTTATTGGAATGCTAAGTTTATAAATTTCATTTCTGTCAATTATATACATAAATATATTATACATGAAATAAATAAATCAAAAAAATCATTCCTTTTAAAAATAATCTGCCTATATAAATATTAAACTAAGAATCTTAAAGGTATAGCCTAGACTACATGTCATTATGAGACCTGGCCAAGATGGTAAGACCTATTTAAAAGATTCGGATCCCTGTTAACATCTGAAAACATGTTAACGCTCCTGGCAGACGTGATTCGTTAAGATCACACACGTCACTCTCATATAAGGATTCTTGAAAAGATTCCTAACCTAACTTAATGATCTATAAATCATGGGTTTAAATCATCAATTAAGATGATCATATTTTGACCATACATTGGTAGTATAGTGCCTACGAGCCATACTCATTGTCATATAAGACAAAAGACAGTAGTAGTCTACGACTCCCTGTCAGAGAAAGGTAATGAACTATGTTCAAACCTTAATGCCTTGCTTCTCCGAAATCATGGCTTATGATTTAAAAATGTCCCTGTGACTAGGCCTTTTGTGCTAATAAAACTGTTATTGTTTTATAAATTAGGATAAACTATAATAAAAATCCTAAATAGATATGATTAACAAATTGACCAAATATGGCTTGTGTTACCATGGTTAATGAATTGCCATAAAAGACAATTCCATAATAAACTCTCAAATAAATTATTGTCATATCTTATGCAACAGTTCAAGATACAATGGCTGACTCAGATGAAATCAACAGTCACCCACGGGAGAATCAGGATGAGGCCCGAATTAATATAGCAGGTGCTGAACTGCAAGCGTTAATAGACAACGCTGTTACAAAAGCAATAGAGCGGCAGTATAATGAGTATAGTGGGACTCGAAGTAGGACCCTATCTGCACCGCACTCAAAACCTAAGACTCATTCTGAGGCTCACAGCAAGCCACCCTCCAGAAGGAAGAGCCCAAGAAAGGTGATGACGATCGACAGTCCTCAAATCAGCAAAGTGCTCCATCTCAAAAGATTGTATTGAATCAAGGACCCCGTGATAAGGGTTGCTCCTACAAGTATTTTGTTTCATGTAAACCCAGGGATTTCATTGGGGAGAAAGGAGCTATAGACTGTATGACATGGTTGGATGAGATGGACACCGTGGTTGATATCAGCGGGTGCGCTGAGAAGGATGTGGTAAAGTTTGTGTCTCAATCGTTCAAAGGTGAGGCCTTAGCCTGGTGGAGATCGTTGATTCAAGCTACTGGGAAGATTCCACTGTACAATATGACATGGGAACAATTTGTTACCCTCATCAGGGAGAACTACTGTCCTCAGCATGAGGTCGAAAAGATTGAGTCGGATTTTCTGTCATTGGTAATGAAAAATCTGGATTGCCAATCTTACCTTACGAGCTTTAATACCATGTCAAGATTGGTTCCGTATCTGGTGACCCCGGAACCCAAAAGAATAGCTCATTTCATTGGGGGTTTAGCCCCAGAGATAAAGGCAAGTGTAAAAGCCTCTCGGCCAGCTACTTTCAGATCTGTAGCTGATATATCTTTGTCCCTCACACTGGACGCGGTCAGACAGAGATCACTGAGGAACACGGATGCTGAGAAAAGGAAGCGTGAAGATGACAATTCACGACGGTCAGACAAGAAGCACCGGGGAAACAATGACCACAAGAAGGGGTCTGGTTCTAAGAAGGATGGGCATCAATCTGGAGATAAGCCCAAGTGTAAGATTTGTCAGAAGCACCACTTTGGGAGGTGCAGACTTGACTCAAAATCCCAATCTCAGCCAAGGCCTTGTGGGATTTGCAAATCTTCGGAGCATAAGACCCTAGAGTGCAAGAAACTGAAGGAAGAAACGTGCTACAGTTGCAACAAAAAAGGGCACATTAAGACAAATTGCCCAAAATATGCAAAGAAAGCTGATGAAGGAAAGAAGACCAATGCTAGGGTCTTCAGGATGGATGCAAAGGAAGCTGTGCAGGACGACAATGTGATCACAGGTACCTTCCTCATAAATGATGTTTATGCAAGAGTACTTTTTGATTCAGGAGCTGATAAATCATTTGTAGATAATAAGTTTTGCAAATTGTTGAATTTACCTGTTAAAACCTTAAGGGTGAAGTATGAGGTGGAATAAGCAGATGGCACCTTAGAAACCGCCTCAACCATATTAGATGGATGTTTCATATCCATTAAGAACCACTCTTTTCCTTTGTCCCTACTTCCTTTGAAGTTAGCCGGTTTTGACATAGTTTTGGGTATGGACTGGTTATCTCATAACCAGGCCCAGATTGTTTGCAACAAGAAGCAAGTGGTGATCAAAACTCCGTCTGGTGAATCACTTACCATTCAGGGAGATACCCAGTATGGACTGCCTGAGCAAGTGACTATGCTCAAGGCCTCTAAGTGTTTGAAGAAGGGATGTGTCATCTACATGGCACAAGTGACTATTGATGAGCCGAAACCTAAGATGGAAGACATCCCCATCATTTCTGAATACCCTGAAGTTTTTCCTGAAGAACTACCTGGTTTACCACCAGATAGACAAGTAGAATTCAGAATTGACATCATCCCTGGAGCAGCACCTGTTGTTAGAGCACCTTATAGGTTGGCACCAACAGAGATGAAGGAATTGAGAACGCAACTAGATGAATTGCTAGCCAAGGGTTTCATTAGACCTAGTTCGTCTCCTTGGGGAGCACCAATCTTATTTGTCAAGAAGAAGGATGGATCGATGCGTCTGTGCATCGATTACCGTGAGCTTAATAAGGTCACTATCAAGAATAGGTATCCATTGCCCAGGATCGACGATCTGTTCGATCAACTTCAAGGGGCAAGTTACTTCTCCAAGATCGATCTGAGGTCAGGTTATCATCAACTGAAGGTTAAAGATGAAGATGTACACAAGACTGCATTTAGGACTTGTTATGGTCATTACGAGTTCCTAGTGATGCCTTTTGGGCTCACTAATGCACCTGCCACATTCATGGATCTCATGAATCGCGTCTGCAAGCCCTACTTGGACAAATTTGTCATCGTCTTCATTGACGACATCCTCATCTACTCGAAGAACCAAGCTGATCATGAGAAGCATCTTCGATGTATCCTAGAATTACTTCAGCAGGAGAAGCTCTATACCAAGTTTTCGAAGTGTGAATTCTGGCTTCGTGAAGTCCAATTCCTTGGACATGTTGTCAGTGAGCATGGTATCCAAGTAGATCCCGCTAAAGTTGAAGCTGTCATGAATTGGCAAGAGCCGAAGACGCCCACAGAAATTCGCAGTTTCTTGGGATTGGCAGGATATTATAGCGTTTCATTGAAAATTTTTCAAGGATTGCTGCACCCCTAACTTCTTTGACTAGGAAGAAAATAAAGTTTGATTGGGGCCGTAAGCAGCAAGAATCCTTTGATATCCTTAAGCAGAAGCTAAGCAATGCACATGTGTTGACATTGCCTGATGGTATAGAAGAGTTTGTGGTATATTGTGATGCAGCACACACCGGGATGGGATGTGTGCTTATGCAGAAAGGCAAAGTTATTGCCTATGCATCACGTCAGTTAAAGGTGCACGAAAAGAATTACACCACCCACGACTTGGAGTTGGGTGCCGTTGTATTTTCACTGAAGCTATGGAGACACTATTTATATGGTATCAAGTGTGTGATCTATTCTGATCACAAGAGCCTCCAGCACCTGTTTAACCAAAAGGATTTGAACATGAGGCAGCGACGATGGATGGAAAATTTGAATGATTATGATTGTGAGATAAGATACCATACGGGCAAGGCGAATGTAGTCGCCGATGCCTTGAGTCGAAAGGAAAGGGTGAAGCCGATAAGAATCAATGCCAAGAGCATTGAGATAAAGAATGGTTTGAACGAAAGGTTGTTAGTTGCACAGAAGGAAGCTGTGTTGGAAGCTAACTATCCTAATGAAAAGCGAGGAGTAACTGAAGAACAGTTATCCTATGGCAAGGACGGAATTTTGAGGTTAAATGGACGAATATGGGTTCCAACTTATAGGGGACTTCGAGATGTTATCCTCCAGGAAGCCCACAGTTCTAAATACTCCGTTCATCTTGGAGCTGATAAGATGTACCAGGATCTAAAGGCAACCTATTGGTGGATAGGCTTGAAGAAGTCTGTAGCTGCCTATGTAGCTAAATGCTTGACGTGTGCGCAAGTCAAAGCAGAATATCAAAAGCCGTCAGGTTTGCTACAACAGCCTAAACTTCCCACGTGGAAGTGGGAAATGGTGACAATGGATTTCATCACCAAGTTGCCAAAGACAAGGAAAGGAAATGATACGATATGGGTGATAGTAGATAGATTGACTAAGTCAGCACATTTCCTACCCATCAAGGAGACCTATAGCTCCGACATGTTAGCCCAATTGTACGTGGATAAGATTGTATCCCTACATGGCGTACCAGTGTCTATTATCTCCGACAGAGATACTAGATACACGTCACATTTTTGGAAGAGTTTCCAACAATCTTTGGGCACGCGCTTAAATTTCAGTACGACTTACCATCCTCAGACAGACGGACAGAGTGAGCGTACAATCCAAACGTTGGAAGACATGCTTCGTGCATGTGTGATTGACTTAGGTGGTAGTTGGGATAACCACCTGCCATTAATCGAGTTCTCATATAACAATAGCTACCATACCAGCATCAAAGCTGCGCCTTTCGAGGCCTTGTACGGTAGAAAGTGCAGAACGCCCGTTTGTTGGGCGGAAGTTGGAGATGTCCAACTGACAGGACCATAAATAGTCTTTGAAATGACAGAAAAGATTGTCCAGATTCGTGACCGCCTAAAAGCTGCCCGAGATAGGCAGAAAAGTTACGCAGATCTAAAGCGTAAACCTCTGAAATTCGAGGTAGGTGACAAAGTGTTGCTTAAAGTATCACCCTGGAAGGGAGTGATGCGATTTGGTAAGAAAGGTAAGTTAAGCCCGAGATACATAGGACCATTCGAGGTCATCGAATGTGTCGGATCAGTTGCTTATAAGTTAAAATTACCTGAAGAGCTCAGTGGTATTCACAATGTATTCCACATCTGCAATCTGAAGAAGTGTTTCGCTGATGAATCACTAGTCATACCACATACAGATGTGCACATAGAAGAGAGCTTGAAGTTTGTTGAAAAACCTGTGTCGATCGAGGATCGACAGGTTAAGAAGCTTCGAAGGAAGCATGTACCGATTGTAAAGGTTAAATGGGATGCCCGTAGAGGTCCCGAGTATACGTGGGAGGTAGAATCCACAATGAAAGAAAAGTACCCTTATTTATTTTAGTAAATCTCGAGGTCGAGATTTCTTTTAAGGGGGTGAGGATGTAACACCTCGAAAATCCACGTCCTATAATGTGTTGACACGTGTCATAAGTTTTGAACGTGTGAAAGGATGTTCTAGAAGGACTAAAGTTGACAAACATGGAAAGTATGTGAATATAAGGGTCCAAGATGTCAACAATGGATAAATATACTTTACAACAACCCTACATGATGCTTATACCCTTAAACGAATAAATCATGGATCATATGAAGCTAATTGTGAAAGAAAGTGAGAGATTACAAACTATAGGGGTTAAATGTGTCAACATGTTTAAGGTATACCTCTGAGTGACCTTTTAGCAAACCCGAAGCTTTGTAACGATTAATTATGCTCACTAGAATACATGATAAAAATTTCACCAAGTTTCGTTATCGTATGAGAAAGTTATGATAAAATTCGTATACGAGGAGTTAAAAGCATCAACGATGAAGTTTATGACTTTTCGGGTGATAACAAAGTTAACAAAGGACTTAACAAAGTGGGTATAAGTCTTGAAGCCCTTATAAGTCAAATTGGAGGGCTCATAATGCAAGAAATAATGTCGAAACAACTTTATTTGGACCAAGGACCAAAATGTAAAAAATCTGAAAATTGATTTGGATCACAAGGGGCATCGCGCGATGCGAGGGACCCTAGGGGGGTCTACGCGTGGCGCGAGGGGCCCTCTGATCCGAAAACTTTGGGCTGATGTCTGCTAGGTGCATTATAACTGACTTAGGAAGATATTTTCCACTCCATGGGCGACCCCTACATGCTTTTAGACCTTAGGGACACATGTTGATGATCAGGGATCAATGGTAGCATGAATTGTCAACAATCTAATAAGATTTAAGCACTATATAAAGGCCCCTCATGTTGCAACTTTGATCATTCACCCCATACTCATCTTCTGATCATCTCTGGAGCTCAAGGGCCTTCTCTAAGCATCCCTGGTCGTGCATTAGACCTTGGTAAGTACCCTTGACCTTCCTTAATTGAGTTTTACTTAGTTATTAGCTTAAAAGTCAAACCGTCGTAATTAACATTTGACTTAGCGATTAATCATTAATGGTCCAGTGATTAGTCGAATTGAAGGTAGTTATAAGTTGGTAATTATGTGGGCAATAAACCCTTAAAAGGGCACCCTCTGATTCCCACTCTAACTAGATCAAATGTCGGGTCAAAGTTGTTTATAACAAGTCAACAGAAGCTTAATTTGCAAATTAACACGTAATTAGCAATGTAGAAGGCATGTAACCTATTTTATCACTCATATAACTTGGTAATAAGTATAAGAACTGGTCTAAGCTTGTTTGATCCGACAATTTTTTGTTTAGACCTGGTTCGGAACCGAAAGTCGCAAAACTTTGACTTTTGCTTTGACTTCAGTTCTGACCCATTTTAGTAGAGTTTAGAAATTCCTTAGGACTTCCTTAGGACCAGGTTACATGTTAGTATAACCCTGTGTGGTTGGTTCATTGATTACCCGATTCGTTTACACGTTTCCGTTAAATGCTTAAAGTTGGCCATAATGTCCTTTTGACCATAAAACGAGAATTTTGGATATGTGATAGGACAATAATCTTTGCTACTGATTTATAAACTTGTCCCTAAATTTTCACATCAGTTGGAGGTCTAGATTAGGAGTTATGCTCAATGACGTAATTAGAACGTTTTTAGTAATTAAACGGCGTCATTAGCATAAAGCCTATCTAAACCCAAATTTTGACACCAAACCTTTTACCCACTGATGTGATATAATATTTTGAGATTTTATAAGACTTTTAATTATTTTTAACCTGCTCATAACCTAAGGTTATGGCGTTGATTCGGTAAATACCGATTATACCCTTTTTGGTTATAAAATGAGTTCTACGTAATATTTTGACACCAATCCAATTGCTACTGATTTTATATAATAGATGGAGTATTTTGAACTTATTAACCTGATCAGAAAACTCAGATTTCATGTATACCCGGAAATCGCTTAAAAGGGCTTTTTACGCGTACTAAACACCTAGTATGGGTTTAAAACCATTTTGACATATAAGACTTATCACCAACTGATATGACCTATTAAAATAAGTTATTTTACTAATGTATTCGGACCCGAATATCAGAATTTCATTTAATCTCTTTTATAACCTTTAAAATGACCAAAATACCCCTACGGGGCTTAAACTGAGATTAAACTCGTTTTGGGCATAATGAAAGGTATCCTACTGATATCACAACCTATTTAAGGCATATTAACTTAGGAAACTTGTGAATGACTCTCATGGTTACCCGTTACGCCTCTTGCGCGTTCGGTTCGGTTTATGTAACTAGTTTGCATAAATTAGCCGAAACGGGACAAACCTTATCGTTTTTATCTCAAAATCCAGAATGTGTTTAGTTTACCCATATTATACAAGTATTCAAACTTGTCGGGTCTAAATCACATTCTATTCCGGTCTTCGCTTAATCGTGCGTTTGAACCGTATCTTTCCTTAAAACTAACCGGTCTAAGTTTAGGCTTAATTAAAGACCGTTAGGATTCTAATAGGTTATTATAAACCTTCATTCCAGAATAGGAGACCCGGTAAAAGCTACACGCACTTGCTAACTGTGATTGATACTTTGCAAAGGTAAATACTTTTAACTTATTTTCCCTATACAGGCTTGGGGTATGGTATATAAAATACCGCTTGGTCGGGCATTGAATCTTTAATCGAATAGAGGTTAAATCATTGATATGCTCCGTTTTGAAATGTTTTGTTTGCTTAAAGCCTTTAGGGGGTTAATGACCATGTCCCGGATATCCATGGCATCATTTTATGAAATGGCCACGACCTAAGCACGGGGTGTAGGCGTACACCCGTCAGTGCCAAAATAAATAATGTGGTGTGTCTAGTGATCTTTAACCCGGTCTACGGATCGGGCTACTGAACGCATAAGAAACATGTAATTCTTTTACAAGATTATATTCAAATAATTATCCCAAGTTATAAAAAGTTTGTGCCACGTGCATTCAAATCAATTTTATTAAACCTTTTCTAAATGAGTCAGTTAATTGTATTTACCAGTGTAAACTGACGTATTTTCCCAAAAAAGGTTAAGTGCAGGTACTACGCGAACTAGGTTGGCTTTCTCCTAGCGTCCACAATAAGTCTCGCAAGCTTGGATGTCAAAACTGTTGAACAATGTTTCCTATTTATTTTGATCCACCTGTGGATTAATTTCAACTATTTGTGATACTCGATATTACAATATTATTTGGTTGAAATATATCTATCTTTGCTTCCGCTGTGCATTTAAATATTGTGTTATTTGACTGTAATGTTACCAACCACGTCACGATGCTCCCCACCGGTAATATGTTGAAATATCGGGGTGTGACACCTGAACCGGGTCAAACTGGGTCGGGGGCCGTGACAGAAAAAGGTGGTATCAGAGCCACTGATTTAAGCCAATTAAGTATTTAGAAAATACTTAATTTTACTGATTGCCATTTTTGTGATGACGTGTTTTATTATTTGAATATTTATTTACAGTATGGGTAAGCAAAGACTTTCGGATATCTACCATAAATTAAATACTTCACCGAAAGAAAAAGGAACTTCATCCTCAAAATACCCAACAGATACTGAGGAAGGAATATTTGTTCGAAAAGCACAATATGAGGAACCACTTTCTCCTAATAAAAGAAGTTTGATTATTAGAAAAAGTCTGGAGAAAATAAAGAAATTACAACCAAAAGAAATGAGAGTTAATCAGGAAACCCAGGAACTAGGCAGTAACCCACCATGGGAAGACAAGTTAGATGAAAAATGGGCAGATCTCTATATGCTAGCCACTGTAGCAGTAAATGCAAATCTTTAAATACCCTGACTCAGTTCTAGCACCCATATCACCTACAAGCCAGAAACTTTACCCAGTAAATAAATAAGTTTACAATAAACCCTAGTATGTTTTAATTTTCAGTTGTCCTTTGTATTAAATTAGTCACAAGGTATGCAATAATACTTGAAGGTTATTTGTGAAATTTGTTTATAAAAAAATTTTAACTTAGTATTTTTGCATATATGCTAAACAACATGAATGAGTTATTTGAAGCCCTTCTGAATCTCAATCTTTATCCGGTGAAAGTAGAAGTTTCCAAAGACTTTACTGGTTACATACCTGATGTGGAAGAACCTATGGAATTCCACGCTCCACCTCTGGAGAAACCAAAGCCTAAGAAAAGGAGAAGATTCGTAGGCTGGAGGCGTGTACGCAGGAGGAAACCAGCAACTAGAAAGGTTCCCAAAATAGAGAATCCCATAGATAAAGGAAAAGGAATTGCGATCGGAGAAGATTCCAGGCAAGCATAAATGAAAATTGGGGAAAGTTCTAAACAAGTCGAGGAATTGCCATTACAAGAGGAGTTGGATCGCATATTGGCAAGCTGTGATATCATTAGACCTATTAATACCAACCTTTACCCTTATCCTGCCGAAACTCAACTTCCAATAAATTTGGAACCAGCCATCCCCGAACCTTTAATCCATACCCAACCTTTAGGAGAAATGGACGAATGGTGGACCAACGACTGGCAGTTTCAAAACCTCCTAAATAACCCTTATACTTTTTTCCCTCAGTTCGACCCAGAACCTATACCAAACCCACCAATGAGCAATGAAAATTTAGCTGAACTCCGCCATTTTGGCGAAGAGCTGATAGGTGCAGGGAATATGATTCGGGAGGTGGGATAGCAAATCTCCTGGAAGTACGACGAGAGGGAGCGTCGTTTTTGAAATATCAGCAGAAGGGATGGTGTGAGAACGTAATTGTGATTGTATAATAATAATAATAAATAGTAATAAAAAAAATATAATCTTGTAAAATAAAAATAAAACTTTGTAACATAACAGTGTGTACGGATACATTATATGATATATAAAAAGGGAAATCGAGGAATCGATAATTTTGGATATATATATATATATGTGTGTTGTGAAATTTGTATGATTGTTTTGTGTATAATTGTTATTTACTCTATACTAATAAATTATATATTAATTATCAGATGGAAAACGCTAATAATGAACCAGTTAACGAGGTTAACCAATCTGAGCAACACCAGGAAGATCAATTTATGACTAGGCAAGATATCGAGAATATCGTTGCTCAAGGAATAGCCAATGCTATTCCAGCAATCCTTGCTGCTGCCCAGAAACCTGTTGAACCTCAACAAATTATTCCTAGTAAACGTACTCAAGAAGATAACTTCAGTAATAGTGTAAACGGAGGCGGCAACCATACTAATCACAATAATGATCCATGTCTGGCCCCACTTCTTAAGAAAATGAAAGCTGCAACGCCTGGTTGCACTTACAAAGAATTTCTTGCTTGTAAACCAGCTGAATTTGCAGGCATGAAGGGGCAACTGCGTTGGTTGGAGAAAACCAAAGCAGTAATTATGATAAGTAAATGTGCTGAAGAAGATAAGGTTATGTATGCGTCACATCTTTTTAAAGAAGGGGCGCTAGAATGGTGGAATACAGTACTTCAAGCCAAAGGAAGAAATATGGCCTATGCCATGAGTTGGGAAGAATTTAAGCAGCTAATAGAAAGAAAATTCTGTCCCGAATACGAAAAAGAACAAATGGCAAATAAGTTCCTGAACCATCGAATGATGGGTGTAGACTGTCGAGGATATACTTCGACATTCTTCGAATATGCTAGAGTGGTACCAACACTGGCTTCGCCAGAACCAATACTTATTTCTCGCTATATTTGGGGATTGATTAGCGAAATCCGTAATATCGTTAAAGCTTCGAGACCTCGCACTATTGACGATGCGGTAGAATTAGCTAACACCCTAACTGACGAGCCGGTACGCACAAGAGATGAAAATAGGAAAAAGGAACTGGCTCAGAAAATTACCCAAGGATTTCGTGTGGGTAATAATAACAACTTTAAGAAAAGAGGAACGGGGCAATCCTCAACTCCGCCGTTCTGCAGGAATTGCAGAAAGAAACATTTTGGAAAATGCAATGTAACCTGCAACTTTTGCAAAGTTGTAGGACATCGTGAAGAAGATTGCAGAAAGAAAACAAGGGTCTGCTATAAATGTGGAGAAGCAGGACATTTTAAACCAGAATGCCCTAAATTGGTCAAACCAGCAGACAACAAAGCCAAGACGGCCGACGGAGCTACTAAGAAGAATGTCAGAGCATTCCAGCTGACCACTCAAGAAGCAGAACTCATTCCAGATGTGATAGCTGGTACGTTCCTAGTTCACAATGTTTACGCAAAAGTATTATTTGACTCTGGTGCAAGCCAAAGTTTTATCAATACTTCATTCTGCCAAGCTCTTAATTTACCTTTGACCAACCTTAGGCAATTTTTTTCAGTCGAAACGGCAGATGGGAATTCTATTAACATAGATAAGGTTTTGCAAAAAGAAAATATAGAACTTTCAGGTCATAAATTTCATGCAAACCTATTACCAATGAATTTAGCTGGATTCGATGTCGTGTTAGGAATGGATTGGTTAGTAGCCAACCATGCTCGAATCCTTTGTGATAAGAACTCTATAGAGATTCGGGCACCCACCGGAGAAGTAATCGTGATTATAGGAGATAAGTCACGTAAACCCATGAAGTTCATTTCAGTAATGAAAGTTGCTAGTTATGAACGAAAGCAAGGAATAGTATATATGATTTCAGTAATCATTAGTACTAAAGAAAAAGAACTTAAGGAGATTTCTGTAGTCTCAGAGTACCCAGATGTATTCCCAGAAGAACTCCTGGGATTACCACCCAACAGGAAAGTAGAATTTAGGATTCATCTAATTCCCGGAATGTCACACCCCCAAAATCCACACGCGGAGTACCACCGCTTGGAGGCGTGACATGACCAGGATCAAGCCACCAATCATATTGAACAATGTAAATAGAAAATGTAAATCAACCAACCAATATGAAAGGTGTTCCAAAAACCAAAGTATAGTGTCAATGTTTAGCGGAAGCATAAATGTAAAACCCAACATATTAACATGTATCATCTCTTCGAATAGCACATCATATCACATAATCAGTTTCCTGATCACCTTAATTTCATTCAGATCTAATCATTCACTTGCGAATTCATATGATCACCATTGTTACACACCAACAGTTAATATATGGTAATAAGCAAATAGTTCACGATTCATTCAAGCAAATAATAAACAGTAGTTACACACTAACCCAAACAGGAGAAACAACCAATCAATCGATGGAAGGGCCTTCGAGATCTCTAGATTGCCGTCGCTCGAAGAATGAGACTCTAGGGTTTCTATACGTGTTGTGCGGTTAACGTGATATTAAAAGGGTTATCAAAAACAAAGTTGGGCCGATCCCATTGTTGGGCCAAGGCCTAATCAGATTTCGTTGGCCACATGTGGACGAAAACACACATGTGTTTTCATCTGGAAGTGTTTTCGGCTAGGGAATGATTTCGTGGATTCCTTGTTTGTTGTTTCTAATATCCACAAGCACCATATAATACAACACACTATTATTAACACACACGTTCATATTATTAACATACAAATTCATATTGCACAACAATATATTAAACACACTTAATGCACACCATATATATCATATCAACCAAACACGGTTTAACATATTACAAAAGTGTACCGTTGTGAAACAAACAAGTCGCGTAAATAAACAACTAAAACAATTAGCACGCAATTAATGCGGAGATGGAAATCGTGGAAACTCGAGTTGTCACACGAAACTACACCGATAGTCAAGGCACCTTATCGGTTAGCACCCACAGAAATGTTAGAACTGAAAAAGCAATTAGATGAATTACTAAGTAAATGTTTTATACTACCTAGTTCATCCCCTTGGGGAGCACCAGTATTGTTCGTAAAGAAAAAGGACGGTTCGATGCGAATGTGTATCGATTATAGGGAATTAAATAAGGTTACAATTAAGAATCGATACCCATTACCCATGATTGATGATCTGTTTGATCAACTTCAAGGAGTTAGATATTTTTCTAAGATCGACTTATGCTCCGGATATCATCAATTAAAGGTACAAGAAGAAGACATACCTAAAACTGCTTTCAGAACTAGGTATGGTCATTACGAGTTTACAGTCATGCCCTTCGGATTAACGAATGCACCTGCAGCATTCATGGACATGATGAATAGAATCTGTAAACCGTACTTGGATAAATTTGTAATTGTCTTCATCGACGATATACTTATTTATTTCAAATGGAGCGGCTTGAATGCTGGTGTGGTAACTGTTGTTGTACGAGAGCTCCACTAATGGGAGATGTTTTTCCCAGCCGTTGCCGAAATCGATTACACATGCACGGAGCATGTCTTCTAAAGTTTGGATAGTGCGCTCAGACTGCCCATCCGTATGAGGGTGATAAGCTGTGCTCATGTCTAAACGAGAGCCAAAATATTTGTGCATTGCTTGCCACAGTTCTGAAGTAAATCGTGCATCACGATCTGAGATAATAGAGGTTTGCACCCCATGCCTCGAAACCACTTCCTTAAGATAGACGTCTGCTAAAGTGGAGAACTTGTCTGTTTCCTTAATAGCCAGGAAGTGTGCAGACTTTGTGAGTCGATCCACGATCACCCAAATAGTATCATTCCCACGTTGGGATCTAGGCAGGCAAGTAACAAAATCCATGGAAATTTGTTCCCATTTCCACTGTGGCATTTCCGGTTGTTGGAGTAGGCCTGATGGTTTCTGATATTCCGTTTTGACTCTTGCACAAGTCAAACACTTGCTAACGTAAGTTGCTATACGAGCTTTCATGCTAGGCCACCAATATGTAGTTTTCAAGTCGTGGTACATCTTATCCGAACCAGGATGTACTGAGTAGCGAGACTTATGAGCTTCATCCATTACAAGCTCGCGTAAGTTGCCATAGAGTGGGACCCAAATGCGTTCTATTACATAGTAGGCGCCGTCTGCCTTTTGTTCTAATCGTTGCCTTGAGCCGCGTAGGGCTTCAGCCCTGACGTTTTCTGGTTTCAATGCTTCTACCTGAGCATCTCGTATCTGAGAAGGAAGACTAGACTGAATAGTGAGTTGCAACGCTCGTAGACGCCTAGGTGTAGTATCCTTTCGACTGAGGGCGTCGGCCACCACATTAGCTTTGCCCGGATGGTACTTTATAGCACATTCGTAATCGTTCAATAGTTCGACCCATCGACGTTGACGCATGTTCAATTCTTTCTGCTTGAAGGTATGCTCGAGACTCCTGTGATCGGTGTAGATGGTGCACTTAGTACCGTACAGGTAATGTCGCCATATCTTGAGCGCAAAAACAACAGCTCCCAGCTCTAAATCATGTGTAGTGTAATTCCGTTCGTGAATCTTAAGTTGGCGCGAAGCATAAGCAATGACTTTATCCCGTTGCATCAACACACATCCAAGACCTTGGATGGATGCGTCGCAGTAGACTACAAAATCGTCCATGCCTTCAGGCAATGAGAGAATAGGTGCGCTACAAAGTCTATCCTTTAAGTGCTGAAACGCTGTTTCCTGGGTATTACCCCAACGGTAAACAACACCTTTCTGTGTCAGTAGTGTAAGAGGCTGCGCAATCTTTGAGAAGTCTTTGATGAACCTTCTGTAGTATCCCGCCAAACCCAAGAATTGACGTATTTCGGTTGGTGTACGAGGTGCAGGCCAGTTCCTGATCGAATCAACCTTGGATGGATCAACATGAATCACATCCTTGTTTACCCCGTGGCCTAGAAAGTGGACTTCACGAAGCCAGAAGTCGCATTTTTAAAACTTGGCGTACAGCTGTTCCGTTCGAAGGAGTTCCAAAATAAGTCGTAAATGCTGCTCGTGTTCCTCCTGACTCTTCAAATAGATCAGGATATCATCGATGAAAACAATGACAAACTTGTCAAGATAAGGTTTGCACACCCTGTTCATAAGATCCATGAATACCGCAGGTGCGTTTGTTAACCCGAATGGCATGACCAAAAACTCGTAATGGCCGTAGCGTGTTCTGAATGCTGTTTTGGAGACGTCCTCATCCCGGACTCTCAGTTGGTGATAGCCTGACCTCAGGTCAATCTTCGAGTAATAGCTCGACCCTTGCAACTGGTCGAATAAGTCGTCGATGCGTGGAAGAGGATAGCGATTCTTCACGGTCACCTTGTTCAGTTCGCGGTAATCTATGCACATGCGGAAGGTACCGTCTTTCTTCTTCACAAATAATACTGGAGCTCCCCAGGGCGAAGAGCTAGGACGAATAAAACCCTTATCCAAGAGTTCTTGTAGTTGTTTGGACAATTCCTCCAGTTCAGTTGGAGCTAAACGATACGGTGCGCGAGCTATTGGTGCTGTTCCAGGAGCTAGTTCAATCTGGAATTCGACCTGGCGGTGAGGCGGTAGCCCAGGTAACTCTTCAGGAAACACTTGAGGAAAGTCGCGTACAACTGGAATATCCTCTAACTTCTTCTCATTCGTCGATGTATCTGTAACGAGTGCTAAAATAGCTGCGTGGCCCTTTCGCAAACACTTCTGAGCCTTCAAGAAGGAGATGATGCCACTCACGACACCACTCTTGTCGACTTGAACTTCGAGAGGTTCTTTGCCAGAACGGGGAATACGAATGATCTTCTCCTTGCATAGGATCTCTGCTTGTTGTTGGGATAACCAATCCATCCCAATGACGATGTCAAAACTACCCAAGAAAATAGGAATGAGGTTGATGGAGAAGGTCTGACCAGCTAAGACGAGGTTACAACTCTTGACTACCAAAAGATTGCTGACCAGGGCTCTGATAGTCATCAATCTTTCGCTGCCGTGCCTGGGACTGAACTGAAGTTGAACCCTTGCTAGATGTTCCATCCCATTTTCGTTTGTTGTCACTGGGAGTGGCAGAAGTAGTAATAGTAGTAGCACCAATACAAACGTAGCTTGTTCTATTCCACTGCCTGGTCTGTGAGACGATGAGCAAGACGAGTAACATCCTGAATGGTAGCAAGGTTATCAGAAGTCACATGACTTTGAATCTCTGGTATTAAGCCTTTGAGGTACAGTTCAATGCGTTTGATGGGAGGATCCACCATAGTTGGACATACACTGCCAGTTCGTTGGATCGTTTCGTGTACGCTTCTAACTCTGACCCCGTCATCTTCAGGTTAAAGAACTCCACTTCCAGCTTGTGGATGTCATCACGACTACAGTATTCACGTTTGATCAGTTCCTTAAAATCATTCCATGGGGTGGCATTAGCAGCCGCCAGCCCCAGCATTTGAACTTGCGCGTTCCACCAAGTTAGCGTAGTGCCTTCGAGAGTACCAGTGGCGTACTTCACCCTACGAGCCTCAGGGCATTCACACATCTCAAATACTGACTCAAGCTTTTCAAACCAATGGAGGAGTCCAACTGCTCCTTCCGTGCCACTGAAAGTAGTAGGACGACAGTCCATGAAAGTCTTGAAGGTGCAAACAGGTGGCTGAGCGTGTTGACCTGTCGTGTGCGTAAGAGTAAACATACTTAAGCACAAGTGTTGGTTTACGAGAGTAGGATCTAAAGATCCTAGAGTAAGTGATGATGGCAGGTTACACCTCCTGCCTGGGCAGCTGCGAGTGCTGCAGTAACTTGTTCAGTGATCGAAGCCGCCAACTGGGCTTGAGTTAGGTTGACGCGTCCACTCATGATCTTGATATCAAGGAGAACACGAGTGACAGAGGTTCGCGAATAGTGCGATGACAGAAGAGAGTGAGCACACAAGTATTCTCAAGCAATAGGGGTTATGTGCATCTAAGCATACCATGAGCAAAGTTCTATGTAATTCTAGTAAGTAGGCAATAAAACATATACCATATTACCTAGAATGTTGAGTCTTGCACGTGGAGCAAGGCGTCGTTGTGGATCGTTGAGCACTGTACAGGTTATAGTCTGGTTTTAATAAAAAACGTTTTCCCCTTATTAAAACCAAGTTCACTATAACCAATGGCTCTGATACCAATCTGTCACACCCCCAAAATCCACACGCGGAGTACCACCGCTTGGAGGCGTGACATGACCAGGATCAAGCCACCAATCATATTGAACAATGTAAATAGCAAATGTAAATCAACCAACCAATATGAAAGGTGTTCCAAAAACCAAAGTAGAGTGTCAATGTTTAGCGGAAGCATAAATGTAAAACCCAACATAAGTAATAGGTTTAAAGAGTCATAAAGTTTTCATCAAACATCCACGATCCATGCCCACAACGACTGCGCCTCCCGTGCAAGCTCCAAGAGTACCTATGGTCCTGCAAGGCATGTAACAGAGAGTCAACAACTAGTTGAGCGAGTTCACAGTAAGTAAGTTCGTAATAGTAAGTTCTTTTCGTAACATGTGGCTCTACTAGGCCGATAGTATGTTCTATTAGTGGGGGCTTCCCATATTTGAATATACACTAGACTATTTGTAACCATAAGTGTTCTTCTTAACCCGAGAACAGTAGTACGTACAAGGTTTACGTAGGTTTTACGTAAGTGCCCTTCTTTACCCGAGGACAGTGGTATGCGTGGGGTTTACGTAGGTTTTACGTAAGTGTCCTTCCTGACCCCGGAAGACAGTAGCATGTGTGAGTTTACGTAGGTTTTACGTAAGTGTCCTTCCTGACCCCGGAAGACAGTAGCATGTGTGAGTTTACGTAGGTTTTACGTAAGTGTCCCTCGAAACCAGAGGACAGTGGTAAGTACTTGTTTACGTAGGTTTTACGTAAGTGTCCTGCCTAACCTGAGGACGATGGTAGATAGTCTAGTAGCAGTGTAAGTACGAGTAATTGTTCAATCCCATTATTCAAAACCCATTCCCAGCCCCGGGAATCCCATGCCTTGGTAAGAGTGTGAACTCACCTTGGTTTGCTCGGTATGCTAAAGGAATACACACGCTCTCAGTTAATCAATCACGACCTATAGTACGCACGTTTGTATAATCAGTTTCGAACTCGAAATGTTTCACAGGTAATCTATGTCACAAAGTGTGTCTATGCATTTCTCATCAAGTAGCACATAACAGTGGGTTCATGTTCACACATTCATACACCATGTAACTGAGTTCCTGGTAATATCTAACATGGTTAATCAACTAACACGCTTGATGGTTTTAACAGACTTAACCAGGTTAATGTATTAAGCAGAGATCACAAGCTTCCAGAATTAACAAGCATAACATGAATAATAACTAACAGTGTTAATTAGCAAACTAATAGCATTAGTTACTTAACAGAGTTATTAACTGACTGAATTAATAACTAACCGAGTTAACAAATAAAAGGTCATTGGACGAAAACCCTTTTCTGGCAAAAATTACTTTGGACCGAAAACACTTTGAGCCGAAATCCCTTTGGGATTTCGTCGAGATGATTACAAGTGGGGTGGGGGTTTTCGTCGGCCAACAACAATAAATCATCATCATCACAGTAGTTATATACCACATCAGCCCTAATCATCGCCTGTCTAACACTTACATCGGTTATAACAATCATTTGATCAACCTTATCTAATCATACAATCACTTTAATTATTCATTCACCAATCATCAATGAAATCCGAATCATCTTCTATGTGTCATGCATACATCACCAACCACATATGAAGTCATATGGCTGCCTATTAAAATCTCATGGCCGACAATTAGCTTATCAACATAATGCTCATTGGACCTATATTCAATCACGTGTAATCTCCAGTCAATCTGACAAAACTTTGATATGTTCACATGCAAACTGATTTCACATTTAATGAGTCAATACTTTCAAACTCTCAACGTCCGCAAATTCATATATGATAAAAAGGAAACATAATGAACAGTACGTGGATTTATTATTAAATTCATATTCAAATTAGATTTGAATTATTTAAAATTAAATGGTATCGGGTATAGGTACCGGTCTCGAATTTACCAAACCGGTGTATTTTTGGTACCGGTTCCGCACAGGTATTCACCGGTTTTTACTCTCAAATACCGGTGCCGTACCAATACCGACCTGTACCGAACCGTGCCATACTAGGTATATTCGGTACCTGTACCCACTTTTGGGGATTTCGGTACCAGTATTTTCGGTACCGGTTGGTAACGGGCTCATCAAATCCTATAGCAACGCAGCAATGCAAGTAATTGCACCATTTAAATTACTTTTCATACACACAGTAAGTAAACTGTATTTCGTTTGAATGATGTTTTATATACACAACAACTTATTTTGCTTTCTTTTTTGTCTTTTTCTGTAATGAATGAATTGTAGCATGTAAAATTAACTTGGATATTTAGAATATTGATGAGCAAATCGTATCAAATCCTGTAAACGAACCGGTATCGTATCGGTACCAAATTTACTATACCAAATCATTTTCGGTACCAATTTGGTACCCACCTTTTGGCGTTTTCAGAATCGTTACTTTCGGTTCAACACCGGTCTAGTACCATACCTGTATTTATTGATTTTTACCTTCAAATACCATACCGTATTGTACCGAGCATTTTCGATGCCGGTACCTAATTTCGATGATTTTCTGGATCGGTACTTTCACTGCCGTTACCGTTACCGGTACCGAGCTCATCCATATTTTAACGTGTTAGCACCGTAATAACTGAACTGAAAACAACCGAATTTCCAACGTGTAGAACGTGTGAGTCCTATTATTATATATTAGGTTATTTAAAATCATTTTTATGACGGAGTGACTATCCTTACCATGCCATTTTATTTATGTTTTGATATTCGGTATCTGTTTGCCGTTGCTGACACGCCTTTTGTAGTCATTGGGTCCCGCCGCAACGCGCGGACGAAAAATAACTAGTTATACATATGAATTTATACTCTCGATGAATAGTGTTTCATCATTTTCAAGGATTTGTTTTTTTCTTTTATTTATATGTATTTATCATTGCATTTAGTTTTTAATAAATAATAAGTATATTATACATATGAATTTTATCATTTTATTTGGTTTTTAATAAATAACAACAATATAGTAACTTTTAAAAATCTAAATCCGTAATCAGTACCGATTCGGTTAGTTATAAAATACTGATACTCGGTATATAAATCAACATGTGATTTATATTGACCGAAAACAATAAAATCAAACACTGGCACTTACACCGATGTTAGAACGTTATCGATCGGTTAAGATTGTCACAATACTGTTTCCAATATTCATTTGTTTCAAACAGAGTTGTGCAAACAATTTTTTTTTTAAATCGGCAACCACAAAAATAAATACAAGTACCGTTTCCGATGTTGTTCTGCACGATATGGTGTCAGTTTATCAAAAGAAAACAATAAAAAATAGTATTACCGAAACCGATGTTGTTCGTTTAGTTCACTATGGTAGCGGCACGGTATCCGTTATTAAATAGAAAACCACAAAAATGAATACATTCTGGTACTTATGTAGTCTGGTACGGTAAGGTAGCGATACGATGTCTGTTTATCGATAACAAAACAATAATTTTAAGTACATACACCGGCACACATGTTGTTCAGTCGGTTTCAGTTCGGTTTAATACGATAGCAGCACCCGCCGCAAAGCACGAGAAATCTCACTTATATGGTGTTAGTTTATCGAAAGCACAAACAAGAAAAACCAATATCGAAAATGATACAATGTTGTTCAATCGATTTCAGTTAGGTTTTGTACGATAGTGAGACAATATTCGTTTGCAATAAGATTTATTTCGCAATGTTGTAAAAACTAAACTTAGAACGCAAACAAACAAACTGAATCGATATCAACTAAACATCATATTCATTTTTATTGTTTTTGATCGAGGTAAGGTTTTCTATCTCTATTACTATAGCGAATGCTTGTACCGTAAAGATCCAAACAGATAACACTAAATTCCCGCCGCGAAGCGCGAGAGGAAACTAACTAGTTATCAATTAAAATCATCATTCAGTTCAGCAACTAAACATATTAACATGTATCATCTCTTCGAATAGCACATCATATCACATAATCAGTTTCCTGGTCACCTTAATTTCATTCAGATCTAATCATTCACTTGCGAATTCATATGATCACCATTGTTACACACCAACAGTTAATATATGGTAATAAGCAAATAGTTCACGATTCATTCAAGCAAATTATAAACAGTAGTTACACACTAACCCAAACAGGAGAAACAACCAATCAATCGATGGAAGGGCCTTCGAGATCTCTAGATTGCCGTCGCTCGAAGAATGAGACTCTAGGGTTTCTATACATGTTGTGCGGTTAACGTGATATTAAAAGGGTTATCAAAAACAAAGTTGGGCCGATCCCATTGTTGGGCCAAGGCCTAATCAGATTTCGTTGGCCACATGTGGACGAAAACACACATGTGTTTTCATCTGGAAGTGTTTTCGGCTAGGGAATGATTTCGTGGATTCCTTGTTTGTTGTTTCTAATATCCACAAGCACCATATAATACAACACACTATTATTAACACACACGTTCATATTATTAACATACAAATTCATATTGCACAACAATATATTAAACACACTTAATGCACACCATATATATCATATCAACCAAACACGGTTTAACATATTACAAAAGTGTACCGTTGTGAAACAAACAAGTCGCGTAAATAAACAACTAAAACAATTAGCACGCAATTAATGCGGAGATGGAAATCGTGGAAACTCGAGTTGTCACACGGAACTACACCGATAGTCAAGGCACCTTATCGGTTAGCACCCACAGAAATGTTAGAACTGAAAAAGCAATTAGATGAATTACTAAGTAAATGTTTTATACTACCTAGTTCATCCCCTTGGGGAGCACCAGTATTGTTCGTAAAGAAAAAGGACGGTTCGATGCGAATGTGTATCGATTATAGGGAATTAAATAAGGTTACAATTAAGAATCGATACCCATTACCCATGATTGATGATCTGTTTGATCAACTTCAAGGAGTTAGATATTTTTCTAAGATCGACTTATGCTCCGGATATCATCAATTAAAGGTACAAGAAGAAGACATACCTAAAACTGCTTTCAGAACTAGGTATGGTCATTACGAGTTTACAGTCATGCCCTTCGGATTAACGAATGCACCTGCAGCATTCATGGACATGATGAATAGAATCTGTAAACCGTACTTGGATAAATTTGTAATTGTCTTCATCGACGATATACTTATTTATTCCAAAAGTCAGGCCGAGCATTGTCAGCACTTGCATGCACTTTTAACTTTGTTAATAAAAGAAAAGCTTTACGCCAAATTCTCGAAATGTGAATTTTGGCTATAGGAAGTGCAATTTTTAGGTCACATGGTGAATCACGAAGGAATTCATGTAGATCCCTCTAAAATAGAAGCAATCACCAAATGGAAAGTTCCGCAATCAGCTATGGAAATTAGAAGTTTTCTAGGATTAGATGGTTACTATAGACGATTTATTAAGGATTTTTCCAAAATAGCTGTACCATTAACTAAGCTGACCTGTAAAGCGGCTAAGTTTGAATGGGGACCTAAGCAAGAAGAGGCTTTTAGGATTTTAAAGCATAAGTTAACAAATGCCCCAATTCTAGCCTTGCCAGAAGGAACAGAGGACTTTGAAGTATATTGTGATGCTTCTAAATTAGGATTAGGATGTGTGCTAATGCAACGCAAGAAGGTAATTGTGTATGCTTCAAGACAATTGAAAAAGCACGAGGAAAACTATACGACTCATGACTTAGAATTAGGAGCCATAATTTTTGCCCTTAAAATTTGGAGACATTATCTGTATGGAAGTAAGTTTACTGTCTATACGGATCATAAAAGTTTAAGGTACATATTTGGGCAAAAAGAATTAAACATGAGGCAAAGAAGATAGATGGAAATCCTAAGTGACTACGACTGTGATATCCAGTATCACGAAGGAAAAGCAAACATAGTTGCAGACGCCTTAAGTCGTAAGTATCATGAAAAACAACGACGAGTTCGTGCTCTTAGATTAAATCTACAATTAGATTTAATGGAACAACTGAAGAATGTTCAAGAAACAGCAATCACAGATGATGCTGAATGAATGAAAGGAAGAATAAAGGAATTAGAACAAGGAAGTGATGGAATCTGGAGATTCCACAAGGAAAGAATTTGGGTACCTAAACAAGGAGAATTAAGATATAAGATTTTAGAAGAAGCTCATAAATCTAGGTATACCATGCATCCAGGAAACAATAAAATATACCAAGATTTAAGAAATAACTTCTGGTGGATAGGAATGAAAAAGGACATAGCTAAATATGTTTCGAAGTGTCTTACTTGTTCACAAGTTAAGGCAGAACACCAGAAACCTTCAGGTCTACTACAACAATTAGAAATGCATGTATGGAAATGGGAACTCATAACAATGGATTTTGTTACCAAGTTACTCAAAACCAGAAAAGGTAATGACACGATTTGGGTAACTGTGGATCGATTAACTAAGTCAGCTCATTTTCTACCCATAAAGGAAACCTTTAGCATGGAAATGTTAGCCAAGTTGTATGTAGACGAAGTAGTATCCTTACATGGAGTTCCACTCTCCATTGTTTCAGATAGGGATAGTCGTTTCACTTCCCATTTTTGGACAAGTTTCCAGGAAGCAATGGGAACCCGACTAAATTTAAGTACGGCATATCATCCTCAAACAGACGGGCAAAGTGAAAGGACGATCCAAACCCTGGAAGACATGATCCGAACATGTGTGATAGATTTTGGTGGAAACTGGGATGATCACCTACCTTTGATCGAATTCTCCTATAATAATAGTTATCATGCAAGCATAGAAGTTGCCCCATTTGAAGCACTGTATGGACGAAAGTGCAGAACTCCAGTCTGTTGGGCAGAGATAGGAGAAAGTCAATTATCAGGACCCAAAATAGTACAAGAAACTACCGACAAGGTTACTCAAATCAAGGAAAGACTAAAGACGGCTCGAGATCGCCAGAAAAGTTATGCAGATAATCGTCGCAAGCCACTAGAGTTTCAAGTCGGAGATAAGGTATTATTAAAAGTTTCTCCTTGGAAAGGAGTAGTTCGATTTGGAAAGAAAGGAAAACTGAGTCCAAGGTACATAGGACCATTCCCAGTCATCCAACGAATCGGATAAGTTGCTTATCGTTTACAACTACCAGAAGAGCTAGTTGGGGTACATGACGTATTTCATATATCCAATCTCAAGAAATATTTATCAGACGAATCACTGGTAGTACCTCTTCAAGACGTAGAGGTAAATGAAAAGCTAAAATTTGTTGAGAAGCCATTACAAATAGAAGACCGAAAGATCAAATTTCTCAAGCACAAACGACTAGTGCTGGTCAAAGTCAAGTGGGATTCAAAGAGAGGATCTGAATACACTTGGGAACTGGAATCAGAGATGAAGCGAAAGTATCCTCACTTATTCCAGTAAATCTCGAGGACGAGATTTTTATTAAGGTGGGGAGGATGTAACAACTCTCACCAAAACTATTATTTCCTATTATATTTCGTCCAATAGGAAACCCTAATTAAGACACCCAAGTGATACTGCATGACCCCTAAAATTTTCAGAGCAGTTGAAATAAGAATCAAGGCCCCTAAAACTCAAGGGGGTATTCTCTAAAAATGTTTATCCTTCGAAAACTGTTGTAAAACACGTAAATTGAAAAATTGTCGACTCAGCAGAGCTAACCAAGTGACAAAGCAGGCCTAGCCTATTTTGGGTTTCCCCGCGACACGCGACAGGTGCAGGTGATCCTGTCGCGACACGCGGGAGGTCCAAATTTGGGCTATAAATCCAGGGGCTTGGGACTTGATCAGTTTGCAAGTTTCGACGCTAAAATTCGTTACGTATACCCACTTATACGCTGCTTCGTTCAAAAGTAGTTATAATCCCGAACCTCTGCTACGATAACAGGGTAATAACTCGATCGTTGCTACGATTCAATGTCCGATCGATTGAAACTATCCAATGGATGTTTAAGTGCTGCCCAAATTAGGGTTTATAATTTGTCATTCATCGTGAATTCGATGGATGTTTAAGTATCGCGCTTTGTCATTCGTTGTGAAGATTTTCATCTCGTGAGTTATCGTAAATGCTGTATTAGTTACTGACCTAGTTTCGTGTGCATTGTTATTTAAATTAGGTTATCATGCTAATCAGTAGGCTAAACTCTGCTCGTGTAAATCTACAATGTGAGTCATTCTCTTTTTATCAAATTTGATTTCAAAATCATGTTTGGTTTCAAAGTTATAATTACAGGGATTAAGTCTTTGTAATCTCCAAATTACAGCCGGTATGTGGGGTTTTGTATACAATACTTGATAACCGTCACCATTGGACAACGGGTTAGCCAAGGGGTGATATGACCATAATCACAGTCACCATTGGACAACGAGATAGCTAATAGGTGGTCGAGTGATAAATACCGTGGGTAGATGGTTGATATGTATAAACACTGTAATCGCTCTTAATACTGTAAATTATAACAACACGTCGTTTTTAGTAAAATGAATGATTCACCAGTATTTCCCCGCTGACAAAACCTTTTTCAAACATGTTTCAGGTGAACTGTTGTGATCCAGGAAAAGTGCCGCGAAGCACTACAAGCTTAAGGAAGTGGCTCAATATAAATAAAGAAACATGTTTTGTAAAATAAAGATTTCCCAGTGAAATCACCTTATTGTAAAATACCGGGGTTTTATCCCGAATTATGAAATAAAATAATCGGGCATTTTCAGTTTTAAAAAGATCCTGCTAAAATCTTCCGCTGTCAACTCAATTAAATAAATACCACGGGATTTTTTGTCCCGTGGCTCCTGAACCGGGTCAAACTGGGTCGGGGGCCGTGACAGTTTTGATCTCGTGATTATCGTTAAAGTTGAATTGAGTGATACACTAATACGAGTTCCATTGTAGCTAGAAATTAGAACTTGTAACCAGGGAACTACTAAGCTAGAATACTTAGCGATTAAGTAAACTTAATAGTTAAGGAAAACTCAGTGGTTAAGTAAACTTAGTAGTTAAGATAACTTAGCGGTTAAGAAACCTTAATAGATAAGTTAAACTTAATCAGCTAAGTAAGATTAATTAATCAGTTAAGTATGATTAATTAAGTTAAGTATGATTAATTAATCAGTTAAGCAAGATTAATTAAGCTAAGCGAGATTAATTAAGCTAAGCGAGATTAATTAAGCTAAGTAAGATTAATTAAGTAAGTAAATTAAACACCTAAATAGATATACATGAAAATAAATACATATGAGATATATAATATCAAAGGAAGGTGCAAGGAAGGTATAAGAAGATATATATATGGGTAGGAAGCTTCCTAGAAAATGTATAGGTAACTTCCTAGAAAAGCTATATGAAATTTCCTAGAAATTTCATATTTCCTACCTATAAATAGGAAGCTTAGGATTCATTTTTCTTTGCTCATTTCTTCTATTCTTCTCTCTCTATACGTTGGTGTTCTAACCAATAATCACCGATGCGATATTCTGTCCGATCGATTCGGGAACCAACTAACGAATGCCAAAGACTATACTTTTTGAATTTCGTTAAGATTCTGAAACGGATGCCAAAGCGCTGTCTAAACAAAGACTATACTTTGTGAATTTCGTTAAGATTCTGAAACGGATGCCAAAGCACTGTCTATACAAAGACTATACTTTGTGAATTTTGTTAAGGTCCTGATCTCGTGACCATCGTTAGGTTTGATATGGTTTTACACTAAAACGTATTCCACTCTGTTAAACCATATGTTTAACTATCAGAAAACTCCAAACTATACACTTACAATCAAACAAGATGCTAACAAGGTGAGTCATTCTCTTTTTATCAACAATGTTTTACAATACTGAAATTATTTTCAAGAGTTATAATTACAGGGATTAAGTCTTGGTTATCTTGAATCACTGGCAAGTGGGGTATTGTGCACATTACTAATTTCTCACGGTTAGGTTCACCAACCTAACAGTGATAATCATCACTAATTGGGTGAAAGGACCCAATAGTGGTATGACCATCGTCACCAGGGTGTGACACGGCGCCAGATAAAAATAAGATAGTAGCCATTGTAATCGCTCTTATGCTGTAATCTATAACAATGTGTCATGTTTGTACAAACTGAATGAACTCACCAGTATTTCCTGCTGACCAAATGTTTTTAAAATGCGTTTCAGGTAATTACAGTAGATCAGAATAAGAGTTGGATACGTCACCAAAAGGCTTACAGAAGTGGCTTAATTTATCAATTAAATTAAATTAAGAAAAGTTGTTTTATGTATTCGGGTTTATCCCATATTAAAGCTACCTTTCAAAACACGGTTTTATCCCATTGATTTAATAAATAAAATCCGGTGTTTTCTAAACTCTGATATTTTTCCTAACTCACGGTCCTGATGAAATTTCCGCTGCACTACTTTTCTAAATAACCACCGGTACCACTGAACGGGTTCGCGGCTCCCGATTCCGTCCAGGGTGGGGTCGGGGGTCGTGACAGAACCCGCCAGTTTCCGACCGAAAAATACAATCTGCCAAATTCAAACAACGCAAACATACGCCATAAACATATACTAAAAGTAATATAATTACAAACAATGTTTAAGTCATCCTACAACGTTTAAATCCTATATTATCATCCTACAAAGTCACTCGTCGGAATCATCCTCATCTTCTCTATCGAACAAGTCATCAGAATTGTAGTCGTTTGCCTTTCCTTTTCCTTTTGAACCAAGATAGTTGTTAAGTTGGTTCAAAAAGGCTGGGGTTTGGAACAAGCTGTTAACAAATTCCTACAATAATAGATATCAAAACGTATATTATCATATTAATTAACACTAAAGGGTTGACCAGAGATAAGGTTTGTGTGGCTAGGGTTTAAAGTTTTGACACCTACTTTTAGCGGAGACACATGTCACCGCTAATGACCATGCTCTTGTCGTCGCTAATACCTTTTAAATCTCCAACCGTTAGATCAGGATTTTGATCAACGGCTGGGTTTGGTTTCAGACTCCGGGACGCGGATCGAACAATAGCGGCAACATTTGACCTGGCGCCGCTAATGATATATACTTTTTGTAGTGATCGTTAATTCAATAAACGGTCTAGTGTTAGAAACACACTCATACAAAATAATATTGAATAAAGAAATATTCATTTAATGGAAATGTGATAGTATCATATTTTGTTGCTTTATTAGGTTCATTATCTATTTTATAGTTTGCCCTTAAACATGTTGTGTTTAATTCCTTCACCATTTTTACATGTAGTATGGTTGTAGTAACTTTGCTTTGAAATTTGTTTTATAGGAACCAACTCATAATTCTTTTTAAATATTTTTTAACCAGTTAACTCGCATCTTTTTAATCCTACTCTTAAATTTACGTATCTATCTACCGCGACAGTGGCGGATCCAGGATTTTTTTTCCTACGGGTTCAATTTTTTCGGAGGTCAATTTTTTTCCCAACCAAAAGTTAGAGTTTTCGGGTCGGGTTAGGGCAACATACCAAACGTTGACGAATCTTTTTCAATAACCGTTCTCAAGTTTTAATAAAACTAAATCACAAATTCAAAATTGATATTCGTATAACACAAGTATTCAATAAAAAGGGGAAGGTCGGTGTCACACCCCGACCACGTAGAACATACAAAACGTGGCGGAAACGTCGGGGAGTGTTGTAACAGAATTAATTGTTTCAAATCCATGGCAATTGAAGTTTCGTTTTATTGATTAAAAGTGTTACAATGTATTAATAAACAAAGAAAATACAACATAATTAACTAGTCTTGCATCTTTTATTGTCACTAAAGCCCAAATCTGCCTATATGTATCTTGATCATCTTATGCAACATCTCCTGAAAAACACATGTGAAAATAGGTACGTCAGCATAAAAATGCCGGTGAGATACATAGGTTTTGTGAAAATAGGTTTCATGACTTATGTTTGAGAAAATGTTTAGTCATGAACCTTGTTATTTGCTTTGTTTTGTAAATCATTTGAAAATCGATAAGATCAGATGATATGTATAAATAATGTACGGTTAAATGAATAACCATGTAAAATGAGTTTGTATTAGATAAATTGTTTGTAAATCAATGTCTTGTGAAAAATATGTTATTTGTATAAAATGTTCTATGTCTCAACCTGAAATGATTCAGATAACGCTACAATATGTAATACCATACAAACACTTATATATAGGAAGTACCAGCGGCGTATCCACCATGCTTGTATCATATTACACATGCATCGTTACTTAATCACTTAATCAAACCAAACCAAACAATGTAAGATGTCTATGTTTAAACCAATTGCCAAATGTATTGAATAATATGTCAAAATGTTTATGTCAAGATGTAAACCATGTAATGTGTAACCAAAATGATATGTATGGCTAGTGAAATGCATCAACTAAACCATATGCACAAGAACATAGTATTGAAGTAAAACTTGGTTTAAATCAAAGTTATGTTTTGTGTAGTAAATGCATGATCAATGTAAATCATGTAATATGCGTCCAAAATGTAAGTATGTGATGAATAACAAATGTACTAAGTATGAAGAACAATGCACGATTGAACATACATAGCATGTGAACTGTACTAAGTATGCAACAACAGACATACGTAGCATGCGACCTGTACTAAGTATGCAACAATAGACATACGTAGCATGTGATGTAATGTAAAACAATGTACTAAGTAATGCACACAATGGCACACCTAGTATGAAATGTAAATGAAATCATGTACTATAATGTACTAATGAACATAACAAGTATATGATGTGAAAACAGGAAAGCTTGAAAGTAACAAGTAGGCACATGTGTTTCACCCCAAAACGTTTGGAAAACAGTAAAAGAGGGGTCTATGTACTCACTTGAGATTGCTCAGAAGTCCTAGGATAACCACCAAGCAATGCTAGAGATCACGGAATCAAACGGCACCTAATATAGGTATCTATGTTAATAAACCGGACCTATATCGGAAGACTGGGTAGCATTAGGGTTTGTAAACCAAATGAGTGTAGGAACTCATGTGATATGGTTTAACAAAGCCTACATACTAAATGAAACTTAACCTAAGTGTCTACGACCCATCGCGACCCATTAAGGTAGCTTATGCTACTTTAACGCATCGTGCGCGTGAAACGCGTTCGGAACGTCTAACTAGTCCTATGACAAGTGTTATATGCCTAAATATGTTACATAATCAGTTATGTGGCAAAAGTTTAGGTTACATATGCTAAATTACCAATTATGTATGAAAAGGGTATTCTGGTAATTTACCTAAGGCATATAAACTACCTATCATACAACTACTTAAACGATGTGACCATAGGGTATAACCTCGGAAGGTTATTCCCTACCTACTATGGTCACCTAAATGTATTTGGTCGGATCCTAATGATCGACCAAATGGGTCGAGTTCGAAGGTATAGGCGATTTATCAGATCGCCTACCCTACGACTCTAGACAACGTGGTAATCAGTGGGCATAGTCCCAAGGGACTATGACCAACGTGATTACACTCACGTTGCGAAGTTCAAACGAACTTCGCATTGACCATTACTGGTCAACGCTGAAAGTCAAACAAAGTTTGACTTTCTGACTCGAAAAGCAATAAAATAAGGAAAAGAACGAAAGAATACTTACCCAGGGTCCCCGAATGCTAATCCCGATCCAAGAACTCAGGTATGAAACAATGGTTTCAACTTAGAGCTCTCAAATCAGAATTCTTGTAAGTTTTAAAGCAATGGGGGGTGGGGTATTTATAGTATTCGGTCCACCGTTAAGATCGTTTGTCGAATATCGTGCCTTAATCGAAACCGTACAAGTGTCGGAAAGTTGTGGTGCCTAAAAATGATGTTTATCAGCTGAATATGCAAGTTGCAAGTGTGTGGTTGTGGTTAAAACAGCTGGAACACGCTGACTGTTCGATCTGATCTGTTTTGGGAGTCTGACGCGGGCCGCCTAAGATTTAGGCTTGGCTGAGGCGGGCCGCCTAGCTGTCTGATCAGCAACTTCTTGCAGAATTGACAGTTTTGGTCCCTGCACGTGTTTAAGCCCATTTCAGGCACTTCTAAGGCCCGTAAAGCCAACTTTAAGGCCCTAAAATGATGCCTAAACATTGTGGACATGAAACATGCTCAAAAATATGTCGGATGTTGGTTCGTTTGGCCGTACGAACGCGATGTTCGCTTAATTACGACGGAATGCGCATAAGCGCGAAAAACGATCCAAATGACGCAACGAATGGATTTTTCTTATGGAGAACACTAAAATATAATATAGTCATGCTTACATAAATTTTTGGATGTCCGGATGTATTCAGAACGTAAGTTATGCGTAAAAATGCAAACTTGTGCACTTTTTGACGCTTTTAGTCCCTGAATGACACAAAAGTTTATTTTAGCATACCGAACACCTCAAAGCCTATTTCTAAGCTATGTAAAGGATATTTATGGTATGTTTAACTTATGGTCATGTTCCGGAATGTCTGTTACAGTTCAAATTGGCATACTTTCGCAGTTTGTCAACTTTAGTCCCTGTAAGCGATTTAACTTTGATTTCACCACACCAAACCTTCCAAAACTTATATCTAAGTTATGTAAAGGTTATTTAAGGTATGTTAAGCCTATTTCACTATTCCTGAGTGTTCGTTGGATTAAACTGGTTATATCTACACATCAGAGCGCGTATAACCCTCCAGAAAGCGATTTAAAGCTTGAAATCGAACAAGAATTGATATGTGTAAACGATAAACATATTTTTACAAATACCAAGTATGAAATACAATATTTCATTGGTTTGGCATTTGTTTGATGGTTGGAGTGACACGGGTGTCACAGTCTCCCCTACTTTAGGAAATTTCGTCCCGAAATTAATTCGTAGGAGTCTATCTGTGGCTTTGTGTGAAGTAACCATCAAAGATAAGCAAGGCATAATCCTGTAATTTCTCTTTAACTAACATTTTTCAGAAATGAAAAATGAACAGAGTTATTTTCAACAGGCATTCTTTAGAAACAAAAATGAACGGAATAGTCATTTTACATCTTCAGAAACAAAAATGAACCGAATGAGTCATTTTACATCTTCAGAAACAAAAATGAACAGAATAGACATTTTACATCTTCAGAAACAAAAATGAACCGAATGAGTCATTTTACATCTTCAGAAACAAAAATGAACGGAATAGTCATTTTACATCTTCAGAAACAAAAATGAACCGAATGAGTCATTTTACATCTTCAGAAACAAAAATGAACAGAATAGACATTTTACATCTTCAGAAACAAAAATGAACCGAATGAGTCATTTTACATCTTCAGAAACAAAAATGAACGGAATAGTCATTTTACATCTTCAGAAACAAAAATGAACCGAATGAGTCATTTTACATCTTCAGAAACAAAAATGAACCGAATGAGTCATTTTACATCTTCAGAAACAAAAATGAACAGAATAGACATTTTACATCTTCAGAAACAAAAATGAACCGAATGAGTCATTTTACATCTTCAGAAACAAAAATGAACGGAATAGTCATTTTACATCTTCAGAAACAAAAATGAACCGAATGAGTCATTTTACATCTTCAGAAACAAAAATGAACAGAATAGACATTTTACATCTTCAGAAACAAAAATGAACCGAATGAGTCATTTTACATCTTCAGAA
This sequence comes from Helianthus tuberosus, assembly GCA_030545235.1. Classification (NCBI taxonomy): domain Eukaryota; kingdom Viridiplantae; phylum Streptophyta; class Magnoliopsida; order Asterales; family Asteraceae; genus Helianthus; species Helianthus tuberosus. The sequence goes on from CM060367.1 coordinate 10,199,826, forward strand.
ACAAAAATGAACGGAATAGTCATTTTACATCTTCAGAAACAAAAATGAACCGAATGAGTCATTTTACATCTTCAGAAACAAAAATGAACAGAATGAGTCATTTTACATCTTCAGAAACAAAAATGAACCGAATGAGTCATTTTACATCTTCAGAACAAAAATGAACGGAATTAACTCTAGATACATGACAAAACTTGCTGTGGTTTCTGTGCACTAAATTCTATAATTATGTACGCGTCCATAATTACGTAATTCCTTGCACAGTCCGCACAGTGCATTTCATGATGTGTAGGGGAAGAAAATATCAAACCTGTGATGAGTGTGACTAGACTACCATAGGGTCCTTTTAATCAGATCAACACATGATCTTTTTAATTAGACCTCCAAGGAGTCCTTTCAGCTATATCATCACTTGATATTCCTAACCAGATTTTTGGATCAATCTGTTTAACTAGACCACTCAAGGGGTCTAATTATAGAATAGTACAATAAAATCCAAGGGACTTAACTACAACGTAGAAGCCCATTGAGGATTTAATATAGTACACAAAGATATGGAAGATTCTACGAGAATTTGGATAACAAAACTTGGATTACACAAAAACATAAAAGGAAACACATAAGCACATAATCACATAGTTGTTTAACTTGTTTATTAATTTGTTATCTTTGGACGCGGATACTTAAAGCACACCAGGAATCCAATTCGTGGATTTCATTTGGCACTTTAATCATTTCAAGAATCTATCTATGAAGATAGGATAATCTTAAAAGGAATTCGGCTTTGTCCTTATTGAATTGTGATGTACGTATTGAATCATACAAAGAATTCAATTAAGGACTCCGATGAATGATACCCATCCACAAGGATCTAATTATGAGGATAGAAAGATCCTACATGGATTTTTGAAGTTTGTGTGACGGGAGGTGTTCCGACACCTTGCACTAGGCGTGCTTACGTCAATACTCAAGGTAGAAAGTTCATAAGGTTGAGGCGCCAGATATGTCAAGCGACATATCAAGCAGAGTTTGAAGGTTGAGCAGTAGCAGGATTTGTAACAGCTTTGCTTTGGATTGCAAAGCGGCACATGTTAACCAAATGTCTCCATCGTCCACCGTGGGTACATTTGTAACAGGGTATTTGATTTGAATGATGAAGGTTGCATTGATTTCTCCAAGGAGCAGTTCCCTTTATACAGCTTCATCCCTGAGACAAGTCATGGTGATAGCTAAATCAACGGTCTTCTGGAGTACGACGCCTATTTGTTGGGAAATTGTAGCACCTGGTCCGGACACTCGAGTCTTGTTGCGATGAAGAGGCACAATGAAGAAAATGGAAGACATGGGAGGAAACAAGGGAAAGATAGTCAAAAGAAATGACAACGCATGAAGATTGTGACCATTTGTTTGTTACCAAAGGCAAACAAATGAGACAGTGACTAATCAAAGTAAGCGGGTCAATATAATGTATCGCGAAGACATGCTTGCCTATAAGTGAACACTCATCCCAAGAATTCCCAGGTAAGCACAACTGGTCTCGCGTCTGATGAGATATATACGAAGTGCTTGCCTAGACAGAAAACCCAGAATACAGGCATTCACCCTTCCAGTTTGCACGTGTTCACATTATCTAAAACCCAAAACCTTGATGAGATTTTGAAAACTCATAGGGGTTCAAAACCATATAACAGAGAGTTCAAAACCTTACAATAGAGGGTTCAAAACCTAGTAATCAATCATCCTAGAACAGATGATTAGTTTTCAAAGCGGTTTTGAAATTTATGTTCTTGTTGTGGTAGTCGCCTAAGGATAGGTGACAGTATTGTTTTATGACTAAACGCAAGTAAACTCGCGTTAGGGTCCTAGAAAGTTATAGACTAGGTCAAAGCATTACTAATAACCTAATTCCCTATAACCATTGGCTCTGATACCATCTTTTCTGTCACACCCCGACCACGTAGAACATACAAAACGTGGCGGAAACGTCGGGGAGTGTTGTAACAGAATTAATTGTTTCAAATCCATGGCAATTGAAGTTTCGTTTTATTGATTAAAAGTGTTACAATGTATTAATAAACAAAGAAAATACAACATAATTAACTAGTCTTGCATCTTTTATTGTCACTAAAGCCCAAATCTGCCTATATGTATCTTGATCATCTTATGCAACATCTCCTGAAAAACACATGTGAAAATAGGTACGTCAGCATAAAAATGCCGGTGAGATACATAGGTTTTGTGAAAATAGGTTTCATGACTTATGTTTGAGAAAATGTTTAGTCATGAACCTTGTTATTTGCTTTGTTTTGTAAATCATTTGAAAATCGATAAGATCAGATGATATGTATAAATAATGTACGGTTAAATGAATAACCATGTAAAATGAGTTTGTATTAGATAAATTGTTTGTAAATCAATGTCTTGTGAAAAATATGTTATTTGTATAAAATGTTCTATGTCTCAACCTGAAATGATTCAGATAACGCTACAATATGTAATACCATACAAACACTTATATATAGGAAGTACCAGCGGCGTATCCACCATGCTTGTATCATATTACACACGCATCGTTACTTAATCACTTAATCAAACCAAACCAAACAATGTAAGATGTCTATGTTTAAACCAATTGCCAAATGTATTGAATAATATGTCAAAATGTTTATGTCAAGATGTAAACCATGTAATGTGTAACCAAAATGATATGTATGGCTAGTGAAATGCATCAACTAAACCATATGCACAAGAACATAGTATTGAAGTAAAACTTGGTTTAAATCAAAGTTATGTTTTGTGTAGTAAATGCATGATCAATGTAAATCATGTAATATGCGTCCAAAATGTAAGTATGTGATGAATAACAAATGTACTAAGTATGAAGAACAATGCACGATTGAACATACATAGCATGTGAACTGTACTAAGTATGCAACAACAGACATACGTAGCATGCGACCTGTACTAAGTATGCAACAATAGACATACGTAGCATGTGATGTAATGTAAAACAATGTACTAAGTAATGCACACAATGGCACACCTAGTATGAAATGTAAATGAAATCATGTACTATAATGTACTAATGAACATAACAAGTATATGATGTGAAAACAGGAAAGCTTGAAAGTAACAAGTAGGCACATGTGTTTCACCCCAAAACGTTTGGAAAACAGTAAAAGAGGGGTCTATGTACTCACTTGAGATTGCTCAGAAGTCCTAGGATAACCACCAAGCAATGCTAGAGATCACGGAATCAAACGGCACCTAATATAGGTATCTATGTTAATAAACCGGACCTATATCGGAAGACTGGGTAGCATTAGGGTTTGTAAACCAAATGAGTGTAGGAACTCATGTGATATGGTTTAACAAAGCCTACATACTAAATGAAACTTAACCTAAGTGTCTACGACCCATCGCGACCCATTAAGGTAGCTTATGCTACTTTAACGCATCGTGCGCGTGAAACGCGTTCGGAACGTCTAACTAGTCCTATGACAAGTGTTATATGCCTAAATATGTTACATAATCAGTTATGTGGCAAAAGTTTAGGTTACATATGCTAAATTACCAATTATGTATGAAAAGGGTATTCTGGTAATTTACCTAAGGCATATAAACTACCTATCATACAACTACTTAAACGATGTGACCATAGGGTATAACCTCGGAAGGTTATTCCCTACCTACTATGGTCACCTAAATGTATTTGGTCGGATCCTAATGATCGACCAAATGGGTCGAGTTCGAAGGTATAGGCGATTTATCAGATCGCCTACCCTACGACTCTAGACAACGTGGTAATCAGTGGGCATAGTCCCAAGGGACTATGACCAACGTGATTACACTCACGTTGCGAAGTTCAAACGAACTTCGCATTGACCATTACTGGTCAACGCTGAAAGTCAAACAAAGTTTGACTTTCTGACTCGAAAAGCAATAAAATAAGGAAAAGAACGAAAGAATACTTACCCAGGGTCCCCGAATGCTAATCCCGATCCAAGAACTCAGGTATGAAACAATGGTTTCAACTTAGAGCTCTCAAATCAGAATTCTTGTAAGTTTTAAAGCAATGGGGGGTGGGGTATTTATAGTATTCGGTCCACCGTTAAGATCGTTTGTCGAATATCGTGCCTTAATCGAAACCGTACAAGTGTCGGAAAGTTGTGGTGCCTAAAAATGATGTTTATCAGCTGAATATGCAAGTTGCAAGTGTGTGGTTGTGGTTAAAACAGCTGGAACACGCTGACTGTTCGATCTGATCTGTTTTGGGAGTCTGACGCGGGCCGCCTAAGATTTAGGCTTGGCTGAGGCGGGCCGCCTAGCTGTCTGATCAGCAACTTCTTGCAGAATTGACAGTTTTGGTCCCTGCACGTGTTTAAGCCCATTTCAGGCACTTCTAAGGCCCGTAAAGCCAACTTTAAGGCCCTAAAATGATGCCTAAACATTGTGGACATGAAACATGCTCAAAAATATGTCGGATGTTGGTTCGTTTGGCCGTACGAACGCGATGTTCGCTTAATTACGACGGAATGCGCATAAGCGCGAAAAACGATCCAAATGACGCAACGAATGGATTTTTCTTATGGAGAACACTAAAATATAATATAGTCATGCTTACATAAATTTTTGGATGTCCGGATGTATTCAGAACGTAAGTTATGCGTAAAAATGCAAACTTGTGCACTTTTTGACGCTTTTAGTCCCTGAATGACACAAAAGTTTATTTTAGCATACCGAACACCTCAAAGCCTATTTCTAAGCTATGTAAAGGATATTTATGGTATGTTTAACTTATGGTCATGTTCCGGAATGTCTGTTACAGTTCAAATTGGCATACTTTCGCAGTTTGTCAACTTTAGTCCCTGTAAGCGATTTAACTTTGATTTCACCACACCAAACCTTCCAAAACTTATATCTAAGTTATGTAAAGGTTATTTAAGGTATGTTAAGCCTATTTCACTATTCCTGAGTGTTCGTTGGATTAAACTGGTTATATCTACACATCAGAGCGCGTATAACCCTCCAGAAAGCGATTTAAAGCTTGAAATCGAACAAGAATTGATATGTGTAAACGATAAACATATTTTTACAAATACCAAGTATGAAATACAATATTTCATTGGTTTGGCATTTGTTTGATGGTTGGAGTGACACGGGTGTCACAGTCGGAGTAATTCGAAAGTTACCTGAAATCGTGATTACACACCTCCATTCTCTGTGATGCTCGCACCGACCATGGTCATTAACTGAAACATAAGAACAAAAAGAAACCTAAGTTATATTCGTAACAAAAAAGCACATTTACACAAAGAAACTTATTGAAATATGAATTACCTTAGTCCTTAGTTGAGAAGCCTCGCTTAGCCCATTAATGGTCATCAGATCCATGGAAACAAGCATCTTGAAATTTGTAAGTAATCAAACAAGCATATTCAAGTGTAAAACATCAAAAGCTGATTCAAGTTCAATAAATAAGAGAATCAAAGAATGAATCAAAACAGAGGAACATGTTCTTCAATATAATCTCTTAAGTTCTGATTGTTATTAACTTCAATTAGATTAAAAAAAACCCACAATAGGGTATTACATTCAACAATTACACATAAAACTGTGAAAAAAATATTCCTCAACTGAGAATTGAAGATGTAAAAAAACAATATAACACTTACATAACAAACAGATAGTGCTGAAGGTATAATCAAACCCAATTTATGTAATGATGAAAATCGTATAAACCTTACCTTAATCGCTGATATCTAATGATAATGCTGAAGGCTGTCGGCGGAGTCGCCGCCGCGAAGGAGGAGAGGACGGCCGTCAATCGGCGGAGGTGGAGGAGCCTGTGGTTCCCCGTGTCCATTCTCCGTTCACTTCAATACAGGGGCTGCTGCTCACTGGTGTCTGTGTCTGGTGTTAAAACCCTAAATGGGTTTATACATTAACGAAAAAAAAAGTGAAATAAAAAGAAACAGAACAAAAAGCATAAGTGTTGTCTCAAAAGGGATTCGAACCCGGGTATCTTAGGGATATAAACGCAAGGCTAACCAGTGGAGAACCAAGGCATTTTGTTTGTGGGTTCCTTTTATATTTTACTTATGGGTTCCTTTTCAGTTTGTTGTATATATTTACACTAAAAATTAAAAACCAAATGGGTTCCTGGGAACCTGTTCTTTGTTAATAGGTCCGCCCCTGTACCGCGAGAGTAGAACTCTCAACCTCATGAAAAGGAATATCAATCCATTACATATTGATACCGCTAGGGCTTCAAGCCATTTGATGAGTACCAACTTGAGAGGAGAACCAGGGGCGACTCTTATGGTGTGTGGGGAGAACTTTCGCACAAGGTCCGTTTTTTTTAGGGGCACAAGATTTTTTTTAAAAAAAATTTGATATATATATATATATATATATATATATAGAGAGAGAGAGAGAAAGTATAATGTACTTCACGCCTTAACGTACTTCACGAAATATATAACATGCGTAATTATTTTTTTGACCAAAATAAAGTGCGTGATTTTGGATCCCATGCGTGATTATGTGGTCCCATGCGTGATTATGTGGTCCCATGCGTGATTATATGTTCCATGCGTGATTATACCCCTGATCCAACGGTTACCATTGTCTCCTACGTGAAGTATGATAAGCCGTGAAGTATGTTAACCTTTCTATATATATATATATATATATATATATATATATATATATATATATATATATAGAAAGTATAATGTACTTCACACCTTAACGTACATTAACGTACTTCACGAAATATATAACATGCGTAATTATTTTTTTGACCAAAATAACGTGCGTGATTTTGGATCCCATGCGTGATTATGTGGTCCCATGCGTGATTATATGTTCCATTCGTGATTATACCCCTGATCCAACGGTTACCATTGTCTCCTACGTGAAGTATGATAAGCCGTGAAGTATGTTAACCTTTCTCTATATATATATATATATATATAGAAACGGGTTCAGGAGAAAAAGCTCAAAAGTGTGAGAACGGTGAGAACGCCTCCTGGCCTAACACATGTTACCCGTCCTAGAGAAGGGTGGAGGGGCTTTTTTGTCCTTTCATATTTTCTTTTTTTAAACGCGTGTCACATCCCGTTTCCATTTTTTGGCGTTTAATAAATACGCCGCGTTTTATTGTTTGTAGATCAGGATCATAGTTAATATTTTTGGCGTTTTAATTATGTTTTGACGTTTTTATTGTTTTTTTTAAATGAGGATGCCTTTCTATGATGTAAAAAACATCAGTAATTTTCTTGATGTTTATTATATCAAGTAGGATACAGGCCTATAATTTGACAGACAATTATGGCGTTTTGAAAAGATAAATATATTTAGTTTTCCATGCATTGGCATTTAATTTAATTAATGTTTGGTAATAATGTTACCGTCTCTTCATTTTACTGTTTAGCAATTACAGTTTTTGTTTAATTTCATCGGTGAATTAGTGTTGATTTTTCATTAATAACTTGTTTGGCGTTTTTGGCGTTTTAAAGCAACATTGTGCTTAGCTAGCATCCGTTCTCTCAGTTTTCACACTATCGTTTTGCTGTTTTTGGCGTTTTATATTAATTTTTTTTAGCAGAGAATTAGATTACAAACAATAGAAACTGAAAAAAAAATTATAATCTAATTTCTCTTCCAAATCTTCACTGTCATCAACCTCTTATGCTTTAACATTTTTGGCGTTTTTAACCTGTTTTGAATACCTTATGTAGATCCTTTTTTCGTACATAATGCCCGTCTTCATTAAGGGGTAAAAGTCTTTTTTTCTTCGTTTTTTAATGAAAATGTGTCCATCTCATTCAGCAAAAGCTTATAGATATTCCCACCTAAGAGTAGAATCCATTCAGTGAGACTTCATGCAGGACAATACTCGATAAAAAAGAAATGACGTTCCGCATCTGTGGCTTTTTTAAGTATCTTTTTTGGCGTTTAAAGTGAATTGTTTGTTGGAAAGATGGGGTTTATTTTTTTGGTGGTGTGATCAGTTGATTGTGCAGATACGTCTCTCTTATAGGATGTTTTTGGCGTATAGTTTAGGCGGGATTTTTATTTATAATAAATGATATTAATAAAGTAGCGGTCTTTTCAGTTACTGTATATATTTTTTACTGGTTTTGTTCAGGTTTTTATGAGTTTTTATGGTCTTAGACATTCCATCTTCCAAGTTTGGCGTTTTTTAATGGCTTTAAGTAGTTTTTGGCGTTTGTTTCCATTTTTAGCTTTTAATAATTCTTCTCTAAATTACTTTTATTATAGGTTGAGAGTTTTTGACATTTTACTTCATTATGGCGTTTCACAATAATTAAGACTTTTGGTGTTTTATTAATATAATGTTATTTTTTATTCTAAGTTGAAAAATACATAACAAACAACAGAAAAAAAAATTAAAAAAATAAAAATAAAAATATAAACAATTCATCTTTCAAATCTTCACTGTCGTCAGTCTCTTTCTTCTTTGAAACATGTTCACTGGCGGTTTGGCTTTGTCATGTTTGTGTTTTTTTTGCTGTTTGGAAAGACAATATGACATGAGTTTTTGGTTTGAATATGTATATTCAAACCACTCATCAGTGTCATTCGTCTAATTCATGCCATTATAATATTCATCAATAACAAAACACAAAAAATGACATAAGTCTGACCCTAGTATCTTTTTCTTGAAGTTTTGTCCATCTAATTCAGCAAAATTTTATTTGAGTCGCAGCATCTCAGGAAAGAATGCATTTTCCGAAACTTTCGTGTAGAACAATATTGAATATACAAGAAACGATTTTTGGAATTTTTGGCGTTTTTTGAGGAAATAGTGTATCTGAAAGAAGAGTCCATTTTTGGGAAATTTTTTATATTTGAGAGATTTGGCGTTTTTCTAAGATGATTGGTATATAGTAAAATATGGCGTTTTTTGAGTAGGTGTGTTTGAGGTTTTGGATTTTTTGGCGTTGTAAGATGAATGTTATATAGTAGAAATATGGCGTTTTCAGGTTGGGGGAGCTGTGTTCTTATGTATATGAATGTTTTGTTTATATAGGGATGCGTTTTGGCCCGTAATGGCGTTTTATTCATTAGTTGGCGTTTTGGTATAGAAGTGTAAAGACCTTTTTACCCTTAATGAAGCGCGTCGACTCAATAGAATTCGTGTTATTTACGAAAATGCCACCGCGCCAATCTAGTCCATAGATTGTTTTGATCGAACGATCGATAAGCGTTCTCACCGTTCTCACACTTTTCATCGTTTTCTCTAAATCCCGACCCTATATATATATATATATATATATATATATGGTGAGGTTCTAGAGTGAACACTAGTGTATTTGCGAACTGAGTGAACAAATCCTGGCCATTGATCTACACACGTGTATGGCCAGGATCTCATCATCAAATCGTAAAATACACTAGTGTATTTCAACATCAAATCCTGGCCATTGATCTACACACGTGTATGGCCAGGATTAGTTCACTCAGTTCGCAAACTACATTAGTGTTCACTCTTGAACCTAATCATATATATATATATATATATATATATATATATATATATATGTTATTTTTAAAAAAATTGTACACACATAACAAATCCAATATAGAGGCCCATTATCAAATACATTTTTATTATTTATAATTTACCCAACTTAACATTAGGTTTATTGAGCCCAACCCAATACTAATATGATTAAAAAAAAGAATTACACAACACATAGGAAACTGAAAGGACAAACAGAGCAGGAAACTGAACGTCGATTCTGGAGACTGGCGGTTCAGTGAAACACGTTGAAGACTTTGAATTTTGGATTGCTGGATTGCTTTGAATTTCCGAATATCAGGTGAATTTCCGATTGAAACTTTGAATTTCTGATCGAACTTTGATTCTGATAATCGAATTTTGAAACCTTGATTCTGATAATCGAAATTTGAAACTTTGATTCTGATAATCGAATTTTGAAACCTTGATTCTGATAACTCATCAGGTCAGGTCTGTTCGTTTAATCGTTGATGTTGAATATCAAATATTATTTTGTTGAACATCAGAACTCGTATCGTATATTGTCGTATTGATTAAGTGTTGTCGTATTTTTAGGCTTTAATGGCTCCTAAACATAACGAATGGGAAAAGTTTCCTTAGTGAAGTTTCTAGCTAAACATAATTTAGCATTTCGTGAAAAAAAAGAAAAGTTGTATGAAAAAGGTAATGGTAAATTGTTTTCTTTTAGTTCCACCAATTACTTATTTGTACTAACTGAGTTTGATTCTTATTTGTTGATGGTATTTAATAGGTAATGGAAATTTCTTGGGTATCATTGAGATGTTGGAAGAGTTTGATCCGGAATATTGAAGATGAAGATCTTAAGTCGTCTTGTTATCATCTTGAAGATGCACTCAAGTTTGAAGGGACCTCAGATATTAATGCCGAGGCACTATATATGGAGCTTAAGTTATTTCGTGTATCACTAACCAATAAATTTAGCAACCCTATAGATGTTTTGGAGCATATGAAAGAAGATGATTATTTCCCATAAGCATGTATTGCGTATAGAGTATTGTTAACTATTCTGGTTACTGTGGCATCTGCAGAAAGAAGTTTTTCAAAGTTGAAGTTGTTAAAATTTTACTTGCGATCTACAATGTCTCAAGATAGACTTAGTGGGTTGGTGATGATAGCTATCGAGAACGAAGTCTTAGATAATATAAATTGTGAAGAGTTGATCCAACAATTTGCTATGAAGAATGCAAGGAGCGCTGCACGAATCATTGATTAGCTATTATATTAACTTATTAGTTATTATGGTATGTAACTCATTAGAATACTATGATTTGTCATTATCATAATTGCGTTGTTTATCAAATACTACAATTTTTGTCATTTTCGTAATAATATTGTTTATCGTTAAAGCATATGGGCACATTTTTCGAGCTCGAACAGGATACGTGAATTCTCAGACGCCACTGAGGAGAACCAACTTTCATAGCTAGGCTAAAAGAAGCACCTACTAGGCTAGGTATAATATAAATTGATTTTTTTTGAACGACTAATTTCTTTAATCTTTCTGTTGTTTGTGAGTCTTGAACCCAAAACCTTACCCTTCTCAACCTTAGGTATTATATAAATTTATTAAGTGTTACATAAGTTTATTCTTAATAGTTTCCATGTTAAACAAAGATTGAAGGTGTGAACCCAAAAAAGTAAGTAAAAGGTATATGAACTTTTATTGCACTATATAAGTTTATTCTCTTAGTAATTTCCAAACATGTTAAATAAACATCCTCCACTTTGATCCTCTTTTCGATCTTCTTTCTCTATAACTTAAGGTGCCGACAATTGGAATCCAAATGGCGCAGTGGCTTCCACTAGGAATCCTGCTCAAAGTAGCTAGGTATTTTTAAATGTATATATTCCACGAAATGCGGAGTAGGAGATTTGGTTATTAGGGTTACAAGATATATATGTAGCAGATGCACGCACAGAGATTCATGGTAAAAAAAAAATATGTATATATATATGAGGAGAACTTGCTAAACGACACTTGCTTAAAGGCGTAACAAGAGACGATGGAACCCTTCATGTTCGTATTCTTAACCTACAGGCGATCTTTGGAATAACTTTTTGTTTTTGTTTGTTATCGAAAAAGACAGCGATAGTACTTGTCGTATCTATCATGCATTATGCTTCTACTTTAAGGATGTTTAAGAAACAAAGATACTAAATCTGTGAGTACATGTATAAGGCTACACGGTATGCAGACGGAGCTCGATGGGGGTGGGCGGCATGGGGTGACGGAACGTCGAAGAAAGGGGGCCCACCTGGAGGATCGTCCTGAACGTCGAAGAATGGACGTTGAAGACGGGGACGGGGACGGGGACGAGGACGCAGGGGGCGGCATGGTGTTGGCTCCGGCGACGGACCGGGACGACCCCCATACCGTCCAGCCTAATGGACTATAGATATATTTCTAGGTAATGTGTAGTGTAATAAATTTAATTGAAGAAGACCGAATGCATACACTTATAAAAATTATAGACTTTTTAGATTTCATTTATAATCTGAATATTTTTATACAATAAAATAATTTATTCTCTCTTCTCTCCTCTCTCATCTTTCCATGGTAATAATTTACCAGCATTTTTTGATTAAAAACACAGTTGTGATTCCAGTGGCGGAGTTAGACCTTAAAACCGGGGGTATCCCAAAAAAAAAATCATTAACTTTGAGGGGTATCTTTTATATAAAATCGAAAAAAAATCAAAAAATTAACACTGCGAACACGACTTTGAGCCGTAGCCCGTGCTACGGCTGGTTCTTAGCTGTCTCCGCCCCTGTGTGATTCTATACATATCAAACAAACTATGAATATGTAATTTAAGATGTACATCCATTTTATATAATTTTGTTTTATATATAAATACACATACACACATGTGAATGTTCATATCATAAATGAAATCTAAACGTCCTGCCTTCATAGCCCAGTTGGTTGAGGGCCGGTTTGGTCTCCTAGAGGTCACCGGTTCGATTCCCGCTTGTGGCGAAAGGGGGTAGGACACTCGTGCGCAATGATGGTGACTAACCCACCGAGGGGGGTTTGATCCTGAGCGTCACCCCGGTTTTCATCCGCCTGTTACTCCAGCGAGGCAACTCGTGTGGAGGCAGCACGGTTTTCCGGGGGAACGCCATCCAAGTCTGATACCGTACGGGGCCCGATAGAACATCGTCGGCAGATCTTGGCTGGGGAATACCGTCTTCGACGGGGTTCAGTGACATTGGGTCACTCATAAGAAAGTCACCGTTCAAAAAAAAATAAATGAAATCTAAACAATCTGTATTTTAATATGTGGATGTTCAGTTAAATTTACTATACATTACCGAGAAATATGTATAGTCCAGTTATACACATTCACAGATTTGGTATCTTTCTTTCTTACTCAGCGGCGCCAAATAATACTTTTAAAATCCTTAAAGTAGATGCATGATATGATCACTAGTACTATCACCGTCTTTTTCGATTAAAAAAAAAGTTAGTCCAAAGATCCCATGTAAATTAAGAATACAAACATGAATTAGGGTTGCACCATAATCGATAATTATATATATATTAATGCAACTATTACATACACTTACATAATGTACAATGTGAGTGTATATATAATATATTAGTTTTTATTTACATTACTCATAAACTGTTCAGTTTTTTTTTTCACATTACTCATGTAATCGATAATTTTATTAATGCAACTATGCAAGTACTACTAGAAAACTGCTACAAAAATACGTATATTTTTTGCTGTGGTATAAACTTGACATGCCTGGTCATAATATACAATATTAGAGAGTGATGTTATTTGTAATTAACTAATTACCAACGACAATATTAATATTAGGTGATCACACAAGTAATGTCATAAATGTTTTTTTCGTGTGTTATTATGTAAATAATTAATTTAATTGAGTTATAAGCTGTTAAATGAATTCTCTCACTAAAAACTTGAAAATAAAGGAGTTCGAGTTGAAGCATTAATTAACAAAGTTTATTATTTGTATAAATATTAATATTATGTAATCGTGAAAACAATATTCTACTCCGAGTGCTCGGGTCAGCCTAATCAGTTATGCTGTCCATTCTTTTTTAATTCTGATTATGGTAATTGCAACTCATTATACAAACACTAATTATGGTAATTGCAACTCATTATATAAACACTAAACAGTGTAGACACACACATTTCGTCATATTATAATTCTTGGTATCAGCATTTATACAACAGATTTCTCTATATCAATGGATCATGATACCAACATGAATGAAAGGTAATCTAATTCATCTTCCTTATCATATATAGTCATAAATCATAACACCCTATTCAGGCTTACATTTACAGCTATTGCATGTTTTGCTAGATAAATGTTTAGGGTTTCGATGTTCCTAGATGATATAGGTTGGTTTGAATTGTGGGCTATAGGTTTATTTTGTTTAGTATTTGAGTTTAAGTTGGGTTAGAATTAGCATAGATTACTTGCATAATGTAATTGTCTTGGTGTGTCGAGTTGAGTTTAATATACTGAGAGTTCAAGAGACATGTTAGTCTTAAAAATCCTAGTGTTCTGGTTTTGTTCATGATCTCGCTAGCTAGCGGTAACTAACTATTTGTCGTTAACTTAAACTTGACAAATAAACTATTGATGGTTGTCGTTTCAGATCATTGCAAGTGGCTATGTACGCTATATTAGTAGGGATCAAGATCGGATTGCTTGAGAGGATTGTTCATATGAGTGAACACACTCCACACAAAAATATAGGAGTGGTTATCTCCTTAACAACTCTAGTGGTGAACTTTTTTGCTACAAAATGGAAGCTCTATCTCAACAAAGATGCGGGCCATAATCATTGGAAGATAGTTCTTTTCAATGTCCTCACCATATTTACAGAAACCTTGTTTTTCTGTTCCCTACTTACGTTGCTTGCATCCGAAGAGTTTCCTTATTGGTTTGGTTTTCTTATGGCATGCATTGTGGTCACCCTCATAGAAGGCCGAAATGTGCCACGCTTGGTGTTCAATTGGTTTTACCAAAAACTTGTCAATGCCATAACATTGGTGATCGAGAAGTTATCAGCGTTGATTTTGAGAGGTCAGCTGGCAACAAATGATCATGTCTAATCAAGAATATGCTTTGTGACATTTAAGTTTTTAAGTTCACTTTTAATGTTGTGCTTGGAAATGTATGTAACTAATATCTATCTTAGCATCCAAATACCCCCTTATGTTACAAATTTATACTTGAAATAATTACATGAATAGTTTATGTGTTATGAAACGATTTAATCCCATCTTCATAGAAAATTATACCTTATAGTGGCGAAGTATAGAAGGGGCGGGGAGGGGCGCCCGACCCCCCAAACTTTTCGCTCAGTAGTGTTATATATGTAGTTTTCGTATAGAAATTTTTTGGTATATACGTTTTTGACCCCCCGGTTCTATAGAAATTTTTTGGTATATACTTTTTCGACCCCCCGTCATTCGGGTCAAGCTTCACCTCTGATACCTTAAGTCCTTAATATTCACCTATGAGTAACACATCTAGTCATCAGCAACAACCACCACAACCTACTAGACTATCGATGCAACACCCACCCAACCTAATGCATCCATCCCCATACTGTAACACCCCGACCGCGTAATACAACAAACCGCGGCGGAAACGTCGGGGAGTCATATCACAGAATCATTGTTTCACAACACATGGTATTTGAAGTTTCGTTTTATTTCGTTAATAGATTCATTGTTTTAAACAAACCAAATAAGTACAAACAATTGTCTTTCAAGTTTTAAAGTCACTAAGGCCCGCGTCCATCCTATATGTAGCATGCGTCAACAATCGTCATATAATAGAACCTGAAACATATGTGAAAATAAAACGTCAGCATAAAAAAACCTGTGAGTAACATAGGTTTTGTAAATTAGATTCATGGCTTTGGATAATATAAGAAAAGATTATATATTTACAAAAATGGCCATGAATCCTTGATAAAAGTTTGGTTTCTAAAATGCTTTGTTTTGGTAAAAAGGTTTGTAGTATATATACGAGATATACTTTGTTTTTGAAATAATAGGATAAGTAGTATATCAAAATATACTTCAGTTTTGAAATAGTTGAATTGATAGTATATATCAAAATATACTTTGGTTAATGAAATAATAACAGGTTTGGCAGTATATCAAAAGTATAAGAATGAAAGCATCGGTAGTATATCAAACTATACTTTGGTTTGAAAATAGCATATTAAACTATGCTTTGGTTTGAAAATAGCATATCAAACTATGCTTTAGTAGTATATCACATATACTTTGGTTTAGGAAATAACAGAGTCGGTAGTATATCAAACTATACTTTGGTAAACAATATCACATTGGGAGCATATCAAACTATGCTTTGGAAGTATATCGAAATATACTTAAATTGTGATTTGGTAGTATATCAAATTATACTTTAGTAAACAATATCACATTGGGAGCATATCAAACTATGCTTTGGAAATATATCGAAATATATTTAAATTGTGATTTGGTAGTATATCAAACTATACTTTAGTTTAAGAAAATAACATATCAAGTTATGCATTAGTTTAGGAAATCAACAAAAGATAAGTTTTTCTGGCTTAATTAGAAAACCTTTGTAAAAGCACATTATTGACGTTTGGCAATACATTCAAACCTAGTGTATCAAACTACACTTTGGTGACTATAGATTTACCATGAAGGCAAGATCTATTTGGTTTAAACTTTGGTTTCTGACATTCCGTACAACAGGAATGGGGTGTCAAGTCCTATAGCGCTATATCGTACTACCAATCGGCTTGATCATTGTTAATGAATGTATAAGTATATAATTACGCACCAACAATAGTCTTACAAACTTTGAAAAATCAGTATTTAAGCCATAGATAATAGTTTCAATTCGTCAAAGGATAAGTACTATGCATGTGAAATCATATAGCTTGAAATCATGAAAATAGTGAATAGGCACATATGAATCACCCCAAAACATTTGAAAAAATGTAAAAAAGGGGACTATGTACTCACTTGGGATTGTAAAGAGTCCTTGAATGAATGAGTAAACAAAGCCCAAGGGATCAAGGAATCAGGTGTGTCCTAGCATCGGGTAACTTATGTTAAAGTAATGGTACATAATTAGGGGAATCTGATAGAATGAGGTCTTGTAAACCAAATGAGTGTTGGAACTCATATGAAATGGTTTAACAAAGTCTACATTCTAATTTGGAATGAATCCTAAGTGCTTTTGACCCGTTATGACCCGTTAAGGTAGTTTACGCTACTTTAACGTGTCATTTGCGTAACTATGCATTCGGATGGTTAAACAAGTCCTATGATAAGTCTTAAATGCCCAAACATGTTTGAAAATGTTATAATATCAGTTTAGGTGTCAAAAGTTTGGTCACGTATGCTCAAAATGGATTTATGCATGAAAATGGCATTTTGGTCATTTTCTAAGGGCATCTAAGCAACCTATCATATAACTAACCAAACGAAGTGACCATAAGGTATAACCTCATGAGGTTATTCCCTATACAACTATGGTCACATATATGTGTTTGGTCGGATCCTAATGATCGACCAAGCTGGTCGGGTTCGAAAGTCAAAGCGGTGGTCAAGACCGCTCGACTTACGACCCTAAATAAGCACAAAACTAGAAGTGACGAGTTAAACATGTCAAAACATGTTTAACTAAGTTATAAAACTGATTTGGTATCAAAACAAAGTGTTTTGATACCCGAAAATAGTTCCGTTGTAAAATGCACATAATTGTGCATTTTGACCGAAACTTTGACTCGTCACTTCGACTAGTAAACGTGGTAATCAGTAGGTATAATCGCAAAGGATTATAACCATCGTGATTACGATCACGTTGCAAAGTTCGATTGAACTTTTACTTGACCAATTCATGGTCAAAATCGAAAGTCAAACGGTAGTCAAACTGTTTGACTTTCAGCTTAAAATAGCTGAAAATAAATAAACAAGACTAGGAAGAACACTCACTTGTGTTCTAGGATGAAAGATGAACTAGAAAACTCAGATGGGAGGCCTCCTAATAAGGTAGCAACTCCACTTTGAGTTTAAGAGATAAGAATGAGCAATGAGCAAGGATTTGGGCAGAATTTGGAGTCTATTTATAGTTGTTGTGAAGACATAGGATCATGCCATGTGGATTGTGTGTTGCCCAAGGATGTATAGGATTGCAACAAGTGTGTGGATATGAATCAAATCCTTGATAATCACTAAAAAATGCTCACAAGTTCAAGAAATCTAACTTAGAAAAAAGTGCAGCAGCTGAAAATGGAATTCTATCGAAATCATGTTGTCGTGTCACCCGACAAGTAGGGGGTTACCCGTCGCCTGACGCTACCACCCTCCTATGACAGAACTTTTGAAACTTGTCAAAAATGGTCCCTCAAGCATGTTTTGATGATTTTCGACGCATTTAACCCTCGTTAACCCATTGTCTAGGCTTTATAAGGACGTTAAAGCATAGGGGACTTGAAATATGCTTGGAAATATCATGGATGTCGGTTCGTTTGGCTGTACAGTCGCGTTTTTTGCTTAATTACGACGAACAGTTTAACTAACGCGAAAACGATCGTAATTGCGTAACGAATGGTATTTGCATTCCCATCACTAAAATAAAATATTTTAATGATTACAAAAACTTTTGGATGTGCGGATATGGTCTAAAAGCAGAATATACGCGAATTGGCATACTTTCGCAGTTTTGATGCTTTTAGTCCCTGTTATCAAATAAGCATATTTTCACATACCGAATCCTTCAAAACTTATTCCTAAGTTATATTAAGGGTATTTAGGGTATGTTTAGCTTATGACCTTGTTCTGGAGTGTACGTCGCTACGAGAATTGGCAGACTTTCGTAGTTTGTCGTAAATAGTCCCTGTGATCGAATAGACTTGTTTTTGACATACCAAACCCTTCAAAACTTATTTCTAAGTTATGTAAATGACATTTAGGGTATGTTTAGCTTATGTCACTGTTACGGAGTGTACGTTGCATTAAACTGATTACGTTTGCGTAATAGTTTACGTAAAACTTCCAGAAAAGCTTCTCGAGAGTTCGGAATCATACAAGATTTGATATGTATAATTGTCACATGTAATTATACAATCCTGGATATGAAACACAAGATTTTATTTGATTTGAAATTGCTCGGAATTGTATATTGGTCGTAAAGGCGCAAATGTCACATAATCCATATGACCATGAAATTTTTCCCAAATCTCGATTTCTTACTTCATAGACCATGGATATGGGACAAGCTTACTAATAAATATCATCCCCATAACGATCCATTGAAACCGTTGCCATTAACGATCAAGGTCAATGTTCCACCTCTCTTTAACTGTGGTTCCCCATCACCAGTACCGCATTCAAGGTGTCATTAGACTAGACGATTGTGCTCTACTTTACAACTACAAATGTCATACTCACTAATCACACCTCTCTTCAATCATGGATCCTTTATGTTTTGGATATGGGTATAACTGAAAAATGGTATACATGTACTAAACGCAAGGGTAGGGAAACCAACGATGCACATAGTGCGTAAGTAGTGCCATACCTATAGTGTTTCATGTCTAGGCAAGAGTTGGGCCTTCAAAAAATGGGGCCTTCAATTTTCAAGAAAAATTTATAAATCATATGGCTTTCTCTTAAGCCATTAATTGTCACATGTCATTATTATACTACTTATTGTTTTGTTTTAGCAGGGAAAACATAAGACTTTTATTGCTCTTCTTTTCTCATAAATTTTAAAGTAATGAGACTTTCCTTTTTGTGCAGATCATTTCCTTTTGAATGTGATTGCAAATCATAAATCTTAATAAATACACTTAATAAATATAGTGACCTTTTAAAATTTAATTTATAATTTTAACTAATATAAACAGACTTGTAAAAATGTCGCGAATCAAGAAGAAATTATAAGTGATATTAGGGGAAATTAATGACGTCACAAGGATAATCCAAATTGGTTAACGACTATTTTTTTATAATAATCTCTACATATTGCGATTTACTCAATCACTGTTTGCCATAAATTCCTATTTACTCTGTAGGTCCCTCGGAGGTTGAGGTATAACCTATTCCTTGTTATGTCTAACACACTAGCGAGTGCGGAATCCAAGCTAGCATGCAAACCGAGAAAGAACAAGCACAAACACAACACACAAGTCTTCACCGATTAACACCACTTGTATTAATACGTATGAAAGGTTCGGTTACAAGCTCAATGTTTACAAATGTGTTTTGAAAACTCTCTCTAACTCTCGTGTGTGTGTGGTCTGAACAGAATGCTCTCACACTTTCACCTCTCTATTCTGTCTGTCTATTTTTTCTGTCTCTTAGTGTCTAAAATCTAACTGAGAAGTGAACACAATGCATGGGTATATATACCCGAACACAGCATGTCTGGTCGAAGGATCAGATAGATGATCGAACGATCATCTATCGATCTGAAACAGCTCGAAGGATCAACATGTACCTCGAAGGATGACATCTTTCGAGGTCCATCAATCGAAGGCTTATCTTTCGAGCTCATCGAAGGATCTAAACTATCCTTCGATGACACATCCTTCGACCTAAACATCTTTCAACCAATGTTCTAACTGTTTGGTCAAGTCAAACCAGGAGGATGGTTGACTTGGTCAAACTTACAAGACTAACAAAGACATCGTTTGGTATCATGACAAAATACAGACAAAGTACAGACACAAGTGCACCAACAAACTCCCCCTTGGCTGTAGCTTTGACTCGATCTTAATTCTTGATCTTCGTGACTTCAAGTCTTTGATGTCCTTTCAAGTCTTCAATGTCGGAGGATCTTTAAAGTCTTCACGTCTTGAAAGCAGAAAGTGTACCAACAAACTCCCCGTTTCATGTAGGAAGTGTGTTGACAAACTCCCCCTTAACATAAGCTCCCCCTTGAGTTATGCTCGTGAGATACTTGTTCTTTATGAATTGAGATCCTTGTGGTGTTGATGATGGCCAGCGGCAACTCGATCTTCTTCATCACTTGAGCGCCTTCACGTCGTGTCTTCATTCCGAAGCTTGTCATCTACCATGTTCTCCTTGCCTTTAGAATCTGCACATGCAAGAAATCTAAACGCGTAATGAGAACAACTGCTTGGAACATCATAAGTAAACGACACACATGTGACCATTGCATAATCAACACCGTCCGACAGTTTGAAAGTTTTAACAATTTTTATCAATTTTAGTTTTTAACTTTCAAAACTTGCAAATTTCGACCGTTTATGAAGATTTAGTCATTTTCGGTTTTCGTTCAGGTTTCAGGTAACGAAGACTCGAGCTCCAACATCGTACGATCGAAAATAAAATAGAAATAAAATCTTTTTGGCTTTTATAAAGTTTATATTAAAACACACCTAAAATCTTTTTGGTATTTTGAATATTTTAAAATTTAACGACTGAAAGCAGTAAATAAATATATACAAGGATGCAGAACCTGAAAGCATTAAATAAATATTTACAGACATTCCTTTTGTGAGTTTCGAGGGTAAGAGAATCATATCAGTGTACGGTCATGCCAAGACGCTCTTGTTGTTCAATTAATTAACATTAAGATAAGCATCCTATAACAATTATCGGTATTGTTGTCCACTTAAGCTCAACTTATCATTTGTAATCATGGCGAGGGGATACGTTAAGGTATAATTTATACTTACCGACCGGTGTTCATCCACATCACGACACATTCCCGTATCAAGGTATGCACGAGGGTTCATCTTACCGGTGAGTATACCGATTATCATCTGTTTGACCGTATATGATGTGAGATTCTCACTTATTTTGATTTGAAAACAAGCCCTATGTGATATAATCACTTATTGAGGAACTTGATTTTCGATGCATGAGGGCACAGGAGCAAGTCCGTGAACAGGTCAGTACTTTCGTACAGCAGAGAGACGAACTTGACTCCCGGATGAATGTGATATATTATCACTTATTTTGAGGGACATGTGATTGTTTATCACTTATTGAGGTCGTATGCAATATGTACACGTATGTATGGTATCATGGAAGATCTAGACTTGCGTCCCCGTTATTTTTCGGAAAAAGAAACAACCATGATACCCAGATGATAAGCAGCATAAAGACCGAATATCTCAGAACCTCGGCAATCTCTCAAACGAAATTTCGGTACTAAGACCATATGCCAATGAATGGTTCCCACCTGGTCTTCAGTCGATTTAAGTTTATATCACCCTGCACACTTTAAAATGATTGTGAGCCTACCGATACATCTTATATAGAGCTGCTTATCGTTTTTCATTTAAGGTTTAAAGAGGTTTAGACAGACCACTGATGTACTATCATTTTCTCTTTTGCTCGCCAGGAAACTCATTTTTGTTTTTCTATTGTTTTTGTGTTTTTGAAATTTTTCGATGTTTTTGGATTTTCAAATTTTTGGATTTACTCCCCCTAAAACCAATAAACTAAGACAAATTTAAAACACAAAGGTATTTACAAAAATGATTTTCCGATGTTGGTATTACTCTTGCTTGACCTTAATGCCGTTTACCAATAATAAATAGTCAAATCTTGATTTGTCAAATGCTTTGGTAAAAAGGTCGGCACGTTGGTCATCGGTGTGGACGTAAGCAACATCGATTAGCCTTTTCTCAAAGCAATCACGTATGAAGTGATACTTAATGTCGATGTGCTTAGTCTTTGAATGCTGCACAGGATTTTTAGTGATCTGTAAGGCAGCAGAATTATCAACGTAAATAGGAGTAGTTAGGAATTCAAAACCGTAGTCGCGCATTTGTTGTTGGATCCATAGAACTTGGGAGCAACAACTTGAGGCAGCAATGTATTCAGCTTCGCATGTTGATGTAGCGACGCACGTCTGCTTCTTGCATTGCCATGTGACTAGGCGATTTCCCAAAAACTGACATCCAGCCGTTGTGGATTTGCCGTCGATTTTGCATCCGCCAAAATCAGAATCACTGAATGCGATCAAGTCAAAGTTATTATCCCTAGGGTACCATAGACCGGTGTCAGGGCAACCCTTCAAATAACGAAAAATCCTTTTTACAGCTGCAAGATGTGAGGCCTTCGGGTTGACTTGATATCTGGCAAGCAGACACGTTGGGTACATTATATCTGGTCTTGATGCTGTGAGATACATAAGAGATCCGATCATCGCGCGGTAGTATGAGGGGCTAACAGCTTCACCCTTCAAGTCTGGAGTAATTCCGTGATTTTGCGGCAATGGGGTACCGATGGGCGTTGCATCAGACATCTGGAACCGGCTCAAGATGTCACCAACATATTTAGTCTGATGGATGAATATCCCAGACTCGGTTTGTTGTACTTGTAGGCCCAAAAAGAAAGTCATTTCCCCCATAGCACTCATCTCGAATTTATCCTGCATGATGCGCTCGAAATTCCTACACAAAACATCATTAGTAGAACCAAATATAATATCATCAACGTATACCTGTACCAGTAGAAGATCTCCATCTTGTTCTTTGACGAAAAGAGTACAATCGATAAGACCTCTGCGAAATCCATTCTCCAGCAGATAATTAGATAAGGTTGCGTACCAAGCTCGCGGTGCTTGATGTAGACCATAGAGAGCTTTGTTGAGCAACCAAACCCGATCGGGATGGATAGGATCTTCAAAACCTGGAGGCTGTTCGACGTACACCTCTTCTTCAACCACACCATGTAAGAATGCACTTTTCACGTCCATCTGGTATACCTTGAAGCCTTTGAATGAGGCATAAGCCAGAAAGATCCGAATTGCTTCTAGACGTGCAACAGGTGCATACACTTCGTTGTAGTCGATCCCTTCTATCTGACGAAAACCTTGAACGACTAGCCTTGCTTTGTTTCGAATAACGATTCCACGGTCATCCTTTTTGCATTTAAACACCCAACGGGTACCAATCTTCTTGTAACCAGCAGGTTTCTCTACGAGTTTCCAGACACCAAGCTTCTGGAATTGTTGCAGTTCTTCCTGCATCGCTTCAACCCATGAGTTATCTTTCAAAGCTTCTTTCCAAATTCTTGGCTCTTCCTGTGAGGCATAACACGCGAAGGACCAATCGTTTTGTTGACCAGATTCTCGGATAGCTGCATACAAGCCTGCATTGTTGTTGTTCCGCAACATGTTTCTTGTTTGAACGCCACTTTGTACATTACCGATGATGTTTTGTTGAGGATGGGTATTGTGAATCCTTGTTTCTGGATTATCTTGAACTGGAATGTTTGTACCCAGATTGTTAAGATTGAAATCAACAACCAATTCAATGCCCGGAATTGACGAAGAGGATGATGCAGTAGCTTCAGCTGTTCTAGGGGCGTCCACTGGAGGTGTACCCTCTGAAATACCATGAACTGCTGTTATTGGAGCTTCTTGATCTGCATCGAGAAATTCATCATCCTCTGAAGATTCGTTCAATTCGGTAGCATCGTGAAAATCCTCATTGTCGAGAGCATTATTGTTCACTGAAGATGGTTCTTGATTGACAATAATTGGACGAACCAACGGTGAATCTGTTGCGTTGTCACTCTCGAAGAACATCCTTGCAGCAGCATTTTCTTCAACTGCTTCAACATTGATCGAATTGAAAAAGTCATCGTACTCAAACATCCAAGGCTGACCAGGATTTTTGACTGGTAAAGTGTGCCTTTGTACTCTGACTTCAGACCATTCGTCGACCCTTTTAGTCTCTAGATTCCAGACTCTTAAGTTTGGGGTGGAATACCCAAGAAAGTATCCCTCAATGGCTCTTGCCCCAAACTTTCCATTAGGATCGATTATTGTGCACGGAGCTCCAAACGGTTCAAGATATGACAAATCTGGTTTCCGTTTGTTAATAAGCTCAAAGCAGGTCTTGTTGTGCCTTTTGACTGTAAGGACTCGGTTCAACGTATAACATGCAGAGGCCACAGCTTCAGTCCAGAAGGGAATCGGCAACTGTGACTCTACCAACATAGTCCTAGCAGTCTCGATCAATGTGCGGTTCTTACGTTCAGCGACGCCATTCTGTTGAGGAGTATATGCTGCACTAAATTCGTGAAGAATACCTTTTGAAGTGCAAAACTCCGCCATGGCATGATTTTTGAATTCAGTACCATTGTCGCTACGTATCCGCCTAACCTTCAACTTATATAGATTCTCAATCTGAATGATCAAGTTTTTGATAATACCGAAGGTTTCACTCTTATGTGCCATGAACGCCACCCAAGAAAATCTTGAATAATCATCAGTTATCACGAGGCAATATTGATCATTCCTAATACTTTTGTGCTTGACAGGGCCGAACAAATCCATGTGCAAACGTTCAAGAGGAACAGCCACCGTGTTGACTTTCTTTGTAGGGTGTCGCTTCTTCGTTTGTTTTCCTTTCTGGCACGAGACACAGATGTCTTGAAGATGAAAGTTTTTAAGAGGAACACCATTCACTAATTCATTTGACACCAAATGATTCATTTTGCGTAAGTGAATGTGACCCATTCGTCTGTGCCAAGAGATTGAGTCTTTTTCTGTGGCTTTGGAAACGAAACAAGTTGCTTGTGCAGACGTAGTAATAGCTTGGCTCATATCAAGGACATACAGATCATTTATCCTTGGAGCCGACAAGAGAATCCATTCTTTTGGAATTTTGAAGCCGGGTTTCAGCACACAACATCCATTTGCATCAAAGTGTACTGAGAACTGCTTATCACAAATTTGAGAAACACTAAGAAGATTGTGATCAAGTTGTTGTACGAAGTTGATCTTATCAAAGCTAACAACCCCGTTGGAAATCATTCCTTCACCCGTAATATATCCGCCTTTATCTCCAGCAAAAGCAACATAACCTCCTCTAATAGATTTGACGTCGTAGAGAAGCTTCATGTCGCCTGTCATGTGCCTGGATGCCCCACTATCAACAATCCAATGACTACTGATAGTTCCTCCTAGAACACCCTGCACATGAACTCACATAATTAGTTGGAGATGGGGACCTAAGCCATTGTGGTCTTGGGTCTTCCATTTTCATCAATAACAATAACTTCTATTCTTTGATGATTTGAAAATTGTGATGGTCCCCCTGAATTTTTAACCGTTTTTGGTTTCCAGGTCTGTTTTGGTTTACCAGTGTCATTCTTTAAAATTTTAACTTCATGGTTAACAGAAGTTTTTGAATTTTCTGGTTTGACAGAAACAGATGGTTTGTTAACCACATCGGTTTTAATTGCATTTTCAATTTTCTTGACCTGTTGGCGTTTCTGTTTCTTTTCCCTTTCTTTTACAAGGCGGGGATCTTGTTTTACAGAAACAGATCGTTTGCGGTCAGTTTTGTCACGGGGATCATCTTCTTTGGCTTTTAATTTATGAAGATACGGGCAATTTCGAATGATATGCCCAATTGTACCACATTCAAAACATGATCTTCGTTCAACAAACCCCGAAGTATCATGTGGTCGTCTTGCCGATGATGAAGATGAACTTTGTGATCTCGAGGTACTAGGTTTCGAACAACTTGGTTCATTCCTTTTCATCACTGTTGCTTTCTTGACAAAATCTAAGTTAGATTGATTTTCAAACGTTGCAATTTTGTCCGTTCCCTTAGACTTCACAAAGTTCACATTCTTTTTCTTCTTTTGATTCGGCTTCCTTTGAGTTTGAGTCGGTGCTTTTCCTTTTGGTTTGGTATGATTTTGCTGTTTTTGCACTGTTGGTAATTTCTGATTGCCAAATTGTTTTCTAACTTCAGCCTTTGGGATAGGAGGGCACTATGTTACTGTAATATGTGATCCTGTCTTTCCCAAAAACTTATTTGTCGAATTTTCAAAGACTTTACTGATTAAAGATTGATTAACATTTTTAATAGGAAAATCTTTGTCTGAATATATTTTATCATCACCAACAAGAGTGTACAGCAAATCCACACTCTCCGACTCTTTTGCAGATGAGGACTCAATTGCAACAGTCTTAGCGGGTTTTGCAGGAGGATCACACAGAATATGATTCTCAAGAGGTATGTCCTCTTCTTTTATCACCGCATCAGACTTTGCTGAATCAGTATCATCAGACTCATCATCAGAAGAATCAGAATCCTCACTGTATATCACAACTGGAGGAACCTGATTCGGTTCAGCAGAAGACACACATGTATCTGCTGACACATCTGAATCTGATGATACCTCTTTCTTGTATCCGAGTCCAGCTGCAAATTCCTTAACGTCTAGAGGAACAGATGGTTCAAAGAAAGTTCTATCCTCCTCGTCAGGCATGGCATCATAATTGTGTCTCACAGGTGGTGGACATTTCTTGTAGCCTATGCATGTGACATCCCGTTTCTCTTTCTGTACATCAATGATGTGATCCAACACATAGCTAGAACTCAAATAACTGTCTAGCTTAAGTTGAATCGCCTCACTTTCAGTTTTCACACAAGCCATTTCCTTTTGCATTACCTCAAGACGAGTTATATACAAATTAATGTCAGTTTGTTTTCTGGAAACCATTTTAGTTAACTCGGTTTTATCTTTCTTTAATTTTTCAATTACCGATTTAAACTCCTTTTCATGGTTTTCATAAAACATGTTGGCTTCTATGCATTTAGAAAGATCCACGGTTAATTTCTGATTGTGGATAAATGTCACATCATATTTCTCCTGCAAATCCTCGTGTTTGCTTTGCAATTCACACCACTTATCATTCAATGAAACATGTTTGTCTTGCAAGTCAAACAAACTAGCTTGTACAGCATCATGTTTGCCTTGCAACTCAGACATGTTTGCTTCTAAATCAGCACATTTAACATGCAAACTATCACAGTTATCACAGCTACCAGAAGTGGGTTCATCGACACATACCTGACTTGATGAACTGTCGACATTAGCCATAAAGGCTGAATGGAGAGAAGACGAAGAATAAGCAGCTTGATCCACCAAAATAGATCTTCTTTGAGTTTCTGCTGCAGCTTCTCCCAACAGCTCATCAATATTAGCATCGACTGACGCACTTGATGTCTCATCCACATGATCATCGCCTGAACTCGAGGATTCTTCATCTGAACTTCTACTATAACCAGAAGAGTCTTCATCCTCAGAAGAGTCACCACCATTGGCGGAAGATTCTCCACCACTGGCGTGATTTAAATCCTTGACAATTTCAGCAAAACAAGTTGTTCCATCTGGAGCATCATTTCCCAACTGGATTGACCAATCACATCCTTCATCTACTTGAACCACAAGTGCCTGGTTGGCATTAGATGGTCCTGCTTGACTCTGGTTGTTGACAGGCACCAATGTTCGCTCATTGTTCCTTCCTTGGTTCTGATTTGCCCTGTTGCCTTGACCTCTGAAAGGATTTTGGTTTCCATGTTGAGATGGTCTTGTGCATTCACGTTTGAAATGACCACGTTCACCACAATTGAAGCATTTAACAGCCTGTTTATCAAACCCATACTTGGTGTCTTTCTTGCTTTCCAAGCTGGTTCTGCCAGTTCTTTCCATGAAATCCTTTGCTCGCCTAACAGCACTGGCAAAGGCCCACTTGATGTCCATCATCTCCATCTCCTCTTTATCGATCTGCTGGTAGTCTTCTTGTGTCAGATTAATGTTACCAATCTGACCTTCCACTAATCCACAGTATGCGCTCACCAAAGTGCTTAGCAGCTCCATGTGTTCCTTTGCTACTTCCACACTAACTTTAGAAAAGCTTGAGGTGTCGAGCCGTACTGTATTTGGCTTTGACTGCTGATCAGCAGATGATGTACTTCCATAACATGCTTGCTGTTGAGGAGGAAGAGGATTCCCATACATGTCTGTTGGTCTGATAGGTTGTTGGCTTTGCTGTTGTGGCACTGGTTGAGGAACTGGATTAAGCGGATTTCCATACATGTCTGTTGTTGGAGGAGGAGTGCCATACAAGCTAGTGCTAGACACAAATGCTGTTTGAATTGGAGCGTGTGAAGAAGGTTTTGTAGAAGTGCTAGAAGTTCCATAATACATTTCAGGATTTTGTGGCACTGGAACTCTTTTCGCCTTGAGGGTTTCTTCCTGATTCTTGTTTTCCAGGAGTTGAGCAAAGTCACTGAAGTTTGTTGTATCCAAAGTGCCATTGTACTTCATGATTTCTAAGAAATTATTCCATTGAGGTGGCAGTGCATCTGCAAACTTCTTCACTATCTCTGCTGAAGTTGTTACAACCCCAATATTTGCCAATTCAGTCAGCAAATGATTAAATCGACTTGTCAAATCTCCTAAGGATTCATTCTGCATACAAGTAAAACCATCAAACTCTTTCTTTAGCAGGTCTTTTCTCAATTGACGTGTCGCTTCATTTCCTACGCCCCTTGTTTTCAATGCGTCCCACAACCTCTTCGTTGTCTTGTGACTGACAAATTGATGATAAATATCTTTACTTAACGCCTGAGTAAGAATGGCATATGCCTTCTTTTCCAAATCATAGACCTTCTTCTGATCTTCCGTAAGATCTGCAAACGTAGCAGCAGATGAAGCGGCAACCTCTATTGTTTGATCAAAATCTGTGATGAAACGCAACCACAATTCTGTATTTTGACCAAGGACGTATGTATGAAATCTATCAAACCATCCCGGATATTCACTTAAGTGCATCAACTTTGGAGGCCTATTCAAACTTCCCGTTTCACTTTCGCTTAGCAAAATGCTTTGAACACTTGGAGCTTGATTTGATACGAATGCCCATTGACCGGTAGATGTAGCATTAGCTTGCGAACCCGAATCCGGAGTCGGAGTACCAAAATACATCTCTGCATTTACCGGAATACCCCACATCGAATTCATTTTTGATCAGGAAAAAAAAGTTACACTAACCAGCCGAAGGATCTGAGATCGAAAGACACTGAAAAACACAAACTTGTTAAACTTAAACAAACTGGGATCGAAGGATCAACACTTGTTCGAAGGATCAACAGTGTTCGAAAGATCACTGTTGAGTTTCGAACAATGATTTCGAAAGATTCTCCAAACGAAGGATCCTTATCTTTCGAAAAAGAACTGTAGACCGAAAGATGTATGTTTCGAAAAGATTCCTTGAATCGAAGGATAAGTCACAGACTTCGAAGGATGCTCGAAAGATGATAATCTGTCGAACTTCCTTTGATCGAAAGATGATCTTTCGACTTCGAAGGATATCCTTCGATCTCCACTGACACAGTTGACAAACGAAGTGACAGGTTGGTGAAAAGTTGATGGGTTGGTAGAAACTTTCGGCAGAAGGCAGAAGGTATGGTCAGACCATATCTTCTGCATGCAATTTGAACAATAAAATATATTAAAAATCGAAAGATCTACCCAGAAACCAGTAACCGGAGTAGGCCGGAATTTGGCCGGAAATGACCAAACCTCTTAAAAATAAGTTTTTAAATTACCCAACCCGTTCCTTAACACACACGATAAGTTTAGAACACGTTTAAACGTCTGAAAATGCGAGAAAAACACAGAAAACGGTTGCTAAACCAAGAGAGTTTTTGTCCAAAACACTCCAAAGCTTGTATAAAACCTGGTTTTTAACAAGGAAAAGAGCCACGGCTCTGATACCACTTGTAGGTCCCTCGGAGGTTGAGGTATAACCTATTCCTTGTTATGTCTAACACACTAGCGAGTGCGGAATCCAAGCTAGCATGCAAACCGAGAAAGAACAAGCACAAACACAACACACAAGTCTTCACCGATTAACACCACTTGTATTAATACGTATGAAAGGTTCGGTTACAAGCTCAATGTTTACAAATGTGTTTTGCAAACTCTCTCTAACTCTCGTGTGTGTGTGGTCTGAACAGAATGCTCTCACACTTTCACCTCTCTATTCTGTCTGTCTATTTTTTCTGTCTCTTAGTGTCTAAAATCTAACTGAGAAGTGAACACAATGCATGGGTATATATACCCGAACACAGCATGTCTGGTCGAAGGATCAGATAGATGATCGAACGATCATCTATCGATCTGAAACAGCTCGAAGGATCAACATGTACCTCGAAGGATGACATCTTTCGAGGTCCATCAATCGAAGGCTTATCTTTCGAGCTCATCAAAGGATCTAAACTATCCTTCGATGACACATCCTTCGACCTAAACATCTTTCAACCAATGTTCTAACTGTTTGGTCAAGTCAAACCAGGAGGATGGTTGACTTGGTCAAACTTACAAGACTAACAAAGACATCGTTTGGTATCATGACAAAATACAGACAAAGTACAGACACAAGTGCACCAACATACTCAATCACTGTGTGCGATAAATCCCTACTTGAAACTTCAAACCTTTGAATTTTGATATTGTGCTTACGATTGAGATTGAGATTGTGCTTGCGAATTTCCGATTGAGGCTTGAAAGGCAGAAAACAAAACTGATGTTTTCTTTATACCAATTCAAAAGAGCTCCGACTTTGTAGTTCGCTTAGAGCCTCCAAAAACGTTGGACCCGCCCTGACCTGTAATAAATATCTAAGCAAATGTTTGCAGCTTTCATGTTCATAGAGGTTAGGTTTGTTCAAGTTAGCTAAGAAGCTAAAGTGTGTAACAAACACTTGCCTGGTAACCGACTGCAACTTGGGGAATAAGTGAATTGATGGATGGCGGTGGAAAGAAACCAGAGATAAAAGTGAAACTGGATTTTTTTTAATTACCTTTCAATGGTTCAAAATGGCGAAAGAGATTCCCGTCACCACCCTATTTTAGCACAGGAGAAGCCTAGCCGTCACAGGGGTGGAAAACGAGGAGTCAATGGCATATGAATAGAGTAATGTTGGTCCATACAACGCACGAGAGGGGTCAATAGCTATTTTGGTAATTTGAAAAAGTTGAAGTTTAAATTCTTAATTAATTTGCTAAACAAGGTTATTTTGGTGGTAATTTGAAAAAGTTGAAGTTTAAATTCTTAATTAATTTGCTAAACAAGGTTATTTTGGTGATTTACCTTGTGTTTAAGTTTAGTTTTAAAATGATGAGAATGTTGTGTTGTGTACATGTTACTAATAAATTAATGATATTGTTCACTTTTATCATATCTCCAGAAAACATATGTTTATAAGTTATTCTTTTTCGTTGGTCAATTTGTAGGGCTGGGGTGCTTTTCTTTTGTAGAAAGTTTCGGTCTTTTTTGATGATTAAAATATGAACATTAAAAATTATTTCTTAGACCATCTATGCATCTAATAAATATTCTTAAATTTGTGTTTACATATTCACGTAACATTATAAGAACATTCTTACTAATAAATTTTCTCAATTGCTCATGATATAACTGAGTGTTATTTTCTATATTAAGATTTAATCACTAAATTATTTATTTTCTATTGTAATACAATAAAACATTAAGTATTAGTCCCGAATATTTCAAATATGCTAAGGTTAATTAATTTTTTTATATATTATAGACATTCAAAATTTGATTATTAGTTTAATATATTAGTTACAGACTTGATAAAACTAGTATTTTGATTTAAAATGTTAAACTGAATAATAAATTATACAACCAAATGTTATTATTGTATTATTTTTTTGATAAAAAAGAAAGCGGCACCCGTTAATTTCTTAACAGACCCGTTGGAAATGAGATCTACCATTCGACCAACCGACATTCTGGTCTTTGGATGGGTATGAGGAAAACATGCATGTGTGGATCTAACAGGGGTTTCCCCGCTTGTGGGCTTAGGTGGTAGTGCTCTCATGGTGGGTCAGGCTGCTTCGGGTAAAGTGACCAAACATGAGAAAGCGTGCCTTGACAACCGGCACATGTTTATCCATTTTCTTTTGATACTTTTGGTTTTATGGCGCCAGAGGCTGTGGAACTACTTAGTCGAGTTCAAAGTGTCATGCATAGTAATGTTATGACCCCGAGATCTATGGACGTAGTTTTTAAAAGAATTAGTTTTGCTATTCAAAAAGAGGTAGCGACGCAGCTTGTTGCCCGTTCACCAACTATCTCGTTGTAAATTCATAACACGACTCTAAATAAATATAATAAAAATCAACTACAAGCCCAGATGCAATATTAAAAAAAGGCGGCCGCCACTTTATTCATGTTTTTTTTTAACGGCCGACAAATTTTATTAAAAGTAGCAAGATGCTACACACCAAATTTACGACGTTCTACACAAAAAAACCATACACCAAAGAACTACACGAACCACTTTATTCATGTGAAAGGATGGAATCATTTTTATTTTATTTTCCAAAAAAGCAAATAAAGACAAGGAAAATACGTACATATGATTCTTCCTTGAACTCTTGCTCAACAAGTGAACGGAGGGGATGCCTCAAACTTTCTCAAAAGTATTGACTATTGTGTTGTGGTACTCCTTTTCATTGATGTACGTATCTACATATATTATATAAAATATATACTTAAAAGTGTATTTAATATGACCATGTAATATATCAGAAACAACATGTATGAGTCATCTTAATGAAGTGCATGTACTTAGATATTGCATATATATAACTTAGTACAATAATTGTATCTAAAAGAAAAAAAAAAGTGTTAGATATTGCATATATATATTAAAATAACAGGGGACATCACGAATCATGGCTTTTCATGCATGGCTGATTATTAGATGACTCTCGAGACGTTATTGATATATTAGATGGTGAGAGGCTTCTAAGTAATTTAATGTCAATTTATTATATATGCATGAGTTAATGACTTTGTATTAAATTTTTTTTTTTAATGGCTAAAGTTGCATACTATGGGGATTGGAGGTTTTTTTTTTTTGAACGGCTCTCGAGCACTTTCGGGGCACCTATTGGACCAAATGGAGTACTTCAAGAGTAACCCGAGTCCACCACCAATTCCGGGGAAAACCCAGTAACCCACCAGCCTGTAGGCACGATAGTGAAATTACCCGCAAAACCCGTTTGGCTCAAGGATCGAACCTAGGTTTCTCCGGGTCTCCTATCATTGTCCAACAGTGTCTCACGTTGCACCAAGTGGGAGTTGAAGCTGCATCTCACAAGAGAAATGCAAGTCTTTCACCACTTGATCTAGAGATCATTGGCGGGGATTGAAGTATTAAACCATTAATCTCCTACTATCCTACTCATCAATACCAGTGGGTTATTTGTATGTGGATGACTTTGTATTTAATAAATCTAAGTTTACAGAATTGTTGGTTTAACTCATAAGCTTATATATAATCACTGCTTGGTTCACTATATTGTTGTAAACAAGCTTGTTAATAACTTATTAGACGGTGTTCTATTTGAAATGGGTTTTAAGACGGTGTGAAATGGGTTTTAAGACGGTGTTTTCAACACCGTCTTAAACCCCACTGGTTTAAAATCAACTCTTATTAGACGGTGTTCTATTTGAACACCGGCTTAAAATCAACTCGTATTAGACGGTGTTCCATTTGAACATCAACTCTTATTAGGCGGTGTTCTATTTGAACACCGGCTTAAACTTTGTGAACCCCGTCTTTTAATATCAAAACATTTATAGGTGAACCCCGTCTTTTAATACCATTTTAACACCGTCTTATAATGTGCTGAAAAAAAAAAATACATTTACTGAATACGTATTTCCCAAAAATACATTTGCTGGAAAAAAAAATACATCAACCTTATATACACCAATGGAACATTTTCAAATCAAACCAAAACAATACACATTCAAATCCAAAATAAACCCGTAGACATCCAATTCGGAAATAAACCCGTCAAATTACAATCATTTGTGAATACATAACAAACTACACATAAGCTAAACTAACGGAATACCTAACTCGCTAAAAAACTTCGGCATCAACGTCATCAACAAAACATCTATTTCATTATCCGTAGCCTCTCTCGTGTCGTGCCACATCTAAAATAAAAGTAGATAGAAAGAGTTATTATAAATATTATAGAATAAATCTAAAGGCAAAGAGAAAAACCGATAACATCGGCAATAAAGCTATGTATATATTTACATGTTATATACATCTAAACCTTCTAAGTTTAAAAAAAAATAAACAGTTAAGTAACAAATTGATAAACAAGTATATTTTACTTACTTCATCGGGAAATTGGTTTTGATACAAATTGACAAAGTCAAACATATGTTGGAGAACCATGTAGCCGCATTCCCATCCACCATTTTGTTGCTTACACTGTAATAAATTAACAAATTATTATTTAAAAGTAACGAAATTCAAACAATTTAGAAATAGCAAACGCACATACATCGACCATTGTGTAGTTGAACTCGGATCCTAAGGCGGTAGGAATTAGGCTTGAAAGACGATAATTAGAAGCATTCTTTTCGCCTCTCATCTTTGTTGAATCCAAAATATATACATGTCCTATGTGTTGGGCAATGATGAACAAAGACCAATGGTCGCTACAAAATTAGCGTTATAGAATAGTTAGGTGAATCATAGTACTAAAATAAAAGCAAGTTAACTAAAAATAACTTACTCAGCCAAATACGGTGCAAGAATGAAATCTTTATCGACATGATGAGTCGCTAAACTGAAAATGTGATCTTCAACCTCTCTAGGATTTCTTTTGCACATATCACCTGTGATTGCGTTCACATTTAAAAAGGCGCATCGGTTGCCTTTTTTAGCCTCTGACTCCTTATAAAAGTACCTTAAAACAAGAATAAAATATATGATAAAACTTAATAAATTCAGGATACATATAATCAATAGTTCTCCACTGAGGTGAATCTGCCACATGTCTTAATTTCCCATCATTTATACGGTCATCTGAATGCCAACGCAATAATTTTGATTATTTCTCGTTTGCAAATAATCGTTTCAGTCTCGGTATAATAGGAAGATACCACAACACTTTAGCCGGTGGTCCATTTTTCGTCACATCATCGTCAACTTCATCTGTTTCGATTTTACGCTTATACCTTGACGCGCCACAGTTAAAGCACGTATGATCATTTTTGAACTCATTTCTATACAACATACAATCATTTGGACATGCATGTATTCTTTCAACTTCTAATCCCATCGGGCACATCATTTTTTTTGCTTGGTATAACGAAAGTGGTAACTCATTGCCTTCTGGAAGCATGTCATTTAATAACACCAATAGATCTGTGAAACTCTTATCACTCCATCCGTGTGTTGACTTTAAGGTAGACAATCTCAAAACAGCACGAAGTTTTGAATATTTCTTACAACCAACATATAATTGTTTTTCCTCATCTTCAAGTAATTTTCTTAATTTTTCATGCTCATCATCACCATATTAGTCTCTAAATCATTGTACATGTCATTAAAATCGTCATTGTCATCATTTAAAGCGGCATTTTCATGATCAATATATTCTTCATTATTATCCTCTTTCTCATTGTCTATATTGAAAGACGATGTACTACGGTTAACAAGCGATTCCCCATGCTTTGACCAACAAGTATATCCAGGCATAAAACCATATCTGAATAAATGAAAGTTTATTTCTTTAATGTCATTTTTTTGAAAATTTGTACACGATGCACATGGACAAAATATCAATCGATCTCCTATATTCACCCGATGAGCTTCGGCGGCCTTAAGAAAACTTTAAACACCCATAATATATATTGCATCCGTACGACTTCTATGGTTCATCCAATCTTCACGATCCTCCATCTGAAAATTAAAATAAATAAATAAATAAATAAATAATGATGGGAGCGTATGCGTATGATGTAAATTGATCCTCTAAGGCGGTGAATCCTAACCGACTTTTTGAATATTCCATCTCATAAGTATACATTTTAACGAGACGACATTTAAGAAAAAAATCGGCAGCATTTCCCCTTAACTCCCCAAGTATGCATAAAACCGCAAACCCGTAGGAGTAGAGGAAATACCAACCGATCTTTTCTTAAATGACGTTTCGTTAAAATGTATACATATCCTAAATGAGATAGAATATTCAAAAAGCAGTCCCAAAACGGGACAATCCAAAATTTATCTCTATTAGATAAATTTTAGACGGGTAATTCTAAAGGGTTATCTAAATCTATATTTATACACCTATATGTAAATGTAAATATAAATAACATCTATATGTTAATAAAAATATAAATAACATCTAATTGTTATTGAATAACCATCACAAATTTATAAATATGATTATCATCAATAAATGAAATAATAGAGTGCGGTTATGATGACAAAGAAAAGATGAATGCAAAAGGTTCTTGTCTATCAAGCTCTTCATACTCATACTTCATGAGAATCATTAAAAACATATTACAACAAGGTTAAAACTTAAACATACTATATTCCCCCTATCTATATTTTTGATGTTCAGGACTGTTTGGAGTTGTTCAAAACTATCGATGGCAACAAGACCAGAAAGATCTTTCAAGGTATTATTATAGTGACTTTATGGTGCATATGGACGAGTCGGAATGACAGGCTATTTAATGGAAGAGTGTGAAGGCTAGGGATATTGTGGCAAATGTTAAGTCGAAGTCATTTTTTTGGTTAAAACATAGGGCGAGGTTTAAATCTATATATTATGGATTGAGTGATGTAAATACCCTATGTATAAGCTTTAGTGGCTTGGCTCCTGTCCCCGTTTTGAGGTCTGATTTTGAACGTTTTTAATGAAGTTGAATGTTCAAAAAAACCCAAAAAAAAGTCATTATCACTTTGGATAGATGGATTACTTAGTCAAACTAGAATGGTCAATTTTCTCAAAGTTGCTTGATCTTGTACACGAAAACAAACAAACGTTATATAAAGTCAACTATCAATTACTCAACAACAATCATTCATCCTAATTAACGTTAAATACAAAGATTCAGGGGCCAAAATAATTATAAAAAAAACAACCCAGAAATATATACACAAAAGTGGAAATACATCCAAAGAAAATCAACAAAATAACCTATATGATGTCTCTATGAATATTAATATCAAAGCATAATAAAGACAAATATTTCCACTTTAATCCAACAAAACAATTTTTTCCCTATACAATATACAATTTACTAGTGATTTATCAAAACAAAGCAAGAAAAAATCAAATTTGAATTTTTAACAAGAAAACATATAATTAAACATGATATAACTACTATTTATAAAACTAAAAAACATTAAATAACATATGTAAAAAGAAAAAAAAACTAACCTTAAAACTTTCTAAGGTTGTTAATGGTGAAGAAGATGAAGAAGATGAAGTTGTTACGAGGAAGATGAAAGGAAAGAGATAAGGTTTTGGTGGTTGTAATGTGGTCGATCTTTTTTCAGTTTTTAAGACGGTGTTTACAGACAACACCGTCTAAAGGTTGAGAAATTAGTTTATAAGATGGTGTTTAAGCATTAGACGGGGTTCTTGAATATTTATAAGACGGTGTTCAGAGACAACACTGTCTAAAGGTTGGAGAAATTAGTATAAGACGGTGTTTAAGCATTAGACGGTGTTCTTCTGAATTTTATTGAATATTTTTTTAAAAAGAGCTCAACGTTCATATTGGTATTGGTTTTAAGACGGTGTTATTTCTTTAACACCGTCTAAAACAAATCCTTAACACCGTCTGATGCTACATTTTGTAGTAGTGTCACCACTTGATCTAGAGATCATTGGCGGGGATTGAAGTATTAAACCATTAATCTCCTACTATCCTACTCATCAATACCAGTGGGTTATTTCTATGTGGATGACTTTGTATTTAATAAATCTAAGTGTTGATGCAACAAATAATAGACCAAAGATAGTAGCGATATCTCCGGGGTAAAAGGGTTCAAGGTTTCGATTAGCCAAACGCAGGTCATGGGGTCCCCCCACGTTTGTAGCACGTGGAGGCGGATCACTTTGTTATTATTCACTTTGAATTCTGGATTGAAGGGTTCAACCCAGAATGTCTATGTTAAGTGAGATAATATTGTAGTGAGCCGAGAATAGAACAAGCATGGAGCAAGTTCTAGAGAGGAGAAGTAAGATCAGAGATCAAGGGTGATCTGAGTTGATCTGGAATGGCTGGAATAGATGGCAAGAGGCTGTTATTTATAGGGAAAGAATCTTCTATAAGAGGAAGCCTTTGACCAGTGATCCGTGGCTACAGTGAGGGACTTGCCCATTTGGGGGTTGAAGGGTTTAGACCTGCGGACAAAAGGGTGTTCTCTGTGCACATGTTCTGTCTGTGTAGAAATGGTTCAGACGTTAAGTGTTGATGTGACCGGACACTGTGCTTGTCCTTTTTACTGTTCTCCTGAGTTTGCGCGTATTGAACCTCTCAACCTTTTAACCTTTTAAGCTATTATGTATATTAGTCATTTTATTGAGATTTAGGCTACCCCCGTCATCAGCCCCCCAAGTCAGAGGTGTTTGGGATGTAAGCTCAAATGCTTCTGACTTTTGTACACGATTTTTATTGCTTAAAGGCTTCAAGGCTTGAAAGGTTATCAAGCGTCTAAGTTATTTGGATTTGAATTTTGAAATGACAGTTAATGTGATGGATGGCATTTTTTTTTTTTTTTTGCCTTTTGCGTAATAATAATTGCCTAGACTTCACTTTCTTTTTTCTTTCGATCGTCTCTCCTGGGTGCTAGCAAAGATATGTATGTGAGTTATTCTTGTCTCACTAGAGGAAGTTGAGGCTTTTTGTAAATAATGGGGGATCGATCTAAAGTTTAATCCGGTGGCTCTGGGTTTAGACAGATCGATCGATCAGTGTCCCGCTGGTTCGATTGCTCTTTATTGTTGTCATTTCAAGTTTTCCAACTTGTGTCATCCATTTTCAGTCTTTGCTCTAAATATTTTAGAGTATTATCGTGTGTCGTTTGTTCAGTTGCGTCCTCAAGGTCTTGCTGGGATTTTACATTTTGAGGTTTTATGATAGGGTATGACCCATCGTTGTTGTTCCGATGTTTCTTCCGTTTGACCAAGAACGACGATTGGGTCACGTTTGAGATATCCCAAGTTGAGGTTTGTTTGACTTCCTCAATGGTTACTACCTTTGGTTCTTGGAAGGACCGATTTTTCTGGATTTCAGAGTCCATTGTTCCCTTCGAGTTGATGCTGTGTTAGACAAGCTTGAGCCATTTGAGTCCTAACTAGATAGTTTGTTGTTAAAAGCCATTAGGAAGTGTCCTTCAAGGCTTCGTCCCTTTCCTGAACACTTTTTAGTGTTGATGGGTGTGAGCACCTTGTGGGACAGGCCGGATCGTGACCCTGTGCTCATGAGGTATGATCAGGGTATGATGTTTTGCCTTATGCTCTATCAAGAGTGATGATACCTCTGATGTTGTGTTTGGGGATGCTGAGGCCACCCCCGGTGAAGATGTGGTTGCCAGAGGTGCTGAACACAGGTTCGAGGGTTCAGGTTATGTGAACCTTCCAAATGTCAAAGGTTTCACCAAAGTTGTTGCTTCCAAAGTCTCTACTCGTCGTTCGAGCTGCTGTTTGATAAAGACTGCTGACCAACCATCGGCTTCTGAGCCGGTGGAACTAAGTAATGACATAGAGGCTTCAGATGATTTAGAAGTTGGGGTTGGGGAAAATCAAAAAGGACAAGGGACGGCCCTTGGTGGTTTGGCGGGTAAAAAGGTTGTGAGCTTGAAGGGTTCCGGGAAGGGTGGTGAAGGTTCCACCAATGTTAATCCAGGGGAGGTTTATGTGCCGGATTGGAAGGTCACAGTTGGTGACAGCTTCAAGCCTTCATCCGTTTGTGAGGATGTTCTTACCCACTTTGATTCTCCTATTGTTCGAGGTTCTTACTCATCTATGGATGATGACCTGATGATTTTGAAAAATGGTAATGGGTGCTTATAACCTTGTTGCCTTGCTTCCAGAGGGTTTATCCTGATTTCGCAAGAGGATCTGAGAATATGATGTCTTCTCGAAGAAGAGGGATGAGATGAATGCTTCACTAGCTACTCTAAAGAAGGAGGCAGAGGGTTATGCTGGGAGGGAGAAAAGCTGATGTTGAGGATTAATGAGCTTTCTTCCCAGCACAAGACTGATATGGTTGAGTTGGAAAAACGCTTGGAGGCTGACAAGGTTTAAGTCAGGGTCGATAAGGCTGCCTTGGAGGTTTAGAAAAAGAGCCTTCTTAGAGGAGAAAGAAGGGTTAAAGGCTTCATTTGCCCAGGAAACTAGTGATAATAAATGGCTCATTGAGGATGGATTCCAGCAAGTGGTTACTTATCTTCTCCATTCGCCAGAGTTCAAAAAAGTCTTGGGTGATGTGTACATCGAGCTTCTTGTTTATGGGAGACACCAAGGTTTGTTTGCTGGTTACAAATATTTGTGAACCTAGGAAGCCTTACAAAAAATCTTTCTCTTTTTCAACACAAAGCCTTCAAAGTATTATGGGAACAGTTTTTAAGATAGAGCATTTGATTTACTCTTATGTGGGTGAAGTCTCCGAGTGTTTTGGTAAACCTTTGCCTGTCTTGCAGGAGCTAAAACCCAAGGGCCTTAATGAGGCTGTTTGTAACGAAGTGTTGAAGTCCCTCTCGAAGAAACGTCCTTGCTTTGGAGATAGCGAGGAAACTTGTTCTGAAGGTGGTGAGGGCTCAAAGGGTTCAAGCCTTGAAGCCTCCGAGGCAACGGGTGCAGCAGGGAGGAAAAAGAGGAAGGCTAAAAAGACCCCAGATGATGGAGGTTCGAAGAAGGATGATGCAGCAAAGTCTACCATCCCTGACGTTGCTAAGTGAAGAAGAGGCCTTAATTCATAGCTTTCTTAGCATGTCGAACAATGTTATGGGTTGTTTGTTTGAACATCTTTTTATTTTAAAGGAACCGTCTAGATCCCTTGGTGGTTAAAGCCTTGGAGGCTTGTGGACAATGTTTTATGTTTTATGGCCAGTATGGCCCTTGCTATCTTTAACTTATCTTGCTATGTTGTTCTATTTATTCCCTTGCATTTTCATTGATTTTGCATGTTGTCTTTCTTTTGGGTGGTGCATCTTATGTTATTTATACCTTAAAGGGTTCAGTGCTGCAGTCACTTAGCCTTAGGATATTTTTAACAAGAAGATACAACCTCTATCCTATATATGACATTCACTTAGAGTCTTTTGGTTCGTAAGCCAATGTTGGGGCTTAAGGAACATTTGGTGTAGGTTGTTCAAACCCGTCTATGAGACATGATTTTTAAGATTTCTATGAGTCTCATGGAGTTGTATTGATTTAGGAACTCACCCCTTATATAGGGCCATTCAACCCTTGAACCTATTGAGCGATGTGGCCTGGGAGCTCATCCCCTTACATGGCCCTTCCCATGGAGTTTCTTGCTAGGTTCTCAACCTGATTATAGGATAGAAAGATAAATTCATTGTTCATTCATTTCAAAGTACTTTGATTACCAGGGGAATAGAACAACTTTTTGGAACTATTTGTAACACGTTTTGGTTAAACATGGAACATTTTAAGGTTTTTGCCATTCCAATGGCGGGGAAGCTTTTTGCCTTGCGGGCCTGCCAGCTTGTATGATCCCCCTTTGTGGGCTTTAAGGATATTGTATGGCCCTTCCTACTTAGGGCCAAGCTTTCCTTGGCTTTCTTTCTTACAGGCCTTATTATTTCGAAGCACAAGGTCCCCAGGCTTGAAGCGTTCATGCTTCACCCGTGTATTGTAATACAATTCCATGTTTTGCTTGTACCTTGCTTTTTGTATGGCTGCTTGATCACGAGCCTGTACGAGGAGTTCTAAATTCAATATCGTATCTTTCTTATTTGGCTCGGGGTCAATGTTAATTGTTCTTTGTGTTGTTACTCCGATTTCAGCTAGAATTACAGCCTCTGATCCAAACACTAGGCTGTAGGGTGTTTTCTTGTGGCTCGTTTTCTCGGTTGTTCAAATTTCCAATAGCACATTGGGAAGCTATTCGAGCCAGTTGTTGTCGTACCTTCCCAATCGATATTTAATCCTTTCAACAATGTTGTTGTTTGTCCTATTAACTTGGCCGTTGGATTGTGGATGAGCTACCGAGCTGAATACTTGGGTTATTTTGAACTCCTTACACCAGGAGCTAGAAGACTTCTCGGCAAACTACTTCCCGTTATTCGTGACTAGTACCCCTGGAGCCCAAAACGACAGATTATGTTTTCGTAAACGAAATCAATGAACTGTTTCCCTGAGATTTTTGCCAATAGTTTTACTTTTGGCCACTTGGTGAAGTAGTTCATGGCTACCAATAAGAGCTTGACTCCTCATTTGGCTAGTGGGGATGGACCAACGATGTTGATTCTTTACTTGTGAAATAGCCAAGCCGAGGAGATGGGAACGGGGTCATGTTTGAGGCTTTTGGGTACCGGAGCATGTAACTGACAAGCTTCATACTTTCGCAATTGTTCGGAGGTATCTCGATGCATGGAAGGCCAAAAGTGTTCGAGGTTCATCAACTTTGACACTACCGATTTTGGGCCACAATGAGCTCCATATATCCCTTCGTGAACCTCTTTGATCAGATATTGGCTTTGTTCTGGGCCAACGCATCGAAGTAGTGGTGCAAGGTATCCTTTTTGTAAAGGATATCTCCTTGTAACACATATTGCCTTGACTTGATACGAACCCTTTTAGCCTTAGTCTGGTCATTAGGTAATTCACCATTTTGAGGAACCTTTCAATGGGAGTCATCCAATTTGGCCCTTTTTTAGTGATCACATCTTGAACCTCAAGTTTTTGGATGGATGAGGTTTTTTAATACCCCAACTAGTACCTTCTTGGTGAGGTGGGCAAACGTAAGAGATGCAAGCTTGCTTAGTGCATCAGCTCTCTTGTTTTGAGATCTTGGAATTTATTTGATGGCACATGTTTGAAATGCGTTCATCAATTCCTTTGATTTCTCCCGGTACTTATTCATGTTGGGTTCTTTTTCTATGTAGTTGTTATTGTCTTAGCTTGAGAGATTCTGTGAGGACTTGAAGCTTTTGAACCTCCTTTTCTATGGCTATGTAGTTGTCACTTACTTGGTATGAAACAAGCAACGAGTCTGTGAAGATTTGAAGCCTTTTGACACCCATATTTTGCAAGCTTGAGCCCAGCAATCAATGCTTCATACTCAGCTTTGTTGTTTGTAGTATGAAATTCAAGACGAAGGGCATACGTGAATTAC
The DNA here is from genome assembly GCA_030545235.1 of Helianthus tuberosus. NCBI lineage: Eukaryota > Viridiplantae > Streptophyta > Magnoliopsida > Asterales > Asteraceae > Helianthus > Helianthus tuberosus. The sequence goes on from CM060367.1 coordinate 10,243,440, forward strand.
AATTCGTTAGGATCAATTAGAACTAGCCCTGCTCCTAACCCTTCAATGCTGGAAGCTTCGTCGGTAAAGAGCTTCCAGGTATCAGGGTTGGAGGGTTCAGCTGCAGTTGTATTAACTTCTGTTGTGGCTTCTTTAGGGACTTACAAGATGAAGTCAGCCAAGATTTGAGCTTTGACAACTTTTCTCAGGACATAGGTGATTTTGTGTTCACCTAGTTTCACAACTCATTTGGCTAATCGTCCGAAATTTTCTTGTTTTTCAAGCACATTCTTAATTGGTTAGTCAATGATCACTTGTATCGGGTGTGACTGAAAGTACCTTCGAAGCCTTCTAGCCGTTTGGGCTAGGGCTAGAGCAAGTTTTTTTTTTCAAAGAAGAATATTTGATTTCTGCTAATTTTGAAGTTTTGAAAAAGTAAACGGGTATCTGAACTTTGTTTCGTTCAATGATTAGAGCCATACTTATGGTATTTTCAGCAATCGAAAGGTAGATAGGGGCCGTTTCTCCTGTTTCTGGAGCCGAAATGGCTGGGAGTGAAGCTAAGTTTTGCTTCATTTGGTTGAAGGCTTCCTTTTGAGGTAAAACACTTCAAAGCTGTAAGCTTTCCATTGAAAGTCTTTCTTGTTAGCACATCCTTTGAGGGTTGGCTTTTATGCTTTGTTTCCCCATGATGTGCCCTAGAAACGAGCACTTGACTGGATTAAGCTTTCATGTTTATCTTTCTCGAGGTTTGGAAGGTTTCTTGTATGTCATTGAGCATTTGGTATTCCGTTTTGCTCTTGATCATCAAATCTTCAACATAAGCTTCTATGTTCTTGCCAGTTTGTTCGGTAAACGCTTTGTCAACCAGGCGTTGATAAGTGGCACCTGCGTTTCTTAAAACAAAAGGCATTTTTTGGTAGAAAAATATACCTTTATCAGTGTGTAATGCGGTTTTTTATTCGTCTTCTTCTTTCATTAGGATCTGATGGTAACCCTTTTAGGTGTCAAGAAAACACGAGAAGCCCGTGAGTGAGTTAACCTTGAGGTCTATCCAGGGCAGCGGGTAGCAATCCTTTGGGCGTGCTTTGTTCAAGTCTTTAAAATCGATATACATCCTCCAATACTTGTCGGGTTTTTAAACCATTATCGGATTGGCCACCCATGATTGATACTTGACCTCTCGAAGGGTTCCGGCTAGAACAAGCTTTTCCATCTTTTGGCATTCTGCAAGGCTTATTTTAGGGGCTTGACTCCGTTTCTTTTGTATAATGGGCTTAACATCAGGTGGGATCCATAACTCATGTTTCAACAATGCTACGAGGGATGTCGGTCATATCTTCGGGGCATCAAGCAAATACATAGTGCAAGAGCAGCTTTTCAAGGTATGAGAGGGTTTCATTGTAAAGGTTAGTGTTTACCCTTATCCCCTGTTGACGATATTTTGGGTTTATGTTCAACCCTTGTTCATCGTCTTCGTCCTTTCTTGAGCTTTCCCCTTCAACCACAAAAGCTTCTTGGGTAGGTTGAAGGGTTGCGATCCCTTTTTCAGTGGGAAACTTCACAGTGCCTTGACCAACTAAAACTGTCATTCCGAACACACCTTGCCCTGGCCTTCCTATGATGATATCATAGTTGGAAGGGATATTGATCACCGCAAAAGTGAGTTGTTCGGTTCGTTACTTTGTTCTCTCGTTGAACAAACATAATGGGTTATTTGGCCTAAAGGCTTGATAGGTATGTCTGCGATACCTTCAGACTGTTGAAGCTTTGAACGCTCATCGTCGCTGAGAGGATTAAAGCGTTTCAAGCTTTTCATCAGCTGAGAGGGTTAAAGCATTTCTCAAGCATGATTTTGGAGGATTCAGACTGTTGAAGCTTTGAACGCTCATCATCGCTGAGAGGGTTAAAGCAATTCAAGCTTTTCATCAGCTGAGAGGGTTAAAGCATTTCTTAAGCATGATTTTGGAGGATTAAGACTGTTGAAGCTTTGAACGCTCATCGTCGCTGAGAGGGTTAAAGCGTTTCAAGCTTTTCATCAGCTGAGAGGGTTAAAGCTTTGTTTTCAAGGTCGACCATGTTCACTTCCTACTTTTATTCTTCAACCATTTTGTCCTTGACCCCTTTAACCAAGTGAGCCAGTTCGGACTTGACGGCTTTTTCGATCCTCTTTTTGGGTTGGAAGCAATTATTGGTATGGTGACCTTTCTATTCGTGAAACTCACAATACTGGCTTGATTTTTCCAATCTTTTGTTTTTTGGCAAAGGTTGAGGAGGGCGGAAGCTGTGTTTTACCTCTTCGGTTGCCAAGATCTCTTATGTAGCCTTGGTTAAGGCTGTAAAGTTTATGGTTTTTTCTTGGCTTGGAGGGTTTCGGCCTTCAGGCCTTCTAGAATCCGAACCTTTGAACTGTTTGTCATAAGAGCCATACTGGAAGCTCCAGTTAAGAGTCTTTTATTTTGTTCTTTGATGTCTACAGCTTATTCTCCTCGAATGTGGGCTTCAGCCCTTTCGAGTGTTTCTTCAAGGGTTTTGGGCAGGCATTTATTGAAGTCTTCTGTGAGATATTTGGAATTTATAGCATTCATGAACCCTGCAACCCTAATCTTTTCATCGGTGTAAGTTAAACCTTCCTTCTTGTAACTTTCGATGAAGTCTCTGAGACTTTCATCATCACGTTGTTTGATCTGGAAGATTATCGTGGCGTCCTTAACATACCCATGTTTTTATAGGAACTTTTGCTAAGATCGTCAAAGGTCTGAACGCTTCGTCCAGGAAGGTCATTGAACCATATGCGCGAAGACCCTTCAAGGGTTTACCTGAACATGAGACAACATTCGGAGTTGGGTCATTTTTCAACTCTTGCAGTCCCGACGAAGATTTGGAGGTAGTCTTCAGTACCGTAATAGCATCTTTATCTGGGTTTGAAACTCGTACTCAACAATTTGTCGGGAGAAGCAAGACAAGTTGTTGGGCTTGTAAGGTTTTGAGAGGTATTTTACTACCCTTGAAGCTGGGTTACCGCTTGTGGTACCCTGGTGAGTGTTTGGCACTTGGTTGATGAAATTAAGGTTAAAGCCTTGAAGGCTTTCTGTGTCATCATCCAGCTTTCACGTGCTGCAAAGGAAATTGTGCCATCATCTGTGTCATCAGCTAGGGCATAAGGTTAAATCCTTAAAGGCTTTCTGAAGCCATTATCTGTGTCATAAGGTTAAAGCCTTAAAGGCTTACTGTATAAGGCATTCCCATGGATGTGCTCATGACCGCACCTTCGAGCCAAAGGCAGGGTGGCCATAGCTTGTTTTCATGAAGTAGCGATGGGAGGGGGAACACTTGAAGCTGGTGACTGCCATAATTGATCAAGAGTGGTTTTATGCCCCATAGGTGTACCGGTTGTAACGGGTTGGGAGGTAAATAAGGGAAAAACGGTTGGACTTGGCCTCCCCAAAAGCGAAAGGGCTTGAGTGGTTGGTCTGTCACACTAGGACCAGCTTCAAGGTAAGATGTGGCTGAACGTGAGCTGCTAAAAGGAAGAGATGGACGCCCAGGTGATAATGAGGGTTTAGACTCCTCATAATTTAGTCTTATTCTCACCCTTTTTCCCTTTCTAAGCTCACATGCTAGTTGAGAAGAAATCTCAGTTGTAAGAAATTTCTAGCTAGTCACTCGGGTGTTAGATCTATGCGTTCCGGTGTATGCATTACATCGATTTGAGTATGTGTAACCCCTGACCGAGATGGGGTTGGTGTTTGAAAAGAAGTGAACTCCGGGAACATATCCCGGTGGAGTACTTCCGGGAGTAGAAAGAGGTGTAGATAGGACCGGTGAGATCCGACCCGAATTTGGTGTTAAATCGGTGTTGTTAGGCACCTGATTTACCTGACCGAGAGACTCGCTTTCAGACATGATGTAAAGAGAAAATGGAGCTACACAACTGGTCTTTAAGATAAAGTAAGCGGCGTAGCCCCACGGTGGGCGCCAACTTGTTGATGCAACAAATAATAGACCAAAGATAGTAGCGATATCTCCGGGGTAAAAGGGTTCAAGGTTTCGATTAGCCTAACGCAGGTCATGGGGTCCCCCCACGTTTGTAGCACGTGGAGGCGGATCACTTTGTTATTATTCACTTTGAATTCTGGATTGAAGGGTTCAACCCAGAATGTCTATGTTAAGTGAGATAATATTGTAGTGAGCCGAGAATAGAACAAGCATGGAGCAAGTTCTAGAGAGGAGAAGTAAGATCAGAGATCAAGGGTGATCTGAGTTGATCTGGAATGGCTGGAATAGATGGCAAGAGGCTGTTATTTATAGGGAAAGAATCTTCTATAAGAGGAAGCCTTTGACCAGTGATCCGTGGCTACAGTGAGGGACTTGCCCATTTGGGGGTTGAAGGGTTTAGACCTGCGGACAAAAGGGTGTTCTCTGTGCACATGTTCTGTCTGTGCAGAAATGGTTCAGACGTTAAGTGTTGATGTGACCGGACACTGTGCTTGTCCTTTTTACTGTTCTCCTGAGTTTGCGCGTATTGAACCTCTCAACCTTTTAACCTTTTAAGCTATTATGTATATTAGTCATTTTATTGAGATTTAGGCTACCCCCGTCATCACTAAGTTTACAGAATTGTTGGTTTAACTCATAAGCTTATATATAATCACTGCTTGGTTCACTATATTGTTGTATAACAAGCTTGTTAATAACTTATATGAAAAAATAGAGTAAAAATAACTTTGATGTATGCAAATAAGTATATGTTTCATAAAGAGTTTTAGAAAATGTAGTACCGTAGGTGTTCTTCACTATCTAGTGTAAGACTCAATCCGAGATTGCTTATTTCTTGGCTTTTCCGGAGTCCTATAATTATAGACACTTATTTGATATCTTCGTGACACTAGTTCTCGTGACTTAACAGTTGACGTTCTTCCAGTATTTCCCTTCATGCTTATGTTGACTAGGTTGTGACGCGAACTGAACCCAACAGGGACGGAACTAGTTTTATAAGAAGGGTAGCACGGGCTACGGCTCAATCCCGTATTCGTAGTGTATTTTTTTCGATTTTATATAAGAATACCCTAAACAAATACGAGAATACCCCAAAAAAATATAAAATTTGATATTATTAAAATCCAATTTTTTATAAGCCAAAACCATTTACAACCCAAAACTTGTAGAATAATCAAGCCCATATGATAAAGTAAGCCCAAATTAACAATAATATAACTGAAAGGAGACCCAATTAGTAAATGACAAAACTTAGCCCAATACCCAGAACAATAAAATAAACCTTTTGATTATGAGCGGCAATTGGAAAGTGGAAACCAAACGTCGAACAAGAATGATAATATTCAAGAAAATGATGGCATTGATGCAAGTTTGAATGCTTCAAATGATAATATGCAAGAAAATGTTGATAATGGTCCAAGTAATCCTACAACTTCAATTCCTACAACACGAGATATTATCGATTTGAATGATCCTCCTTTGGATCTTATGATAGGCCACATATTGCTAGTTACCACCCTAATCAAATAAATGACATAAGAAGGGCATATCTTGTTAAAAGGGTTTTTCAACCGCGAAGTCATGTATTTATTTTACTTTATTTATTATCGTCTTTCATTATTGTATGATTGCCCGGTAAAAAAAAATTGGGATACCCCTAAATTAATGGGCTAGCTCCGCCACTGGAACCCAGTGACGGATCCAGAAACTTTTTTCAGTGGGTTCGTTTTGATAGATTCTTACTATTTTTTCCAAATCCTACAAAGTTCTCACTATTTTTTTTCAAACCGAGTGAGTTCATGTGAACTCACAAAACAGGGCTGGATCTGCCACTGACAGAACCGTTTTGTAATCAAATGATCCAAAAAAAATAAATAGGAGCTTGGAAAGAATTTAGAGATTTAAAAGAGACTCAATTCATCATTTGCTTTCGTACCAAACTCAAAAGAACTAGTGGCTTATAAACATATGATATATGCAGAAAGATATAAATTAACTAATCATTATTCCCCTACTTGGAATTAACTGACAACTCATCATACATGAAACAACTTCACACTGATACCGGGGAGATTTGCATGGCATTGTGGGTGTGCATGGTGAACGTAGAGTGACCAAAATTGAAGCACGTATCATTTCCGTACCATTGAAAACGTCCTTGTCGTCAAGGATGGAAGAAAACTCCACAGGGGCCGTCACTCAGTCTACTTAGAGGCATTGCGGGTGTGAATGGTGAACGTGGAGTGACCTCGATTGAAGCACGTTTCATTCCCACACCGTTGAAAACATCCTAGTTCTCAAGGATGGAAAAAGACTCCACAGGGGCCGTCACTCAGTCCACTTAGTGGCATTCGGAAATATGACGCATGAGAGGGGTCAATAGCTATTTTGGTAATTTGAAAGTTCAAATTCTTAATTAATTTGCTAAACGAGATTGAGACGAAAACATCGTAGTGAGACGAAAACATTGGGTGTAACATGTATCAACTATCAAAATTCACAATACGTACAATCAAACATATTCAATCACTCAATCTATCAAACATGCTATTTGTTATGCTTAGGTTGTTTATATTAGAATACTTTCATGCACTCTATTTGTCATTAACTTAGCTAGACCACCTTAACAACTATAGCGCGATAGGAGTAGCACACCACCCGTCGGGGTATTGTTAACATATTTTACGGTCTTGATCACTTCGGTGTTGAGGGACGCACGTTATACTTTACGGTCTCGTTCACTTCGGTGACGAGTGATGCACATTATTCTAGTGGACACTCGGGTTTGGCTTATAGTTATGCATTGTAGCATAAACTTAGTATATAAATTGCCATTTGGATTTAAGGCAATCTTTTATGCTTATGCTATGTATTCAAACTTGCATACTCGTCAATTTTTGTTGATTTTATTTTAACACATGTTGCAGGAAACGTATCTTGGCGCTTGAAGAAATCCATTTAGGATGGATTTAGCAACACGCTTAAATTCTTATTCGTAATCTTATTGATGTAATTGTTTAAGTTGCAAATGTTGTACTTTCCAATTCAAGATAATGTAATCCTTTTAGTATCAAATGAAAGGTGTTTATTTAAATATTGCCACCTTAGCACGCTATGAAGTCTCGAGCAATCCCGTTTTCGTCACTCCGATGTTTCCATCATCGCTTGATGCGAATCCCCACCAAAGCTCTCCTATTGCCTCCAATATTGTGTAGCCCTCGTGTTTTTTTTAATTCACTTCCAACCACGGGCCCAAGCCCATTTCTTCATTTGATTTACAAACCCACTTTACCGTCCATGAACATGAACCGACCCAAGATCATATCTAATGCGCAATAGTTTTATGAGTTTTATTTAGTGGGCATTTTACTAAATTAATTCAGCCTCAATTACTTAGCCAATACAATAAATTGATTGGTTCTCTCTTAACTAGGGGTGAGCAACTTTAGGTCCGGATTGAAAATAACTGAGAACCGAACCGAAAATATACCCAACCCGACCCGAACCCAAGTACCTAGGTATTTAGATCGGTTCCAATTTTTCATATAAAATAGGGTCGGGTCAGGTCGGTTCTCGGTTCTTTTCATGGTGAAACCCGACTTGGACCTATGGACCGGAAGTCCGGAATCGACCCTATATTTAGGGTAGTGAATCGGTTCTGTATTTTATGTTTGATCGGTTCCCGGGACGGGTCAGGTAATGGTCGAATAGGGTCGGGTTTTTACTTTTGCTCACCCCTACTCTTAAGTCTCATCCGTTATGTATCCATAATCCACTAAAATATTCAAGTGCATCCACTATTTTGCATATATAGTTTTCGAATGATTACGAATAGTAATTTTAAATTTAAAATAATATATAGCTTTTTAAATATTTTATTATATCAATATATTATTTTTAATACTTACTTTTAACTTTTAACATATTTTTATTTTTTCCTATTTACTATTAAATTAACGTATTTTCATTTTTTTTCTTTTCTAAAACCATATTTCCTTTATCATTTATTTTTGTTTTTAATAATTCTTTTTTCTTTTTTTTAAATCATCTTTACTTTATCAATTAATTAGATATTTCTTTAATAACTTATCTTCGTTAATTTTTTTCTAAAAATTAAGTACGTAGATGTACTTAATTTTTACCCTCGACCAGTATAAGTTTTATTAAAAAGAAATTATATTTAAAAATAAAAGTATTTATTTGGTATCGTAAAATGATACGATGATAAACTAAACCGATTATAACGGTTTGACTTTCTAAACAAAATGCAACATTTTCAAATAACGTTGTCGTGGTGGATGTTATTGGTGTGGTGGTAGTTAAGGACGGCAGAAGAGTAGAAGAAGAAGACAAAGAGCGTTGTTGTAATTGTGGTGGTGGTAGGGCGGCGACAGTGGTCGGTCGCCCCTCCCGTGGTGTTTTTCGATGGTTTGTCTCCAAGCTCTAATACCAAGTTAGATTTGTAAAATATTGTTTGTATTGGATAGTATGTTTAGGGTTTCGAATGATCTGTGGTTATATAGACAACATATTACACATCTGGCCCTAAATTAGGGATGAGCATTTGGTACCGGGTACCGGTATCGAACCGTACCATGTATATTCGGTACCGGTACCCACTTTTCCCGTTTTTCGGTGCCGGTATTTACGGGTAAAACACCGTTAAATACCGTTACCAGTACCCACTTTTTCCGTTTTTTGATACCGGTACTGGTTCGGTACCGAACGGATACCGTGCTCATCCCTACTGATGTGCAAACTCACTTTTTCTGCTGAGTTGTGTGCAAACTCAGGGACCTTTGCAGTGGGGTAACAAATGCTGACTGGTTGGCTTGTGCTTGGAGCAAAGCCTGTTGCGCGCTGAGTTGTGTATAAACAAGGTTTATAGACGCCATTTGTTCGGCACACCAGGAAGCCAGAGTTTTTCCTTCTGGTAGCCCTAAGAGTGCAGAAAAATTCAGTTGTGTTTGTTCCGATGGAGCTGAGGGGCCAGCTCCTTGGCTTGGTGTCTGCACTGGTGGGGGTGTTTGTTGGACTACGACAGGTGGAGGTTGGAAAGTAGCTCCATTTGTGGTTTGGGTGATGATCCTGGTTGGGTGTTGGAAAGTCGGTCCAGTTGTGGTTTGGCTAACAACCCTGGAGGCACTTCCAAAAATACTAGGAAAATCATTGTTTGTCGGCCCTTCTTGGATGATCTAGTTCCTTTGACCCCTTTGGACGTGTGCTGTGTCCGATACGAGCTCAAAGGAAGAAACTTCTCCGTCGACTTGGAGTGAAGGGTTTTGTTCGGCCATTTTTTACGAGTATTTTCAAAAAGAAAAGAGATGAGAGTGGTTTTTGCTAAAAGCGGACGGCGCCAATGATGAAACACAGGTTAACACCAGGGTTAATCTGTGGGGTTATTTCTTCTGTGGGTTCAATCTCCTTTCTTACTCGTAGGAATGACCTGGGTCCTGCAAAACAGCAACACCGTTAGTCTCGTTAAGAGGGGAATATGGGGGTTTCCCTCTTAACCAGGCTCCGGCGTGAGAATAAGTACTGTTCTTGAGGGAGGAATAAACAGTGTGTGTTGAGTGTGTGAGTATAGAGGGCAAGATGATTCAACCTGGATGATGAAGGGTTCTATTTATAGCCGGAGGGTGAAGGAGGGAGGAGCAGCAGTGCCAGCTGTGGTTGCGCGCCAGCTGTCCGACCAAGGGGAATATCCCTTTGGTCTCCTCTGCTGTGGTCAGTGTAGTGGTACACGTGGTGCGCTTACATTTGCCTATTTTGGAGACGTCGTACTGGTATTGTCGGACTGCTCCTTGATACATCGCTGGCCTACTTGGCGCTTGATGACTGGTGACACGTGTTGTCCTTTTTGTCGGATGGAGCATCTTTGGTGCCACCTTGATGTTTTCCAGAAGCTTCTAGAAGCTTCTGGATGATCTTGTTGATGTCAGCGCCACATATAGTGGAAAAGTGGTGTGGTCCTTGCCATGTGGGCAAGGAATTGGGACCATACCTCTTCACCTACCCTAAACTATTGGTAATGTTACTAATGGTCTAATAGATACAATATGAACTGCAAGCAAATTTTATGTTCGGATTTAATACAAGTTACAAGAATAGAGAAAAACACAAGGCAAAATTATTCTATGAACTTAAAACTTGAAATCTTGGTTACATCATATCTTACATACAGGATATAGGACTTAACGAACTTAACTAACTACCAAATTTACAAAAGACACCCTCAAAAACTTTTTACAATCTATAACACCTTGCACTCTTAGTATTTACACTTTGACCTCTAGCATATATATTAATCCACAATTTCTGCCAACGAATTAACTAAGTAACGTAACAATAAAAGCACCAAATAGTTGGGGGTCGGTTGGCTAATAATGTTTAATAAGACGTAATAAATAAACCATTGGCATAGGGATGTGGTGCCACCATCGTTCAATGGTATTTAACAAAAGTTTTTTCAATGTCAAAGTCTACTACAACTCATAAGTCCTATACTCCTTAAATGTTTTTAGCGATCCAAATGTTAAAAAATTTGTCACTATTAAGAATAACATACTTAGTTAGTTTGTGATTGAAATGTATTTTTTTTAACGACAAATTTCTTTAATTATGTGGGAATTGAACCCAAGAGTTCTCTTTTAAAGTGTTTAAATGTTTTGCTTTTGCCAATGCCCTTAACTTGCACAAATGTTTTTTTTTACATATATAATTTTAGTGTAAAGATCAAATACAAATGAGTCTTAACATACAAAATACCCTTAACGTAAGAAATGAAGGAGGAAATTATTTTTTTCCATACTACTTAAGAATAACGTTTAATTGCAAAATGTAAAAAAAAAATCGTGATTTTACAATAGTAGATTCTTTTTTTTTTTTTTTAATTCTGGGACTAAAATACATTGCTTAATAAATAGGGAAAAAATTTTCTAAAAAAAAATCCTCCTTCACTTTTTACGTTAAGGATATTTTGTATATTAAGACCTATTTGTACAATAACTTAACCCTACGTCTGAAGGGTGTGGGATAAAGCCCCTAGGGGCTTTATCACGCCACATCAGCGCCACGTCACGTCCACGTCAGACAGGGGGCTTTAAGGCCTCTCCTTTAACTTGCAGGGTGTGGGATAACGCCCCCTATTAAACAAAATTAAAAAAAAAATTATTGGATGAAATGATGTGGGCCTCATCTGCACATAACCTTCTTCCTCGTTACAATGCTCGCGACACATCTATGGCACGGTTTAACAAGGTGAGTATGGGTGGTGGCTCCCCTATGACGCTATCGATGGTGAGGTGACAGAGGTGACGCCCTCCACACCCCGGCCTAATCGTTAAACTTACTAAACCATTTTTATTCCTTTTACTTTGACGGTTTTGTATACAAACCTTGCCAAAAAGAAAAGGTACAGGATAAAGTGATAAACGAAAGTTGCATTAAAAAGGATTGACAGAAAAGCCATTTTTATTTTCGATGCAAACGTGACAGAATTACTTGGATCATACATGTCAAAATATACCACTTTTGTATATATATATATATATATATATATATATATATATATATATAATAAAACTATGAACCACATTTCCAAAACTACAAGCAAAGTGACACCAATACGTGCTTATAGGCACATCCATACCTTAAGGCAACCATTTACCCCCAACTATTAAAACCCCTTTTACAATACAACAACGTACCCTTCATCAAATATGGATTCTCATTTCCATATGGCTACAACCACAAGTTCAACCGTTTGCAGCCCTCAAAACATGCAATTCTTCACCGCACCATCAAGCCCGATCTCGCTGGACACTGGTTCCGATTACAATGACCATGAGTTCGAGTTTGAGGTCACTACCAGGATGTTTACAAACCGTTGCGAGTTTCAACAAACGTATCCTTCTTTTTGGTGGACAAAAAGAAGCGATAGCGGGCAGGAAAACTATCGGCTACCAGCTCGAGCCGCATCATTTTGTAGTGGACAAGTTTTACCTTTGAAACCCCCTCCGCGACTCCAAACATCGGTTTCTTCATCTCCAAGGTCGCCGAACTCGTTACTAAGGGTCCGGTTTTCTAGACCGCGTGCTTGGAATGATGACTTTGACCCTTTCCAGTTTGCTTTGGAGAAAGTTAGCGATGAAACGAGGGCTAGGATGAGTTTCCATAGACGGTCTCAATCGTACTCAGGATATAGAACTAGTAGCGTCGCACACTGGCTCGATGGTGCGGCGGACCGGGAAAAAAGCCACAAGAAACAAGAGTTTAATCCCAATAACAATAACAACATCATATCCAAAATTTTTGATCTGGGTACGCATTGTTAAAAAATTTTGTATCTTTTTATTTGTATACGTTACAACTTTTTATAATTATGATTATATACGAAACTTTTAAACCCATATGTTAACTACAAAATCCAAAGTCTACAAAGGGTGACGCACGGATAAGCTCTTGAGTCCCTCTGAGGTCTGATGTCTGATGTCCTGGTTTTCTGTCTTTAACCCCCTTGAACGTCATCTGCTCAGCTCAAGCTACCTTTTATTTTCTGTAACGGGTACTCACGCTTAAAAAATCTACTAACTTGAAGGCAAGGTTGTAAAAAGCGCTAGTCAGCCGGTGAGCTAGCGATTAATTGGATCGGATTGGGATTTTTATATGTAATTTTCAGTTTTATAGGTAAATAGTTTTAAGTAGAAAAGTTTTAACGGTTCCTAAGCTCAGTTTTTAAGTATACAAGAATAATTGCTGGAATTCACATGGTTTGGTTGGAAACTGGCCTGAATTTACTGGGTTTTGGCCGGAATCGCCGATTTTTAGCCGGCCGACTAGGTCCGATTAAGCCCGACTAGAGCTGACAACCGATTAACGAAAAATACTCAGTTACTGGCCGACTAGCAATTAATCAACGACTAGTCGCGATTTTTACAACATTGCTTGAACAGGTAGGTAATATTTTGTTATGCACCAAAATTTTCTTTTTCAGGGTATGGACATGTTAGTTTGCGTATGAAGCCCAATGAAAATTTAAAACCACGGGGGCCAACACTCGCGATGATGATGATGGAGCACAAAGAGTCGGTATACTCAAGACGGATCGTTCCCAATGAACATGTTGACAAACCGAGGGCAAAGTCAAGTCAAAGTCAAGGTATGTGGCTAGGAAGAAGGGTGAATGATGAAGACCATGAGCACATGAAGGGTCGAAGTGAGTCAAAATGTAGTACGGAATCAAAGATGCATAGAGTGATGTCATTTTTGTTCAAGTTGAAAAAGGGTAGCAATGAAAGTAATAAAAACTGGAAACTACGTCGTTGCTTAGGGTATGCTCCTAGGAGCCCACAATTTATGAAGTAAATAAAGAGGCCCATAATCTTAAGGCCTCTGTTGCATGTGACCCATTTAATATACAGGCCTCATTTGGATATTAGTTGTACACAGTTATAATTAAGTATATAATATTTCAATGTTATAAGTTTTAAATATATATTAGTTATGATTCGGTTTTTAGATTATAATCAAAATGTTACTATAATCATTTGAGAATATTAACTTTTTTTCTTGTTACATGTGGATGTTTTTAAAATAGGCTAAAGTAGTAAGAAGAGTGAGTTTGATTTACAAAATTCAATAAAATTAGAATCTATTTTCTGTTCCATAATTTGTTTGCTATGTAGAATTTGCTAGAATTAGAATCTCAACTTTATTTTTTATTTTTGATGTGTTTGCTTTGTAAATAAATTAAATCTTATTCCCTCATTCCAAAATATAAATAAATTCAACCAAAGTAAATGAAATCTTCAATCACTGACCGTCGTCGTTTCTACCACCCACTGTCTTATCCACCTTGCCCCCAAAGCCCCTCTCCGGAACACCTAGCCATTGTCTGCACCGCGATCATCGACTACCACCCTGTGACCTACGATGGTGTTGGTACAACCGGCGGAAAGTGAGACTCGATAGGTTGGCGTGTCGATGGGAGGTAGGTGGTTGTGGCGACGATGCCTAAACCCGGAGGGTGTGGGGAGTTGGGCATGGTAAAGCACTTCAAGCTGCATTATCAACTGGAATTCTAGAGTTTCTATAAATAGAAGCTCTATAATATATTTGTGCCAATTATTTTTCCTACCATGGAGTGCCAGGGTGACATTTTTTACTCATTTACTTGTAAGTGGGTCAATTTAGGTTGTGTTTTAGCCATAGTTATTAAAGACGTAGGCGCACTCAAGGCGCATAGGCCTCGTCGGGGGCCTAGGCGTAAGGCGCAAAAAAGGCGCGGGCCTGAGAAAAAAAAAACCGTACAACAAAAAAAGCTTAAAATGTTTTTGTATAATAAAAAATACTATTATTCTTCAAATAAAATAAACTAAAGCTATTATATAACATTTAATATCGTCTATTTAGTACCAAAAGTTAGAAAATGCTGGTTTATTAGTGTAGAAAAGTAGTTTCGTTAGATAAAAGTAGAAATCCAGCTAGAATCTTGCCAGAATTTAGAGAATTTGACCGAAAATTCTCAAGAATTTAGGAATCTCCTGAATAATTAAATCGCAATTGCCTTGACTTAAGGTGCAATTGTCTGGCCTAGCTAGGAAATTGGGCCTAGGCGGAAGAGGCGATAGCTTTTAACAACTATGGTTTTAGCTCAAACCTATTAAAGGAGCAAAACCAAAATTTGATTAAAAGTAGAACTGATCAAATATGTACAAATATACAGCCTCCTGTCTCAATTAATTCAAATATATTAATTATTAGAGTTTTGGTTTTGAAACTAACGTTAGTTGGAGAATGAGATGCATTATTCCTATTTAGAGCTTGCAGATTAACAATTAAGTGCAAACTAAACAACCTAGTATTTACTTTAACTAACCAATTTTGAATAGCATAGATAACTGTTAACATGTGATATTTAACTTATAACTTATTCTAACACAGAATTCATCTTTCAACCCAGTACCCAACCAATCAAGGGCGCGGGTGGTTAGATACATTTTTTTTGAACGGTGACTTTCTTTTTTAGTGACCCAATGTCACACCGCCTAAACGACGGCCCTAGCCAAGATCTGCCCGGAGTTTGAATACAATATTACATATTTGTTTACAAACATGCCAGTGGTTCATTGCATCTGTTTCTAAACACACATGTAAATCCCCTAAATTTTCACTTTTTCGCCTACTATTACAAATATTCACATGACAAATGTATCCTTAGAATCTGTTGACCCAAACGCGTATTCAAACTAGTTGTTAATTCTCCGGCTATTAAATCAAAATTCGTCAGTTATCTTGATCACTTCAGCAGAAGTGACATGAAGTTTGCAACGAATTCCCCATGGTGTTATTCATGACCAACCTTCTCATCTTCATGTCATTGGAATATGCTCAAGTGATGTGTACTTGCATAGTTGCATGCCTATATATAATCAATGAATTGAACTATATATTTGGAACATAAGAATCTCTTCTTCTCTTTGGATGTATACTTGTTTCTCTGTTCCCTTTTCTCATCATTGCCACAAATTCGTCATAGTTTATCCGACCATCCTGAAAATATTATATATAGTCATTTACTTG
This sequence comes from Helianthus tuberosus, assembly GCA_030545235.1. Classification (NCBI taxonomy): domain Eukaryota; kingdom Viridiplantae; phylum Streptophyta; class Magnoliopsida; order Asterales; family Asteraceae; genus Helianthus; species Helianthus tuberosus. The sequence continues at coordinate 10,259,001 of CM060367.1, forward strand.
CCACATGATCATTTGATCATCATACTCGGGTTTTCTTTTATGTCATTTTCTATTTTATTACTTACATGATCCGTATCTATCTCGGATACTATCTCTTTTATATCCCTTCCATCATTCATACCATATTCGCGTATAGCTTGCTCCATTTCTTCTATAGTTATGTACCTAGCATCATAGGATATATACCACAAAATATATAAAAAAACCATTATCTATTGTTTGACATCATTTTTTAAAAGATGTACTTACCCACTATTGTCTTTATCAAAGTATTGGAATGCAGTGTAGAGATGTTCTTCTCTATCCATTCTATTCATATGCATTGTTGCTGTTATGAACTCTTCGTAGTCTATGGTTCCATTCCCGTCTGCATCCGCCTGTTTTATGTTCAATTTAACATTCCAAATGATCAAATCATGAGGTTTTCAAGCGAGTTTTCAAATGTTCACATTACTAAGAACTCAAATAATCAATTGAATATGATTGGATATGATCTTACAGCTTCCATCAATTGTTTAACTTCTTTCTCGGTTAGTTTTGTCCCTTGCTTGGAAAGCCCTTCTTTTAGCTCCTCAACCGTTATCGTTCCACTATTATCAGTATCAATTCCTTTGAACATTTCCTTCAATCCCATAATTTCTTCCTCCGAGAGGCATCCTGCGATAACCTACATTCGGAAAAGATTACAAAACATAGAGATTTTTAGCTTTTCATCAACTTTTAATGAATTATGATGGTGTGATCAAGAGATATAATTAAGTTAGGGTTTATTGTAATTATCACTACCATAATTAGGAGATATGATCAGTGGTGGATCCATAATTTTTTTTTTCAGGGGGTTCCTTTTGGTATATTCTCACTATTTTTTTCGAAATCATTCAAGGTTTCCACTAACTTTTCCATTCTTTTCCAAACCGATGGGGTTCTTGGGAACCCAGGAACCCCCTGGATCCGCCACACCATATGATAGTCTATTGATTAGTTTTCCTTTAAAGTTATCCACATTGTATATTTGTATCTCTATCTATAGTTGATTAATAATGCATAATATCTCGTGTTTCAGTATCCAAGCTAGTTGGAGATGTAGTAAGTACCCGGAGAGCAACTTTTTTGAACTTGTTCATTGCTCTAAATTGTTTTAGCCTTCCCATAACAGCATTGTCAAGTGGTGTATCGGGTGCTTCGCCATCTTCTTTTATCCATGGGTGAGCTAGAGAAAAAAAAAAACAGAAACCATATTTAATCGCTCATACTGAATTTTATATGCACTATAACGTGAAATAGTTCGTTTGATTCATATCGATTATGAAACACCGATAGATTCATGTTTATTTACTACTTACAAAGCACTTGTTGTGCGGTTATCCGTAGCTTAGGATCTGAATTTAACATCTTCCTAACTAGATCTTTAGCTTGAGAAGATATCATAGGCCATGGGTCGCTTGTAAAATCGACATACCCACGTAAGATTGCGTTAAATATCCCATGCTCGGATTCTGTAATAACATAAAATTTAGTCAATATCTAGCTTTTGAAGGTTTTATCAAGGGAAATTCATTAAAATGGCCATCTTTACAATTGGCATAACATAACAAAATATAATATTCTTGGTTTTTTTTATTTTACAAAAATATCATTTGATTTTTGTTTGATTAAGAAATTGTTTCAGCAAACCAGAAACTTTCACGTGGCAAGCGTACTGCTCTAGATTCTCCTGGAGACGGCAATTTGATTTGAGATTGCAACTTGGTGGTTAGTACTTAGTAGCGTGGATCTCTAGCGCCATGCACGGATCTGTTGCACCAATTTCAGAAAGGTGGTGATGTATATGGCGCATGAGAATTGATCTGTTGCGCCAATGGACACGTGTTAAGCACTGTTTGCTTGAAAATTTTTAAAATTCAAGTCTATTTTCGCAAACTTATAGGTGAAGACGCAATTTTGGTGACTTTTTCGTTAATGAATGCATGATTATTCGCGGTGGTGGACCCAGGAATATAATTTCAAGGGTGCAGTCGGGTTTTTTGCCTAAAAAAGACACTAATTTTTTTTTCAAGGGGTGTGCCCGCTCACCCACCAAGACACTTGGGTCCGCCCCTGGTTATTCGTTTTTGACATAAGGAATCTCTACCTTACCAGCCCAAAAAGGAGGAACTCCAGAAAGAAGAATATATAACATGACACCAATGCTCCAAATATCAACTTCTGGACCATAATTTCTTTTCAAAACTTCTGGTGCGATATAATATGCACTTCCAACAATATCACTAAATACCTCACCTGCATTGAAATCATTACATTTTCTTCAGATCCTACATTTGACTTACAACATTATGAAAATTCATATATGTATATGCATAACCTTGTTTGTAGAAAACTGAGAGACCGAAATCCGTAGCCTTTAGAGGAGCATCTTCATCACCATTCAAAAGAAGAAAGTTTTCAGGCTTTAGATCTCTATGAATAACCCCCATTGAATGACAAGTATGCACAATTTGAACAATTGTTCTAAGCAATGATGCAGCACCCCTTTCGGTATAATAACCTTTCGCAATAATCCGATCAAACAACTCACCACCGGCGCATAACTCCATTACTAAATGAACAGAATGCTTGTCTTCATACGCACCCTTAAGGTCCACGATATTCTTCTGACCGCTTAAATGATGCATGATTTGCACTTCTCTTCTAACATCATCCATATCTTCCTTGGTTGAAAGTTTACGTTTGCCTATTGTTTTGCATGCAAATTGCTCGCCTGTTTGTTTGCATGTGCATGAATGGGTGACACCAAACTGGCCTCGTCCGAGCTCTTTACCGATTGTGTAAGTGGTTCGGACATCCTCCATTGGACGTCCCAAGACCGTGCCAATAGGGGACGGCTTGCCTGCGTTTGCGGTGGGTGATGGGGATGCGGTTTGAGGGGTGGTTCGCGAGTTTTGGGATGTTTGTCCATTGTTGTCACCCGAATTTGTGGGTCCGTCTTGTGTTGGTGGTTCTTTTTGGGAACAACAGTTCCCCATTGAAGAAAAGAAGATTGAGGGATAATAGGGTTTTGGTATATTGTAGAAACAAAATGTTTAGAGAGAGAGAGAGAGAGAGAAAGAAAGAAAGAAAGAAAGAAAGAAAGAAAGAAAGAAAGAAAGAAAGAAAGAAAGGGAGTGAAAAACAGATTGAACAAAAGGATGGAAGTGAATGATGGAGAGGGATTATAGGAAATCTTAGTTATGGTCATAGAAGGATGATGTGTTTGCATGTCAATTTTTGTAACAAATAAGTTCCAAGTTGTTTTTTTGCATGAAGTTAGCAAAAGTTTTAAGTTTTGAAGAAATATGTGGGTTGTGTCAAAGAGACAACACTACAAGAATGTTCATCTTTAGCGGCGACATTATTAGCGGCGACTTCTAATACAGCAATAGCGGCAACACTATTAACGACAATTTTTGCTAGCAATAGCGACGACAGGCGTCACCGCTAAAGGTGAAGTTAGCAAAGTTTTTAAGTTTTGAAGAAATATGTGGGTTGGGTCAAAGAGACAACACTTGTAGTTCATCTTTAGCGGCTACAGTATTAGTGGCGATTTCTAATACAGCAATAGCGGCAACAGTATTAGCGACGACATGTCACCGCTATTGCCTTTAGCAGCGATTTTTGCTAGCAATAGCGATGACAGGTGTCGCCGGTAAAGCTGAACATTCTTGTAGTGCAAAGATAAGCATATTTTCATAAAATGGTTATATGGGTGTTTGGTGTTAAATGTTGTTTGTAAAGGAATCAAGAATACTAAAAGCAAGTCGGTATTCAAGGTGCTGGTTTATAAAAAGGCTAAAAGCTATAAGTAGAATTTAAAAGGTTACATGTCAATTTGGCCTTTGTCATGTAGACTGGATTACCTCTATCCCAGTGAAATCTCTGACTCGATAGTAGTTTTGTATCAAGCCTCAGACATAAGGCACATAACACTCAGCAATTAAGTCAAAGGCCGATTAGTGCATGCAACCTATGTTAGCTTTCCTATTGGTAGGATTTCCTGAGTATAATGATGATGTCAATTTGGATCTAAATGTGATACAAGTTCCATGTATTTATAATGTTTTATAATAAATCATAACAAGTGAGCTATTAACTCACTTTTTGGTGTTCCGTGTGTCCTTTGGAAAGGTTGAAATGTTTACCCAATATCCAAAGTTTGTCAAAGTCGGACTCTTAAGTCGGTCGAATTTTTGTTTTATATAACAATTTATTTTCGATATGAAAAGAGAAAAATCATCTTCAAAAATCCATAAAACTCAAATATGTGAATTGATATGTATTGCCAGAAATGGGTACATTATTTGGGAGTAATAGTGTATTCTAACCTTAAATTAAATGATCTTAGCCGTTTTTTCAGTATAATAATTATAACTTACCTTAAGACTGTGTGTTATGGCTCAAGCCAGCTCCCGAATTCATTCTGTAATATTATCTCGCCTGACGCCGACTGGGTATTGAATAATGCCCCTGCTTAAGTCACTTGACCCTTTTGTGGCTCAGGTGAGCAAGGGCTTCAGCATATCATCATTTTTTTTAGAGTTAAATGCCATTTTAGTCTCTGTGATTTGGGTAATTTTGCCAGTTTAGTCCAAATGTTTCATTTTTAACCTGTGGGTCCAAAAAGGTTTCACAGTTGCCATTTTAGTCCACTGGGTTGACTTCATTCATTTTTTCTGTTAACGAGAAGGCCAATTCGGTCATTTTATATGACGGAATTGCCCTTTTAGTTAACAGAATTACATACAAAATGACCGAATTGGCCTTCTCGTTAACAGAAAAAATGGATGAAGTTAACCAAGTGGACTAAAATGGCAACCGTGAAACCTTTTTGGACCCACAGGTTAAAAATGAAACCTTTGGACTAAAATGACAAAATGGCCCAAACCACAGGGACTAAAATGGCATTTAACTCTTTTTTTTATGTTTATTCTTGCTAAATTTATAAACTAATATTAATAGAAAATATCACATTAAATAAAAAGACTACAATCAACAAATAATACTAGAACACCGGTGGCAACCGCGTGGCTGACGCCCACGGCTCACGGCACCACATCACTCAGTCTAAATATTAATATCTAGGTACTATATGTCCCTTCTAGAACACCAGCTGAAATTGAACTACATAAACTTTAGGATAACTAACGTTATAGTCTGATTGTGCTATGAGAGTTGAAGCTAAAGAATGGAACTGTAAGCTAGCATTTGTTGATTGATGTGGTGGGGTAGCAAGAGCATTAGGGTGAAGTACTATCAGAATTATATGTGCTCCTTGTCAATGCACCTATGACGTTTATGTACTTGGCATAAGCATATCATTGTAATTGAAAGTGTGGTTGAAACATATTTGGAGATTTATGAATGAGAGAAGAGAGGGTTGTTTATATGCATATTGAAACCCGTATATCCACATGTTAAAAGATAAAAGTGTGAATCACATATTAATTAGTTAGGTTGGGTGGTGTGGTAGGGGCTTTATAATGTTACGACAGCGTCACGTATGCGTCACATAAACAAGTGGCTTTATCGTTAACTTGTACGGAGTGGGAAAACGCCCCTTTAAAACCCCTTTTAAACAATATAAAAAGGAAATCAAAATAGGAAAATCTGATTGGTGGGAATGAAAGAGCCCCACATCCATAAGCCCCCCCCCCCCCCCCCCCCGTTGTCGACATTTTATCACGCGTCGAAAAGCGTGGAACACCGCCACCGGTGTTGTTGATCACGCGTGGCCAATAAAACGCGTTGAAATTTGAAAAAATGGAACATTAAATTGAACGGACCGTTGTGTGGGATCCGTTTGGAAATTTAAAAAAAAAAAAAAAACTTAAACACTCTATATATATTTCACACATTCTTCATAAATTTATACCATTTCATCCACACAAAAACATAAATATATATCACACATTCTACATATTTCACAAAAGGAATTTCCTACGGATTCGTTTCCGATGGACACCGATACCGATAGCCAAACGTCTTCCGACAATGAGACGCTTGAATTTTTCGAGAATGTGTATAACGAACTTGAAGCAACTTCGAGCCGCCCAAAGAAGAAAATGGTGGATCGTGATCGTAAACATGCCAGCGAAGTGTTAATGAAGGATTATTTTGTGGAGAATCCGGTCTACAATGCCGAAACATTTAGAGATCGGTTTCGTTTACCAAAAGATTTATTTTTAAAAATTGTTGGAGACATCGAAGCAAGCGAAGAATAGTTTCAAGAACGTTACGACAGGAGGGGCAAACGAAGTTTCACGCCGATACAAAAAATGCACATCCGTTATTCGCCAACTAGCGACAGGTTACCCTCCCGATGAATTTGATGAATACGTAGCTATGTCGGACAGAACTTCACGTTAATGTTTGCAATTCTTTTGTAGCGCGACCATTAAATTGTATGGTAAAAAGTTTCTACGTAAATCGACGAGACACGACATCGCACGTGTAAGACCCTTAGTCCATTTTATACAATTATCAAATATTTTGCTATTATATTAGTGTATTTAAAATTAAACATACACTTAAAATACGAGTTTACTAAAACATTTTACTAAATAAAACGTTACAACATTTTATAATTTGAGTCGCCGTTTAAAACATGACGACGAAACTATTCGCGGAAACTTTGTTCTTTATGTGTTCGGTTCCTTGCTGAGCTTGATCGTCTTCCGGTAACTCGGTTAGCACCTACATTTCATAAAACATGAAATGAGTTAGTCATTTAGCGTTTATAACATGTCTAAACAAGTTCGCGAGTAAAAAAAACAAGCATCACACAAGTTTCAGCAACAAAATGCAGCAATATGACCCGTCGCGTGCCGCGACGGGATTTAGTAAGCTCATCTTGTACCGCGATGACCGTCGCGTGCCGCGACACTAATGGCTTTTCTACATGTGTGCATATACATATGCTCATAAAAACATAAGTTAAATTAGTCATACGCGACTTAAAACGCGTTTAAGCGAGTCCCCGAAACAAAACGGAACCAACAAACAATTTTCGCCAATCCTTGACCCCGTCGCGTCGCGCGACGGCCCTTGGGCCATGTCGTCGCGTGGTTCGACGCCCTAAAATGGGCAGAAAGTTTGCAGCTGTTGCTGCATATTTCCAGCATAACCCGATTTCACGGAAACGAGCATAACTCTCTCGTTTTTAATCCGTTTTACACGATTCTTTTTCCTACGCGGTCGTAATTTAATTCTCCACCCCATTGAGTTAATATCTAACATTCGAATTAACAAAATTTGAGACTTTTAAGCCTTCGGCTTAATACCTTTTTACAAAATTTTGACCCATTCATGCATTTACCAACATAACCTGTTTGTCTGACCTAAAATCCTCATGAACATTATAATTTCAACGTCTTCTATCATATAAGGTTCCAATCACGGGTTTCTTACAACATCTCAACCCATTTTCGCTTATATGTTATTTTGACCCGTTAAGGGTATTTACGCATTTATAAGACTTTGACTCGCAAAGATCAAACTTTTCGCTTGCATACTTGTCCAAAGTAATCATTTAATCTAATGACTTGTTTCTAAACAACCTTTTAAAGTCGTTTGCCAGATATACCTATCAAGGGCATTTTTGTCAACTTCGCTCCATCCTTTACAACAAAGGACTTCATTGAACCTTTAACCAATCCAATCACTTAACATCCAATTCTAAACACACATACCTGACTCGGGTCAATATATTGACCCGTTTCGATACCTTGCCTTAGTATCCGCTAAGCAATAGCGATGTACATTTCCATCTGATATTTATTCCTAAAATCATATAGCTCAACAAACCATTAGTCGATATTGTCAACGGGTGATAATTTCACCTTTTGACCCGTTTGGTCTAAAGGACCATGAAACTCTATGAGATGATATTTATTACCATCTTATCCATATGACTAACTCCGGTTTACACCGTATAGTCGTTTTACTTGTAAATCATCTATTGATTCCTTTGACCCATTATGACCCATGCTATGACGTGTCTTTCCCCAAACTAACGGTTATTGTCAACAAGTGACCAAAGTACCATTTTACCCTTATTATTTGCATTGGTTTACCATACAAGGTAATTATTAAAAAAACTCGTTATCTTTTAGTCATTTCATGACTATCTAACCATATTAGCTCCTTTTTATCCATTCAACGTGATTTATGACTATTGTCTTTTGTTCCGGATCGCACTTGTCGTGTTGGAACATCATAATTTAAACAAGACTTATCATTCATAACCTATAAAATCAATAGGTATTAAATAATTAGAGTGTAAGCTTACTTACCTTACATCCAAATTATGCTTTTCCCGTCATTCTTGCTTCGTTTGACCCGCTTCGTTCCCAAGCTTTCACCTAGCTTGTTAATCGTCAAACTATCATTGTAAATTGTAAGATGGTTAGACTAGTCATAATTATTCACGACTATTCCATCCTACGCTCTTTATGTCAAAATTACCATTTGATCATATCATTAGTCATTTTGACTTTAAAAAAAAGTTAAACGGCCTATTAACACAAATAGTTTACACGAAGTAGCTCAATTACTCGTTTAATCACTTGGCCAATTATCCGGTATCGTCATTCTTATGTTACCGGTTAAGTCACTTTAACACATGATGTTATCAACATCTTTCTAATCAAGAATGTTTCATCCTTTTATCAAATCATACCAAACTTATTTCTTATTAAGTATGATTATATACTCAAACACACAATTTGTTCAAGTATTTCCTGATTACTAACTTGTATGATGATTCTAATCATAATCATATCATCAAATTCATCTTATGACTAATACCCACTTAGCCTAGTGTGGGAATTCATTCAATCATTCAATTCATAGCATGTTAGGTATGATTTTCACTTAGGGTTTTGTTCCTAAGCAAGTATACATCACTAATCTAGCCATAGCTTCTCTAATCCATGCCTAATCCGCGATTAGGATGATTATCCAATCTTTACAACTTCACCAAATGTCAAGATTTTACATACCTTATGATCCCCTAGCTTGGGTGATCACTAATCCATGTTCAATTGTGAATTTTGACTCCATTTGGACCTTCAATTTGATGATTCTAAGTGAGATTAGGGTTTTGGTTCTTGGAGAACCTTCTGGTCGACGTACAGAACACACCTTTTGTGTGTGTGTTGTATTTTAAGTTTATTTTATAATTAAACTCTCCATTTACCCGAATCTGGCCCCTCTTGTTTGGTTAGTTATTAAGTAGGACACAACCTACTTATTTCTAACAACATTCCCACTTATTAACTAGGTTAAACAATCCTAGTTAAATTAGTGGGTTCGGGAAATCTACAACTTAGTTTATTTTAAGTCTCGTTAACTCGGGCTTCGATAAACTCTATTTTCCCAAAAGCTTTCGTTCAGCTTTCATTTAATATTAGGCTTATTTATTTAAAAATCCTAATATTCACCGGGTTACTTTTACCCCTAACGGTAATTTACCCGTCTTCTAGTACTAACGTAGTTTAATTACCAAATCTGTTTTCAGGGTGTTACAGCACGTATTTACGCCGCACATGAGGCTAGTGTCACACCCCGATATTTCCACGTATTACCGGTGGGCCCGGTGGGGAGTATCGTGACGTAGTTGATATCATCATAGTCAAACAACACAATATATAAATGCACAGCGGAAGCAAAAGATAAATTCATTTCAACTTTAATAAATTGTAATAATAAGTATCACAAATAGTTGAAACAGATCCACAGGCGGATCAAAATAAAAAGGAGACATTGTTCAACAGTTTTATGACATCCAAGCTTGCGAGACTTATTGTGGACGCTAGGAGAAAGCCAACCTAGTTCGAGTAGTACCTGCACTTAACCTTTTTAGGAAAATACGTCAGTTTACACTGGTAAATACAATTTAACTTACTCATTTTGAAAAGTTTAATAAAATTGATTTGAATGCACGTGGCACAAAACTTTTTATAACTTGGGATAATTATTTAAATATAATCTTGTAAAAGAATTACATGTTTCTTATGCGTTCAGTAGCCCGGTTTGAACCGGGTTAAAGATCAATAGACACACCACATTATTTATTTTGGCACTGACGGGTGTACGCCTACACCCCGTGCTTAGGTCGTGGCCATTTCGTAAAATGATGCCAAGGATATCCGGGACATGGTCATTAACCCCCCAAAGGCTTTAAGCAAACAAAACACTTCCAAATGGAGCATATCAATGGTTTAACCTCTATTCAAATAAAGATTCAATGCTCGACCAAGCGGTATTTTATATACCATACCCCAAGCCCGTATAGGGAAAATAAGTTAAAAGTATTTACCTTTGCAAGTATAAATCACAAATAGCAAGTGCGTGTAGCTTTTACTGGGTCTCCTATTCTGGAACAAAGGTTTATAATAACCTATTAGATTTCTAACGGGTCTTTAATTAAGCTTAAGCTTAGACCGGTTAGTTTTAAAGGAAGATACGGTTCAAACGCGTGAATAAGCGAAGACCGGAATAGAATGTGATTTAGACCCGACAAGTTTGAAGACTTGTATAATATGGGTAAACTAAACACATTCTGGATTTTGAGACAAAAATGATAAGGTTTGACCCGTTTCGGCTAATATATGCAAACTAGTTACATAAGCCGGTCCGAACGCGAAAAGTGCGTAACGAGTAACCAAAAGAGTCCTATGCAAGTTTCCTAAGTTAATATGCCTTAAATATGTTGTGAAATCAGTAAGATGTCTTCCATTATGCCCAAAATGGATTTAAACTCGAATTATGCCCCGTAAGGGCATTTTGGTCATTTAAAAGGTTATAAAAGAGTTTAATTAGTAATCTGAGTTACAGGTCTGATTTATTTAGTAAATATGCTTAATTTAATAAGTTATAACAGTAGGGTACTAGATATATGTGAAATTTATCATTTAAAACCAAACTATGCACCTAAGGGTTATTTTGGTAATTTCACATAGGCTAAAAAGGTCAAAACTGAAATTCTGAGTTTAAAACTTTAGATTACTGTCAAAGTATAAAAATATATTTAAAATATCAGTAGGTATCAAACCTTATATGTTTAAAATAGTTTTAATACATACTATGCGTTAAAAACGCTTAAAAGGCGATTTGGAGCCATTTCCGGGTTCTATATAGAAAGCTGATATTTTTATCATCCCAGAAGGTTTAAAATAATTTATTTATCATATAAAATCAGTAGCAAAAGGTTTGGGGTTAAAAATATTTGTAAAACTTATTTTATAGCCTAAAAGGGCAAAACCGGCATTAACCGAATTGAAGCTATAACCCTATGTTATGCTCAGCCTAAAATTAATTAAAAATCTTTAAAAATACCAAAATATTATTTTATATCAGTAGGTAAAAATTTTGGTATTAAAATCGGGTTTAGATATGCTATATGCTAATTACGCCGTTTATTTAATAAAAAGCTTTCTAATTACGCTAATGAGCATAACTCTTAATCTAGACCTCAAACTGATGTCAAATTTTAGGTGCAAGTTTATAAATCAGTAACTAAGGTTTCTACTCTTTTACTTTTTCAAAAATCACGTTTTATAGTCAAAAGGGCATAATAGTCAACATTTAAGCACTTAACGGAAACATGCATATGAACCGGATAACTATTGAACCAAGTTGTATAATCACAGAGGGTTATACTAACATGAGACCTGGTCCAAATAAAGCTCTAAGGCAATTCTAAACTATGCACAAACGGGTCAGAACTGAAAGTCAAAGCAGAAGTCAAACTATGCGACTTTCGGTCCCGAACCGACCCTAAACTGAAAATTGTCTGGTTGAACATGTTTAGACATGTTCTTACATTAATTATCAAGTTATATTAGTGATAAAACAGGTTTCATGGATCCTACATTGCTAATTATGCATTAATTTGAAAATAAGTATTCTGTTGACTTTTTAAAGTTAGCTTTGACCCGACAATTAACCTAGTTAGAATGGGAATCATAGAGTACCCTTTTAAGGGTTTATTACCCACATAAATACCTACTTATAGGTACTTTTAATTCGAGATTTGACTGAACAAATATTGATTAATCTCGAAGTCAAACCTTAATTACGACGGTTTGACTTTTAGCTAATTAACTAAGCTAAACTGAAATAAGGAGGATTAAGGACACTCACAAAGGTCCTAAGCACGATTAGGGATCACTAGGAAGCTTGTTGCTGATCAGGGAAGCTCCAGGAATGAAGTTGTGAATGTTGCAAATGAATGAACAAAGTTGTTGCAACTAGAGCTCCTTATATATGCATTTTGATCTCATAAGATGATGCCAAATAAGTCTACAATTGTTTCCAGATCAAGACAAGTGCCCCCTATGCATGAAATACCATTGGGGCAGCCCCTGGTAAGTAAAAACAAGGTTTTAAGTCGGTTGCACAGCCTTTACAGGCAGCTGTGCGCAGTTCTGTCGCTGCAGTGGGTCACGCGGCCCGCGTAAGAGCCCATAGGGGCTTACACGGCTGGTATCAGTGCACGGAACAGGTTAAACAAGTTTCAATCTTTGCAATTTTGGTCCCTGGTCCTTGTATGCGTGGTTTTAACTTCCAATTTTGCATTTCCAGCCCTCTAACTTGATTTTTAAGGACCTTAAGACTTTTACAAACTTGGTTAAGTCCTTGGTTAACTTTGTGCTTACCCGAAAAGTCATAAATTTCAACGTTGATGCTTTTAACCCTTCGTATACGAATATTGTCATAACTTTCTCATAGGATAACGAAATTTGGTGAAATTTTTATCACATATTCTAGTGAGTATAATTTATCACTACAAAGCTTCAGGTTTGCTAAAAGGTCACTCAGAGGTATACTTTAAACATGTTGACACATTTAGCCCTTGTAGTTTGTAATTCCTCACTTTCTTTCACGATTAGGTTCGTATGATCCATGATTTATTCGTTTAAGGATATAAACATCATGTGGAGCTATTGTGAAGTATATTTATTCATTGTTGACACTTTGAACCCTTATATTCACATACTTTCTTTGTTTATCAACTTTAGTCCCTTTAAAGTATTCTTTCACACGTTCAAAGCTTATGACACGTGCCAATACATTATTGGACATGAATTTTCGAGGTGTTACATCCTCACCCCCTTAAAAGAAATCTCGACCTCGAGATTTACTGAAACAATTGAGGGTACTTTTCTTTCATTGTGGACTCTACCTCCCACGTGTATTCAGGACCTCTACGGGCATCCCATTTGACCTTTACAATAGGTACATGCTTCCTTCGAAGCTTCTTTACCTGTCGATCCTCAATCAACAATGGTTTTTCCATAAATTTCAAGCTCTCATCTATGTGCACATCCATATGTGGTATGATTAGTGATTCGTCAGCTAGGCATTTCTTCATATTGCAGATGTGGAATACGTTGTGAATACCACTGAGCTCTTCAGGTAAGTTTAACTTGTATGCAACTGATCCGATACATTCGATGATCTCGAATGGTCCTATATACCTTGGGCTTAACTTACATTTCTTACCAAATCGCATCACTCCCTTCCAGGGTGATACCTTTAGCAAAACCTTATCACCAACCTCAAACTTTAGGGTTTTTGCCTTTTATTAGCATAACTTTTCTGCCTATCCCTGACGGCTTTCAGGCGGTCACGAATCTGGACAATCTTGTCTGTCGTTTCAAAGACTAAATCAGGTCCTGATAATTGAACTTCTCCCACTTCCGCCCAACAAATAGGCGTTCTGCATTTTCTACCATATAATGCCTCGAAAGGCGCAGCCTTAATGCTCGTATGATAGCTATTGTTATAGGAGAACTCGATCAATGGGAGGTGGTTATCCCAACTACCACCTAAATCAATTACACATGCACGAAGCATGTCTTCCAAAGTTTGGATGGTTCGCTCACTCTGCCCATCAGTCTGGGGGTGGTAAGCCGTACTAAAATTCAAGCGCGTGCCCAAAGACTGTTGGAAACTTTTCCAAAAATGTGATGTGTATCTCGTATCTCTGTCGGAGATAATTGACACTGGTATGCCATGTAGAGATACAATCTTATCTACGTACAATTGGGCTCACATGTCAGACCTATAAGTCTCCTTAATGGGTAGGAAATGTGTCGACTTAGTCAGTCTATCTACTATTACCCATATAGTATCATTTCCCTTCCTTGTCTTTGGCAACTTAGTGATGAAATCCATTTTAGAGCTTTGAAATGGGGTTAACGGGCCTTAAACGCGTCGGAAAAGGCCTTATTACACTACAGGGACCAAATCTGCCATTTTTGAAACTTTCTGTGTAGAACCTTTGAATCTGGTCCAAATTCAATTTTGCACATGTTTTAACAATACTATGGGCTGGTTTTGATGGCACATGGTATTACAATACCATGTGTGCTAAGTGTATGGCCAAGATCGCATCACGTTTTCCTAGAAACGATCCTAACGGTTCGGGTATTCCTATAAATACCCATTCACCCCCATTGCTAAAATCACTAGAATCTTGATCTTAGGAACTCTAAGTTGAAACCATTGTTTCATACCTGAGATTCTTGGATCGAGATTAGCATTCGGGGACCCTTCGTAAGTATTCTTTCGTTCTTTTATTGCTTTTCGAGTCTTTCGAGTCTGAAAGTCAAACTTTGTTTGACTTTCTACATTGACCAGTTATGGTCAATGCGAAGTTCGTTTGAACTTCGCAACGTGAGTGTAATCACGTTGGTTATAGTCCCTTGGGACTATGCCTACTGATTACCACGTTGTCTAGGGTCGTAGGGTAAGCGATCTAATAAATCGCTTATACCTCGAACCCGACCCATTTGGTCGATCATTAGGATCCGACCAAATACTTTAGGTGACCATAGTAGGTAGGGAATAACCTTCCGAGGTTATACCCTATGGTCGCTTCGTTTAAGTAGTTGTATGATAGGTAGTTTATATGCCTTAGGTAAATTACCAGAATACCCTTTTCATGTATAATTGGTAATTAAGCATATGTAACCTAAACTTTTGTCACATAACTGATTATGTAACATGTTTAGGCATATAACACTTGTCATAGGACTAGTTAGACGGTCCGAACACGTTTCACGCGCACGACGCGTTAAAGTAGCATATGCTACCTTAATGGGTCGCGATGGGTCGAAAGCACTTAGGTTTGGTTTCATTGTAGTACGTAGGCCTTGTTAAACCATATCATATGAGTTCCAACACTCATTTGGTTTACCAAGCCTCATCCTATCCGATCTCCCGATTTAAGTCCGGTTTATTTATATAGTTTTAGATTGCCGACTGATTCCGTGCTCTCTCTAGCTTTGTTTGGTTGTTGTTCAAGACCTCTAAGCATTCTCAGGCGAGTACATTATTCCCCTATTTTACTGCTTTCAATTGTTTTGGGGTGACTCATATGTGCTAAATGTTTTCGATGTTATAACGATGGTTTCAAAAACGATTAAGACGATTTATACAAAACTAATAACGATTTCATAAAGTGAACAAACTTGTTGGTTGTAGTTACATAACAAATGACATTCATTAGCAATGATCAAGCCGACCAGTATTAGGTTATGGTACCATAGGATCTGACAAATCCCGTTAGTTACTACACCCGTAGTTATGTGTGGGTGTTGTGGGTAGCGACTGAATCTGTAATTTTTAATTTACTCTTTGGTAAGGGTTTATTAATGCGAGATGTTAATCTATCCTTTGGTAAGGGTTTATTAATGCGAATTATTAATCTATCCTTTGGTAAGGGTTTATTAATGCGAGTCAAGAAGGTTTGAATGTTATTAGCGAGACGACCATTTAAGTAGTTTCACGATCTAAAACGAATTAGACGATTGGGTAAACGATTGGTTTTCACACGATGTTTTAACGATTGGGTAAACGATTGGATTCAAAGCGATATACGATTGGGTTTTGGTTACATATTACATGATTTACATTGGGCATGAACATTATTTTGGTGGTTTGGTTTGATTAAGTGATTAAGTAACAATGCGTGTGGAATATGATACAAGCATGGTGGATACGCCGCTGGTACTTCCTATATATAAGTGTTTGTATGGTATTACATATTGTAGCGTTATTTGAATCATTTCAGTTTGAGACATAGAACATTTTATACAAGTAACATACTTTTCACAAGACATTTATTTACAAACAACTTATCTTATACAAACTCATTTTTACATGGTTATTCATTTAATCATGCATTATTCTCTTATTTATACATATTACCTGAACTAATTATTTTACAAATGATTTACAAAGACAAAGCAAATTACAAGGTTCATGACTAAACATTTTCTTAAAACAGAAGTCATGAATCTTATTTTCACAAAACCTATGTACTCGCCAGCATTTCTTTGCTGACCTCGTTTTCACATATGTTTCAGGTATTGTTGAAAGATATCGATTGATAGGATGCATGCTCACATAGGACTGGACAAGGCCTTAGTGACTCAATAACAATGATAGACTATGTTTAATTTGTGTATTTAGATTTCCAGACGATGTAATTATTCAATGTTTAATAAAACGAAACACTTTTTGGTATCCATGGTTATGAAACATTAATTCTGTTGCAACACGCCCCGATGTTTCCGCCGCGATTTGTTGTTTTACGCGGTCGGGGTGTGACAGAAAAGATGGTATCAGAGCCAATGGTTATAGGGAATTAGGTTATTAGTAATGCTTTGACCTAGTCTATAACCTTCTTAGGACCCTAACGCGAGTTTACTTGCGTTTAGTCATAAAACAATACTGTCACCTATCCTTAGGTGACAACCACAACAAGAACATAAATTTCAAAACCGCTTTGAAAACTAATCATCTGTTCTAGGATGATTGATTACTAGGTTTTGAACCCTCTATTGTAAGGTTTTGAACTCTCTATTATATGGTTTTGAACCCCTTTGAGTTTTCAAAACTTCGTCAAGGTTTTGGGTTTTAAATGATGTGAACACGTGCAAACTGGAAGGGTGAATGCCTGTATTCTGGGTTTTCTGTCTAGGCAAGCACTTCGTATACATCTCATCAGACGCGAGACCAGTTGTGCTTACCTGGGAATTCTTGGGATGAGTGTTCACTTATAGGCGAGCATGTCTTCGCGATACATTATTTTTGACCCATTTACTTTGATTAGTCACCGTCTCATTTGTTTGCCTTAGGTAACAAACAAATGATCGCAATTTTCATGCGTTATCATTCTGTTTTGAATGTCCAATAATCTTTCACCTGTTTCTCCCTACGCCTTTCTTTTTCTTCAAGAATGTCTCTTCATCACGATGACGCCCAGATATCTGAGCAAGCAGCCAAAATTCGCTCAGCGAATAGGCGAAGTAGTCCTGAAGACTGTTGAATTAGCTACTGCCATGTATCATCTCCAGGATGAAACCACTCAAGAGTCACCAAGACAGGCAGGACCTAGTCAGACGACAACACCATCACCCAATAAACCAATCGAGGAATCAAAGACCATGGATGAACGATCCCCTAAGAAGTCAAAGAAGCGAAAGGCTTCTCAGAACTTCGCCATGGTCGCTCACAATGGTAAAGCAGTCCCCAACCAACCAGCTCAACCCCCTGCTAGGTGTGTATGGCTTTTCCTATGATACCTACATCAAGGAACTATGTACCTTACAAACTACTCTTGTGATTTCTCTCTTTCAAATGATTGCTCATGATTCCCTCGAAAATTTTAAGTACTCGTTTCACTCTAAGAAACAAAGTACAGAAAATTAAGTGACATTATGAGTAATCGTGCTTTTCGCACATCTGTGCCTTTAAATCCTTGGTTAGATAACTAAGGGTATTTTCAAATCTCATACCCATTACGTTTTGATTTTTCAACATACACAGTACCAGTATTTCAAAACATTCTTCATGATCTCAAAACATTTCATATAGTTTGAAAACAATTTTTCTAAATGCATTGTCTAAGTTATTTCAAAAACATTGGCCATGTTATCAAAACCAACCTTTCTAATTTCAAAATATTTCATATAGTCTGAAGACAATATTAACACAATACATTTTCTGATCAAGTGCATGATTTCGAAAAGCATCATTCATGTCTTTCAAAAACCTTATACATAATTTCAAAATTCATCTCGCATGATTTTAAAACATTTTTGTAAATATATCTACCTAATACACCTACTTTATTTCAAAAGTATTATATATAAGGTTTCAAAAACGTTAAACACATTTTTCTTAAAAGAACCCCATGCATAGTTTTCAAAAATATTTTCCTCATACATTGACTTAACCTTCAAAATTCTGCTTCATATGTCGCCTTGACATATCAAGCATCTCAACTTCATAAGCATTTTACATCATGTTTTGACCTAAGCACATCTAGTGCAAGGTTTCAAAACATCTTCAACTTCTAAAATTCATATGGGATCTTTTTATTAGATCCTTGTGGATGATTATCGTTCAAATCAGAGTCCTTAATTGGATTCCTTATGTACCATAATTCGAACACTTCGGTTCCTAGTAATCGAAATCGAATTTTCTTTTTGAATCTTTCTATCTTTATAGTTGGATTCTTGATAACGTTTAAAGTACCAAATGAAATCCACGGAATGGATTCCAAGTGTGCTTTAAATGCATGTACGCAATTTACAAGACAAATTAACGAACAATTTTGTGGTTATGTGATATGTGTTTATGTGTTCTCCTCTATGATTTTGTGTTATCCGATTTTCAAATCCTCATAGAATCTTTCATGTTTTCATATGAGAGATTCATAGTAGGATATTCAAAAGGTACTACCTTAAATCCTTATGGGCTTCTACGTAGTAGTTAAGACCCTTGGGTTATATAGTACCACTCCATGATTCATAAGAGACCCTCTTAGTAGTCTAGTCAAAAAGATTGATTCACAATTTGGTTAGAGAACGACATCTAGTGATGTAGCTGAACAGACTCCTTGATAGTCTATTTAGATCATTTATTGATTTAATTTAAAGGACTCTATGGCGGTCTAGTCACACTCATCACAGGTTCATTCATTTGGTTTTCCCCTACATATTATAAAATAGACTATGTAAACTGTGCAAGGAATTGTCTGATTATGGACGCGTACATAATTATGAAATTTAGTGCGCAGAAACCCAGTAAGGATTATTATGTGTAAGAACCGATAGTGACAACAATAACAAAATGAGAACGATGTAATGGAGGTATGGTGGACGCACCAATGACGTTTCATATACTTGTATATAAGTATCCCTCTTACATTACAATCATGATGTTATTAAGGTTACTAGAAGTTCAAGAACCCTAACCAATGTTGTTCGATCTTTTCAACTTCATGTTTTAAACTCTCACAAGTTTCCTCTAAATAAATTTCGGGACGAAATTTCCTAAAGTAGGGGAGACTGTAACACCTGTGCCTCCACGGCCATCAAACAAATACCAAACCAATGAAATATTATATTTCATACTTGGGATTTGTAAAAATATGTGTATCATTTGCACATATCAATTCTTGTTCAATTTCAAACTCTAAATCGCTTTCTGGAAGGTTATACGCGCACCGATGCGTAAATATAACCAGTTTAATGCAACAAACACTCCGGAATAGTGACATAGGCTTAACATACCTTAAATAACCTTTACATAACTTAGAAATAAGTTTTGAAGGCTTTGGTATGGCAAAATCAAGTTAAATCGCTTACAGGGACTAAAGTTGACAAACTGCGAAAGTATGCCAATTTGAACTGTAACAGACATTCCGGAACATGACCATAAGTTAAACATACCATAAATATCCTTTACATAGCTTAGAAATAAGCTTTGAGGTGTTCGGTGTGCTAAAATAAACTTTTGGGTCATTCAGGGACTAAAAGTGTCAAAAAGTGCACAAGTTTGCACTTTCGCGCATAACTTACGTTCTGAATACATCCGGACATCCAAAAATTTATGTAAGCATGACTATATCATGATTTAGAGTTTGGCTTAAGAAAAATCCATTCGTCGCGGCATTTGGATCGTTTTTCGCGCTTATGCGCATTCCGTTGTAATTAGCCGAACAACGCAACTGTACGGCTAAACGAACCGACATCCGAGATATTCTTGAGAACATTTTAAGTTCCCTTTACTTTAACTTCATTTTAGAGCTTTGAAATGGGGTTAACGGGCCTTAAACGCGTCGGAAAAGGCCTTATTACACTACAGGGACCAAATCTGCCATTTTTGAAACTTTCTGTGTAGAACCTTTGAATCTGGTCCAAATTCAATTTTGCACATGTTTTAACAATACTATGGGCTGGTTTTGATGGCACATGGTATTACAATACCATGTGTGCTAAGTGTATGGCCAAGATCGCATCACGTTTTCCTAGAAACGATCCTAACGGTTCGGGTATTCCTATAAATACCCATTCACCCCCATTGCTAAAATCACTAGAATCTTGATCTTAGGAACTCTAAGTTGAAACCATTGTTTCATACCTGAGATTCTTGGATCGAGATTAGCATTCGGGGACCCTTCGTAAGTATTCTTTCGTTCTTTTATTGCTTTTCGAGTCTTTCGAGTCTGAAAGTCAAACTTTGTTTGACTTTCTACATTGACCAGTTATGGTCAATGCGAAGTTCGTTTGAACTTCGCAACGTGAGTGTAATCACGTTGGTTATAGTCCCTTGGGACTATGCCTACTGATTACCACGTTGTCTAGGGTCGTAGGGTAAGCGATCTAATAAATCGCTTATACCTCGAACCCGACCCATTTGGTCGATCATTAGGATCCGACCAAATACTTTAGGTGACCATAGTAGGTAGGGAATAACCTTCCGAGGTTATACCCTATGGTCGCTTCGTTTAAGTAGTTGTATGATAGGTAGTTTATATGCCTTAGGTAAATTACCAGAATACCCTTTTCATGTATAATTGGTAATTAAGCATATGTAACCTAAACTTTTGTCACATAACTGATTATGTAACATGTTTAGGCATATAACACTTGTCATAGGACTAGTTAGACGGTCCGAACACGTTTCACGCGCACGACGCGTTAAAGTAGCATATGCTACCTTAATGGGTCGCGATGGGTCGAAAGCACTTAGGTTTGGTTTCATTGTAGTACGTAGGCCTTGTTAAACCATATCATATGAGTTCCAACACTCATTTGGTTTACCAAGCCTCATCCTATCCGATCTCCCGATTTAAGTCCGGTTTATTTATATAGTTTTAGATTGCCGACTGATTCCGTGCTCTCTCTAGCTTTGTTTGGTTGTTGTTCAAGACCTCTAAGCATTCTCAGGCGAGTACATTATTCCCCTATTTTACTGCTTTCAATTGTTTTGGGGTGACTCATATGTGCTAAATGTTTTCGATGTTATAACGATGGTTTCAAAAACGATTAAGACGATTTATACAAAACTAATAACGATTTCATAAAGTGAACAAACTTGTTGGTTGTAGTTACATAACAAATGACATTCATTAGCAATGATCAAGCCGACCAGTATTAGGTTATGGTACCATAGGATCTGACAAATCCCGTTAGTTACTACACCCGTAGTTATGTGTGGGTGTTGTGGGTAGCGACTGAATCTGTAATTTTTAATTTACTCTTTGGTAAGGGTTTATTAATGCGAGATGTTAATCTATCCTTTGGTAAGGGTTTATTAATGCGAATTATTAATCTATCCTTTGGTAAGGGTTTATTAATGCGAGTCAAGAAGGTTTGAATGTTATTAGCGAGACGACCATTTAAGTAGTTTCACGATCTAAAACGAATTAGACGATTGGGTAAACGATTGGTTTTCACACGATGTTTTAACGATTGGGTAAACGATTGGATTCAAAGCGATATACGATTGGGTTTTGGTTACATATTACATGATTTACATTGGGCATGAACATTATTTTGGTGGTTTGGTTTGATTAAGTGATTAAGTAACAATGCGTGTGGAATATGATACAAGCATGGTGGATACGCCGCTGGTACTTCCTATATATAAGTGTTTGTATGGTATTACATATTGTAGCGTTATTTGAATCATTTCAGTTTGAGACATAGAACATTTTATACAAGTAACATACTTTTCACAAGACATTTATTTACAAACAACTTATCTTATACAAACTCATTTTTACATGGTTATTCATTTAATCATGCATTATTCTCTTATTTATACATATTACCTGAACTAATTATTTTACAAATGATTTACAAAGACAAAGCAAATTACAAGGTTCATGACTAAACATTTTCTTAAAACAGAAGTCATGAATCTTATTTTCACAAAACCTATGTACTCGCCAGCATTTCTTTGCTGACCTCGTTTTCACATATGTTTCAGGTATTGTTGAAAGATATCGATTGATAGGATGCATGCTCACATAGGACTGGACAAGGCCTTAGTGACTCAATAACAATGATAGACTATGTTTAATTTGTGTATTTAGATTTCCAGACGATGTAATTATTCAATGTTTAATAAAACGAAACACTTTTTGGTATCCATGGTTATGAAACATTAATTCTGTTGCAACACGCCCCGATGTTTCCGCCGCGATTTGTTGTTTTACGCGGTCGGGGTGTGACAGAAAAGATGGTATCAGAGCCAATGGTTATAGGGAATTAGGTTATTAGTAATGCTTTGACCTAGTCTATAACCTTCTTAGGACCCTAACGCGAGTTTACTTGCGTTTAGTCATAAAACAATACTGTCACCTATCCTTAGGTGACAACCACAACAAGAACATAAATTTCAAAACCGCTTTGAAAACTAATCATCTGTTCTAGGATGATTGATTACTAGGTTTTGAACCCTCTATTGTAAGGTTTTGAACTCTCTATTATATGGTTTTGAACCCCTTTGAGTTTTCAAAACTTCGTCAAGGTTTTGGGTTTTAAATGATGTGAACACGTGCAAACTGGAAGGGTGAATGCCTGTATTCTGGGTTTTCTGTCTAGGCAAGCACTTCGTATACATCTCATCATACGCGAGACCAGTTGTGCTTACCTGGGAATTCTTGGGATGAGTGTTCACTTATAGGCGAGCATGTCTTCGCGATACATTATTTTTGACCCATTTACTTTGATTAGTCACCGTCTCATTTGTTTGCCTTAGGTAACAAACAAATGATCGCAATTTTCATGCGTTATCATTCTGTTTTGAATGTCCAATAATCTTTCACCTGTTTCTCCCTACGCCTTTCTTTTTCTTCAAGAATGTCTCTTCATCACGATGACGCCCAGATATCTGAGCAAGCAGCCAAAATTCGCTCAGCGAATAGGCGAAGTAGTCCTGAAGACTGTTGAATTAGCTACTGCCATGTATCATCTCCAGGATGAAACCACTCAAGAGTCACCAAGACAGGCAGGACCTAGTCAGGCGACAACACCATCAGCCAATAAACCAATCGAGGAATCAAAGACCATGGATGAACGATCCCCTAAGAAGTCAAAGAAGCGAAAGGCTTCTCAGAACTTCGCCATGGTCGCTCACAATGGTAAAGCAGTCCCCAACCAACCAGCTCAACCCCCTGCTAGGTGTGTATGGCTTTTCCTATGATACCTACATCAAGGAACTATGTACCTTACAAACTACTCTTGTGATTTCTCTCTTTCAAATGATTGCTCATGATTCCCTCGAAAATTTTAAGTACTCGTTTCACTCTAAGAAACAAAGTACAGAAAATTAAGTGACATTATGAGTAATCGTGCTTTTCGCACATCTGTGCCTTTAAATCCTTGGTTAGATAACTAAGGGTATTTTCAAATCTCATACCCATTACGTTTTGATTTTTCAACATACACAGTACCAGTATTTCAAAACAATCTTCATGATCTCAAAACATTTCATATAGTTTGAAAACAATTTTTCTAAATGCATTGTCTAAGTTATTTCAAAAACATTGGCCATGTTATCAAAACCAACCTTTCTAATTTCAAAATATTTCATATAGTCTGAAGACAATATTAACACAATACATTTTCTGATCAAGTGCATGATTTCGAAAAGCATCATTCATGTCTTTCAAAAACCTTATACATAATTTCAAAATTCATCTCGCATGATTTTAAAACATTTTTGTAAATATATCTACCTAATACACCTACTTTATTTCAAAAGTATTATATATAAGGTTTCAAAAACGTTAAACACATTTTTCTTAAAAGAACCCCATGCATAGTTTTCAAAAATATTTTCCTCATACATTGACTTAACCTTCAAAATTCTGCTTCATATGTCGCCTTGACATATCAAGCATCTCAACTTCATAAGCATTTTACATCATGTTTTGACATAAGCATTAATTCTGTTGCAACACGCCCAGATGTTTCCGCCGCGATTTGTTGTTTTACGCGGTCGGGGTGTGACACGGGGTCACAAGATAAGGAACCAACCTTGACATTGTATTAAAGCTCGTAAGGTAAGCTTGGCAATCCAGATTTTTCATTACCAATGACAGAAAATCCGACTCAATCTTTTCAACCTCATGCTGAGGACAGTAGTTTTCCTTGATGAGGGTAACAAATTGTTCCCATGTCATATTGTACAGTGGAATCTTCCCAGTAGCTTGAATCAACGATCTCCACCAGGCTAAGGGCTCACCTTGGAACGATTGAGATACAAACTTTACTACATCCTTATCAGCGCACCCGCTGATATCAACCACGGTATCCATTTCATCCAACCATGCCATGCAGTCAACCGCTCCCTTCTCCCCAGTAAAGTCCCTGGGTTTGCATGAGACGAAGTATTTATACGTACAGGACTTACTACGCGGTTCCTGCTTAAGCTCGATTTTCTTTAAGGGGACACTTTGCTGGTTCGAGGAGTGATGATCGTCATCATCCTTCTTTGGCTTATCTAGCTTAGAGGGTGGCTTACTATGAGCCTCAGAATGTGTTTTTAGCTTAGAATGGGGTGCTGATTGGGTCCTGCTTTGAGTACTACTCGATTCACTATACTGCCTATCTATGGCTTTAGTGACACCATTGTCAATTAATACTTGTAGTTCTGCACCAGTTATATTGATCCTGGTGGCGTCATGATTCTCCTTTGGCCGACTGTTGACCTCCTCAGATTCGGCCATGTAGTTGGATTGCTACATAAAATGATGACAATGATTCATTTAAGGAATTATGATAGGTTTGTCATCTTGATAATTTATTAACCATGGTAATTAAAGAACCATATTGGTTAATTTGTCAAGAAATTTCATTTGGGACATTTCATTAGTAACCCTTAGTCCTAAAATAAAATATAATAATGGCACAATAGGCCTAGTCACATGGACATTTCTAAATTTTAGGCAAGATCTTATAGGATCTATTTATTAAGGTTCGAATCAAGGTTCATTACCTTTCTTGACAGGGAGTTTATAAGCTACGACTGTCTTTTGTCTTATATGACAATAATTATAGCCCGCATGCATTACATCCCAATCGGATGTTTAATTAATAATAAAGGATTGGGTTAATTTAACGTAAGGGTGGCATGCGTGATTTTGCGGATCACATTAGCCAAGAATGTTAACATGTTTGCAGATGTTAACAGAGATTTGAATCTTTTAAACAGGTTTTACCATATTGGCCAAGTCTTATAATGACATACAAGCTAGGTTTTACCTTTTAAGATTTTTAATTAAATTTTAAAGCAGAACAAACCTAAATTGAGATGTTAATAAGGATCTGAATCTAATTGGGGAACTACCATCTTGGCCCTGTCTTACAATGACACAAATGCTAGGTTTTGTCCCTTTAGATTTTATTATTTTTAATAATGATAGATCTTGTAAAAATATTGTTATTATTTATTTTATTTTATATTTTTGTTCATGCATATAACTAAAAATATAAATTTAAATCTAACCATTTCACCACATAAACTTAAAATACGAGTCTGCCCTAAACGGGTCTTCCAACTGAAATAACATGCCCACGCAGGGGCTTAACCAAACAAACATACCCACACAGGGGTCAAACAAAAGACTTGCCCACGCAGGGGCTTAACAAACAAAACATACCCACGCAGGGGTTAAAACAGAAAAACAGGCCCACGCAGGGGCTCAACTGAAAACAAGGGAATACAACCAACAATTTGAAGGATTCAATGGTCCTTCTTGTTCTTCCCTTTTATTAAACCTGCTAATCCCTTGAAGAAACCTTGCGTTCCCTGCGATCCCTGTGAATTTGATGTTCAACTTGGTCCAGACTTTGAAGAATTTCCTCCCGCTCAGGCGGGGAAAACCGTGGTACATGCGGCTGCCGTTGCGGCTGATGTGGAGGTCGAAGAGACGGTTGCTGTTGGTACCCATAAGCTGGGTATCCAACTCCCCAAGGAGCTCCGTAAGGCCCTTCGGGGTTAACAGCATTGTAGTTCCACGCCGCCAGGTATGGGTCGATCTCCGCATAGTTAAAGCTGGTGTGAGCCGGCTGCTCGAAGGGATTATACGTTGCTGGGCCAGCGTACGTGGGAATTGGGTTGTCAAACCCCAAAGGTGGCGGCATGACAGGTGTAGAGTTCACTTCTGGGTTGGGGTTTGAAGGTCCCCCAAACTGTTGGTCTTCTCGAAGCGGCGGATAGTGGCTGCTACTCGATGGTTGAGGAGTGCTGATATGTACTCCTCTTCCTTGCACGGACATTCGTGCGTTTGTTCTCCTTCGCCTTGGTGGCTCAGGAGGCTGCTGCTGCTGAGGTGGTGGTGGTGGCGGGGTAACTGCCACAAAGCGAGAGTCCCTGGAAGGATCCGATTGCTGCTGCTGCTGAGGCGTTGAATGGTAAGAAGGCGTGAAATACCATTCACACTGGTTGAACCTTGCTTGGTAGCTATCTGGAACACGGTAAGGTGATCCATGGAACGATGATCCGTCAGAGATTTCAATAGGATGTGTGGGGGTACCAGACGGTGGTTCAGTAGGGTCGGTATCCTCGTCCATGTCCATGTCGTGATCTCCAGAAAAATGATCTTCGGGTCCCAATGGGTTAACACCCACTGGTTCCTCGAGGTAGTCTGCCGGGTTGAACCGGCTTCGGAAGATTTGAGATGGGTTGTCAAAGGAATGGCGTGAGTTGGACCGCTGGAGAGGGATAAACGGAGGTTGTGGGTTTTCAGGTTCGTTTTCTGAATGGGGTCCAAAAGAGTGTAAGTAACAAGGTGACGAAGCTAAAGAGACAGATCGCCTCGCTGGCTGTAGATGTGCTCTCCAGTCTCCCTGTGGACTGGTATGTATGTTGACGGGTGAGGTCCGTCTTTGAGAAGGCCCGGCCTCCTGGTCGTGGCCTGTTACAGGTGATTTTCCCTTTCTTCTGAAGAATCTTGGCGGCATATTTAGACCTGTTAACATAAACAAAGATAACAACAAGATCGCCTCCTGGTCGTGGCCTGTGGACTGGTATGTATGTTGACGGGTGAGGTCCGTCTTTGAGAAGGCCCGGCCTCCTGGTCGTGGCCTGTTACAGGTGATTTTCCCTTTCTTCTGAAGAATCTTGGCGGCATATTTAGACATGTTAACATAAACAAAGATAACAACAAAGAATAATATAAAAGACAAAATAAAACAAAAATCAGGATTTGTCCTATGTCCTTTGTCTAGACTCGAAAATTCGAGGAATGTGCAATTGTGTAACTGAGATTAAACACAAAAGGCTAGTGTTTAATTCACTCAGTGTTGGCTCTGATACCAACCTGTCACACCCCGATATTTCCACGTATTACCGGTGGGCCCGGTGGGGAGTATCGTGACGTAGTTGATATCATCATAGTCAAACAACACAATATATAAATGCACAGCGGAAGTAAAAGATAGATTCATTTCAACTTTAATAAATTGTAATAATAAGTATCACAAATAGTTGAAACAGATCCACAGGCGGATCAAAATAAAAAGGAGACATTGTTCAACAGTTTTATGACATCCAAGCTTGCGAGACTTATTGTGGACGCTAGGAGAAAGCCAGCCTAGTTCGAGTAGTACCTGCACTTAACCTTTTTGGGAAAATACGTCAGTTTACACTGGTAAATACAATTTAACTGACTCATTTTGAAAAGTTTAATAAAATTGATTTGAATGCACGTGGCACAAAACTTTTTATAACTTGTGATAATTATTTAAATATAATCTTGTAAAAGAATTACATGTTTCTTATGCGTTCAGTAGCCCGGTTTGAACCGGGTTAAAGATCAATAGACACACCACATTATTTATTTTGGCACTGAGGGGTGTACGCCTACACCCCGTGCTTAGGTCGTGGCCATTTCGTAAAATGATGCCAAGGATATCCGGGACATGGTCATTAACCCCCCAAAGGCTTTAAGCAAACAAAACACTTCCAAACGGAGCATATCAATGGTTTAACCTCTATTCGATTAAAGATTCAATGCCCGACCAAGCGGTATTTTATATACCATACCCCAAGCCCGTATAGGGAAAATAAGTTAAAAGTATTTACCTTTGCAAGTATAAATCACAAATAGCAAATGCGTGTAGCTTTTACCGGGTCTCCTATTCTGGAACAAAGGTTTATAATAACCTATTAGATTTCTAACGGGTCTTTAATTAAGCTTAAACTTAGACCGGTTAGTTTTAAAGGAAGATACGGTTCAAACGCGTGAATAAGCGAAGACCGGAATAGAATGTGATTTAGACCCGACAAGTTTGAAGACTTGTATAATATGGGTAAACTAAACACATTCTGGATTTTGAGACAAAAATGATAAGGTTTGACCCGTTTCGGCTAATATATGCAAACTAGTTACATAAGCCGGTCCGAACGCGAAAAGTGCGTAACGAGTAACCAAAAGAGTCCTATGCAAGTTTCCTAAGTTAATATGCCTTAAATATGTTGTGACATCAGTAAGATGTCTTCCATTATGCCCAAAATGGATTTAAACTCGAATTATGCCCCGTAAGGGCATTTTGGTCATTTAAAAGGTTATAAAAGAGTTTAATTAGTAATCTGAGTTACAGGTCTGATTTATTTAGTAAATATGCTTAATTTAATAAGTTATAACAGTAGGGTACTAGATATATGTGAAATTTATCATTTAAAACCAAACTATGCACCTTAGGGTTATTTTGGTAATTTCACATAGGCTAAAAAGGTCAAAACTGAAATTCTGAGTTTAAAACTTTAGCTTACTGTCAAAGTATAAAAATATATTTAAAATATCAGTAGGTATCAAACCTTATATGTTTAAAATAGTTTTAATACATACTATGTGTTAAAAACGCTTAAAAAGGCGATTTGGAGCCATTTCCGGGTTCTATATAGAAAGCTGATATTTTTATCATCCCAGAAGGTTTAAAATAATTTATTTATCATATAAAATCAGTAGTAAAAGGTTTGGGGTTAAAAAGATTTGTAAAACTTATTTTATAGCCTAAAAGGGCAAAACCGGCATTAACCGAATTGAAGCTATAACCCTATGTTATGCTCAGCCTAAAATTAATTAAAAATCTTTAAAAATCCCAAAATATTATTTTATATCAGTAGGTACAAAGTTTGGTATTAAAATCGGGTTTAGATAGGCTATATGCTAATTACGCCGTTTATTTAATAAAAAGCTTTCTAATTACGCTAATGAGCATAACTCTTAATCTAGACCTCAAACTGATGTCAAATTTTAGGTGCAAGTTTATAAATCAGTAACTAAGGTTTCTACTCTTTTACTTTTTCAAAAATCACGTTTTATAGTCAAAAGGGCATAATAGTCAACATTTAAGCACTTAACGGAAACATGCATATGAACTGGATAACTATTGAACCAAGTTGTATAATCACAGAGGGTTATACTAACATGAGACCTGGTCCAAATAAAGCTCTAAGGCAATTCTAAACTATGCACAAACGGGTCAGAACTGAAAGTCAAAGCAGAAGTCAAACTATGCGACTTTCGGTCCTGAACCGAG
Organism: Helianthus tuberosus; assembly: GCA_030545235.1. Classification (NCBI taxonomy): domain Eukaryota; kingdom Viridiplantae; phylum Streptophyta; class Magnoliopsida; order Asterales; family Asteraceae; genus Helianthus; species Helianthus tuberosus. The sequence goes on from CM060367.1 coordinate 10,288,895, forward strand.
CCTCAACTGAAAATTGTCGGGTTGAACATGTTTAGACATGTTCTTACATTAATTATCAAGTTATATTAGTGATAAAACAGGTTGCATGGATCCTACATTGAAAATAAGTATTCTGTTGACTTTTTAAAGTTAGCTTTGACCCGACAATGGACCTAGTTAGAGTGGGAATCATAGAGTACCCTTTTAAGGGTTTATTACCCACATAAATACCTACTTATAGGTACTTTTAATTCGAGATTTGACTGAACAAATATTGATTAATCTCGAAGTCAAACCTTAATTACGACGGTTTGACTTTTAGCTAATTAACTAAGCTAAACTGAAATAAGGAGGATTAAGGACACTCACAAAGGTCCTAAGCACGATTAGGGATCACTAGGAAGCTTGTTGCTGATCAGGGAAGCTCCAGGATTGAAGTTGTGAATGTTGCAAATGAATGAACAAAGTTGTTGCAACTAGAGCTCCTTATATATGCATTTTGATCTCATAAGATGATGCCAAATAACTCTACAATTGTTTCCAGATCAAGACAAGTGCCCCCTATGCATGAAATACCATTGGGGCAGCCCCTGGTAAGTAAAAACAAGGTTTTAAGTCGGTTGCACAGCCTTTACAGGCAGCTGTGCGCAGTTCTGTCGCTGCAGTGGGTCACGCGGCCCGCGTAAGAACCCATAGGGGCTTACGCGGCCGGTATCAGTGCACGGAACAGGTTAAACAAGTTTCAATCTTTGCAATTTTGGTCCCTGGTCCTTGTATGCGTGGTTTTAACTTCCAATTTTGCATTTCCAGCCCTCTAACTTGATTTTTAAGGACCTTAAGACTTTTACAAACTTGGTTAAGTCCTTGGTTAACTTTGTGCTTACCCGAAAAGTCATAAATTTCAACGTTGGCGCTTTTAACCCTTCGTATACGAATATTGTCATAACTTTCTCATACGATAACGAAATTTGGTGAAATTTTTATCACATATTCTAGTGAGTATAATTTATCATTACAAAGCTTCGGGTTTGCTAAAAGGTCACTCAGAGGTATACTTTAAACATGTTGACACATTTAGCCCCTGTAGTTTGTAATTCCTCACTTTCTTTCACGATTAGGTTCGTATGATCCATGATTTATTCGTTTAAGGATATAAACATCATGTGGAGCTATTGTGAAGTATATTTATTCATTGTTGACACTTTGAACCCTTATATTCACATACTTTCTTTGTTTGTCAACTTTAGTCCCTCTAAAGTATTATTTCACACGTTCAAAGCTTATGACACGTGTCAATACATTATTGGACATGAATTTTCGAGGTGTTACAGCTAGATGGCATTTTCCAGGGATGCTCGGTAGCATCGATTGTACACATATCGAATGGAGAAATTGTCCAAAAGAGTTGCGAGGGGCTTATGTTAGGGGTGACGTCAAAAGACCAACCATCATCTTTGAAGCGGTGACGTCGAATGATTTATGGTTTTGGCATTCATATTTTGGTGTTCTAGGTTCAAACAACGACATCAATGTTTTGTACACGTCGCCGTTGTTTCAAAGCGTAACAGATGGTACCGCACCCTTCTGTCCATTATATGTTAATGGAAGATATTACAGACGAGACTTTCTTCTTGTGGATGGTATCTACCCATCATGGTCTGTTTTTGTTAAAGCTCCTTCATTTCATGTCGAGGTTAAAGAAAAGACGTTCAAGAGGTTGCAAGAATCGGCAAGAAAAGATGTTACGAGGGCTTTTGGTGTTTCAAAGGGTAGATGGGACATATTAGGCTAGTTGATACAATCATACAATGTAACGACTAATAACTTACATTAAATTTAAAATAAAAAAATATAAGACGATAAAAAATATGTATATTCTTTAATGGATTGATGAGATGTTTGAAGTGTGATGATTTTGAATCGTTGCCCTATCTTACGGCAATCGTCTTTACAGGAAAGACCAAAATAGAGAAAAGGATTAAGCATGGGAAAACGTCTCTTCGATGAACGCTTTCTACTGTTGGATTTGACATTTATGACTGAAAATAAGGAGAATGCAATAACTTTATTCAACCAAATTAAATTCGACCATCCATAAATTCTTTTTAAATCAAATAAAATGCCACTTTTTATTTAAAACAAATCATGAAAATGCTTCAATATTATAACATGTTGTAGCTTACTTTCGGCACACAGATCTTTCTTTCCGCTTCCAATTATGAACTTCTTCACCACTACTTATAAATAATTATATTCACAATATTGCTTTCATACCATTTTATCATACTGATAAAATCGATGATTATTTCTATTAATTTCACTAGAACATCAACGGATATGATTTTGTTTTTGAACCGCAAAGGATGATATATAAAAAAAGTAACTAAGGAAAGTGAGATTGGTTGTTAAAAACCATGTTGTTTCTCGCCTTCCAAATATGCTAGGTTGTTATCATCAAGATATTCATTGTTGCTTTCTTTTGAGACATCATAAGGTTCCATTTGTTAGAAAGGTTTTATTAGATCCGTCACCAAAAATCACATAAACAGTAGATGTAATCGTAAAAAGAGTCAGGAGCTATGCAGCTATGGCGGTCCAAAATCATATAACAGTCAAGGTCTGCTATATGATATATAGCTTATAGTGGTGGTATATCGGTAATTTTTATATTATGTATTCATATATGTAGAGTGGGGATCCTGCGGAAAGTGTGTTTTACCTAGAAAGTGTAGGAAGCGATCTGGGCCATCAGATGAGTGTGTTTAATGATTGAGATCATTTTGGTGGCATTTTGGTAATATATGTGTCTTTAAAATAGGCTAATTTAATTGATTAGGGGTAAATATGTCATGTAAGTTGTTTTAAATAAGCAACGGATATGATATTTGTTTTTGAACCGCAAAGGATGATATCTAAAAAAAGCAACCAAGGAAAGTGAGATTGGTTGTTGAAAACCATGTTCTTTCTCGCCTTTCAAATGTGCTTATGTGCTAAGTTGTTATCATCAAGACATTCATTGTTGCTTTCTTTTGAGACATCATAAGGTTCCATTTGTTTTTTTTTTTTTTGTTTTTTTTGAAAAGAGAACTTCTATAGAAAAAACCGAGCCGGACGACACAAACAGACAACGACACTACATGATTACAAATTTACACAAATCGCTTCAGAGAATGGATCGAAAGGGCGATCTATGTTTAAGCCAAAAATACCCACCGATCTAATTTCACTGAAGATATCTTTCACTTTGACCCGGATACTCGAGAAAATCGCCTTATTCCTGGCATTCCAAAGACACCAACACGAGATATAGATAATACCTTGCACCACCTTCTTCTCTACCGACCCCATTCTACCAAATTTGTGAACTTCCAACAAATCCTTAAGCGAAAAAGCAAAGATATTCGGAATGTGACACCATCTACTAACCTTTTGCCAAAGAACAGAAGCCATTTGACATGACAGGAAGAGGTGATATGCGGATTCATCTTCGTGCATAACGAACAAACCCGGAACCGATCGATATACCTCTTTTTAGGAGCGCATCAGAAGTAGGAATTCGGTTCATCTCCAACCTCCACACAAAAATGTTGTATTTCAGCGGGATCTACTTGCACCAATCGAGCACATACCGGTTACCATCTACACTATTTCTTGATAGCAATTTTTTCACCGAGAACAGCCCCGAAGAGTCCCCCAACCATCTCCATTTATCCCTGTCATTGCCGAGAGTAACCGAGATCAACTTTTCCGACAACCCCGCCAACTCTTCTATTTCCTCTACCTACTCGGGATCATGTCTCCACAGCCAAAATCCACCACCATCTAACCGGTCTTTAACTGGGCAAGTCTTGACGATTTGTTAGAAAGGTTTTATTAAATCTGTCACCAAAAATCACATAAACAGCAGATGTGATCGTAAAAACATTCAAGAGCTATGCAGTTATAGCAGTTCAAAATCATATAGAGGTCAAGATCCGCTATATGGTATATAGGTTATAGCGGCGGTATATCGGTAATTTTTATATTTATATTCATGTATGTATATAAATATATTTGAAAAATACTAATAGTAATATCAAAATTCATAGTAATATCATGAATATTAATAGCAATATCAAATTCAAACATGAAAGTGTCAATATTTGAAGTTTGAACTTTTGGTGTCAGTCGTAGTCATACTGTACGCATGGTTGTAAAAGTCGCTAGGCGCTCCCTAGTCGGTCGACCGGGGAGTTGAGAGTACCCGGCCTAGGCAGAGAGTACACGGGGAGTACTCGGAGATGCCAAATTATAAAGAAATTAGTTTTCGGAAATTAAATATATGTCAAATAACATAAATTTACTAATATTTATAACAAAATACGTGAAATTAATATTCATTCTTTAATACGATAGGCATAGAAATTATATTATATTTTATTTTAAGTCAAACTCGGCCCGAGTTGACCTACTAGATTCGATTTTGGCCAATGTTGACCACATTTGATCGATTCCGAGTAATTAGTCGGAGTTGAAGAAAGTCGCCTCGGCAGCCTACCTTGTAGAGACTACTCGGGGAGTACTCGGCCTTGGAGACCTTGTTTTACAACCATGACTGTACGCACACAATAGATTTAGGATTGGACCAGGTTTAATTTGTATTTGAGCCATTACTTTTGGGTTATTTCAAACTAAACAACTGATTTATGTGGGCTTTACTCAACTTTTGGCTTGAAATTTTCAAACCCTAGAAAAACGGTGCTACGACCACTATACGGGATTCAAAATAGGGGTCAAATAGCGGCATTTAGCACTGCTATAAGCGACCGCTATTTGGACCGCTATGCGATCGGTTGTCCACTAACAGCTATTGACTGCATAGGTCAGGAGTACCAAATGCCTATTTTGCAATTGGTGTCAGCATTCATTGAACCCTTACCGCAACTTGTTTTTCGACTGGGTTTAATGACTGGAATATCCCTCTCAACATTAGCATCTGACATTTAACTGTATATATATATTTTTTGAACTTCTACATCGGTTTTAAGAAAATTTTGTTGTAGTTTAAACCAATGTTTTAAAAACCGGTTCAAATCTGTCGATTGTACCGGTTGAACCGTCCGGTAGAACAAGTTAAACCGTCCGGTACACCCGGTTGAACCACCCGATACACCTGGTTAAATTGTTTCTGAGCCAAATCCGATACGATATAAAAACTGGATTTTAAAACATTCGTTTAAACTTTGGGACGGATTTTACAAACGACTTCTATCTTCTTTTTCTTTTTCTTTTTTTACAATAAAGGGGTTGTTTTTTCAATTCATTTAGTTTCGGTCACTGGTTTTATGACCACTTGGTTTTCATCTCTAATTTTGTTCCCGTTTCATTCCAAACTTTTTTTTTGAACTTTAACTTTCATTAAAAACAAACGTGTATTCCATGATTCATTCAGAAGTTTGTTTTTTTTTATCAAACCAATAACATGTTTCTAATTTTAAAAGTTTAAACTAGAACACATGTAATTTTATATTATTCTTATCTTATTTTTTTAATAATAATAATCAAATATCATAATTGCTACATTAGTTAAAACCTTTAAAGCTTTTCTAATAGTAAAAAGCAATTAAGTTTTAGTATTGTATATTTATTGTGAACGTACTTTTTTCATGATTAAAACGAGTAGTTTAAATGAAATAGATATGAAATGTGATATTACTTGGTGGTTTGTTTTTCATGCTTAATCTAAAGAATTTGCAGTTTTGAAAATTTACCAAACAAATAAAGAGGTTTCATAATTGTTTAATACAAATCACTAATTAAGCTTAAAATGATTATCAAAAAAATGCAAAACAATATATTAAGGTTGTATTCTTCTAAATATAACTATACATTTTTAAAGGGTTAATTAATTGTATTTTACGTCCTTTAAGTTTTAATAAAATCTTTGACGTACGTTATCCTTTAATTAACGAAATTACAGTGCATGTCCAAATAATTTTGATTGACGAGAAAAAAAATTACACGTGTATCAGCTTCACTACAACATTACCGATGTAAATGAAGAAGAAAAAGGTTGTTAGTTTATATGTTGAATCCGATTTTGTAAGGTTGAAGATGAAAATAAAAAAATACGATTCATATCTCTTGGTATCGATTACTAAAGTGATCAAAACCTAGCTATTTTTTTTAACGGCAAATTTGGATCACTGACGGACTACTAGAGTATCATCGTGCCACGAGCGTAACCACCCGATCATATCGATCTCCACTAGGCATAATGCTTATACACCAATTCAGGAGGAAACCCAATAAATATGGGAAAACTCTCCTTGTGGGAATCGAACCCAAGACCTATTGGTCTCAAAGTTTTATTCCACACCCAAGATGTCACTAGGCTATAAAGCCATGGACATAAACCTAGCTATTAAAAGATGTTTTTCTTCAATGTGCATTTGGATTTGCGTGATCAAATCGGTGATAAAGTTACATTTGTTTCATAGAAAAAGATTTACTTCAACAATGTTTCAAACAAAGATGTAACAAATCTATCCAAAAAAATGAAAACCCATATACTTTATTTAAGTTACATGTGAATGCATCACTGACAGCTACTTTATTTAAGTTATTAACTTTTGAACAAGTTGATGATATGAATGTGCTAAAAGAAAATTAAGCAGCATGAAACAATATATGTACTTATCATATATGTGAATGAATGATTAGCTTTCAAAATAAATATAGTAGCCAACACTTTTAGGGCTGCAAACGAAACGTTCAGTAAACAGTTCATGAACCGTTTGGCGGAAACTTCGTTTGTTTTCATTCGTTTATTAAATAAACGAACACGAACAAGAAATTTCATTCGTTTATTTAAATAAACGAATATGAACAAAGGCCGTGTTCGTTCATTTATGTTCGTGAATGTTGGTAAAGTGTTCATTTGTGTTTTTAGTTTTTGTATTTTATTTAAATACTTTAAAATTCCAACATATAATATATTTAATAAATGTAAGTGTATTATATATTTTGTAAATCAACACTTATTTGTGTTCGTCTATTTACATTTGTGTTCATGAACATTAGTTTATGCTTATTTGTATTCATCAACGTTCGTTTTCATTGGTTGCCTAAAATTAACAAACAAACACAAATGAACACGTTCATTTCCTTAACAAATGAACACGAATATAAAAACTTCTTCCGTAAGTGTTCATGAACATACATTTTTTAACAAACGAACACGGACAAGGTGTTGTTCATATTTTCATTCGGTTCGTTTGCAACCCTAAACACTATAACAAGTAACAAACTCTTAATTACTACAATCAACCTAATCAAACAAATAGAGTAAAATGTAGTCATAGTTCTTCTAAAGAGTGGGACCATATCGACCCAAAGGTTTTTATTGTTTAATCAAACTTTTTATAGACGTTAACTGCTAGTACGTATAGTATAAAAGTTATCAAGGTTGGATACATTATTAGTTGAACCAAGTCACCAAAAGTCGAAATATAATATCTAAACATATCATATTCACACACAAGACAACAACAATCTAACGCGCCTTTTGCATCGAGCCAAGTGCAAAAAAATATGCATAAAACATGCACGCAGGAAACCCGGATTATGTCACAAGCATTTTAATTGGATACCATGAAATTTTGGGCATACATAAAAACAAAAACACACGAGTAAAGTATATATCATATCATATCAAGCGTGAACGAATATCTAATCATGGTGTCATCAACCAAGCAATCCTCCACCGTATCCTGCCGGTGGGTTTAGTGGTGGTGATGTTAAACAACAGCTCACATTCCGCCCTCCGCCACCGCCACCACCACCACCGCCTAAATGCAATTCGGATAAATTCGGAACGTTGGTTTGGTCTCGTGTTTCAACTCCTTGATCATAGAGGAAGCCTTTGAACACATGACCACTGATGGTTACGCATGCTTGGTAGGCGTATTCGTCGTCTCCATCTTCGACTGCGGTTACTCGAACGCACTTGAACACCGCCGGAGCGCGTACTTGACCCGGCAATGATTGCATGAATTTAGGATCTAGTGACATTATAAGTTCACAACAAAACCATTTAATTTGTCATTGCACAATAACATATATAAACAAACAAATAAACACACAAACGTAGCCAGTAAAATCCTACTCATACTACATTTTTCTTTGGAAGACAGAGAGACTGCTTGCAGTTTGACACAGATCACAAATAAACCGACAAACGTAGCCAGTAAAATCCTACTCATACTACATTTTTCGTTGGAAGACAGAGAAACTGCTTGCAGTGAGATACAGAAAACAAATAAACCGACAAACGTAGCCAGTAAAATCCTACTCATACTACATTTTTCTTTGGAAGACAGAGAGACTGCTTGCAGTGAGACACAGAAAACAAATAAACCGACAAACGTAGCCAGTAAAATCCTACTCATACTACATTTTTCTTCGAAAGACAGAGAGACTGCTTGTGGTGACACACTGGTCCAAAATACAAACACAATAATAATATATAACGGTTCGAATTCTACCAAACAAACAGTTGTACAATGTTTTGTTAGTTAGTAAAGTTACCTTGGTGATGACTAGAACTAGTTCCAAAGCTTCTAGAAGTAGAAGTATGAGAAGGTGTTGTAGTACGAGAAACAAGCCGAGGCTTCTTAGACCCTGAAGTGGAAGCTGAAGAACCAGCTGCAGCTACACCACCACCGGTGGAAGTGACAACCAGCTGACGTTCACGACGGCGAGCTGCCGGAACCCACGTGCTTTTCACGTGAGTAGCACAATCAAACCCTCTACTTTTACAACAAGTTCTACACCGCCGGTGGTTGCAGTCTTTCTTCGCTTGGTTCCCACAATCTTGACACGTTGTTGTTGATCCTGAAGCTGACGTGGACACCGACCCACCACCACCACCGTTACCTCCACCACCACCACCGTTACCTCCACCACCACCGGCAAACACATGATCGGAGACTATACCTTTTTTTGAATAACCTTGTGGAGTTTGCCAGAACTGAATACTATTAATGTTATTATTATTATTGCTACTAATAGTGGCAACATTAGTTAAACGAGGAATGACACCCACTCCGACACCAAGCGCCGTCGCAGCGGCGGTGCCGGAGATTGTGTGGTGGAAAGAATGAGAATGAGGATGATCATGAGGGTGATCGGAGAGATGATGATTTGGATGATGGTTAGAGGGAGCAACGACAAACATGCCCATCTCAGCCGGGACGCCATAGTTGATCTGCCGGGGAGTGGGAGACGACCAGAGCCCTCCGCCGGCGGTGGGGGGGCCGGCGGCATGAAACCCTAAAGAAAGTTCCTGGTTAGAAACCCTAGAAGCGGAAGAAGGGTTAGCTACCCAGTCAGCAAATGCACCGGAATGATCAGAGGATAACCTAGTACTCCTGCTAGAAGCCACAACTACAGATATTTATAGCAAACTAACTAAAGTATAGTATAGTATAAGTTGTTGATCACAACACAACAAACCCTTTTGAACAAACAGAAGAAACAAAACAAAACAAAAGTATAAGATCTGGGAAGATCTAGAGGCAGAAACAGATCAGGAGGGTATGAGACTGTGCAACTGAAGCTGCAACTGGATCATTGAGGGTTGTCTTGGGAAATGAGAGAGAGAGGGGGGTTTGGTGAGTTGGGGTTTATAATAATGAACGCATAGATTTTGTAGGTATGTGGATGGGAAGAGTTTAGGACCCCCACACTATCTATGCTTCATTCTATTCTCTAGGTCTGCTGTGCTATTTTACTTTAACTCTCCTGCCACAAACTCAAGGCCCTCTCTAACTTTTTGGTGTACTTCAAGATTAGGGGTTTGAGATCATGTTTGCATCAATGGGGTTTGGATCACGGACCCTAAGGTTATCAAAGAAGAGCTCCGGTTAAAATTTAGAAAACAGTTCGCGGAACCTATGAGACGTCGGCCGTCCTTCTCCAATTGGGATTTGCCGTCCATCTCTAGGGAAGAAAAGGAGCTACTTATTGCCCCTTTCAGCTGGGAAGAGATTAGGAAAGCAGTTAAGGGCTGTGACGGAAGCAAGGCCCCCGGCCCGGATGGGTTCACCCTCAAATTCTTTCAAGTGTATTGGGATCAGCTAAAACCGATGTTCAAAACTGTGTTGGATGAATTCCACTCGACGGGCGGTATTAGCACGGGTTGCAATGCTTCTTTCATCGCCCTGGTCCCTAAAATCGTCGATCCACAACAACATTCGGACTTTCGTCCTATCTCGCTTATTGGTTCAGCCTATAAGATTCTGGCAAAAATCCTATCTAATCGCCTTAAGACTGTTCTAGAAAAACTTGTTGCCCCTACCCAATCAGCTTTCGTAGGGAATCGCAATATATTGGATGGGCCTTTGATTGTTAGCGAAACAGTTTCCTGGATTAAAAAGAGAAAAGGTAAACTCCTAATTTTCAAAGTAGACTTTGAAAAGGCCTACGACTCGTTAAACTAGAAGTTCCTTTTCAAAGTTATGGAGTTTATGTCATTCCCGGATAAGTGGATAGATTGGATAAAAGGCTGCCTCCGGTCAGGGAAAGGGTCAGTGCTAGTTAACGGGTCGCCTTCGAAAGAATTCGCTTTCAAAAGGGGGTTAAGACAAGGGGATCCCCTATCCCCTTTTTTGTTCATTCTAGCCATGCAAGTTTTAGATATGTTCATGAGAAGGGCAGTGAATCTTGGGATGTTTCACGGTATCCAAACGCCGAATGGAGGTCCTATCATCTCGCATCTCTGCTATGCGGACGATGTTTTGTTCATAGGAGAATGGTCGGAGCATAATTTTGTCTTCCTTAAACACCTTCTCAGATGTCTTTTTTTGGTTACCGGGCTCAAAGTTAATTTCAATAAAAGCAAATTCTATGGGGTAGGGGTCGATGAGGATGAATCTCGTGACATGGCTGAAATCCTTAAATGCGGTACTGGCTCTTTTCCTTTCTCGTATCTGGGCGTCCCTATTGGACCGAATATGAAAAGGGCGGTTCACTGGCAACCAGTGGTCGATAAATTCCACAAGAAGTTGTCCGCCTGGAAAGCTAGAACCCTCTCTTTCGCAGGGAGAGTTACTTTAGCCAAAGCTGTCCTGGGCAGTCTGCCATCGTACTATTTGTCCTTATTCCTTGCTCCTAAAGTGATTGTGAAAAAGCTAGAAAAGATCAGAAGATCGTTTATTTGGGGGAAGACTAACCTGAAAAATAAAATAAATTGGGTGCGTTGGGAGAGGATGGTCAAACCTAAAAAGTCGGGGGGGTATAGGGATTGGGAGCATCAGAGATTTCAACATCGCCATGCTCGCCAAGTGGTGGTGGCGTTATAAGGATGACCCGAATCAACTTTGGGCTTCGGTTATTTCTGCTTACCATAACTCGGCTCATAGAGATAATCTAAGTCCACTAAAAAAGTCGATTCTGGGGGTGTGGAAGGACATCGGAACCGTGGACGGGATTCTCTCGAAGGAAGGAATAACTATTAGTGAAAAATTGAAGGTTACGGTAGGAGACGGTAAAAATACTAAGTTTTGGAAGGATTCTTGGCTAACTGTTCAGCCATTAAAAATTATCTTTCCAGATCTTTTCCGTTTAGCCAAGCATAAAGACGCTTCCGTAGCAGCCTATTGGCAGGGTACTGTGAATCAGCCTTTATGGGCTTAGGAGTGGAACAAGGATCCGTCGCTTCCTAGTGAATGGGAAAACTTGACTGACCTTACGTCACGGTTGGCTAGTATGGTTTTAAAAGATGGTAAAGATATTTGGAAATGGGATAATGAAGAAAGAGTGTCGTTCTCGGTGAAAGCAATTCGGACGGAGCTTTGCAATCCGAGACAGGATCATTCGGATGGGCCAGACTTCAAGTGGAACAGTTGGGCTCCATTAAAAGCTAACTATTTTGTATGGAGAGCTCTCATAGAGAAGGTGGCCACCAAAAACGAACTGCTGAAATGCGACATTCATATCCCGGATCCGCTTTGTGTTACTTGCGGCTGTGATGAGGAGAATGTGGATCATCTCTTTGCTAAATGTTTGACGGCTCGGAGTATTTGGTAGAACGTGTTCTCGTGGCTGAAGATCCCTTGGCATCCTAACCTTGAGAATTTGCAGGAAATACTTGAGTTGTTGAAAATAGCCCGGGCGCTAAAACTTGGAAAAGGCTTGTTCTTTTGATTGCAGTGGCAACAATATTGTAACACCACGTAAAAACGTGTCCAATTATGTATAGACACGTGTCCTAAACCCAAGATATGTGAAAGATTGAGTTTGAAAGACTAAAGTTGACAAACAGTGAAACTATGTGTCCGGAGGGACTAAAAGTGTCAACATGCCAAACTTGAGCCTCTGAATGATCATACATGATGAATATATTCTTAATCGAGAGATTGATTGGATATAAGAAGCCGTTTGTGAAAATAATCGGAAGATTATAAAACTACGAGGGTTAAATGTGTCAGCATGTTAATTCTGACCTCTGAGTGACCTTTTAACGAACCCGAGGCTTCGAAATATTCAAATATACTCTCAAGAATGAGTAGTATAAATTTCACAAGGTTTCGAGATCATTAGGCATGTTTTCAAGACTTTGGGCTATAAGTGTCAACTTGATGAAACTTGCTTTCATAATGATATTTAACAAACCCGAGCCTAACGAAGTTAGTTTATACATCCTTGAGCTTCAACAAACTAACTACAAGGACCTTGCTTGTCAAAAAGAAGGTTAACTAGGGTTTAAAACCACCAGTGACTGATTCTGCCAGCTTTAAAACTTGTTTAACCTGTTTCCCGGTTCCAGGCGGGCCGCGTAAGAGTCTCCAGCGCAAAAAAATCATGGCAGGTGCAGGTTATTCAAGTTTAACCGCCTCAACCTCAATTGTATCGACTCTAAGGGCTATATGTCGGTTTATTTCATCAACTAGGACACCTGGGGTGATCCTAGGATGTTCCTTAACAGGTGTGAGTGATCTATGATCTTGCAAATTGCTATATAAAGGACTCTAGTTCATGTGTTCATATGCACATTTTGCAAACAACTTCAAAGGGACAACTTCTGGAGCTTGCAATCAATTAGGAGAAGATTACCAAGTGTAGAAAAGATAGCTAGGACCATTAGTAAGCTTCTAATTACTTGCTTAGTCGTTTTAATTAGCTTAATTACCGAAAAGTCAAACTTGTCGTAAATTAGGTTTGACTTTCAGTTTAATCACATATGGTCTTACCACTGATCAAAACGAAAGTGGTTATAGAACCATATTAAGGTAGGTGATTAACCCCTAAAAGGGCACCTCCAAATTATCTCGTTTGAGTAGCCAATTGTCGGGTCAAACTAGTTTGACAAAAGGTCAAACTGGACAGAATGTTTGAAAATGATTAAAATTAATAAAACAGAAGTTCTAAATTATATTTTAACATTCTAATGACTTTGTAATTAATATTAAAACATGTTTTATCAGTCCTAACCCGACAATTTACAGTCTAAGGTCAAATTATAACCGAAAGTCACAAAAGCTTGACTTTTGCTTTGACTTTCAGTCCTGACCAGTTCAAGCTTAATTCTCCCATGTTTTAAGCTTCCATTAGGACCACATTACTCAGTAGTATAACCCCCTGGAGTTATAGTACATGGTTCTTAGTGGTTTGAATTATATGCACATGATCGTTAATATGCTTAAAAATGCCATAAACGCCCTTTTGACACACAACTGAGATTTTTAGCAATGTGAATGGACAAACACCTTTGCTACTGATATTTAGACTTGTCCCAAAAATTTGACATCAGTTTGAGGTCTAGATTAGGAGTTATGCTCAATAGCGTAATTAGAAAGCTTTTTATTAATTAAATGGCGTGATTAGCATAAAGCCTATCTAAACCCAATTTTTGATACCAAACTTTTTACCTACTGATGTAAAATAATATTTTGGGATTTTTGAAGATTTTTATTTATTTTTAGGCTGAGCATAACATAGGATTATAGCTTGATTTCGGTAATTGTCGGTTTTACCCTTTTCATGCATAAAATGAGTTTTACATAACATTTTGATGTCAAACTTTTGGCTACTGATTTTATATGGTAAATAAAATATTTTGAACTTTATAAACTGATCAAAAGCTCAGATTTCCTATTTTAACCCGAATATCCCTTAAAACCGACTTTTAAGCGTTTTTAGCACATAGTATGAGTTAAAACTATTTTTGGCATATAAAACTTATTACCTACTGATGTTTTAAGTTAATTTATATAATTAAACAGTAAGCCAAAGTTTTTAAACTCAGAATTCTATTTTGACCTTTAAAGCTTATGTGAAATTACCAAAATGCTCCTACGGTGCATAGTTTGGTTATATAAGATAAATTTCACATATATAAAATACCCTACTGTTATAACTTATAAAAATACATATTTTTACTGATTAGATCAGACCTGAAACTCAGTTTAATATTTAAACTCTTTTATGAGCATTAAAATTACCAAAATGCCCTTATGGGACTTGATTTGGTTTAAATTACTTTTTGGGCATATATGTTAACATCCTACTGATGTATTAACATATTTTGAGCATAATAACAATTAAGACCTGTATATAATTTATTTGGTTACCCGTTACGCGTTTATGCGTTCGGATCGGGTTACGTGACTAGTTTACGTAAAATAGCCGAAACGGGCTTAACCTTATCATTAAAATTCTCAATTTCCATAATGTGTTTAGTTTACCCATATTATACAAGTATCCAAGCTTGTCGGGTCTAAACCACATTCTATTCCGGTCTCCGATTAATCTAGCGTTTAGAACCGTAAGGTTTCCTTCTAGCTAGCCGGTCTAAGTCCTTGACTAAATTAAAGACCCGTTAGCATCCTAATAGGTAATAAACCTTCTATACAGATTAAATAGTTTCCGGTAGAAATTGCCATCAGGAGCTTTAGGATTATACTGCTAGCATCAGGTAAATACTTTTAACTTATTTTCCTTTATACGGGCTTGGGATACGGTATTATAATAATACCGCTTGGTCGGGTATGAAATCATTTAATCGGATTGTGATTAATAAATTTGCATAACCCGTTTTAATCTGTCTTGTTTGATAACATAAGCATTAAGGGTTAATTCGATTGTGTCCTGGATATCCTCGGCTCATTTCATTTGAAAATGGCCACGACCTATGCACGGGGTATAGGCATACACCAAACAGATGCAAATGCAAAAATATAAACCCACATGTTGGGGATAACTCGTTTGTGGGTTCTATAAGTGGTGAGTCGGTTAATCACGACCGGCTTCCAACCGGCCCCAATTGTAAGACAAACATGTAAATCTGTATACAAGATTATATTTAAATATTTATCCCAAGTTATAAAAGATTTGTGTCGTGTGCATTAAAATCCAATTTTATAAACACTTTTCAAAAGAGTCAGTTAATTGTATTTACCAGTGTAAACTGACGTATTTTCTTAAAGGCTGATTTGACAGGTACCTCTCGTAATAGGCTGGAGCTATTAGGTGTCATAAGAGGATCTTGCAAATCCATAGATACCTGAAGTCTGTTATTTTGTTTCTTGTTACTTATTCATGATCCGCCTGTGGATCTTATTACATTCCAGTCTGTATATTCTTAAACTCGAACACTCAGACATTATGGTTTGTAATAGTTTATTCACCCAGCCTTCCGCTGTGCTATATTATTGTGTGTATTGACAATGATGATATCAACTACGTCACGATACTCCCCGCCGGGCCCACCGGTAATAAGTGGAAATATCGGGGTGTGACAGGTTGGTATCAGAGCCAACATTGAGTGAATTAAACACTAACCTTTTGTGTTTAATCTCAATGACACAATAAGCACATTCCTTAGACTCTCGTGTCTAGGAAAATGACCTAGGATTTTACTCTTAACTTTCCTTTTTATTGTTTATATTATATTTACTTGTTTTGTCAGGTTACCACTTGGAAAAATGCCACCACGAGTGAGAGGCAAAGGCAAAGGACCAATGCGTGGAGGACCGTCTGGCCACGCGGGACCCTCCCACCGACGTGCCCCATCCGATTCACTCTCTGGTTCCGACTCACGAGATCATTGGAGTCACAGCTTCGAGCCAGCAAGGCATTCTGTCTCACTTGGATCATCACCATCCGACCCTCCATACTTCGGATTACCCATTCCTATTGAACCCCAACATTCCCATCATTCACAGGGATCACATCACTCAAACCAATCACACCACTCCTTTAACTCCCATCCTTTTCATCACTCGGGTTCTACCTACTCTCCAACTCAGTTTAACCCCAATGCATACGTCAACGACTTTTTGGGTTTCAATCCACTAGGACCCGAGGATCATTTCTCTCAGGAAATGGAGATGGACGACGACCCGGACCCTGAGATGCAAACTGGAACACCGGGCCATCCTATTAGAATATCGAGTGGTTCACCTTATCAAGGATCACCGTACCGAGGGCCTGATTCGTATGCTGAGAAAATGGCTCAGTATGATTGGTCCTTTACCCCGTCATACCATAATTCTCCAGCCCAACCTCCCTTGGTTGAACCACAGCTTCAAGCTGTTACCCCACCACCTTTACCAGTTAAGGAACCACCTCAACAGCCTCCCGAGCCGCCAAGGCGAAGGAGAAATGCTAGAATGTCTGTACGTGGGGGACCACGATTCGCATCTCCTCATGGTTCAAGTTCTTACCCTCCTATCCCAGAGGACCCCCAATTGGGTGGACCCTCACACACAGTGCCGGAAGTCAACCTTCCGCCAGTTTCACATGCACCACCGCAGCCGCCGTTGGGTTTTAAATTATTTTCTCAACTTATGAAGTGTTTTCGAACAAAAATAACTTAAAACAATGTTGTGTAACTTATTTTTAACAAGATTCCTTGAACAAAAATTCAATAAACATCACAATAAAGCTTGAAATCAAGCTTTAATGGAGTTGTTGGTGCAAGAAAGATGAAGAAGAAGGTAATGGATAAAAGAGGAAAGGACAAGATGTTTGTTAGAACCTTCTTTTAGAACATACCTAGGAAGGAATGTTAGAAAATCCTTTCAAATCTCTGTCCCTGGATGGTCCAAATGTGCAGGATTCTTGGCTGCATTTATAGAAAACGACAGCATGCTGGACACGGCCCCGTGTCGTCTGGACACGGCCCCGTGTGCAGGCAAGATCCTGACACGTTTTGTCTGTATTCTGACAAAAGTCAGAAGGGAATCTTTTGGTGGATACGGGGGCGTGTTGACCTGGGCACGGCCCCGTGTCGGAAGGCTGTTTTATGAAGTGCGTCTATTTTTAAGGAACTTTTCCGGATCGGGCGGTTCCTTACTGGATGGAACAACCCCAAAGTGCCTAAGATACCTTAATTGTTCTAGATTAAGACGAGAACGCAAGAGGTTGTCGGTGAGGGTGATTCCTATGCTATATGTAGGTGGACAAGTCCAACCCTTTTCCGGGCTCTCGTTAAAGAAGGTGTATGTCGAATCGCTCAGGTCTATGTATGCATCAAACGAAGTTGATGGGGAGTCCTTCACGGCACAATCGACACAGGGACGACTATCGCTCAAGTCCTCACTAGAGTTATGAGTATCTTCGGAAACAACGAAGTTGTTTGAATGCGTTTCCAACCCTTCTTCTTGGCTATCGTCTTGGAAAAGATTACTGAAATCTTTTCTAAGTTCTTTTAACCAATTAATAATTAGATCTTCTAGTTGAAATAATTCATCGAGAAGCATTTCTCCTAGAATATCCGGTTGGGCGCATTCGAGGGAGAGATAGGGATTACTTTTACTTTCGCCCCTCTTAAGGATACTAGGAAATGATGGGTCTATATAGTGGGGTTTATAATTTAGAAAAAAACATTCTAATTCTTTATGGTTACCACCACATAATTGACACCACATAGTACCCTAAGAGTGCCGAAAGTAAAAAGTATCAGTATCACTCATGTTTGTGTCAGAAATTACCAACCGTCGGGATCTTACGGTTCTGTTTTCAGTAACTGAAACTTGGGCACGGGGGCGTGTTGAGTGGGCACGGCCCCGTGTTCAGCTTACTGTCTGACTTAAAACAGGATTGCCAGTTCCAATGATTGGGCACGGGGCGTGTTCAGCGGGCACGGCCCGTGCTGAGTTCTGCAGAAGCTGAAAAATTAAAAAAAAATCCTAAAAAAATGAAAAATAAGAAAAAAAAAAGATTAGGCCGTTGAATTTCCCGAGTTAAATCTAGACAAGTAAAAAAAATGAAAATTTTTGAAAAAAATTTGGGGTGATTAGCGGTTCCAATAGAGTT
The DNA here is from genome assembly GCA_030545235.1 of Helianthus tuberosus. Lineage (NCBI taxonomy): Eukaryota > Viridiplantae > Streptophyta > Magnoliopsida > Asterales > Asteraceae > Helianthus > Helianthus tuberosus. The sequence continues at coordinate 10,307,174 of CM060367.1, forward strand.
TTGTGTAAGGCTTGTATTTAGGACTTGCAAGATTCAAGGTTTTAGCATCCCCCCCCCCCCACACTTAAATTACACATTGTCCTCAATGTGTCCCAAAAATAAGTTTCTAGGTTGATTGAATGTGTAAAAAGCAAAAATTTTGTGTTACTGGGCGCTGAACACGGCCCCGTGTTCAAGTGCCAGTAACAAAATTTAAAACAAGAGAAACAGAAGCCTGGACACGGGGGCGTGTTGAGTGAACACGGCCCGTGTCCAGTTACCTGAACTGGGTCTTTTTCTGCAGACTGTGCAGCACGGGGCCGTGTTGGGCGGACACGGCCCGTGCCGAACTTACTGTAAACGAAGAAATTTGTCGGACGGTTCTGTTTTCCTGCATGGGGTGCTGGTTCAAGTTTCCCTTGTATCCTTCGTCATCTCAAGTGTGTTTTATTCATTTCAACACCACCCAAACACCAAATTAACTAAAAACCATCATTCATTGAGTCATAGAGAATTACATACTAGTCCTAAAATTAAAATATTAGATAGTTAGGTCAACAAAACACAAGAAATCTAAATCCAAGAAGTTTTAGCCTACTATTTATTCTACTAGCAAAATTTCCGAAAAAGATAAATCTTTCAGTTAAAAGTGGCTTGACAACTTCTTCCTCCGGGTATGGGTTCCTCATACGTCGGCGAGCCACTCTTCGATCTCCCTAGGGAGAAGAAAAGCGGGCTCATGAGCATTGGGTTGAGGAGGTGCAACTTCCACCGGGATTTCTTGGAGTTCTTCAAGAGGAGGTTCCGCCGGAATGTCGTCCCAACCGGTAGGATTTTGGATCCCAAGTGCTAGGTTCCTACTAAATTTGACCCAGGTCCATTGCAGGACCTCTAAACGTTGAACAATGGCAAGACCTTTACCAAACCGTTCCCTTAACCCCCGACCAGGTAGCCAACATACCTCCATATAGACCGTGGAGATATGAATGGTGAAAATCTTTTATTTTATATAGACAGTAAAATAATGCCAAGACACCACGGACAAACGATAAGGAAAGATCACCTTCAACATAAGAAACTAGTTATTAAAGTCATTAATACAAAACCAAGTAAAAAGTGCGAAAAGATTAGAAATAAAAAGTATTACACTAGACACTTTGTCTTCACCAAGTGATGTAAGAGAGGCTTAGGCAAACATGGCCTTGATTGTCAAGAACTCTTACGATCAATCTTGGATCCCGAGACGACTCACACACTCTACGATGGACAATGGATGATGGTGGTGGATGATGGTGTTATGGTGGTGGTGGGTGAAGTGTGAGAGAGGTGGTGTGCCAAGGGATGGTTTGAGCTTGAGCCAAGCACTCCTATTTATAGGCTGAACAGAAGCTCGGGCACGGCCCCGTGTCCAGTGGGCACGGCCCCGTGTCCAGTGGGCACGGCCCCGTGTCCACATCCTTCTCTTTCTTCATTTATTGCAGCTTGTCTTATTAGTTGACCACGCCCCCGTGTCCGCTGAGCACGACCCCGTGTGCAGAAGAATCTTTGTACTATGAAGATTTGCCTGGATTGTGCGAATCTTATAGTTGACCACGGCCCCGTGTCCGCTGAGCACGGCCCCGTGGTGGGCAATAGAAGCTTCTACCACTTTGTCTTTTCTGCTGACACTTGGGCATGCCCCCGTGCTGGCTAAGCACGGGGCGTGTTCAGTCTTCTGTTATCTTGTTTTGCTTGGGAAGATGCTGTCGTGGGGTCGGGCATGTCACGTCTTGTTCCTTTTCTTGTATTTATGTTAGATTTTGATGTCTTTTTGCTTCTTTTGTTAATTAGAGCTCATTTAATCCTGAAAATACAAAAGGAAGACAAAAGCACACTTTTTCCAACATTAGTACTAAAAAAGGGTTAGTTTTATGCCTCAATTGATGTAATTTATATGTTGCATTTTGCACACATCAATTTTACAGAGGTTAGACCGGGTTGAACATGAAGCCAGTGAACTAAGAAGAAACATAATGGCTTTCTCAAAGGTCTCGCAAACCTAATCAAAGGCAAGAAAAAGTAGGATGCTGTTGGTTTGTTTTGTATTGTCATGTAATAAAGTCCCTGCGAGGACATTTATTTTATTTTCATGTACCAAGTCCCTGCGTGGACTTACTTTCTGTTTCAGTAGCCTCTGCGTGGGCAGTGTGTTGTTTTTAAGTCCCGTTTAGGGCATCCTTGTACTCATTTCGTGGTTTAATGAAGTTATTTTCGATTTTAAATATGTATTTTATTACATCATACCATATCATTTCAAATTTGGTTGGTCTGCTAAAGAAATTCTTAAAGGTATAACCTAGCCAAAATAGTAATGGCTATGATGGTACAACCTTTTTAAGAAAATAACTCCCTGTTAGCATCTGAAAACATGTTGACAATCCTGAATTGTGCGGTACGAGAAACCACACAATCTTCCTAATGTACTTGGACTTTTCCAAGTCACTATTATAGCCTATATGATCAACATGGATCATGGCTAATAAACGTCAATAAGACGTATACACCAAAACATCCATTTGAGATGTATGCTCATAAGCGAAGGTGTAATAATGACAAAGAAAGTTTAATTTTATGGACTTCTTGTCAAAAAGGCGACGAACTTTGTTCGACCCTTAAAGAAATCATTGATCCAATAGATCAATGATCATAATCGTCCTTGTGACAAGGCTTTTGTGCCATCTAAATGTCCTTCGAGACGAGCCTTGTGCTATATGAATATATCTCACATGACATTGACAGTCGTAATTTATACCCCTGTCTAATAAATATAAAAGATTATATCCTATTTATTGTTTATTATGGTTCTGTTATAACCTAAGAAAATCATGATTAAATGATTTATATTTTAAATGGTCTACATGGATTAATAATACCATGACCATCTAATTATCAATGCGATGATTCTTTATGTAATTTAAATATACCATTATTGTTTAATATAGTACCCAAAACATGGCTGGATCTGATGAAGTAAACAGTCATCCACGGGAAGGAAACAATAATGAGAACAAGATAAATCTTACAAACGCTGAACTGCAAACTATGATTGACACCGCGGTTGCTCAAGCGGTAGATAAGATATTCAAGGAACCGAGTAATGTTCGGTCCAAAACTCACTCAAAACCCTTATCACAGTCACATGCGTCTAGAAGGGATGAATCTCAGCATTCATCCAATCAAAGATCTGAGCCTCAAAGAGTGGTGTTAAATCAGGCTCCTAAGTACAAGAAGAGTTGTACTTATAAGTACTTCGTCTCCTGTAAACCGAGGGATTTTACAGGAGAAAAGGGAGCAATTGACTGCATGAAATGGTTAGACGAGATGGAGACTGTGATTGACATCAACGGATGTGCTAAGGAAGACATAGTCATGTTTGTGTCTCAATCTTTCAAGGGAGATGCCCTCACTTGGTGGAAAGCGTTAGTACAGTCCACTGGAAAGGTTCATCTGTATAACCTTTCGTGGAACAAGTTTGTAGATCTTGTAAAAGACACTTACTGCCCTCAACACGAAGTTGAGAGGATTGAATCTGACTTCCTCACTTTAGTAATGAAGGATTTAGATTGTAGATCCTATGTAACCAGCTTTAATTCAATGTCAAGGCTGGTACCATATTTAGTCACTCCTGAACCCAAACGCATTGCGCGTTTCATCGGTGGTTTAGCTCCCGAAGTGAAAGGAAACGTCAAGGCTTCTAAGCCTACTACATATAGATATGTTGTGGATCTATCTTTGTCTCTCACTCTTGATATAGTGAGAAGTAGGGCAAAGAAAGCTACCGATGATGGGAAGAGGAAGAGGGATGAAGACAAGTCCCCTCAGTCTAACAAAAAGAGTAAAGGGAACTTTAATTTCAAGAAAGGGCAATCAAGTGATAAACCCAGATGCAAGACCTGCAATAAAAGGCACTTTGGAAAGTGCAACCAGGAACCACAAGCCAAACCATGTGGGATCTGCAAAAAGAAAGGGCACAAATCTGTAGAGCGCCGGAACATTAAGGATGCAACCTGTTACGGTTGCAATGAAAAGGGGCACATCAAAACCAATTGCCCCAAGAATGCTAAGAAGCCCGAGGAGGCGAAGAAAACCAATGCAAGGGTTTTCCAAATGAATGCTAGGGAAGCGGTGAACGACGAGAACGTCATAACAGGTACCTTCCTCATTAATAATAATTATGCTAGAGTCTTATTTGATTCAGGTGCTGATAAGTATTTTGTAGACCATAAGTTTTGTAAATCACTGAATTTGCCTATTAAGACTCTAGACATAAAATATGAGGTAGAACTTGCCGATGGAACCTTAGAAACAGCTTCAAATCTTCTTGATGGATGCTGTATATCCATCAAGAATCATTCTATCCCGCTATCCCTCTTGCCAATGAAATTGGCTGGGTTTGATATAGTTTTGGGCATGGATTGGTTGTCGCGTAACCAAGTCCAAATTGCCTGTGATAAAAAGCTAGTTATTATCAAAACCCCTTCTGGCGAATCCATCACCATTCAAGGAGACACACAATACGGGTTGCCCAACAATGTGTCTATCCTTAAGGTATCGCAGTGTTTAAAAAGCGGATGTGTCATCTACATGGCACAAGTGACTGTGAATGATCTGAAGCCTAAGATTGAAGACATCCCAGTCATCTCCAAGTACCCTGATGTCTTTCCTGACGAGTTACCTGGATTACCTCCTGAAATGCAAGTAGAGTTCAGGATAGACATTCTACCAGGAGCTGCACCTATTGCACGAGCTCCTTATCGTCTAGCACCTACTGAAATGAAAGAGCTCAGGACTCAATCAGATGACTTACTAGAAAAGGGTTTTATACAACCTAGCTCTTCGCCTTGGGGAGCTCCAATATTATTTGTGAAAAAGAAGGATGGATCAATGCGCTTATGCATTGATTATCGTGAACTGAATAAAGTAACGATCAAGAATCGTTATCCCTTACCCAGGATCGATGATTTATTTGATCAGCTCCAAGGAGCAAGCTTCTTCTCGAAGATTGATTTGAGATCTGGGTATCATCAACTCAAGGTTAGGACTGAAGATGTGCCTAAGACGGCGTTCAGAACAAGATATGAACATTACGAGTTTTTAGTGATGCCTTTTGGGCTCACTAATGCACAAGCATCATTCATGGACCTCATGAATAGAGTCTGCAAACCATATTTAGATAAGTTTGTCATAGTCTTTATAGACGACATACTTATCTACTCCCGTAATAAAGACGATCATGAGAAACACCTCCGAAGCATTTTAGGATTACTTCAACAAGAGAAATTGTACGCTAAGTTTTCTAAATGTGAATTCTGGCTTCGTGAAGTCCAATTCCTTGGACATATTGTCAGTGAGCAAGGTATCCAAGTAGATCCTGCTAAGGTAGAAGCCGTAATGAATTGGGAAGCACCCAAGACTCCAACCGAAATTCGTAGCTTTCTGGGTTTGGCAGGTTACTATAGAAGATTCATTGAGAACTTTTCAAGGATAGCCGCACCATTGACCTCTCTGACCCGTAAGAATGTAAAATTTGATTGGGGTCCGAAACAACAAGAATCCTTTGAGATTCTTAAGCAGAAATTGAGCAATGCTCCAGTGCTAACATTACCTGATGGAATTGAAGATTTTGTCATATACTGTGATGCTTCACACACCGGTATGGGTTGTGTGCTTATGCAGCGAGGCAAAGTGATTGCCTATGCATCACGACAATTAAAAGTGCATGAGAAGAATTACACCACCCACGATTTGGAATTTGGTGCCGTTGTATTCGCACTAAAGTTATGGAGACATTATTTGTATGGAACTAAATGTGTGATCTTTTCTGATCACAAAAGTCTCCAACACTTGTTCAATAAAAAAGAGCTCAATATGAGACAGCGCCGTTGGATGGAAACCTTAAATGACTATGATTATGAAATTCGCTACCATCCTGGCAAAGCGAATGTGGTCGCAAATGCTCTAAGCCGAAAGGAAAGATTCAAACCTATCAAGATTAATGCTAAGAGCATTGAACTGAAGAATAGCCTGAATGAAAGGCTATTGGCTGCACAGAAAGATGCTGTCTTGGAAGCTAACCTTCCAGATGAAAAGTTAGGTGTAACTGCTGAACAGTTAACACCTGGCAAGGATGGAATTCTCAGACTGAATGGGAGAATCTGGGTTCCCATGCATGGAGGACTTCGAGATATAATCCTTCAGGAAGCTCACAACTCCAAATATTCAGTTCACTCTGGAGGTGACAAGATGTATCAAGATTTGAAAGCTAATTATTGGTGGATAGGGTTGAAGAAATCTATTGCCACCCATGTAGCTAAGTGCTTGACATGTGCTCAGATTAAAGCAGAGCATAAAAAATCGTCAGGTCTGCTACAACAGCCAGAACTTCCCACATGGAAGTGGGAGATGGTAACTATGGACTTTATAACCAAGTTACCGAAGACAAAGCACGGAAATGATACCATATGGGTCATAGTTGACAGACTGACTAAGTCAGCGCACTTCTTACCCATTAAAGAAACTCATAGCTCTGACAAGCTAGCTCAGCTTTACGTGGATAAGATCGTATCCCTTTACGGAGTGCCGGTGTCTATTATCTCTGATAGGTATACTAGATACACCTCACACTTTTGGAAAAGTTTCCAACAATCTTTGGGCACAAGTTTGAATTTTAGTACTGCTTACCATCCTCAGACAGATGGACAGAGTGAGCGTACAATTCAAACATTGGAAGACATGCTTCGTGCATGTGTTATTGATTTAGGTGGTAGTTGGGATGACCACCTACCATTGGTCGAGTTCTCCGATAACAATAGCTACCATACAAGCATTCAGGCTGCGCCTTTTGAGGCATTATATGGTAGGAAATACAGAACGCCTGTCTGTTGGGTAGAAGTAGGAGAAACTCAGTTATCAGGACCTGATATAGTCCTTGAAACGATGGACAAGATTGTCCAGATTCGTGATCGCCTGAAAGCTGCCAGGGATAGGCAGAAGAGTTATGCTGATAAGAGGCGAAAACCTCTAAAGTTTGAGGTTGGCGATAAAGTCTTACTAAAAGTATCACCCTGGAAAGGTGTGATGCGTTTTGGTAAGAAGGGAAAGTTAAGCCCTAGGTATATTGGACCATTCGAGTTTATCGAATGTGTCGGCAGTGTATCTTATAAGCTAAACTTGCCCGAGGAGCTGAGTGGAATCCATAATGTGTTCCACATCTGTAATCTCATGAAGTGTCTAGCTGATGAATCGCTGGCCATGTCTCATGAAGACGTACAGATCGATGAAAGCCTAAGATTTGTTGAAAGACCTATATCGATCGAGGATCGTCAGGTTAAAAAGCTCCGAAGGAAGCATGTACCTATAGTAAAGGTCAAATGGGATGCCCGTAGAGGTCCCGAATATACGTGGGAAGTTGAGTCCACTATGCGACAGAAGTACCCTCACTTATTCCAGTAAATCTCGGGGTCGAGATTTCTTTTAAGGGGGTGAGGATGTAACACCACGTAAAAACGTGTCCAATTATGTATAGACACGTGTCCTAAACCCAAGATATGTGAAAGATTAAGTTTGAAAGACTAAAGTTGACAAACAGTGAAACTATGTGTCCGGAGGGACTAAAAGTGTCAACATGCCAAACTTGAGCCTCTGAATGATCATACATGATGAATATATTCTTAATCGAGAGATTGATTGGATATAAGAAGCCGTTTGTGAAAATAATCGGAAGATTATAAAACTACGAGGGTTAAATGTGTCAACATGTTAATTCTAGCCTCTGAGTGACCTTTTAACGAACCCGAGGCTTCGAAATATTCAAATATACTCTCAAGAATGAGTAGTATAAATTTCACAAGGTTTCGAGATCATTAAGCATGTTTTCAAGACTTTGGGCTATAAGTGTCAACTTGATGAAACTTGCTTTCATAATGATATTTAACGAACCCGAGCCTAACGAAGTTAGTTTATACATCCTTGAGCTTCAACAAACTAACTATAAGGGCCTTGCTTGTCAAAAAGAAGGTTAAATAGGGTTTTAAACCACCAGGGACTGATTCTGCCAGCTTTAAAACTTGTTTAACCTGTTTCCCGGTTCCAGGAGGGCCGCGTAAGCCCAAGCAGAATCTTACGCGGGCCGCGTAAGAGTCTCCAGCGCAGAAAAATCATGGCAGGTGCAGGTTATTCAAGTTTAACCACCTCAACCTCAATTGTATCGACTATAGGGGCTATATGTCGGTTTATTTCATCAACTAGGACACCTGGGGTGATCCTAGGATGTTCCTTAACAGGTGTGAGTGATCTATGATCTTGCAAATTGCTATATAAAGGACTCTAGTTCATGTGTTCATATGCACATTTTGCAAACAACTTCAAAGGGACAACTTCTGGAGCTTGCAATCAATTAGGAGAAGATTACCAAGTGTAGAAAAGACAGCTAGGACCATTAGTAAGCTTCTAATTACTTGCTTAGTCGTTTTAATTAGCTTAATTACCGAAAAGTCAAACTTGTCGTAAATTAGGTTTGACTTTCAGTTTAATCACATATGGTCTAACCACTGATCAAAACGAAAGTGGTTATAGAACCATATTAAGGTAGGTGATTAACCCCTAAAAGGGCACCTCCAAATTATCTCGTTTGACTAGCCAATTGTCGGGTCAAACTAGTTTGACAAAAAGTTAAACTGGACAGAATGTTTGAAAATGATTAAAATTAATAAAACAGAAGTTCTAAATTATATTTTAACATTCTAATGACTTGGTAATTAATATTAAAACATGTTTTATCAGTCCTAACCCAACAATTTACAGTCTAAGGTCAAATTATAACCGAAAGTCACAAAAGCTTGACTTTTGCTTTGACTTTCAGTTCTGACCCGTTCAAGCTTAATTCTCCCATGTTTTAAGCTTCCATTAGGACCACATTACTCAGTAGTATAACCCCCTGGAGTTATAGTACATGGTTCTTAGTGGTTTGAATTATATGCACATGATCGTTAATATGCTTAAAAATTACATAAACGCCCTTTTGACACACAACTGAGATTTTTAGCAATGTGAATGGACAAACACCTTTGCTACTGATATTTAGACTTTTCCCGAAAATTTTACATCAGTTTGAGGTCTAGATTAGGAGTTATGCTCAATAGCGTAATTAGAAAGCTTTTTATTAATTAAATGGCGTGATTAGCATAAAGCCTATCTAAACCCAATTTTTGATACCGAACTTTTTACCTACTGATGTAAAATAATATTTTGGGATTTTTGAAGATTTTTATTTATTTTTAGGCTGAGCATAACATAGGATTATAGCTTGATTTCGGTAATTGTCGGTTTTACCCTTTTCATGCATAAAATGAGTTTTACATAACATTTTGATGTCAAACTTTTGGCTACTGATTTTATATGGTAAATAAAATATTTTGAACTTTATAAACTGATCAAAAGCTCAGATTTCCTATTTTAACCCGAATATCCCTTAAAACCGACTTTTAAGCGTTTTTAGCACATAGTATGAGTTAAAACTATTTTTGGCATATAAAACTTATTACCTACTGATGTTTTAAGTTAATTTATATAATTAAACAGTAAGCCAAAGTTTTTAAACTCAGAATTCTATTTTGACCTTTAAAGCTTATGGGAAATTACCAAAATGCCCCTACGGTGCATAGTTTGGTTATATATGATAAATTTCACATATATAAAATACCCTACTGTTATAACTTATAAAAATACATATTTTTACTGATTAGATCAGACCTGAGACTCAGTTTAATATTTAAACTCTTTTATGAGCATTAAAATTACCAAAATGCCCTTATGGGACTTGATTTGGTTTAAATTACTTTTTGGGCATATATGTTAACATCCTACTGATGTATTAACATATTTTGAGCATTATAACGATTAAGACCTGTATATAATTTATTTGGTTACCCGTTACGCGTTTATGCGTTCGGATCGGGTTACGTGACTAGTTTACGTAAAATAGCCGAAACGGGCTTAACCTTATCATTAAAATTCTCAATTTCCATAATGTGTTTAGTTTACCCATATTATACAAGTATCCAAGCTTGTCGGGTCTAAACCACATTCTATTCCGGTCTCCGCTTAATCTAGCGTTTAGAACCGTAAGGTTTCCTTCTAGCTAGTCGGCCTAAGTCCTTGACTAAATTAAAGACCCGTTAACATCCTTATAGGTAATTCTAAGGCCCGCATTTGCGTCTAATAGAACTAATGGCCAAAAGACACTAGAAACGTAAACTTTTTTTTAATGACCAAACTTTTCTCAATTTAAGAGGTGAAATACCAATAACATTAATGCACCATGTTAACAAAATTTGGGCATGACCCGTCCATAAGACGAGTGTATCCCTGTTTTATCCATCATCAACACGATAAAGTCTACAACCCATTCGACTAGACACGACTAAGAACCATGACATCAAGTGTTAAAAGCGTAGCTACAGACAAGGTTATGCAAAAACAAACATTTTGACCCAAAACATTAATACGAAATAACGGAAGCGCTTAATGGTCATAATGTGTGCGTGTGCTCGCTCCAAATTGCCAAGTCGCCTAACTCGAGGATTTACCTACATTCATCATAAACAAATAAGTCAGTATTTCGTCACTAACACAAGTAATTTAATACACCGATTCGTTTCTAACACGGTTCTACATCATTCCGTTACATTACTAACCGTTGAACGGTTCATTACTTGCTTGCCTCATAATAAAGGTTGAATATACCTTTCATAACATACCCGCTATTAACGAATACTTGTATCGTTAATATATCTTTCATTCGTTTCGTTCATGACGAACAATCATATTCCTTACATTCTTACATTTAAACTCCAATCCGAGAAGAGGGATAAAATAATCTTTCATTCGTTACATACATAACCTTCCATACCCGGTTCGACTAGAAGGAACCGGATATGATACTGTCACACCCCAAATTTCCACGTATTACCCGTGGGCCCGGTGGGGGAGTATCGTGACGTGGTTGGCAACATAATAGTCAAACAACACCATTTTTAAATGCACAGCGGAAGCAAAAGTGTAGATTTATTTCAACCATACAATATTGTAATATTAAGTATCACAAGTAGTCGAATATAAATCCACAGGTAGATCAAAATAAAAGGAAACAATGTTCAACAGTCTATGGCATCCAAGCTTGCGAGACTTATTGTGGATGCTAGGAGAAAAGCCAGCCTATTACGCGTAGTACCTGCACTTAACCTTTTTGAGAAAATACGTCAGTTTACACTGGTAAATACAATCAACCGACTCATTTTGAAAAGGATTTAAGAAAATGCATTTTAGGCACAAGGCACAAATAATATTTTATAACTTGGGATAATTATTTGAATATAATACCTGTAAAGGATTTACATGTTACTTATGCGTTCAGTAGCCCGGATCGAGCCGGGTTAAAGATCAATAGACACACCACATTATGTATATGAGACACTGACAGGTGTACGCCTACACCTGTGTGCTAAGGTCGTGGCCATTTCGTAAAATGATGCCAGGGATATCCGGGACATGGTCATTAACCCCCCAAAGGCTTTAAGCAAACAAAACAATTTAAACCAGACATTTCAATACTTTAACCAATCATACAATTAAAGATTCAATGCCCGACCAAACGGTATTTTATATACCGTACCCCAAGCCCGTATAGGGAAATAAGTTAAAAGTATTTACCTGAGCAAGTATAAATCAAAATCAGCGAGTGCAAGTATCTTTTACCGGTTCTCCTAATCTGGAACGAAGGTTTGTAATAACCTATTAGAATCCTAACGGGTCTTTAGTTAAGCTTAAGCTTAGACCGGTTAGTTTTAAAGATACGGTTCGTACGCACGATTAAGCGAAGACCGGATAGAATGTGATTTAGACCCGACAAGTTTGAAGACTTGCTTAATATGGGTATATTATACACATTCTGGATTATGAGATAAAACCGATAAGGTTTGACCTGTTTCGGCTAATTTATGTAAACTAGTTACATAAACCGAACCGAACGCGTATAAAGCGTAACGGGTAACCATAAGAGTCCTAAACAGGTTTCCTAAGTTAACATGCCTCAAATATGTTGTGATATCAGTAGGATACCTTCCATTATGCCCAAAACGAGTTTAATCTCATATTAAGCCCCGTAGGGTTATTTTGGTCATTTTAAAGATTATAAAAGGGATTTAATAAACTCCTGTGATCCGGGTCTGAGTTAATCATTAAAATATTTTATTTTTATAGGTTATAACATTTGATGTTAAGTCTTATGTAACTAAATGGTTTTAAACTCAAACTATGCGTATAATACGCGTATAAAGCCGTTTTAAGCGACGTACGGGTTAAAATAGGATTCTAAGTTTTCTGATCATTTAAACAGGCTCAAAAAACTTCATTTATTATTTAAAATCAGTAGCAATTGGATTTGTAGCAAAAGAACTTGTAAAACTCCTTTTATACCCGAAAAGGGCATAATCGGTATTTACCGAATTAATGCGCTAATCCTAGCTTATGATCAGTTTAAAAATAATTAAAAATCTTCAAAAATTCCAAAATATTATTTAACATCATTGGGTAAAAGGTTTGGTGTCAAAAATTGGGTTTAGATAGACTTTACGCTAATGACGCCATTTAATTACTAAGAAACGTTATAATTACGTCATTAAGCATAACTCCTAATCTAGACTTCCGATTGACGTGAAATTTTACAGACATGTTCAATAATCAGTAACTAAGATTATTGTACTTTCATATTTCTAAAAATCTCGTTTTATGGCTATAAGGGCATTATGGTCATTATTTAAGCAATTAACGGAACCGTCGGACAATCGAGGTTTCAAGTGGTATAAACGCAGAGGGTTATACCAACATGTAACTAGGTCCTAATGGAACTTTAAGGCATGTCTAAACCTATCCAAACCGGGTCAGAATCGAGGTCAAAGCAGAAAGTTAAACTATGCGACTTTCGGCTCCGAATCGGTTCAAAACAGAAAGTTGTCGAATTAAACAAGCTAAAACAAGTTATTATACTTATTTTCAAGTTATATGAACTATAAAACAGATTATATGCCTTCTGTATCGTTAATTACACGATTAATGATTCTGTTGACTTTTTCGGACAAGTTTGACTCGACAAACGACCTAGTTAGGATTGGAATCAGTGGGTGCCCTTTTAAGGGTTAATTGTCCACATAATTACCAACTTGTAACAACTTTTATTTCGACAAAACTCTGGACCAATTGTGTTTTATCGCTAAGTCAAACCGTAGTTACGACGGTTTGACTTCTAGGCTATAAACTAAGCATAACTTAATTTAGAAAGGTCAAGGGTACTTACATAAGTCTAATGGATGATTAGGAAGTCTTGTATCAGTTCTTGAGCTCCTCAAAATGTCCAGAAGTTGAGATATGTTTGTATGTTGTAACATGTGACTTTTATAAGAACTTTGATCTTTCTAAATTGATGACAAATGGGTCTAGGATGATCCAAGATCAGTACATGTGCCTCCTATAGGCTATAAACCACCTTAGACAAGCCCATAGAATCAAAAACTTGCAATTAAAGTCGGTTACAACATGAAAACAGGCACCTGCCAATCTTTTCTGCATCTGGCAGTCGTAGGTGGCCCGCTTTAGATCTTGATATATCTTAGGCGGGCCGCATGGCCCTTCTGATCAGGTAAACATGTTTTTCTTTATTGCATTTTGGTCCTTGGTCCCCCGAAAGGTCGTTTTCACTTGTTTTCCAGCATTCTTATCCTATAATATTGACATATGGGGGCTTTAATACTTATACCCACTTTGTCAAGTCCTCGGGTAACTTTGTGATCACCCGAAAAGCCCTAATTTTCATCGTTGTCGAATCTAACCCTCACACACGAATTTTATCATAACTTTCTCATACGGTAACGAAACTTGGTGAAATTTTTATGGTGCATTCTAGTGAGCATAATTAATCGTTACAAGGCTTCGGGTTTGCTAAAAGGTCACTCAGGGGTACTTTTAACATGTTGACATATTTAACCCCCGTAGTTTGTAATCTCTCACTTTCTTTCACAATTCGCTACGTATGATCCATGATTTATTCGTTTAGGGTTATAAACACCATGTAAGGTTATTGGAAAGTATATTTATTCATTGTTGACACTTTGAACCCTTATATTTACATAGTTTCATTGTTTGTCAACTTTAGTCCCTCGAAAGTATTCTTTCACACGTTTAAAGGTTATGACACGTGTCAAGACATTATAGGACGTAAATTTCCGAGGTGTTACAGATACTCTATCTTTCGTAATTTATTCATTCCTCATAATCCATTTATGATGGATCTTACTATTACTTTCAAACGACTATAGATTTCAACTCTCACAACTTTAACACAACACACAATGCAATTGAGATTATGGTTTACATATGACAACATCATAAAAATAGAAATGTGGTGTACACTAACGTACCTCGATCTTGTGAGTTTTCCGACTTCTTAGCGTTGGAACCTTCTTCTTTCACACCTATAACAACACGTTTATTCACTTATTTAGTTCAACTAAATTTCATTCATTCTTCTTCTAAATCACGCATATTATTCTTTTAAGCATTCCATCAAACACTTGGCGGGTTTCGCATTTTCGGGACATTTACCCAACTAACTAAAACATGTATTTAATCTAGTTCTTTTAATTATTCAACAATAATCAAGCAAACCTCATTCCATATCAATTCAACTAGTGTTTATACATCATTATCAGAATTATTCATCAATGATCCACATGCATGTCACTACATAAACATCCTAATTCACATCTCAATTTCATAAAGTGGGTTTTTACTAGAATCTTTCAAATAACCTAGAATCAAACATGATTCTTGTTCTAGAAGGTAATCCTAACTCAGATTTCTTACATTCAAACACAAGAATTCAAGATTGGGTTGAACCCTTCATTCAACAAATCATAATTTCAGAAAATTAAACTTACCATTTTAGAAATTGAGGTTAACTACTCGCATTTAGGGGTTCATGCATCAGATTTCTCCTTTGATTCAAGTTAAATTCTTGATTTTCTTGAAGTTAGGGTTTCACCCCTTTCCCTGCTCTCTTGTTCGATCGACCAGAACCCAGTTCTGGGTGTTTTCTTTTTTTAACTTTTTATTTAATAGTTCCAACCTTTTAATTTATTACTTACACATTGAACCCTCCCACTTAGAAAGGGTTTTTAATTTAGGCTTTCCCATAAACTAACTACCAATTGTCATATTTCATTAACTATGTTAAATTCTTTGTTTATTTTCGCTTATTATTATACTAAACATTTTTGGGGTGTTACAAGTCTACCCCCCTTAATTGAGGTTTCGTCCCCGAAACCTGGACACATAACAATTTAAACGTTTACATACCGAAGAGAAAAGGGTAGTGCTTCCTCATTTCATCTTCCGCCTCCCATGTAAGTTCCGACCCCTTTCGATGTTGCCATTGAACCAACACTTGTCTAACGGCTTTGTTGCGAAGATTCTTCACCTTTACGTCTTTAATGGCTATTGGTCTTTCGACATAATTTAGCTTCTCGTCCAACTCGATGTCGTCAAGAGGCACTAATGTTGTTTCATCCGCAAGACACTTCCTCAACTGCGACACGTGGGAGGTATTGTGAATCCCGTCTAGTGAAGACGGTAATTCTAATCGATATGCAACCCTTCCAACTCGAGCCAAGATTTTAAACGGTCCGATATAACGAGGACCTAACTTACCCCGTTTGCGGAAGCGGATTATACCCTTCCATGGTGATACTTTCAATAGAACATAATCTCCGACTTGAAACTCGATAGGATGCCTTCTCTTGTCCGCATAAGCTTTTTGCCGATCCCGGGCTGCTTTCAGTCGAGCTCTAATCAAATCAATCTTTTCATTTGTTACTGCTATTAAATCATTTGGCGCAAGTTCTCTCTGTCCAACTTCACCCCAACACACAGGAGTTCTGCACTTTCTCCCGTATAATAGTTCATAGGGAGCCATTTGAATACCACTATGATAGCTATTGTTATAAGAAAATTCTGCTAGTGGTAAATGGTCATCCCAACTCCCGCCAAAGTCTAAGGCACAAGCCCTTAACATATCAACAAGCGTTTGGATGGTTCGTTCTGATTGACCATCAGTATGAGGGTGATAGGCTGTGCTTATGTGTAGCTTTGTGCCCATACTTTCATGAAACTTCTGCTAGTAACGAGAAGTAAATCTTGTATCCCGATCTGAAATGATTGACACGGGCACCCCGTGTCGTGATACAATTTCATTCATATAAATTTCCGACATCTTCTCCGAAGAGTAAACTTCTCGAATTGGTAAGAAGTGGGCACTTTTTGTGAGTCGGTCTACAATTACCCATATTGTATCATGCCCCTTTTTCATTCTAGGAAGTTTAGTTACCAGATCCATAGTTAACTCCTCCCATTTCCAGACTGGAATTTCCAAGGGTTGTAACTCCCTGTATGGTTTTTGATGTTTTGCTTTCACTTGGGAGCACGTCAAGTATTTCGAGACATACTTTACAATATCGCGTTTCATACCCGGCCACCAATAATTGGTTTTCAAGTCACGGTACATCTTGGTTGCCCCGGGATGGATTGAGTATCGTGACTTATGAGCCTCGTCTAGTAGAGCGGTCTTGACCTTGCAAAATCATGGTATCCAAATTCGACCGAATCTTGTCTTGAGTCCGGTCGAATTTTCTTCTAATTTATCGGCTATACCTTTTACTCTTTCTTTCTTTGGGTCTTCCGCTCCGAGCGACTTTATTTGGGAATCTCGTATCATATCAAGTAAACGCGGAGTAACTATTATCTTCATGGATTTTACTTGAATGGGAGGTGGAGATTCTTTTCGGCTTAACGCGTCAGCCACCACATTCGCTTTTCCTGGGTGGTAAAGGATATCGCAATCGTAATCTTTAATCAATTCCAACCATCTTCGTTGCCTCATATTCAAGTCTTTCTGTTCGAAGAAATATTTGAGGCTTTTGTGGTCCGAGTAGATTGTACATCTCGTACCATATAGATAATGCCTCCAAAATTTGAAGGCGAACACAACCGCTGCCAATTCCAAATCGTGTGTTGGGTAGTTCACCTCATGTGGTTTCAATTGCCGTGAAGCATATGCGATAACCCTTCCCCTTTGCATCAAAACGCATCCTAAACCCTGATGTGAAGCGTCGAAAAAGACAACCAGGTCCTCAATCCCATCCGGTAATGTCAAGACCGGGGGACTCGACAGTTTTTCCTTTAATATTCGAAAGGCCTCCTCCTGTTCTTTACCCCACACAAACTTTTCTTTCTTCCTCGTCAGTTTTGTTAAGGGTAATGCTATCTTCGAAAAATCCTGTATGAACCTTCTGTAGTACCCCGCGAGGCCTAGAAAACTTCTTATTTCCGTTGGGTTTTTCGGGGAAACCCATTTCATTACGGCCTCAACCTTTGACGGATCTACTAAGACACCTTCCGAATTGATCACATGACCCAGAAACTGCACCTCTCTGAGCCAGAAGGCACACTTTGAGAATTTCGCATAAAGTTTTTCTTTACGGAGAATTTCAAGTACTTCACGCAAATGCCTCGCATGTTCAGCCTTACTTCGCGAATAGACTAGGATATCATCTATGAATACGATCACAGATTTATCTAGCATAGGTCGGCATACCCGGTTCATAAGATCCATAAACGCTGCTGGAGCGTTTGTTAACCCAAAGGATATAACTAGGAACTCGTAATGTCCATATCGGGTTCTAAATGCGGTCTTTGCAACGTCTTCTTCTCATACCCTGACTTGATGATACCCCGAACGCAGGTCTATCTTAGAGAACCAACTCGCCCCTTGTAATTGATCAAAAAGATCGTCAATTCTAGGTAAAGGGTAGCGGTTTTTCACGGTCAGCTTGTTTAATTCTCTGTAATCGATGCACATGCGCATCGACCCATCTTTCTTCTTAACAAATAAGATAGGCGCTCCCCAAGGTGACACACTCGGGCGTATAAAGCCCCTATCGAGTAGGTCTTGTAATTGTGTCATTAACTCCCGCATCTCGGTGGGAGCCAATCTATAGGGAGCCTTCGCAAGCGGCTTCGCACACGGATTCAATTCAATGCGAAACTCTATTTCTCGTTCGGGGGGGAGTCCCGGTAATTCCTCTGGAAATTCATTCACGAATTCAACATCTTCAAGCTTCGGGAGGCTTTGTCGAGCGTCTATTACATAGGCTAGGTATGCCCTACTCTCGTTAAGTACGTATTTAACGGCTTGGGCAAGGATGCACAATTTTGTTTCCACGTTTCTCTCCCCTTGAATACTCAATTGCCTTCCACTTGGAGATTGGATAAGCATTACCTTATTTTCACAATTAATCTCTACACGGTGTCGTGCCATCCAATCCATACCTACTATCATTTTAAATTCCCCCAAAGCCATAGGTATGAGGTCGATATCGAATTTTTCATCTTCTATAGTGAATTTGCAATTTCTACAAATCTCGTGTAACACATAGTTCTTACTATCGGCTATTTCTACTTCTAAAGGTATCGGCATTCGTTCAATCTTAAATGAAGACGACATAGTGGCTCCGGTATAGAACAAAACATATACCGGTATGGAGTGTAACACCCCAAATTTCGTATGTCATATTTAATGTTATAATCGAAATATTTTTTACGAAAATAAATGGTAAATATGGTAAGGAATGATAAATATAGATTTTTATCATATTGAAAGTTCTATAAAAAAAAGGGGGAAATGAAAGAAAATGAAATAAAAAACCCTTTATGTTAATGGAAGTAATCAAGTTAGTATGGGAAAAGACTAATTTGAAACCACTCAAAAGATAAGGGACTAATAATGAAATTATGTAATGAGATTTGATTAAAAAAAACAGGGCTCCTCCTGGTTTTGTACGATCGAACAGAGGGAGAGAGAGAGAGCCAAGAAACCCTAGTTCTTCAAATTCTACAAAATTGAAAGGGAAATCAAGGATTAATCGAATGCATGAGCATGAAACTTTGATTATCTAAGTTTTCTTGACATCTAGTAAGTTTAAATTTGATGTTTTATGAGATTTCATGAAGTGGGTTATGTATAATTTATGATGTTTGTATGAAATTTGTATGAAATTGAATCTAGATGTTGAATTATATGAACAAATAGGAGTTATATTAAGTGTTATTTCGATTATAATAGTAGTTGGGGTAAAACCCACTTGAGATTATGTAAGGTAGTGAAAAAATTAGTAAAGTTTATGGAAGAATTGTGTAATGTTGATGTTAAATTCATGTTACAGAAGTGTTAAGATGAATAACTTGATATGAATCATATGTAGTATAGTTATGATTGTTGATTTTGAAGGAAATTTGTTGATCTATTTGATAAATTTAGGATGAATGTGTTATAAACACTTGTACATCATGCTTATTAGAATGTACACGCCATATGTTCGATGAAATGTCTAAATTAATGAAATTGTGATTTTGTATGAAAATTTGCTAAGTTGATGAAATATAATTATGGTGTGAATGCATATGGTTCATAAACGTCATATTGTACGACAAAGAATATGAGAATAATGAAACTTTCGAAAGCTAAGTATAAAAAGTTGTGATGTACAGGAACAAAGAAGGAAGGAGGAACAAGTCATTCTATAGCACAAGAAACGCAAGATCGCGGTAAGTTCTTATGAACTTCGCTTATGTAGAAAGTATAATTTTATGTTAGTTCTCTTGTAAATAATTATTTGATGTTTTATGTGAGAATCATTAGAAAAAATGTCTTAATGCAAATTGTTAGTAGAAAAAGGGAAAAGTCTATTGACGACCCGTATAAATGGGTCTAAAGTATGAGAATGAAGTGTTCTTGGTGATGTATTGGCCCGTAGTTAAACGGGTCAAGTAAGATGAAATTGTTATGAAATTAAGATAGCTAGCGATGACTTTTATAAGCCAAACTAGTGAAGTATGGAAAATTGGAAAAGTAAGAATAAGTATGATCCGTGAAAAGGTCGGATAAAAAAGGATGAATGATGGTGCTATAACCGTTAAACGGAGTTGTCATATGAGAAGTTCAAATGAAAAGATGTAAAGATATAATGACCCGGTAACTGGTCAAATAATGATGAAAAGCAAATTGTATTAGTAATATGTTCTAACCGAACTAACATGCAAGTTTGTGTTATGGATGTAGGTAAATTTCATGCTTAGAATGGCGAGCTCGGATTCGAACACACCGCATCATCCATATATGCGCTTCCGGTTCAAGTTATCTTTTGAAACGGGTCAAATAATTTTTGTAATGTAAATGTAAATTTTATGTTTTAGGGTGTTTGTAAGTAGTTTGAATTTTAAAACCTTTTTTTTTTGGGTAGTTCGGACATAACCCTTGTGTTAAGTCTTGTATGGTCACAACTTTTATTTCTTTTGAAAAAGTGTCGTAGAAGTTTATTTGAATGATGTTTGTTAAAAGCAGGGGGATTGTTTATAGTACGAACGGGTCATGCCCAATTTTCGTTAAAAATAGTATGTCATTATTTGTATTTTTTAATGTGAAAAAGTGGGCGTTACAAGTTGGTATCAGAGCCGAGGTTTGAGGGATTCAAGTATTAGAGTTAAAATACTTGAACTCAAACTGAAAGCTCGAATGAAGGTGTGTTCGTTCCGAAGCGCTATGCAAGTAAGTAAATTGTAAATTTGATTATGCTTATAGTTAGGAATAAAAAGGGAATTATAGGATTTCATTTATAAACTGAGTTTTAAGGTAAATGATGATGTTAAACGGGTCCGTGTTTAAATTACGGATACGTAGGAAAAAGAATCGAGTAAAACGGACTAGTAGAACTACAGATATGGAGTTTTAAAGTTAGTATTTTTTAGAAAAGGTTAGAGCTGGGAAGATGCAGCAACCCAGACCGAACACTCTGTGAAAAAAAGGTGCGTCGCGCTGCGCGACACCCAACTGAAATCACCGTCGCGTCGCGCGACAACGGTCGCAGCCCGCGATAGCTAGAGGGCTATCCTTCGCGGCCCGCGAGGACTTCAAATGCTGGCAAATTTTTTTTTTATTTGTTTGTTTTGAATACGGGACTTGTTTTAAACGGTTTCTAAGGCCTCGTAACCAATGTTTAAGGTAATTTTGATATTAAGAATGATAAGGGAAAGTGTACATGAAGGATGAAAAGGTAAATCGTTGCGATCAAAGATTTTGATCTACACGATATGACATGATCGTCGATGACGATAATGCATGAAATATGAAATGTAAATTGATTGTAGTATGATAAAATGAGTTAATTATGATGAAGGAAAGTATGAAAAAAAAATTAATGAATGAAATGAATGTTTTATGTAGATGGCGGACAATGTAAACGTGAATGATAATGAAACCATGAATATAAGTTGACTAACACGAAGGCTATTAGTTAAAGAACAAGGAATAAGAAGTTAGTGTAAGAATGAATGTATGTTTTGATTAACATGTCTAGAATGTTCGTAATGAAGGAAAGTATGGTTTTATGACCTATGGAAATGAATTATTGAAATCAAATAATGCATGAATGATAAAGAAAAGAATGATACGGTATCTAATAAAGTATGTAATTGTAGATGGCGGGTGCATTGAGTGTAAATGATGATGATAATGATATTACCAATAATGATGGTAAAGATGATGCCCTATGATAAACGGTACGCGGTGTGGTCACGAAGTGACCGTTAGCACCGAGAATGATGAATGGTATACGGTGTGGTCACAAAGTGACCGTAAACACCGGGGACGATGAAAGGAATGCGGTATGGTCACTAAGTGGCTATTAACATCCGGAATTATGAAATAAAAGCATGATAACCATAATTAAAATGACAAAGGTCAATAAGACGTAAGCATGATGGCATGAAGTAACATATAATGAAGTGAAAAGTATATATAAAATTAACGAAAGTGTAATAAGTAAGAGAATGAAAGTCATTGAAATATGTTAGGCATACTAACATATTTCCTAAACTTCGTTTTAGAATATTTCTTAAGGCAAATCCAATAGTTTCATTAAGTTTCCGAAAATGCAACTTATGATAATTAGGATCCTCTAAATGTCAACCGGGTCATGTTGAAATGTTTCGAAGTAAGAACGTATATGATTGGAAGGTTGTGAATGAAGTTCTAGTTAGGTTTATCAACCCTGTGGTGTGGTCATAAAAGACCGTTAACACCTAGCATGAAAGAAAGTAAAGTATAAAAAAATTTTAAAATTTTAGAATGAAATGAACACGACCAAAGAATAAATTTTAATAATAATCTTGAAGGATATAGTAGAAGGCTGATGAAAACGAAGAAATTGTTAAGAAAATATGTTCCGAATAGCGGATGGTGCGCGAAGGTAAGTAAGAAGAATGAGGGATTCTATTCCCCTATGAGCGAAAGGCATGCATGATGTGGCCTATCGTGACCGATGATGATGATGTACAAGTGGAATAAAAGTTATTGAAATATGATTATGAATGGATCAACGTAACTTGAGATGACATGGAAAGTATATAAAGTAAAAAAAAAAAAGCTTAATGTAGATAACGGACGAAAGAAATACAAACGATAACAAATGACACGGTAGGAAGGAATAAAAGCAATGATTACGGAATAGGATGGTATGGTCCTAGAATGTAATGAAAGGTACGGATGATAATTACGATTAAGCTTAGTAAATATTGAACATGAAAGGATGATAAAGATTTCGAGTATAGTATGGTCCTAAGGATGAAAATTATGTCAAACAAAAAGTAAATGTTAGTAGAATTAAAATTTTAAGGGAAGATATTTATGTGGCATATAAAGCATGGTTGGTTAAGGATAATGTAGGACTAAAAGAACACATACATATATATATATGTATAAGTGATGCGTATATGAACGTATGTGAGGTATGTTGCCGCTAGTTATGGGAATATGAGTAGTGATATGTTGATAGTTAGTCGTCGTAGACCTAAGTGGGATATACGAGTAAGAGTAAAATATATGACAAATATGGTAACATGTGATGGTGTAAATAATTATATATATACATAGAAAGATGTTGAGGTAATAGATTATGATGGAAGAAGTATGCTCCGAACGCATTGCGTATTAAGTATGTGATGATCGACTTATGAGGACTAAAATGAATAATGGGCTAAGACCTAGATGGGTGATTTAAGCACCGATGAGGATAGAGATTTTTGTAAAAAAAAAATGATAACAAGTATGTCTAAAATCAATAAGGAAGTACAAATGTGCGAATTAGTCCATACTGTAGGAATGGATTAACAAGCAACTAATAATAATAGAGTTACTAAACGTTTGAGACAAGTATATATATATGTGTGTGTATATACACACACACATACATTAGTAGTCAAAGTTTTTACGCCACAAGAGGGGGTGACTAGGAAGAATGATGATATTAATAATAGATGAATCAAGTAGTAGGCTTATGGTGAGCATTATTGTTTCTAACGGCATAGTGAAGGAACAAGTATGGTTAGTAACTTGGAAGGCATAAGTAAATGACTCATAATGCTAGTAAATAAATTATAATTTTCATATCAATACAAGAAATAATGGTGGCTCTAAATTCTTGTTTATTGTAAAGTACGGTTATTAGATGTCTTGAAATGTCATGATGGAAAGATGGTAATAGTCGACCCGCATGTCGGAAAATGGGTAGTAGAAAGGAAAGAAAAGTGAGGGACTGTTAAGAAAGCGGGGTACCCACTTAGTATGCCAAATTTAGAATAAATAGAAAGAACTGTATGAAAGATGTGAAAGGTTAACGTCGAAGGAAGCTAGAATGAAAATATAAGAATGCGTAACTTTTAGAGGTGGAATGTTACATAAAGAGGGTTGAGTGGAATGTAAAATATAATGGATATTTGAATAAATCTTGCCCTCTGTCGAGTTCCCTATCGTATGTGAGGAATTATTAGAAGATAAACCTCTAAAGAAATGTTCAAGAGTTAAAGTTTTTATACGCATGATTCTTGATTCGTAATATAAAACAACCCTACGTGGTAGAGTGTAATCTCAATTATCGAATGAATGGTTGTGCCAAGTTTTATGTAACTCATACGTAAAATGGAGGGGCATACGTAATAAGCTTATAATCTCGTATGTAGCGGAACCTAGGTTGATAAGAATTAACCCTTTGAGGTACAATGTTGGGTAATAGCCTTAGTATTACAATTGCTAGAAGGAATGACGTATATATGACAACTATGAAATGTGATGACAAGTATAGCTGAGTATGACACCTCGAGTGTAATATGAGTTACCCAAATGTAAGTATTGATTACACGATCATACTGATAACGTGATTAAAGACTTATGTTGACCTTTGTAACCTAAAGATAGACGGTCATGAGGTTAGAGCAAAATAATATGTACACGATTTGTATAAATGTATACGTTAAGTTGTGGTTAACCATGCAGTTATGATAGATCATCAGTGAAAGAAATATTGGTCTCAAGTAAAGGTTATACGTAGGTATTGCAAGAAATTGTATGAAAAGAACTATCAAGCAAGCTACATGAAAGAAATTTTGCTTGATTTTGGCCCTGGAAGGATGGGGGTATGTAGAAGATAAATAGTTATAAACTATTGAAGGATGTTTGATTTGGGATTATATATGAATGAATAGGAATTAACAAGTATGAATATTATGATAATTATTTTCCCCTAAATAGATGTTAGAGGTATGCAGGGATGAATAATCTGACAGACAAGTTTTAAGAAATCAGCTTGAACAATTGAACAATAATCATGAAATAATGTAATAGGATCACTTTGTTTCATACAAGAGTGAATTACCAAGTGTATTAGACAAGTTTAGAGAGGTAATGACCGATTCATCACGAGGGATGATCGAATGAAAGCATGTTATCAAAGTTCGAGCTATGTAATTACGAAGGGTTACAGATAAACTTATCAGAATGTATGTGTTCAGGTTTCGGGGACGAAACCTTCTTTAAGGGGGGTAGACTTGTAACACCCCAAATTTCGTATGTCATATTTAATGTTATAATCGCAATATTTTTTACGAAAATAAATGGTAAATATGGTAAGGAATGATAAACATATATTTTTATCATATTGAAAGTTCTATAAAAAAAATGGGGAAATGAAAGAAAATGAAATAAAAAAAACCCTTTATGTTAATGGAAGTAATCAAGTTAGTATGGGAAAAGACTAATTTGAAACCACTCAAAAGATAAGGGACTAATAATGAAATTATGTAATGAGATTTGATTAAAAAAAACAAGGCTCCTCCTGGTTTTGTACGATCGAACAGAGGGAGAGAGAGAGCCAAGAAACCCTAGTTCTTCAAATTCTACAAAATTGAAAGGGAAATCAAGGATTAATCGAATGCATGAGCATGAAACTTTGATTATCTACGTTTTCTTGACATCTAGTAAGTTTAAATTTGATGTTTTATGAGATTTTATGAAGTGGGTTATGTATAATTTATGATGTTTGTATGAAATTGAATCTAGATGTTGAATGATATGAACAAATAGGAGTTATATTAAGTGTTATTTCGATTATAATAGTAGTTGGGGTAAAACCCACTTGAGATTATGTAAGGTAGTGAAAAAATTAGTAAAGTTTATGGAAGAATTGTGTAATGTTGATGTTAAATTCATGTTACAGAAGTGTTAAGATGAATAACTTGATATGAATCATATGTAGTATAGTTATGATTGTTGATTTTGAAGGAAATTGGTTGATCTATTTGATAAATTTAGGATGAATGTGTTATAAACACTTGCACATCATGCTTATTAGGATGTACGCACGCCATATGTTCGATGAAATGTCTAAATTAATGAAATTGTGATTTTGTATGAAAATTTGCTAAGTTGATGAAATATGATTATGGTGTAAATGCATATGGTTCATAAATGTCATATTGTACGACAAAGAATATGAGAATAATGAAACTTTCGAAAGCTAAGTATAAAAAGTTGTGATGTACAGGAACAAAGAAGGAAGGAGGAACAAATCATTCTATAGCACAAGAAACGCAAGATCGCGGTAAGTTCTTATGAACTTCGCTTATGTAGAAAGTAGAATTTTATGTTAGTTCTCTTGTAAATAATTATTTGATGTTTTATGTGAGAATCATTAGAAAAAATGTCTTAATGCGAATTGTTAGTAGAAAATGGGAAAAGTCTATTGACGGCCCATATAAATGGGTCTAAAGTATGAGAATGAAGTGTTCTTGGTGATGTATTGGCCCGTAGTTAAACGGGTCAAGTAAGATGAAATTGTTATGAAATTAAGATAGCTAGCGATGACTTTTATAAGCCAAACTAGTGAAGTATGGAAAATTGGAAAAGTAAGAATAAGTATGATCCGTGAAAAGGTCGGATAAAAAAGGATGAATGATGGTGCTATAACCGTTAAACGGAGTTGTCATATGAGAAGTTCAAATGAAAAGATGTAAAAATATAATGACCCGGTAACTGGTCAAATAATGATGAAAAGCAAATTGTATTAGTAATATGTTCTAACCGAACTAACATGCAAGTTTGTGTTATGGATGTAGGTAAATTTCATGCTTAGAATGGCGAGCTCGGATTCGAACACACCGCATCATCCATATATGCGCTTCCGGTTCAAGTTATCTTTTGAAATGGGTCAAATAATTTTTGTAATGTAAATGTAAATTTTATGTTTTAGGGTGTTTGTAAGTAGTTTGAATTTTAAAACCTTTTTTTTTTTGGTAGTTCGGACATAACCCTTGTGTTAAGTCTTGTATGGTCACAACTTTTATTTCTTTTGAAAAAGTGTCGTAGAAGTTTATTTGAATGATGTTTGTTAAAAGCAGGGGGTTTGTTTATAGTACGAACGGGTCATGCCCAATTTTCGTTAAAAATAGTATGTCATTATTTGTATTTTTGAATGTGAAAAAGTGGGCGTTACATGGAGTTTAATAGAAAGATATCTGAGACCACATTCGGATGGGACTTGGCTTCTTCGGATGTGATTTGAAACATCCTCCCTTTTGCTTTAGAGCTTTCTTCATCCTTTCCCTCCTTCTTTGATCCTTGTTGGAGTTTAGGACACTCCGACTTAACATGCCCTTTCTGGAAACAGTTGAAACATGTCTTCGGGTTGCTAGGGCACTTGTAGGATGTATGCCCTTCTTTACCGCATTTATAGCATCCTTTCTTACCCAGAAGGCATTCCCCAGTGTGAAGTTTTCCACATGTCTTGCAAGGAGTAATACCACCCTTCGACTTATCCTTCCTTCCCTGATCACATTTTGAGGGTTTCACATTTTGAGGGAGTAATGAACTCCCTGAATTCTGCCTTCAATATGCCATAAAAGCGATTGATCTTCATTCTTTCAGTCTTCACAAAATCTCCACAAAACTTCATCTTATCCATGAACGTGTTTGATATTTCGATTATCGTCTCGTTTTTCTGTCGGAGGCGTAAGAAATCCTCCTGAATCTTATCAATGGCTGACTGAGGACAGTGGTATCTCATAAAAGGTTCCTTGAATTCCTGCCAAGTCATCCTTTGTAACTTGTTCTCCCCGACTTCCTTACTATGCGCATCCCACCAATCTTTCGCCTGAAAAGTGAGTTGACCAGTAGCGAACATCACTTGGTCTTCCTTGTCACACCGACGTCGTATGAATACCGCTTCTATGTTTGATACCCATCTTTGGCATGCGATCGGATCGATTTTACCATCATATGTTGCAGGATTGCACGCCATGAAGTCTTTATACGTGCACCATCGTTCTTTGCTTTTACTTTTAGACCCCTCAATCAGTTCTTTCAATTCTTCGATCTTGCTAGTCATCATAGCATCCACAACTCCCAACACCCGACTTTCTACTTCTTGAGCTAATCGGGGAAGATTAGCTTGCATAACCCCTTCCGCCACTTCTGTGACTTTGCTATTAAATGCCTCTTGTCTAACCGTATCATTGTCATTATCATTAACATTGCTTGCTTCGGCCATCTACAAAAGGATGTTTTCATTCATCATTAATCACAAACTTTCCATATAACACATACTTCGACCCTTGTTTACTACATTCATAATCGTGTAATTCGAAATCTTAATCATCTAAGTTTTGTCATTCAACTTGTGTTATTCACATCGTTACTTCCAAATCTTTACGAATTCTTTTTCGTTGTGATCACAGATTGTGATCATAAGTATCTTATCATTATGTTTATAAGGATCCTATATCATTATCTAATAGTCCTTTAGATCACACGGAACTCCTAATCATGAAAAACAACAAAACAAAAGAATTTCTGCGGACCGCATTTCTAACGGCCGTCGGCGACGGCCTGACCTACCGTCGGCGACGGGTTCTAAAAAGGGGCCGTCACCCACTTTGTCCGTAGGCAGAAAGTTATCGCGTCGGCTCAAATGGGGGCGTCGGCGACGGCATGGAAGCCCGTCGGCGACGGCCTCCCTACTTGCAAAAACGTTGCTGTGCTATTATTTGGCTAATTCGACCATTTCCCGGGTTTGTTTTCAGCCATACGGTTCCTGGAACTCCCTGTATGGCCCCCATATTTACTCATCCACGTACTTAACTTATATATTACATCCCAAACATATTACACATACTAGTATTTTACCAAAAACTTAACGTGTTACCTCATTGGCGATCTTGGAGTGAACACACCTTCGAACGAGCCGTCAGTTTGAGTTCAAGCATCTCAACGTATGCTTGAATCCCTCAAACCTCGGCTCTGATACCAACTTGTAAGGCCCGCATTTGCGTCTAATAGAACTAATGGCCAAAAGACACTAGAAACGTAAACTTTTTTTTTAATGACCAAACTTTTCTCAATTTAAGAGGTAAAATACCAATAACATTAATGCACCATGTTAACAAAATTTGGGCATGACCCGTCCATAAGACGAGTGTATCCCTGTTTTATCCACCATCAACACGATAAAGTCTACAACCCATTCGACTAGACACGACTAAGAACCATGACATCAAGTGTTAAAAGCGTAGCTACAGACAAGGTTATGCAAAAACAAACATTTTGACCCAAAACATTAATACGAAATAGCGGAAGCGCTTAATGGTCATAATGTGTGCGTGTGCTCGCTCCAAATTGCCAAGTCGCCTAACTCGAGGATTTACCTACATTCATCATAAACAAATAAGTTAGTATTTCGTCACTAACACAAGTAATTTAATACACCGATTCGTTTCTAACACGGTTCTACATCATTCCGTTACATTACTAACCGTTGAACGGTTCATTACTTGCTTGCCTCATAATAAAGGTTGAATATACCTTTCATAACATACCCGCTATTAACGAATACTTGTATCGTTAATATATCTTTCATTCGTTTCGTTCATGACGAACAATCATATTCCTTACATTCTTACATTTAAACTCCAATCCGAGAAGAGGGATAAAATAATCTTTCATTCGTTACATACATAACCTTCCATACCCGGTTCGACTAGAAGGAACCGGATATAATACTCTATCTTTCGTAATTTATTCATTCCTCATAATCCATTTATGATGGATCTTACTATTACTTTCAAACGACTATAGATTTCAACTCTCACAACTTTAACACAACACACAATGCAATTGAGATTATGGTTTACATATGACAACATCATAAAAATAGAAATGTGGTGTACACTAACGTACCTCGATCTTGTGATTTTTCCGACTTCCTAGCATTGGAACCTTCTTCTTTCATACCTATAACAACACGTTCATTCACTTATTTAGTTCAACTAAATTTCATTCATTCTTCTTCCAAATCACGCATATTATTCTTTTAAGCATTCCATCAAACACTTGGCGGGTTTCGC
Organism: Helianthus tuberosus; assembly: GCA_030545235.1. NCBI lineage: Eukaryota > Viridiplantae > Streptophyta > Magnoliopsida > Asterales > Asteraceae > Helianthus > Helianthus tuberosus. The sequence goes on from CM060367.1 coordinate 10,337,081, forward strand.
ATTTTCGGGACATTTACCCAACTAACTAAAACATGTATTTAATCTAGTTCTTTTAATTATTCAACAATAATCAAGCAAACCTCATTCCATATCAATTCAACTAGTGTTTATACATCATTATCAGAATTATTCATCAATGATCCACATGCATGTCACTACATAAACATCCTAATTCACATCTCAATTTCATAAAGTGGGTTTTTACTAGAATCTTTCAAATAACCTAGAATCAAACATGATTCTTGTTCTAGAAGGTAATCCTTACTCAGATTTCTTACATTCAAACACAAGAATTCAAGATTGGGTTGAACCCTTCATTCAACAAATCATAATTTCAGAAAATTAAACTTACCATTTTAGAAATTGAGGTTAACTACTCGCATTTAGGGGTTCATGCATCAGATTTCTCCTTTGATTCAAGTTAAATTCTTGATTTTCTTGAAGTTAGGGTTTCACCCCTTTCCCTGCTCTCTTGTTCGATCGACCAGAACCCAGTTCTGGGTGTTTTCTTTTTTTAACTTTTTATTTAATAGTTCCAACCTTTTAATTTATTACTTACACATTGAACCCTCCCACTTAGAAAGGGTGTTTAATTTAGGCTTTCCCATAAACTAACTACCAATTGTCATATTTCATTAACTATGTTAAATTTTTTGTTTATTTTCGCTTATTATTATACTAAACATTTTTGGGGTGTTACAGTAATAAACCTTCTATACAGATTAAATAGTTTCCGGTAGAAGGTGCCATCAGGAGCTTTAGGATTATACTGCTAGCATCAGGTAAATACTTTTAACTTATTTTCCCTTATACGGGCTTGGGATACGGTATTATAATAATACCACTTGGTCGGGTATGAAATCATTTAATCGGATTGTGATTAATAAATTTGCATAACCCGTTTTAATCTGTCTTGTTTGATAACATAAGCATTGGGGGTTAATTCGACCGTGTCCTGGATATCCTCGGCTCATTTCATTTGAAAATGGCCACGACCTATGCACGGGGTGTAGGCATACACCTAACAGATGCAAATGCTAAAATATAAACCCACATGTTGGGGATAACTCCTTTGTGGGTTCTATAAGTGGTGAGTCGGTTAATCACGACCGGCTTCCAACCGGCCCCAATTGTAAGACAAACATGTAAATCTGTATACAAGATTATATTTAAATAATTGTCCCAAGTTATAAAAGATTTGTGCCATGTGCATTAAAATCCAATTTTATAAACACTTTTCAAAAGAGTCAGTTAATTGTATTTACCAGTGTAAACTGACGTATTTTCTTAAAGGCTGATTTGACAGGTACCTCTCGTAATAGGCTGGAGCTATTAGGTGTCATAAGAGGATCTTGCAAATCCATAGATACCTGAAGTCTGTTATTTTGTTTCTTGTTATTTATTCATGATCCGCCTGTGGATCTTATTACATTCCGGTCTGTATATTCTTAAACTCGAACACTCAGACATTATGGTTTGTAATAGTTTATTCACCCAGCCTTCCGCTGTGCTATATTATTGTGTGTATTGACAATGATGATATCAACTACGTCACGATACTCCCCGCCGGGCCCACCGGTAATAAGTGGAAATATCGGGGTATGACAAATATGGAGAATTTGGATCATTTGGAACAGAAGGATTTTCGAAGGGGAAGGCATTTCGATTCGGAAAGCGGTTTACTTGATCAAAGAGGATTCATTCCTCTGGTTATATAATCGTTCTAGGAAGCCTGTGCCTTAGTGGGAAAGTTGGATAGTCTTTGATGTCCTTTGTTTGCTGTAATTGTCCTTCTTGTGTTTTGTTAGTTTTGTTCCTGTTTTCTTGTTTGTTCCCCAGCTTCTTGTTGAATTCTTTATATATATAAAGAGTTTTTAGCCGTTCAAAAAAAAAAAGAAAATTAACAAGAAAGTATGCTAATTGTTTATGGATTGTAGTATGATTATATAGTTGTTGAAGGCCAAGTGGGGCTAGGTCACTTGGTAGAGGCTCTTGTCTCTTAGTGGGAGGTCTTGGGTTCAATCCCAAGAAATGGTGAGTTATTTGTAAATATAGTAGTTTAGGTGAGTAACGTTAGCCATTCAAAAAAAAATATAGTTGTTGAAGAATAATTTGTAGATAATTTGCTATTATCTTGGTTGAAGAATAATTTGTAGATAATTGTTTATGGATTGTAGTATGATTATATTAGTTGTTGAAGATCATCTTTACGGTTCGCTCGATTCGGATGATGCTACAAGGTCCGAATCCAAACTCCTTCCCATATGTTTTTAAGTGGAACAAATGGCTCCCTCTCAAGGTTAATATTTTTGGCTGGAGGATGGCTTTGAATCGCCTTCCTACCAAGGAGTGTCTCGTAAAAAGGAATATTCAAATTGTCAATGATCTCTGCCCGTTATGTATGGAATGCACAAAGACTTTAGACCACTTATTCACTGCTTGCCGCTATGCTCGGGAAGTATGGACCAAGGTTTCCAGTTGGATTAATCTCCCTCATGTCATGGCTTTTTCTGTCAGTGACATTCTGAGATTTCATGAAGGGATCAATGCTACTTTGAACTTTGTCACAGCAGTTCAATCGGTAATGCTTCTCGCGTGTTGGGTTCTGTGGAAATATGGGAACAACGTCATTTTCCATGACAAGAAGTTGAATATTCAAGGCATCATGGATGAGGTGAAAGTTCTGGGCTTTTTGTGGCTAAAAAGTAGAGCAAAAGGCTTAAATCTCAAGGAGGAACAATGGGAAAGTTTCAATTAATGTAATTTTGTTCTGTTTTTTTTGTTGTTTGTTTCCTCGCTAGTGTTGGTGTGGAATGAAATTCGCCTTTCAAAAAAAAAATATAAAGTTATGTTTTATCATGTGAGTTATTGATTGTTTTTGTATATTTGTACTTTTAGAATATCAAGCTTTTATTAAAAGACGGGCCGATGAATCTATACACCAATGTAGCTTGTGATATGTGTCAATAAGCGAGACAAATATGTTGATCTTTAGTTTCTCGAGAATGCCAAATTGGGCTATAAAAGATGACTTCATGACACTCTCGTCGCTTATGTCTTGATTATATGTAAAGTATACGAATATCGAATCTATGTAAAGTTGTGTTTAATCGAGTGGGTTCTTAACTGCTATTGTATATTTGCAATTTTAGCTGATATCGATCAGTGATAACTTATTAAGAGTTTCGCCACTCTCCAAAGGATTCTATACACGATGTAGTTGGTGACCTATTATAACAACCCTCGAAAACACCCCTAAACGTTCCGTAAGCGAGAAACTAGACCCGCGAAACATTTATGTCATTAAATAAATGAAAAATCAAAGAAAACACACCTGTCGCGGGCCGCGACAGGTTGATGGTAGGCTGGTCGCAGGGCACGACAAGCCTTTGCTTGCCAGCTACCCCTTACGCCACGTGTCACCACAGATGTCGAGCCTATGGGGCCACCCGGCAACCCTAGCCGTAGCTAGGGTGCCCTCGCGGGCCGCGGACGAGAAGGGAGGGGGCTGTCGCGGGGCGCGACAGGCTCCCGAAATTTGTATAAATTGAGCAGAGGTGCAGCCTTTAAACCTCGTTCAAATTTCTTTTCTCTCTATGTCCCTATAGTGCGAAATAGCAGATATTATACCCCCTAAAACACGAAGCTCTGCCCCGTTGTAAGTATTTTAACCCCCGATCACTAATTCGTTACCCTACCCGATTGATTTAGGACCCACCAACGCATGTCAAGGCTCTGCTTGACTAAGTTCGTTGGGGTTCTGCCTCGTGTTGTATTACTAATGTGATTTGGGTTATTTTACTAACACGCGTGCATTGTATGTTTTTAATAGAAACTCGGGAAAATAATCAGGAATTGTCACCAGAAAGCCCGTAGAAATACCTAAGTTTACAATGTGAGTCATTCTTTTTTTCTCACAGTTTGTGAGCCATTATTTCAAATGTTTTACAAGACCCTAAATGTTTATTAGTTATAACTACGGTGATTAAGTCTTTGTATTCTACAATTGCTACCAGTATTATGGGGTTTGTATACAGTACTTGATAATCTTCACAATTGGGCACAGGTATCCAATGTGTGATATGACTATAGTCACAGATCCGTCGAGTGACAAGATATGAGCGAGTAATTGGGTAGATATAAACATTGTAATAGCTCTTAAAACTGTAAAGTTATAAGAGCTCATTTTTATAAACTGGAATGTACTCGCCAGCATTTCTTGCTGATAAAATATTTTTAAAACGCGTTTCAGGTAACTTGATGTGAAAGCTATTAGAAGCCAGCTATGGAGCACTGAAGGCTTAAAGAAAGTGGCTATAAAGTTACCTATATAAAAAGTTTATGTTTTCAGCAACTAGGGTTTATCCCTATAACAATATTATGAATGAAACATGGGTTTTATCCCCATTTGTTTAATATAAAAATTTGGTGTTTTGAAACTCTGAAATTTATTTCCTAACTACGATCCTGAAGTCTCATTTCCGCTGCCAAATTAATAAACACCCATACCACCAGTTTGTGTTCGCGGCTCCCGCTCCCGGGGTAGGGGTCGGGGGTAGCGACACCTATGTCAATAAGCGAGACGAATATGTTGATCTTTAGTTTCTCGAGAACGGCACACTAGGCTTCAAAGACGGCTCCATGACGCTTTTGTTGCTTATATATTGGTTAGATGTAAAATATACGAATATAGAATCTATATAAAGTTGTATTTAATTGTGTGGGTTATTAACTGCTCTCTATGTTCGCACGTCTAGGATATTAATCTCCCGGTGTACCTATAAACGATGTAGTTGGTGATCTATACCAATAAACAGGACAAATATGTTGATCTTTAGTTTCTCAAGGCCGCTAGACCTTAAACGGCTCCATGACACTTTGGTCGCTTCTAACCTTTAACGCTAGTGATCAACATTTAGTGTGGGTAAATTTAATGGACTAATGCAAAAGATTATATGTTGCTAAAAGTTAATACGCTACAGAAGTCTCATGTAGGTTATGTCTTTAGATGTAAGATTCTTCTAGCGTATAAATTTAATACATATGCTAAGAATATGTGTTATGAGGTTGTGTTGGGGCTCCGTTGTGAAGAAAAGTGAAGTGACATAAACGTGATGTAAAAAACATTGTTCACTTTCTTTGAATTGTGCCCCTGCCACACCCCTAATATCCTCTTCACAGTTCCCGTACATTACAACGTCTCTTTTATGTTTTTTCACGTCGGCGATCTGCCCCATGTGGCACCCTCAGTGACGCCCACATGTAATGGTGTTCTCCAGTGTCGCTTTTGTGATGTGACACTCTTGACGTCGTAATCAAGCCCTACAACACATGACTTAAAAAACATATTTCACATTACATGTTATGTTTTTTTGAAACGACGACTATTTATTCAAACGAAGAAATTGGACAAAGTGGCCAGCAGGAAGTTGGGATACCCGACATACAAAAACAGATTACATGTAATTACATGTAATTAATTTAGTATATATTTAATACTAGGTTAGATACTTATGTATCTCACGGGTAAAAGAATATAAATAGGGGTGTGCATGGGTCGCTTTGGATCGGTTTTGGCCTAAAATCATAACCATAACCGTGATGTCGGTTATTGGATAATCATAACCATAACCGATCGGTTATGGCGGTTTTGGTTAATCAATTTTGAAGGTTATAACGGGTCGGTTATGGGTGGTTAACCATGAATTTAGGCCAAGCTAAAAATAGTTCACTTTTTTTAAACATGGAATAAATTGTTATTACTTATTTCTATATATTAGTATATTACATAGGGGTGAGGTTCCTGTAAAAAGGATTTTTTTCGTGAAAAGTATGAGAAGGCATAGAAATTGACATATAGACATCATGTTTTGAACTTAGGCATCATGTCTTGGGTTGTTTCGGCAAAAAAAAAACACCAAACATAACAATTTAAAACACAATGCAACATATTATGGACTTAAAATTTAAAACACACTATTTAACATTCTTGGCATGGTGTTTTAAGTTTTAAGCCTAGAATTCATTGCATTGTGTCTTAAATTGTCGTGTTTAGTGTTTTTCTTGCCAAAACAACTCAAAACATTATACCCAAGTCCAAAACATGATGTCAACATATGGATTTTTATGTATTCTCATGAAAAATGTTCTTTTTACAGGATTCTAAGACTAGACTATTACATAGTACTAAAAATATACATATATTCTATAATATTAGTACCAAATATTAAAACAAAGTGATATAATATATTCCATAAATTCAAATAAACATTCAACCAACATGATATGAAATAACTCATAAATACTAAAAACGTTCAACCATAAACATAAAATATTAAAAAACGGTGAAAATCCTAAAACCGACAAAGAGTTTGCTATATGTCGGTTCGGTTCGATTATGGTGGGTATAGAAACATTGATAACCATAACCGACCCTCTATTTTCAGTTTTCAAAAGAACAATTAACCGACCCACTGGTTTTTGGTATGGTTCGGTTTTCTCGGTTCAGTTTTTGTGGTTAATTTGGTTATGGGTCAGTTAATTCGGTTTTTGCACACCCCTAAATATAAATTATATAATCCACAATTTTATAAATGATAGAAATATAAATGAAATTACATACTATATTAAAATACGACAAAAGTTAAATTACAATTATAACCCACATAACCATAAATAATTCATAAATACCTAAATACTTCTTAGTCTATCTGTTGTGGATTAACTAAACCGATTGCCACATCACCGTCACGTCACTACAACATAGGAACTTGACTATTAACTAAATACTCGTTAACAATGTGTTGTGGATTAAATAAACACTCATTACCAATAACTAAATCAAAATTTAAAAATAGAAAACAAAAGCATGTGATTGGTTAGAAAAGACATGAGCCCCACCATCATCCCCACCTTCCCATTCAGGACGCCAATGCATTCACAATCTATCCACTAACAAAATCCATTAACGGAAGCGTGCGGTGTTGAGCTCGTTAATGGGTGATGGGACACCCCTCCGAAATCCACAGCGCATGGTCTTATAACTGAAATTACGTATTACTTATCGAGTTAGCCAAAACTTTGGGCATATCAGTTCTTTATTAGCATAAGAACCGTATAATCTTTTTAGCTAAAATTTGAATACTTCAAAAGAATTCTTTACCCTGGTCAAAATTATGTAATAATTAATTATTGACAAGTTTTAGTGGTATAGGTTTTGAAAACAATATCAATTCTAATAGGTCACCTATTTTTTTGTTTTCTCGTATCTCTTTTACTAAATTATAAATAGTTCTTATTTAGTTATTGATAGTTTTTATATTCATTAAAAAGGTGAATTTAAAATGAAATTAATAATGAATTTTCTAATAAACTTATTTTTCACTTAAAAACTTATATTAAGTATTTAAATATCATTAAATTCAAAATTATGTTCGTTAAAATATTATAAAAATAGATGAATAATGATAATAATTGTTTTTATGATCGACTTCTAAAAATTTTCAAATAATAAATGTGGTTAGATTGTTTGAATGGTAAAAATGTTGAATAAAAAATAGATGGTTTTAAAAATCCAAAATTTAGTCCTTAAATATTTATACGTATTAATATTTCTATATATATAACTATAATTTAACTTAATTGTGTTAAAAAAAAAAAACATTTAAAAGAGTACGTACACTTTAGTTGAACTAATATTTATCAATTACATAAAAAAGTTAATACATAGTTAAAAAAATGTTTTAAACGTTAACTTAACATAATATATAAATGTCAAATCAAAGTTCATTTTTATAGATATGTATTGACAATTGTACGTGTTTACAGATGACATAATAATTTATTCAAACCGCATAATACATGGTTTTATTTAACCCGTGTAATACATAGATTTTTTAAAACATAATTGTTATTACTAATTATATAATATTACATTTATTCAACTCGTATAATACACGAGATTGTAACATAGTTTTCACTAAATAAACAATCACAATTTAGTTTTAAACTTTTAATTAACTAAACAAATTTGGAGTAACTATTGGAATTTTTTTTGAACGGCAACTATTGGAATTAAATTTTGTTTTAAAATATTAAAAAGTCATTAAAGTTGCTACCTAATTTAACCCATCATTCAAAAGTGTGGCAACACTCTTTTGGAAACTATATTGCGTCACATTATTAAGATTGTGTTTAACTATATGGTATTATTGTTTTAATTTCTACCTAATCAATAGGGCTGTTCACGAGCTAAACTGAACCGATCAGACATTTGCTCGTGCTCGATTCGTTTACAAACCGATCCGAACCGAGCGTTTTTTCAACCGAGCCAAAGTCGAGCGAGCGTCGCAGAATAAACAAGGAAAGTGACGATAGGAGTGCTAGTTATTAGAATAAAGTGAAGTTTTCGTCCCTGATATTTCGTCCAATAGAACACAAGTAAAAATTTAACAAATAACAAGGAATACAAAAACACTCAACTAGTTCTATCGAGATTAACTAAACGGGAAGATAAATCGTTGACCGATTGAAACATACCCTTGTTCTATCGGAAGTTTGAAATTGAATTAATCGATTGAAGCAAAACCCTGACGAGTTGGCGTCTTGGCGAGTGGCGATGGAGAAATCAAATAACGATGGCCAATGGGGGGGGGGGGGTTATTAGGGTCTTGCACTTCTGAATCAAATGGCGGGTTGAGACTTGAGTATTGATCGACGCTTCACATTTTAGTATTTGAAATTTAGACTCAATTACTCAAAATGGACATTTAAGTATTGGATAATGGAATATTGATATTGGATTTCAATTCTAATTACTTAAATGAGCTCTATTTGGATCTTTGACCAAACATTGTTGATGTTGGTTTCTAGTCATTTCAATAAAAATGATACACACACAAACACAAATAAATATATATATATATATATATATTAAAAGATAAATCGAGCCAACCGAGCCGAGCCGAACCGAACTGAGCGGACCTTTGCTCGTGCTCGGTTCATTTACAAACCGAACCGATCCGAACCGAGCATTTTTTTAATCGAGCTGAATCGAACGAGCAAATTCCGAGCATTTTCCGAGCAAGCACCGAGCAATTTGAACAGCCCTAACTAATCAATATTAATTTGTTTTTAACTAGTATTAAGGCCCCCGTGTTGCGACTGAGGCATAGACTGTGCCAAGTAGTACTAATGCTACACAACTACGAGCGACCAGCAACACCGGAAAAACTCGTAAAAACAAAATAAATAAAAAGGAAAAAATAACACCGAATGAAAAGCATAAGTAAAATCGTTGAACCATGCATGCCCGTTGCGGCATGTTAATGAGAAGAAACTAGACTCAAATCTATAAATAGAAAAGAATAACTAAGGCGATCTAAGACCACGTGCATTGCGACGAACCTGTCAAACAGGGAAAAATAGACGCATTGTGACGGTCCTGTCAAACGGGAAAAAATAATCGAAAAAACGTTGAAACCCACACGTACGTTACGACGCGTGGACCGATCAGAGGGCGAAACGGCATGGTAGCTGGTCGAAAGGCGATGAAACCCTTTCCTCGTTTCTTTCTCCTTGTCATCTCGCTCCCCTTATCTTCATATGAAAGCAAGTTGCAAATGTGGGGGAACTCGAATGTAAACGGGGGACACGTGTGTAGATGGTGGGACGCGTGTAATGTTGTTGTTTAACCTGGTGCCAAACAATAAGTATAACAAATAAACCAAACAATACAAACAACCCAAGCATAAAACATCAACTAAGCAAGAAGTACAACCAAGTGTTGCACAAACATGTTCCAAATTAATAGTATATAAATATTAATCCATAACACGACACATGTTAAATATTTAGCCTGTCTTAATTTCTTTTTAAAATTAAAAAAAAAGTGCTTAAAACATAATAAATGTATTCACATTTTGATTTATAAGTTTATACGTATTGGGGGGTTATATGGCGCCATATTGGGCTATAAAGGCCCATGGCGCCCCAAAACACCTCCCTTGACCGTGATACGCGGCGCGAACTTTTGTGTCTCTCTTTCACACATATATGTACATACATATGTGTATATAGTTGAAGGGGCATAACCACACTACACACTCAAGTTATATAACCTTCATAACCCCTTTTTCTTACACATTTACCAAGTGTCGTATAACCCCACATCTATGGAGGTTATGGGGTTGGACCACTACACATGCTCTAGTATAAAGATTTTACATTATATAATGCTTTTCTTTGCACATGACATTATAGCCTAGTGACATCTTAAGGGTAGGATAAGGCTTAAGAACCATTAGGTCTTAGGTTCGATTCAAACAATGGGGTTTTCCCAAATTTATTGGGTTTCCTCCTGAATTGGTGTATAGGCATTATTGCCTAGTGAAGATATATATAATTAGGTGATTCTGCTGATAACACGATGATACTGTAGCAGTTCGCCAGTAATCCAAGTTTACATTTAAAAAAGGCTCAAACTATCTACACACCAAGTGTGTAGATAGCCAATCCAAAAATGTGTTTTTTGTCCTATGTGCATACCCTGCAGTGTCGAGCTGTGGCCAAAGCGCGGCATTTTGGTCCGGTCAACCAGACAAAGACTGACGGGTGTCTGACGGGTCTGTTGACCGGACCAAAACGCCGAGCTTTGGCCGCGTTTTGGTCCTGTCAACCAGACCGGGTGTCAGTCTTTTGTCTGGTTGACAGGACCAAAACGCGGCCAAAGCTCGGCGTTTTGGTCCGGTCAACAGACCCGTCAGTCTTTGTCTGGTTGACCGGACCAAAACGTCGCGCTTAGGCCACAGTTCGACACTGCAGGGTGTGCATATAAGACAAAAAACACATTTTTGGTGTGCCAATAGGCAAAAGGGTGTGCAAATAGGTACACCCTAAAAAAAATAATGCTTCTCTTTATTAATTTTGTAGGCTAGGCCATCTATCTATTTATAGGATCAGGATGGGAAAGGCCATCTATGGAACAATAATTTGTGGCTTATCTTTATTAATTTTGTAGGCTAGGCCATCAACTCTTACGCCCCGGAGGATAATATTTGTTTGATACCGCTCATAAAACTTGCGCTAAAGTTGAGTTAAAATCATTTGAGTTTATTGTATTTTATTCTATGATCTTTTTCTTTTTTCTTTTTTCTTTTTTCCTTTTTCCTTTTTTCAGTTTTTAACTTTCGTCTTTTTGAATCCGGTCAAATGACAAAGGGACGTATTCTCTATTTTTTTCTTCTTTTTCTAATATATTATTTGAATTATATACAAGTTTTTTTCAAAGTTTATCTTAGGTTATTCATTGTAATTTTGTTATAGAATATTATTGGAAATATATACAAGCTTTTTCCAAAGTTTATCTTAGGTTTACTGGGTGTTAATGAGTTGAGTGAAGTTCAAGCTTTGATCTTTTAACTAAAGAGATTTTTAATTGAATCTTTTAACTAAAGAGAGTTTTAGTTGAAATTGGCGCGTGTAGAGCTTTATTTCTAAACTTCAAGCTTGGTATATAAATAATTTTTCTCCTGGAACAAGATAAGGCATGCCTGATCCGAGATAGATATGAGAGGGTGGATGCCAATGTGGTTTGGAAGTGGAGGTGGAAGAAGCGATATCTGAACCAAGAAGAGAGGAGCGAGTTGGATATGCTTTCTGGAAGGATCCAACAGGTTAGTTTATCTCAGAATTCGGATAGGTGGAGATGGCTTGCTGATAAAGATGGTATTTATTCAGTAGCGTCTATGAAAAAGGCTTTGTTTGTGGCTAATAATGTTGCAGCCCCGTTTGTCATGGACTGGAATAGTTGGGTCCCGTTAAAAGCTACCTACGATGCGTTACGGGCCAGAAATATACATGTTGAGCAATCGGTGTGTAAGTTGTGTGGCTATGAGGAGGAAACTAGCGAGCATCTTTTGACTTCTTGCATCTTCGCCTCGATTATTTGGCAAGCAGTGGCACAATGGTGTAGAGTGCCACCTATCTATGTCTTTTTCTACTCGAGACTTGCTGAAGGTTCACAAAGAGTTACATATGGAACGGTTGATCAAAAAAGCGTTTTATGGGATTATGATCACTGTTTGTTGGTGCATCTGGAAAGCAAGGAACGAAGTGGTGTTCTCTAGCAAAACGGCTAATGTGGCAAAGACGGTGGATGATATCAAGTCCTCAAGTTTTCTTTGGGTCGAGAATAGGTCTTCACTAAAGAATTTGTCTTGGAAAAACTTGTGTAATTTTGTTTTTTAGCTTGCCTTGTTGTGTTTTGCTAGTCGTTTTGTTAATGAAATTCGCCCTTTAAAAAAATATAAATAATTTTTAAATTTAAGTTTGTCATATGTATTATTTATGATTAATTGTTAATCCATACATATTTATATAAATAACAACTTCGTTTAGGCTCATAAGTCTTGTTAAGCTTAAACTCAAACTCATTTATTTAGAGTTCTCATTTAGGCTCAAGCTCGTTTAAACTCGACTCAATTCGAGGTTTTAACGAGTTGATTTTGTGTAACTCACAATCCTAAACACACGTTTTGTTATTTTCTAGATTATTAACTACTCAAGAAGTTTTTAGAGACTACTCAATGAGAGCATTCACATTGGAACCTTTATATCTATCATTTCTTTATAGCATAGAGAAAAAATAGAGAACACAACTAAAACACTATTACATTGGATTCTCTATAGTATAGAATACTTTAGAGAAAAACAAACTACACATCTACATTAAGAGGCTTATATAGTACACCTCTAGATTTTGTTATGAGTGTATAAGAAAGAGAAACAAATAATAAAATAAGTGTTTGTGAGTATAATAGAGATAGAGATAGAGAGTTGGATGTGGGAGGTTTTTGAATAAAGGTGAATGCTCCGAGTAGTTGAAACCAATGTTTAGTTTCTAGGTTAGCGACTCTGTGATACATAAGATTAATACCATCCACATTTGTAGATCCCATATAATAATTCTTAACCATGGTTGTAAAACAAGGTCTCGAAGGCCGAGTACTCCCCGAGTACTCGCTACAAGGTAGGTTGTCGAGACCCGAGTACTCTTCGTCTCTGTTGTCAAGGCTCCTCCAGGCACGCGCCTAGGCCTACTTTTCAAGCCCAGCTCAACATTCTCGTTTCGCTTCAAAAGCCCTACTTCTGGGCCCTCGGTCGCATTTTCAGGCGAAGTTCCAACGAAATTCCGATAAAAAAACGTTTAAACATGTTTGAAACGATTATAAGAACCCTAAACAAGCCTGGAAACAACTTAAACAAGCCCTAAAGAAGTCTAAAGCATGTCTAAAATCCCTAAAAACTATATTTTTATACTAAACGACTCGCCTAAAAAGCCCTAGCTTTTTAAGCATCCTGCATTAAGGCCCCAGGCTCACCCTTTGCATCTTGAGTACGGTTTGCGCCTTTGACAACTATGCTCTTCGTATAGGCCGAATCCTCCCAGAGTATTCTCCGCCTAGGCCGAGAACTTCCTAGGTACTCTTAAATCTGACTAGAGACCGCCTAGCGACTTTTGTAACCATGTTCTTAACTCAAAATGGCAAGTGATTTCAACAAATATTAGAAAATGATGTGGAAATTGGAAATCAAATTTTCAAGAAACACAAGTACAAAATTTTCAAGTTTATATCACTTTAAAAATATTACAAGGTGATTAAGTGGTTATTGGTTAATACAAAACAATGCTTAAAGAATTGTGTAACTCTTAGGTTTGGCTCATTTACTCTTCGTTGAATCGATCTTCTTATTATAGAAGAATGTTGGGGTGAATAAACATTTGTTTATTCGTATTTGAATTTTGGAGGGCCTTTGGCATATTCATTGAACGAAGAGCCTCCATTTGACAAGTTGAATTTCTGCATTTCTTGTCTTTGTCAGTCAAGTGGGGACATCAGATATCCAATGATCATGTCTGATAGTGTTTATCATATATCAAATTTCATTTTTTTCTGCTCTGATCTTCTTTTTGTGGAAAGATCTCCTAATCTGTCTCTTGAAGTACATCTCTTATCGTCATCAAATCATCATATAGATTACTTCATCAGAATTTCAACAGATCTGATATTTCATCATATGTCCTTCGTTTTTCTTCAACACTTGCATACATTGTATAGTTGGGTTCTAACAACATTGTTAAGTGTTAACTTGTTAGTTATTAATTTTAGACAAGAGAGATAAAAAAACTCAAATTTTGGTTGTATTAAATCTTGAATATTAATTTCAATAATAAATGTTTGAAAGTCTTGTTTGTGGTGTATCAATACAAATACAACTAAAGTGTCTTGAGAGTTGAAATAACATGTCAAAAAATCATCAAGTTTTGGGTTAAAATGTAAATGTAACTGGGGGGTGTAACACCACGTACAAACGTGTCCAATTGTGTATAGACACGTGTCCTAAAATCTAAATGTATGAAATATTTAGCTTAAAGGACTTAGAATGTCAACATGCCAAACTTGAGCCTCTGATTGACACTATGTGAATAAGGTATTCTTAATCGAAAGATTAATTGAATACAAGAAGCCGTTGTGAATAAAGCTACGGGAATTAAACGTGTCAACATGTTAATACTACCTCTGAATGACCTTTTAACGTTCCCAAAAGCTTTATAAAATTATAAGTTTCATCCTTATAAACTTTTGTCAAGGAATTCATGAACTCTCGGCTAATAGTTGGAAGTAATCATTCTATATTCAAGAAATGGAAGTTCATATGCCATACCGACAAAATTCTCATGCAATGTCCATTCTAATAAATCCAAGGGAGACACAAATGCATGGCATCATATTTTGAACAATGCAGGTCTAATTATTATGGACTATTCTGCTGTTATGGCTAAAGATTCGAGTTTAGAATTGCATGATCAAGTATATAAAAGTCCTCAAAATTTTTGTATGCTGGTCATCGGTTACGGACCGTATGGCCCTAGGCTTACGGTCCGCAAGAAGGTAACTGGGCGATGCATTTCAGGTTCGGTTACGGACCGCAACCACATGATCTTATGGTCCGTAAGTGTTGAATACGGACCGCAAGGAGATTAGCTTACGGTTCGTAAGCTTATCGCTGGGCAGAAGGTTTGGACATATGTATGTTTCAGGTGTGTAACCGCCTTAAACTCATTCTTTTCGAAACCATGGATTATTGGACGGTATTTATAATCCTCCTAGACACCTGGAGTGATCCTAGCGTGTCCAACAATAGCTGCAATGATCTAAGGCCTTGGCAATACACTATATAAGGAATGCTAGTGTTATGTTCTTGGCACATCATTTGCAAACAACTTTCAAGCACTTATCTCTGGAGCTTGCAAGGACTTGGAGAAGACTTAGAAGTGTAGAAAAGACAGCTTGGACCATTAATAAGCTCCTAATTGCCTGCTTAGTCCTTTTAATTAGCCTAATTACCTAAAAGTCAAACTTATCATAATTTAGGTTTGACTTTCAGTTTAATCACATATGGTTTAACCACTGATCAAATTGAAAGTGGTTATAGAACCATATTAAGGTAGGTGATTAACCCTTAAAAGGGCACCTCCTAATTATTTCGTTTGACTGGTCAATTGTCGGGTCAAAGTAGTTTGACAAAAAGTCAAACTGGACAGAATGTTGAAAATGATTAAAATTAATAAACCAGAGGTTCTAAATTATGTTTTAACATTCTAATGACTTGGTAATTAATATTAAAACATGTTTTATCAGTCCTAACCCGGCAATTAATAGTCTAAGGTCAGTTTATAACCGAAAGTCGCAAAAGCTTGACTTTTGCTTTGACTTTCAGTTCTGACCCGTTTAAGCTTAATTCTCCCATGTTTTAAGCTTCCATTAGGACCACATTACTTAGTAGTATAACTCCCTGAAGTTATATTGCATAATGCCTAATGGTTTGAATTATATGCACTTGATCGTAATTATGCTTAATAATGCCTTAAACGCCCTTTTGACACACAACTGAGATTTTTAGCAATGTGAATGGACTAACACCTTTGTTACTGATATTTAGACATGTCCCGAAAATTTGACATCAATTGGAGGTCTAGAATAGGAGTTATGCTCAATAGCGTAATTAAGGAACTTCTTATTATTTAAATGGCGTAATTAGCATAAAGCCTATCTAAACCCGATTTTTTATATCAAAAATTTTACCTACTGATGTAAAATAATATTTTAGAATTTTTAAAGATTTTTATTTATTTTTAGGCTGAGCATAACATAGGATTATAGCTTGATTTCGGTAATTGTCGGTTTTACCCTTTTCATGCATAAAATGAATTTTACATAACTTTTTAGTGTCAAACCTTTTGCTACTGATTTTATATAATAAATGAAGTATTTTGAACCTTATAAACTGATCAAAAACTCAGATTTCCTGTTTTAAACCGAATACCCCTTTAAACCGATTTTAAGCGTTTTTAGCACCTAGTATGGGTCAAAACTATTTTTGGCATGTAAAATTTATTACCCACTGATGTTTTAAGCTAATTTATATAATTAAACAGTAAGCCAAAGTTTTTGAACTCAGAAGTCTATTTTGACCTTTAAAGCCTATGGGAAATTACCAAAATGCCCCATACGGGACATAGTTTGGTTATATAGTATAAATTTCACACATATAAAATACCCTACTGATATAACTTATAAAAATACACATTTTTATTAATTAAATCAGACCTGAAACTCAGTTTCATATTTAAACTCTTTTATGGGCATTAAAATTACCAAAATGCCCTTATGGGACTTATTTTGGTTTAAATTACTTTTTGGGCATATATGTTAACATCTTACTGATCTATTAACATATTTTGAGCATAACAACGATTAAGACCTGTATATAATTCATTTGGTTACCCGTTACGCGTTTATGTGTTCGGATCGGCTTATGTGACTAGTTTACATAAAATAGCCGAAACGGGTCAAACCTTATCATTTAATCCTCGATTTCCAGAATGTGTTTGGTTTACCCATATTATACAAGTATCCAAGCTTGTCGGGTCTAAACCACATTCTATTCCGGTCACCGCTTAATCTAGCGTTTAGAACCGTAAGGTTTCCTTCTAGCTAGCCGGTCTAAGTCCTTGACTTAATTAAAGACCCGTTAGCATCCTAATAGGTTAATAAACCTTCTATACAGATTAAATAGCTTCCGGTAGAAGGTGCCTTCAAAAAGCTTTAGAATTTCACTGCTAGCATCAGGTAAATACTTTTAACTTATTTTCCCTTATACGGGCTTGGGATATGGTATTATAATAATACCACTTGGTCGGGTATGAAATCATTTAATCAGATTGTGATTAATAAATTTACATAACCCGTTTTAATCTGTCTTGTTTGATAACATAAGCATTGGGGGTTAATACGACCGTGTCCTGGATATCCTCAGCTCATTTCATTTGAAAATGGCCACGACCTATGCACGGGGTGTAGGCATACACCTGACAGATGCAGATGCAGATGCAAATGCTAAAATATAAACCCACATGTTGGGGATAACTCCTTTGTGGGTTCTATAAGTGGTGAGTCGGTTAATCACGACCGGCTTCCAACCGGCCCCAATTGTAAGACAAACATGTAAATCTGTATACAAGATTATATTTATATAATTGTCCCAAGTTATAAAAGATTTGTGCCATGTGCACTTAAATCAATTTTCATAAATGTTTTTCAAAAGAGTCAGTTAATTGTATTTACCAGTGTAAACTGGCGTATTTTCTTAAAGACTGATTTGACAGGTACCTCTCGTAATAGGCTGGAGCTATTAGGTGTCATAAAAGGATCTTGCAAATCCATAGATGCCTGAAGTCTGTTATTTTGTTTCTTTGTATTTATTTATGATCCGCCTGTGGATCTTATTACATTCCAGTCTGTATATTCTTTCACTCGAACACTCAGACATTATGGTTTGTAATAGTTTATTCACCAAGCCTTCCGCTGTGCTATTATATTGTGTGTATTGACTATGATGATATCAACTACGTCACGATACTCCCCGCCGGGCCCACCGGTAATATGTGGAAATATCGGGGTGTGACAGGTTGGTATCAGAGCCAACATTGAGTGAATTAAACACTAACCTTTTGTGTTTAATCTCAATGACACAATAAACACATTCCTTAGACTCTCGAGTCTAGGCAAATAACCTAGGATTTTACTCTTAACCTTCCTCTTATTGTTTTTATTATAGTTGCTTGTTTTGACCGGTTCTTGAAAATTCCACCAAGAGTTAGAGGAAAAGGCAAAGGACCGATGCGTGGAGGACCGTCTAGCAGCACGGGACCCTCCCACAGACCTACACCATCCGATTCTCTTTCGGGCTCCGACTTAAGAGATAATTGGAGCCATAGCTTTGAACCAGCAAGACATTATGTCTCGCTTGGATCCTCACCGTCTGACCCTCCTTACTTTGGGTTGCCCGTTCCTATCGAACCCCAACATTCATATCATTCGCAGGAATCCCATCATTCTAGCCAATCACACCATTCTTTTCAATCTCATCCTTTTCATCATTCGGACTCTACTTACTCTCCCGCACAATTTAATCCGAATGATTATGTTAATGACCTTTTGGGCTTTAACCCTTTGGGTCCTGAGGATCACTTTTCTCAGGAAATGGAGATGGACGATGACCCAGACCCAGATTTGCAAACAAGAACACCAGGCCACCCAATAAGCATCTCAAGCGGTTCCCCTTTTCAGGGATCACCGTACCATGGGCCCGACTCATTTCAAGAGAGGATGGCTCAGTATGATTGGGCATTTACCCCTTCATACCATAGCTCCCCAGCCCAACCTCCTTTGGTTGAACCCCAGTTCCAAGCTGTTACCCCACCACCGTTTCCAGTTGAGGAACCACCTCAACAGCCTCCTGAGCCGCCAAGGCGGAGGAGAAATGCTAGAATGTCCGAATGTGGGGGACCACGGTTTGCATATCCTCACGGCTCAAGTTCTTACCCTCCTATCCCAGAGGACCCACAGTTGGGCGGACCCTCACACACGGTTCCGGAAGTCAACCCTCCACCAGTTTCTCACGCACCAATGCAGCCACCGCTGGGTTTCGACAATCCGATCCCGACATACCCAGGTTCATCCGGGTATAACCCATCAGGATACCCATCGGACTATGGAACCCGGGATCTGTACCTTACAGCTGCACAATACCATCATCTTTACCCTTCTTCTTCTTACCCTCCAGTTTATCCAACTGGATACCCAGGGCAGGGTTATCAATACCCGCCATACCAGCAACCACCTCCTTTTCAGCAGCAGCAAACTCAAGAGATCCTAGAGAGGTTAGACAGAGTTGAACATGAAGCTCACGAAACCAAGAAAAAGCACAATGGTTTTGTCAAGGGTCTCATGAGCCTTCTTAAGGGCAAGAAGAAGTAATAAACTGTTGTTTCATGTTGTATTTCAATAAGTCCCTACGAGGACGTTCATTTTATTTTCTTGTACCAAGTCCCTGCGTGGACTTACTTTCTGTTTCAGTAGCCCCTGCGTGGGCAGTGTTTTCAGTAGCCCCTGCGTGGGCAGTTTGTGTTGTTTTTCTCAAGTCCCTTTTTGGGCAGTGTTGTACTCGTTTCATGGTTTAATGAAGTTATTTTCTATTTTTAATATGTATTTTACTACATCATGTTACTTCATTTCAAATTTTAATTGATCTGCCAACAAATTTTCTTAGAGGTATAACCTAGCCAAAATATTAAATGGCTATGATGGTACAACCTTTTTAAAGACAATAAATCTCGGTTGACATCTGAAAACATGTCAACATTCCTGCTGTGCGGTACGAGAAATCACACAAGCTTCCTAAATGTACTTGGATTTTTCCGAGTCACTTAAGTATAGCCTGAATGATCAATACGAATCATGGCTAATAAACATCAATATGATGTGAACACCAGAACATCCATTAGAGATGTATGATTAAAAGCAACGGTGTAATAAGGACAATGAAGGTTTTTATTTTTATAAACTTCTTGTCAAAAAGGCGATGAACTTTGTTCGACCCTTAAAGAGATTATTGATCCAAGAGATCAATAATTATAATTGTCCTTGTGACAAGGCCTTGTGCCATCTAAATGTCCTTCGAGACGAGCCTTGTGCTATAAGAAAATGTCTTTTATGACATCGACAGTTGTGAAATTTAATTTCCCTGTCTAATAAATATAAAGAATATTATATTCTATTGATTATATAAATGGTCTTTATATGGTTTAATAATACCATGACCATCTAATCATCAATATGATGATTTATTGCATAATTTAAATATATCATTACTTGTTTGATATAGTATTCGAAAATGGCTGGCTCGGATGAAGCAAACAGTCATCCCGCAGAAGGAAATAACACCAGGATTAGTATCACTGGTGCCGAACTGCAAGCAATGATAACCGCAGTGGTTGCTCAGGCTGTGGATGATAAGTTCAAAGAACCGAGTATTGTTCGGTCTCAAACTCATTCAAAATCCCATTCTCAACCTCATACTCATAAGAAAAGTGAGTCTCAGCACTCATCTAATCAGGGCAGTGAGCCCAAGAGGCAGATTATCCTTGAACCAACTCCCAGGTACACCAAGGGTTGTACCTACAAGTACTTTGTCTCCTGTAAACCAAGAGATTTTACGGGAGAAAAGGGAGCGATTGATTGTATGAAATGGTTGGACGAGATGGAGACGGTGATAGACATCAGCGGATGTGCTAAAGAAGATATAGTAAAGTTTGTGTCTCAATCCTTTAAGGGCGATGCCCTCACTTGGTGGAAAGCATTAGTGCAAGCCACCGGGAAGGTTCCTTTGTACAATCTGTCATGGAACAAGTTTGTTGATTTGGTTAAGGAAACCTATTGCCCTCAGCATGAAGTTGAGCGGATAGAAACTGATTTCCTCACCTTAGTGATGAAGGATCTGGATTGTAGATCATATGTGACTAGCTTCAATTCAATGTCAAGGCTTGCACCATATTTAGTCACTCCTGAACCCAAACGCATTACGCGTTTCATCGGTGGTTTGGCCCCTGAAGTAAAAGGGAATGTTAAGGCTTCAAAGCCAGCCACTTATAGATCTGCTGTGGATCTATCTTTGTCCCTCACTTTGGATGTTGTGAGGAATAGGGCAAGGAAGAGTACTGATGAGGGGAAGAGGAAAAGAGAGGAAGACAAATCTCCTCAGTCAAATAAAAAGGGGAAAGGGAACTCTGGTTCCAAAAAGGGGCAATCGAATGATAGGCCCAGGTGCAAGACCTGCAATAAGAGGCACTTTGGGAAGTGCAACCAAGACCCACAGGCCAAACCATGTGGGATTTGTAAAAAGAAAGGGCACAAGTCTGTTGAGTGCCGAAATATCAAAGATGCAACCTGCTATGGTTGCAATGAAAAGGGGCACATTAAAACTAATTGCCCCAAGAATGCTAAGAAGCCCGAGGAGGCAAAGAAAAACAATGCGAGAGTTTTTCAGATGAATGCTAGGGAAGCGGTGAATGACGAGAACGTCATAACAGGTACCTTCCTCATCAATAATAATTATGCTAGAGTCTTATTTGATTCCGGTGCTGATAAGTCTTTTGTAGACCATAAGTTCTGTAAGTTATTGAATCTGCCTATTAAGACTCTAGACATAAAATATGAGGTAGAACTTGCCGATGGTACCTTAGAAACAGCTTCAACTCTTCTTGATGGATGCTCTATATCCATTAAGAATCATTCTATCCCGCTGTCCCTCTTGCCAATGAAACTGGCTGGGTTTGATATAGTTTTAGGCATGGATTGGTTGTCGCATAACCAAGCCCAAATTGCCTGCGACAAAAAGCTAGTTATTATCAAAACCCCTTCTGGTGAATCTGTCACTATTCAAGGAGACACGCAATATGGATTGCCTAGCAACGTGTCTATTCTCAAAGTATCACAGTGTTTGAAGAGCGGATGTGTAATTTACATGGCACAAGTGACTGTGAATGAACCGAAGCCTAAAATTGAAGATATTCCAATTATCTCCGAATATCCTGATGTCTTTCCTGATGAATTACCGGGATTACCTCCTGAGAGGCAAGTAGAGTTCAGGATAGACATTCTCCCAGGATCGGCACCTATAGCACGAGCTCCTTATCGTCTAGCGCCTACAGAAATGAAAGAGCTCAGAACTCAATTGGATGACTTACTGGATAAAGGTTTCATTCAACCCAGCTCTTCGCCTTGGGGAGCTCCAATACTGTTTATGAAAAAGAAGGACGGATCAATGCGCTTATGCATTGATTATCGTGAATTGAATAAGGTAACAATCAAGAATCGTTATCCTTTACCCAGGATTGATGATTTATTCGATCAGCTCCAAGGGGCGAGCTATTTCTCAAAGATTGATTTGAGATCTGGGTATCATTAACTTAAGGTAAGAACTGAAGACGTGCCTAAGACAACATTCAGAACGAGGTATAGACATTTCGAGTTTTTAGTGATGCCATTTGGGCTTACTAATGCGCCGGCAGCATTCATGGACCTCATGAATAGAGTCTGCAAGCCATATTTAGATAAGTTTGTCATTGTCTTTATAGACGGCATACTTATCTACTCTCGTAGCCAAGTTGATCATGAGAAGCACCTCCGATGTATCTTAGGATTGCCTCACTAGGAGAAGTTGTATGCTAAATTTTCCAAATGCGAGTTCTGGCTTCGCGAAGTCCAATTTCTTGGACATGTTGTCAGTGAGCGAGGTATCCAAGTAGATCCCGCTAAGGTAGAAGCAGTAATGAATTGGGAAGCACCCAAGACTCCAACCGAAATTCGTAGCTTTCTAGGTTTAGCTGGATATTATAGAAGATTCATTGAGAACTTCTCAAGGATAGCTGCACCATTAACTTCTCTGACCCGCAAGAACGTGAAATTTGATTGGGGTCAGAAACAACAAGAATCTTTTGAGATTCTTAAGCAAAAGTTGAGCAATGCCCCAGTTCTAACCTTACCCGAAGGGATTGAAGAGTTTGTTGTATATTGTGATGCTTCACACACCGGCACGGGGTGTGTACTTATGCAGCGTGGCAAGGTGATTGCCTATGCATCAAGACAACTGAAGGTGCATGAAAAGAATTACACCACCCATGATTTGGAATTGGGTGCTGTTGTATTTGCACTTAAATTATGGAGACATTATTTATATGGAACTAAATGTGTGATCTACTCGGATCACAAAAGTCTCCAACATTTGTTCAATCAAAAAGAGCTCAATATGAGACAACGCCGTTGGATGGAAACTCTAAATGACTATGATTGCGAGATACGCTACCATCCGGGCAAAGCGAACGTAGTCGCTGATGCTCTAAGCCGAAAGGAAAGAGTTAAACCAATCAGGATCAATGCCAAGAGCATTGAGTTGAAGAATAGTCTGAATGAAAGACCATTAGCTGCACAGAAAGATGATGTTTTGGAAGTTAATCTTCCAAATGAAAAGTTAGGTGTGACTGCTGAGCAGTTAGCGCCTGGGAAGGATGGAACCCTCAGAATTAATGGAAGAATTTGGGTTCCTATTCATGGAGGACTTCGAGATGTAATCCTCCAGGAAGCTCACAATTCCAAATACTCAGTTCACCCTGGAGGTGACAAGATGTATCATGATTTAAAGGCAAATTATTGGTGGATATGTTTAAAGAAATCTATTACCACACATGTAGCTAAGTGCCTGACTTGTGCTCAGATTAAGGCTGAACATCAAAAGCCATCAGCCCTGCTACAACAGCCGGAACTTCCTACATGGAAGTGGGAGATGGTAACCATGGATTTCATAACCAAGTTACCTAAAACAAGGCATGGAAATGATACCATATGGGTTATTGTTGATAGACTGACTAAGTCAGCACATTTCTTGCCTATCAAGGAGACCCATAGCTCCAACAAGTTAGCCCAGTTGTACGTAGATAAGATTGTGGCTCTACATGGCGTACCGGTGGCTATTATCTCTGATAGAGATACCAGATACACCTCTCATTTTTGGAAAAGTTTCCAACAATCTTTGGGCACACGTTTGAATTTTAGTACTGCTTACCACCCTCAGACTGATGGACAGAGTGAGCGTACAATTCAAACGTTGGAAGACATGCTTCGAGCATGTGTTATTGATCTAGGAGGTAGTTGGGATGACCATCTACCTTTAATCGAGTTCTCCTATAACAATAGCTACCATACGAGCATTAAGGCTGCGCCTTTTGAGACATTATATGGTAGGAGATGCAGAACGCCTGTCTGTTGGGTAGAAGTAGGAGAAGCTCAGTTGTCAAGACCTGATATAGTCCTTGAAACAACGGACAAGATTGTCCAGATTCGGGATCGCTTGAAAGCTGCCAGGGATAGGCAGAAAAGTTATGCTGATGAGAGGCGAAAACCTCTAAAGTTTGAGATAGGCGATAAAGTTCTATTGAAAGTGTCACCCTGGAAAGGTGTGATGCGTTTTGGTAAAAAGGGCAAGTTGAGCCCTAGATATATTGGACCATTCGAGATTATCGAATGTGTCGGCAGTATAGCTTATAAACTAAACTTTCCTGAGGAGCTGAGTGGAATTCATAATGTGTTCCACATTTGTAATCTCAAGAAATGCTTAGCCGATGAATCGCTATCTATGTCTCATAAAGACGTTCAAATTGATAAAAGCTTGAGATTTGTTGAAAGACCTATATCGATCGAGGATCGACAGGTTAAAAAGCTCCGAAGAATGCATGTACCTATAATAAAATTCAAATGGGATGCTCGCAGAGGTCCCGAATATACATGGGAAGTCGAGTCCACTATGAGACAAAAGTACCATCACTTATTCCAGTAAATCTTGGGGTCGAGATTTCTTTTAAGGGGGTGAGGATGTAACACCACGTACAAACGTGTCCAATTGTGTATAGACACGTGTCCTAAAATCTAAATGTATGAAAGATTTAGCTTAAAGGACTTAGAATGTCAACATGCCAAACTTGAGCCTCTGATTGACACTATGTGAATAAGGTATTCTTAATCGAAAGATTAATTGAATACAAGAAGCCGTTGTGAATAAAGCTACGGGAATTAAACGTGTCAACATGTTAATACTACCTCTGAATGACCTTTTAACGTTCCCAAAAGCTTTATAAAATTATAAGTTTCATCCTTATAAACTTTTGTCAAGGAATTCATGAACTCTCGGCTAATAGTTGGAAGTAATCATTCTATATTCAAGAAATGGAAGTTCATATGCCATACCGACAAAATTCTCATGCAATGTCCATTCTAATAAATCCAAGGGAGACACAAATGCATGGCATCATATTCTGAACAATGCAGGTCTAATTATTATGGACTATTCTGCTGTTATGGCTAAATATTTGAGTTTAGAATTGCATGATCAAGTATATAAAAGTCCTCAAAATTTTTGTCCGATGGTCATCGGTTACGGACCGTATGGCCCTAGGCTTACGGTCCGCAAGAAGGTAACTGGGCGATGCATTTCAGGTTCGGTTACGGACCGCAACCACATGATCTTACGGTCCGTAAGTGTTGAATACGGACCGCAAGGAGATTAGCTTACGGTCCGTAAGCTTATCGCTGGGCAGAAGGTTTGGACAGATGTATGTTTCAGCTGTGTAACCGCCTTAAACTCATTCTTTTCGAAACCATGGATTGTGGGACGGTATTTATAATCCTCCTAGACACCTGGAGTGATCCTAGGGTGTCACGGCCCCCGACCCGGTTTAACCCGTTTCAGGAGCCGCGGGACAGAAAATCTCGTGGTATTTATTTAACAGCGGAAGTTTCTTCAGGATCTCTTAAAAACTGAAATATTTCCCGATTATTTTATTTCATAACTCGGGATAAAACCCGGTAATTTACAATCTTGAGATTTCATGAAGAAATCCTTTATTTTACAAAACATGTTTCCTTATTTTATACTGAGCCACTTCCTTAAGCTTGTAGTGCTTCTCGGCACTTTTTCTTGATCACAACAGATCTCCTGAAACATGTTTGAAAAAGGTTTTGTCAGCGGGAAATACTGAGTGAATCATTCTATTAATACAACGACCTGTTTTGTTATAATTTACAGTATTAAGGGTGATTACATTGTTTCTATATCGACCAACTACCCACAGTATTTGTCACTCGACTCGTTTCTGTGACTGTGGTCAGACCACCCATTGGCTAACTCGTTGTCCAATGGTGGCGGGAAAAAGTAATGTATACAATACCCCACATACCGGCTGTAATTTGGTGATTACAAAGACTTAATCCCTGTAATTATAACCTTGAAAATAAACATGCTTTTGAAAGAAATTTGATAAAAAGAGAATGACTCACATTGCAGATTTAATTATGAACAGAGCTTAGCCTACTGATTAGCCTTGATAACCTAGTTTAAATAATCATGCACACAAACTAGGTTAGTAACTTAATACAGCACTTACGATAACTCACGAGATTGAAACCTTCACAACGAATGACAAAGTGCGATACTTAAACATCCATCGATTTAACGACGAATGACAAAGCATAAACCCTAATGTGGGCAGCACTTAAACATCCATTGGATAGTTTAATCGATCGGACATTGAATCGTATCAGCGATCGAGTTATTACCCTGTATTGTGGCAGCACTTCGTGAATCGTGTGTGTGTTTTGTAGTGATTATACTATAACTCAGCGTACGTATTGAGTTTTTACGTCGAATTAACACTCAATTGCATGAAACAGACTGTTCTATTTATACTGAAAATTGGTTTCCCCCGCGTGTCGCGAAGGATGTCGTCGTTCCTGTCGCGACTCGCCTGAGGTGTCAAGGTAGAGTAGGGTAGGCTTGTCACTGGTATAGGCCTGCTGAGTCGACGTTTCGTGAATTTTCATTTTTGACAGCGTTTTCTGTAGATAACTATAACTAGGGTTTACCCCCTAGTTTTAGGGGCCCTAATCCTGATTCCAAATGTTTTGAAAATTTTAGGGTTTGTTCAGAATCACTTGGGTTTCTCAATTAGGGTTTCCTATTGGTCAATTTAATTAAATAAATATGACTTTTAATGAGAGCTGTTACATTCTCCTCACCTTAATAAAAATCTCGTCCTCGAGATTTACTGGAATAAGTGAGGATACTTTCGCTTCATTTCCGATTCCAGCTCCCAAGTATATTCAGCTCCTCTCTTTGAATCCCATCTGACTTTGACTAAAACTAGTCGTTTGTGTTTGAGAAACTTGATCTTTCGATCCTCAATTTGAAGAGGTTTCTCAACAAATTTCAACTTTTCGTTTACCTCTATATCTCGAAGAGGTACTACTAGTGATTCATCTGATAAGCATTTCTTGAGATTGGATACATGAAATACATCATGTACTCCAGATAATTCTTCTGGTAGTTGTAAACGATAAGCAACTGGTCCTATATGTTGGATTACTGAAAATGGTCCTACGTACCTTGGACTTAGCTTTCCTTTCTTTCCGAATCTAACTACTCCTTTCCAAGGAGAAACTTTTAATAATACTTTGTCTCCCACTTGGAATTCAAGTGGCTTGAGCCGATTATCTGCATAACTCTTTTGACGATCACGTGCCATTTTCAGTCTTTCCTTGATTTGAGTAATCTTATCAGTTGTCTCTTGTACTACTTCAGGACCTGATAATTGACTTTCTCCTATTTCTGCCCAACAAACTGGAGTTCTGCACTTTCTTTCATATAGTGCTTCAAATGGGGCGGTTTCAATACTTGAATGATAGCTATTGTTATAGGAGAATTCAATTAATGGTAAGTGATCATCCCAATTTCCACCAAAATCTATTACACATGCTCGGAGCATGTCTTCTAGAGTTTGGATCGTCCTTTCACTTTGTCCATCTGTTTGTGGATGATATGCAGTACTCAGATTGAGTCGAGTTCCCATAGCTTGCTGAAAGCTTTTCCAGAAATGAGAAGTAAAACGACTATCCCTGTCCGAAACAATGGAGAGTGGAACTCCATGTAAGGATACAACTTCATCTACAAACAATTTTGCCAACCTTTCCATACTAAAGGTTTCTTTCATTGGTAGAAAGTGAGCCGATTTGGTTAATCGATCCACAATTACCCAAATCGCATCATTACCTTTTCTGGTTTTGGGTAACTTAGTAACAAAATCCATTGTTATAAGTTCCCATTTCCATACTGGCATTTCTAATTGTTGTAGTAATCCTGAAGGTTTCTGATGTTCTGCCTTAACTTGCGAACAAGTGAGACATTTAGAAACATATTGAGCTATATCCTTTTTCATTCCTATCCACCAGAAGTTCTTTCTTAAATCTTGGTACATCTTATTGTTTCCTGGGTGCATAGTATACCTAGATTTATGGGATTCTTCTAAAATCTTAGGTCTTAAGTCTCCCTGCTTAGGTACCCAAATTCTACTTTTGTGGAATCTCCAAATTCCATCTATTCCTTGTTCTAATTCTTTTATTCGTCCTTTCATTCCTTCAGCAACATTCTCTATTGCTGTTTCTTGAAAATGCTTCAATTGTTCTATTAAATCTAACTGTAGATTTAATCTGAGAGCACGAACCCGTCGTTGTTTCTCATAATACTTACGACTTAAGGCATCTGCAACTATATTTGCCTTTCCTTCGTGATACTGAATATCACAGTCGTAGTCACTTAAAATTTCCATCCATCTCCTTTGCCTCATGTTTAAATCTTTTTGCCCAAAAATATATTTTAAACTTTTGTGGTCCGTATAGACAGTAAATTTACTTCCGTAAAGATAATGTCTCCAAATCTTAAGGGCAAAAATTATGGAGCCTAACTCTAAATCATGAGTTGTATAATTTTCTTCGTGCTTTTTCAATTGCCTTGAAGCATATGCAATCACTTTTTTGCGTTGCATAAGCACACATCCATATCCTAGTTTTGAAGCATCACAATATACTTCAAAATCTTCAGTTCCTTCTGGTAAGGCTAAGATTGGTGCATTTGTTAATTTCTGCTTTAATATTCTAAAGGCTTCTTCTTGCTTTGATCCCCATTCAAACTTAACTGCTTTACAGGTTAACTTAGTTAATGGTACGGCTATCTTGAAAAAATCCTTAATAAACCGTCTATAGTACCCAGCTAAACCTATAAAACTTCTAATTTCCATTGCTGTTTGTGGAACCTTCCAATTGGTAATTGCCTCTATCTTAGCAGGATCTACATGAATACCTTCGTGATTCACCATGTGTCCTAGGAATTGCACTTCCTTTAACCAAAATTCACACTTCGAGAATTTGGCATAAAGCATTTCTTTTCTTAACAAAGTTAAGAGTGCATGAAGGTGTTCACAATGCTTTGTCTGACTTTTGGAATAATTAAGTATATCGTCTATAAAAACAATTACAAATTTATCCAAATATGGTTTACAGATCCTATTCATCATGTCCATGAATGCAGCATGTGCATTTGTTAATCCAAAGGGCATGACTGTAAACTCGTAATGACCATACCTAGTTCTGAAAGCAGTTTTAGGTATGTCTTCTTCTTGTACCTTCAATTGATGATATCCGGAGCGTAAGTCTACCTTAGAAAAATATCTAGCTCCTTGAAGTTGATCAAACAGATCATCAATCCTAGGTAATGGGTATCGATTCTTAATTGTAACCTTATTCAATTCTCTATAATCGATACACATTCTCATTGAACCATCCTTTTTCTTAACAAATAGCACTGGTGCTCCCCAAGGAGATGAACTAGGTTGTATGAATCCTTTACTTAGTAATTCATCTAATTGCTTTTTCAGTTCTAACATTTCTGTGGGTGCTAACCGATAAGGTGCCTTGGCTATCGGTGTAGTTCCTGGAATTAGATGAATCCTAAATTCTACTTCCCTATCTGGGGGTTATCCCGGTAACTCTTCTGGAAATACATCCGGATATTCTGAGACTACAGGAATTTCCTTAAGTTCTTTACCCTTAGTACTAATGATTACTGAAATCATATATACTATTCCTTGTTTTCGTTCATAATTAGCGACTTTCATTACTGATATGAACTTCATGGGCTTACGTGGTTTATCTCCTGTAATCCTAATTATTTCTCCAGTGGGTGATTGAATTTCTATGGAATTCTGATCACAAAGGATTCTAGCATGGTTGGCTACTAACCAATCCATTCCTAATACAACATCAAATTCAGCTAAATTCATTGGCAATAGGTTTGCAGAGAATGTATGTCCTAAAAGTTCTATATTTTCTTCCTGCAAAACTTTATCTATTTTAACTGAATTTCCGTCTGCCGTTTCAACTGTAAAAATCTGCCTAATATTGGTTAAAGGTAAATTAAGAGCTTGACAGAATGAAGTATTTATAAAACTTTGGTTTGCACCAGAGTCAAATAATACTTTTGCGTATACGTTGTGAATTAAGAACGTACCCGCTATCACATCTGGGATGAGTTCTGCTTCTTGAGTGGTCAGCTGAAATGCCCTGGCATTCTTCTTAATAGTTCCGTCGGTCGCCTTGGTTTTGTTGTCTGCTGGTTTGACCACTTTAGGACATTCCTGCCTCTCCACAATTGTAACAAATTATGGATTTCTTTCTGCAATTTTCTTCACGATGTCCTATAGTTTTGCAAAAATTGCAATATACCTTGCATTTTCCAAAATGTTTCTTTTTGCAATTTTGACAGAACGGCAAAGTTGAAGATTGCCCTGTTCCTCTTCACTTGAAGCTGTTATTATTACCCGTACGAAATCCTTGGGTAATTTTCTGAGCTAATTCCTTCTTCCTGTTTTCATCTTGGGTGCGTACTAGTTCGTCAGTTAGGGTATTAGCTAATTCCACCGCATCGTCAATAGTGCGAGGTCTCGCAGCTTTAACGATGTTACGGATTTCACCAATCAGTCCCCAAATATAGCGAGAAATGAGTACCGGTTCTGGCGAAGCCAGCGTTGGTACCACTCTAGCACATTCAAAGAATGTCGAAGTATAACCGCGACAATCTACACCCATCATACGATGGTTTAAGAACTTATTCGCCATTTGATCCTTTTCATATTCAGGACAGAATTTTCTTTCTACAAGATTCTTAAATTCTTCCCAAATCATAGCATAAGCCCTATTTCTTCCTTTAGCTTGTAACACAGTGTTCCACCATTCGAGTGCCCCTTCTTTGAAAAGATTTGACGCGTACATGACCTGATCATCTTTAGCACATTTACTTATGGCAATTACTGCATCGGTTTTCTCTAACCAACGCAGTGATGCAGCTGCTCCTTCATTGCTTGCAAATTCAGTGGGTTTACAAGCAAGGAATTCTTTGAAAGTGCAACCAGGCGTTGCAGTTTTCATTTTCTTAGGAAACGGATCTTGATGTGGTTCATTATTATGATTAACATGATCATTGCCTCCGTTTACACTATTACCGAAGTTATCTTCAGAAATACATTTACTAGGAACGATTTGTTGCGGTTCGATTGGATTCTTTACAGCAGCAACGATTGCGGGAATAGCATTGGCTATCCTTTGAGCAACAATATTTTCGATATCTTGCCTAGTCATATATTGATCTCCTGGCTGTTGCTCAGACTGATTAACCTCATTTACTGGTTCGTTACCAATGTTTGCCATCTGATAAATAAATTTTATATAAATAATTAGTATAGATACAAATATAATAAAACAGTCAAAAACTATCGGTTTCCTGAGTTTCATTTCTATATATTATATTATGCCTCGTACACACGGTTATCATACAACGTTTTATTGTTAAGTTATTACACATACTGGTTCTTATGATTATTTATTAAACAAATATTCCTGCAAACTCCCATTATCTGGTCAGCTAATTTCTTAAAAACGACGCTCCCTTTCATCATACTTCCAAGTAACTCTTTCTCCAACATCCCTAATCCTATTTCCTGCATTAATTAACTCTTCGCCCCAGAGACGAAGTTCAGCCAGATTCTCCTGGCTCATAGTTGGGTATAGTGGAGGTTCTGGGTCAACTTGTGGGAAAAATGTATCAGGGTTGTTTAAAAGATTTTGGTATTGCCAATCGGTTGTCCACCATTCATCTAATTCTACTGGTAGTGGTTGAGGTTGGACAATAGGATCTGGAATAGCAGGTTCCAGATTGATTGGAATTGGAGCTTCTAGTGGGTAGCTGAAAAGATCTTCTTCAGTAAATATAAGGTTTGGATTAGCTGGTTCAAGGTTTCCATCGGCAGGTCCGATGAGGTCACTCATTACTAGTTTATGATCTAAAACTTCCCAGGGAGTCATTTTCTGTTTCTGATTTCTCTTTTGGTTTGCTTAAAACTCTTCTCAGCTTCTATCTCTAATTGATTAACATTTTCCTCAATTTCTACCCCTTTTCCCTTGTCTTTTGGTTCTTCAGTTTTGGTAACCTTTCTTGTTGCTGGCTTTTTCCTACGTACACGCCTCCAGCCCACAAATCTACTTCTTTTCTTGGGTTTAGGTTTTGCCAGTGGTTTGGATTGAAATTCCATAGGTTCTTCTTGATCAGCGAAGTAACCGGTGAATTCCTTGGAAACTTCTATCTTAACGGGATAGAGGTTAAGATTTTCTAAGGCTTCAGATATCTCGTTCGTGCTGTTTAGCATATATGCAAAATACATACCAAATGTTAAAATAAAATAACAAAATTTCATAGATAACCCTTAAATATTATTACATACCATACATAAAACAACTGACAAATAAAATATACCACAATTTACTGTGAACTTATTTATTTACGGAATAAGGTTTCTGGATTGTAGATAAATAAAGGTGCTAAAACTTGAGTTAGAGTATTTAGAGATTTGCATTTTCTGCTACTGTGGCTAGCAAATAAAGATCTGCCCATTTCTCATCTAAATTGTCCTCCCAAGGTGTTTTATTGGTTAATTCCTGGGTTTCCTGTTTAATCTTCTTCTCTCGGTTTTTCCTTATTTCCTCCTGACTTTTCCTAATAATCAAACTTCTTTTATTAGGAGAAAGTGGTTTCTCGTAATGTGCCTTTCTCACAAATATTCCTTCTTCAGGAATTACATAAGGTTTTGTTTGGGATGAACTTCCCTTCTCGTTGGATGACCTATCTAGTTTAAGATAGATGTTTGACAGCTTTTGTTTACCCATACTGTAACTAACAAATGATCAGTACATAACCACATAATTGGCAATCAGTAAAATTAAGTATTTCTAAATACTTAATAGGCTTAGATCAGTGGCTCTGATACCACCTTTTTCTGTCACGGCCCCCGACCCGGTTTAACCCGTTTCAGGAGCCGCGGGACAGAAAATCCCGTGGTATTTATTTAACAGCGGAAGTTTCTTCAGGATCTCTTAAAAACTGAAATATTTCCCGATTATTTTATTTCATAACTCGGGATAAAACCCGGTAATTTACAATCTTGAGATTTCATGAAGAAATCCTTTATTTTACAAAACATGTTTCCTTATTTTATACTGAGCCACTTCCTTAAGCTTGTAGTGCTTCTCGGCACTTTTTCTTGATCACAACAGATCTCCTTAAACATGTTTGAAAAAGGTTTTGTCAGCGGGAAATACTGAGTGAATCATTCTATTAATACAACGACCTGTTTTGTTATAATTTACAGTATTAAGGGTGATTACATTGTTTCTATATCGACCAACTACCCACAGTATTTGTCACTCGACTCGTTTCTGTGACTGTGGTCAGACCACCCATTGGCTAACTCGTTGTCCAATGGTGGTGGGAAAAAGTAATGTATACAATACCCCACATACCGGCTGTAATTTGGTGATTACAAAGACTTAATCCCTGTAATTATAACCTTGAAAATAAACATGCTTTTGAAAGAAATTTGATAAAAAGAGAATGACTCACATTGCAGATTTAATTATGAACAGAGCTTAGCCTACTGATTAGCCTTGATAACCTAGTTTAAATAATCATGCACACAAACTAGGTTAGTAACTTAATACAGCATTTACGATAACTCACGAGATTGAAACCTTCACAACGAATGACAAAGTGCGATACTTAAACATCCATCGATTTAACGACGAATGACAAAGCATAAACCCTAATGTGGGCAGCACTTAAACATCCATTGGATAGTTTAATCGATCGGACATTGAATCGTATCAGCGATCGAGTTATTACCCAGTATTGTGGCAGCACTTCGTGAATCGTGTGTGTGTTTTGTAGTGATTATACTATAACTCAGCGTACGTATTGAGTTTTTACGTCGAATTAACACTCAATTGCATGAAACAGACTGTTCTATTTATACTGAAAATTGGTTCCCCCCGCGTGTCGCGAAGGATGTCGTCGTTCCTGTCGCGACTCGCCTGAGGTGTCAATGTAGAGTAGGGTAGGCTTGTCACTGGTATAGGCCTGCTGAGTCGACGTTTCGTGAATTTTCATTTTTGACAGCGTTTTCTGTAGATAACTATAACTAGGGTTTACCCCCCCCCCCCTTAGTTTTAGGGGCCCTAATCCTGATTCCAAATGTTTTGAAAATTTTAGGGTTTGTTCAGAATCACTTGGGTTTCTCAATTAGGGTTTCCTATTGGTCACTTTAATTAAATAAATATGACTTTTAATGAGAGTTGTTACATAGGGTGTCCAACAACAGCTGCAATGATTTAAGGCCTTGGCAATACACTATATAAGGAATGCTAGTGTTATGTTCTTGGCACATCATTCGCAAACAACTTTCAAGCACTTATATCTGGAGCTTGCAAGGACTTGGAGAAGACTTAGAAGTGTAGAAAAGACAGCTTGGACCTTTAGTAAGCTCCTAATTGCCTGCTTAGTCCTTTTAATTAGCCTAATTACCTAAAAGTCAAACTTATCATAATTTAGGTTTGACTTTCAGTTTAATCACGTATGGTTTAACCACTGATCAAATTGAAAGTGGTTATAGAACCATATTAAGGTAGGTGATTAACCCTTAAAAGGGCACCTCCTAATTATTTCGTTTGACTGGTCAATTGTCGAGTCAAAGTAGTTTGACAAAAAGTCAAACTGGACAGAATGTTGAAAATGATTAAAATTAATAAACCAGAGGTTCTAAATTATATTTTAACATTCTAATGACTTGGTAATTAATATTAAAACATGTTTTATCAGTCCTAACCCGGCAATTAATAGTCTAAGGCCAGTTTATAACCGAAAGTCGCAAAAGCTTGACTTTTGCTTTGACTTTCAGTTCTGACCCGTTTAAGCTTAATTCTCCCATGTTTTAAGCTTCCATTAGGACCACATTACTTAGTAGTATAAATCCCTGAAGTTATATTGCATAATGCCTAATGGTTTGAATTATATGCACTTGATCGTAATTATGCTTAATAATGCCTTAAACGCCCTTTTGACACACAACTGAGATGTTTAGCAATGTGAATGGACTAACACCTTTGTTACTGATATTTAGACATGTCCCGAAAATTTGACATCAATTGGAGGTCTAGAATAGGAGTTATGCTCAATAGCGTAATTAAGGAACTTCTTATTATTTAAATGGCGTAATTAGCATAAAGCCTATCTAAACCCGATTTTTTATATCAAAATTTTTACCTACTGATGTAAAATAATATTTTAGAATTTCTGAAGATTTTTATTTCTTTTTAGGCTGAGCATAACATAGGATTATAGCTTGATTTCGGTAATTGTCGGTTTTACCCTTTTCATGCATAAAATGAGTTTTACATAACTTTTTAGTGCCAAACCTTTTGCTACTGATTTTATATAATAAATGAAGTATTTTGAACCTTATAAACTGATCAAAAACTCAGATTTCGTGTTTTAAACCGAATACCCCTTTAAACCGATTTTAAGCGTTTTTAGCACCTAATATGGGTCAAAACTATTTTTGGCATGTAAAATTTATTACTCACTGATGTTTTAAGCTAATTTATATAATTAAATAGTAAGCCAAAGTTTTTGAACTCAGAAGTCTATTTTGACCTTTAAAGCCTATGGGAAATTACCAAAATGCCCTATACGGGACATAGTTTGGTTATATAGTATAAATTTCACACATATAAAATACCCTACTGATATAACTTATAAAAATACACATTTTTATTAATTAAATCAGACCTGAAACTCAGTTTCATATTTAAACTCTTTTATGGGCATTAAAATTACCAAAATGCCCTTATGTGACTTATTTTGGTTTAAATTACTTTTTGGGCATATATGTTAACATCTTACTGATGTATTAACATATTTTGAGCCTAACAGCGATTAAGACCTGTATATAATTCATTTGGTTACCCGTTACGCGTTTACGCGTTCCGATCGGCTTATGTGACTAGTTTACATAAAATAGCCGAAACGGGTCAAACCTTATCATTTAATCCTCGATTTCCAGAATGTGTTTGGTTTACCCATATTATACAAGTATCCAAGCTTGTCGGGTCTAAACCACATTCTATTCCGGTCACCGCTTAATCTAGCGTTTAGAACCGTAAGGTTTCCTTCTAGCTAGTCGGTCTAAGTCATTGACTTAATTAAAGACCCGTTAGCATCCTAATAGGTTAATAAACCTTCTATACAGATTAAATAGCTTCCGGTAGAAGGTGCCTTCGAAAAGCTTTAGAATTTCACTGCTAGCATCAGGTAAATACTTTTAACTTATTTTCCCTTATACGGGCTTGGGATATGGTATTATAATAATACCACTTGGTCGGGTATGAAATCATTTAATCGGATTGTGATTAATAAATTTACATAACTCGTTTTAATCTGTCTTGTTTGATAACATAAGCATTGGGGGTTAATACGACCGTGTCCTGGATATCCTCGGCTCATTTCATTTGAAAATGGCCACGACCTATGCACAGGGTGTAGGCATACACCTGACAGATGCAGATACAAATGCTAAAATATAAACCCACATGTTGGGGATAACTCCTTTGTGGGTTCTATAAGTGGTGAGTCGGTTAATCACGACCGGCTTCCAACCGGCCCCAATTGTAAGACAAACATGTAAATCTGTATACAAGATTATATTTATATAATTGTCCCAAGTTATAAAAGATTTGTGTCATGTGCACTTAAATCAATTTTCATAAATGTTTTTCAAAAGAGTCAGTTAATTGTATTTACCAGTGTAAACTGGCGTATTTTCTTAAAGACTGATTTGACAGGTACCTCTCGTAATAGGCTGGAGCTATTAGGTGTCATAAAAGGATCTTGCAAATCCATAGATGCCTGAAGTCTGTTATTTTGTTTCTTTGTATTTATTTATGATCCGCCTGTGGATCTTATTACATTCCAGTCTGTATATTCTTTCACTCGAACACTCAGACATTATGGTTTGTAATAGTTTATTCACCAAGCTTTCCGCTGTGCTATTATATTGTGTGTATTGACTATGATGATATTAACTACGTCACGATACTCCCCGCCGGACCCACCGGTAATATGTGGAAATATCGGGGTGTGACAGGGGGTTAAAGGTCACCACATGTAATTTGAGGGAGACTAAGTGTACCTTAGAAAAATAGGAATCATCACATATGATGATTTAAACTTGTAAGAATCTATATAATTATAATGTGGTTAGTGAAATCAAGAAATGGCAAAAAAAAAAGTGTTTTAAATGTTTTAACCCAATTTTTTTTTCTGGATATTGGGATTTGATGTGGCATATATAGGTTAGGGTGGGTATTTTTTATGGTTTTTCACTTTTGACCAAATTGATGATTAAAATACAAAGTGTTTTGCTCATCACTAAGTGATGAAAATGAAAGAAATTGATTATTATAATGTGTTTAGGTCATTAGATATGATTAAAGTTTGAAAATGTTGAATGTGGGTGAAATGTGGTGTTTATTACCTAGATTAGGCTTTAAATGATCAAAATAGTGTATTGGCTAGTTTATTTGGCAAAAATAATCATTGTACCTAATATGAGTGGTTCAGGTGAAAAACGTGCAAATGAAAAGGTCTAGTATAATTTGTGCAAATCTTTCCATCAAACAGGTCAAATTGGGTTAAACTAATGGATCGACGAATTCGAATTTATATTGTTGAATAGTCGTCATTTTGGGATTTCCATATGCGCCATAAAGTAGGGCTGTTCAAATCGCTCGGCGCTCGTTCAATGCTCGCTCGAAATATGCTCGGAATTTGCTCGTTCGATTCAGCTCGATTAAAAAAATGCTCGGTTCGGATCGGTTCGGTTTGTAAACGAACCGAGCACGAGCAAAGGTCTGCTCAGTTCGGTTCGGCTCGGTTGGCTCGATTTATTTTTTAATATATATATATATATTTGTGTTTGTGTGTGTATCATTTTTAATGAAATGACTAGAGACCAACATTAACAATGTTTGGTCCAAGATCCAAATATAGCTCATTTAAGTAATTAGAATTGAAATCAAATACCAATAGTCCATTATCCAATACTTAAATATCCATTTGAGTAATTGAGTCAAAATTTCAAATACGAAAATGTGAAGCGTCGATCAATACTCAAGTCTCAACCCGCCATTTGATTCAGAAGTGCAAGACCCTAATCAAAACCCCCCATTGGCCATCGTTATTCGATTTCTCCATCGCCACTCGCCAAGACGCCAACTCGTCATGGTTTTGCTTCAATCGATTCATTCAATTTCAAACTTCTGATAGAACAAGGGTATGTTTCAATCGGTCGGCAATTTATCTTCCCGCTTAGTTAATCTCGATAGAACTAGTTGAGTGTTTTTGTATTCCTTGTTATTTGTTAAATTTTTACTTGTGTTCTATTGGACGAAACATTAGGGACGAAAACTGCACTTTATTCTAATAACAGCACTCCCATCGTCACTTTCCTTGTTTATTATGCGATGCTCGATACTCGCTCGACGTTCATTTGGAAAATGCTCGGATCGAAAGACGCTCGCTCGACTTTGGCTCAGTTGAAAAAACGTTCGGTTCGGTTCAGATCGGTTTGTAAACGAACCGAGCACGAGCAAAGGTCTAATCGGTTCAGTTCGACTCGTGAACAGCCCTACCATAAAGTGACTAGTGTGATACTGTGACTCAAATTTTTATACGCCTTGATATCTTGCCTTTTGGCTTTGAACTGATGTTTTTCTTCCCACCGAATCGCCTCTTGTTACATTTACTTTACACCAATCTTTCACCGTCTTCCAGACTGAGCCGGCGACATAACAATGGGCTAGAAGATGATCTGCTCATTCGAGCCATACCCCACAAGCATCCCATACAATGGCGTTAACATACACATTGCTTTTAGCCAACGCTATTTTAGTCAGGCTTCTATCTAACCCTGCTCTCATTCCATAAGAGCATCCAGGTTGTGTGGCGCTGAGGTGCGTATAACACAGCCTTAAAAAAACTTTTGGATTAAGGCATATGATCACTAACTCTAAAGCTACCCACAACGAATCACACTTAATTCACATAATCCATTAATAACGCTATAAAAAACCTGTATGACCAGTAAAATATCTTTCTAGTAAAACTAAAGAACCTCACATGATCAGAACTAGTAAATTTCGGTAAACATCATTTAAAGGGGGGTTTCGTTTCATTTCTTGTTTAGGAGCAACTTCCTCAACTCCTCATTCGATTTAGGCTTCTCGTCACCCGCAGCTGAAGAGGAAGAAGATGGCGGTTTAGACCACCCTAGGGCTCTTGGAACCGCAAACGTGTTTCTCCCCTTTAGTTCAACTTTTCCATCTTCACCTACACAAACATTTAAACAAATACATAAACCAAACATCTTGGAACCATGATTGTAAACAGGTGATATGAGCTAACCTCGTCGTTCTGTTGTTGAAGCTTTATGCCCAGCGGCGGCGGGCCCTTTTCTTTTGCCCTTAGGATCAGAACGCGCAATGCTCAACTTCTTTCCGAGAAGCATTTGTTTATTCTTAGCCACAGCTGCCTCAAGGTGTGTATCATCACAGAAGTCCACATATGCTAATCCCTTTATAGAACACAAGTCAAGTGTTATCAACTAATAACAATAATCATACCTTTTGGTTTCATGAAGAATGACAAATATCGGTTAGATATACACAAGGGAGCAAGAGAGAGAGAGAGAGACCCTTGATTTTTTAGTGAACTTGTCCATTAGTATTCGAATAGCCCCAACCCCACCAACATCACTGAAGAAACCACGTAGGTCCTCAGAAGTTGCCTACAAATGTCACACAAAGAAAGCAATCACTTTACAAAGCACACAACATTTATATAAGTCATAAGTGCAAGAAGAAAACAGGAGTGTAAACAAGCCCAGAGGCTCGAGAGCTACTCGGGATCGGCTCGGTTAAAAGCTCGAAGGGGCCGAGCCTGAAATACAAAGCTCATTTAGGCTCGCGAGCCTTAACGAGCCAAAACAAAATTTTAGTTTTTTATATATTATAACGATAATGATGATTATAAACCAATCATAAAAAGCCCAAGTCGGTTACAACTTAGGCCCATATGATTTAAACTAATAACGTTGGCGAGCCGTGCTCGAGCCGAGCTTTGTCTCGTTTAAGCGAGATATTGAAGCGAGCTCGAGCTGAGATTTTGGCTCGTTGGAGATTGTCCTCCAAATAGCTCAAGCCGGGCTCGAGCTTTGGGTTTTACTCGCGAGCCGAGCTTAAATAAGTAGACTCGGACCGAACTGAGCTCGAGCTTCATAAAAACATGACGAGCTGAGCTCGAGCCTAGTCGGACTCGGGCCAGCTCGTAAACACCCCTAGAAGAAAACATACCTTGAGATTAAGATTTGATACAAAGGCAGTGCATTGGTCAGTGTATTGCTTGAATTTCTCGGGTGTCGGGTCTTTTGCTTTCAGGCCGCCGTCTTCTCCATGAGGCGTGGGGTCTCTTGCTTTCAGGCTGCCGTCTTCTGCATGAGGTGTGGAGTCTGTTGAATTATCCGCTTTATTTGCTTTAGCGGAACCCTTATTCTGAGCTTTAACCTTTTGCCGCTTAGCTGGTGACTCTTCATTAGGTGCAGCATCTGAAGACGACTTTCTCTTTTCACCTTTAACTTTCTTAACAGGATTGTCTTTATGATCTGTTGATGAAGTAACATTTTTGCTCTCTTGTTGTAACCTAAATAACTGTAGCTCCTGCAGCCGAGGACTCACCTGAAATAATAAAACTATCGCATCACATTCACACACACCAGAGGTCCATCTAATATTATCGTTGCGTATACTATCGAAAGTACCTTCTGTAACGCATGATCAAAATCTTCTAGTGTACCAAATTCCCTCTCGAAGCGTATCCACGAGTTGCATACGTCCTCAGAGCCTGTCCCAGCAAACCTTTTACTGTAGCATCGTTTATATAAAGATCTAGCTTCGTTTATGTGGCCCATCTCGGTTTCCATTGATATATAGCCTTGCCAAGCTTCTAACATAGACCCGCTATATATAAACGGTTTTCAGAAATATCATTAGCATGGAACAGAAAAAACGGAAAAACTTCTTATATTAAATAAAAGAGAAAAATGCAATTTTCGTCCCTGAGGTTTGGCCAGATTTGTGACTTCCGTCCAAATGTTTGTTTTTCCGCATCTGGATCCAAAAGGTTTGAAATCTTGCCATTTTCATCCGGCTCATTAACTCCATCCATTTTTCTCCATTAAGTCGGGGGTATTTTCATTTTTTTTGTTAACTTAAGGCGATTCGGTCTTTTTCACTTTATGTACAAGCATTTAGCATAATGTGAAAAAGACCGAATTGCCCTTTAAGCTAACAAAAAATATGGAAATACCCCTGCCTTAGGGGTGTGCAAGGTTCGGTTCGGTTCGGTTATTAGCATTATCCGTAACCGTAACCGAAGTCATCGGTTAATCGGTTCGGTTAATTCGGTTAATTTGTCGGTTTTCGGTACGGTTCGGTTAATTTTCAGTTAATAACCAATTCAAACAAGGGCTAATTTTTTTGCTTAGAAATACATGTAATGGAGGTATAAATACATGAAATAGATGTATAAATACATGAAATGGATGTATAAATAAATGAAATGGAGGTATAAAAGCATGAATAGATGTTTAAATACATAAAATGGAGGTATAAATATAAATAAATGAAATGAAGGAATAAATAAATGAAATAGAGGTATTATTACATGAAATGAAAGTATAAAACATGAAATACATGAAATAGAGGTATCATAGTTGTCGATAGCGAATAGCGACAAATAGCGACAAGGCATGGCTAGGCTACGTAGCGAATAGCGACAAATAGCGACGGCTATTTTATAAATAGCGATTACACTAGAAAAATAATTTTGAAAATTTTTATATGTATATTACATCAAAATACCCTTGTATATATGCTATTTTACATGTATATTTAACAAAAACCTATAAATCTAGCTATTTTATAGCTATAACCCTTTATAACATTAAAAAAAATTAAAAAAAATAATAATAACTGTCGCTAAATTCGATAGTCATCGCTATGAACCAAATAGCGACAGTAAGTCGCGTCGCTATAAATCGCGCTATAGCGACCGCTATGGTCGCAATTAACAACTATGAGAGGTATAAAAGCTAGAAATATATATAAAACATAAATGGTTCGGTTCGGTTAACCGATGGTAAAAAAAATATCCGTTAACCGACTTTCGGTTAATTCGGTTTCGGTTAATTTCGGTTCGGTTTTGTCAGTTTTCGGTTCGGTTTCGGTTAAGGGTTCGGTTATTACACATCCCTACCCTGCCTTGACAGAGAAAAGTGGATGGAATTAACAAGCCAGATGAAAATGGCAAGATTTCAAATCTTTCGGATTCAGATGCGCAAAAATAAACCTTTGGACGAAAGTCGCAAAACTGGTCAAACTTCAGAGACGAAAATGACATTTTACTCTAAATAAAATAAAAACTTTGAACCTGTTCTTAAGTAAGCTTTCCCATACTCCTCGAGCCGCAGTTATATCTTTTCCGATATTAGACTCCAAACGGGCCCAATAGCTATGTATTTGCAGCAAACTGGATGTGTTCTTTAACTGTGGTGACAAATAATCACATGCCCTCTGGAATAGATCAAAACCATCATATGTTTACGGTCGGTAAATAGCCATAAGTTGATACTACTCTGAGCATTAATATGATTATAAAGCAAACCTGAAAGGTATTCCTTATCGACGAAAAATCTAAGCCATCATCGAGATCTTTAGCAAACAGGATTCTCCTCCTCAGGCCATCAACTCTGGTGAGAAATATATCTACATACTGAAATCAAGATGCATTTGTTAAATTAACAGCATTCATAATAAATTTAAAGTGTTGATAAAGTATTAAAACAAAGGGAGATGTATGGCTATACCTCATCTATGGTAGAAAATGTGCATTGCAGAGATCGTTCAAAAACCTGAAATGGTCGACAAATCTCGTATCAGTGGTGCATGCAACAATTATAACATACCCATTGCATCACTTCATCCTTGTATTACATTCCTCAAAATTAATAATATTATACTAAAATGCAACTGCATTCACATAAATAAATCATAATTGCTTTTAGTAATTTATTAAGAAAAAGAGTAAAATGCCATTTTCGTCCCTGAGGTTTGGCCAGTTTTGCAACTTTCGTCCAAAAGTTTGTTTTTCTGCATTTGGATCCAAAAGGTTTGAAATCATGCCATTTTCATCTGGCTCGTTAACTCCATCCAATTTTCTCCGTTAATCAAGGGTATTTTCATCTTTTTTGTTAACTTAAAGGGCAATTCGGTCTGTTAAATACTTGTACATTATGCTAAATGCTTGTACATAAAGTGAAAAAGACCGAATTGCCCTTTAAGTTAACAAAAAAAGACAGAAATACCCCTGACTTAACAGAGAAAAATGTATGGAGTTAACAAGCTGGATGAAAATGGCAAAATTTCAAACCTTTTGGATCCAGATGCAGAAAAAAAAACCTTTGGACGAACGTCGCAAAACTGGCCAAACCTCAGGGACGAAAATGGCATTTTACTCTTGAGAAAAATCATAAACACCTTTTGAAAATAGTTGGCACTTCATTCTCAAAAAATGGAACAGCAAAAAAGAAAACATACGTCAGAAAGATCTTTCTCAGAACCACGACTTCGTTCAAGGTATAGCATGAAGCGAACCCATAGTTCTCCAACCCAGGGACAGTTCCTTGTAGCGCGGTTATATATATCCCGCAGAGTTTTGTCGGCCTGGTATTCGAAAGATATTAACGTTTAGACAGTTAAACTCAAAGCACAAAAGAACAAAAATGTTTACTAATTACTAAAACCTTTAGCGTTTTGCTGAGGTAGTTGGTGTAATCAATCCAGAGATCACCAGATATCGGAAATTCAGTTATTGCTCGTTCATACAAGCTCTTAACTCGAGCAGGATCTCCAGA
Source organism: Helianthus tuberosus (assembly GCA_030545235.1). NCBI lineage: Eukaryota > Viridiplantae > Streptophyta > Magnoliopsida > Asterales > Asteraceae > Helianthus > Helianthus tuberosus. Next base: position 10,381,329 of record CM060367.1, read on the forward strand.
GGACTGTTCAAATTTCAAATAAGCCTACACAAACAATAGTTCAATACATGTATCATTAATCATAAAACAGTATGCAGGGGGGCACTGGTTGCATCATAGAACAGTAGTCACTCAAGCTTACCATAAAACTTTGAAGCCGTTCTGTATCGGACACATCACTTCCTGCTATTTTTTCTTCAAAATCAGCGCGTACACTCAACATGTCTAGAGCCTTCTGATAAGCAGAAGCGACATGAGGAGAAATTCCATCTGTACTGCTACTATTGACATCGAGGGTATTTCCGTGTTCGGACTCCCATGCCTTGTAGGTCAAAAGAGTAGACGTCATGTCCGAATGAGGAATAGACAAGTGGCGATGAAATATGTTACGGACTCTTTGAACCTGCTTTTCCCTTGACTGTAAACCAAAATAGAAGTAACCTGAGATTTAGAAATAAAATATCGGCAGAGAAACCATAGCAGTGTGTGTGTGTGCGCGCATATAGGTCAATTATAGGGAGAAATCCCTTATGAGTTCAAAAAACTCATGAAACTCAATGGACGGAGCAAAACTTGCCACATTACACCTTTTTTGCTGTTACAAGATTCTGGCATGTTACACTTTTTGTGTCATGAGGGAGGAGAGAGGATATGTTACATCTTTCACCCGTTTACATTATATGTAACTTCACCTGTTACACTTTTTTTTGGGTTTCAACAGCTGTTTTTTCAAATTCTATGTAGTGTAACATTTTTATAACTTAGAATTTACGAGTTTTTTTAATTTGTAGTGCATGTAAAAAATATGTTACATTTTTTATAGAAAGATTTTCGTGTAACAATTACAGTCGTTACACCTTTTGTGACAGGAGAGAGAAAGTGTAAAAAGTTGTTACAACTTTTAGTTCGACTGCAACATGTTTCTCAAAAACACCTTTTGTAACAGACCAATCTCAACCATAGATTATTTAGATGGATGGTGGAGATGAGGTTTTCCAAGTTTCTTGAACTCATTAGAGTTTTCTCCATATCCCTTCCGTATATATGTAAGCAAGAATAAAATGCATTCATATAAATGCCAAATGAATTCATACCTCCAAGTCTGTCTCATCCATGCTATTAAGAATAGCTTCCTCAAAACTTCTGTATGCTTCCCATAATTTACTACCTTCAGCAACATGTAAACCACAAGCAATAAGTGCACGCTCGAATAGGTCCCTTGCCTTTGAAATTCCAGTCGGTGAGAATTCACGAACAGAAGAATCATGTTTTTGAATGAAATTTAAGTAGTCACACCACAGAGAGACCGACTGCATAGAAAAAAACATCATTTAGATTGACAAGTGTACCTTCACCTAGTCAAAAGCTGGAGCTATTCTAGTTCTATCGGAAAAATCAGCTCAAAAAAGATGAAATCCACAACCGTTTTTTCATTTAAGTTGGCAGCACAGGCATGCCTGGATGCAACAATATGTATGCCTATCATGTTAATGTAACAAAAGGCGTCTGTCAAAGCTTAATAGCATAAGTTAAGTATCTATGTATCTGTGAATACAATAACTTACCAACATGGATATTTTATGTATTCTGAAGTTGTTAGGAAAGATTATATGAATCTTGATACTTCACATGTTCTCAAAATATGTATCTTTACATAACTAAGGATGAGTGTTACAATGAAGAGTACCAAATATATTTTCTGAACTCCTGCTATTTTCTTCATTGTCCAGTTGACAAAAAAGGAACTAGTATCAACTATTAACCAACAATAACATGAACATCTTAATAGCCGTAGTTTTGAGCCATGTAAAGAAAGATAAGACCATACCAGAATAAACTTACTAAAACACCAAATGTAACAACAAGAAGAATCAAGCCTCGAAATGAATGGCAAAATAATGTAATATCATACACAAGATAAAATATGAAGCATAATCTATCAAATTGTAGTGTCCAACAAAAGTTTCTCATCAGATCAACATTCCCAAACAGAACCGCAAAACAAAAATCTTCACTATTACCATGTAGTCTTGTTAGAATAGTTGAATTGGTTTAAACGGTATTTTATCATAATATACTTCATCATCCGGATAACCCATACAAATCAAACTGCTATTTCTCATTTACACCTACTTTCATTTAGATCACCTAAGTCACTCAGACAAGATAAGTCGTAAAAAATGGTGTACCGTGCAAACAATTCTATTGTACACACTATCATTTAAACTATAAGGCAGTGTTCGTTCCACATAATGGAAATGAGTTCTTAATGGAAATGGAATGTAGATTCTATTCCTTATGTTGTTCATATCACCGGTTCACCTCCTTCTTTCTAGATACAAGGTAGTTATGTCATTTTAGATATTTTACATTCCAATTCCATTGATAAGTGCACCAACCAAACACATTATGAGATTAGAGATATTAACAGAATTCTTTAAATCCAACTCCAATTCCATTACATTCCACGAAATGAACACTACCTAAGTGATGGCTATATCAAAAATCACATAATATTATACTTGGCGTTTGGTTCGAAACAGAAATAGAGGTTACCAAATAATCAGAGACTCCACGCTCATAGAGCTTCTCAATCGTAGAAACGGCATCCTCGGACCTGCATTAAGTAGTACAAACTAAGTTTAAAAGGGATACTTATACAGGCACATTAACAGGAACATCGATACCGACCGAGAAGACGAGGAGATGAGCGAAATCTCATCATTTGCCCATTGCTGCCACATTGCAGGAGTTAAGGGGAAGAGCAGGTTCATAGCCTCCCTTGCTAGCCGCAGTTTGTCGATATCCCCTTCTTTCCTCAAAGCCGTTATATACTACATACATACATCAATCAAAACCATTCAAAGATGTAACAACAACAACAACAATAAAAATAAGATGAGGATAATTAAGTAAATGATTACTTGAAGATGAGCATCGTAGTTGGCTGGATTGGTGGAGAGTTCGGTTGCTAGGGTTTCTAATTCCAGAGCAATTTGATCCTCGCCTCCGTCAGATTCCGAGTCGGAAGTTGTATTGTCCGTTGTTAGGGTTTCTTCTTCCATTGCTGCTTCTCTGCCTTCACTTGCCACACTTCTGGTGTCTCCCTTTGGATTTTCTTTTACACTGTGTTTATGAGTTTACGAAATGAAAAAAAAAAAAAAGAGTAAACTGCCGGTCCTGTGGTTTGGGCACTTTTTCCATTTTGGTCTTAATCTCAAACTTTTTAAATTTAGGTCCCTGTGGTTTCACTTTTATTGTCATTTTAGTCCAAAATTCAAAAATCTTTTTTTTAACTGTTGCAACCTGCTTATTTTGTCTTTTTGTGCAGGGGCAATTTTGTCTATCTGATTTTAATTTAACATATTAATAATTAATAAACTAAACTAAATATATATAATTCCTTTATACCCTTATTTAACCATCATCATCCCCCATTTAACCATCATCTTCCCCAAAAAAACCCTAACCCACAAAATCGAAGCAGATCATCTTCCCCAAAAAAACCCTAATCCCACAACGAATCCCCAGCAACAAAACGGCTCCGATGAGTCTCACCCACAAAGTATGACGGCTTCCACAGCTCACGACCTTGTAAAATCATCATGCGACAGCACATTTTACCAAGAATTATGCTACTCCACCATCACTAGCCACCCCGAAGTCACCAAAAAGGTGAAAAGCAAAAAGGACGTGATCGATCTGGTTGTGAATATCACAAAAACCGCGATGGAGAAAAACTACTTCCAGATAAAGAAGCTGGGCACTCGAAAAGGTCTGACGCCATGCGAGATTGGGGAGCTTCACGACTGTCTAGAGATTGTAGCCGAAACGTTGGAAGAGCTTACAGAAGTTGAGAAAGACCTGGAGGAGTACCACACCAAGAAATCCCTACAGCAGCACGCTAGAGATGGGCATAATACCCGGTTCCAAACCCGGACCCGTAGAACCGACCCGTAACCGGTTCCAGTCCCAACCCGGTATTAAGCATACCCGGTTCCGGGTTTAAAAAACCCGACGGTTCCTACCCGGTTCCACATTTAAAAAAAAAAATAAGGTCCATACCCGGTTCCAACATGTACCCGGTTCCTACCCGTACCCGGTTCCCATGCGTACCCGGTGTCACTTATTTGATTTAACTTCAAGTATAGAACAAGGTTGCATGCCATATCTCTTAGCAAGTATGGTGTTGGAGTATGAATTAGAAAGTAGGAAGGGTGTTGGAGTTGGACACGAAGGAATTGTAGAGGTTTTTGGTATAGGTTTAAAGTGTTCCTAACAGTAGCCTACCACTATGCATGCAGGCTTTTTCTTTGATTTGACAATACTCTTAGGAACTGGTTCCTAACAGTAGCTACCACTATGCATGCAGGCTTTTGCTTCACATATACGACCCGGAACCGGTTCCGACCTGAACCCGGTTCCACAATACCCGAACTGGGTACCATAGGTTCTGGTTTCTGTGCCAAATACCCGGGTACAACCCGGAACCGGTTCTAAGAGGAACCGGGTACGTCCAAATTTAAGTGGAACCGGGTCCGGGTAGGAACCGGGTCCGGGTATTGAAAATACCCGATTATGCCCATCTCTACAGCACGCTAACGATCTCAAGACGCTTATGAGCTCCACCATCACCGACCAGGAGACTTGTCTTGACGACTTCTCTCACGGCGGTGCTTCGATTTTGTGGGTTAGGGTTTTTTTTTTTTTTTGGAAGATGATAGTTAAATGGGGGAAGATGATGGTTAAATAAGGGTGTAAAGGAATTATATATATATATATATAGTTTAGTTTATTAATTATTAATATGTTAAATTAAAATCAGATTGACAAAATTGCCCCTGCACAAAAAGACAAAATAGGCAGGTTGCAACAGTCAAAAAAGGGGTTTTTGAATTTTGAATTAAAATGGCAATAAAAGTGAAACCACATGGACCCAAATTTAAAAAGTTTGAAATTTGGACTAAAATGGCAAAAGTGCCCAAACCACAGGGACTAAAATGGCAGTTTACTAAAAAAAAGATATTTTGTGTTTCAGAGTTTAATTTAAGAGAGAAAAATAAAACATGTTGTGTTTTCGAGTTTCATGTAAGGAAGGAAAAGAAAGGAAATGAAAGAAAAACTAGGCTAAATTCTTTAGTTTTTCTTTCCGATCTGGAAGGAAATAGGAGGAAAGACATCTTTCTTTTCCTTTCTATTCCTTTCCTTTCTCATGTTTACTTTCTTTTCTTATCCCTGGTTAAGTTAACTCAGGAACAGAGCGTTAAGCATCTAGATAAATAACTACATCGTGTTCCTGAGTCTCATTATGTAACAGGGGAAGAAAAATGAATTAAAAGAGAAAAAGAAGGAAAAAATGTGATTTTTTTGTATTCCCAAGTTTAATGAAAAGTAAAGGAAAAAAGAAGAAATCAAACATTTTATGTGTTCCCGAGTTAGGAGAAAGAAAAAAATAAAAGAACAATTTTACCATTATACTCTTTAAACATAAAACATTTTAATTAGATATGAGGGTAATTTAGTAATTGATAAGATTTTCTCTCCTAATCTCTACGATTTGGGAGGATAAATCTACGTACAATTTTTTTTCCTTTTTCCCTCATTTTCCTTCCCCTTCTATCCTTAAAAACCTCAGGAATATGGTTTTTTCATATTTTCATATCTTTTCTTTCCTCTCCCTGTGTTAAATGAGACTCGAATAAAGGGAAATATTGACCCACAAAACTTCGAAAACACCAATTGTACCGACTACACTCACATCTCAAAATTTTCTTTTCTATCGTAATGTCCGTTTAAAAATCATGCTGGAAAAGAAAAGAGGGAAAAAGACTAAGACGTTTGAGTGTAGAAGACGCTACAGCTGGTGTAGAGTCTTAACTTAAACGTCTGAAGTGGCTATATTTGAAATTTTTGTGGGTCGATGGTTATTTTAACTATTTTCCCAAAAATAAAGGTTACTTGGTTGATAATGACTAAAATACAAATTTGTCCAAAGAAAGTCTTTGACAAATGCATTATGTGTTTTACCTTGAAAAAATCATACTTATATTACTTAAAATTTAAAATGTCTCCTTGGTGCTCCATTGTTGGTTATACTAGCAAGTATCAACTACGTGTATTTCTTTATAATAATGACAACTCACACGTTACATAACTTTACTACTAAACTACGTTTTTTGTCCGCTATAAGGATTGAACCCTCATCACTTGAAAAGACAAAACATTATCCAATGAAACTATATGTTTTTTGTCCACTATAGGGATTGAACCCTAGCCAGTTGAAAAAACAAAACATTATCCAACACGGGCGGATCTAGCCCTGTTTTGTGACTCAGTTTGGAAAAAAAATGGAAAAAATTAGTAAAATCCTTGTATGATTTAAAAAAAAAGGTGAAAATTTACCAAAATGAACCCACCGGAAAAAAATCTTCAATTTGCCTCTATTATCCGGGTGTTGTTTGCTTTTAATCTTACAACCAATTAAATGTTATCTTGTCTTTTAATTACAAACTGATATTACTTATAGTTTTACTTTCAACGATGATCACATACTATTGAGATTTTTTATAATCTATCATATGTTACACTAAACGCATACTAATGAAGTAATGAATATTTTACATCATAAGACATCCTATCTTAAGGATCCTATGCATTTTTTTTTCTTGGATTCTCGTCTCTTGGAATCGTTACTTCACTTAAACTTTTGTTCTAATATCAACTTGTTACGCACAATTTTTTTATTGGATTCGATAAAGGTGATATCAGGAAAGCCGTTTGCGTAGATTTTCACCAAAAACTTACTGCTAAAGCAGTTGGTTGGTGAAGATATTAGATGGGTGGGTAGAAGTAGGATCTAACAACCAAAGTAAAAAAAAAAAAATATATGAAAAATCAGCAACTAAGTTCCACAATTTACTCAATTAGCACACTTGAATCTCGAATAGTTAATGATCACTCTCTACACACCATGTGTTCCCTTCACATGTTTTTTAATCTTCTACTGACATTATTAAGCTAAAGTTGCAGTTTTCGTCCCATTGGCCATTTGCTGCAATCTCATGATCATGTGCGTTGCAGCTGAGTTTCTTGCTTCATGAATACTTGGTAGATTGCCACTCACACCCGAGCATTCGAAATTAGCTCCTTTCACGGTAACGTTAGCCACAAACCCACCTGCACACAAAAAAATGTATCATTAGTATATCAGAATCACAGTTGAAACAGGTGGGTTGTGTAACAAGGTAAAACGCCAAATGGATCATTTAAATACGCGATAGTTTTAGAAATAAATGAATTTTAATTAAGTTAATTATCTTACCATCAGAACGTGACGTGCTATAAGTAGGCAACATCCAATCGTTTGATAGACAGATATCATCCAACTCCTGGGTAAAGAAGACTTTGTTATGGAGATTATAAAAGTATAAAAACATAAAATAAAATGCACAGTTTATTTACAAATTGGTCCATTCAGATTATATAGAACAACTAGCTCAAAACTCCTGAAGTGTTGTATTAATGCATAAAACCTCCTAAAACTATTTGATTCAAAACAATTAGATTATAATTGAAATAGTATAATTTCGGTAATCATATTTCACACACTAATTTTTTTTTTCTTTACAACTTTCTGGAGTTAAATGCCATTTTAGTCCCTGTGGTTTGGGCCATTTTGCCAGTTTAGTCCAAAGGTTTCATTTTTCGCCTGTGGGTCCAAAAAGGTTTCACCATTGCCATTTTAGTCCACTAGGTTAACTGCATCCATTATTTATGTTAACGAGAAAGGCAATTCGGTCATTTTATATGGCCAAATTGCCCTTCTAGTTCACAGAATTACATATAAAATGACCGAATTGCCTTTCTCGTTAACATAAATAATGGATGAAGTTAACCTAGTGGACTAAAATGGCAATGGTGAAACCTTTTTGGACCCACAGGCGAAAAATGAAACCTTTGGACTAAACTGGCAAAATGGCCCAAACCACAGGGACTAAAATGGCATTTAACTCTAACTTTCTGTGAGTCAAATAGCACAAAGACTTGCCTGACATGCTTTTCTCAAAGTGAGTTGCGCTTCCGACAAGCTCTTTCCCGACAATAAGGGAACACTTCTAGAAACAAGCAGTTTCGTACGTTGTTGAGTTTGCATGTCATCTTGGTTACAAATCTCATTGCAACAGTCAATAACAGCTTCTAGCTTCAAACCCAAGCAATCTCCAATACCTTTCAAAAGCGGAAACAAAATAGAAGTCATCGTATCTGTAAAAGCCACACATTGCCATAAGAAACATCATACGACTTTGGCATACCACCATGCATAATTGCCTGAATCTTTTTATCGCATAAAGTCAACTCGCCTTCTATAACTCGCTGTTGATCATACTGCAAGGAAATAAACTTGTGTTAAGAGCCCACAAAGAGTACATCAAGACAATTAAAACTTTTAATATAAAAGCATACCAGTTTCTGTCTTTTATGTAATAGAGCTCGAAGGGCAGCGTCTGATAATTCAGATCTCTTTGCATCCACTATGGAATGAAAGTCCTCAAGAATATAATTCACCGTGAGTGATCTATCCTCATTCGGTGGGACCATGCAAGATCCTTTGTCACCATTAACCCTTTCATCTTTACTTTGACTAACGGTTGACATTTTCTTCAAATCCTCCGTATTTGCTGCCTGAAACTAGCCAAATTTATGTTACATATATAAAAAAGGATACAAAGCATCATACTAAAAACATAATTCAGTCAATTCACCTTGCTGTTGGTAGATTTTGTTGGAGTTGACCGTTTTACATGACGATAAACCTTTAGTGGCGCCTGGACTTTAGAATTTTGACTTTCTTTTTGAAAGCAAACTAATAGCTTATCAACGTCTAATTTATTATCGGCCCCACTTGATCCGTTCATATCTTCCTGCTTCACACCATCACCATTAGAAACCGTGATACTGTTGCCAACAGAATTTTCAGAGTCTTTGACTTTTTGGTCAACATGTGTTGCTGTGAATTGAGAAGTGATGGCATCGTCTGCCACTTTGCTAACTGATTCAGAAGTATAACTGAATTGGTTGGATTCACATCCATTTTTGCTAACTTTGCTGTCATGAGATTCTTCTTTAACTGAAGAACTGACATGCTCCGTTTCAGAATCCAATTTTGACTTTTTTTGCAAGTTATCAAAGACTTCCTTACTTTGACCACTTTCTTTCTCACTGCATTCGTTGGGTTTATATGCGCTTTTGCTATCTTTGCTGTCACGAGATTCTTCTTTAATTGAATTACCGACATGCACAGTTTCGGACTCCATGTTTGACTTTTTTTGCAAGTTATTAGAGACTTCCTTACTTTGACCGCTTTCTTTCTTACTGTTATGCACAACTTCAGAGTCCAACTTTGACTTTTTTTGCACGTTACCGGAGACTTTCTTACTTTCACCACTTTCTTTCTCGCATGACTTTTGTGAGCGTTGACCAATACTCACATCTGAACTTTCATCTTTTACTTCATTTGGTAAGGTATTAGATTCTCTGCAAACATTCATATTGCACTAAATCAAAAGGCGAACGTAGGCCTGTAAATGAACCGAACGAACACGAACTTATAATCGAACACATATTTTTGTTCATGTTCTTTATTTAGAAAATGAGCATGTTCGTGTTCGTTTATGTTCGTTTAAAACCTAACGGACAGTTCACGAACGTAAACGAACATAAACAAACAAACAAACTTAAACGAACATATTTTAACAAACAATAAACAACATAATTGAACAAACATAAATGAACACAAATGAACATAAAGTAATTCTTTTTATATAAATTGGTGATTAATTACGATAAATTCCATTGGAAAACCCATTTTTATTACTAGAAAACCCAATTACCATTTACCAATTAGTTATATTTATATAAGTAGTTAGAAAGTTCCTTTTATGTTTAATATTTAAATAACCATAACTACTTATGTATTCAAAATTAAAACAAACATATATAAACGAACAAACATAAACAAACGGACATAAGCAAATGTAAATAAAGAACAAAAATGAACGAATATAAAAGGGCGTTCACGAACATAAATGAACAAACAAAACGCGTGTTCATGTTCGTTCGTTTAATTAAATGAACAAAAAAATGGGTTCATGTCTGTTCGTTTATTAAATAAATGAACATAAACGAACCTTCCGCCGAACAAGTTCACAGACGTTCGGTTCGTTTACAGGCCTAGGCGAACGAAAATATTGTGTTCCTCTAATAATCGAAAAATATAAGAATAAAATACCTTGAGAACAACTTTGATATAATCTCAGCATATGGAAGCAGGTAGTAATACTCAACAACCGGAGTAATTCCCCAACTGCCTAAACACTCTTTTACCACAGGTCCCTGTAAGCTACACGATGAAAGTACATTAAGGCGATTGTTAGAAAATGCATATGTGTGTGTATATTAAAAGATCAATTATCGATATAATATATACATGCATGCATATTTGATATAGATTTTACACAAACATACTAACCTAGAAATAACATCTTGAATAGGAACCAAATTATCTTCACTGATTTCTTGGGTGCTTTGCACAATGTAAAAGCGAGTGGCGGTCTTTGCTTGACTCAAAGAATACACTACATGGCTTTCCAAAACCTTAAGCTCGTGATACACAATTCCTGTTTCAATGTAAATATCATATAAAAATTATCAATAAATTTCAGTTAAATTGTCCAAAAAAAAGCATAAACCATTTAGTTAAGAATGGGCCGATTCGGTTATATTTTATTTCGAACCAGTCAAATGGTCAAAGTAAATAAAATTAGCTTGAAAGGAGACCGGATAAATGGGTCGAAAATTGCCCAAAGTGTTTCTCTATGCGTAAAACCACTTACAATATCATATTCAAAAGATCAGCCTCTTACTGATATAGTATAATTATCTGTAAGCATCTTTGACATTTATTATGTATAAAAAATTGAGTAAAGTACACGGATGGTCCATGTGGTTTACTAAAATATTGGATTTGGTCCCTAGCTTTCCAAAAGTACATGGATGGTCCCTGTGGTGTGCACTTTGTAACACATTTAGTCCCCAGCTAACAAATCTAAAGGTTTCAGCAGGTCGAAGTTAGGGACTAAATACGTGACAAAGTGCAAACCACAGGGAAGGGACCATCCATGTGACTTTTGGCAAAATTGGGGACTAAATGCGTTACAAAGTGCAAACCACCAGGACCATCCGTGCACTTTTATTAAAAAGCTGAGGACCAAATCCAAAATTTTAGTAAACCACAGGGACTATCCATGTACTTTACTCTTAAAAAATGATTTTTTTTACAAAAGGCGTTTCTGGTCAGCCCAATCCAACCCGTTTTGACCCATACCAAATCCTAACTACATAACTAGCAAAAGATCAAAATAATTCTACCTGCTACTTCTTTTACAGCCAAAAATGCAAGCTTCTGCAAACCATCATTATCATACTCTATCATAACTTTCTTGCGTTTTTTACTCTCAGGATAAACATCCTTTTCGATAACCGACCATACTCCATTGTTGAACTGAAGGAAGCAGTTTTCTTTCTTTGAGTCTATTAACAAGACTGCCACTTTGGTAACTTGCCACTCGTTTATAACATTTGAGATATTAGCAGAAGCGTTTAGCAACGTCTCGGATATGGTACATGCATCCATTATCGCTTTTTCTGTTATCGAAAGCTGGTTTTCAGGGTCGTCTAAAATGGTGCGATCTGATTGACACGTGAATTTCATGTGGCGTAGAATGCCGGGTTTGAGCTCTGTAGCCAGCTTACAAAACTGATCGAACTTTAAGAATTGGATTTCTCGGTGGTGATTTAGATGATAATAGTTGTAAAGTACTACAGCAGCATGAACCTGAAAGCCAATCATCAAACTATTTAAACACGTATGAATATAATCCAGCTGATGTATATTGATAAATCACTATGAGAGAGAATATAGACAAACTATGCAGTTAATGCGGTAAAAAAATCAGATATCGGTCAAGGACCGATATTTGAGATATAGGTTATCGTGGTCATAGTTGTTAATGGCGAATAACGACAAATAGCGATATGGTACCTATATGCTACATAGCGAATAGCGATAAATAGCGGATACTGATAGCTATTTTATAAATAGCGACACACCAGAAATAGATTTTTTTTTTTTATGTATATTATATCAAAATACCCTTGTATATATGCTATTTTACAAGTATATTTAACAAAAACCTAAACTCTAGCTATTTTATAGCTATATTTAATTTCTATTTATATTAAAAAAAATTAAGGTGTTGCTATTCTCGCTATCCATCGCTACAACCATAATAGCGACACTACATCGCTTCGCTATATAGCGCGCTATAGCGACCGCTACAATCGCTAATGACAACTATGATCGTGGTGGGATATCGGTAATTTTAATATCATGAAGAATTTATATATATAGCAATTTAACACTAACAATTCAGTATACTCTCCTACCATTAACAAATAACCTTTTGCAATTTGCAAAACACTAACAATTGTAGCAAGTAGGAACTGATCAAGACTTATAACACTAACAATTAATAATTAAGACTTAAAACACTAATAGCAGCAATAAGAAGAAAGACGAATGGTAGAACTAAGAAGAAAGGTACTGATATCGGGAAAATCGGTGATATATCTGTCAGATATCAGTCAAATATTGGTTATATATTATCGAACCGATATTTTACATGAGGACCGATAACCGATATATCCACGATATTAACTGCATAGCAGACAAATAATAAAACATATTGAAAGATTTTAAAGTAATAAGATTGTTTATCATTCTGATAGAAAATTCTTGATTTACAAAAATAAAATGTCCAAAAATGCGAATGAAACATTAAATGGTTCATTAATGGACAAACGAAAAGAGACATTAAACATGCATAATGCATCAGACTTCAATAATGATTCGTAAAAACAGAACTTTACGTGTATTTCCAAAAAGAGGAAGAAAAAAGTTACCTGCTTAGCAACGGATTTCTGTTTTGATTCAGATGGTGTTTCCTTTGCGAAGTCGGTATGCTTCAGAGGTAGCAATGGACCAACCAAATATTCCATTAATGCATCAACAGTCTCCTTAGTTGGACCAACCTCTAAGGGGGAATCTATCTCCATGGCCCCTACATTCATCAACGTCAACGAAATAAATTAAGAAAAAAAATACATTAAAATCGGATCGTGTGGTATACGTTCTACACTACCACCAGAGAATCTATATCAAACCCCGAATCAGGTTTTAATGTTCCATTCGAAAAATCAGACAAGTATTTTAAGTTTTTAATGGTTACGTTGAAGAAGTACAAAAAAAAAGATTTAAAAATAATATTCTTGTCCTAATACCTATTTCGGTTTTAGATTACAAGCTCTAAGATTCTACCCAATGAAAACTACACTCTATAACCAAAACCAGAACACAAATGCTAAAAGAAAAGAAGATTAAAGACAACAAGGGTCTAAATTTACAAATTTATACAATTTACCACCAATTATAACCATCATCATCATACTCAGTAAATCCCACCAATAGCAAAGCTAAGGTAGGGTCTGAGGGGGGTAAGATGTAGACAGCCTTACCTCTACCCCGTAGGAATAGAGAGGCTGCTTCCAGTGAGACCCCCCGGCTCGATAGTAGTTTTGCATCAAGCCTTGGACATAAGGCACATAACACTCAGCAATTGAGACAACTGCCGATTAGTGTATGTACCCCCTTGTCTTTCGGCTATCAGCGCCACCACATGATGCATGATTAACCATCCCCCTCTTTTTAACGTTATTTTCACGAAATTAGTAAAATAACGTTAAAATTAGTGCACTTTCACTTAACATCCAAACAGCACTCAAAAGTCCAAACAGCTAAACTTAACATCCCTTTGATTAATCTCACTTCCAACCTAAGTTTAAAATAACGGAATCGAGCCTCAAGGCGTTTTCCCTTTGCCTCACTAGGCGGAATTTAAAAATAAATATAAAAATTATATATCTTATAAAAAATAAAATAATTGACACATAAAGTCCAAAACATCTAAAAACACACATCAAAAATAAAATAATTGACACAGAAAGTCTAAAACATCAATTAAAAAAAACGCATCAAAAAACACATAACCCCATGAGGTGCCCCTGAGGCGCACGTTTTCTTACCGCCTCCGCCCTTATAGGCGTATGTACAAACATAACCCCATGAAGCGCACCACAAACACGTTTTCTTACCGCCTCGCCTCAACCGTTTTTATTAAACCATGCTTCCAACATTCAATACTCAAAAAATCATCAAATAAAAAATTTTCACCCAAATTTCTTGACATGAAAATCTAAACACAAAACACTACATACTACATTCTATGCTTAAAAAAAAAAAAAAAAAAAACCAGCAACATAATTCAAGACAAAAATGTGAACTTTAAAATGAATCTATCTCAATTCTACAATTTGCATGCAAACCCCTACAAATTCTCAATTCCAACAGATAAACAAACAGCAAACAGACAAATTCCAGCTCTTTATAAACAAATTAAACCACATTATGTGCTGCCAAAACCAAAACAAAAACAGAAACACAAGATCAGAACCAAAAACATCAAGAAAACGTTGTACCTCGTTAATTCAGACAAAGATTTGACCATAATTTACAATTCAACAAAAACCCTAAACAAAACGAAGGTTTTAGAGCCGTTAGAACATACCTTTGAAACCCATTTTTCAGATCGACAAGAGTCTCCGACAGTGTCCGAAGTAGAAGACACAAAAGTTTCAGTGGTGTTTTTTTCTTATTCGTCGGACTTCACACTACACAATCAACTCAGTTTACTGTTTTTTTACTTGCTCAAACGACCGTACACTTGTCTTTTGATGGACAAATGTAGGTGTTTTTTTAAATGATTTAATATTTGTTTATTTTGGTCCTAATATGAGTCTTATCAAATATCAACTAAAAATAATAGATATTATTGGACAATGGCTTTTTGACTTTTTGATTGTTTTTACGGCGGTTACATCTTAGGGTGAGAGGGGTACTTATGAGTGCCCCTCTCTTATGCACGGGCAATCAGTACGCGCCACGTCAACTCTTCTCTTAACTCCCCTCACACCCTCAATTTGATGGCGGCACTCCTCTCTTAGGGGACTTGCTTTTTTCTTTTCTTTTCTTTTTTTTTGTTTTTTTTTATTTGTTGTAATTATGCATGTTTATAAATTAAACAAATATTAATAAAAATTAAATGAAATTTAATAAAAGACATTTCATTAAATTAAAAATAAAAATTACATTCAAACTAGAAAATAAAAATTACATCGCAATACTACATAAAAATTTTAGAAATTGCACGGCCACCCGTACTTGTTAGCTATCTCGCGCTTTCGGGCTAGGATGAACGGCAACATTTCCGGCGGAACATCGTCGTGCGGCTTGAGGAATGTTTTCATATCTCGATCGTGCGCGTAGTTTCTCATCGTCTCGCGTTGTTCCGTTATGAGCTCGCGAGCCTCCGACTCTCTTTTCTTCCTCAATTCAATCGCCTCCAATTCAATCGCGTGATTCGCTTCTTTCATGGCGGTGTACTCTTTGAATTGTGCCGCCAACTCGGCCGAGCCCTCGGACGATATCGCTTGACGCTTGTCTCGCTGTTGTGTTCTTTGTGGCGAGGGGTCTTCGTTTATATCGGGTATGGAAGGGTCCACGTCAACGGGCTTTCTTTTTTGTGCCGAACATTCCCCTTCCTCACCCAACAATGGGACTTGGGCCCATTTGTCGTGTTTTCGAACGACCTCCCATGCCTCGACATGTTGAAAACCACTCGGATATCTATCTTTAAAATCCTTTAAAGCGACTTTCATCACGTTGATATCGCTACACCCGCTTCCTCGTGTGCGATCCTACATATTATAAAATAACAAGTGTTAAAAACATATGAACTTAGTAAACAAAATTAAAAAATATAATAGGTTATAAAATATAATTTTTACCGCTTTTTGGTATAGGCCGTTGAAAAAGTTTATTTTCGTCATCATCGGGGTCCATTTAGACCGTACTTGATGCACGGTCCGGCTACTTCCACCAACGGTGGCGTTATAATGATCTAAAATCTTACGCCAAAAACTATCGCGGTTTTGTTGATTGCCCTTCTTTTTGTTGGTAGAGCAATGTACCCACGCCTTCGCCAACGCCTCTTCTTGGTCTTTTGTCCATTTTTGGCTCTCCATTTTTTCCTTTTTCTCCCGAGCGTCATCTTCTTCGTTGCCGGCGTTTTCATCCACATTATATTCATCGTCGCCGGTGTCATCTTCATAGTCGCCCAAATTTTGAGTTTCGGGCACTACTTCCTCGTCCTCGTCCTCGTGAATAGGTAGAGGACGTTCAACATTTTCTCGTGGAGATGGAACTTGTGGGGAACGAAAACCATACGGGTCGAAGGCGGGGGATTGAGGAGGATCCATTGATAACATATTTTGAAAATAGCCGAAAGTGGGTTGTGGTTGGGTGTTGTAAAAGGAGGGGTGTGAAGGTTGTTGGTAAAAAACGGGGGTTGTGAAGTATATCCGAAAGGGCGTTGTGGTTGTGCACTTGCACCGCTCGAACCACCACGAGACGGTTGCGAGCCCCATCCCTTAGTTTTTTTCTTGGC
Organism: Helianthus tuberosus; assembly: GCA_030545235.1. Classification (NCBI taxonomy): domain Eukaryota; kingdom Viridiplantae; phylum Streptophyta; class Magnoliopsida; order Asterales; family Asteraceae; genus Helianthus; species Helianthus tuberosus. Next base: position 10,397,987 of record CM060367.1, read on the forward strand.
TTCGCGGGGTTGGTTCTCCATTGCTCGGTTTGGCTTTTGTTGTATTTGATAGATTTTTAGAGTATAAAAGTTTGAGAATGGTGGGTGTGGTAAAAAATTAGATTGAAGTTGGTTATTTATATTAGTTTAAACTGAATTTTTTTTTAAAATATTACCGTTGCCCAACGTTCACCCTCAATCCTTGTGCAATTTCTTGTGCGGTGAACATACACCGATCTTGCTCCCCGAATTGCCTCACCGCGGTGATGGCGGCGGTGTTCCCGCTCGGGGACTGGGGTCACCGCTTGCCTCCCCGCATAGTGCCCCGTATACCCTTAGGATCATTTTCTTTTTTTATTTACATTTATTGTTTTTAAAGCTGGTTGATTATATATCATTTTAGATCAAACGGTGTGGGCGGTAAAATGGCACGAAGTCCTCCTTTACGTTGGAACACCGTCACGTGATGGCGCTGTATTTTCCAATGGCATTGGGGGAGTGATGTGGAGGCAGATGATTGGTTGGTGAGTGGTGTTTGGGTCTGGTTTGATTGATTGGTTGGATTTTAATTGTTTATTTTTTTATTAAAACATCTCATTCAAGCCTCTTCCACTCTGTGTTTTTTTTAAACGTCCCCTGTTGACGTGGCTGTCATGTGACGTTTCATGTCAATTCTTCAAGCCACTCCACTCATTGAACATGATTGATTTACATAATGGTGAAAGCAAAAAAAAAAGGTGGGTGAGACTTGGATTTAAGCTAAATTAGTATAAAACACTCTACCGTGATGCATTGTATGTGTTCAATAATTATCGGTAAAGCTCATGCGTTGCGGTGAGGATGTTAAAACTTGTAAGGTTCGATTTTGATAACTACAAGAAAAAATATATATACAATGGTTTTATTATACAAAATTTATATGATGTGATCCAAAAAACAAAGTCATGGTTTACATCAACTGAAATACATAAAAGCAAATACAACAATAGCGTTTTTGATGACACTGGTATCGGTATTTATGTTGTCCAGCCGGTACGATTACAAAAGTTATATGATGTAACCCAAAAAGTAAAGTCATGTTTTACATCAATAGAAAACCATAAAACGGACATCGATAACGGTACCGATAACATTGATATCGGTACCTTTGTAGCTCGGTTCAGTCAGTGTAACACTATTTCGAATACAACTCCCTTTCTAGTAAAATTTATACCGGAATGTTGAGAAAAAAATCAAAGCACCTGTGTTTTTTATTTTTACAAGGGTAGAAATTGAAACTTAAAAAATCAAAGTTATTACACTGAAAAATGCATATACTAATGTCACAAGGTGTTGGTATATACATACATACATACATGATCGTCTGATGATAAATCCAAGTACGTGAATTATGATAAAAATAATCACTCATGCCATACATTGTTAAACAGTCAACAAAGATATTCAAAATATCAACAAGTTAAAAGTTTAAACAAAAATAATTGCTCAGTAGTGTTATGTATGTACGTGTCGTATAAATTTTTTTTGGTATATACTTTTTCGACCCCTGGGTTTTATAAAAAAAAAGTTAATTATATAGAATTTTTAGGTTCGGTGACTTCAGACCCCCCGGTGGAAATTTTCAAGTTTCGCCACTGATCAAACCAGTTTTGACTTTCATTGACTCAATCCTAACCGATTTTAAACCCGATCCAGTTTGGCCCAAAAATCAGTCTTATGCACCTCTAGACGACTCGACCCAACCCATGTGCATTGCCATTTAATGAATACAAAATCACCATCAACCAAAAAGATCACAACACATAAAAACAAGCAAGAAAATGTGGGATTACAATCAACTTAGAAAGTACTCAAGTCTATTAATGTTTAGTTCTGTGTTCATATTTATTACGCGCAAAACATATTAACCTTAACCGTCTGCAAAACAATATTAAACAAAAGCAAGTAAAAGTTGAAACTTCTTCATAGAACTTGTAACAGAGCTAAAACAAGTCCACCTAGGCTCCGCATCGCATAAAGACACACAATCGCCACCTCTTATGTTTAGATCATTTCTCCAATAGCTGTCACACAAACAGTAGTGTTAGAATTCGGGTTTATCCTTTTTTTTTTTCTCTAACGGGCCAAATGAGCAAATCAATTAATTGGTAGAAAAAGATAACGGGTCAAAAGGTGTGAACCGTGAATGGGTCAATTGTATGACCCATTTACCTGTTGCATGTTTACCTGTCATTTGTTGTTTTGTCATTTTAATGAGAAAATTCTTTTATTATAAAAAAATAAAATTATATGATTTAACGCGTACAAGATCATATACAACGCGTTATGCTTGTATATGGGACCCTAAATTAGCAATAAACAGGGATAAAAACCTTATATTTATCCCTATAGAATCAAATATTAAACCAGTTTAATCATTCTGTTTATAAAGATAAAAGCATATTCATAAACTGTACCTCAAAAAGAGTTCTGCAAACTTAGAAAAATCTAAGAGCAGCATCATCTTCGATAACTCGCGCCCGGTGCAGGTCTTTTTCCTCAATCGCCTGCACCGGCGTGCAGAGGATTACTGGTTGCTATTCAGAATCTTCAAACAGCTCATCATCAACCAGCTCATCATCCGCCACCTCATCATCCGACACCTCATCAAACAGCCGGATATCCAACTTATAACGAAGAATCCCACCTATTCCACCAAAACCTCGGCAAAACTGAGACCCCTCGGTTGATTTATTGGTAACAAACTCAAGCGTGCAACCAAAATTCCTATATTCATCAGCAAACCACTCAAGCAACGACGTTTTTTCCTGAACTTCTAACACGGCATTTGTAGTTGAATCCCGAAAGTTATTCTGATCACCCTCTTGTTCCTTGTTTAAATGCTTTATAACCACTTCATTTGTTGCGATATTTTTTAAAGTGTATCGCGTAATATCAAGATTTTCCCAAACTATGAGTGTATCAACCGCGCCCATTTCTAAAGCCTTTAATGTGTCATCCACACCATAAACATATTTCCCGGTTTCTTGACTGATTTCTTCAAAGTAGTTGCCTATCAAGCGTTTCTCTTGTGTAAACTTATTATCTCCAAGAATTTCAGCAGATAATTTTATTGCTTCATTAAACCCACTTTCGCCCCCGTAAGAAACATCAACAACATTCAAGATGTTTTCCCGGAGACGCGGGTCAAACATATTAGATTGACTAAGCTCAGTCTTGAAGTCAGCACACCCTGCAAGTATATGATTCATGAAAATTACTAATACTTGTTGGAGCTATTTTTAAATAATATTGAGGATCAAATTTTCCATTTTGATGGTGTCTTAGATTCATCAGTAAAGATGCATTTTGTTTATAAAACATTTTGCCTTAATTTTGGGACAAAAGGAGCATATGATTTAGAAACCAAAATCTTATATAACCAGTTATTTAAAAAGAATCAGACCCAGCCTAAAAGGATCTGCAAACGAACTAAACTTTCGGCGTAGAGTTTGGCGGGAAGTTCATTTGTGTTCGTTCATTCGTTAAACAAACGAACATGAACAGAGGCCGCGTTCGTTCATTTATGTTTGTGAACGTCTGGTAACGTGTTCGTTTGTGGTCGATAGTTCATTAGTGTTTCTAGTTTTTATATTTTATTTAAATACTTCAAAATTCCGACAAATAAAATATGTAATAAGTGTCATTGTGTCAGTGTATTATATATTTTGTTCATGAACGCTTGTTTGTGTTCATTTGTGTTCATCACGTCGCCTAAAATTAACAAGCAAACACAAACGAACACGAACAAGTTCATTTCCTTAACAAACAAACACGAAGATAAAATCTCGTTCAGTAAGCATTCATGAACAGTTCGTGAACACACATATAGTCATTAACAAACGAACACGAACAAGGTCTTGTTCATGTTCGTTAAACTAGACCAGGCCCATGCATGACTATCACAAGGACTGGGCCGGGCTTTGTTCAACTTACCTGCAAGTATGAGTCCTGAAACATTGGGCTGGTTGGTTACAGGATTGATATACAACTGTTTAGCTAGCTCAGCAGTCTTTCTCAAATAGTTATGCCTTTTTTCCATTCGCAAACGACCAAATCTTAAAGCTGATTGCCCCCCTCTTCCATGTTTCTTTGGTAGATCAACATCGAATTTGTGAAGAACTTCTCGACTATTACCACTCAACGTCCCAAACAGCGTCCCACTCCCATCCATAATTATGAAACCGAATTTATCACCAGATTCCAACAACTCACTCAAAGCTTCTGTGTGAAACTTGTTATCACATAGATATAACGATGCATTAATGGGCCGATATGGTTCAAAATCAATGGTGACCTTTTTCTCCTTACCATCTTCAGTTACAATGGTCCCAGTGTAAAGCACCAGCCCGTTTGGAGGAACTTTGTTGTAAAGCTTGAGGCGTTGTAGGGCCGATGTAATTGCACCCAGAACAGATTGACGGTTCACTCTGCTTTTAATGTTTGAAGCGGTTCCAAATTCGTCCCCAAGCATTTTTGTAACCCGAGATATTTGATCACGCGGTGGCATAATGAGAGAAATCATGCTAGTACCGTTGCCACGAGCAGCTTCTAATGACTTAATAAGCTTCTTGGTTTTCCATATTTCAATGTTTTCGTCTTTATCTTGAGGATCCACCATTGTAGAGTATGTTGTATAAGCAGCAGATCTTCTTAACATACAAACAATGATAAATATGAGACATTAAATATTCATGTCAAAGTAGGAGTAGTGCATAAAAGTTGAAACATGGTCATGACAGATTGCAAAAGTGATGTTGAATGCAAATTCAAACAACAAATCAAAAGTTAAGGTAATTCATTATACAAATTTATCATCCATCCCCAGTGGCGAATCCAGGAATTTTTTTCACCGGGTTCCTTTTGGTAGATTTTCACTAATTCTCACTATTTTTTTTAAATCATACAAAATTTCCACTATTTTTTTTTTATTTTTTTCCAAACCGAGGGGGTTCACGGGAACCCCCAAAACACCCCTGGATCCGCCACTGTCCATCCCTATCAATAAGATAAGTTTTCCCTAATGGAAAAAAAGAAAAGATACAAAACAAATTGGAAGAATTAAATAATCAGATATTTACATGTCCTGCAGGCTGCAACACAGTTTTTTTTTTTTTGGTATTTAAATATCAAACTAATCAGATATGGATTAAAGTATAACAAATAATATTAAAGAACATCACAATTTCACTGCAGCAGCTACAATACTACAGTTTTTTTAAGTGATTTCTTTCTTTTCATTAAAGTAAAAACTTAATTTTTGTTGATTTTAGAACTTTGAAGTTTGATATAAACTCAAGTAATAAGATACAGTTTTGTTTTATCAAGTACATTAATTATTATGATGGTTTAACGCAGGGCCGGCACAGAGTAAGTGCCGGGTGGGCGACCGCTCTGAGCCCAAATAGCAATATAGGGCCCGAAAAATTTTATAGTTTTTTTTACATATATATTTAAAAAAAAAAAATCAGTATGTTAAAAAAACTTGCCCTGGATTTATAAAGTATGAACCAAAAACATGAAAAAATTTATAGTTTTTTTATATATATATTTAAAAAAAATCAGTATGTTAAAAAAAAACTTAATGGCCCTGGATTTATAAAGTATGAACCAAAAACATGAAAAATTTTATAGTTTTTTATATATATATTTAAAAAAAATCAGTATGTTAAAAAAAACTTAAAAGGCCCTGGATTTATAAAGTACGAACCAAAAACATTAAAGCCTAACTATTTTAATTTGCCAATCAGATTCAGAAGCCCATTAGACCATTAGTGTATAATGGATAGGGGTGTAAACGAGCCGAGCCGAACCCGAGCTCGACCAGGCTCGAGCTCGGCTCGTTAGGTTTTTATGAAGCTCGAGCTCGAGCTCGGCTCGGTTCGAGCCTACTTCTTTGAGCTCGAGCTCGGCTCGCGAGTAAAACCCAAAGCTCGAGCTCGGCTCGAACTATTTTGAGAACAAACTTAAACGAGCTAAAAGCTCAGCTCGAGCTCACTTCAACATCGCTTAAACGAGCCAAAGCTCGGCTCTAGCTCGGCTCATCAATGTTATCATCATTATTAAGATATTATATATATAAAAATTAAAATTTTGTATGGGCTCGTTTAGGCTCGCGAGCCTAAACAAGCTTTGTATTTCAGGCTCGAGCTCGGGCTCGATAACAAAACGAGCTCTATTTCAGGCTTGAGCTCGGGCTCGGGCTCGTTAAGGCTCGGCTCGTTCGAGCTTTTAACCGAGCCGATCACGAGTAGCTCTCGAGCCTCTAGGCTTGTTTACACCCCTAATAATGGATTAATGACTTGACCCAAATCAACAAACAAAGATAATAGATTCATGAATAGGGCCAACCAGCCAAATTATTTTTGTGATTTTCGGAGACGCCCTGGTTTAACGCGCCACAAAGTAGTTATTTATTAATTGATAATTATTAAATCATGTTTTCTTCACAAAATCATTAATAAAACATGCATGCAGAAAAAGCAAACGAACAACAAAAACTAATACTACACATTCAGAATACAACATAGCATACGATCGAAGAAAACAAATAATTAAAAAAAATAAAGATTTGAGAGAGTGATCAAACACCTGAAGGAGAGTTTGCGAGAATGATTTTTGGTTTTTGATATTCGGAGAAGAAGGAAGTTGAAGTATAAATAGGATTAGGGTTTAGGGTTTGGGATGAATATCTATATATATATGTATGTATAATTATTAATTATCTAGATTCTGATTTGAAATAAACCGTTGCATGCAACAAGGAATACGACCAAACTTATGTTTTCTTGTTTAACATCAAAACTATAATAAAATAATATTATAGAATATTATAGAATAAAATAATATTAATAAAATATATTATATCAAAACTATCAAAACTATAATAAAAGAATAGTATTGTTGAGGAGGTGAATCTGCTGAATCGAAGGGACAAATGGGTTTGGGTTCCGGGATTGGATAGAGTTTTTTCGGTGGGCTCATGTCGAGAGGTATTATCTAAATTTGATATCCCCTATTATCCGTACGAATGGGTCAAATTAGCTACAAAAAAAAGTCAACGTTTTTGAGGGCGTGGTGTACAAGATCGTCTGGCCACGCTGAAAGGTTTGGCGAAAATAGACATTCTTCACGGTACAACAATATGTAAACTGTGTGGTGAAGGGGAGGAGGATTCAAATCATTTATTTACCTCTTGCTATGTGGCGTCGGTTGTATGGCATAAGGTGAGCTTATGGTGCAAAATCCCGCAGCTTTATGTATTTTACATGAAAGAATTATTGGAGGTTCATAAAAGTCTAATGGTGCAAAAATTATAAACATGTCTGATCCAAACAATTATAGTGTCGGCATGTTGGGCGAGCTGGAAAGCGAGAAACGAATTGATATTTAGTGGCAAAAGAGTATGCATTGACAAGATTTTCGGTGAGGTGCAAGCAACTACATACTTATGGGTCAAAACTAGGGGGAAAGATAGCAATTTGGAGTGGAGCAAATGTGTGAGTTTTGAGATAATAGAATAGTCTCAGGTCTTGTTTTTAGTTTTTGTTACATACTGGGAGATTTGATCATGTATTGGGGTTAATGTATGAGGGTTGGGTTAGGCTCTTGCTAGATTGGTTCCTCCTGTACATTATTTGGTGATTGACTGAAAGTGTTATTTGCTGTTAAAAAAATAGAATATACATTTAAATACTCAAAATAAATCTAGTTATTATAATTATAATTATATTATAAATCTTCCTATACTAATAAATGAAATTTTTTCTAGAACACATGTACTTCCTGGTGTTTTCTCATCTTATTTTCTTATTTATCTCTCATATTAAATAATAATAATAACTTTAAACAAAATATTAGATAAGAATAAATATTTGTTTTTCTATAAATAATTTTTAAAAAATAGATAAGGATAAACGTTTGTTTTTATTATGATCATATTAAATAATATTAATTTTAAACAAAATATTTTTTTTTTTGAACGGCAAATTTAAACAAAATATTAGATAAGTAATTTTAAACAAAAATTTAGATAAGGGAAAAGAAAGTAAAAAAAAACACAAAATAATTTCTTTTTGAGGAAAACTAAAAATATAAAACATTTTTAAAGCTAGTTATATGAGTTAGAAAAATAATTTAAAAATAAAAGCTTTTTAAAAAGTCAACCATAATAATATTTAACATCCCAAAAAATGACCCAAATCAACCATCCTCCTATCATTCCATTATCATTTAACAATTATTTTCGAGTTTCATTTAAAAGAGAAGGGAAAGGATTTAAATTGTATTCAAAAGGTTTTTTTTTTTTTAAAAAGATAAAAGGAAAAGAAGAGAGAAAGGAGTTTTTATTTTTTAGTCTAAAATTCATCCTTCGAAATTAAAAAGAAAGTAAAGGAAGATAAAGGAAGAGATTCCCTTCCCTTGTCAAATGAAACTCGAGACCACAAACTCCAATTTCTTCTAAATATTGTTAAAAACGATATTACAAACCTACCTCACCTCTTCTATTTTTTACTATCACACTGTCATTTCATCTTTTCAAAATCGTAGGTATACGCCCGCATACCATCACTATGCATCCAAACCAGTTCCAGTTGAGATAAAGGCTCTATATTAGAATCTAAAAAGCCCAAGTTTAGAATCCACGACCGGTCCCACTGACTAAGAGAACCAGACCGGTCTTCGGCCTAACGAAGACACGACTAACCCAACCCACGTGGGCACGTACATAGGCAGTTTGCCACTCAAAAAAAGAGAATAAGTAACCACACAATCACCATCAAACCATAAAGATCATAAGTTATATAGCAACCACGACACATAAAAACGAGCAAGGAAATGCAAGACTACAATCTCGAGTCTAGATCTTGTACACGATACACTCGTGTCCAAATTTATTATAAGCAAACACAATAACTTAGATGTCATAGATATTATTAGCCAAAAGCATGTAAAAGTTGAAGCTTCTTCATAAGCACAGCAAGAAAGCTTTCAAACAACCATGAACAATGTGCTCAAGTTATGCATCCTTGATCAGCACCTCTTATGTTCAGATAACTTTTCTCCAATAGCTGTCACACAAATCGTCGTGTTAATTCGAATAAACATTTTTTATCTGTAAAGGGTCAATGAGCAAAGTAATGAATGAATAAGAATACAAGTATAAATTAATTCCTACAAAATCAAACATTAAACCAGTTTCATGATTCTGTTTAGAGTAAAATGTCATTTCCGAGGTTTGGCCAGTTTTGCGACTTTCATTCAAAGGTTTGTTTTTTTCACATCTGGATCCAAAAGGTTTGAAATCTTGCCATTTTCATCTGGCTTGTTAACTCAATCCATTTTTCTCTGTTAAATCAGGGGTATTTCCGTCTTTTTTATTAACTTAAAGGGCGATTCGGTTTTTTTCAGGAGCATTCGGTCTATTTACATAAAGGGAAAAAGACCCAATTGCCCTTTAAGTCAGCAAAACTGGCCAAACCTAAGGGACAAAATTGACATTTTTACTAACGATGTTCATATACGTACCTCAACACGAGTTCCCAAAACCAAGAATGATATAGGAGCAGCATCACGTTCGAGAACCCACGCCCGGTGCAGGCCATGTTCCTCATTCGCCTGCACCGGCATGTAGAGGATTATTGATTGCTAGTCAGAATCTTCATACAACTCATCATCAGACAGCTCATCAAACGCTCGAATATCCAACTGATAACGAAGAATCCCACCAATTCCACCAAAACCTCTGCAAAACTGAGATCCCTCTTGTGATTTATTCGTAACAAACTCAAGCGTGCAACCGAACTTCCGATACTCGTTAGCAAACCATTCAAGCAAAGACAGTTTTTCCTGAACTTCCAATTCAGCGTTTGTAGTTGCATCCCGAAAGTTTTTCTGAACGACTTCTTCTTCCTTGTTTAAATGCTTTATAATCACTTCACCTGTTGTGATATTTTTTAAAGTGTATCGGGTAATATCGAGATTTTCCCAAACTATGAGTGTATCAACCGCACCCATTTCTAGAGCCTTTAATGTGTCTTCCACACCGTAAACGTATTTCCCGGTGTCTTGACTGAGTTCTTCAAAGTACTTGCCGATTAAGCGTTTCTCTTGTATAAACTTAACATTTGCAAGGATTTCAGCTGATAATTCTATTGCTTGATTAAACCCGTTTTCGCCCCCATAAGAAACATCAACAACGTTCAAGATTTTTGCCTGGAGACGCGGGTCAAACATATCGGATTGACTAAGCTCGGTCTTGAAGTCAGCAGACCCTGCAAGTAGAGGATTAATAAGAAATTGGGTTGGAAAATTTAGGACTAAATATTTAAAGAATAAACTATTCCATTTGTCATATCTGTAAGCCTTTTTCTATTTGCAAGTTGTAACTATTTAAAGATATTAATAAAAATTGTTGGAACTATTTTTAGTAATCTTGATAAATCCCATGCATGCCTATTACTAGGCCTGTAAATGAACTGAACGAACACGAACAGAGGCATGCTCGTGTTCGTTCATTAAACTTTAACCGAACACGAACGCAAACACGAACATATAATAGAACATTTGAACACATTTTTTTGTTCATGTTCGTTTATTAAGAAAATTGGCATGTTCGTGTGCATTTGTTTAAAACCTAAACGAACAGTTCATGAACATAAATGAACATAAACAAACAAACTTAAACGAACATAATTTAACAGACAATAAACAACATAATTGACTAAACATAAATGAACATAAAGTAACTTTTTATATAAATTAGTGATTATTACGATAAATTCCATCGGAAAACCCATTTGATTACTAGAAAGCCAATTACCAATTATATAAATATAACTACTTATGTATTTAAATCGAAGCGAACATAAAAAAATGTAAATAAACGAACCAAACATGTGTTCATGTTCGTCTGTTTAATTAAATGAACAAAAAAATGTGTTCATGTTCGCTCGTTTATTAAATAAATGAACTAGGCGCTGAACAAGTTCACGAACAGTTCATGAACGATCGGTTTCGTTTACAGGCCTACCTAGTACAGGGACAGGGCCGGGCTTTGTTAAACTGTACCTGCAAGTATGAGTCCGGAAACATTGGGCTGGCTGGTTGAAGGATTGATATAAAACTGTGTTGCCAGCTCAGCAGTCTTCCTCACATAATTATGCCTTTTTTCCATTCGTAAACGAGCAAATCTTAAAGCCGATTGCCCTCCTCTTCCATGTTTCTTCGGGAGATCAACACTGAATTTGTGAAGAACTTCTCGAGTATTACCACTCAACGTCCCAAACAGGGTCCCGTTCCCATCCATAATTATGAAACCGAATTTGTCATCAGATTCCAACAATTCATTCAAAGCTTCGGTGTGAAACTTGTTATCACAGAGATATAATGATGCATTAATGGGCCGAAAAGGTTCAAAATCAATGGTGACCTTTTTCTCCTTCCCATCTTCAGTTACAATGGTTCCAGTGTAAAGCACGAGCCCGTTTGGAGGAACTTTGTTGTAGAGCTTGAGTCTTTGTTGGGCCGATGTAATCGCACCCAAAACAGATTGACGATTCACTCTGCTTTTTATGTTTGAAGCGGTTCCGAATTCGTCCCCGAGCATTTTCGTAACCCTGGATACTTGATCACGCGGTGGCATAATGAGAGAAATCATGCTGGTACCGTTACCTCGAGCAGCTTCTAATGCCTTGATAAGCTTCTTAATTTTCCATATTTCAATGTTTTTGTCAGTATCTTGAGCATCCACCATTGTAGAGTATCTGAATATGTTGTATATTCAGCAGATCTTCCTGACAACGATAAATATGAAAAATTAAATATTTATATCAAAATGGAGCTAGTGCTTAGAAGATAGTCATGACTCATGAGTCATGACAGACTGCAAAAGTCATGCTGAATGCAAAATCAAACATCTAAATAAAATTTCAGATAATTTATTTGTTTCAGGAAATAAAAGACAAAATAAATCAGAAAATTCTGTTGTTTACAATTTAGAGGGTGTTTGGGGTTGAGTTTTGAAAATAGATTATGCGTTTTGAATAATCAGAATCAGATAATTAGCTGTAACAAAACGTGCTGCAGAAAGGTAGTGTTTGGATTTGATTATGTTGTTTGATATCACAATAATCAGATAATACTATTTGAGTGTTTGGCAAATATATATATTTTAAAAAATAAATAAGTGAAACGACAAAAAAAAATCAGTTTTTGGATTATCACGTTTTCCTGCAGTAAGGGGTGACCTACTTTTACTTTTGGATTATCACGTTTTGATCTCTACAAAACGTAAAAAAAATCCGTTTTTATTAATATTTTACCAAACACTCAAAATAGATTTTTTTGCGATTTCAAAACACAATAATCAAAAAATCAGGATGAAAAAGCAATCCCAAACACACCCTTATTTGGAAGCATATTTCTGTGCTTGTGATTTTCTCAGATTTAATTTTATTTCCATAAGCAAACTTTCCAAAAAATATATATATATAAAAACATAAATATACAACAAAAGTTCTTCAACATAAATATTTCCATAATCAGATTTCTCATATTCTGCAAAACAGATATTTAATATTTTAACATCAAACTAATCAGATTATGAAAAATATATATATATATATATATATATATATATATATATATATATATTTAATTCATTAAAAACAAATATAAAACAACTATCTTCATATTTAATCGGCTGATAAGTAATTTCAATTCTAAAAACTGCAACAAATTTACACAAAACAAAAATGAAACCCTAAAACCTAAACCACATACAGATCTTCCTGATTTCTTTGCAATCATCTAAAGTATGTATCAAAATCAAAACATAAATTATCAAATTAACAAAACATCCATGCAGAAAAACCTAATCAGCAAATAATTAAACGAACAACAACAACAAATTCTACAGATACAGAATGATATATGTATATACGATGAATCTATAGTATAAATTGCATATGATCGAAGAAACATTAAGATTTGGTAGCGTGAATTACCTTTGCGACGATGAATTTAGGTTTTTTGAGATTCGTTAGAGAAAGAAATGAATTTATATACGCAGAAGAATAACAATCCCCGATCATCACGGCTCTGAATGGATGTTCCGGAATCCGATTATTTGGATTCGGGTTTCATATCAGCCGTTGTTGCAATAAAATTTGTATTCATGATTTACACGTGTCACCTTGCTCATTTTTCAAATAATAATAATAATAATAGTTAAATGCTTGGTTGGTCCCTGCGGTTTGCAAAAATTTCATACTTGGTCATAGTGGTTTACTAATTACATGCATGGACCCAAAAGTTGTCAAAAATGAACTCGGTTGGTCCCCTGACCTAACCTCTGATAAATTTCTCAGTTAAAACACCACATGTGCTTGGCACGTGAGGATAGTTTGGTCATTTCCTGGTTCTCTCACCCCCACCCCTTTTTTCTTCCTCAAACCACCACCACCATCTCATCTACTCCACTGAATAACCACCACCACTGACAACCCTCCAGACCACCTCTGTCACCACTCCTACCTACGATAGCCGGCCACCACCTCTGGTCCAATTACACCAAATAATTCTAATAAATCTTATATACCCATATTCAGTGTTGTAAGAATCGCTAGGCGCTAGTCGGGCGGTGGGGTACCGCCTAGGGATTAATCGGAATTAATCGGATTGAGATTTTTATATGTAATTTTTAGTTACATATACACACACACATTTTTATATGTAGTTTTTTAAAGTAGACATGTTTTAACCCCTCATTAACCCATTTTTTAAGTAATTGGAAGTAATTTATATGGTTTGGTCAAAATTTGGCTAGAATAGGACCGTCATTGACTGCCTAGCTATTAATCGACGATTAATCGGTGAACCACCGATTAGTGATTAATCGACGACTAGTCGGGATTTTTACAATCATGCCCATATTTAAACCTAAAACCTCACCTTTAAAAGGCATAAGCCTCTACCAAATAGTTAGTGGACTTGTTCCTAGTTACTAGTTTGCTCTAGAGTTTGGTCACGTGTCAAGGAAAATAATATTCAAAGAAAGTTGATTGGAATTTGTTAGTTGTTACCAAACTCGTTTGACGTGTCAACTTCATGAAAATGGATGGCTATAATTATATATCGTGGGTTTGTGATGCATCAATATAATTACTTTGATGTACCGTTGGACACGTGTGTGTGAAAGTCTATGATACCATAGTATCAAACGTATAAAATGTTTAACGCAACTTACGTAACCGTTCACTATATTTTAGTTTTGTAGTTTTCGGGATTGTGTGAGTGTATACACGGACAGAGGGAATGAGAGATCTATAATCAAATACAAAATTTTACTTTTTTCTTTATTTTTAAGACGTAGGAATTGATCTAAACTCTTAATCAAAAGATGATAAGGGTGTACGTTGAAATATGTGATTAGCCGCCATTGTTGACATTTTTTTTATTTAGTTCCATCATTAGAAAAAAAAAAAAGCAAATAACTTGTATACTTCATTTTTTTTTTCATACAAAAATATACCATGAAATCAAACATAATAATATATCTTATTTGAGTATAAACAATTGAATTAAAAAAAAAATTGATATGTTGTGTGTATAACGTTGCATGATTGTGAAGATATGTGTAATATGTTGCATTATTACAATATTACGTATAAAGCATTAACCGTTGTGTGATTATATACAGATGTTACACGACTATTTATATTATTATATACGTCGCGTATATTGTATTTATTTATTTATATAAGATGCGTAACTATGGTGCATAACTATATTAGCGCGAGTTTAGAACACCACGCCACAACAGCAGAATAGAGCGGCGTATAGGGATGCTGCATCATGCAAAAGGGGACTCGGAACGTATTGATAGGAGATGAAATAGTAATGTAAGTTGTAACTATGACATTCTCAACATATACATTCTCAAGTTGATATGACGTCAGGGAATAGTTGTGTTAAATGGTTGACCACTTTTGGCAGCACTTTGACTTTTGTTTTTTTTTTATATAATAGTTATTTATAGGTGATGCCAAATTACAATTTTATCCCAGGTGTAAAATTACGATTTCGCCCTCGATTCAAAATGAAATTTTGCTTTTGTCCCTAGCTTAAATTTACGATTTTGCCCTCAGTTAAAAAATACACTTTTACCCTCAGTTCAAAATAAAAATATGGTTTTGCCCTCAGCTAGAGTCCTGCCAAATTACGATTTCGTTACCAGTTTAAAATTACGATTTTGCCCCCAGCTAAAAATTACGATTTCGCCCGCAGCTAAAATATTACTAAATTACACGCTTGTCATCGTTTTAGTTAAAAAAAAATTATCATAACTATGGTACTGTTTTTCTTTAATTGGTTAACTTGATGTATCTTTTTTGATATCGTGTTATAGGTAGCATGTATAACTAACCGGCATAAAGGCGTACATGTTATTAACCTAAGAAATACTTGGTTTAGCGCCCCGCAACGCGGGCGGCGCATAACTCTAGCTGCCTAACACTGGCTCATTAGTCCTGAAAAATTACAGTTTTGCCCTGAGCTCAAAATTACGGTCTTATCATCGTTTTTTTTTTCATAGCAAAATTATAGTAATTTTTTTTTAATTGATTGAGAATTATTCGGCCATCGCCCCGCAACGCGGGCGGGGCATCTACTAGTTGACCCACAAATGTGAATGTGGACTGTGTCGATTAAACCTCTACTAGAACACATACATCTCAAGTATTATTTAAATTTTCTGGTTGCATATATAACATGTAACCAGTGCTCATGGTTTGGTTCTACTAGTTTCGAAACAAATTCTGATCACACCGCTAACCACATTTACCAAAAACGACAAAACCGGAACTACAAGTTGGGTGGGTTGACCGGGCGTGCCAGTTTGGGTTTTTACAGTTTCAACTGATATAAAAAGGACGTGTCGAAATGAAAATGCATCGAAAAATAGAGAAAAACAAGTGAATATTAGTTGATAGCAAACTACAAGCAATTAGAAGTATTTGGTGATATGTGACAACTTTGGAAGCTAAGAAAAGAAAAGTCAAAATATACACTGTAGCAGCTGTCTGAAAAACCTACAATGAATTTACATATTCATCAACCCTAAAAACCGGAAACAATGGAAGACAGAATCACAACCAAACCGATCTCTTCACGTTATACGAAACCTTTTCTTCCAACTAAAGACAATTCAAACCAACGCGACACTCAAGAATAACAAGAATCGGTAAAAAAATCCATTTACATATATGATGTGTCACTGTGCCAGGTCATCGCTTGCAACGCCTATGCTTGATTTATCAACCACTCGGACATTATATCGCTGATAAACTCTGGCACGATTCTCAGCCCACCACTGCTCTGCTTGTTTCTCACTGAATCGTTTCCGGCTGCATTCAATTAAAAAACTTTTACCATTCAATTCAATGTTTTGTGTGTTGAGCTAAATGAGTGTTTTTCGTACTTGTTAAGGCTGCGAACGAACACGAACAAGACGTGTTCACGAACTGTTCATGAACACTTACCGAACGAGATTTTATGTTTGTGTCGTTTGTTAAGGAAATGAACGAGTTCGTGTTCGTTTGTTAATTTTAGGCAACGAACGTTGATGATCACAAACTAATGTTCATGAACACAAATGGAAACAAAAGAACACAAACAAGGGTTCATGAACGACACTTATGAAACATTTTATTTGTCGGAATTTTAAAGTACTTAAATAAAATATAAAAACTAAAAACACTAATGAACTATCGAACATAAACGTACCAAACGTTCACGAACATAAATGAACGTTCATGTTCGTTCATCAACTAAACGAATGAAATTTCTTGTTCGTGTTCGTTTGTTTAATAAACGAACGAACTTCCCACCAAATTGTTCACGAACTGTTCGCTAAACGTTTGGTTTGTTTGCAGGCCTAATATTTGTCCAAATTAGGTAGTTAGAGGGTCACAATGGGTTATTAAAACATACCTGAAGCGGACCCGCTTAAGATCTATAATACCTCCAGGCAAAGACGTTAGTGTAATATAAACACCGGGTTCGTCTTGTTCAACCCATTCATCTTCACCGTCTTTGCTTCTATTACCATTTCTCGCTGCTGCTTCTGATTGAACCGCTTTGTTCTGGGCTGACCCGCGGTTTATGACAGAGCTTGATCCATTTAATACTAATGGGGTGTTTGCACCACTTGAATCAGGTTCTTTATATGATGGTGCTTGACCTTGACCATTCGGCTGGTCAACTAAAGCATTTAATAAGACATCACTTGAAGCAAGATTAGAACTGAAAGATGTGAAGGAAGGAGATTTAAGGTCGCGTGCAGCTCCCACTGGCAGCCTTTCTGCCATGTCTTTGAGCTATTTTTAACATACATAAAAAGAGTATAAAGAACATCAGTCAAAAAGTCAAAACATATGATGTCCCATTATAGTTATGTAATGTGCATTATATGTAAGTGGGTTGTGAGCAGAAAAACGAAAAAACCAAACCGAAACTGAAAGAACTGAAAAAAACCAAACCGCACAAAAAAACTGAAAAAAAAAAACGAACCAAAATTTACGGTTTGGTTACAGTTTTTCATTTTATGAAAACCGAAAAAAAAAACCTGAACCGAACGGAATAACCTAAAAAAATCATTCTTTTTATTGTTTGTTATATATTGATTTAGGAATTAGTTTTATACTTGAATGTTAAGTATTTATAATAAAAACATTAGCATGTTTAGTTATCTTTGAAATGATTTATCCATTGCCTACAAAAAATAACAAAATTTAACATAAAAGATTAAATTATTTTCAAAGTATTATGAAGGAAAATGTCTTATTAAAAACTTTGGAGAAACATAAAAATAGAATAGAAGGTTAGGTTTATGTGAACAATATTAATTAAAAAGGTTAAACATAATAACTTAAATGTAAACATCTATGAAAGATTTTTAAATCTTGGATTTTTAAACCACCGAAAAACCGAACCGAACCGTTGCTAAAACCGAAAAAAACAAAACCGAACGATTTTCAATAACTGAAAACTGAACGTGCACACCCCTAGTCTCTATTCTAGAAAACCCTAAGCATTAACAATCCATGTCACGTTTTATCTATCAAACACTTTGATCATGTACAATGCACAAATTCTAGTTGCAGATAAGAATAAAAACTGAAAACTTATTCAATATTAGGCAAAACACGAGCAACGTATTTAACAAATAGAACACTTATAAAAGTTCAACAAGATTTATCTTACTTGTGCGGTAAGTGATTTGATCACTTCTTTTGCTGCCTTGCATTTTGAGGTTTCCTCTCCTGCAATTGTCATTGCCTCCTTCAACTGTTTAGAGGTTCTTTCCAATTCTATTTCTTGAAGTTTGATTTTACGGGTAAGATTTTCAACCTGAGATGCAAAACAAAATGAATAAATAGGCCGAACATATTAATCCATTTATGACTTATAGGATTATATCCTCATACAAAGATCTTTTCCTTTCTTATCTCTAATTATTTCTTCATCTTTATTGTGTTATTTGAAATATGTTCATTCTCATGACTTTGGATTAGAGGTGGCAAAATGGACTGGTCTGATAAGTTGGGTAATGAGTAATCTCTTTTACAAAACGAATCGGGTCAGTTCCGGTTGACCTAAAAATACTTCTTATCCAATAATTTTAAACCTATATTAATCATTAGTGTCAAATGTGATTGCAAAAACTACGTTTTTTTAATAGTTTTTTAAATAAGAGTAAAATGTCATTTGTCATCCCTGAGGTTTGGTCACTTTCGCGACTTTCGTCCAAATGTTTGTTTTTTCGCATCTGGATCCAAAAGGTTTGAAATCTTGCCATTTCCATCAGCCTCGTTAACTCCATCCATTTTTTAACGACAAGTCAGGGGTATTTCCGTCATTTAATCTTGCCATTTTGATATAAATAAACAAAACAAATAGCTAAAATGACGAAAATGCCCGACTTAACATAAAAAATGGATGGAGTTAACAAGTCGGATGAAAATGCAAAATTTCAAACCTTTTGGATCCAGATGCGAAAAAACAAACTTTTGGACGAAAGTCGCAAAACTGGCCAAACCTCAGGGACGAAAATGGTTACTCATCTATAAATCTATATACAAGGATGAAAAGTTATCACATAAGCCAAAGCAACCCATTCATAAGTAAATGGGTTGACAATTTGCCACCTGGCTCACCTCTACTTGTGTTAATTTATATACATGAAAGAAAAGATTGCTAAGTAATATACCTGTGCTCTTAGTGAAGTAACTTCTTGGTTTAGGTTATCATTTGTCCTCTTAGCATCATCCACAACAATCTTGGGTGAAGATAGTCCAGCCAAAGTTGGTGTTGGCGTGGTGGACCGAGGTGGCGGACTGGGCCGCCTGGATACAGGTGATGTGGCCCGAGAAACAATTCTCGAGCCCGGGACGGAAGCCGAGAAAAACTTTTTAGAAGAACCGAAAACTGGATTAAAAGACTTGGAGATACTGAGACCTCCCCATTGAGAGTTTCCAGAAGGAATAGGCGACACACGGCTGCTATTAAACTCTAGTTTTTTGTTTCTTCTAGATGAATAGTTTTCGGTTGGTCTCAATGGTTCCATTGAAGCTAATCTGTCTAGACGAGGACGAGATCGTAATTCCAAATTATCATTTTTTTCGTTTTGCTCGTTTAAACCTGGATTTATACTTCCTCTTCTACTCACAGAAGAGTGTGAGGAGCCATCGTTTTCACTAGCTTTCTTCAGTTTATTGAAACAATTATCACAAACGCGATACGGTTTGTTGGGATTCGGTGCCATAGATGCCCTGAGTGACTTCTTGCTACTGCATGAATGACAGAAAACAAGACCACAATTGTAACAGTTGTGGCGTTTTCTTTTGAAATTAAACGGTAAACGGCACCCCGAACACATAGACTGATCGATTCCCGAAACCCATTTATGAAGACATATAGCTGCAGTAAAATTAGTACCACAAGCAATACCTTTAACTTGTTTATCTTTTAAAGCTTCTACTAAAGTCGGATAATTTCTGTCTTCTGTATCTCCATGACCTAATCGACCATTAGCTCCTTTTCCCCATGTATAAACTTCTGTTCTTGAAGTTAACACCGCAACATGATGGGCCCCACAAGCTATTTCCTCTACAAAACTCTTGGATAGCTTACCCTCAACGCAATATGGGGCCTTCCCGTCAGCTTTAGGGTTTCCAAGTTGACCGTAAACGGGACTGCCCATCGTATACACGTGACCGGAAGTGGTAAGTGCGATAGTCATGCTATGTCCACACGCCACCTGGCAGAAATTCGGCTCCACGAGTGCAGCAACACACGTTGGTACTAATTTAGTTTCTTTATCACCGTGCCCTAATCGACCTTTATCACCATCTCCCCATGTAAATAGTTTTCCTGAAGAACAATTACTGGAACTCGAATTACCAACCATAACTTCTACAACTGCAGCGGTATGCCAAACGCCACAAGCGGCTCGTACGGTACGTAGTCCTTTTAGTGACTCGACTTCTCGTGGTATCGAAACACCTTTACAATCACTGTGTCCTAAAACACCAAAAGTCCCGTCACCAAAAGTAAAAAGCTGACCGGATGACGTCACAACAGCTGTATGCCATGGCCCACATGATATAAAGGAAACGTGAATACCTTCTAATGGACCGTTTACTCTCTTCGGAACCCAATGGCTAACTTCATTCCCATGTCCCAAAATCCCAAAATGCCCTTCACCCCATGTGTAGAGATCACCGGAAAGGGTAACGGCGCACGTGTGATACTCGCCGCACGCTATAAGCTCGATGTTTGTATTGCTAAGGGAATCGATCAACTTTGGATGTAAAACGTCTGAATCGATCCCGTGCCCTAGCCTACCGCCTAATTCTTCACCCCAAGAAAACATTTCTCCTTGTTTTGTAACTAATGCAGCATGCCTTCCGCCGCAAGCAACGTTTTGAACATCGAGGACTACTGCAGATTCCAAGGCTTTAGGTAATAAAGAATCAATTTTAGTACCGAGACAATTGCTGGCTTTGTGGGGTCCACCACCTACAACACCGTCACCGGTGCATTCACCCCAAATGAAAACATCCCCTAACGCGTCTCCGTCATCGTGACCAGAACCATGACTTGATGAGCTCACAGCACTAGATAAGCTGACTCTGAAGGCGTCTACGCCCATTCCCCTTAAGTGGTTGTGCATGCTGTCTGACCCGCCAGACGACACTGAATAGGTCGAACCGTTTGTGGAAATGGGTGCGAAGAAACCCTTTGGAGGAAGCTTGTATATAATCTCGTCTGAAAATGTTTTGTCTAGACCATTTTTTGGAGGGCTTCCGAATGGACTGTGTAGGCTGAGCTGATCAACAGTGTCCTGAAATTGTAACATAACGTGGCATTTAATCATTGTATTATCACACCTGGAGGTCATATGTATAGCATAGGTCAATTTGGGTTATCTTTTACCTCTGTAAATATTTTAAAGAAAAAAATTTCTTTAAAGAAAACAGGTAGAAGGTCCTCTAGTAGTCTAGTGTATATTTTTTATGCATCAAACCTATCAAACAACTTTATTGGAAAAAACTATACCATAAATGAGATAAATAAAGTTCATGCTAATTATCTATAAAAAAAAATTAGACAATAGGTATGTTGGGACAACCGACCTAGCCTGGTTCAACAAGTACCAGAAATTTACCACTTTTGACCCGACCTGTTAGCCATTCACTTACCAATCGGTCAATTTGGGTTATTTTTACCTAGGAGTAAAAAAAGTAGAATAAACTTAAAGCAAAATGGGTTGAAATGGGGAAACAGGTAGAAAGTCACCTTAACTGTATTTATAATGCATCAAACCTCCTAAATAATTTAGTAAAAGAAATCATATTACTAGTGACATAATATAAGTTTCTTAATAATTTGGCACGGATGGTCCCTGTGGTTTACCAAAATTTTGAATTTGGTCCGTATCTTTCCAAAAGTAAACAGATGGTCCGCATAGTTTGCACTTTGTAACACATTTAGTCCCCAGCCAACAAATCTAAAGATTTTAGCATGTCTAAGTTAGGGGCTAAATGCGTTACAAAGTGCAAATCATAGGGACCATCCATGTACTTTTGGAAAAAGCTAGGGACTAAATGAAATGTGTTACAAAGGGCAAACCGCAGGGACCATCTGTGTACTTTTTGAAAGCTAGGGACCAAATCCAAAATTTTGATAAACCACAGGGACCATCCGTGTACTCTACGCTATTTATAATAAAAAAACACAAAAAAAAGTAAAACACAAAAAAAAGTGTACACCAATTGTTTCAGATCACCGACCCGGCTGTTTATATATATACCCAAAACCTTACCAGTTTTAACTAATTACCCAACCCACATGACACTTTTTTTCCACCTCTAACAACACAAAATAAGAGGTACCTTTTGTGAGCTACTGCCGCTACCAAACGGAGAATGTAAAGGAGAGCTTCTTTGTGTGTATGTTCTGGGACTAGCTTCAGATGGGATTTCATCACTTCTTGGTTCAGTTCTCCAATTTCTTTGATGGCCACGTGATATTAGCGCTTTAAGGCCACTAAACCATACCTCAGCTTCATCTTTATCCTTACAGATCTAAGTAACCAAAAAATTGCATGAATATAAATAGGAATTATCGAAACTTATTGCTAGATTGGCAATTGTTATTAGACGATATTATATAGATTAATATATTAGAGGGATCTAGATGTAAATGTTTTATCTATTAATATCCTTGTAATCTCTCAATTGGAATACATAATACAATACGATCTTTTACCAAACTTAATTATCGTGTACTAAAAAAAATCAACGGCGTAAAAAAACTGGCGGTCGTACCAAATCCAGAGACCTATCGTTGTATATTAGCGAAAACGATTGATACTCCTTCTCAGGCCGTGGGTACCTTTGAAAGATTGGCTACACAACAAAATGATATCATGGTAAATATTCATAACAATAAAAAATATATAAATGGGAAAAGCAAATAACTTACAGTTCGTTGCCCTGATACAATTCTGGTGACATGACTTAGTCTTAGTTGTTTTTCCTCTTTCCCAGAAAACCATATAAGAATAGACTCATCCTGAAAAAGAAGAACAAATTAATTGGAAATACCAAAAAAATTATACACAAATGGAATGGAAATCAAACATATATTGTTGTGACAATAACAAAACATATTATAATGGGAATATAATATAATTTCACATAAATAACACCTATGAGTGGTACTTACTTACAAAAGATAGAAGTCAAACTTACATTAGCCAACCTGAAGGGACAAAACTTAGGTTTCCCCCTTCTTCCATACTTGAGAAGATAAGCCCCTTTTTTTAAAGCAGTAATGGCCTGTGGTACATATAATAAAAGACACTAAGTTAAACAGAATTCACCACATTTTGTGTTAAAAAGAGAGATGATAAAACATGCATCTAAAATAAACCTAAACAGAAGTATTGTTACATGTTAATCCTATAAGCATAACATGATTCCCTTATTATCATTGTTCCATTATCTGTTCTGACCCTTATGTTTTGCTATAGCATAATGTAGTAGAATATTTTTTACGAATCATTGTTCCATCTTTTCAAACAGAGTTTATTAATCCCATGGTAGCATTGAAGACATGAAACAAAATTTTGATCTCAGATTTGAGATAACTAACACGCCAAGCAGACAATATAATCATGCATAAAATTGATCGGGATTACTTGATGATTTCACTCCTATAATGCATGAAAGCATAACTACCAAACATATTATTAGCTTTTGAAGAAAAAGAGCCCACACAGTGCTACCAGCTTTGCACATGTTAAAAGTGTTCTCCTTTTCCCTTCTTTGTGTACGTTCTCTTAATCCCTTACATTCTCACATGTAACAAACAGAGTTGTGAACTCCCATAAGCTATACTCTCAATCCTCCACATTTCCACACATCCAGAAACATATTCATGTGGGTACATTAGGCTTACATAAGAAAATTTTGAAGAGTATACTTATGGCTATATATAGAAATAATGATACATTCTTGCATCTTTTGGTATATCACATACATATCTTTAGCTTATATAGATTGTTATCTAGTTCTCCTTTCAATACTCTGTTTAGGGCCTACGTCTTCTATGCAATTCAGGAGGAAAAGGTGGGGGCAGGGACAAGGCTGTAACCGGTAATTAGGATCATATATAAAACATATAATAAGGAAGTAAAAATGATTTGTTCACCAATTATCATATGTTTGAAAATGCTAAATGTAGGAAAAGAAAGTCAACTGATCGATCACCCATGGTCCAACTACAGCATAAAGAATTAGTGGCTTGGTGCAATCCTCATACCACTTGTAGTAAACGCACTTAAGCATGGTCACAGTGTCACATAATGCATTTTTTTTCAGTAACCATATGAAAATGAAAGAAACAAAAATCCCATTATTAAGTAGCACAGGCCAAGTATATCAAAACATTATTAATCCCCTTAACAGCATTCCTTTAAGTTGGCTTAAAAAAACTCCGAAAACGATGATTGCACAGTGATATAATACATTTAACTTCTCCATTCTATAACAGCACAAACACAAATCTCAAGCCACACCTCACCATACCATAACTACACCTAAAAACCTAACAAATCACTATTACAGGTAACTAACTAACTAACTAACAGTCCATAACATCACATAAACTGGTAAAAACACAATAATATCATAACTTACAACAATATCCAAACCTCAAACTATATTAAAATCAATTTACCTGCTCAATGTCCCTTTCAACTTGCCCTCCGGTCCTACTAACATCCGAACTCATCGTCTATTCACAACAACAATCTCAAGCATTCACTGATTCACGTACCAGCATCCACCGTAACAATCAACATCATCACCTTCTCAATTGCACAAAATAACCTAACCTCAATTCCTCATGCATCAAATCAATCACAATCTGTCAATCTCCAATACATATCCACGTAGTTCCTTTACCTGAATTAAACACGATTGAGCGCCAAATCGCCAATGAATTGCCCTAACTGTCAACCTCGAACAGCAACAAATCGTGCTCAAATTGTATCGATTTTGAGCTGATTTGAGATGGAATCTGTTAGGTTTTGAATGAAAGTTAAGGTGTGTGTGAAATTGTGTGATTGCAGGTGTGTGAGAGAGGTTAGATCAGCATGGAAAATGAAGAAGAAAACCTAAAATTTGGTGATTGATCTGGTAATTAGCAGGAGTTTAGAGAGAGAAAGTAGAGAGAGAAAGAAGAGTAGTGGTGGACTAAAAGTAGTCCTGAAAAGGGGAGTCCAGTCGCGTTTTAGTAAGAATAATAATAATCAGGCTTAAACCATGGATAATTATACTGGATAAAATCATTAATTAAGGAAAAAGTGTAAATTTTATTATTTTTATAAGTCTACTTTTAACCTTTAACATCAAATTTAACTTTTAACATCAGATATGTAGGTTTTGAGTTAATGGTTCGGGTCGAACATATATTTAGCTAAATGAGTCGTGTTTAGGTTACTCTGAAAGATTCATGAGGTGACCTTTTTATAATTTTATACTTTTTATTTTTAAAAGTGTTTTATGTCACAATGTAAGATGTTTATAAGAAATACCAAATGTAAGTAATGATAATAAAGTTTTATAGTTTAAATATAATAAGTTTATTTATGTTTGTAGTTTTTGTTGTAAACTAGTAAATTACCATGTGCGTTGCCGCGGCGTTTTGAATTTTTTTTACGTCAAAACATATTCCAACTGAAAACGTACATAAAAATAAGAAGCCAACGTATTATATTTGACCCGACTTATTTCCGGAGAAAAAATTACGTTAAAATGTAGGCCAACTGAAAACGTACATAATAATAAGCATAAGAATATATTATATTTGACTTGACTCATTTCCGGAAAAAAATTACGTCAAAATGTAAGTAAACTTGAATTTATACCGACATGTACATAAAAATAAACACGTAAAACTCGATTACAGAATCTTTAGAAAGTTAAGGGGTTATAAATATCAGTGCTAAAAGTTGAGGGGTAAAGGTTTAAAAAAACAAAAAGAAAAAAAAAAATAGAGAAAAGGAAAAATCAAAGCATTATTCACGAAAATTGATAATTGTATTATAGATAATTTTTTAAACTTAGAATATTATTATTTAAAAAACATAATACCAGTTAAACATATCATGTTCACATTAAATCGTAAAAACTTGTGTTGTGTACAACGCACATACATAACACGTTTACCACCCCTAAATTATATAGGTAAAAGTAATAGATAATCTTCTAATTTTATCATTTTTACGATTTGCCTGATTTTAGCAAAAAAAAATGCAAAACTTGATTCACTTTTACAATTCAAGATATATATCTTAAGATAAATTCAATTTCGGTATCTAGAAAAGGTAAAAAGGAGGTCATGTCTTATAAAATCTTGATAAATCGTGATCTTAACTTTTTCTTTACCGGTTTTCAAAGGATAAAATATTTTTAATAGTTCCCTAAAAATGCCTAGCTTTTTTATGTGAACTAACTTTTTTTACTATTTTAACTTCCATTCTTTAACTTCAATTTAGTATCTTGTATAAAATCTTAATAGATCGTGATCTTCACTTTTTCTTTACCGATTTTTAAAGGTTAAATATATTTTTAATAGTTTCCTAAAAATGCCTAGCTTTTTTATGTGAGCTAATTTTTTTACAATTTTAACTTCAATTTAGCATCTTGTAAAAATTAATATTAATAAAAAATTGATGTATTAGGCAACCTATCAAAAATATTTTATGTTGATTGACGTATAAGACAACCGACAAAATAAACTAAGGAAGTCAAAAGTTCATTTCTAACATTTGATAGAGAAAAATAATAAATTAGTTTCTGTTTTGGTTGTACAAAACAAAAGAAATTAGATGTGTCCTTGTTTTCATTTAAAAACATATACACAAATTAAAATAATAATAATATAATAATAATAATAATAATAATAATAATAATAATGTGGACGTGTGGAGCCAATTACTGTTCGAATATTTACAGAATGGGAAATATTTAAAGATTTGTAACAAATTCCCGTTAAAAAATAAAAGACTCTATGAAAATAAAAATCAAACAAACTGAACAAGTTGAAAGACTATTAGACATATCTGCTATCTAGAGTACTATGAGTTACTTCTTAAGTATAGGTTAAAACATGTGTACTCACAGACTTATTTTTAAAAAAATACTAAATCTTATACAGCTGAAAAATTTTTGGGTGATATTCCGACCCATATTCTTTCGTTAAAAACTCTGCCTTGACCATTTGACCCGTTAGAGAGAACGCAAATCAAGCCGTTATAGGCATACAGTCACCATTGCCATAGAGCCCGACCCCATAGATTAGTTTAGGGTTCATACACTATGTCCATGAAATAAAGAAGAAAATTTTCTAAACTTATGAACCGTTTTGCAAAACATATATCTGTATAAGACAACATGATGAACGTCATTCGGACTGCAGATGAGCTACAATCATCATTCCCCCCTTGGGAATGATTTTGGATTCAATGCAACAATTGAGCTTGAAAAGACAAATACTGAAACAAGTAGCTTAGATTCATCTACAGGATGACGTATATAAACTTGAGTCAGGGTCTCACTAAAAGCAGTCTATCTATTTCTAAAGGGTAAAGGTAAGGCTACCTACATTTACCCTCCTCAAACCCTACCTTAGCTTTGCTATTGGTGGGATTTACTGAGTATGATGATGACGACGACATACATAAACACTTTCAAATGATTTATATCTTTTGATTTGATTCATGATATTTATAAACCAAGTACTTGACCACTATAACATTTCTCGCCATAAAATCAAGAGCAAAAGGGAATGATAACCTGCTGCAAACCATGATTTCCGATGACAATAACATCCAAAATTTTATGGTTCCAAATTAAACCAAAGCTATAGATATACTTAGGATCCAAAATGCATCAAAAATTCAAAACACAAATGAAAAACATAACTTTTAAACAATTACTGTGTATCTACGTACGTATATTTAAATATAGCTATTGCCGGGACATGGTGTCAGTTCATGGTAGGGCGAGTTGTACGTGGACGGACAGGTGTCTTTGAAGGGCTTACCCTGCATCAAAATCAAAGTGTCAAGCACGGAAATTTAAAGAGTATGTGGCAAAACAAAATAGGCAGGTCCGGCAGTATGCGTGAGCGTGTGGTAGTAAAATGGGTCCATCTCAAAACAGGTGATTTTTGTGTTCAGTTCAGGCTGCCGTTTGGGTAATGCATTATATATAATAACAAAAACTAAATAACTAAAGTTAATTATTTAATTAAAAAATAAAACAACTCTTGGCGTCTTCAGCATTTGAATACATATTAGGTGACTTTAAACATATTTAACCCATTACACCCATTTGACATGTTTCACTTTTAGCTAATTTGCAATGCTTTACCCATTTGACCCGTTATCATTAAATTGAACCCAAATTGACCCGGTCTCATATAAATGGCTTGTATACGTCATCTTTAACTTGTAAGTGATTGAAATGGGATAAAAGTACCTTATTGGCAATGACCCCAATACTGCCCCACTACAGTTCAGAGCTGCAATTGCACTCTCAGCCTGAAATACACACCACATGATCACTACAAGCTTATCAACATATAGGGGTTATAACTGTCACCTGTAAGCTTTTTAGCTTAGGTAAACTTAGAAGCATGAAGTTTATCTTGATGTTGGAAGTTAAAAGAGGACTCTTTTCGAACATGAAAAGGTGCAAAATGATCGAGATGAAATTGTTATTCGAAAAAACCGTAATGTCTTCAAAAGGCAAAAAGTGGGAGAAAAACAAAAATAATGAGACTTTTCAAGCTATTCCATTTTAGCAATAAAATATACTTTTAAACATGAATTTTTAATAACTTATTAAGTAAATGTGGTATATTAAAAACAACATAACAAGTTCCTTTTGCATAGCTTTTTTAGCATGTTCGTAACAGCAATACAAGCTCACTTCTCAATTCTCATCATGCTACCATATTTATTAAAGGCGCTAGGCACACTCAAGGCGCATATGCCTCGCCTGGGGCCTAGACGCAAGGCGCAAAAAAGGCGAGAGCCTGAGGAAAAAAAGCGCATAATGAAAAAAAACTAAAATATTTTATGTATTAGAGAATTAATAATATTCTTCAAATAAAATAAACAAAAGCTATTATATAACATTTAATATCATCTGTTTAACCAAAAGTTTTAAAATATTAGTGTAGAGAAGTAGTTTTCTGTTTTCCGTAGATAAAAGTAGAAATTTGGCTGAAATCTTGCCAGAATTTAGAGAATTTGGCCGGAAACTCTCCGGAATCTAGGAATCTTGCCGAAATTTGTGCCTGAACCATCATCTGGAGAATGAAAGCGCAATTGCCTGACTTAAAGCGCAATGGCCTCGCCAAGCTTAGAAAATGGGCCTAGGCGCAAGAGGCGATGGCTTTTAATAACTATGCATGGTACATGATCCTATTTAACAAACAGACCACCTTTTATATATTTGTTAATTAGGATGATGCAGCATGATGAGAAGTGAGCTTGTGTTGACGTTATGAATGCGCTAAATAAGCTATGCAAAAGGAGCTTGTTATGTTGTCTTTAATATAGTGCATTTTAATTCTAGTGCATATACTTAATAAGTCATTAAAGCTTAATGTTTTAAACATTTAAGAAAACAAAACAAGCGAAAAAAGATTAAAAGAAATAACCATCACAAACTCCACAAATGCAATACGAGATGAATGATGATAGTCTCCAAGCAATCTCAACCTGTAAACCTACAAAGATGTGAATTCAACAAAATATCGTTAACACTTAACAACTTAGATGGGAACAAAGTTATCAAAATTCTCAAAAGGGGATCGGATATAAACCTCTCCACAAAATGTTTCAAAGAAGAGTTTGACATCTGCCTGAGTAACCTTTTTATCAATGTTAGTACAATAAATAGTCCTTGCACACATTTCCCTTTCATCCTCAGACTAAACATAAATAACAGAAAAGATTACGATTAGAACTAACGACTAAACTACATACACAATTTATTAAATGTTCACAAGTTGTAGTAAACGAATCAAAAATCTCACCCGGGGAAGAAAAGTTGGATTAACAGGTGCAATTGCGGTTTTCGAAGGCAGAACCCTAAGTGGATAGTACCCGAGCATTGTCCCAGCAAGACTTAATGCATTCTTTGCCCCTTCTGCAAGTAACGAAAACAAAAATAGATGTAACACAAAGCACAAACCAAATTTACTAGAAGTAGAAAAGGTTGCATACCCTCATCAGTAAACTCTATAAAAGCAAAACGAAGAACAGAATTAGGGTCACCACATACACGGCAATCAACAACCTATAGTGACAACAAGAAAAACTACAGTTTAAAGACCATAATAACTTAGCATACACCAGCAAAAACCAACAACGATAGGATGGGGATACTTTACCTGCCCGCAGCTAACAAAAAGCGCTGCAAGTTGTTCTTCAGTAACCTAAACTCAACCCATCACAAACCAGAAACCAAAGATTCATACACCGTTAAAATCAACCAGTTTCATTACATTATAATATTACACGACTCTTTAGTATTTACCTGCTGATCAATGTCAGATACATGTATCGTTCTCTTAATCGCATCCTCTTGTTGCGCCATGTTAGTTCGGCTATTCAACCTCCTCTTCCCATTACCATAATTCCCCTTCTTCTAACCACACCAACAAAAAAAACCGTAACACAATCAGCCACACGAAACAAACAAAAAAAAACCGAAAACGAAAAAACTAAAAAATAGCTGTTTTGTAAAAGCATACCCTTCCAGTTGAAACACCATTGATGTTACCAAAGCCTGTATGGTTACTTTGCATCATGAATTCATTAACAACACCATAACCAAATTGAGCAGCAGCAGCAGCAGGTGGTGGTGGTGGTGATTGCAGTACAACTCCATTAATATTAATATTATTAATATTATTATTATAACCATTGTTGTTTGACAGTGAAGGAGGCACAAATTCTTCAGCCATAGGGTTCAATTTGGAAAGCATTTCTTCCAAATCCCTAATTTCTTTCTTAAAACCTAAATCCTCATCACTTTTGTGACTATTCAATACACCGTTTGTCTGATTCCTATCATTTGACCTAGAAACCCTAACCGACTCTGACCGGTCAACATCGTTGGATTCGACGTGATTATTCGACACACCGTTCTCAACAACCGCCATGAAATGGATCGATCGAGAAACGAGTGACACTAGTATCGGATTTCAGCTGAATATAGAGATCAAAAGGTGAAAAAATTGTGAGAAAAAGTGGACAGATTGAAGATGAAAACGGTGATTTTGGATGAATGAATTACCTGTGTTGATGAGTCTAGAATGGCGTGCTCATTGATCGGAAACTGCAGTGAAAGATCGTTGATTGAGAAATTGTTGTGTGTGAAAATGAGAAGAGATGAAGAGAATCAAACCTGAAAGCGTTAATGGTTGGTTTCTTGTTGTCTGAGAGAAAAGTGAGGGGGTGTTGTCTTCTTCGTATGGTCCGTTTTGGCACTCTACGTCTTTGATATGGCACTAGGTACAAGAAGAAGAGTATTTTATTTCTTTTTTTTTTTTTTACATTTTAGAGATAAATGTTCGGATAGTGTTGTTGTTTTTCTATTTTTCATCTTTAGTCTCTAACTTTCTAAAATTACACTTATAGTCCCTAAGTTTTTGAATTTCGTTCCCGGATAGTCCCTAGCGTAGATAAGGGTTGGTTTTTGGTGTTAGGTGCGTGTGAAATGACAAAAATACATTTACGGTGTCAAACTAATAACTAAAAAGTTAAAAGATATATAATTAATATTTTACAATTTATGTGGGACCCACCGCCCACTTCATCTTTCCCACTCCACTCCACACCACCACCACCTTCAACCACTGTCACCATCTACCCCCCACTTCACCGTAACCACCACTGCCACAACCATCACCTCTGAAGATAGCCACTACAAAAAGCTGCGAAGATCTCCAAAAACCACATCATCTATTGCACGAGATTTTTAAGAGAGGCCAAGAGGGAAAAAAAAGATGGTTCTAAAAGATATACTTCGAAACCATATGCAATCACTCAAAATGGTTATTTGTGTTCGTATACAAATGCACTTCCAACAGAAGTAACCTAAAGATAGTACCAGTTAATTTTCCTTATGGGTATCGGAAAAAGACTCAAAAAGAACTAGAGATCTCAATTATTCCATATATAAATTAGTAAGTTTTTTTACATCATCCTTTGTACCTCATGCTTGGGGACTTTTTCAAAAAAAAAAACTTGATTTTTCACTTTCAACATTAAAGTTTTTTCTTTTACATTTTAACCCATTTGAAATTTATACTTTTAACTCAAACTTTTTCATCTTTTGTAATTTAACACAACACTTTATTATTTACACCTTTGGCCCCCCCATACTTTTTATCTTTCGCAAGTTTTTCGTTTTACGTTTCGTTCTAAATTTTGCGAGTTAACATGTCGTAGCGTGCATGTGAGGTTCAACGTTTTTGCTCTATTTTTTCATATTTGACAGACCCGTCGCAACGCATCCATTTTTTTCCTTTTGAAAACTTCCCCGCAACGGGCGGGTCCTAGATCGACTAAGTTATTATTTTGTACGTTTTACGTTTTTGGTTAATTTATTCGCATTAAGACATTGGGTGTGCTTGGTTCAACGATTTTAGTCTCCTTTTCGTTCAGTGTAATTTTTTACCATTTTATCTATTTTATTTTTACGATGTTGAGAGTCGATGTCGTCGTGGCATTAGTGCTACTTGGCACGGTTTTACGAATGTTTTTAGCATGTTAAATTATTTACTAATATTTTGTTTCGATTAGTCATATACTTCCTTTACTTAAAAACTATTTTTACGTGCATATTTTATGTACGGGTATGTATAAATATGATTTGTTCTACATTCCGACGTAAACTTTTTTTATAGACGAGTCAGGTCAAATATAATACGTTTTCGTTTAAAGAAATCATTTTAAGTGCATATTTTTATGTACGTTTTGGTATAAATTCAAGTTGTTCTACGTTTCAACGTAAACGTTTTTGGGAAATGATTCAGGTCAAATATAATATGCTTTCGTGTTTATTTTATGTATGTTTCGTAAAGTTTTTTTCGAACCGAGTGGAGCCAAATTATGGTTTCTTTTCCTCCCTTTTTTCCGAAATCTCTAATTAATCCCTTTCGATTACACGTGCATATTTTCCTTCAAACCCGTTACGTTTTCTATGTATGAGTTGGGTCACATATAATACGTTATGATTGTTCGATATAAATTCCATTTACTTTATGTTTGATCCAATCACAATGCTTATACAGGTTACACTGAGTTCAGTTGGATACGTCGAAATGTATGTTTTCATATGGTTAATGCATCATATAACATTTGGACTAATCCATTCAATGTCTATGATGTACCCGCGCCGCAACGCGGGCGGGTCTTAACTCTAGTTTAAAAAATTTACAGAAATCTAAACCTAACCTAATGAAAAAAACTATGCATTTTTACAAAATAGCATCATTCATCCAAATTGTAAGGTGGACATGGTTACGGTGAAGTGGGGGGATGGTTGTGGCAGTGGTGGTTACTGTGAAGTGGGGGGGGGGGGTAGATGGTGGTGGTGGTTGAAGGTGGAGGTGGTGGTGGTGTGTCTCACATAAATTGTAAAAAACTGAATATATTTCTTTTACTTTTTAGTTATTAATTTGATAGTAAGGGTATTTTTGTCATTTCATACGTACTTAACACCAAAAACTAACCCTCATCCACGCCAAGGACTATACGAGAACGAAATTCAAAAACTTGGGGACTATAGGTGTAACTTTAGAAAGTTAGGGACTAAAAGTGAAAAATGGGCAAACCACAGGGGCTATTCGAGCATTTTTCTCTACATTTTATATTGAAGCCAACAGTTCGTGAATCATTCGTCGATAAATCTGTTTGTTTAATAAATGAAGAACACAAACAAGAGACTTCGTTCGTTTTATTAAAGGAACGAACATGGACAATGGTCACGTTCGTTCATTTGTGTTCGTGATTGTTCATTAACATGTTTGTTTATGTTTGCTTGTGATCAATAGTTCATTAGGGTTTTTAGTTTTTTATATTTTATTTAAATGCTTCAAAATTCTCACTAATAAAACATTTAATAATATTAGGGTTTTAGTTTTATACTATATAAATTTAACAATTCAGGGTTCATAACCTTCGAAAATCACGACCTTCAGAAATAGGTTCTAAATTAAATTTAGAGTAAATTACTATTTTGGCCCATGTGTTTTAACCAGTTTAACTCTTTCAGTCCAAAAAGAAATCTTTTAACATATCAGACCCTAAGGTTGCATTTTATAACGGTTTTGGCCCCTAACACTAACTATGTTACTTTTTTCTAGTTAAGCCTACGAGTATTATGGTCCTTTTATAGCTTAGGGGTTGTTTATGTAATGTATAAAGTTCTTTTAATATATTTTTTTGTGTAATTGCTTAATTTTTTTATTTCACGGTTATTATTTAACAAAAAACGTTTTAAATATATAAATAAATACATATTTCTTTAACAATTTGTTTTTTTATAGAGATGTCGTTTTTAAAAACATTTGTTTTAACCTTTTTAAAACCATCTAACATTTTTAAAATCGTTTCGTTTTAAATTGTTTGTTTTTATAAATCGTTCTTTTAAAGTCCTTCATTTTTGCCATTCTTTTTTAAAACCATATGTATTTACACTTTTTTTAAACAATTCATTTTTTAAATTCATGTTTAAAATTGTTTATTTTTAAAGCGTCATTTGAATTCTTTATCCTTTTTAAAATCCTCCATTTTTTTGGACTGCTTGTTTGTTCGAAATTCGTTCGTTTCTTAAACCTTTTGTTTACTAAAATCAATCGATTTTTTAAACCTTCAATTTTTTACATATTTTTTTTTAATCCCGTTTATTTTTTTT
The DNA here is from genome assembly GCA_030545235.1 of Helianthus tuberosus. Classification (NCBI taxonomy): domain Eukaryota; kingdom Viridiplantae; phylum Streptophyta; class Magnoliopsida; order Asterales; family Asteraceae; genus Helianthus; species Helianthus tuberosus. The sequence continues at coordinate 10,433,080 of CM060367.1, forward strand.
ATAAATGTTGTTTTTTTAATCTTCAAAAAAATTGTTTGTTTAAAATTGTTTATTTTTTACCTTTTTTTATAAAGTTAAAAAAGATGATGTTAAAAAAAAGAAAGGTAAAAAACGAACAATTTTAAACAAACGAACAATTTTATTGAAGATTAAGAAAACAACATTTATAAAAAAAAACAAATGGTATTAAAAGGATATTTAAAAAATTTAAGGTTTTAAAAAGCGAATGATTTTAGTAAACAAAAGGTTTAAAAAATAAACGAATTTCGAACAAACAAGCAATCCAAAAAACGAAGGATTTTTTAAAAGATAAAGGATTCAAATGACGTTTTAAAAATAAGAGTATTGCTTTACAAAAACAGTTCTAAAAGGAAAGCTTTAACAATAAACAATTTTAAAAACGACTTTAAAAAATGAATTGTTTAAAAAAAAGTATAAATACATATGGTTTTAAAAAAGAATGGTAAAAAATGAACTGTTTAATTTGAAAAAAAAACGAAGGACTTAAAAAATAACGATTTTAAAAACAAACAGTTTAATAAGAAGCGATTTTAAAAATGTTAGACGGTTTTAAAAAGGTTAAAAAACGACATTTATAAAAAAACAAATTGCTAAACAAATATGTATTTATTTGTATATTTAAAACGTATTTTGTTAAATAATAAGCGTGAAATAAAGAAATAAAAAAATTAAGTAATTACACACAAAAAATATTAAAATAACTTTATAACTTACATAAAAAAACCCATAAGCTATAAAAGGACCATAATACCCTTAGGCTTAACTAGAAAAAAGTAACATGGTTAGTGTTACGGGCCAAAACCGTTATAAAATGCAATGTTAGAGTCTGATATGTTAAAACATTCGTTTTTGGATTGAAGGGGTTAAACTGATTAAACCATAGAGGCCAAAGTAGTAATTTACTCTTTAATTTATGTTTGTTTGTGTTCAAATCAGTTCATGAACGCTTGTTGTGTTCATGTATGTTCGTTTGTGTTTGTTTGTGCTCATGAACGTTTGTTGATGTTCGTTTGTGTTCGTCACCTAAAATTAACGAACATAAAATCTCGTTCGGTAAGCATTAATGACCACATTTATTTCCTTAGCGAAGAAACACGAACAAGACCTTGTTCGTGTTAGTTTGATTTGTTTGCAACCCTAGTTTTATATGCTTGCATAATTTTAAAAGGTCCTATATTTTTTACTTTCGCTTGGGGCCCGCAAAATGGTTGAGTCGACCTTGGAATTCGGTTTGGTTTTCAATTTTCAATTGATTAGACCTTCCAATGGGCGTATACACATAGGTTTTCAGATTGAACCGAATTTACAATCTGATCCAGTTTTTAAACATTTTTTTTTCAGTTTTGATAATTAATTTGATCCGAACATTGAACACCCCTAAACACTTTAATTAGCATTTATACGTTTTCTATATCTATACCTATGGTAGAGTTAGTCTACAAATGAGTTTTTTTCCTAAGAAGTTGTCGCAACCCCCGACCCCTGCCTCGGGAGGCGGGCGGTCGCGGCCTACTCAGAGATGGTGGTATCTGTCACACCCTGGCTTTGCGGAAGCGTGGTTAATTTTGGTGTGACTTCTTAATACCATAGCTTAATCATAACAAGCTATATGAATTTAAAAACCATGCAAGTCATCCATTAAGTTTAGAAAACAACATACAATACCATTGTTTTTAACATGCAACCGTAACCTTGTTCAGAAACATTACAACTTATAGCAAAACATAAACGTGATTTAGGGATTGTGTCTTGTCCAGGTAAGAGACACAACCCTAAACCCTGATGACTTCATGAAAAGGTGCAGCGGAAAACGTTCCATACCGTGCCAGATCCGTTTAATTTCCTGAAATACATGTGAGTTGAAAAATCAACAATAATGTTGAGCGAGTTCATGTGCAAGTGAGTAAGTAAAACACTTGTAAGTATAAAAGTTTCCTGGTATGAAGCAGTGTAAGAGGACTTGTGATCACCAATGGTTTGCAAGGCCATTAGCATGTTGTGAAATGCAAGTAGTAAGACACGACCTAGCCGATTTTTGCGTCGGGCACAAAGTCACTCAAGGTCCGTTCTGTTGGTCCTCCTAGAGGTCCGTTCTGTTGGGCCTAGAGTTGGGCTCGCTACACCCAGATAGATCTACCGCTACTGTCCCTCGGTCCATCTGCCTACCCATTCACATGATCTAAACCTCCTTACGTTAATCATACCGTGTATAAAGTACTTGTAAACAAAGTAACATGTATTTCACCCCCGCAGTTAAGAAAACTGAAAACAGTTAGAGAAAAGGGGGACATGAACTCACAGTGAAAGCGTATCTCTACCAAGCGTCTCCAATACAGTAAGCTGTGCAACGACCTACAAGTGCTAATTCTATTAGACGGATGGCCATGCGTTAGCTTTACAGTTTATGTTTGCTGGAAATAGTTAGACAACTATTCCGTGTTACATTTTGTATTTACTTGGTAGTTATTTTCCTTCCCAATGATGGGGGATTTAATACATGTGCGTATAATTCCGTCATTAAGTCTCACTTAATCCTTATATATATATCCAACTCCAAAATGTAGGTATTTATCCAAAATACGTTGTTAAAGTACGCGTTCATAAATATTTCCGTAATTGTGTACGTTACGTTTTAACATACAAGTGGTAATATAATTACCGGTGTAACTTATATATTTATGGCGAAAGCATTTGTAAAGTTTTGGAATCATTAACGCTTGTAAATATTATTTTTACTCTAAAATAATATTTATGTCTTTCACAAAATAATCATAAGCAGTGCTGTGACAAATATATTTATCACGTTAATCTTTGTGAAAATCCCACCTCCGAATATTTAGTAAAATATAGTGCTAGCGAAATTTATGTTTTGAGAATATGTTCAAAGATAGTTCTAACACTTGTTGTGTAAAAAGTCTAAGTGTTAGGTTTTTGGAAAATTTCGCCAGAGTTTCCTCTGTAACTGGAGGTGGCCACGCTTTCAAGCGTATCATTTTCTTTTAACAAATCAATTCAACAACTTCTTTATTCAATCAAACAATTTCCGACACATCAAACTAGTCGACAAGTATGTAGATTTGCGTAATCGCATGAACTTGCAGTTTTTCCGAATCTATAGTGTAAATCCCTTTTATATATGTAGATCATTATATAAAGTAACTTTAATCTTGTAAAAATCTCGTGTTTAGAGAAATCCGTCTTTACAACTTCTAGTAACAAGTGACAAATTTACTTCTTTGTCGGATCTCTTTGTTTCACAAGTGTTTACACACTTGTGGTTTATAAAACCATATTTATTAGTGTAAGATCCTTTTTTTAAAATACATGGTTTCTTAAATGTGTGGTCCTTTGAAAATACCACTTGCGGATACGTAGATCCGCTAGTTTTAAACACCATTTTACCGGTTAAATCACTTTTACACATGTAAAATATTTTCACACAAGTTCATGTATCTTGTGTGGTAGAGTTTCGCCTTTAACCCTTGTATTTAGTCAAAAACGAGCTTATGTGAAGATACATGATCTTACAAAGTCGGGTTAAACGATGTTCCGAGCTACCACATCATAGATCGGGTCTCAATAAACACATATTTTAAGTCCTACGACTTTTACACAAGTTATATGCTATTAACCACCATTTTTGTGATTTTACTAGACTTTAATGCATCAAAACTTATGTTTTCGATATTTAACCGACAATATTCCTTTTACCCACTTTAGATAAGTGTAAAAACAAGTTTTGAGTGATATACCTCTAGCTCAAGGCTAGGGAAGATTCTTGACGAAAACGGGGTGGATAAAAGCCAACGGTTGAGGTCCTTCGTGTTCCGAGTGTACAAGAGCTCCTAATCCGCGACTTGTGATGTTTGTATGATGAAGGAATGTAGAGATCAAAAACCGAAAATAATGGGTAAGGGGGTGGGGTGTTCGGCCGAGCTTAGTGTAGAGAGAAAGAGAGTGAAAGTTGTGGTGAGTTTAGTGATAATAATCCTCTAAGTGTTAAGTGGTATTTATAGGAAGTTTTAAGTGTCATTATCCATTGGTCCATGTGCCTCATTGATACTAGACAACAATCCTTAAACAAATCACCCAAGTACTAGTGTGTCCCCCTTAGTTAGGGGACGGTTATGATGGGGGGGTGGGGTTGGTTCGATTTTAATTAGATAGTTAGGAGGGTTGTTTTGTTAATTAAGTTAACCAAGTGTTTAACCTTGTTAGTTGTATGATACACGTTATGGCGGGTGTTAGGGTAATCAGGGACCCTAACTGGCTCAGAAAAATATAATTAGTGAAAATAGTAATATTTTCATGTTCCGGGTAAAGTCCGGGTGTCCGGTTGGATAGAAATCCGTTAAAGTGTTACAAAAGCTTTAAAGTGTCGTTATTACATTTTTAGTGACACAATTTGTTTTCCCGACACTTTAGAAAGTGTCTAGTGTTATTTTCTCATTTTCTGGCACTTTATTAGTCAGCTAGAAGCTGGTTTATTTATTAAAGTGCTGTGTTTGGTACTTAAAGTACGTTCTTGGCACATCCGAATCAGTGTATCTTATTCCTAGAGACGCGGTACCACAACCCTTATATTCCTACACTCACTACCAGTGTAGCCAAAGTATATGAGGCTCTTAACAGGCCTTAGAGGCAGTGTCTGCCTGGTGCTGGTTATATCAGCATGTTCACTGTGTATCCGTTTAGTGCTACTGTGCTTTTTGTGCATCAAGTTTGTCACTAGGGTTCAGTGTGTAATTGATGTAGTGACAGCAAATAAAGTATGATGCGAGTAAGTGCATGTATCAATATGCAGGTAGCAGTTTATCAGCTAGTTCAAACAAGCACAGTAATCAAGTAGTAATTAATCATTAATTAAGTTGTACGGATACCTGGTTTAGTGCGGGTTGTCACATTCTCCCCCCGTTAAATAAATTTCGTCCCGAAATTTAAGTCCTGCTTGTAGATGCAGAGTTCTTAGGAAATAAGTGGGGGTATTTCTCTTTCATCCGGTCCTCACGTTCCCATGTGAATTCAGGACCATGTCTGGCATTCCAACGAACTTTGACGAGTTTGACACTGCTCCGGCGGGTCTTGTTAACTTTCCAATCCGTGACCTCAACAGGTTCTTCAACGAAGTGGAGCGTGTCGTCAATATGAATCTCGTCGATAGGAATGGCAACGTCAATTTGAGTTGGACTTTTCTTTAAATTGGATACATGAAATGTATCGTGAACACCATTTAGTTCAGCGGGTAGGTCCAACTTGTATGCTACCGTCCCAATTCTTTCTAGAATTCTAAAGGGACCAATGTAGCGTGGATTTAACTTTCCACGCTTTCCAAAGCGCGCCACCCCTTTCCAGGGTGATACCTTCAGTAAAACCATTTCTCCAACTTGAAAATCCACATGTTTCCGGTTTGGATCCGCGTAGGCCTTTTGTCTGTGGCGAGCGGCTTCGATGCGTTTAAGAATTTGCGCGATCTTGTCTGTCCCTCTTGGACGATCTCGGGACCAGCGAGCTGCCTATCACCCGCGTCAGACCAACATAGCGGTGATCGGCACTTGCGTCCGTATAGGGCCTCAAATGGCGCGACACCAATACTGGTGTGGTAGCTGTTGTTGTATGAAAATTCGACCAAAGGTAAGTGTTTATCCCAGCTACCGCCTAAATCCATAACACATGCCCTCAGCATGTCTTCCAAAGTTTGTATCGTTCGCTCGCTCTGGCCGTCAGTTTGCGGATGGAACGCAGTGCTCAGATTCAATTGTGAGCCAAAAGATTCTTGGAAAGATTGCCATATTCTTGACACAAATCTTCCGTCTCTATCAGAGATGATCGAGAGTGGTACTCCATGACGTGCTACGATCTCTCTCATGTAAATTTCCGCAAGTTTACTAGTACTGTCTTTCTCCTTGATTGGCAGAAAGTGTGCGGATTTTGTTAGGCGGTCAACAATCACCCAAATCATATCATGGCCTCTTGGCGTTCTTGGCAGTTTTGTAACAAAATCCATTGAGATTTGTTCCCACTTCCACTTGGGAATCTCAGGTTGTTGCAGAAGTCCCGAAGGCTTCTGGTATTCTGCCTTGACCTTAGCGCACGTTAAACATTTGCTCACGTAAACAGCAACGTCGCCTTTCATCCTAGGCCACCAATAATAATCTTTGAGATCCTGGTACATCTTATCCGATCCAGGGTGGATAGAGTACCGTGACTTGTGCGCTTCGTCGAAAATAACTTCCCTTAATCCACCAAACAGAGGAACCCAAATCCTTTTCTCAAAACATAGCGTCCCTTCCTCGTTTGGTACCAAAAGCTTCTCCATTCCACGGAGATATTCTTCCTCAAGATTTCCCTCCTTGAGGGCTTCCTTTTGTGCAACACGAATGCGCGAGGGAAGATCGGTTCGTATGATCATTTCCAAAGCTCTAACCCTTATGGGCTTGATTCTTTCTTTACGACTTAGGGCATCGGCAACTACATTCGCCTTCCCTGGGTGATACTTTATCTCGCAGTCGTAATCGTTCAACAATTCAACCCATCGTCTTTGTCTCATATTCAACTCCTTCTGGTTGAATATATGCTGTAGGCTTTTGTGGTCTGTGAAGATTGTGCACTTCGTACCATACAGGTAGTGTCTCCAGATCTTTAGTGCAAAAACCACTGCGCCAAGCTCTAAATCGTGTGTGGTATAGTTCTTTTCATGCACCTTCAGTTGGCGTGATGCGTAAGCAATGACCTTTTGGTGTTGCATCAACACACAACCCAATCCCTGACGCGATGCGTCGCAGTATACCACAAAATTGTCAGTACCTTCTGGTAGAGCTAAGATTGGCGCGTTACAAAGCTTATCTTTCAATATCTGAAATGCTTCATCCTGTTTGATTCCCCAATCAAACGTCTTGTCCTTCTGCGTGAGGAGCGTCAAAGGTTGAGCGATTTTCGAGAAATCCTCGATGAACCTTCGGTAGTAACCAGCCAAACCCAAGAATTGCCGAATCTCGGTTGGCGTCCTTGGCGTTTCCCAATCCTTGATCGCCTCGATCTTTGTGGGATCAACATGAATTCCATCCCCATTAACCACATGTCCAAGAAACTGGACTTCGCGTAGCCAAAACTCGCACTTGGAGAATTTGGCGTACAGCTGTTCTTTCTTTAGCAGCTCCAAAATGGTTCTAAGATGTTGTTCGTGTTCAGCCTTCGTCTTTGAGTAAATCAAGATGTCGTCGATGAATACAATCACGAACTTGTCCAGGTATGGCTTGCAAACCCTATTCATTAGATCCATGAATACCGCAGGCGCGTTCGTCAAACCAAATGGCATAACGAGGAACTCGTAGTGTCCATAACGAGTTCGGAAGGCTGTTTTCGGGATACTTTCCTCCTGAATCCTTAGTTGATGGTATCCAGATCGAAGATCGATCTTAGAGTAACAGCTTGAACCTTGAAGTTGGTCGAACAGATCATCAATTCTCGGCAGAGGATACCTGTTCTTGATCGTCAGCTTATTTAATTCTCTGTAGTCAATACACATGCGGAAACTTCCGTCCTTCTTCTTGACAAACAAGACCGGAGCTCCCCAAGGCGAGAAGCTTGGTCGGATAAAACCCTTGTCTAACAACTCTTGAAGTTGTGTCGACAATTCCTGCATCTCAGACGGAGCAAGTCTGTACGGTGCCTTAGCCACAGGCGCGGCGCCTGGAACTAGGTCAATGTGAAACTCCACTTGCCTCTGAGGTGGCAGTCCGGGTAAGTCTTCTGGGAAGACTTCTGGATATTCCCTTACGACAGGGATGTCTTCGATCCTTGGCTCGGCAGCCTTTTTGTCCACGATGTGTGCCAGAAAAGCAACACATCCCCTTTGCAAACACTTCCTTGCCTTCAAACAGCTGATAATCCGCAACGGCGTCTCACGCTTCTCTCCATGAACAACAATGGTCTCACCATCCTCGGTTGGAATACGAACAACCTTTTCGTGGCAAACTATCTCAGCTTTATTGCTCGATAACCAATCCATTCCTACTACCACGTCGAAACTTCCCAATTGGACTGGTAGTAGATCCAAGGCAAACTCACGTTCTCCTAATTCTATCACACAACCTCTGATTACTTCGTCGGCTCCAACTAACTTTCCATTAGCTAATTCGATCGAGTAGGGAATGTCTAACTTATTAGCAGCTAACCCAAGCATATTCTTAAATTCTAACGATACGAAGCTATAATCGGCACCAGTATCAAATAAAACGGATGTATAGCGTTGATTGATAGGGAACGTACCCGTAACAACATTTGGATCTTGGCGTGCTTCCCTGGCTTCTAGTTGGAATACTCTACCACGGGCTTGATTCAGTGTTGGGCAATTCTTCTTAAAGTGCCCGATTTCCCCGCAGTTATAACATCCGAGTCTCTGCCCGTTTCCATCCCCATTTCCAGCTGGGGTGTTGTTCTGGTTGGCATTGCCAGCCTGGTTTGCATTGTTGCCTCGGTTTCTGTTTCCTCCAAAATTTCCTGGTAGGCGGTTCCCATTTCCACCACGGTTATCATTCCTATTTCCATATCCTCCCTGGCCTCCGCGGCCGGCAGGGACCCAACAAGTATCCTTAGAGTGACCACGTTTCCCACACGCTTCACATACTTTTAGCCCACATGGACCAGAATGGTGACGCTGGCAGGCACTACACCTGGGATGAGTGCCCATATATCCCCTTCCTCTCCTTCCACTGCCAGCTGCACCCTGAGCGGGCGTGCTTGGTGCTCCTCTCTTACCATCACCGCTAATACTTTGTTTGAAGTTTGAAAACTTTCTTTTGTTGCTTCCTGACGACTCAACATGAGTCTCTTTCTCCTTTGCCTTTACATCACCAAACTTGTTTAAACGAATCCCCTCCTCGGTGAGAGCCACGCTCAAATCGATGGCTTCAGTGATAGTTGCTGGTTTGGAGGAGGTTACCATGCTTATTATTTGGGGAGCCAAACCCCAAATGAAGCGCTCGATTCGCTTGTATTCTGGCGTAACCATGTAAGGAACCACTTGAGATAGGTCATGAAACCTCTGAACGTACTCTGCTACTTTCGGACCGTCCATTTTTAGGTGCCAAAATTCAGTCTCCAACCTTTGAATTTCTGCGCGTGAACAGTACTTTTTGCGCATCAGTTCTTTCAATTCGGCCCAAGTCAGGGCGTAGGCGGCAGTTTCGCCTAGTGTTTGGACTTGTAAGTTCCACCAAGATAGGGCTCCGTCTAGAAACAGCCCTGAAATGTATGTGACTTGCTGATCCTCTGCACACTTGCTCATGCGTAAAACAGAATCGGTTTTCTCAGCCCAGCGGGTAAAGGCAACTGCACCTCCTGTGCCATCAAAGTTAACTGGTTTGCAGTCTAAGAACTGCTTGTAGGTGCATCCTGCACGTATGTTAAAACATGTGTTTGGCATTAGCATCACCGCTAAAATCTCCAACTAGTTCATGGTAGGTTCGAATGGCGTGGTATTACCGTGAGGTGGATTGTTATTGCCTTGGTTAACGCTTCCGCTTGCTCCTGGCTGAGATGCTACGTACTGTGCTATGGCAGCGGCAATGATTTGTTGCAGTTCTGCCTCGTTAGTTGGCATGTTTGGTTCGCGTCTTGGCGGCATCTTCTAAAAGATGGTTTAAGTTGGTTAGGCCATAGTAAGGCTCCGTGGTTATAATACGTAAATCAGTTCGTAATATAGTGTACGTATATAACGGTAGTAATAGTATAATCACATAACACCTCATGTTATCACACATCACAAATATTAATCACACAACATTCCATGTCATAAAATACAAACAAGTAATCAAGCGAATCCAAATATGGTGAGAAAACTGCGATTGCCATATAAATGAGACCACATCGTAAGTGTATACATACAATCATCAATCACTAGGGGCTACATAACCCCTGTCAAAAGCTACATCAGTATCAATACAATATCAAGTACATAACAAAAGTCGAGTCATAACGTAGTCTCCCCAAAATGCTGTGCAATCAAAAAGCAATCGCCGCCTTATCACCTCGCCTACCCAAGTGGCACCGATGAGCTCTAAGTAGATGGTGGTGGAGGAGGAAAATGGGTATAAAACAAACGGCGCAACTGTAACCAGTCCGCCTCCATCGCCTGCTGTGTGCGAATAATGGAAGCAATCTGCTGCTCCAAAGTAGTAAGACGAGCAGCATAGTCAGGGGGTAATGGTCGAAACGGCTGTAACGGAGAGGGTACCCGGCCATGGCACTGACATGGCTGCAGATGGGCTCTCTCCAACTCCTGTAGTCGCTGCTCATGCGACTCGTGCTGGTGTACAAACGACATCAATACATCCTCAATGGTGTGGCCCACATGGAACCTGTGGTATGGATCAGTGGGTGGCATGGGGGAAAACGGTGACCACAGCAGTGGCTCACGTGTGGGGTCAAAGGGTGCCACCCCAAAAGGAGCTGTAGTGGGTGGAACAAAAGGAATCTGAGGCATGAAAGGCATGGGCATCGGTACATGCCCATCAGGGTGTGCTGAAGAGCCCTCTCCAGGCCCTGCTGGAGGTATAAACATAGGAACCTGAAACGAAAAGTCAGTATGTGGTGCAACAGGAATCTGTGGAGGGAATGGGGGAACGTCCTCGTCTGCCGGTATCCAGCCATGCTGTGCAGACTCGTCCGGTGGATCCATATGTGCCGCGAACGGTGCATGTCCGGGCTCTAGGGGAACGGGATCAAATAAGGGAGCAACAACAGGGTGAACGGGTGCCAAGTGCTCGGGAGGGGGGTCAACTGGTACAGCAACAATGGGTAAAGGACCAATGGGATCAACAGGAACATCTATGTGGTGATCATCAGCAATGGGCTCAAAAGGTACATCAGCATGCACAGGGTCATGCTCTGGTAAAGGGTCAAGGGCAGCTGCCTGCTCAGGTGCAATGGCAGGCTCAAAGTCATCAAACGCCATGCCAAAATCAAAATCGGGATCAATCGGATCAAAAGGGTCAATAGGATCTGCTGGATCCTCCATCAACTCGTCCATCGGGACAAACTCTAAATCACGGTCAGGATCAAATCCTGGTGGAAACATAGGATCTGAATCTCCCTCGTCGTCATGGTCAAAAACAAGTCCAGGTATGGAAGCAACAGAAAAGGCCTGGTCAGAATCGGACCCATGGGAGAAGTGCTGCGCACTAAGAGCATGTGTGGGTACAGAAGCCACAGACTCAAAGGAGTCCGCGACTGGGGAATGAGCAGGTGACTCCGCAGCCGGAGCATCTGCGATCAGTAAGGGAGCAACAGCAGGTAGGGCCTCGCCCTGAGCATCCTCCAAAGGCTCCTCCTCAAATATATCGACGTCGTCCTCCTCGTCGTCGATGGGTAAAGCAGGGTATGCTGCAAGGGGTACTGGAGCAGGGATCACAACGAGTGGTAGATCCCCGGCTGGAAGATCAACTGGGAGCTCATCAACGCCGTCGGGTAAGGCGAATGGCTGAAAGTCATCATCATCCGTGCTGGTGAAGTCTGACGTATAAACCTCATGCTCCGATGACTCAATGTCGTCTGAAACGATAGGCCTCGGGCCTGTGGTGCCTGAACCACCAGTGTCTGCAGAATCCATGTGTCTGTAACATATACACAAACATGCACAAATAGTCAATCACAAATCAAGTAATCACATAAGTCATCAAGTAAGCATTCAAACCAACACTTCTAGTCCCACTAGTCAACACTCCTAGTCCCACTAGCCAACACTTCTAGTCCCACTAGTCAACACTCCTAGTCCCACTAGCCAACACTCCTAGTCCCACTAGTCAACACTCCTAGTCCCACTAGCCAACGCTCCTAGTCCCACTAGTCAACACTCCTAGTCCCACTAGCCAACACTTCTAGTCCCACTAGCCTCCTACCTCAGCCTCCCAGACTGAGCCTAGAATAACAAATAAAATGTGCTCAACATTTGTTTGTAAAAAGTTGTGGATCTGGACTTAAGTGGTATGCAGAAAAATGTTTTCGTGAGAGCCCTAGTGATCATAGTCTAGACTCGAGAAAGAATCCTAGTTCGCTATGATCAGAGCTCTGATACCAAGCTGTCACACCCTGGCTTTGCGGAAGCGTGGTTAATTTTGGTGTGACTTCTTAATACCATAGCTTAATCATAACAAGCTATATGAATTTAAAAACCATGCAAGTCATCCATTAAGTTTAGAAAACAACATACAATACCATTGTTTTTAACATGCAACCGTAACCTTGTTCAGAAACATTACAACTTATAGCAAAACATAAACGTGATTTAGGGATTGTGTCTTGTCCAGGTAAGAGACACAACCCTAAACCCTGATGACTTCATGAAAAGGTGCAGCGGAAAACGTTCCATACCGTGCCAGATCCGTTTAATTTCCTGAAATACATGTGAGTTGAAAAATCAACAATAATGTTGAGCGAGTTCATGTGCAAGTGAGTAAGTAAAACACTTGTAAGTATAAAAGTTTCCTGGTATGAAGCAGTGTAAGAGGACTTGTGATCACCAATGGTTTGCAAGGCCATTAGCATGTTGTGAAATGCAAGTAGTAAGACACGACCTAGCCGATTTTTGCGTCGGGCACAAAGTCACTCAAGGTCCGTTCTGTTGGTCCTCCTAGAGGTCCGTTCTGTTGGGCCTAGAGTTGGGCTCGCTACACCCAGATAGATCTACCGCTACTGTCCCTCGGTCCATCTGCCTACCCATTCACATGATCTAAACCTCCTTACGTTAATCATACCGTGTATAAAGTACTTGTAAACAAAGTAACATGTATTTCACCCCCGCAGTTAAGAAAACTGAAAACAGTTAGAGAAAAGGGGGACATGAACTCACAGTGAAAGCGTATCTCTACCAAGCGTCTCCAATACAGTAAGCTGTGCAACGACCTACAAGTGCTAATTCTATTAGACGGATGGCCATGCGTTAGCTTTACAGTTTATGTTTGCTGGAAATAGTTAGACAACTATTCCGTGTTACATTTTGTATTTACTTGGTAGTTATTTTCCTTCCCAAGGATGGGGGATTTAATACATGTGCGTATAATTCCGTCATTAAGTCTCACTTAATCCTTATATATATATCCAACTCCAAAATGTAGGTATTTATCCAAAATACGTTGTTAAAGTACGCGTTCATAAATATTTCCGTAATTGTGTACGTTACGTTTTAACATACAAGTGGTAATATAATTACCGGTGTAACTTATATATTTATGGCGAAAGCATTTGTAAAGTTTTGGAATCATTAACGCTTGTAAATATTATTTTTACTCTAAAATAATATTTATGTCTTTCACAAAATAATCATAAGCAGTGTTGTGACAAATATATTTATCACGTTAATCTTTGTGAAAATCCCACCTCCGAATATTTAGTAAAATAAAGTGCTGGCGAAATTTATGTTTTGAGAATATGTTCAAAGATAGTTCTAACACTTGTTGTGTAAAAAGTCTAAGTGTTAGGTTTTTGGAAAATTTCGCCAGAGTTTCCTCTGTAACTGGAGGTGGCCACGCTTTCAAGCGTATCATTTTCTTTTAACAAATCAATTCAACAACTTCTTTATTTAATCAAACAATTTCCGACACATCAAACTAGTCGACAAGTATGTAGATTTGCGTAATCGCATGAACTTGCAGTTTTTCCGAATCTATAGTGTAAATCCCTTTTATATATGTAGATCATTATATAAAGTAACTTTAATCTTGTAAAAATCTCGTGTTTAGAGAAATCCGTCTTTACAACTTCTAGTAACAAGTGACAAATTTACTTCTTTGTCGGATCTCTTTGTTTCACAAGTGTTTACACACTTGTGGTTTATAAAACCATATTTATTAGTGTAAGATCCTTTTTTTAAAATACATGGTTTCTTAAATGTGTGGTCCTTTGAAAATACCACTTGCGGATACGTAGATCCGCTAGTTTTAAACACCATTTTACCGGTTAAATCACTTTTACACATGTAAAATATTTTCACACAAGTTCATGTATCTTGTGTGGTAGAGTTTCGCCTTTAACCCTTGTATTTAGTCAAAAACGAGCTTATGTGAAGATACATGATCTTACAAAGTCGGGTTAAACGATGTTCCGAGCTACCACATCATAGATCGGGTCTCAATAAACACATATTTTAAGTCCTACGACTTTTACACAAGTTATATGCTATTAACCACCATTTTTGTGATTTTACTAGACTTTAATGCATCAAAACTTATGTTTTCGATATTTAACCGACAATATTCCTTTTACCCACTTTAGATAAGTGTAAAAACAAGTTTTGAGTGATATACCTCTAGCTCAAGGCTAGGGAAGATTCTTGACGAAAACGGGGTGGATAAAAGCCAACGGTTGAGGTCCTTCGTGTTCCGAGTGTACAAGAGCTCCTAATCCGCGACTTGTGATGTTTGTATGATGAAGGAATGTAGAGATCAAAAACCGAAAATAATGGGTAAGGGGGTGGGGTGTTCGGCCGAGCTTAGTGTAGAGAGAAAGAGAGTGAAAGTTGTGGTGAGTTTAGTGATAATAATCCTCTAAGTGTTAAGTGGTATTTATAGGAAGTTTTAAGTGTCATTATCCATTGGTCCATGTGCCTCATTGATACTAGACAACAATCCTTAAACAAATCACCCAAGTACTAGTGTGTCCCCCTTAGTTAGGGGACGGTTATGATGGGGGGGTGGGGTTGGTTCGATTTTAATTAGATAGTTAGGAGGGTTGTTTTGTTAATTAAGTTAACCAAGTGTTTAACCTTGTTAGTTGTATGATACACGTTATGGCGGGTGTTAGGGTAATCAGGGACCCTAACTGGCTCAGAAAAATATAATTAGTGAAAATAGTAATATTTTCATGTTCCGGGTAAAGTCCGGGTGTCCGGTTGGATAGAAATCCGTTAAAGTGTTACAAAAGCTTTAAAGTGTCGTTATTACATTTTTAGTGACACAATTTGTTTTCCCGACACTTTAGAAAGTGTCTAGTGTTATTTTCTCATTTTCTGGCACTTTATTAGTCAGCTAGAAGCTGGTTTATTTATTAAAGTGCTGTGTTTGGTACTTAAAGTACGTTCTTGGCACATCCGAATCAGTGTATCTTATTCCTAGAGACGCGGTACCACAACCCTTATATTCCTACACTCACTACCAGTGTAGCCAAAGTATATGAGGCTCTTAACAGGCCTTAGAGGCAGTGTCTGCCTGGTGCTGGTTATATCAGCATGTTCACTGTGTATCCGTTTAGTGCTACTGTGCTTTTTGTGCATCAAGTTTGTCACTAGGGTTCAGTGTGTAATTAATGTAGTGACAGCAAATAAAGTATGATGCGAGTAAGTGCATGTATCAATATGCAGGTAGCAGTTTATCAGCTAGTTCAAACAAGCACAGTAATCAAGTAGTAATTAATCATTAATTAAGTTGTACGGATACCTGGTTTAGTGCGGGTTGTCACAGTATCTGTGACAACCCGTAATTTACGGCTCTTAATTACGTGATTAACAGGTAATTAACGCGATAATAAATAGTGTTTACAGCGCAAATGAACATAATTAGGCCTTTGGAGTGCCCAGGAACGTTTATTGGACATTACAGTGCGCATGTGGGATTTATGGGAAATCTGCTGAATATCAAGCGGCAACGGATTGAAACCGAACAGAATACTGACAACGCCGACAAATATTAAATTTTTTTTTACGCTATATTTAGCTCCGTAATCCATTTTAGTGACTACAGTCAGAACCGGATCGAAAAACGGATTAAGGGCGGCAACGATACAATTTTTCGCGATTATTACCGTGACCGACGAACAGGCGCGCAAACAACGACTACCGACCGTATTTTTGTGTATTTTAATTTTTGACGATAAACGGAGTTCAAAATTTGACAACGGGTCTCGTAGGAATTACGGGCCACTTACACACGAGACGGGCTTGTGGGCCCTGGGCCCAAGACCAAAACCCACAAGCCTAAACCCGCACATAATATATCAGATCTTTAAAGATCTCTACAAGATTCATAGGAATCCTGCAAGATTTGCAAAATCTTAGAAATCTCTATTAAATCTTTTGCCTAGATTGTTAGAAGATCACTATAGATCTTTACACTCTAAATAAAAGTAACTAACATTAGACAATGCCCACACATTCCACCATAAATACTCCCCTCCTATCTGTTTACACACACAAAACATAACCCAAATCAAACACAAGGGCCTCACCTCCTCCCCTCTCTCGATTACAATATAGCAGACAACAATAATCATCCAACTTTCCTCTCCTTGTTCACAACCTACAACTACTTGCCTTCTCACAATCTGACCCAACCCAGCTGACACCCCCCTTTCATCTCTCGGTTCCGGTGACCGGAGCCGGTTGCCGGCTCTCCTTTCTTCTCCGATCGCACACAACCCCCCCCTTTTCCTCGATAACAGAAACATGCCACCACCACCATCATCGGGTGGTGGTGAGCGATGGCGTCTGGTGGTGGTGCAAACACAGAAGACGAGACAGAGAGAGAGAGACCGAGAGAGAGAGAGAGGCGATGAGAGAGAGACAGCGGAGAGAGAGAACCGGTGGCGCGTGACGGCGTGGCTTCATGGCGGAGATAGAGAGACGGAGAGGAGGGTTAGAGAGAAAGAAGGACCGCTCAGGAGAGGGAGATCGGAGACTCGGACCGGCGGTCCCTGTCTCGGTCCGACGGTCATTATTTCTGTCCGACATGTTTCCGGTAAACACACGCCCCTGTTCTTGTATTCTCGATTCTTTTACTTTCTGATGAAGGTTAACGATGAGGAGGACTTGCTGTTATGTTTCAAGTAATTTAAGTTGTTATGTTTCAAGGTTCCATTTTGATTTGGCTCGGGTTCGGTTTCGGGTTCGGTCAACAGAAGTCATCAGCGGTCCAGCGGGTTGACTCGGGTCAAACCGAGTCAACTCAGTCACTCAGGTCAAATCAGACGGTCAACGGGTCGAGTCTTGAGCTTCGGACCAGCGGTGGTCGAGTCAGTTCGGGTCAGATTATGGTACGGTTCAGTTGACTCGGTCAAGCCGAGTCAACTCAGAAGGTTCGGGTCAGGCGGTTCGGGTCGGACGGTTCGAAGCAACTTAGGAAGCGGATCGGATCGACTCAGTCAAACTGAGTCAACCTAGTCAACTCAGCGAGTCAACTCGGTCGGCACATTCAAAACGAGTCAACTCAGTTGACTCAGTCAACGTTTCGACACAAAGATGGTAAAGATTAACGGCGCATTTTATTTCGTTATTTTTATCGTTATTATCACGTGAAACGAGCTCGAAACGATTAACTATTAGTTCATTCGACAAGACTTATATAAATATTGATTCTATTGTTTGAGCATTGATTGAAATTTTGAAAATATAACGACAACTCGTGTTGTCGGGGGCGTCCAAAAACAGAGGAAACTCTGCCCGTTTTTCGAGAAAAATCCGTAAAACCAAAAAGCATTTTTCTATGAAACGAAACTAACGGACTCGAATAGTTTTTGTAAAATCAAATGCAAAGTATATTTAATTGAACGACACTTTGTAATCTACGAAAACGGTAATAATGCGAAGTATTTTATAAAGTAAATATAATAACTTTTATAGTTATTTTCAAACATCGAACTATTCGGATTCTTTTACTAAAATAAATATAGTGTTATATATTTATTTCAGATATAAAACAACACGACAATTCTTTTATAAGAATAGATATAGCTCGTATATTTACTTCAAACATGAAACGATTCGTGATCTTATAAAATAAATATAAGTTATATTTATTTCAAACGCCTAGACGGCATACGATATATAATACGAGTTTATTGTACATTATTTTCATAAAACATTCGTTACATACGCGTACGACCTCTCGAAACGATAAACACTATCCTATCGATATATATATATTTTGTGTAAATATTTATATATTCGAAATTCTCAAAAACTAAGTAGTTTCTAGACTTAGTAAGCGAATCTTAACAAGTATAACTTAATCATTTTTATTCAGTTAACAATTTACCGTCAAATCGCTTCGTCAACGATTCGGTAGAGCTCGAAGACACGTAGATTAGTTACCACATTATTCGAAACTTATTAGATATTCCGTGTTAGGAATACTGTAGAATGCACGCTAGCAAGTCGAGCCTTGGAAACGACATCACGAAGTCGTGAATTAGCTAGCTTTGCACAGGAATATTCAGGTGAGTTCATAACCCCACTCTTTACTGTTTTACAGTTTTGTAAATGTTTTCGGGGTGGAAAGACATGCACGTTTTGCAAAAACATACAAAGTTTTGAACAAACGCAAAACTCGTATTTCTAAATCATATTACGAAGGGATTTCAAGGAACTCAAATGATTTACGAAAGGTTTATACTAAACATACCGGTTTTTACAAAACAAAGGTGTATTATCAAAATGAATAATTTTCATGACTAGGGATGGATCGTTTGGCAATGATATATATAGAGAATGAGGATCCAGCCTTAGTGGCTGGGGAGGCCAGCCTTAGTGGCTGGGGAGGATCAGCCTTAGAGGCTGGGGTAGAATACATGTTACAATTTTTAACAGACATTTTTACACATGGTATGGTTAGCGTAAGGAGGTTTACTACTTAGATCATGTGAGTGGGTAGGAGCAACATGAGGCCATTAGTCCTCATGGTAGGACCGAGGGACAGGAGCGGTAGATCTATCTGGGTGTAGCGAGCCCAGCCCCAGGCCAAACTAGAAACGGACCTCGGGGTGACTTTGTCCACATACTAATGCCGTGGCGAAATCTGCTAGGTTTGAGTCTCCCTACTTGCACTTCACACGTATCAATGGCCTTGCAAACCATTGGTGATCTCAATTCCCTTATTTGCTACATACCAGGGACATATATATTTATGAAACTACTTGTTCATACAAATTAAAATACCATGTTTTATACAAAATTCAAAGCACATGATTATGCGAGTAAGGAGTCAAAGTCAGGGTGGGCATTGACGGTTATATGAACATTACAAATACAAGGCTTTACAAATACATGGTTTTATGAACATAACGTGTTACAAACACAACGTTTCCATATAACTTGGCAAGAAAATGATTTTTAAATTCATTTTCTCATTATTATTTCAAAAACCGGTTATTCCAAAGATTTATTTCAAATCTTTCACAATACCAAGGATTTATTTCAAACATTTCACAACTCAAAAGATTTATTTCAAATCTTTTACAAACAAACTATGAACTCGCTCAACATTATGTTGATTTTTCTCGCATGTTCTTTCTCAGGTTACAGTTCTAAGACAAGGCACGGTTGGAATAGGAGAACCATTGAAGAGTCGAGTACTTAGCGGGCGTTCATTTTTCTAGAAGTCTTTGCTTATTTGCTTCCGCTGTGCAATGAAGATACCAGTCCAGTCACGCCAGCTCTGATAATTTCGGGGTGTGACAGTATCGGTGTTTATCATTATTTGACAGCCAAAATTTCATCAGGACCTTAGTTAGGAAATATTTTATCAAAGTATAACACCATATTTTATAATAATAATTATATTGGGATAAAACCCAAGTTTTCGTTACAAACAGGATTATAGGGATAAACCCTATTTTATTTAAATAAAACATCTTCTTTATTTAGGTAACTTTTATAGCACACGCGTTAGTATAATAACCCAAATTTTACATTAGTTATACCCTCCCCGAGACAGAACTCCAACGACTACGTCGGGCAGAGCCTCGACAGCCGTTACGGAGCACTAGATCAATCGGGCAGCGTATCTAATACGTAACCGGGGGTTAAAATACTTACAACGAGGCAGAACTTCGCTAATTAGGGGGGTATTATGCCAAAATTATAATTGCTATGTAGAAATATTGAGAGAGAGATCGAGGGAAATGAACAAATGAAACTGAAGGTCGATGACCTCCTTATATAGGGCTAATCGTCGACCTTGTCGCGCCCCGCGACGGAAACCAAAGGGGGCTTCGCGGCCCGCGACGCCAACTAGGGTTGGCCCTAGCTTGGCTGACTCGGACGCTAGACTCGACACGAGTTCGACACGTGGCGGCACCGGGTGAGGCCTGGTGTCCAAGCGCTCGCGCCCGCGTAGGATCAAGGGTAGTCTGTCGCGCCCCGCGACAGACTTAAGTTATTTGTTTTTATTTTATTTTTGTAAAATTGAAGGTATTTAGGACCGGTTTTCGCATACGGGGTGCATTTTAGGACGTATTGGGACATTCTAAATATTTTTAGGGTGTCGGAAATAATTTTGGAGGGTTGTTATATCCTCCCCACCTTGTTTTAGAACTTGTCCTCGAGGTCTACTGGAACTGTAACGACTCGCCCAAAAAATGTCCTAAAACGCTCCGTAAGTGAAAACCCGGACACCTGAAACCCTAATGTTCATGAAAAACCAAGAAATTAAGAAATTTGGATTTCACGTGGGCCGCGTAAGACATAAGGGTAGTCTACGCGGGCCGCGACAGATTGAAAATCACCGGATAAGCATGAAGGCCACGTAGCATGACACGCGTCGACCAGACGCCTACGCGGGCCGCGTAGGTGTTCCTTCGAGTTTACGCGGGCCGCGACGCGCCCCAGTTTCAGCCTATAAATGGAGGACGATAGTTTCATTTCAAATCATTCAATTCTTTTCTTTCTCTTGTTCTGTCATTCTAATGTCAGAACTTCTAAATCCCGAAACTCTGCCCGTATTAGGGTAATAACTCTAATCATTGATACGATACTTTATCCGATCGATTAAAACCAATCCAATGGATGTTTAAGTGCTGCCAATATTTGGCTATACTTTACAAGAAAATGAAGCTAATGCAACCCACGTAAAAGGTTGCATTAGGCTTAATGCAACCTTTTATCAAGGGCTGCATTAGGTGAAGTTGCATTAGACCTAATGCAACTTTTTTGTTGGATAATGCAACCTTTTTTAAAAGGGTTGCATGTTCTATTCAAATGCAACCTTTTTTATGCAACTTTTTTACATGCTAATGCAACTTTTTTTAACACTTAGATGCAACCTTTTTTAAATGCTAATGCAACTTTTTTTAACACTCAAATGCAACCTTTGCTACATTTAAATGCAACCTTTATTTACATCATATGCAATACTTTTATAAGATTTTAGTTACAACAAATGCAACCCTTGTTTCAATCAAATGCAACTCTATAACATTATTGTTTGAAGTACAAAAATTTCTATTAATATGCAATAATCACTCAATTACACCACACAATAACATAAATAAAATAGATGATACTAAATCATAATCTAACATAGTGTAAAGTCAAAATAACAATTTAATCAAAATAAATTTTTAATTACAATTATATAAAGTAACAAAAACCTCTACTCATCTCTAGGATATTGAAGTACTCCAATAGGTAGCTTTTCTATAATATATTGTAATAGCTTCAAAGTTTGATCGCTGGTTGTCAAAATCTTTCTACATAGCTTCTACCTTAGCTTTTTTTCCTTCGATGGTCATCTTCAATTTCTGTTCACATTTCAAGCAATTGTGTCTTCTCAACTTAAAGCTCCCTTTGAATGTTTCCATAAGTCCACCCGGAATCATTTATGGTTCCTCACCGCCATCCATTTTCTTCATCATTTTTTAGTAACATCACTCCCGTAAAGTCGAACATCGCCATCATACTCCTTATTCCACCAAATCACTTCCATTTTGTAGATCATCATTTGTTCCTTAATAAAAAGAATAAGAAAATATTAAAAAAAACAGCAACCAATAACCTAGAATTATAAGTTGCTTGTTGAAGACAACAGCCAAGAAACAAGGCAAAAAGAAGATAGCAAGAACCATATATTACATAACCTATAGTAATACCCCTTTTTTTTCTAATTTCAGAGATATGTTATGATGTGAAGTTATATATACATTTTACTATCACACCGAAGTTGCTAAATGTCAACTGATTCGAACCATAGAAAAAAAATTGACTTTTACAAGACAACACATAATGGATCTATATATGATACTTTCTAAAAAATCATTTATCGTCACCTAACCTTCATAAATGGTCATATTGCTTCAGGTCAAAATGAGTTTCAGCAAAAATCAGTAATGTTAAAGCAAGCCAGATACTTTTAAAAAATATGTAAAGTTTGACACAAAGAGAACCATGAATAACACCATATATATAATCTAAACCATGTCTAACAGTCATGTTAATATTGTAGTTCTTAGGCCTTTCAAAGATAACTGATACCTGAATAAACCGACTGACTCGTTTAGGATTCAAAAAGATCAATACATGTGGGCCAGGGCTAAAAATACATGTAAAATGGTTTACCTGTAGCATTATCAGTCTGGTTATACGGTATGAAATTTTAAATTTGAGTGCACACAATTAACCCGATCTAGTTTTAAGGTTCCATATTTTTGTCTGTTGTATAACGGAACTCGTAAAAAATAATATGAGTTGCAGACTCACAACTAAAAGATAGAAAGACCACATGTAAAGCAATTACCTAACTATACAAGAAAAGAACATACTTATGTATAAGCTTCTTTAAACAATTTTAAAGCAGATAACAGAGTTTAAAATTAAGGAAAGATATACTAGTTTCTTTCATCCTCTATTGCATAAACTTTTAGGGTTGTTGCAGTCTATATTTTTATATCATTGAGAATAATCATTTTTTATCTAATTATCGTTTAAAGAACACCCTCATATTGTAAAACTACAAAATAGGAAATGACATTTTCCAACCCATACGCCTACCCGACCCTAAACTCAAGAACACAATATGTAATATAGTTCAGGTATCAGCTACACTTTTAAACTAAAAATGCCCATTTAAGCCGACCCAAATAACTAGAAACCCAACAACACCCCTAAAAGTTCTAATTGATAACAAAAAGTACAAAAAATTGATAACTGACCCGTAAACATCTACTCTTCTTTAGCAAATTCCCCACTCTGCTTATCGTGCATCCTCGCATCCTTAGGTTCTTCAAAATCTTGGAATCCATCTGCACTCAAAAACATAATTTTTTTGTATAAGAAAATCAAATTTTTGGGTTGTTACTTAATGATTTGGCAAGAGCAATAACAAAATTAGTATCAATAAAAAATATTAATGTATAAAAAATAAGACAAACCTCATGAACCATCAATGAAAGAACGATGATTGTACCAGCAAATAAATAGAAATAATAAAACTTTTTATCTTTATAATAAAGCCCTTCAAGCCTATAAACCAATTCTTTCCCCTGTGAACCACCCATGGTTTTAAAATTGCTTCCAGTCATAATTTGTATTACATAATGCAAACTGAGGGCCCTTAAAATTAAGGAAGCAGGGGCTTAATTTGTACCTGAATAAAGCTCCTCTCTTGGTTCAACCAAACAATCTTTTTTGTCATCATTTTGAATTGATTCACACAAGCATCATTCAAAATTGATTTTTTGAATAACATAACAAACGAAAAAAATACAGGTGATAAGCAATGTTTACAATTAGTTGAGTCTGTTAGAAAATTGTTCAATTCACATTTGTTTTCTTCGGTATAGTATACAACTACCAGAATTATCCTAATTGGAGCATGGATAGATCATTACCTGGTCTTTTTAATAGAAAAAAGGTTCTAAAAGTGGGTGTGTGGTAAGATTCAGTGCCTTATGGATAGAACCGAGGTCGATTGAGTGCATTAGAAGATATCACTTCCAGGAGCCTACACCCGACTTCGCCTTCCCCTTTCTATGCTATCCATAATGAAGCGACCTAGAGTCGACTCCAAGCGATTCAAAATTTCTGAGTATTTGATGAAGATGATTTCAAGATCCTTTCTAACCTACACGTGAAATGAATTTTCAGAAATTAGGGCACCAAATATCAACCAGTTTATAATAATAAAAAGTTTTGAACCTGACATCCAGATTGACAATGAAGAGGCTGCAAAAAGGAGGATGAATGGGCATCCTCAATAGGTGGTTAAAGATTTGGGAATCGATCCAGATTTAGAGGTAGAGTGGGAGAACCACACCCGGTTAAATTTGGGGGTGGGGGTGGGGGCGGGGAAAATTTTGAGATTGAAAAGATGGAAATAAAAAATACATGAGTAAACTAACAAAATGGTCATGAGGTTTGGTTAGGGGTGCAAACGAGACGAGCTGCTCGCGAGCTACTCGGGATCGGCTCGAGAATAAGCTCAAAACAAGCCGAGCCTTATCGAGCCTGAGCCGAGCTAGTTATATTTCTATATGTTTTACGCCTCAGTCTAATTTTTGTGAGTTAACAAGCCGCGACGTGCGTGTGTGGTTCAACGTTTTTACGTGTACTTTTTGTTCAGTTTAACAGTCTCGTCGTAAAGCATTGGTCAAAAATACTAGTTAATAACTAAATATTATATTTAGTTTTTTAAAATAATATTATATATACTATTTATATGTGTTGTATTACTTAAATATAGGTGGAACAACCCCAAATCTCCCATGCTTTGCGTAAACTAAATATAATAGTATAGGTGATTACACATGCTGTAATAATGACTTATTTTTCCTTTAGTTTTTTTATGGTATAGGTTGGAAGCAAAGGACTAGATGGTGGAGGATTGGGTGCGAAGATAACGAAATAATTTGGGCAATGGTGGATCATTAAAGCCGTTGAATATTTTTTTAAACATGCACTTCATTGTTAGTCAGCAAGATCCATAAATGTTTATGCTCTAAATTAGAATGTATATGTGTGTAGGGACTGGAACGCAAAGTATCAAGTTCCAAAGTGAAATGAACAACTCAAATGAATGGACAATGAGCTAAACTAAGAATTTCACAAAAGAAGACAATTGATTTTAAATCATAGAATAAATCAAGAAGTCCAAGTTTAACATAAGTGTTAGAACAAGAATATGTTTATTGCAAAGAATTTGTGAATATGCTTTTAGCAATATAATCTTTTAGAATAAGATTAACAGTGAAACCCTTCTAATAAAAATTGCAAATTTCAATAAAATTGGTAACCTTATAAGAAAAAGGTTGCAAATTCAAGTAATTTTGCAACCTTTTATGAAAATGGTTGCATTAGATCTTTAATGCAACCTTTATGTCCAATGAAGTTGCATTAGGGTCAAATGCAACTCTTTTGAAAAAGGTTGCTTCTAAAAGGTTGCATTAAGCTTATTTTCTAGTAGTGGTCATTCGTTGTGAGTTTTGATCTCATGATTATCGTTAAAGTTGAATTGAGTAATACACTAATACGAGTTCCATTGTAGCTAGAAATTAGAACTTGTAACCAGGGAACTACTAAGCTAGAATACTTAGCGATTAAGTAAACTTAATAGTTAAGGAAAACTTAGTGGTTAAGTAAACTTAGTAGTTAAGATAACTTAGCGGTTAAGAAACCTTCATAGATAAGTTAAACTTAATTAGCTAAGTAAGATTAATTAATTAGTTAAGTATGATTAATTAATTTAAGTATGATTAATTAATCAGTTAAGCAAGATTAATTAAGCTAAGCGAGATTAATTAAGCTAATCGAGATTAATTAAGCTAATCGAGATTAATTAAGCTAAGCGAGATTAATTAATTAAGCTAAGTGAGATTAATTAAACTAAACGAGATTAATTAAGCTAAGCGAGATTAATTAAGCTAAGCGAGATTAATTAAGCTAAGCGAGATTAATTAAGCTAAGCGAGATTAATTAAGCTAAGCGAGATTAATTAAGCTAAGCAAGATTAATTAAGCTAAGTAAGATTAATTAAACAACTAAGTAAGTTAATTAGTTAAATGGTTAAATAAACTTAATGGTTAAGTAAACTTAATAGTTAAGGAATCTTAATGGTTAAGGAAACTTAATGGTTAAGGAAACTTCCTAGCTAAGGAAGGAATCTGCCTTACCTATAAATAGGAAGCTTAGAATTCATTTTTCTTTGCTCATTCCTTCTATTCTTCTCTCTATACGTTGGTGTTCTAACCAATAATCACCAATGCGATGTTCTGTCCGATCGATTCGGGAACCAACTAACAAATGCCAAAGTGTTGTACTTTGTGAATTTCGTTAAACGAATGCCAAAGTGCTGTCTAAACAAGACTATACTTTGTGAATTTCGTTAAGGTTCTAATCTCGTGACCATCGTTCGGTTTGATGTGATTTTACACTAATACGTATTCCACTCTGTTAAACTAAATGTTTAACTACCCGAAACTCTACACCATACTCTTACAATCAAAATGGATGCTTAATCATCAGAAGATTCATAACCATAAAGTAGATGTTTAGAATCAAGATGCTTGTTTAAACAAGACTATATGCTAACAAGGTGAGTCATTCTCTTTTTATCAACAATGTTTTACAATACTCCAATTATTTTCAAGAGTTATAATTACAGGGATTAAGTCTTGGTTATCTTGAATCACTGGCAAGTGGGGTATTGTGCACATTACTAATTTCTCACGGTTAGGTTCATCAACCTAACAGTGATAATCATCACTACTTGGGTGAAAGGACCCAATAGTGGTATGACCATCGTCACCAGGGTGTGACACGGCGCCATATAAAAATAAGATAGTAGCCATTGTAATCGCTCTTATGCTGTAATTTATAACTATGTGTCATTTTATATAAAACGAATGAACTCACCAGTATTTCCTGCTGACCAAATGTTTTTAAAACGCGTTTCAGGTAATTACAGTAGATCGGAATAAGAGTTGGACACGACACCAAAAGGCTTACAGAAGTGGCTTAATTTATCAATTAAATTAAATTAAGAAAAGTTGTTTTATCTATTCGGGTTTATCTCATATTAAAGCTATATTTCAAAACATGGTTTTATCCCATCTATTTAATAAATAAAATCCGGTGTCTTCTAAACTCTGATATTTTTCCTAACTCATGGTCCTGATGAAATTTCCGCTGCACTACTTTTCTAAATAACCACCGGTACCACTGAACTGGTTCGCGACTCCCGATTCCGTCCAGGGTGGGGTCGGGGGTCTTGACAGAAGGTGGTATCAGAGCCACTTGTTTAAGCAATTAGGTGTTGTAATAAAATACCTAAGTTTAAACAAAGAGTTAGGAACTTGATATTTTCTGGTAGCACTCAGGATAGTATTTAGACTTGAACTTAAGAAAGATGCCTTAATATGAGCTTCAAGATGAGCTAATTACTTGTATAAGTATAATGTGATAGATATTGGTATGCCGTAAGAATAATGATTAGAACATTGAAAAGTATGATAAATAAGCAATAACACTTAATTGCTGATAATTCTTGTTTATTGATACTACTTGGTCTAGAATAAGATATGTTATGGGAATACAATTTTTCTTGATTCTGGATGAAAGCCTTAATAAAAGAGGCACTTTTAAAATATTGAAAAGATACTATTTATGGGAAATACAAATTTCTTCTCCGGCAAGACTGGGTATGGTGTAGCAGACTCTCCAGCTTGTCCGGATATAATGGGGTTACCTCTCCGGCGAGAACCGGATAAGACGGGGTATATAATATCTCAAACAAGTGACAAGATTTCCCTAAATAGTATCATGACCTGATATCTGACTTGTTTTTGGAAAAAATGAATCTGTTATATACATTGACCTTATGAATGGTATGTATGATTATATAGATATGTATATCTATAAGGAATTCCAAAAGCCATAACGATTGACAACTTAAAATAAATCACGAACATAAGTGTCAATAATAATTCTAGATTTCTTTATCAGGAATCTCTTGCATATATCTATAATTCCGATATCAAACATTATTTCGTTTGATCATCTACCTCGTAACTCGTGCGACAATATAAACAATGGAAACCCTTTAAGTTGGGATGCCATCAAAAGTATAAGAATTTCCAATGCGTTACCATAGACTATTAACGCAAGTAAGAAGCATGTAAAGTTGTGCTAGTACACAAGAAAACACATGAAACTTAAATTATACGTCCACAGACGTCGAAGTATATCACACACGACTTTCAAGGCAAGACCTTTGGAAAATATAATTGGGCATGACGACACCAATGCGAATCCCGTCAGTGGAAGAACTACTAATCAAAAAACAGCACTTGGCCACGTGATCCTACAAACGACATGAAGCTTGCTAAGGTACGATAGAACAAGATTTCACAACAATCGGTGCATAGTCTAATCCAATTCTTGACGCTGCAAAAGAAGTCACATGCCTTTACAATTCCCCTATTTCATTTTATTCGACATTCCCTGGTAATGTCACTTAACAACGGTTATCACACAAAATTCCAGATAAAATTCTTAAATTCCTTTTGTTAAAATTCAGACCTCTGCACATAGTAAATAGACTTTTGCATTTCTACTCTCCTAATGGTCATCATGAGGATTTCTTTTATAATCGCGAATATTTGGATGTTTCATTTCTTGGTAAATCCACACGTTACACATGCACTGTTTGTTGCGCATGTGGTTAGTTTGAATTATGAAGACCATAGGAGGGCTTCATTCCAATTTGTTGTTTTATTAAAACTCACATATCGTTCCGCTATACTTGATATTTGCATTGTAAACCGCGTTTTTTTTTTTTTGCAAAACGATGACTCTTTGATATCGAATCGACGAATTTCTTGAAAAACTCGATTTTCTTTTGAATGGTATACATGGTTTTTGTTGTAACCATGTCAGAACTTTCTTATTGATACATGAACTCGTTGTGTTTAAACCAAGTTCCATTGTTTGAACTTGCTCGCAATACGTATTCAAATTCAAGGTCCCGTGTGATAGATTAAGGTCATCATATTCGAATTAATCCCAACAAGCCCTTCAATTACCTTGAACCATAACAGGCTTGTTTGGTCTTCGACTTCATCAAATTGTTTCATTGATCACGATCACCTTGTGGTGACGTTTTCACAAAATTGAAGCTTGTGCTAATCTCGTTTGCACACATCATATACTGATTTATTTATTTATATTGAATCCGCTTTGTTGGTTTATCCTATAAAAGCAATCTTAACACAATCATGTGCTAAGATAATGATACACAAATTCATGTCATATTTCAGTGTATCTCTTAATGGTTCTTACAGCATCAATCGAGCCTTTCGTGATAATTATTGCTTTATCATCTTCAATTGAAAAACATTATTCAATTGTTTCAATTTCAAACGAAAATCCTACTAGATTTGTTTGAAACAAATATTCGGACTTACTTCATTTGATTTAAAACACGGTGAACTCGTCCAGTCACCGCTATTTATTATTTCTATCACTACGACACCTTGTAGCATCGCTATAGACTTGTAGCTTGAGCTAATCTATATATACCTTTCGCTTGACTCATCCTTGAAAATGGTCTTAATACAACTATGTGTAAAGACAATGACACACTAAACTCTGTTGTATATCGATGTATCCTTGTAATTCGATAAACGTCAACCCATTGATTTTTCTCAGTTGACAAATCATTTTCGTACTTCTATTTCATTCGAGCTTGTTGATTATGAGTCTTCCTCAGTTGACAATCAAAGTAAATTTTCTATTGACAGTGAATTCTATTGTTTCTAAAAATCATTCACAACTTGTAAACATTCACATCTATTGATCATATATCTCTTTTGACCTGAACCTAATCACCTTAAAAACTATATCATTTCATCTCATTTGACATCAACTTCTTGAACTAATTCAGCTAAACCATTGAGCCCTATTTATTGTAAAAACACGTATTCATTTGAACATATCTTAGAACTGTTCTTATTGACTAAAACATGGCATAACTCTAAAAGAGATATCGTAGCCCAAATCTCGAGGATGAGATTTAAAACAAGGTGGTGAGGATGTAACGACTCGCCCAAAAATGTCATAAAACGCTCCGTAAGTGAAAACCCGGACACCTGAAACCCTAATGTTCATGAAAAACCAAGAAATTAAGAAATTTGGATTTCACGCGGGCCGCGTAAGACATAAGGGTAGTCTACGCGGGCCGCGACAGATTGAAAATCACCGGATAAGCATGAAGGCCACGTAGCATGACACGCGTCGACCAGAAGCCTACGCGGGCCGCGTAGGTGTTCCTTCGAGTTTACGCGGGCCGCGACGCGCCCCAGTTTCAGCCTATAAATGGAGGACGATAGTTTCATTTCAAATCGTTCAATTCTTTTCTTTCTCTTGTTCTCTTGTTCTGTCATTCTAATGTCAGAACTTCAAAATCCCGAAACTCTGCCCGTATTAGGGTAATAACTCTAATCACTGGTACGATACTTTATCCGATCGATTAAAACCAATCTAATGGATGTTTAAGTGCTGCCAATATTTGGCTATACTTTGTCATTCGTTGTGAGTTTTGATCTCGTGATTATCGTTAAAGTTGAATTGAATAATACACTAATACGAGTTCCATTGTAGCTAGAAATTAGAACTTGTAACCAGGGAACTACTAAGCTAGAATACTTAGCGATTAAATAAACTTAATAGTTAAGGAAAACTTAATGGTTAAGTAAACTTAGTAGTTAAGATAACTTAGCGGTTAAGAAACCTTAATAGATAAGTTAAACTTAATCAGCTAAGTAAGATTAATTAATCAGTTAAGTATGATTAATTAAGTTAAGTTTGATTAATTAATCAGTTAAGCAAGATTAATTAAGCTAAGCAAGATTAATTAAGCTAAGCGAGATTAATTAAGCTAATCGAGATTAATTAAGCTAAACGAGATTAATTAAGCTAAGCGAGATTACTTAAGCTAAGCAAGATTAATTAAGCTAAGCAAGATTAATTAAGCTAAGCAATATTAATTAAGCTAAGTAAGATTAATTAAACAGCTAAGTAAGTTAATTAGTTAAATGGTTAAATAAACTTAATGGTTAAGTAAACTTAATAGTTAAGGAATCTTAATGGTTAAGGAAATTTAATGGTTAAGGAAACTTCCTAGCTAAGGAAGGAATCTGCCTTACCTATAAATAGGAAGCTTAGAATTCATTTTTCCTTGCTCATTCCTGCTATTCTTCTCTCTATACGTTGGTGTTCTAACCAATAATCACCAATGCGATGTTCTGTCCGATCGATTCGGGAACCAACTAACGAATGCCAAAGTGTTGTACGTTGTGAATTTTGTTAAACGAATGCCAAAGTGTTGTCTAAACAAGACTATACTTTGTGAATTTCGTTAAGGTTCTAATCTCGTGACCATCGTTCGGTTTGATGTGATTTTACACTAATACGTATTCCACTCTGTTAAACTAAATGTTTAACTACCCGAAACTCTACACCATACTCTTACAATCAAAATGGATGCTTAATCATCAGAAGATTCAGAACCATAAAGTAGATGTTTAGAATCAAGATGCTTGTTTAAACAAGACTATATGTTAACAAGGTGAGTCATTCTCTTTTTATCAACAATGTTTTACAATACTCCAATTATTTTCAAGAGTTATAATTACAGGGATTAAGTCGTGGTTATCTTGAATCACTGGCAAGCGGGGTATTGTGCACATTACTAATTTCTCACGGTTAGGTTCATCAACTTAACAGTGATAATCATCACTACTTGGGTGAAAGGACCCAGTAGTGGTATGACCATCGTCACCAGGGTGTGACACGGCGCCAGATAAAAATAAGATAGTAGCCATTGTAATCGCTCTTATGCTGTAATTTATAACTATGTGTCATTTTATATAAAACGAATGAACTCACTAGTATTTCCTGCTGTAAGGACCTTCAAAAAAGTCCCGAAACTACCCGTAAGTGAAAACCCGGACCCCTGAAACCCTAATCCATATCAAAAACCAAGAAAATCATATTTTTGGTCTTTAGGCGGGCCGCGTAAAGGATAAGCAACCCTTACGCGGGCCGCGTCAACTCAACATTTGACCGGATAAGCGTTCAGGGCCACGTGTCACACACGTGGCAAGCCTAGGTGTGACACGCTAGCCCTAGTCTATGTGTCACACGCGTAAGTGTTAAGCATAGGTTTACGCGGGCCGCGTAAGACCCATTTTTCAGCTATAAATAGGATGGGTCATGGGCAGTTCACTGGTGTCGAAACCAAATCTCAAAAACGAGAATATACTGCTCAAAAATCGAATTTCATTTTCAAAATAGCGAGGCGCTGCTACGATACAGGGTATTAACTCAATCGCTGCTACGATTCAATGTCCGATCGATTGAAACTATCCAATAGATGTTTAAGTGCTGCCCACATTAGGGCCATACTTTGTCATTAGTCGTGAATTTGACGGATGTTTAAGTATAGCACTTTGTCATTCGTTGTGAGGGTTTTAATCTCGTGAGTTATCGTAAATGCTGTATTAGTTACTGACCTAGTTCGTGTGCATTGTTATTTAAATTAGGTTACAAGGCTAATCAGTAGGCTAAAATTCTGCCCGTTTAAATCTGCAATGTGAGTCATTCTCTTTTATCAAAAGTATTTTACAATACTCCATTTATTTTCAAAAAGTTATAATTACAGGGATTAAGTCGTGGTTATCTTGAATCACTGGCTAGTGGGGTATTGTGCACATTACTAATTTCTCACAGTTAGGCTAATAAATCCTAACAGTGATAATCATCACTACTTGGGGAAAGACCCAATAGTGGTATGACCATCGTCACCAGGAGGTGACACGGCGCCAGATAAAAATAAGATAAAAGCCATTGTAATCGCTCTTATGCTGTAATTTATAACTATGCGTCGTTTTATCAAAATGAATGATTCACCAGTATTTCCCAGCTGATAAAATATTTTCAAAACATGTGTTCAGGTGACTACTGTGAACCAAGGAAAAGTGCTACGGAGCACTAACAAAGCTTGAAGTAGTGGCTCAATTAAATAAATAAACATGTTTTGTAAATCAGGGAATTTCCTTGTGAAATTCCTCTATTGTAAAAATTACGGGGGTTTATCCCGAATTATGAAATAAAATAATCGGGCATTACAAGTTTAAAAAGATCTTGTCGAATCTTCCGTTGTCGCATCAATTAATAAATACCACGGGTTCTTGTCCCGCGGCTCCTGACCGGGTCAAACCGGGGTTGGGGTCGTGACACCTGCTGACCAAATGTTTTTAAAACGCGTTTCAGGTAATTACAGTAGATCGAAATAAGAGTTGGATATGGCACCAAAAGGCTTACAGAAGTGGCTTAATTTATCAATTAAATTAAATTAAGAAAAGTTGTTTTATGTATTCGGGTTTATCCCATATTAAAGCTACCTTTCAAAACATGGTTTTATCCCATCTATTTAATAAATAAAATCTGGTGTCTTCTAAACTCTGATATTTTTCCTAACTCACGGTCCTGATGAAATTTCCGCTGCACTACTTTTTTAAATAACCACCGGTACCACTGAACTAGTTCGCGGCTCCCGATTCCGTCCAGGGTGGGGTCGGGGGTCGTGACAGGAACAAGTGTGGGTATTTCCTCTGCATCTCCGATTCAAGCTCCCATGTGTATTCTGGTCCTCTCTTGGAATCCCATTTTACTTTGACTAGAACTAATCTCTTGTGTTTGAGATTCTTGACTTTTCTGTCTTCAATCTATAGAGGCTTTTCTACAAACTTAAGCTTTTCATTTACCTCTATATCCTTAAGAGGCACTACCAGTGATTCATCGGCTAAGCACTTTTTGAGATTGCATACATGAAATACATCATGGATTCCTGTCATTTCTTCTGGCAGTTGTAGCTGATAAGCTACTGGTCCTATTTTTCTGATAATCTCAAAGGGTCCAACATACCTGGGGCTTAGCTTTCCTCTTTTGATGAATCTTACCACTCCTTTCCAAGGAGAAACTTTTAATAAGTCTTTGTCTCCAACTTGAAATTCCAACGGCTTTCACCTGTTATCAGCATAACTCTTCTGTCGATCACGTGCTTCTTTCAGTCGTTCCTTGACTTGAATAATCTTGTCCATTGTTTCTTGTACTATCTCAGGTCCAGATAGTTACTTTTCCCCCAATCTCTGCCCAACAGACTGGAGTTCGGCACTTTCGTCCATAAAGTGCTTCGAATGGTGCAGCTTTAATACTGGTATGATAGCTGTTGTTGTAGGAAAATTTTATTAATGGTAGATGATCGTCCCAAGTTCCTCCGAAATCAATTACACAAGCTCTAAGCATGTCTTCCATTGTCTGAATTGTCCTTTCGCTTTGTCCGTTTGTTTGGGGATGATAAGATGTGCTTAGATTTATCTTGGTTCCCATTGCTTTTTGGAAACTAATCCAAAAATGAGAAGTAAAACGGTTGTCTCTATCAGAAACAATTGATAAAGGAATTCCATGTAATGAAACTATTTCATTTACATATAACTTAGCTAACTGTTCCATACGGAAAGTTTCCTTCATCGGCAAGAAATGAGCTGACTTAGTTAGCCTATCTACAATCACCCAGATTGTATCATTACCTTTTCTTGTCTTGGGTAATTTAGTAACAAAATCCATTGTTATCAATTCCCACTTCCACACCGGCGTTTCAAATTGTTGCAATAAACCTGAGGGTTTCTAATGTTCAGCTTTAACTTGTGAACTGGTTAGACACTTAGCAACATAAGCTGCTATATCCTTTTTCATTCCTATCCACCAAAAATTCTTTCTTAAGTCCTGATACATCTTATCACTTCCATGATGCATCGTATATTTAGACTTATGGGCTTCCTCTAATATACGGTGGCGTAGGTTTCCTAGTTTGAGTATGCACATTCTTTCCTTATGAAATCTCCAAATTCCATCTGTTCCTTGTTCTAATTCCTTAATCATTCCTTTCAATTTCTCAGTATCATTCTTGATTACTGATTCTTGTGCTTTGCTAATTTGGTCATTTAAATCTACTTGTAGATTTAATTTAAGAGAACTTACTCTTTTTGGCTTTTCGTGATACTTTCAACTTAAAGCATTAGCAACTACATTAGCCTTTCCTGCATGATACTGGATATTACAATCATAATCAATAAGAATTTCCATCCAGCGTCTGTGTCTCATGTTTAACTCCTTTTGCCCAAAAACGTATCTTAAACTCTTATGATCGGTGAAAATGGTGAACTTACTACCATAAAGGTAATGTCTGGAAATTTAAGGGCAAAAATTATGGCTCCTAATTCCAAATCATGGGTTGAATAATTTTCTTCTTGATTCTTAAGTTGTCTAGACGCATAGGCTATAACCTTTTGACGTTGCATCAACACACATCCATAACCTAACTTAGAAGCATCACAATAGACTACAAAGTCTTCAGTTCCTTCTGGTAACGCTAGTATGGGTGCGTTGGTTAATCTTTGCTTAAGAATTCTAAAGGCTTCTTCTTGTTTTAGTCCCCATTCAAACTTAACAGATTTACAGGTTAGCTTAGTTAAGGGAACGACTATTTTAGAAAAATCTCTAATAAATCGTCTATAATATCCGGCCAGTCCTAGAAAACTTCTAACCTCTGTTGGTGACTCAGGGGTTTTCCATTTAGTAATTGCCTCAATCTTTGTGGGATCCACATGAATTCCTTCATGGTTGACTAAATGCCCAAGAAACTGTACTTCTTCTAACCAAAATTCACACTTCGAAAATTTGGCATAAAGCTTTTCTTTTCTCAATAAACTTAGGAGTGCATGCAGATGCGTTGCATGTTCCTCTTTACTCTTAGAGTAGATCAAAATATCATCTATAAATACAATTATGAATTTATCCAAATATGGCTTACATATTCGGTTCATCATGTCCATAAATGCAGCTGGGGCATTGGTTAAACCAAATGACATGACAGTAAATTCATAATGGCCATACCTTGTTCTAAAGGCGGTATTAGGAATGTCTCTTCTTGTACCTTTAATTGATGATATCCTGAGCGTAAATAGATCTTTGAAAATAATCGAGCTCCTCGTAATTGATCAAACAAATCATCTATTCTCGGTAATGGGTACTGATTTTTAATCGTGACTTTATTCAATTCACGGTAATCAATGCACATTCGCATTGACCCGTCTTTCTTTTTAACAAATAAAATCGGTGCTCCCCATGGCAATGAACTTGGCTGTATGAATCCTTTTTCCAGAAGATCGTCCAGTTGTTTCTTTAACTCTTGCATTTCCGCTGGTGCTAAACCGGTAGGGTGCTTTGGC
This sequence comes from Helianthus tuberosus, assembly GCA_030545235.1. NCBI lineage: Eukaryota > Viridiplantae > Streptophyta > Magnoliopsida > Asterales > Asteraceae > Helianthus > Helianthus tuberosus. Next base: position 10,469,143 of record CM060367.1, read on the forward strand.
AATTGGTGTTGTTCCTAGTAACAGATGAATTCTGAATTCGACTTCTCTGTCCGGTGTAGCCCTGGTAATTCTTCTGGAAACACATCTGGAAACTGAGATACTGCCGGAATATCTTTCAATTTCTTTCCTTTAGTGTTAATGATTATAGAAATCATATACACCAATGACCCTTTTCTTGCACAACTTGTTGTTTTCATCACAGAGATGAATTTCGTGGATCTAGATGGTTTATCTCCTTTAATTGTGATCATTTCACCTTTTGGTGAGTTTACTTGGATTGACTTTTAATCACATAGGATACTGGCTTTATTGGCTATTAACCAATCCATTCCTAACACAATATCGAATCCTGCCAGATTCATTGGGTAAAGGTTTGCAATAAACTTTTGATTTACAAATTCTATTCTTGCTCCCTGCAAGATTTCAGAAATCTTAATGGATTCTCCATTTGCAGTTTCTACTAGACATTCTTGTTGAAGTTTAGTTAATGGTTGATTGAGAAGTTTGCAAAATGAAGTATTAATAAAACTTTGGTTCGCACCAGAGTCAAATAATACTTTAGCAAAAACATCATTAACTAAATACGTACCGACAATCACGTCCGGGATCATTTTGGCTTCTTCTGCCGTGAGAACAAATGCTCTAGCATTCTTTGTAGTCTTGTTGTTCATGGCTAGAGCTAGTTTCAGACAATTTGGCTTGATATGACCTTTTTCTCCACAATTGAAGCATACTCCATTACTGGGTTTCTTCCTACAGTCTTCTTCCTTGTGTCCTGGTATCTTGCAGAAATTGCAGTAAGTGGAGCATTTTCCTGAATGCCTCTTCTTACAGGCTTTACAGTAAGGTGTCGAGGTAGAACCTGTATTTTTCCCACGGCTGGAATTACCATAGCGAAATTCCTGGGTAAGCCTTTGAGCTAGTTTCTTAATTTGGTTTTCTTATTATGTACGCACCAATTCATATGTCAAGGTGTTAGGTAGTTCTACAACTTCTTCTATAGTTTGTGGTCTAGCTGTCTTGACTACATGTCTAATTTCACTGATTAATCCCCAGATGTAACGGGAGATTAATACTGGTTCTTGTGATGCTAGGGTTGACACTATTCTAGCATATTCAAAGAATGTAGTAGTCTAACTCTTGCTGTCTACTCCAGTCATTCTAAGGTTTAAGAACTTATTTGCTATCTGTTCCTTTTCATTGGGAAGACATAATTTCCTTTCCACCATGTTCTTAAACTCATTCCATTCCATATTATAAACCCTGTCACTTCCCCTATACTGGAGGATAGTGTTCCACCATTCTAAAGCTGAGTTCTTAAACAGGTTGGAAGCAAACATTATCTTATCCTCTTCCGCACACCTGCTTATTTTTAAAACTGCCTCAGTCTTTTCTATCCAGCGTAAGGCTGCAATGGCTCCCTCATTGCCAGAGAATTCTATTAGTTTGCAGGACCAGAATTCTTTGTAAGAACAACCATAAGACATGGTTCTTCTTCTTTTTGGAATTGGCAATTGAAGTAAGGGTCCATTGTTTACGTTGTGTTCGGGTTCGGTAGGTGGTCGTTTACTTCCGCTATTACTTTTATTATTTTCCGCTTCCTTAACCGTTTTGATAATATATGGCATTGCGTCTATAATCCCTTGTGCCACTATGTGTTGGATGGCACTGTTATCTACTTGATTTCCATTATTATCGTCATTCGGGTTTTCTTGATTCACTTCGTTGTCCATCTGAATTATAAACATTTACCACGTATTAATATCACAAAACAATATCCAATGCAAACAATCACACAACAAGCATATTGATCAAAATCGTCGAACATTGCGACCTTTACTCTATTTTATATAAATATGCATCTATCACAAACTGGTATTGAAATCTAAAATACAATACTAGTATGCATCCGTAGCTATTATCTATATACTATATATATATATATATTATTACTACTATTACTGATATGGGTTCATCCAAAATTGCATATTACGCTCGTCATATTTCCAGACGAGCCTTTCACCTATCTGTCTTATCCTTTCACTTTCGTCTAACAACTCTTCACCAAAAGTTCAGAGTTCTTGTACATTCTCAGTACTCATGGGTGGAGCTGGTGTTGGTATTGGGTCAGGAAACTGGGGCATCAGTTCTTCGTGTGGGTAAGGGTTCTCTAGGATTTCCCTGATATGTTGGTCATTATCAAAATATGGGTCCAGAGGGTCAAGATTTGGCTAAGGTGCTATGGATTCCTCTATTGGGTAAAGTTGTTGGTAATCTCTGTGGTCATCAAACCATGGGTCATAATCTGGGGGATGGGGTGCTGGGACTCTAGGAATTTCAGCTGGGTCAAAATCAGGTACTGGTATTTGGTCTACTGGGTTTGGCTCAATTTCCATAGGTTGTATGGGAAATAGTGGTAACGGCTGGGGTGCTATGAGTTGTTCCAAATTCAGGTCTGCAGCTGTGGTAGCTAAGATATGAAAATTTGCTAATCTCCTATTGAGATTATCCTGAGTTTGAACATTCATTTCTCTATTGGCCGCTGCTAAGGCCCGCTGCTGCTGTAATTTTCTCATCCTTTTTCTACGTTCATGAGCTCCTCTACTGAACCATCCTCTCTTCTTAGGAGGGAATGGCTCTTCAGATTGTGCTTTGAATACGAAAATCCCTTCTTCGGTATCAGTCGAATACCCCGAGGGGGTAGGCTGGGAAGAAGTTCCTTCGTCCCTAGGAGAGCTGGACAAGTGACGGTAAGCGTCGGAAGGTCCTTGGTCACTCATACTGTAAACTAACAAATTGTCAAATAACACAAAACAATAAAATATGCACGTAGTTCCGTAGATAATTTCCTAACGTAACAAATAAAATTTTGTGTCAGCAGAACATTTATGCGGCTGAAATCAGTGGCTGTAGCTCTGATACCACCTTCTGTCGCAACCCCATACCCCTTCCTCGGGAGGCGGGCGACCGCGGCCTACTCACAGATGGTGGTATCTGTGTTTATCATTATTTGGCAGCGGAAATTTCATCATGACCATAGTTAGGAAATATTTTATCAGAGTAAAACACCATATTTTAAAATAATAATTATATTGGGATAAAACCCAAGTTTTCGTTACAAACAGGATTATAGGGATAAACCCAATTTTATTTAAATAAAACATCTTCTTTATTTAGGTAACTTTTATAGCCACTTTTCCAAGCCTTCAGTGCTGTCCAGCTGGCTTCTATTTGGCTTTCACATTTTGTTATCTGAAACGCGTTTAAAAAGATTTTGTCAGTGGGAAATACCGGTGAGTGAATCCCAATTTAATCAAGACAAGTAAATCAGTTTTACAGTAGTGAGGGCGATCTCGCAATTATATTTGTTTCCATATACTTTAATTACCACACACGATACTGTCAACCCGACTTGTGGTCATGTTACTACTCACAGTATAGTAACAAATTTTGTATACAAAACCCCAACATACCGACGATAATTGTAGAATTACAAATACTCAATCACTGTTAAATATAAATTAAAACAATTGAGGTTTTGTAAAAACAGTTTGCAAAAATGAGGATTACTCACATTGCAACTTTGGGGTTTTCCTTTGTGATTTCCTAGTTATTATCTATTAAACAATGCACACGCGTTAGTATCATAACCCAAATTTTACATTAGTTATACCCTCCCCGAGACAGAACTCCAACGACTACGTCGGGCAGAGCCTCGACAGCTGTTACGGAGCACTAGATCAATCGGGCAGCGTATCTAATACGTAACCGGGGGTTAAAATACTTACAACGAGGCAGAGCTTCGCTAATTAGGGGGTGTTGATGCAACAAATACTAGACCGATGGTAGTAGCTGGGCTGGTTAGGCAAAAGGGTTGGAGGGTTCCGGTTTGCCTAACTCAGGTTGTGGGTCCCCCCACGTTTGCAAGACGTGGAGAGAGGTTCACTAGTTAAGTTTTGTTGTTTGCTCAAGATCCTTCACTGAAGTGTGTTCAGCTTCGGATGTGAGAGCAATGGAAATGTGTGTGTTGAATGTGTGGAAGAGTGACCTGCATGGAACAAGTACTCGAGAGCAAAGACCAGAGATCCCAATGGAATCAGAGCTGATCGGAATGTCCTCAGTCACTAAATGAAGTGTCAATTTATAGGGAAGGACATCGCCCAAAGAAGAAACCATTGACTAGTGAAACAAGCTTGCAGTGAGGGACTTACCCTTTTAGGGGTTGAAGCGTTTGGACCTGCGGGTAAAAGACTACACTCTGTGCACATGTCTTCTTTTACGGCTGTGATAGGCTGAGCAAGCAATCAGTGAAGTGATGTTTTACTGTTAACATCCTTTTTATTGCTCACCTGAGTTCGTGAGATTTGAACCTTTTAAGCGTTCATGTGTCTAAGTCATTTTATTCAGTCTTGGGCTACCCCCGTCATCAGCCCTCCAAGTAAGAGGTTTTTGGGAAATAAGCTCAAAGACTTCTGACTTTTACACATTTATTTGTATTGCTTAAAGGCTTGAAGGCTTGAAGGGTTCATTACAGTTGAGTTTTTTGAAATTTGAATTTTGACAAGACGTATGACATGATTGACGGCTGTTTTTGCAGAGGGCAAGTTAATTAACTACCGTGTAATCATAACCTCTATCAGTTTTTTATTTTCATTTATTATTCAAGATAACCAACAATCTTTTTCTATTTTCTCAAGTTTCCTTCCATATCCTCCTTTCCTTTTCCCAGGTTAGTTCCGATTTCTTTGTGTGCTTTACTTTGTTTTTTACTTTGATTGTCACACCCCGATATTTCCACGTATTACCGGTGGGCCCGGTGGAGAGTATCGTGACGTAGTTGATATCATCATAGTCAAACAACACAAATTTAAATGCACAGCGGAAGCAAAAGTTAGATTCATTCCAACTTTAATAAATTGTAATATTAAGTATCACAAAATAGTTGAAACAGATCCACAGGCGGATCAAAATAAAAAGGAGACATTGTTCAACAGTTTTATGACATCCAAGCTTGCGAGACTTATTGTGGACGCTAGGAGAAAGCCAGCCTAGTTCGAGTACTACCTGCACTTAACCTTTTTGGGAAAATACGTCAGTTTACACTGGTAAATAAAATTTAACTGACTCATTTTGAAAAGTTTAATAAAATTGATTTAAATGCACGTGGCACAAAACTTTTTATAACTTGGGATAATTATTTAAATATAATCTTGTAAAAGAATTACATGTTTCTTATGCGTTCAGTAGCCCAGTTTGTGCCGGGTTAAAGATCAATAGACACACCACATTATTTATTTTGGCACTGACGGGTGTACGCCTACACCCCGTGCTTAGGTCGTGGCCATTTCGTAAAATGATGCCAAGGATATCCGGGACATGGTCATTAACCCCCCAAAGGCTTTAAGCAAACAAAACATTTCCAAACGGAGCATATCAATGGTTTAACCTCTATTCGATTAAAGATTCAATGCCCGACCAAGCGGTATTTTATATACCATACCCCAAGCCCGTATAGGGAAAATAAGTTAGAAGTATTTACCTTTGCAAGTATCAATCACAAATAGCAAGTGCGTGTTGCTTTTACCGGTTCTCCTATTCTGGAACAAAGGTTTTTAATAACCTATTAGATTTCTAACGGGTCTTTCAATTAAGCTTAAGCTTAGACCGGTTAGTTTTAAAGGAAGATACGGTTCAAACGCATGAATAAGCGAAGACCGGAATAGAATGTGATTTAGATCCAACAAGTTTGAAGACTTGTATAATATGGGTAAACTAAACACATTCCGGATTTTGAGACAAAAATGATAAGGTTTGACCCGTTTCGGCTAATATATGCAAACTAGTTACATAAGCCGATCCGAACGCGAAAAGTGCGTAACGAGTAACCAAAAGAGTCATATGCAAGCTTCCTAAATTAATATGCCTTAAATATGTCGTGACATCAGTAAGATGTCTTCCATTATGCCAAAAACGGATTTAAACTCGAATTATGCCCCGTAAGGGCATTTTGGTCATTTAAAAGGTTAGAAAGGAGTTTAATCAGTAATCTGAGTTACAGGTCTGATTTGTTTAGTAAATATACTTAATTTAATAAGTTATAACAGTAGGGTATCATATATATGTGAAATTTATTAACTATAACCATTCTATGCACCGTAGGGGCATTTTGGTAATTTCACATAAGCCGAAAAGGCCAAAACTGGAATCTGAGTTTAAAAACTTTTGCTCACTGTTACAATATAATAATTTACTTAAAATATCAGTAGGCATCCAACCTTATATGTTTAAAATAGTCTTGATGCATACTATGCGTTAAAAAATGCTTAAAAAGGCGATTTGGAGCCATTTCCGGGTTCTATATAGAAAGCTGATATTTTATTATTCTAGAAGGCTTAAAATAATTTATTTATCATATAAAATCAGTAGCAAAAGGTTTGGGGTCAAAAAGATTTGTAAAACTCATTTTATAGCCTAAAAGGGCAAAACCTGCATTAACCGAATTAAAGCTACAACCCTATGTTATGCTCAGCCTAAAATTAATTAAAAATCTTCAAAAATCCCAAAATATTATATTACATCAGTGGGTAAAAAGTTTGATATCAAAAAGTGGGTTAAACTAGGCTATATGCTAATTATGCCGTTTAATTTACAAAAAGCTTTCTAATTACGCTATTGAGCATAACTTCTAATCTAGACCTCAAACTGATGTCAAATTTTGGGTGCAAGTTTATAAATCAGTAACCAAGGTGTCTACTCTTTTATATTTTCAAAAATCATATTTTATGGTTATATGGGCATAATAGTCAACATATAAGCATTTAACGGAAACATGCATGTGAATCGGATAACTAGTGAATCAAGTTGTATAATCTCAGAGGGTTATACTAACATGAAACCTAGTCCTAAATAAGCTCTAAGGCACATCTAAACTATGCTTAAACGAGTCAGAACTAAAAGTCAAAGCAGAAGTCAAATTATGCGACTTTCGGTTCCGAACCGAGCCTAAACTGAAAATTGTCGGGGTGAACATGTTTAGACATGTTCTTACATTAATTACCAAGTCATTTTAATGATAAAACAGGTTGTATGAGGTTCTACATTGCTAATTATGCATTAATTTGAAAATAAGTATTATGTTGACTTTTTAACAACAAGTTTGACCCGATAATTGACCTAGTTAGAGTGGGAATCAGAGAGTACCCTTTTAAGGGTTTATTACCTACTTATAGGTACTTTTAATTCGAGATTTGACTGAACAAATATTAATTAATCTCGAAGTCAAACCTTAATTACGACGGTTTGACTTTTAGCTAATTAACTAAGCTAAACTGAATTAGGAAGGGTTAAGGACACTTACAAAGGTCCTAAGTATGATTAGGGGTCACTAGGAAGCTTGTTGCTGATCAGAGAGCTCCAGAAGTGAGTCTTGTGAATGTTTGCAAATGAATGCTTAATGTTGCAACCTTGAAGCTCTATATATATCAATTTTGATTGCATGAGATGGTGCCAACATAGTCTACAAATGTTACAAGATGTCCCCAGGTGTCCCTATGCATGAAAAACCATTGGCCCTGCCCCTGGAACTCGAAAACAACCCTTCAAAGGCAGTGCAACAGCTTCAACAGGCAATTGTCCAAGAATTCTATCGCTGGGCTGCTCTCGCGGGCCGCGTAAGCCCATAGGGCAATCTTACGCGGGCCGCCTGGCCTTACAGAACCTGCCAAACAAGTTTCAAGTTTTGCATTTCAGCCCCTGGTCCTTTCTAACGTGGTTTTAAGCTCTCATTTTGCATTTTCAGCCTTCTAACCTTACTTTTAAGGGCTCCATGACATGTTTAAACATTGGAAAGTCCTTGGTTAACTTTGTGATCACCCGAAAAGTCATAATTTCCAACGTTGACGCTTTTAACCCCTCGTATACGAATTTGATCATAACTTTCTCATATGGTAACGAAACTTTATGAAATTTTTATCACGCATTCTAGTGAGTATAATTCATTATTACAAAGCTTCGGGTTTGCTAAAAGGTGACTCAGAGGTATACTTTAAACATGTTGACACATTTAACCCCTGTAGTTTGTAATCTCTCACTTTCTTTCATATTGAGCTTCGTATGATCCATGATTTATTCGTTTGAAGGTATAAACATCATGTAGGGCTATTTTAGAGTATATTAATCCATTGTTGACACTTTGGACCTTTATATTTACATACTTTCCTTGTTTGCCAACTTTAGTCCCTCTAAAGTATTCTTTTACACGTTTAAGCTCATGACACGTGTCGATACATTATTGGTCATGAATTTTCGAGGTGTTACATCCTCACCCCCTTAAAAGAAATCTCAACCTCGAGATTTACTGAAACAAATGAGGGTATTTTTCTTTCATTGTGGATTCTACTTCCCACGTGTACTCGGGACCTCTACGGGCATCCCATTTAACCTTTACAATCGGTACATACTTCTTTCGAAGCTTCTTAACCCGTCGATCCTCAATCGACAAGGGTTTTTCAACAAACTTTAAGCTCTCGTCAATGTGCACATCCGTGTGCGGTATGACTAGCGATTCATCAGCTAGGCATTTCTTCAGATTGCAGATGTGGAATACATTATGAATACCACTAAGCTCTTCAGGTAAGTTTAACTTATAAGCCACTGATCCTACACATTCGATGATCTCAAATGGTCCTATATACCTTGGGCTTAACTTACCTTTCTTACCAAATCACATCACCCCTTTCCAGGGTGATACCTTAAGTAAAACTTTATCACCAACCTCAAACTTTAGAGGTTTTCGCCTTTTATTAGCATAACTTTTCTGCCTATCCCTGGCAGCTTTCAGGCGGTCACGAATCTGGACAATCTTGTCCGTTGTTTCAAAGACTAAGTCAGGTCCTGATAATTGAACTTCTCCTACTTCTGCCCAACAAATAGGCGTTCTGCATTTTCTGCCATATAATGCCTCAAAAGGCGCAACCTTAATGCTCGTATGGTAGCTATTGTTATAGGAGAACTTGATCAATGGCAGGTGGTTATCCCAACTACCACCTAAGTCAATCACACATGCACGAAGCATGTCTTCCAAAGTTTGGATGGTACGCTCACTCTGTCCATCCGTCTGGGGGTGGTAAGCCGTACTAACATTCAAGCGCGTGCCCAAAGACTGTTGGAAACTTTTCCAAAAATGTGATGTGTATCTATTTTCTCTGTCAGAGATAATAGATACTGGTACGCCATGAAGAGATACAATCTTATCTACGTACAATTGGGCTAACATATCGGAGCTATAAGTCTCCTTAATGGGTAGGAAATGTGCTGACTTAGTCAGTCTATCTACTATTACCCATATAGTATCATTTCCCTTCCTTGTCTTTGGCAACTTGGTGATGAAATCCATTGTCACCATTTCCCACTTCCATGTGGGAAGTTCAGGCTGTTGTAGCAAACCGGACGGCTTCTGATGTTCAGCTTTGACTTGCGCACACGTCAAATATTTAGCTACATAGGCAGCTATAGACTTTTTCAAACCTATCCACCAATAGTTTGCCTTCAGATCCTGGTACATCTTATCAGCTCCAGGATGAACAGAATATTTGGAACTGTGGGCTTCCTGGAGGATAACATCCCGAAGTCCTCCATAAACTGGAACCCATATTCGTCCATTTAACCTTAGGATTCCATCCTTGTCATAGGATAACTGCTCTTCAGTCACTCCTAGCTTTTCATTAGGATAGTTAGCTTCTAACACAGCTTCCTTCTGTGCAGCTAACAATCTTTCGTTCAAACTATTCTTTATCTCAATGCTCTTGGCATTGATTCTTATAGGTTTCACTCTTTCCTTCCTGCTTAGGGCATCGGCAACCACATTTGCCTTGCCTGGATGGTATCTTATCTCACAGTCATAATCATTCAGAGTTTCCATCCAGCGTCGCTGCCTCATGTTCAAGTCCTTCTGATTACACAAGTGTTGAAGGCTCTTGTGATCTGAATAGATCACACACTTGGTTCCATATAAGTAATGTCTCCACAGTTTTAGTGCAAATACCACGGCACCCAGCTCCAAGTCATGGGTGGTGTAGTTCTTCTCGTGCACCTTTAACTGACGTGAAGCATAGGCAATAACTTTGCCTTTTTGCATAAGTACACAACCCATACCGGTGTGTGATACTTCACAATATACCACAAATTCATCAATTCCATCAGGCAATGTCAATACAGGAGCGTTGCTCAACTTCTGCTTCAAAATGTCGAAAGATTCTTGCTGCTTAGGCCCCCAATCAAACTTGTTATTCTTGCGGGTGAGTAAAGTCAGGGGTGCTGCAGTTCTTGAGAAGTTTTTAATAAATCGCCTGTAGTATCCGGCTAGCCCTAGAAAGTTGCAAATCTCAGTGGGCGTCTTCGGCTCTTGCCAGTTCATAACTGCTTCCACCTTAGCGGGATCCACTTGGATACCACGCTCACTAACCATATGCCCAAGGAATTGGACTTCTCGAAGCCAAAATTCACACTTCGAAAACTTGGCGTAGAGTTTCTCATGATGTAGAAGTTTAAGAATACAGCGAAGGTGTTTTTCATGGTCAGCTTGATTCTTCGAGTAGATGAGAATGTCGTCGATGAAGACGATGACGAATTTATCCAGATAAGGCTTGCAGACGCGATTCATGAGATCCATGAATGTGGCAGGTGCATTAGTGAACCCAAAAGGCATCACTAGGAACTCGTAATGACCATATCGAGTCCTAAATGCAGTCTTGTGCACATCTTCATCTTTAACCTTCAATTGATGATAGCCTGACCTCAGATCGATCTTAGAGAAGTAGCTTGCCCCTTGCAATTGATCGAACAGATCGTCGATCCTGGGCAAAGGATACCTATTCTTGATAGTGACATTATTAAGCTCACGGTAATCGATGCACATACGCATCGATCCATCCTTCTTCTTGACAAACAAGATCGGCGCTCCCCAAGGAGACGAACTAGGTCTAATGAAACCTTTGGCTAGCAGATCATCTAACTGCGTCCTCAACTCCTTCATCTCTGTTGGTGCCAATCTATAAGGTGCTCTAGCAACAGGTGCTGCTCCTGGGATGATGTCAATTCTGAATTCCACTTGCCTATCTGGCGGTAGACCAGGTAGTTCTTCAGGAAAAACTTCAGGATATTCAGAAATGACGGGGATGTCTTCCATCTTAGGTTTCGGCTCATCAATAGTAACCTGTGTGTCACACCCCTATTTTCCACGTGTCACCGGTGGGCCCGGTGGGGAGTATCGTGACGTAGTTGGTATCATCATAGACAAACAACACAATATATAAATGCACAGCGGAAGCAAAGATAGATTCATTTCAACTTTAATAAAGTGTAATATTAAATATCACTAGTAGTTGAAACGGATCCACAGGCGGATCAAAATAAAATAAGATATTGTTCAACAGTTTATTGTCATCCAAGCTTGCGAGACTTATTGTGGACGCTCTAGAAGACAGCCAGCCTATTACGCGTAGTACCTGCACTTAACCTTTTGGGAAAAATACGTCAGTTTACACTGGTAAATACAATTTAACTGACTCATTTTGAAAATGGTTGAAAATTGATTTGAATGCTCAAGGCACAAAACATTTTATAACTTGGGATAATTATTTAATATAATCTTGTGAACGAATTACATGTTACTTGTGCGTTCAGTAGCCCGATTCTTGACCGGGTTAAAGATCAATAGACCCACCACATTATTGAGTTATACACTGACAGGTGTACGCCTACACCTCGTGCTCAGGTCGTGGCCATCTCGTAAGATGATGCCAAGGATATCCGGGACATGGTCATTAACCCCCCAAAGGCTTTAAGTGAACAAGACTGTTTAAACGAGCCGATCAAATTATTCAATTAACCATTCAAAGATGTAAGATTTGATGCTCGATCAAGCGGTATTCTATATACCGTAACCCAAGCCCGTATAGGGAAAATAAGTTAAAAGTATTTACCTTGGTAAGTATAAATCACAACAAGCAAGTGAAGGTAGCTTTTACCGGTGCTCCTAATCTGGAACGAAGGTTTATAATAACCTATTAGACTTCTAACGGGTCTTTATTTAAGCCTAAGCCTAGACCGGTTAGTTTTAAGGATGATACGGTTCAAACGCACGATTAAGCGAAGACCGGATAGAATGTGATTTAGACCCAACAAGTTTGAATACTTGTATAATATGGGTATACTAAATACATTCTGGATTTTGAGATAAAAATGATAATGTTTGACCCGTCTCGGTCAATTTATGCAAACTAGTTACATAAACCGAACCGAACGCGAAAAGAGCGTTACGGGTAACCGTAAGAGTCATATGCAAGTTACCTGAGTTAATATGCTCTAAATATGTTATAATATCAGTAAGATATCTTCTATTATGCCCAAAACGGATTTAAACACAAATTATGCCTCATAAGGGCATTTTGGTCATTTAAAAGATTATAAAAGAGTTTATTTGTAAATCTGAGTTACGGGTCTGATTCATACAGTAAATATACTTAATTTAACATGTTATAACAGTAGGGTATGACCCATATGTGAAACTTATCATTTAAAACCAAACTATGCACCTTAGGGGTATTTTGGTAATTTCACAAGGGCTAAAAATGTCAAAATTGGAAACCTGAGTTTATAAACTTGTACTTACTGTTATTATATAAAAATATGCTAAAATAATCAGTAGGTATCAATCTTATATGTCTAATATGGTTATAGTGCATACTATGCGATAAAACGCTTAAAAAGGCGATTTGGAGCCATTTCCGGGTTTTTAAAAGAAAGCTGATATTTTTTATAATTCCAGAAGGCTCAAAATATTTTATTTAACAAATAAAATCAGTAGAAAAATGTTTGGTGTCAAAAGGATTTATAAAACTCATTTTATGGCTAAAAAGGGCAAAATCCTCATAACCGAATCAAACCTAGAGACCTATGTTATGCTCAGCCAAAAATTAAATAAAAATCTTCAAAAATCCCAAAATATTATATAACATCAGTGGGTAAAAAGTTTGATATCAAAAAGTGGGTTTAAATGGGTTATATGCTAATTACGCCGTTTAAGTAACATAAAGCTTTCAAATTACGATATTGAGCATAACTCTTAATCTAGACCTCAAACTGATATCAAATTTTTGGTGCAAGTTTATAAATCAGTAACAAATGTTTCTACTCTTTCACTTTTTCAAAAATCACGTTTTATAGTCAAAAGGGCATAATTGTCAACTTTTAAGCATAAATCGGAAACATGCATATGAATCAGATAAGTGTTGAACCAAGTTGTAAAATTTCAGAGAGTTAAACTTATATGAAAATTGGTCCAAAATAAGCTCTAAGGCAGATCTCAAACATGCATGAACGGATCAGAACTGAAAGTCAAAGAAGAAGTCAATTTATGCGACTTTCGGTTCCGATTCGGGTTTAAACTGAAAATTGTCGAGATGAACATGTTGAGACATGTTCTTACATTAATTATCAAGTTATTTTAATGATCAAACAGGTTGCATGTACCCTACATTGCTAATCATGCTTAAATTTGCAAAAACACATTCTGTTGACTTTTTGAAACAAGCTTTGACTTCGACAATTAACATACTTAGAGTGGGAATCTGAAAATACCCTTTTGAGGGTTTGTTACCCACATAAATACTAACTTGTAGGTACTTTCAATTTGAGAAAAGACTGAGCCAATTTCGTTTAATCACGAAGTCAAACTTAAATTACGATGGATTGACTTTCGGTTAATATACTAAGCTAGAACGAATTTGAAAGGGTTATGAACACTTACAAGAGTCCTAATAAAGCTTAGAGATCACTAGGAAGTTGTCTTGTCGTCCAGAGAGCTCCAGAAGTTGCCTTGTGAAATTTGTGAATGCAAGTGTTCAATGTAGTAAGCTTCAAGATCCTTTTATCTCAATTTTGATCTGATTAGAGGCTGCCACAGAGGTCTACTGATGTTGTAAGAAGAATACAAGTGTCCCTAAATGCATGTAAGTTCATTGGTGAGCCCCTTGAATCGACAACAGCTGGAAACAACTCGCAACAGACCTGTTACTGGCATCTGTGCACTGATATGTCGCTGGCAGGTCGCTCGCGTAGCGCGAGACCCCCCTCGCGTAGCGCGACCATGTGCAGATCAGGTTACAAGTTTCCTTTGCTTTGCATTTCAGTCCTTGGTCCTTAGATACGTGGTTTTGGCTATTTATCTTGCTCATTAGACCTTAAAACCTGATTTTTAAGGACCTTGGGACATTTACAAATATGGTAAAGTCCTTGGTTAACTTTGTGCTTACCCGAAAAGTCACGAAATTCAACGTTAACGCATTTAACCCTTCGTGCACGGTTTTGATCATAACTTTCTCATACGATGACGAAAATTGATGAAATTTTTATCACATATTCTAGTATGTATATTTTATCATTACAAAGCTTCGGGTTTGCCAAAAGGTCACTCAGAGGTATACTTTCAACATGTTGACACATTTAGCCCCTGTAGTTTGTAATTCCTCACTCTCTTTCATTTTCCGCTTCGTATGATCCATGATTTGTCCGTTTAAGATTATAAACATCATGTAGGGTATTTTAGAGCCTATTTATCAATTGTTGACACTTTGGACCCTTATATTCACATAGTTTCACTGTTTGTCAACTTTAGTCCCTCTAAAGTATGTTTTCTCATATTCAAAGCCTATGACACGTGTCAATACATTATTGGACGTAAATTTTCGAGGTGTTACACTGTGCCATATAAATGACACAACCCTTCTTCAGGCATCTAGATTCCTTGAGCATAGACACTTGCTCAGGCAATCCATACTGGGTATCCCCCTGAATGGTAAGTGGCTCACCAGACGGATTCTTGATCACCAATTGCTTCTTGTTGCACACAATCTGGGCTTGGTTATGCGATAACCAATCGATACCTATCACTATAACAAAACCGGCTAGCTTAAAGGGAAGTAAGGACAAAGGAAAAGAGTGGTTCCTAATGGATATAACACATCCATCTAACACAGTTGAGGCGGTTTCTATGGTTCCATCAGCTAATTCCACCTCATACTTCACACTTAAGGCTTTAACAGGTAAATTCAGTAACTTACAAAACTTATTATCTATAAATGATTTATCAGCTCCTGAATCAAATAGCACTCTCGCATAAACATCATTTATGAGGAAGGTACCTGTGATCACATTGTCGTCCTGAACATCTTCCTTTGCATCCATCCTGAAGACCCTAGCATTGGTCTTTTTCCCATCCTCAGTTTTCTTGGTGATCTTTGGGCAATTGGACTTGATGTGTGCTTTTTCATTGCAGCTATAGAACGTAGCATCCTTGATTTTCTTACAGTCTAAGGTCTTGTGCTCAGAAGACTTGCAAATCCCACATGCCCTTGGCTGTGACTGAGATTTCGACTCGAGTCTGCACCTCCCAAAATGGTGCTTCTTACAAACCTTACACTTGGGCTTATCTCCAGATTGATGCCCATCCTTCTTAGATCCAGACCCCTTCTTGTGGTCATTGTTTCCCATGTGCTTCTTGTCTGACCGTCGTGAATTGTCATCTTCACGCTTCCTTTTCTCGGCATCCGTGTTCCTCAGCGATCTCTGCCTGACCGCGTCCAGTGTGAGGGACAGGGATATATCAGCTGCAGACCTGAATGTAGCTGGCCGAGAGGCTTTTACACTTGCCTTAATTTCTGGGGCTAAACCCCCAATGAAACGAGCTATTCTTTTGGGTTACGGGGTCACAAGATAAGGAACCAGCCTTGACATTGTATTAAAGCTCGTAAGGTAAGCTTGGCAATCCAGATTTTTCATTACCAATGACAAAAAATCTGACTCAATCTTTTCAACCTCATGTTGAGGACAGTAGTTCTCCTTGATGAGGGTAACAAATTGTTCCCATGTCATATTGTACAGTGGAATCTTCCCAGTAGCTTGAATCAACGATCTCCACCAGGCTAAGGCCTCACCTTTGAACGATTGAGACACAAATTTTACTACATCCTTATCAGCGCACCCGCTGATATCAACCACAGTATCCATTTCATCCAACCATGTCATGCAGTCAACCGCTCCTTTCTCCCCAGTAAAGTCTCTGGGTTTACATGAGACGAAGTATTTATATGTACATGACTTTCCACGCGGTTCCTGTTTAAACTCGATCTTCCTTGACGGGACACTTTGCTGGTTCGAGGAGTGATGATTGTCATCATCCTTCTTTGGCTTATCTAGCTTAGATGGTGGCTTACTATGAGCCTCAGAATGTGTTTTTGGTTTAGAATGGGGTGCTGATTGGGTCCTGCTTCGAGTACTACTCGATTCACTATACTGCCTATCTATGGCTTTAGTAACGGCATTGTCAACTAATGCTTGGAGTTCTGCACCAGTTATATTGATTCTGGTGGCGTCATGATTCTCCTTTGGTCGACTGTTGACCTCCTCAGACTCGGCCATGTAGTTGGATTGCTACATAAAATGATGACAATGATTCATTTAGGGAATTATAATAGGTTTGTCATCTTGACAATTTATTAGCCATGGTAATTAAAGAACCATATTGGTTAATTTGTTAAGTAATTTCATTTGGGACTTTTCATTAGTAACCCCTAGTTCTAGAATAATAATGGCACAATAGGCCTAGTCACATGGACATTTCTAAATTTTAGATCAAGATCTTATAGGATCTAGTTGTTAAGGTTTGAATCAAGGTTCATTACCTTTCTTGACAGGGAGTTTATAGGCTACGACTGTCTTTTGTCTTATATGACAATAATTATAGCCCGTAGGCATTGCATCACAATCGGATGTTTAATTTATAATAAATAATTGGGATAATTTAATGTAAGGGTGGCATGCGTGATTTTGCGGATCACATTAGCCAAGAATGTTAACATGTTTGCAGATGTTAACAGAGATTTGAATCTTTTTAAACAGGTTTTACCATATTGGCCAAGTCTTATAATAACATACAAGCTAGGTTTTACCTTTTAAGATTCTTATTTAACATTTAACGCAGAACAATCCTAAGTTGAGATGTTAATAAGGATCTGAATCTAATTGGGGAACTACCATCTTGGCCCTGTCTTACAATGACACAAAGGCTAGGTCTTGTCCTTTTAGGTTTTACCATTTTTAATATAATGATAGATCTTGTAAAAATATTGTTATTATTTATTTTATATTTTTGTTCATGCATATAACTAAAAATAGAAATTTAAATCTAACCATTTCACCACATGAATTAAAATACTAGTCTGCCCTGAACGGGACTTTCAAAGGAAATAACATGCCCACGCAGGGGCTTAACCGAACAAACATACCCACGCAGGGGTCAAAATAAAAGACTTGCCCACGCAGGGGCTTAACAAACAAATCATACCCACGCAGAGGTTAAAACAGAAAAACAGGCCCACGTAGGGGCTCAACTGAAAACAAGGAAATACAACCAACAATTTGAAGGATTCAATGGTCCTTCTTGCTCTTTCCTTTTATTAAACCTGCCAATCCCTTGAAGAAACCTTGTCGTTCCCTGCGATCCCTGTGAATTTCATGTTCAACCTGGTCCAGTCTTTGGAGAATTTCCTCCCGCTCAGGCGGGGAAAACCGTGGTACCTGCGGCTGCGGCTGATGTGGAGGTCGAAGAGAGGGCTGCTGTTGGTACCCATAAGCTGGGTATCCAACTCCCCAAGGAGCTCCGTAAGGCCCTTCGGGGTTAAGAGTATTGTAGTTCCACGCCGCCAGGTATGGGTCGATCTCCGCATAGTTGAAACTGGAGTGAGCCGGCTGCTCGAAGGGATTATACGTTGTTGGGCCCGTGTAGGTAGGAATTGGGTTGCCAAAGCCCAATGGTGGTGGTACAACATGTGCAGAGTTCACTTCCGGGTTGGGGTTTGAAGGTCCCCCCATTTGCTGGTTTTCTTGGTGTGGCGGGTAGTGGCTGCCACTCGATGGTTGAGACGTGCTGATATGCACTCCTATTCCTTGCACGGACATCCGTGCATTTGTTCTCATTCGCCTCGGCGGCTCAGGAGGTTGCTGCTGAGGTGGTGGTGGTGGCGGGGTAACTGCCACAAAGTGTGAACCTCCGGAAGGATCCTGTTACTGCTGCTGCTGCTCCTGGTAGGGCGATGAATGGTAGGAGGGTGTGAAATACCATTCATGCTGGGCGAATCTAGCTTGGTAGCTATCTGGACCACGGTAAGGTGATCCATGAAATGATGACCCATCAGAAATTTCTATGGGATGTGTGGGGGTACCGGTCGGTGATTCGGTAGGGTAAATATCCTCATCCATGTCCATGGCGTGATCTCCTGAAAAGTGATCTTCAGGTCCCAATGGGTTAACACCCACTGGTTCCTCGAGGTAGTTTGCCGGGTTGAACCGGCTTCGGAAGATATGGGACAGGTTATCAAAAGAGTGACGTGAGTTGGACCGCTGGAGAGGGATAAACGAAGGTTGTGGGTTATCGGGTTCGTTTTCGGATTGGGGTCCAAAGGAGTGTAAGTAAGAAGGTGATGAAGCTAACGAGACAGACCGCCTCGCTGGCTGTAGATGTGCCCTCCAGTCTCCCTATGGACTGGTGCGTATATTGACGGGCGAGGTTCGTCTTTGAGAAGGCCCGACCTCCTGGTCGTGGCCCGTTACAGGTGATTTTCCCTTTCTTCTGAAGAATCTCGGCGGCATATTTAGACATGTCAACATAAATAAAGATAACAACAAGGAATAATATAAAAGACAAAATAAAGCAAAATCAGGATTTGTCCTATGTTCTTTGTCTAGACTCGAAAATTCGAGGAATGTGCAATTGTGAAACTGAGACTAAACACAAAAGGCTAGTGTTTAATTCAGTCAGTTTTGGCTCTTATACCAACCTGTCACACCCCGATATTTCCACGTATTACCGGTGGGCCCGGTGGGGAGTATCGTGATGTAGTTAATATCATCATAGTCAAACAACACAAATTTAAATGCACAGCGTAAGCAAAAGTTAGATTCATTTCAACTTTAATAAATTGTAATATTAAGTATCACAAAATAGTTGAAACAGATCCACGGGCGGATCAAAATAAAAAGGAGACATTGTTCAACAGTTTTATGACATCCAAGCTTGCGAGACTTATTGTGGACGCTAGGAGAAAGCCAGCTGAAGGGGTAAGGTCCCAAAAACCTCATAAAAAGGATTTGAGACCATACCACAAACTGGCCTTTCAACCTTTTAACCTTGCGCGGCCGCGCATTGGTCTTACAAAAGGGAGAAAGTAATCAGTAATTTAAAGTCGCGCGCCCAAAGGAAAACATAAATCCTTGCGCCTTCTCCCATAAACCAAGAATTAAATCCTGAGATCAATACTTCCGCCCAAATATCCAGACTTGGATATCATTTTACCCAGACTTGGGATTTATTCGTCTGTGTCCACACAGTAAGGTGTCACACTAGATTACAGCAGTAATCTTCTAGAAAGAATATGATCGTGCACCACCAAGACGGTTATAACCGTCTGGACACGTGTCATTACCACAGGCATCCCTGAAATCACAACGAAAGCATGCAATTGGAGAATGATCTCCACTTAATCACTTTCCACGTGGCAATCCCCCAGCCATAGATCAAACCACGATCCGTGTGCATTCACATCGGATCGAGACAACTTGACGTTGGATCAAAGAACTTAACGGAAGAAAATATAACCGCTACGGCGTTAACATCTTCCGTCATCTTTTCAATAACAGGTTTTCCCTCCCAAACTCCTGGTTATAAATAAGAGAACTGTTCAGGTATAAACCCAGATCACACTCACTTCTCGAATACTTTCTCTTCTCCATTACCAATACTTATTCTCACACCGGAGTCGGGTCAAGGAGAGAACCCTCTTCTCCCCTTGGCGAGGCTAACGGTGCTCTTTTTTGCAGAATCACCGGAGAAGAATATCAGCTGCAACTGAATCAACCGGGAGAGAGCTAACCCTTTTATGCGGATTCAAACCCCCTAGATATTTCGGTTCCGACCATTTATCTAGTGTTTCTTCATTGGCGCCCACCGTTTTCTCAGTTTTTCTAGTTTCTACCTCGTTTCGATCCAGTTCATTCCATTTTTCTGTTTTTGCACATGGCAGAAAATTCGTCATCTCACCGGCAACCTGGTCCTCGACCAAACGTCGGAAACAATTTACCAGTGGAAGGGATTGTAGAAGAGGCCTCAGACGATAATGAGGTTCAATCCAATCGAGCAAATGATCCTGTTACTCCAGGAATGTTACCAGCAAATCCCGCTCAATCAATTTTACCACCAGGAGAAACTCCGATATCATGGTATGTCCGGTCCCAAGGGGCATTAAACGCAGTGTACACACAGTTGTGTGCTCAAACTGCTCCCGTGACCCAATCACGAAGGCCGGGATCTAGAGCTCATGCTTCCCAGCGAGAAGAATCAACTTATGATGATACAGGCAGTTACCAGAGACAACACCATGGTGAACCACACCCTCGTCGAAGGCAATCGGTTCATGATAGGTTGGGTTCCCAACGGGACACTCACACTGATGAATCCGATCAAACATATCGTTTGAGTGCAAACACTAGCGTATTCAACAGACTGCAGCCAAACTATAACAAATGCAGGCCTCGAGCGGTTTATAACCCTGAGGCAGAGCATAATTATGACTTAGTTTACCGCCCTGCAGAAGCAGCGGAAAACTCGAAGTTCATACTGGAGATAGCTCTGGCTCCATTGGAGAGGGCAAAATTACCATCTAACGTTGGGAAATTCAATGGGTTAACTGACCCCGATGATCATCTGAGAGTATTCACCAGCGCAGGGTTGGTTGGCGGTTGGACTCTTCCGCTATGGTGTCATTTGTTTGTACAAACATTAACCGGCCCAGCGCGAATCTGGTTTGATAACCTACCGACGGGACAGATCGAGTCGTGGAAAGATCTGCGTAAAAAGTTTTTAACACACTTCAGCCAACAAAGGCGTTCCATGCGTGATACATCCGACGTCATGAACATCTGGCACCGCGATGACGAGAATCTGGAGGATTTTATCACCAGATACAATAAAGAAGTGTTGGAGATTGGCGGTGTTAACGAACAACTAATCCGTGCTCAGTTTAAGTACGCGGTTAGATGTGATGACATGGTCAAGGTATTATCTGGAACAGAGGGCCTTCCCAAGAGTTGGGAAAAGATAATGGCGGCGGCCAAGGTTTATGCGCAGACTGAGAAAAACCTTACTACAAACAGGCCACCACCACCACACAACAGGCCCGCAGACTTAAGCGCAACCGGCGAAAGAAGGTTCAAAAAATCATGGCGCGAGTCATCAGGAAGTCGTTCCTCTGAAGATGCCCGCACAACAATCAACAAGCTCTCTGCACAAAGAGAAAACAAGCACGAAAATAGGGAGAGGCAGTGGACCCCCCTAACAAAGACCCCGGCGGAGGTTCTGAGTACTGAGGACTACCAGTTCAAACCTCCGATTCCGATGAAGAGTAAACGTGGTCAAGACCCGGCGCAATACTGCGAATATCATAAAGACAACGGGCATACCACAAACAACTGCATATCTCTGCGCACGGAAATAGAGAAAGCCCTCAAAAATGGAGAACTTACGCATTTACTCCAGAATATGCGCAAGGAGATTAAGCAGATTACCCGGGGAGAAGAAAGCTCAAGCAAACGGGCCAAAACTTAAAGGACTCTATAGGTTTTCCGCAGAAAAGACATGACTTATCAAATGCGGCGGAACTATCAGGGAGTAAGTTAAGTTCCATTTAATTATCAAAAAAAACTTTGTAATGCCTCTGAGCTTTATCCATGAATAAAATTACAAAGTTTCTATTATTTTTGTGTTTACAAAGTGCATGCAATTTCTTTTTAGTAAGCGCAAAAACATTATGGTAGTATAAAACAAGCTCCATGCGCGGTCAGTGATCACGTCACAAACGACCATAAACTCACACATGAAATTCATACCAACTTCATTCGCCTTACTCAAGTAAAAGCAATTGTACTCATGCAAAATATTGTAAAGTCATTTAACAAAACAAATAGAAACATACTATTTTCAGCGTACAAATACGCCCTAAAGAGCTTCAAACACAGCAGTGTTTAGAATTCTTGCGCAACAACCGCACTGACAAAACAAGGATCTACATCCCACAAAAAACAAATTGTTCAAAACAATTTCATCCTACTCTAAATCTTCACCCTCATCCGGAAAGATTTCTTTGAGTTGCGCCACGTGATCATCCGATTGCAGCGCCACATTTATCAACTCCATAACTGGAAGTTGCAAATTATTAAACTCCGTCTTCATGGAAGCAAGCGCGGCGGTAGTATTTACGCCAAAGGTAGCAGACTTGCTATCATCCCAGTTAACCTTCAGCGCGCTATTCACATGTTGGGAACATTCCGCGTAACCTCGCGCGTACCCATCTCGCCGTGCAGCAACCATCAAATTAGCAACAGTTTTATCCAGTTCTTCAGAGTTTAACACAGATTCAGCAACCTATGAAATCAAGCGAAAATAAGCATCAAAAAAGCGCATATATGATTTCACAACAAAAAAGGGAAAAGGAACTTACACAAGCAATCCCGCGATCCTTCAACCAGGCCATATCATTCTTTAAAGGCTCAAGCTCGCTTTCCGCTGTAACCCGCGCCGTTTCTGAATTTTCCAGTTTCTCTTCAACCTCAGTCAAACGGCGGGAGGTTTCAGTATTTTCGGAATGCGCAAGCTCCAGATCCTTCTTCAGTTGTTCCTGGTCAGAAACCAAAGCAGTAAGTTCCTCTAATTCTTTATCTCTAACGGCAAGAGTGGCTAAAGCTTGTACCTCCCGTTGCTCACTTCGTTCCCTATGAGAACGCGCCTCCACCAGCATAGCTTCCATATCCGCTTTTTCTTTCTTCAATCTTTCTACCTCCGCATCTTGGTTCTTCAGATTTTCAACTTCAGCCTTGAGGTTATTTATAATATTGCGAAGGTTTGCTTTCTCAGCGTTATCCTTCTCACAAATTCTCCTCCAATTTTTGCGTTCCTCAGATAGAAGCGCAGCTTCAGCTTCAGCTTTTCTTTTCCAACCAGCAACAGACCATTCCTCAGTCTTGCGCTCAGCTTCAAACTTAGCTTGCTCAGTCTCTAATTTAGCCTTCAACTGAGCCACATGTTTTTCATCTTTAGCAAACTTCCTTTGCGATGCTACAAAAGATGCCCGCTCTTTATGCATGCTATACCACTCACGCACTATACGGTGAGTAGTAGAAACATGAGAAGCAGTTTCTGCAAGATAAGACTGATAGGTCTGTTCATAAGGCTGATTTTCCTGAAATTTAATCTCGCCAGGCGGAAGTATCCCCTGCAACCAATCTTGGCATACACGCCAATCCGAGAAGGTATCACCTTTTTTCACATTCCAAACAGGGACATGAGGATCAGAAGCATCTTTCTCCGTATAAGTCCGGTAATAATATTCTCCCAGAGTTTCTTCTGGACGAATTGGAGACTGTTTATCAACACCAGCAGATGAACCTGTCTCCTCAGTTGTGACCTTCTCAGTATGCTCAGGTATAGCTTCAGAAGGTCTAGGGGGAGAAGATTGAACTTTTTCAGCAGTTTCCTTTTTTCCCAAATCTTGAACAACAGTTTCCGGGGTCGGTGGATTATCAACATCATCTACCACGCCCGGTTCAACAATCTTTTCAGCATCAACACCAACAGGCTTCTCAGCCTCAACAGATTTCTCAACACCTTCCCCAGCAACCTCTGAAGGCTCTAACGGGTCTGCAACAGCAGCGCGCGGAGGAGTAGGGGGAAGTTCTTTATTAACCACAGATGGTATCTCTATAGGAACAGGGGAAACAGGAACTTCTGGACAAATAAAAGTTGTAAGAATTCCATCCGCTTAAAGAAAGCAAGGGAAAACAACACTTACCAGGAACAGACTCTGAAACAAACGCATCAAGGTTTCCTTTTCTGGTAATTTTCTTCCTCTGCACTTTCTTGGGAGGTTGATCCTCCGCATCAGTATCAGCTTGCTTTCTTTTACCAACCTTCCTAAACTGAAAATTGTCGGGGTGAACATGTTTAGACATATTCTTACATTAATTACCAAGTCATTTTAATGATAAAATAGGTTTTATGGGTTCTACATTGCTAATTATGCATTAATTTGAAAATAAGCATTCTGTTGACTTTTTAACAACAAGTTTGACCCGCCAATTGACCTAGTTAGAGTGGGAATCAGAGAGTACCCTTTTATGGGTTTATTACCCACATAATTGCCTACTTGTAGGTACTTTTAATTCGAGATTTGACTGAACAAATATTAATTAATCTCTAAGTCAAACCTTAATTACGACGGTTTGACTTTTAGTTAATTAACTAAGCTAAACTGAATTAGGAAGGGTTAAGGACACTTACAAAGGTCCTAAGTATGATTAGGGGTTACTAGGAAGCTTGTTGCTGATCAGAGAGCTCCAGAAGTGAGTCTTGTGAATGTTTGCAAATGAATGCTCAATGTTGCAACCTTGAAGCTCTATATATATCAATTTTGATTGCATGAGATGGTGCCAACATAGTCTACAAATGTTACAAGATGTCCCCAGGTGTCCCTATGCATGAAAAACCAATGGCCCTGCCCCTGGAACTCGAAAACAACCCTTCAAAGGCGGTGCAACAGCTTCAACAGGCAACTGTCCAAGAATTCTGTCGCTGGGCTGCTCTCGCGGGCCGCGTAAGCCCATAGGGCAATCTTACGCGGGCCGCCTGGCCTTACAGAACCTGCCAAACAAGTTTCAAGTTTTGCATTTCTGCCCCTGGTCCTTTCTAACGTGGTTTTAAGCTCCCATTTTGCATTTTCAGCCTTCTAACCTTACTTTTAAGGGCTCCATGACATGTTTAAACATTGGAAAGTCCTTGGTTAACTTTGTGATCACCCGAAAAGTCATAATTTCCAACGTTGACGCTTTTAACCCCTCGTATACGAATTTGATCATAACTTTCTCATATGGTAACGAAACTTTATGAAATTTTTATCACACGTTCTAGTGAGTATAATTCATTATTACAAAGCTTCGGGTTTGCTAAAAGGTCACTCAGAGGTATACTTTAAACATGTTGATACATTTAACCCCTTTAGTTTGTAATCTCCCACTTTCTTTCATATTGAGCTTCGTATGATCCATGATTTATTCGTTTGAAGGTATAAACATCATGTAGGGCTATTTTAGAGTATATTAATCCATTGTTGACACTTTGGACCTTTATATTTACATACTTTCCTTGTTTGCCAACTTTAGTCCCTCTAAAGTATTCTTTTACACGTTTAAGCTCATGACACGAGTCGATACATTATTGGTCATGAATTTTTGAGGTGTTACATTGATCATGGGTGCACATAAAGATTTGGCCGTGAGTTACTCCTGTTTATCCCAAGAGGAGGTCGAATTATTTTGTATGGAATGGGGGATTGGGAAGAAGTTTAAACCAGTTGCTCCGGGGAAGAATGTTTCAATCGATCAGTGTCCGCTGGTTCGATTGCTCTCTACTGTCGACACTTTGAATTTTCTAATCTTCATCATCAGTTTTCTCTTTTTGAATGTGTTAGAATATTATCACGTGTCTTTTGGCCAAATACACCCACATGGTTTGGCTAGGGTTTTACATTTTGAGGTTTTCTGTCGAGCGTGTGGTTATGATCCTTCTTTGTTGATGTTTCGCCGTTTCTTTCGATTGGCGAAGAACGGTGATTGGTTTACGTTTGAGACGTCTAAAGTTGATGTCTGCTTGGTTTTGTCTATGGTCACCACACTTGGTGCCTGGAAGGACCGGTTCTTTTGGGTTGGAGGCAACCTGATGCCATTCTCAATGAACCAGAACCTTCTGAATCTGATTTGAATAAAGTTTTTCTTGGAGCCATTCGGGAATGCCCTTCAAGTGTTCGACCTTTTCCTGAGCATTTGCTAGTTCTATTGGGTATTAGCAAATTGTAGGAAAAGGCTAATCGGGATCCGGTTCTGATGAGGAATGACCAGGGTATGCATTTTCCTTGTTTTACCTTTTAATGGCCTCTTGATTTAATAGCTTATGTGTTTTTGCTTTGTAATTTCTTGCAGTCATGTTTGCCTTAGATTTCATCAAGAGTGACGATACATCAGATGTTGCATTTGGGGATGTCTCGGCTGCGCCTGGTGAAAATGTTGTGGTTAGGAGTTCTGAACAGAGGTTCGAGGGTTCAGGTTATGTTGGTGTGCCCGATGTGAAGGGTTTTAAGAAGGCTGTTGTTCCCAAGGCTGTTCGTCGTTCGAATCGACGTTTGAACGTTCCTGGTCCACCATCTACTCCAGAACATGTGGACTTAAGTGATGACCTTGGTGTTTATGTGGATCAAGGTCCGAATGAGGGTGTTGATAAGGAGAAGGAGTTGGTTGTTGCTGGAAAGAAAACTGCTGGGAAAGAGATTGTTGTGGCAGGTTCATCTGGTAAAAACACTAGCAGTTCTGAAGGTCTTGGCCCACATCAGGTTTATGTACCTGATTGGGGTGTGAAGTTGGGTGACAGTTTCAAAGATGTTGTTGTTTGTGAGGATGTGTTGAGCCACATCGCTACTCCTTTGGTTCATGGCACTATTACCGAGATGGATAATGATATGATGCTATCACGTATGATATTGAGTACCTGCAATCTTGCTGCCATGCTACCTCAAGGGGTTGCCCGTTTTCGTAAGAAGATGCATGAGTGTGATGAATTGTTGAAGAAGAAAGACAAGATGAAGGTTGCTATGAGCACTTTGAGGAAAGAGAATGAGGGTTTGGTGAAGAAGGAGGAAACATTGACTAAGAGGGTTGAAGAGCTTACCCAGAAACATGAGGTGGAGGTTGGTGAGCTGAAAAAGCAGGTGGAAGCCTTGGAGGCTTCAAGGGTTCAGCTTACTGATGACAATAAGTGGTTGATCGAGCAGGGTTTCCAACAGGTTGTCACTTACCTCTTACATTCGGCTGAATTTAATGGTGTTTTGGGTGGTGTGTATGGCAAGCTTTTGGAGCATGGGAAGCATCAAGGTTATGTTGCCGGTTACAAAGCTTGTCAGTCTGGTGACCCTCAAGACAAGTCTTCTCTTTATCGGCCTGAAGCTCTCAAGGTCTTTCAAGATTTAGTCTGTGAGATGGAGCGCTTGACTTATCCCTATGTTAGTGAGGTTTCGAAGTGCTTTGGCAAGCCTATATCTGCTTTGCAGGATTTGAAGCCACGCGGGCTTGATGAGGCTGTCTGTAAAGAAGTGCTTAGCTCTTTGACAAAGAAGCGTTCTTGCTCGGGGGACAGTGAGGAGACCCTTTCTTATGCTGAGGAAACCTCGAAGGACCCAAGCCTTGAAGCCTCAGGGACAACAGCTGAGGAAGGTAAGAAGAAAAAGAAAAAAGCCAAGAAAGCGAAGGGTGATGAAGCCGGTGCATCAAAGCCTGTGGTAAGTGATGCAAAGTGACAACTTTTAAGGCTTATTCGTAGTTTTCTTAGCATCTTTCTGGACAATGTTATATAATGTAATTAAACACTTTAGGTTTTAGCAGAAAACCCTTAAGGTTTCTGTTTTATGGTTTGGTCTTGGTGGTCATTTGGACAATTCTTAGGTTTGCAAACCGTTAAGGTTTGTTTTAACTTGCTTGTATATTTGGAAGCCTTTTAAGGCTTCCTTTCTTATGTTACTGAGTTTCTACTACTTGCCTTGTGTTGCGATTTCTTGTGTTGGTGCCTGTTTTTTTAAGGCAGCTTGGTTGGCTTCAAGCCTTCAAGGCTTCTAGCTGTTTGAATGTTTGTAGCTTGAAGCCTTCAAGGCTATCGGTTACTATTTTAGTTTTATGACTTGATGTCTTGGTTTGTATTTTTGAGATTTGGTTGTATGCAACCTTTTACCGTGTTGTTGTGTTGCTCCTTGAATTTTTCTTTTTTGCTATTGTCTTTGTTGGGGTTGTGTTGTCTTTTTTGTTTTTTATACCTTAAAGGGTTCAGTGCTGCAGTCACTTAGCCTTGGTATTTTTAACAAGAAGACATAGCACCTATCCTATTCATTACTTTCCTTAGTTTGATTTCATTTCGTAAGCCTGTTTTTGATAATTTTTCTAAGGCTTAAGGAACATTTGATGTAGGCTGTTCGGACCCGTCTATGAGACAACTTTGTTTTTAAACTATAAGTCTCATGGAGTTGTATTGATTTAGGAACTCACCCCTTATATAGGTTCATTCAACCCTTGAACCTATTGAGCGATATGGCCTGGGAGCTCATCTCCTTACATGGCCCTTGCCATGGAGTTTTTTGCTAGATACTCAACCTGATTTTAGGATAGAAAGACAAATTTGATAAAACATCATCATTCATTCAAGAGATATTGTTTTACAAAAAGTGATCATAGGACAACTCTTGAAATACAACTTGTGAAATACAAACCAATCTTTCTTGATCAGACATGGAACCTTTTAAGGGTCTTTCCATTCCAATGTCTGGGAAGCTTTTTACCCTCTGCGTCGGCTAGCTTATAGGATCCGCCCTTGTGTGCTTCAAGGATTGTATATGGCCCTTCCCATTTAGGGCCAAGCTTTCCTTGGTTTTTTTTTTACTAGCCTCATTGTTTCTAAGTACCAGGTCTCCTGGCTTGAAGCGTTCAAGCTTGACTCTTTTGTTGTAGTAAGCTTCCATCATTTGCTTGTACTTGGCTTCTTGAATTGCAGCTTGGTCTCGTGCTTCTTCGAGGAGTTGTAAGTTCAACATGGTCTCTTTGCTGTTTGTTTCGTATAACAACCCTAAAATAAACCGACACCCTCCTAATTTTTTTCGACACCCTAAAAATATTTAAAATATCCCAATATGTCCTAAAATACCCCCCATACGTAAAAACGGACCCCGAATACCTTAATTTTTATTAAATTTAATTAAAAACAAGAAAATAGGGGCCCTGGCGGGCCGCGACAGACTCCACTTGAGTCTACGCGGGCCGCGAGCGCCTGGGCAAGTGGCGCAGCCCTGAGCTGCCACGTGGCTTATCACCTGTTGAAGCTACCTAATGACCGGACAAAGTTAGAGCCGTAGACCCTTATGTCGCGGGCCGCGACAGCCCCTGCCCTCCTTCGTCGCGGGCTACGACGGACCTGTTGACCAGCACTATAAAAGAAGGCCTCGAGCCTTCAGTCCAACTCGTCCCAAATCTTTCTTTCTTTCTCAATTTTCTACGTCGTGTACGCTATACTCGGATATAATACCCCTTAAATAACGAAGTTCTGCTCAGTTGTAAGTATCATAACCCCTGGATACGTATTAGATACGCTGCCCGATTGATCTAGGGTTCCGTAACGGCTGTCGTGGTTCTGCCCGACGTAGTCGTTGGAATGCCGTCTCGGGGAGGGTATTACTAATGTTAAAATGGGTTATTATACTAACACGTGTGCATTTGTGTAATTTATAGATTGTCACCAGGAAACCCTTACAGAAAACCTAAACCAGCAATGTGAGTAATCTTGTTTTTGTAAATTGTTTTTACAAAACCTCACACGATTAATTATATATAAAGCAGTTATTGAGTATTTGTAAGGATACAATTATCGTCGGTATGTTGGGGTTTTGTATACAAAATTTGTTACTACCTTGCGAGGAGTAACATGACCACAAGTCGGGTTGACAGTACCGTGGGTGGTAATTAGTATGACTTGGAAACAAATGTAATTGCACGACCGCCCTCAATACTGTACAATGGTTTTTATTAAACTTGATTAAACTGTGATTCACTCACCAGTATTTCCCACTGACAAAATGTTTTTAAACGCGTTTCAGGTAACAGTATGTGAAAGCCAATAGAAGACAGCTGGACAACACTGAAGGCTTGGAAAAGTGGCAATGAAGTTACCTAAAATAAATAGATGTTTTTATTAAATAAAATGAGGTTTATCCCTATGAAAATGTGTGTACTTGAAACTTGGGATTTTCCTATGTATTTAATATATTGAAAATGTGGTATTTTACTCTGATAAAATATTTCCTAACTACGGTCCTGAGGTAAATTCCGCTGCCAAAATTGATAAAACACCAGATACCACCGAAACTGGCTGCGGCCGCCCGTTCCTGGGACAGTTAGGGGACGAGGGTTGCGACAGAGGGTGGTATCAGAGCTAAGCCACTGATTCAGCCACAGAAGTGTTCTGCTGACACCAAAATTCAAAG
This sequence comes from Helianthus tuberosus, assembly GCA_030545235.1. Lineage (NCBI taxonomy): Eukaryota > Viridiplantae > Streptophyta > Magnoliopsida > Asterales > Asteraceae > Helianthus > Helianthus tuberosus. The sequence goes on from CM060367.1 coordinate 10,499,370, forward strand.
TGTTAGGAAATAAATTACGAAACTACGTGCATAATTGTGTTTTGTTATTATGTGTTATTTGACTATTTGTTAGTTTACAGTATAAGCGACCAAGGACCATCCGACGCGTATCGTCGGTTGTCTGGTTCGCCTAGAAGCGAAGGCGCCTCTTCTCAGCCTGCCCTCTCAGGGTACTCTGCTGATAATGAAGAAGGAATATTCGTGTTTAAGGCTCAATCTGAAGAGCCATTCCCTCCTAAAAAGAGAGGATGGTTCAGTAGGGGAGCACATGAGCGTAGGAAACGAATGAAAAAGTTACAAGAACAGAGAACACTAGCAGCCGCCAAAAGAGAGACAAATCCCGATGCCCATGCCCAGGATATGATTAATAGGGGTATAGCCAACATCCATATTCTAGCAACCACTGCAGCCGACCCTAACCTGGAGCAACTGATAGCACCCCAACCACTACCCCCAATTCCCAACCAGCCAATGGAGATAGAAAACAACCCTGAAAATCAAGTAGAAATGCATGATTTCAACCCAGAGGAGGAAATACCTAGGGTACCAGCACCTAACCCCTTAGACCCAAATTATGACCCGTGGTGGGACGACAATACAAGAAGTCATGCCCATGCCGAATATAGGAGCTTACCCAGGTTTGGACCCTCTAGATCCCTATTACGATAACGATGCATTCATTAGGGAGATTTTAGAGAATCCTTACCCATGCCAGGCACCCACACCCACACCCACACCCACACCCACACCCACACCCCCATACCCTGAACCCGCACCCCAGATTCCAAACCCAGTCCTAGAACCTGCACCCCCAATGAGTGTAGAAAATGTACAAGAACTCAGGACATTTGGTGTGGAAATTTTAGAAAGTAGCGAGAGGATGAGACAGGTGGGAGAGCGACTCGTCTGGAAGTACGACGAGCGTAATATGGATTTCTGGATGAATCCATATCCGTGAATGTGATGGTAGAGATGGTGATAATAATAATAATAATAATATAATATAATATAATAATATATAGTATGCGTGTATGTTGAAAAAAAAAACTACGCATGCCTACTATTATTAGTGTAATTTTTATTTCAGTTGTATTGTAATTTTAATTTCCAGTATCGGTTTGTAGTAGATGCATAATATATATGTAAAAAAGAGTAAGTCGCAATGATCGACGCTTTTGACCAAAATGCATGTCATGTGATTTGCCGTATTAAATATTATTTGTGATATTAATATGTGGTAAATGTTTAAAATTCAGATGGACAACGAAGTGAACCAGGAAAATCTGAACAATGAAAACCTGAACGACAATAACCTGAATAATGAGAATCCAAACAACAATAACAATGGAAATCAAGTGGATAACAGTGCCATCCAACACATAGTGGCACAAGGAATAATAGATGCGATGCCATTTATTATTCAAACTGTTAAGGAGGCTGAGAATAAAAGTAAACATAGCAGTAAGCGACCAACTGAACCTGAACACATCGTGAACAATGGACCTGTACTTCAAGCGCCCATTCCCAAAAGAAGAAGAACCATGCCTTATGGTTGTTCTTACAAAGAATTCTGGTCTTGCAAACCAATAGAATTCTCGGGCAATGAAGGACCCATTGCAACTCTACGCTGGATAGAAAAGACTAAGGTTGTTCTAAAAATAAGCAAATGTGTGGAAGAGGATAAGATAATGTTTGCTTCCAATCTATTTAAGAACTCAGCCTTAGAATGGTGGAACACTATCCTCCAGTTTAGAGGAAGTGATAGGGTTTATAATATGGAATGAGAGGAATTTAAAAATATGGTAGAAAGGAAATTCTGCCCTCCCAATGAAAAGGAACAGATAACGAATAAATTCCTAAACCTTAGGATGACTGGAGTAGATAGTAAGGGTTATACTACTACATTCTTTGAATATGCTCGAATAGTACAAACCCTTGCATCACCTGAACCAGTATTAATCTCCCGTTACATCTGGGGATTAATTGGAGAGATTAGGCATGTAGTCAAGGCAGCTAGACCTCAAACCATAGAAGAAGCTGTAGAACTAGCAAACACCTTGACTGATTAATTAGTTCGTACACGAGAAGAAGACCAGAGAAGGAATCTAGCTCAGAGGCTTACCCAGGAATTCCGCTATGGAAATTCCAACTGTAGGAACGTAGGTTCTACCTCTGCACTGTACTGCAAAGCTTGTAAGAAGAAGCATTCGGGAAAATGCTCCACTCACTGCAATTTCTGCAAGATGCCAGGACACAAGGAAGAAGATTGTAGGAGAAAACCTAATAATGGGATGTGCTTCAACTGTGGAGAAAAAGGCCACATCAAGCCCAACTGTCCGAAACTAGTTCCAGCCATGGGCAACAAGAACACTAAAAATGCTAGAGCATTTGTTCTGACAGCAGATGAAGCCAAGATGATTCCAGACGTGATAGCCGGTACATTTTTAGTTAATGATGTATTTGCTAAAGTATTATTTGACTCTGGTGCGAACCAAAGTTTTATTAATACTTCGTTTTGCAAACTTCTTAATCAATCATTAACTAAACTCCCACAAGAATGTCTAGTAGAAACAACAAATGGGGAAACCGTTAGGATTTCTGAAATCTTGCAGGGAGCAAGAATAGAATTTTTAAATCAAAAATTTATGGCAAACCTTTACCCAATGAATCTGGCAGGATTTGATGTTGTATTAGGAATGGATTGGTTAATAACCAATAAAGCCAATACTTTATGTGATCAAAAGTCAATTCAAGTAAACTCACCAAAAGGTGAAAATATCACAATTAAAGGAGATAAGCCATCCAGATCCACAAAATTCATCTCTGTGATAAAAACAGCAAGTTATATAAGAAAAGGGTCTTTAGTATATTTGATTTCTATAGTCACTAACACTAAAGGAAAAGAACTGAAAGATATTCCAGTAGTATCTTAGTTTTCAGATGTATTCCCAGAAGAATTACCAGGACTACCGCCGGACAGGGAAGTCGAATTCAGAATCCATCTGCTACCAGGAACAGCACCAATTGCCAAAGCACCTTACCGTTTGGCACCCGCAGAAATGCAAGAACTGAAGAAACAATTAGACGAACTGTTGGAGACAGGATTTATACAACCAAGTTCATCGCCATGGGGAGCACTGATACTGTTCGTTAAAAAGAAAGATAGGTCAATGCGAATGTGCATTGACTACCGTGAATTAAACAAAGTCCCGATTAAGATTAGGTACCCATTACCGAGAATCGATGATCTGTTCGACCAGTTGCAAGAAGCTCGATTTTTCTCTAAAATCAATTTAAGATAAGGATATCATCAACTGAAGGTACAGGAAAAGGACATTCCAAAAACCTCATTCAGAACAAGGTATGGCCATTACGAATTTACTGTCATGCTATTTGGTTTAACCAATGCCCCAACTGCATTTATGGACATGATGAACCGAATATGTAAGCCATATTTGGATAAATTTGTAATTGTCTTTACAGATGATATTCTTATATATTCTAAAAGTAAAGAGGATCATACAAAGCATTTGCACGCACTTTTAAGTTTACTGAGAAGGGAAAAACTTTATGCTAAGTTTTCTAAGTGCGAGTTTTGGTTAAAACAGGTACAGTTTCTTGGACATTTAGTCGATCATGAAGGAATTCATGTGGACCCCACCAAGATCAAAGCAATTACTAAATGGAAAACCCCTGAGTCACCAACCGAGGTTAGAAGTTTCTTAGGATTGGCCGGTTATTATAGAAGATTTATTCGAGATTTTTCTAGAATAGCCTATAACACCTCGAAAATTTCACGTCCTGTAATGTGTTGACACGTGTCATATGTTTAAACGTGTGAAAGAATGTTATAAAAGGACTAAAGTTGACAAACATGGAAAGTATGTGAATATACGAGTTCTAAATGTCAACGGTGAGTAAATATATCGTACATTAACCCTACTTGATGTTTATAGCATCAAACGAATAAATCATGGATCATGCGAAGCTAAAAGTGAGAGATTTCAAACTACAGGGGTTAAAAGTGTCAACATGTTTAAGTTATACCTCTGAGTGACCTTTTGACAAACCCGAAGCTTTGTAACTGTTAATTATGCTCACTAGAGTGCACGATATAAATTTCATAAAGTTTCGTCACCGTATGAAAAAGTTATGATCAAATTCGTGTGCGAAGGGTTAAAGCGTCAACGTTGAAAGTTAGGACTTTTCGGGTAACAATAAAGTTAACCGGGGACTTAACAAAGTAGGTATATGTTTTAAAGCCCTTATAAATCAATTATGAGGGTTCATAATGCAAGAAAATGATGTCTAAACAAAGTTTGAAGAGCCAAGGACCATAACACAAAAATCAAAAGTTGAAGATAAACATGTTCAACCCGACAATTTCCTGTTTAGACCCGGTTCGGAACCGAAAGTCGCATAGTTTGACTTTTACTTTGACTTTCAGTTCTGACCCGTTATGGTATGTTTTAGAAATACCTAAGAGCTTCATTTGGACCAGGTTACATGCTAGTATAACCCTCTGTGATTATACACCATGGTTCATTAGTTAACCAATTAATACGCATGATTCCGTTAATTGCTCATATGTTGACCATTATGCCCTTTTCACCTTAAAATGTGATTTTTAAAAATGTAAAAGAGTAGAAACCTTAATTATTGATATATAAACTTGTATGCCAAGTTTGACATCAGTTTGAGGTGTAGATTGAGAGTTATGCTCATTAGCGTAATTAAGAAGCTTTATGTTAATAAAACGACGTAATTAGCGTATAGCCTAGTTAAGCCTACTTTTTGATATCAAACTTATTACCCACTGATGTAATATATTATTTTGGGATTTTTGAATATTTTTAATAAATTTTAGGCTGAGCATAACTCATAGTCGTAGGCTTAATCCGGTAATTGTCGGTTTTGCCCTTACGGGCCATAAAATGAGTTTTACATATCTAATTGACTCCAAACCTTTTGCTACTGATCCCATATGATAAATAAATTATTTTAAGCCTTCTGGAATAGTAAAAATATCAGCTTTATGTATCGAACCCGGAAATGGCCTCTAATCGCCTTATTAAGCGTTTTTAAAAGCATAGTATGTACTAAAACTATTTTAAACATACCAAGAGTGATACCTACTGATATTTGAGGCAAATTATAATATTTTAACAGTAAGCAAAGGTTGATAAACTCAGACTTCAGTTTTGAGCTTTTCGGCTTATGTGAAATTACCAAAATGCCCATACGGTGCATAGTTTGGTTATAATTGATAAATTTCACATATATACTTTACCCTACTGTTATAACTTGGTAAACTAAGTATTTTTGCTGATCATATCAGACCTGTAACTCAGGTTAATACTTAAACTCTTTTATCACCTTATAAATGACCAAACTACCCCTACGGGGCATAGTTTTTGTTTAAATTCATTTCGGGCATAATAAATGATATCTTACTGATGTCACAACATATTTGGAGCATATTAACTTAGGAAACCTGTGTTACGCTTATTACACGTTCGGTTCGGTTTATGTAACTGGTTTACATAAATTAGCCGAAACGGGTCAAACCTTATCGGTTTTATCTCAAAATCCAGAATGTGTATGAAATACCTATATTAAGCAAGTATCTGAACTTGTCGGGTCTAAAACACATTCTATCCGGTCTTCGCTTAATCGTGCGTACGAACCGTATCTTTGAAACTAACCGGTCTAAGCTTAAGCTTAACTAAAGACCCGTTAGGATTCTAATAGGTTATTATAAACCTTCGTTCCAGATTAGGAGAACCAGTAAAAGCTACTTGCGTTGCTTATTGTGATTTATACTTTGCTCAGGTAAATACTTTTAACTTATTTTCCCTATACGGGCTTGGGTTACGGTATATAGAATACCGCTTGATCGGGCATCAAATCTTCCATCGTTGGGTGGTTAATTGAATAATTTTATCGGCTCCTTTAAACAGTCTTGTTACTTAAAGCCTTTGGGGGGTTAATGACCATGTCCCGGATATCCTTGGCATCATTTTACGAAATGGCCACGACTTAAGCGCGGGGTGTAGGCGTACACCCGTCAGTGCACAAAAGAATAATGTGGTGTGTCTATTGATCTTTAACCCGGACATGATCCGGGCTACTGAACGCACAAGAAACATGTAATTCGTTCACAAGATTATATATTTAAATAATTCTCCCAAGTTAAATAAAATGTTTATGCCATGTGCATCCAAACCAATTTTCAATCATTTTCTAAAATGAGTCAGTTGATAGTATTTACCAGTGTAAACTGACGTATTTTCCCAAAAAGATTAAATGCAGGTACTAAGCGTAATTGGCTGGGATTTCTCCTTAGCATCACTAGAAGTCTCGCAAGCTTAAGATGCCTAAAGTCTGTTGAACTATTGTTTCCATTTTATTTTCGATCCGTCTGTGGATAAACAATCGACAGTTGTGATATTTGATATTGCAATCTATTATTCGGTTGAATTATATTTTACATTTGCTTCCGCTGTGCATATTTATATATTGTGTTGTTTGACTATTATGTTGCCAACCACGTCACGATACTCCCCACAGGGCCCACCGGTGACACGTGGAAATCGGGGTGTGACAGGTTGGTATCAGAGCCAACATTGAGTGAATTAAACACTAACCTTTTGTGTTTAATCTCAATAACACAATTGCACATATCCAAGCTTTCGAGTCTAGACAAATAACATAGGACAAATTCTACCTTGTTTGGTTTTTGTTTTGTCCTTTAATTTTTATATATTATTGTTGTTGTTATCTCATGCTATATTAACAGGATTAACAAAATGCCGCCAAGATTCTTTAGAAGAAGAGGACGTGGAAAGGGGCGCCCCCAATGACGACGAGGCAGGACCTTCGAATGTGCGGGCTCCTTCGACCACAGAGAGTGACGATCCCCGGCAGAACCGGAGGAACCTCTTCGAGCCGGCTAGACGGTCGGTTTCGCACAGCTCAACACCTCCTGTTCATAACCCTTACGGGCCACAGCCGGAGTATGAGCCCAATAACCCTCAACCCTCCTATATACCTTTGCAGCGATCCTTATCGCATAATTCTTTTGGTGGCCCTACACCTGTCATCAGGGGCCGGTTTAACCCGGCCAATTTCATACCAGAACCAGCGGGTTTTAACCCACTGGGGCCAGATGACCATTTCTCAGGTGATTACGCGGACGATATGGACGAGGACACAGACCCCGTCAAGCCAGCCAGTGGTACACCAAACCACCCGATAGAGATCTCTGACGGATCCTCTTCCCACGGATCACCCTACGGTGGTCCAGACAGCTTTCAAGCTATGTTTACCCGGCACGAATGGTATTATACACCTCCTCACCATTCGTCGCCTCATCAGCAGCAGCAGCAGCAGGATCCCTCTGTGGATTCACGGTTTGTGGCAGTCACGCCACCACCTCCACCGCCACCAGTTCAACCAGCACCTCCGCAACCGCCAAGGCGTAGGAGAACCAGAGCGCGTATGTCTGCGCGAGCGGGAGACTTTCATTTTAGTTCTCCACGCCAATCAAGTGGCAGCCATTACCCGCCACTTCAGGAGGACCCACAAATGGGTGGACCCTCACACCCAGTTGCACCGCAACCACCGCCTATGGGTTTTGATAACCCAATTCCGGCATACACGGGTTCCATGGCGTATAACCCGTTTGAGCAGCCGGTGCACACCAACTACAACTACGCTGAAGCCGACCCATACTTGGTAGCGGCTAACTATAACCCCCAAGGACCGTATGGAGACCCATGGGGAGTAGAGTACCCAACTCATGGGTACCAGATACCGGCCAGACCTATCATTCGGACGCAATCGCAGCCGCCATGATTTTCTCCCCCTGAACGGGAGGAAATTCTACAGAGACTGGATCAGGTTGAGCGGGAGTTTCACCGCGACCGCAGGGAGAGACAAAGCTTCTTCCAAGGATTAACAAGCTTGATCAAAGGGAAGAGCAAGAAGGACCACTAAATCCTTCCAATTGTTGTTGAGCCCCTGCGTGGGCCAGTCTTGATGTATAAACCCCTGCGTGGGTATGCTTGTTGTTTTGACCCCTGCGTGGGTCTATCTTTCTGTTAACCCCTACGAGGGTATGTTATTGTTTAAGTCCCTGCGTGGACTATTATGTTATTTGTGTAAGTCCCTGCGTGGACTATTATGATGTTTGTTGTTAAGCCCCTGCGTGGGCAAATCCTTGTTTAAACCCCTGCGTGGGTAAGTTTGTTTATCAAAAAGTCCCGTTTAGGGCGACGTGTAACCTTTTAATAAATTAATGGAATGTAAGTTTATAAATTTCATTTTTGCTATTATCTGTATAAATATATCATATGAAATAAATAAATCAAAATCATTCCTTTTTAATAAATAATCTGCCTGCTTTAAATATTAATTAAGGATCTAAAAGGTGAAACCTAGCCTTCGGGTCAATTAAAAGACCGGGCCAAGATGGTAAGGCATGTTAAAAAGATTCAAATCCCAGTTAACATCTGAAGACATGTTAACACTCCTAGCAGACGTGATTCATTAAAATCACACACGTCATTTTTATATAAGGATCTTTCCACAGATTCCTAACCCAACTTAATGATCTCTGAATCATGGGTTAGATCATCAATTAAGATAATCATGTTTTTTTATCATACGTGGTAATATGGAGCCTACGGGCCCTGCTCATTTCCATATGAGCCAAAAGATAGTGGTAGCAATGACTCCCTGTCAGATAAAGGTAAGGAACTAAGGTTCAAATCTTCATGTTTTGATTCTCTGAAATCATGACTTATAATATAAAATGTCCTTGTGACTAGGCCTTTTGTGCCACAAATAAAACTGTTATTGTTTTATAATTAAGGATAAATTATAATAGAAATCCTAAATAAATGTGATTAATAAATTAACCAAATATGGTCTCTGTTACCATGGTTAATGAATTACCCTAAGGGGCAATTCCATAATAAACTCCCAAATAAACTATTGTCCTTGTTTTCTGTAACAGTTCAATTAAAATGGCTAACTCAGATGAAATTAATAGCCATCCAGTGGAGAATATAGATAACGCCCGGATTAATCTAACGGGTGCTGAATTGAAAGCGTTGGTTGACGACGCAGTTACAAAGGCATTGGAGCGGCAGTACGAAGAGTATAGTGGGACTCGGAGTAGGACCCTATCTACACCACATACAAAGCCACCTTCCAAAAAGGATGAACCGAAGAAAGATGATGATCGACACTCCTCGAACCACCACAGTGCTCCATCTCAGCAGGTTGTACTAAACCAAGGACCCCGTGACAAGGGTTGCTCTTATAAATATTTTGTTTCCTGCAAACCCCGGGATTTCACTGGGGAGAAAGGAGCCATTGACTGTATGATGTGGCTGGATGAGATGGACACAGTTGTGGATATCAGCGGATGTGCTGAGAGGGACATAGTCAAGTTTGTGTCACAATCATTTAAGGGCGAAGCTTTAGCCTGGTGGAGATCTCTGATTCAAGCCACCGGGAAAATCCCATTGTACAACATGTCTTGGGATCAATTCGTTGCCCTCATCAGGGAAAATTACTGCCCTCAGCATGAGGTGGAGAAGATAGAGTCTGATTTTCTATCATTGGTGATGACAAACCTTGACTGTTAAGCTTACCTCACGAGCTTCAACACGATGTCCCGGTTGGTTCCGTATCTGGTAACCCTGGAACCGAAAAGAATATCTCGTTTTATCGGTGGTTTAGCCCCGGAAATCAAGGCAAGCGTGAAGGCTTCTCGGCCAGCTACTTTTAGATCTGTAGCTGACATATCCTTGTCCCTCACTTTGGATGCGGTCAGGCAAAGATCGCTGAGGAATAAGGAGGCTGAGAAGAGAAAACGTGAAGATGATAGTTCACGGAGGTCGAACAAGAAGCACCGTGGGAACGGTGACAACAAGAAAGGATCTGAGTCAAGGAAAGATGGACACCAGTCTGGTGAGAAGCCCAAATGCAAGATTTGCAAGAAACAGCACTTTGGAAAGTGCAGACTCGAGTCGAACTCGCAGACTCAGTCAAAAACCTATGCTTGTGGTATATGCAAATCCAAGGACCACAAAACCTTGGATTGCAAAAAGCTGAAGGATGCAACTTGCTACAGTTGCAATGAAAAGGGGCACATTAAAACCAACTGCCCTAAATACGCCAAGAAGCCTGAAGAAGCCAAGAAGACCAATGCTCGGGTCTTCAGAATGGACGCAAAGGAAGCGGTTCTAGACGACAACGTTATTACAGGTACCTTCCTTGTAAATGATGTCTATGCAAGAGTACTTTTTGATTCAGGCGCTGATAAGTCTTTCGTAGATAATAAGTTTTGTGAATTGTTGAAATTACCTGTCAAAACCTTAAGTGTGAATTATGAGGTGGAGTTAGCAGATGGCACACTAGAAACCGTCTCAACTGTGTTAGATGGATGTGTTATATCCATTAAGAACCATTCTTTTCCTCTGTCTCTACTTCCCTTTAAGTTGGCCGGTTTTGACATAGTTCTGGGTATGGACTGGTTATCTCATAACCAGGCCCAAATTGTCTGCAACAAGAAACAAGTGGTGATAAAGACTCCGTCTGGTGAATCACTTACCATTCGGGGAGATACCCAGTATGGACTACCTGAGCAGGTGACTATGCTCAAAGCTTCAAAGTGTTTAAAGAAGGGTTGTGTCATCTACATGGCACAAGTGATTATTGATGAGCCTAAACCGAAGATTGAAGACATCCCCGTCATTTCTGAATTCCCTGAAGTTTTTCCGGAAGAACTACCTGGGTTGCCACCAGATAGGCAAGTGGAATTCAGGATTGATATCATCCCTGGAGCAGCACCAGTTGCTAGAGCACCTTACAGGTTGGCACCAACGGAGATGAAGGAATTAAGAACGCAACTGGATGAATTGCTAGCTAAAGGTTTCATTAAACCTAGTTCGTCTCCTTGGGGAGCACCAGTCTTGTTTGTCAAGAAGAAGGATGGATCGATGCGTCTGTGCATCGATTATCGTGAACTTAATAAGGTCACGATAAAGAATAGGTATCCATTGCCCAGGATCGACGATTTGTTCGATCAATTGCAAGGGGCAAGTTATTTCTCGAAGATTGACTTAAGGTCAGGCTACCACCAACTGAAGGTTAGAGATGAAGACATGCACAAAACAGCATTTAGGACTCGTTATGGTCATTACGAGTTCCTAGTGATGCCTTTTGGGCTCACTAATGCACCTGCCGCGTTCATGGATCTCATGAATCGCGTTTACAAGCCATACTTAGACAAATTCGTCATCGTTTTCATCGACGACATTCTGATCTACTCGAAGAACCAAGCTAACCATGAGAAACACCTTCACTGTATTCTCAAACTTCTACATCATGAGAAACTCTACGCCAAATTTTCCAAGTGTGAGTTTTGGCTTCGAGAAGTCCCATTTCTTGGACATGTGGTTAGTGAGCGTGGTATCCAAGTGGATCCTGCTAAGGTTGAAGCAAGTATGAACTGGCAAGAGCCAAAGACGCCTACAGAGATTCGTAGCTTCCTGGGATTGGCAGGATATTACAGGCGTTTCATTGAAAAATTTTCAAGGATTGCTGCACCCCTAACTTCCTTAACTAAGAAGAAAGTAAAGTTCGTTTGGGGCCCTAAGCAGCAAGAGTCCTTTGATATCCTAAAGCAGAAGTTGAGCAACGCTCCTGTTTTGACATTGCCAGATGGAATAGAAGATTTTGTGGTTTATTGCGATGCATCGCACACTTGCATGGGGTGTGTGCTTATGCAGAAAGGCAAGGTTATTGCCTATGCATCACGACAGTTAAAGGTGCATGAAAAGAATTACACCACCCACGATTTAGAGTTGGGTGCCGTCGTATTCGCACTAAAACTGTGGAGGCATTATCTATATGGAATCAAGTGTGTGATATATTCTGATCACAAGAGCCTCCAGCACCTGTTTAATCAGAAGGATTTAAACATGAGGCAACGCCGTTGGATGGAAACTTTAAACGATTATGATTGTGAAATCAGATACCATCCCGGCAAGGCGAATGTAGTCATCGATGCCTTGAGTCGTAAGGAAAGGGTGAAACTCATCCGAATCAATGCCAAGCGCATGGAGATAAAGAACAGTTTGACTGAAAGGTTGTTAGCTGCACAGAAGGAAGCTGTGTTGGAAGCTAACTATCCTAACGAAAAGCTAGGGGTAACTGAGGAACAGTTAACTCTTAGCAAGGACGGAATTCTAAGATTAAATGGACGAATATGGGTTCCAATTTATGGAGGGCTTCGAGATGTCATCCTCCAGGAAGCCCATAGTTCCAAATACTCCGTTCATCCTGGAGCTGATAAGATGTACCAGGATCTAAGGGCAAATTATTGGTGGATAGGCTTGAAAAAGTCTGTAGCTGCCTATGTAGCTAAGTGCTTGACTTGTGCGCAAGTCAAAGCAGAACATCAAAAGCCGTCAGGCTTGCTGCAACAGCCTGAACTTCCTACTTGGAAGTGGGAAATGGTAACTATGGATTTTATTACCAAGTTACCTAAGACAAGGAAAGGAAATGATACAATATGGGTTATAGTTGATAGACTGACTAAGTCAGCACATTTCTTACCCATCAAGGAGACTTATAGCTCCGACATGTTAGCCCAGTTATACGTGGATAAGATTGTAGCCTTATATGGCATACCTGTGTCTATTATCTCTGACAGAGATACTAGGTACACGTCACATTTTTGGAAGAGTTTCCAGCAATCTTTGGGCACGCGTTTGAATTTTAGTACGGCTTACCATCCTCAGACAGACGGTCAGAGTGAGCGTACTATTCAAACTTTGGAAGACATGCTACGTGCATGTGTAATTGATTTAGGTGGTAGTTGGGATAACCGCCTACCTCTGATTGAATTCTCCTACAACAATAGCTACCACACCAGCATAAAGACTGCGCCTTTTGAGGCCTTATATGGTAGAAAGTGTAGAACGCCCGTTTGTTGGGCAGAAGTTGGAGATGTCCAATTATCAGGACCAGAGATAGTCTTTGAAACGACGGACCAGATTGTCCAGATTCGTGACCGTCTCAAAGCTGCCCGAGATAGGCAGAAGAGTTACGCAGATCCAAAGCGTAAAGCTTTTCACTTCGAAGTAGGTGACAAAGTGTTGCTTAAAGTATCGCCCTGGAAAGGGGTGATGCGGTTTGGTAAGAAAGCCAAGCTAAGTCCGAGATACATAGGACCTTTCGAGGTTATCGAACGTGTCGGGTTAGTTGCCTATAAGTTAAACTTACCAGAAGAGCTCAGTGGAATTCACAATGTGTTCCACATCTGCAATCTGAAAAAGTGCTTCGCTGATGAATCACTGGTTATACCACATACAGATGTGCATATAGATGAGAGCTTGAAGTTTGTGGAAAAACCATTGTCGATTGAGGATCGACAGGTCAAGAAGCTTCGAAGGAAGCATGTGCCTATTGTAAAGGTCAAATGGGATGCCCGCAGAGGACCCGAATATACGTGGGAGGTTGAATCCACGATGAAAGAAAAGTACCCTTATTTATTTCAGTAAATCTTGGGTCGAGATTTATTTTAAGGGGGTAAGGATGTAACACCTCGAAAATTTCACGTCCTGTAATGTGTTGACACGTGTCATATGTTTAAACGTGTGAAAGAATGTTATAAAAGGACTAAAGTTGACAAACATGGAAAGTATGTGAATATACGAGTTCTAAATGTCAACGGTGAATAAATATATTGTACATTAACCCTACTTGATGTTTATAGCATCAAACGAATAAATCATGGATCATGCGAAGCTAAAAGTGAGAGATTTCAAACTACAGGGGTTAAAAGTGTCAACATGTTTAAGTTATACCTCTGAGTGACCTTTTGACAAACCCGAAGCTTTGTAACTGTTAATTATGCTCACTAGAGTGCACGATATAAATTTCATAAAGTTTCGTCACCGTATGAAAAAGTTATGATCAAATTCGTGTGCGAAGGGTTAAAGCGTCAACGTTGAAAGTTAGGACTTTTCGGGTAACAATAAAGTTAACCGGGGACTTAACAAAGTAGGTATATGTTTTAAAGCCCTTATAAATCAATTATGAGGGTTCATAATGCAAGAAAATGATGTCTAAACAAAGTTTGAAGAGCCAAGGACCATAACACAAAAATCAAAAGTTGAAGATATTGTCAGGTGAGGCCTCGCGCCACGCGAAGCCCCAAGGGGGGGTCTTCGCGCCACGCGAGGGTCTTTCTGATCCGAGTTCTTTGGGTTTTTGCCTGCCAATTGCATTCTAATCGACTCTTGACCGAATTTTCTCATCTTGGACGACCCCTAGGCACCCCCTAAGCACTAGGGACACTTGTTAGTGAGTTATGGTCAGTGGTAGCCTTGTGTGTCAACATCTTATGGTGATTTGATCACTATATAAAGGACCCTTGTTGCAAACAAGTTCCTCACACCTTCTCTTGCATTCCTGGTCACTTTTGGAGCTCAAGACTTCTCACAAGTGATCACAAATCGTTCATAGGACTCTTGTAAGTGTGCTTAACCTTCTTTAATTGAGTTTAGCTTAGTTATTTAGCTAAAAGTCAAACCGTCGTAATTACGGTTTGACTTCGAGATTAATTAATAAAGGCTCAGTCAAATCTCGAATTAAAAGTAGTTATAAGTTGGTAATTATGTGGGTAATAAACCCTCAAAAGGGTTCCCCCTGATTCCCACTCTAACTAGGTCAAATGTCGGGTCAAACATGTTAAGAAAAAGTCAACAAGATACTTAAATTCTAATTTATGCATAATTAGCAATGTAGAACACATACAACCTGGTTGATCATTAATATAACTTGGTAATTAGTGTAAGAACATGTCTAAACATGTTCAACCCGACAATTTCCTGTTTAGACCCGGTTCGGAACCGAAAGTCGCATAGTTTGACTTTTACTTTGACTTTCAGTTCTGACCCGTTATGGTATGTTTTAGAAATACCTAAGAGCTTCATTTGGACCAGGTTACATGCTAGTATAACCCTCTGTGATTATACACCATGGTTCATTAGTTAACCAATTAATACGCATGATTCCGTTAATTGCTCATATGTTGACCATTATGCCCTTTTCACCTTAAAATGTGATTTTTAAAAATGTAAAAGAGTAGAAACCTTAATTACTGATATATAAACTTGTATGCCAAGTTTGACATCAGTTTGAGGTGTAGATTGAGAGTTATGCTCATTAGCGTAATTAAGAAGCTTTATGTTAATAAAACGGCGTAATTAGCGTATAGCCTAGTTAAGCCTACTTTTTGATATCAAACTTATTACCCACTGATGTAATATATTATTTTGGGATTTTTGACGATTTTTAATAAATTTTAGGCTGAGCATAACTCATAGTCATAGGCTTAATCCGGTAATTGTCGGTTTTGCCCTTACGGGCCATAAAATGAGTTTTACATATCTAATTGACTCCAAACCTTTTGCTACTGATCCCATATGATAAATAAATTATTTTAAGTCTTCTGGAATAGTAAAAATGTCAGCTTTTTGTATCGAACCCGGAAATGGCCTCTAATCGCCTTATTAAGCGTTTTTAACGCATAGTATGTACTAAAACTATTTTAAAGATACCAAGAGTGATACCTACTGATATTTGAGGCAAATTATAATATTTTAACAGTAAGCAAAGGTTGATAAACTCATACTTCAGTTTTGAGCTTTTCGGCTTATGTGAAATTACCAAAATGCCCCTACGGTGCATAGTTTGGTTATAATTGATAAATTTCACATATATACTTTACCCTACTGTTATAACTTGGTAAACTAAGGATTTTTGCTGATCATATCAGACATGTAACTCAGGTTAATACTTAAACTCTTTTATCACCTTATAAATGACCAAACTACCCCTACGGGGCATAGTTTGTGTTTAAATTCATTTCGGGCATAATAAATGATATCTTACTGATGTCACAACATATTTGGAGCATATTAACTTAGGAAACCTGTGTTACGCTTATTACACGTTCGGTTCGGTTTATGTAACTGGTTTACATAAATTAGCCGAAACGGGTCAAACCTTATTGGTTTTATCTCAAAATCCAGAATGTGTATGAAATACCTATATTAAGCAAGTCTCTGAACTTGTCGGGTCTAAAACACATTCTATCCGGTCTTCGCTTAATCATGCGTACGAACCGTATCTTTGAAACTAACCGGTCTAAGCTTAAGCTTAACTAAAGACCCGTTAGGATTCTAATAGGTTATTATAAACCTTCGTTCCAGATTAGGAGAACCAGTAAAAGCTACTTGCGTTGCTTATTGTGATTTATACTTTGCTCAGGTAAATACTTTTAACTTATTTTCCCTATACGGGCTTGGGTTACGGTATATAGAATACCGCTTGATCGGGCATCAAATCTTCCATCGTTGGGTGGTTAATTGAATAATTTTATCGGCTCCTTTAAACAGTCTTGTTACTTAAAGCCTTTGGGGGGTTAATGACCATGTCCCGGATATCCTTGGCATCATTTTACGAAATGGCCACGACTTAAGCGCGGGGTGTAGGCGTACTGTCACGACCCCCGACCCGGTTTGACCCGTTTCAGGAGCCGCGGGACAGAAATACTGCGGTATTGATTTAATTGAGTTTAACAGCGGAAACAGGATCGTTTAAAGCTAAAATTTTCCCTGATTATTTTATTTCACAATTCGGGATAAAACCCCGATAATTTACAATAGTATGATTTTTCTATGAAATCGTTATGTTACAAAACTTATTTCTTTATTTTATAATGAGCCACTATCTTAAGCTTGAAATGCTCCCTAGCACTTTTCCTGAATTACAACAGATCACCTGAAACATGTTTGAAAAAGGTTTTGTCAGCGGGAAATACTGAGTGAATCATTCTATTTACTAAAATGACACATTTGTTATAATTTACAGTATTAAGAGCGATTACAATGTTTCTGATATCAAACCAACTACCCACGGTATTTGTCACTTGACCGAATCTGTGACTATGGTCGTATCCCCCATTGGCTGCCCCAATGGTGACGATTATCAAGTAATGTATACAAAACCCCACATACCGGCTGTAACTTGGTGATTACAAAGACTTAATCCCCGTAATTATAACTTTGAAAATAACATGATTTTGTAAATAGATTTGATAAAAAGAGAGAATGACTCACATTGCTGATTTAATACGGACAGAGTCTAATCTATGAATTAGCCTTGTTAACCTAATATAAATAACAATGCACACAAAACTGGGTTAGTAATCAATCCAGCAATTACGATAACTCACGAGATCAAATTCTCACAATGAATGACAAAATGCAATACTTCATCCATCGAATTAACGATGATCCGTTGAATTAACAACGAATGACAAAGTATAATACTTAATCCATCGAATTAACGATGATCCGTCAAATTAATGACGAACGATAAAGTATAACCCTAATGTGGGCGGCACTTAAACATTCATTGGATATATTGATCGTCGGATAAATGAATCGTAGCAGCGATTGTGCTAATACCCTGTTTTGCAGCAGAATTTCGATACCCGGGGGTGTAATTTTGGAATATCAGTTCGTAATACAGTGTAATAGTGAGAATTATTTCGTCGTAAAGTGTTCAGATTTCGAATGCCAATGTCTGCTATTTATAGGTGAAATTTGGGAAGCCCTGCGCATCGTAGGCCAAACATACCATACGCATCGTATGGTCTTTTAAACTGGCTGCGCATCGTATGGTTTAAAAAATAGGCCTATAGACTAGCCACGACTGGGACTAGCTTTGCTGAGTTGCCACTTTAACATTTCAGTTATTTGACAACGAATTTTGAGGATAATTATCAACTAGGGTTTATCCCCCCTTGAGTTTTAGGGGCCCTAATCCTGATTCTGAAAATTATGAAAATTTTAGGGTTTGTTCAGAATCACTTGGGTGTCTCAATTAGGGTTTCCTTTTGGACTAATTAATATATTAAATAGTACTTTTTGATGAGAGTTGTTACATTCTCCCCACCTTAAGAAAAAATCTCGTCCTCGAGATTTATTGGAATAAATGTGGATACTTTTTCTTCATTTCTGATTCCAGTTCCCAAGTGTATTCAGCTCCCCTCTTTGATTCCCATTTTACTTTGACTAAAACTAGTCGTTTGTGTTTGAGAAACTTGATCTTTCGATCCTCAATTTGAAGAGGTTTCTCAACAAATTTCAACTTTTCGTTTACTTCTATATCTCGAAGAGGTACTACCAGTGATTCATCTGATAAGCATTTCTTGAGATTGGATACATGAAATACATTATGTACTCCAGCTAATTCTTCTGGTAGCTGTAAACGATAAGCTACTGGTCCTATACGTTGGATTACTGAAAATGGTCCTACGTATCTTGGACTTAGCTTTCCTTTCTTTCCGAATCTGACTACTCCTTTCCAAGGAGAAACTTTCAATAGTACCTTGTCTCCCACTTGGAATTCTAGCGGCTTGCTTCTATTGTCTGCATAACTCTTCTGGCGATCTCGAGCCGTTTTCAGCCTTTCCTTGATTTGAGTAATCTTATCAGTCGTTTCTTGCACTATTTCAGGACCTGATAATTGACTTTCTCCTATTTCTGCCCAACAAACGGGAGTTCTGCACTTTCTTCCATACAGTGCCTCGAATGGAGCAGTTTTAATGCTTGAATGATAACTATTGTTATAGGAGAATTCAATTAATGGTAAGTGATCATCCCAACTTCCACCAAAGTCTATTACACATGCTCGGAGCATGTCTTCTAAAGTTTGGATCGTCCTTTCACTTTGTCCATCTGTTTGTGGATGATATGCAGTGCTTAAATTTAATCGAGTTCCCATAGCTTGCTGGAAACTTTTCCAGAAATGGGAAGTAAAACGACTATCTCTATCCGAAACAATGGAGAGTGGAACTCCATGTAAGGATACAACTTCATCTACATACAATTTAGCCAGTCTTTCCATGCTAAAGGTTTCTTTCATAGGTAGAAAGTGAGCTGATTTGGTTAATCGATCCACAATTACCCAAATCGCATCATTACCTTTTCTGGTTTTGGGTAACTTAGTAACAAAATCCATTGTTATAAGTTCCCATTTCCACACAGGCATCTCTAACTGTTGTAGTAGACCTGAAGGTTTCTGATGTTCTGCCTTAACTTGTGAACAATTAAGACATTTAGAAACATATCTTGCTATGTCCTTTTTCATTCCTATCCACCAGAAGTTCTTCCTTAAATCTTGGTACATCTTATTGTTTCCTGGGTGTATAGTATACCTAAATTTATGAGCTTCTTCTAAAATTTTAGGTCTTAAGTCTCCCTGCTTAGGTACCCAAATTCTAATTTTGTGGAATCTCCAAATTCCATCTGCTCCTTGTTCTAATTCCTTGATTCGTCCTTTCATTCCTTCAGCATCATCCTTGATTGCTGTAGTTTGAACATTCTTCAATTGTTCCATTAAATCTATTTGTAGATTTAATCTGAGAGCACGAACTCGTCGTTGTTTCTCATAATACTTACGACTTAAGGCATCTGCAACTACATTCGCCTTTCCTTCGTGATACTGGATATCACAGTCGTAGTCACTTAGGATTTCCATCCATCTCCTTTGCCTCATGTTTAACTCTTTTTGCCCAAATATGTATTTTAAACTCTTATGATCTGTATAGATAGTAAACTTACTTCCGTACAGATAATGTCTCCAAATCTTAAGGGCAAAAATTACGGCTCCTAATTCTAAATCATGAGTCGTATAGTTTTCTTCGTGCTTTTTCAATTGCCTTGATGCGTACGCAATTACCTTCTTGCGTTGCATAAGCACACATCCATATCCTAATTTTGAAGCATCACAATATACTTCAAAATCTTCAGTTCCTTCTGGTAAGGCTAAGATTGGTGCATGGGTTAGTTTCTGCTTCAAAATCCTAAAAGCTTCTTCCTGTTTGGGTCCCCATTCAAACTTAGTGGCTTTACAGGTTAACTTAGTTAATGGTACAGTTATCTTGGAAAAATCCTTAATAAACCGTCTATAATACCCAGCTAAACCTATAAAACTTCTTATTTCCATTGCTGTTTGTGGAACCTTCCACTTGGTAATTGCCTCTATCTTAGCAGGATCTACGTGAATACCTTCATGGTTTACCATGTGTCCTAAAAATTGCACTTCTAGCCAAAATTCACATTTCGAAAATTTGGCGTACAACTTTTCTTTTCTTAACAAAGTTAAGAGTGCATGAAGATGTTCACAATGCTCGATCTGACTTTTGGAATAAATAAGTATATCGTCTATGAAAACAATTACAAATTTATCCAAGTACGGTTTACAGATCCTATTCATCATGTCCATGAATGCTGTAGGTGCATTCGTTAACCCGAAGGGCATGACTGTAAACTCGTAATGACCATACCTAGTTCTGAAAGCAGTTTTAGGTATGTCTTCTTCTTGTACCTTCAATTGATGATATCCGGAGCGTAAATCTATCTTAGAAAAATATCTAGCCCCCTGAAGTTGATCAAAAAGATCATCAATCCTAGGTAATGGATATCGATTCTTAATTGTAACCTTATTCAATTCTCTATAATCGATACACATTCTCATTGAACCATCCTTTTTCTTCACAAACAACACTGGCGCTCCCCAAGGGGATGAGCTAGGTTGTATGAATCCTTTACTTAGTAATTCATCTAATTGCTTTTTCAGTTCTAACATTTCTGTGGGTGCTAACCGATAAGGTGCCTTGGCTATCGGTGTAGTTCCTGGAATTAAATGAATCCTAAATTCTACTTCCCTATCTGGAGGTAATCCTGGTAAATCTTCTGGAAATACATCAGGATATTCTGAGACTACTGGTATTTCCTTAAGATCTTTTCCCTTAGTGCTAATGATTACTGAAATCATATACACTATTCCTTGTTTTCGTTCATAATTAGCAACTTTCATTACTGATATGAACTTCATGGGCTTACGTGGTTTATCTCCTGTAATCCTAATTATTTCTCCGGTAGGTGATTGAATTTCTATGGAATTCTGATCACAAAGGATTCTAGCATGGTTGGCTACTAACCAATCCATTCCTAATACAACATCAAATTCAGCTAAATTCATCGGCAATAGTCTTGCAGAGAATTTATGTCCTAAAAGTTCTATGTTTCCTTCTTGCAACACTTTATCTATTTTAACTGAATTTCCGTCTGCGGTTTCAACTGTAAAAATCTGCCTAATATTGGTTAAATGTAAACTAAGAGCTTGACAGAATGAAGTATTTATAAAACTTTGGTTTGCACCAGAGTCAAATAATACTTTTGCATACACATTGTGAACTAAGAACGTACCCGCTATCACATCTGGAATGAGTTCTGCTTCTTGAGTGGTCAGCTGAAATGCCCTGGCATTCTTCTTAGTAGTTCCTTCGGTTGTCTTGGGTTTGTTATCTACTGGTTTGACCAATTTAGGACATTCTGTTTTATAATGCCCCGCTTCTCCACAATTAAAACAGATTACTGTTTTCTTTTTGCAGTTCTCTTCACGATGTCCTACAGTTTTGCAAAAATTGCAAGTGATATCGCATCTTCCATAATGCTTCTTTTTTGCATTTCCTGCAGAATGACGGAGCTGGAGATTGCCCTGTTCCTTTTCTCTTGAAGCTGTTATTATTACCCACACGAAATCCTTGGGTAATTTTCTGAGCTAGTGCCTTCTTCCTATCTTCATCTCTTGTACGTACCAATTCATCGGTTAGAGTGTTAGCTAATTCTACCGCATCATCAATAGTGCGAGGTCTCGCAGCTTTAATAATATTGCGGATTTCGCTAATTAGCCCCCAAATATAGCGAGAAATAAGTACCGGTTCTGGCGAAGCCAGTGTTGGTACCACTCTAGCATATTCAAAGAATGTCGAGGTATAACCGCGACAATCCACATTCATCATCCGATGATTTAGAAACTTATTCGCCATCTGTTCCTTTTCATACTCAGGACAGAATTTTCTTTCCACCAAACCCTTAAATTCTTCCCAAGTCATAGCATAAGCTATTACTCTTCCTTTTGATTGTAACACAGTGTTCCACCACTCGAGTGCTCCTTCTTTGAACAGATTGGATGAATACATGACCTGGTCATCTTTACCACATTTACTTATTGCAATGACTGCTTCGGTTTTCTCTAACCAACGCAGTGATGCAGTTGCTCCTTCATTGCCTGCAAATTCAGTGGGTTTACAAGCAAGGAATTCTTTGAAAGTGCAACCAGGCGTTGCAGTTTTCATTTTCTTGGGTAATGGAGCTTGATGTGGTTCTTTATTATGATTAACATGATTATTGCCTCCATTTACACTATTACTGAAGTTATCTTCAGTAATTTGTTTACTAGGAACAATTTGTTGCGGTTTGATCGGATTCTTTATAGCAGCAACGAATGCTGGAATAGCATTGGCTATCCCTTGAGCAACAATGTTTTCAATATCTTGCCGAGTCATATATTGATCTCTTGAATGTTGTTCAGACTGATTAACTTCATTTATAGGTTCATTACCACTGTTTGCCATCTGATAATGTATATATATAAATTTTATTAGTATCTGCTAAATAATAATTATATACAAACAATCAGAAAATTTTATAATACAGATATAATCAAAACAATCGATTTCTCGATTTCATTTTATATATATCATAGTATGCATCATTACTCACAAATATCATACAGAGTTTTATTTGTTATTTACAGACTAACTTTATTATTACTATTATACAAACACTGTTTTACCATCCTACTATCTCTCGTCACTTGCCGTTCTAAAAACGCATTTCCCTCTCATCGTACTTCCAAGCAATTTGTCCCCCTATTTCCCTGATTCTAGTTCCAGCATCAAACAACTCTTCGCCAAAGTGGCGAAGTTCAGCCATGTTTTCATTACTCATGGGTGGATTAGGTAATGGTTCTGGATCGAATTGTGGAAGAAAAGAGTAAGGATCGTTGACAATATTTTGAAATTGCCAATCGTTCGTCCACCATTCGTCCATTCCTATGGGTTGGGAGTGGACTATTGGGTCTGGAATTGCTGGTTCCCAATTCATAGGGAGTTGGTTTTCAAGAGGATAATTAAAAATATTATTATTATTATTATTATTGACAGGCTGAATGGTTTCACAGCTTGCCAATAGGAAATCTATCTCATCTTGAAAAGTCCTTTCCTGGTTTGTATTGGAGCTTTCTCCGATTTCTCTCTGAGCTGGTTTAGACCCTTGCCCAACTTCCATTACTACTTCTTTAGTAACCTCCTCCATTTGTATTCCTATTTCCTTAACCTCCTCTTTGTCTTCAGTTTCCATTTCCTGTTGTTTAGAACTTTCTCCGGTTATAATTTCTTTTCCCTTTTTCAAAGGATTATTTATTTTGGGCAGTTTTGTAGCTGGCTTTTTCTTACGTATTTTCCTCCATCCTACATAACTTCTTTTCTTTCGTTTTGGCTTGTTCAAAGGTGGAACCTTGAATTCTACCGGTTGTTCTACATCGGGAAAGTAGCTAGTATATTCTTTGGAAGCTTCGATAGTTACGGGGTAAAGATTAAGGTTCTGAAAAGCTTCAGATATTCCACTCATGCTGATGTAGCATATATGCAAAATGCATAAAATACTAAGTTAAAATTTACAAATAACCTTGTAATTTATTACATACTGTGTACTAGTTGATTACAAAGATAACTGAAAAACACACTTAGGGTTTCAAATTTTATTTATCACACAGGGTTTCTAGATTGTGAGGGTAGGGTGCTAAACTTTAAAGATTTATATTTTCTGCTACTGTGGCTAGCATATATAAATTTGCCCATTTCTCATCTAGTTTATCTTCCCAAGGTGATTTATCAATTAATTCCTGAGTTTCTCGTTTAATCCTCTTTTCTCGGATTTTCTCTTTACTTTTCTTAATAATCATCTCCCTCCTTTGAGGAGAAAGTGATTCCTCGTATTGTGCCTTTCGCACGAATATTCCTTCTTCAGGAATTTCAGCCTGATTCGAGGATTTGGTTCGGGATGAACTTCCCTTTTCACTGGATGATCTATCTAATTTAAGATAGATACTTGACAGCTTTTTCTTACCCATACTGTAATTAACAAATAGCCAGTTAATAAAACACATAATCACATAATAGTAATCAGGAAAAAAAAAATTAAGTATTTCTAAATACTTAATTAGCTTAACTCAGTGGCTCTGATACCACCTTTTTCTGTCACGACCCCCGACCCGGTTTGACCCGTTTCAGGAGCCGCGGGACAGAAATACTGCGGTATTGATTTAATTGAGTTTAACAGCGGAAACAGGATCGTTTAAAGCTAAAATTTTCCCTGATTATTTTATTTCACAATTCGGGATAAAACCCCGATAATTTACAATAGTATGATTTTTCTATGAAATCGTTATGTTACAAAACTTATTTCTTTATTTTATAATGAGCCACTATCTTAAGCTTGAAATGCTCCCTAGCACTTTTCCTGAATTACAACAGATCACCTGAAACATGTTTGAAAAAGGTTTTGTCAGCGGGAAATACTGAGTGAATCATTCTATTTACTAAAATGACACATTTGTTATAATTTACAGTATTAAGAGCGATTACAATGTTTCTGATATCAAACCAACTACCCACGGTATTTGTCACTTGACCGAATCTGTGACTATGGTCGTATCCCCCATTGGCTGCCCCAATGGTGACGATTATCAAGTAATGTATACAAAACCCCACATACCGGCTGTAACTTGGTGATTACAAAGACTTAATCCCCGTAATTATAACTTTGAAAATAACATGATTTTGTAAATAGATTTGATAAAAAGAGAGAATGACTCACATTGCTGATTTAATACGGACAGAGTCTAATCTATGAATTAGCCTTGTTAACCTAATATAAATAACAATGCACACAAAACTGGGTTAGTAATCAATCCAGCAATTACGATAACTCACGAGATCAAATTCTCACAATGAATGACAAAATGCAATACTTCATCCATCGAATTAACGATGATCCGTTGAATTAACAACGAATGACAAAGTATAATACTTAATCCATCGAATTAACGATGATCCGTCAAATTAATGACGAACGATAAAGTATAACCCTAATGTGGGCGGCACTTAAACATTCATTGGATATATTGATCGTCGGATAAATGAATCGTAGCAGCGATTGTGCTAATACCCTGTTTTGCAGCAGAATTTCGATACCCGGGGGTGTAATTTTGGAATATCAGTTCGTAATACAGTGTAATAGTGAGAATTATTTCGTCGTAAAGTGTTCAGATTTCGAATGCCAATGTCTGCTATTTATAGGTGAAATTTGGGAAGCCCTGCGCATCGTAGGCCAAACATACCATACGCATCGTATGGTCTTTTAAACTGGCTGCGCATCGTATGGTTTAAAAAATAGGCCTATAGACTAGCCACGACTGGGACTAGCTTTGCTGAGTTGCCACTTTAACATTTCAGTTATTTGACAACGAATTTTGAGGATAATTATCAACTAGGGTTTATCCCCCCTTGAGTTTTAGGGGACCTAATCCTGATTCTGAAAATTATGAAAATTTTAGGGTTTGTTCAGAATCACTTGGGTGTCTCAATTAGGGTTTCCTTTTGGACTAATTAATATATTAAATAGTACTTTTTGATGAGAGTTGTTACACGTACACCCGTCAGTGCACAAAAGAATAATGTGGTGTGTCTATTGATCTTTAACCCGGACATGATCCGGGCTACTGAACGCACAAGAAACATGTAATTCGTTCACAAGATTATATATTTAAATAATTCTCCCAAGTTAAATAAAATGTTTATGCCATGTGCATCCAAACCAATTTTCAATCATTTTCTAAAATGAGTCAGTTGATAGTATTTACCAGTGTAAACTGACGTATTTTCCCAAAAAGATTAAATGCAGGTACTAAGCGTAATTGGCTGGGATTTCTCCTTAGCATCACTAGAAGTCTTGCAAGCTTAAGATGCCTAAAGTCTGTTGAACTATTGTTTCCATTTTATTTTCGATCCGTCTGTGGATAAACAATCGACAGTTGTGATATTTGATATTACAATCTATTATTTGGTTGAATTATATTTTACATTTGCTTCCGCTGTGCATATTTATATATTGTGTTGTTTGACTATTATGTTGCCAACCACGTCACGATACTCCCCACCGGGCCCACCGGTGACACGTGGAAATCGGGGTGTGACATAGCCATTCCCTTAACTAAGTTAACCTGTAAATCCATTAAGTTTGAATGGGGACCAAAACAAGAAGAAGATTTTAGAATTCTTAAGCAAAGATTAACCCATTCACCCATACTAGCCATACCAGAAGGAACTGAAGACTTTGTAGTCTATTGTGACGCTTCTTAGTTAGGTTATGGATGTGTGTTAATGCAACGCCAAAAGGTTATAGCTTACGCATCTAGACAACTTAAGAATCATGAAGAGAATTATTCAGCCCATGATTTGGAATTATGAGCTATAATTTTTGCCCTTAAGATTTGGAGACATTACCTTTATGGTAGTAAGTTTACCATTTTCACTGATCATAAGAGCTTAAAGTATGTTTTCAAACAAAAAGAGTTGAATATGAGACAAAGACGCTGGATGGAAATTCTTAGTGATTATGATTGTAATATCCAGTATCATACAAGAAAGGCAAATGTAGTGGCTGATACTTTAAGTCGAAAGTATCATGAAAAACCAAAAAGGGCACATTCTCTTAAATTAAATTTACAAGTAGATTTAAATGAACAAATTAGAAAAGCACAAGAATCAGTAATCAAGGATGATACTGAAAAATTAAAAGGAATGATTAAGGAATTAGAACAAGGAACAGATGGAATTTGGAGATTCCATAAGAAACGAATGTGGATACCTAAATTAGGAAACCTGCGTCATCGTATATTAGAAGAAGCTCGTAAGTCTAAGTATACGATGCATCCTGGAAATGATAAAATGTATCAGGATTTAAGAAAGAATTTTTGGTGGATAGGAATGAAGAAGGATATAGCAGCTTATGTTTCTAAGTGTTTAACCTGTTCACAAGTCAAAGTTGAACACCAGAAACCCTCAGGTTTGTTGCAGCAGTTAGAAATGCCAGTGTGGAAATGGAAATTGATAACACTGGATTTTGTTACCAAATTACCCAAAACAAGAAAAGGTAATGATACAATCTGGGTGATTGTAGACAGGCTAACTAAGTCAGCTCATTTTCTACCAATGAAGGAAACTTTCAGTATGGAACAATTAGCTAAGTTATATGTAAATGAAATAGTTTCATTACATGGAATTCCTTTATCAATTGTTTCTGATAGGGATAGCCGATTTACCTCTCATTTTTGGGCAAGTTTCCAAAAATTAATGGGAACCAAGTTAAATCTAAGCACAGCTTATCATCCTCAAATGGACGGACAAAGCGAAAGAACGATTCAGACAACGGAAGATATGCTTAGAGCTTGTGTAATTGATTTCAGAGGTAATTGGAACTATCACTTACCCTTAATAGAATTTTCTTATAATAACAGTTATCACACCAGTATCAATGCTGCACCCTTCGAAGCACTTTATGGACGAAAGTGCCGAACCCCAGTCTGTTGGGCAGAAATTGGGGAAAAGCAACTATCTGGACCTGAAATAGTGCAAGAAACAACAGACAAGATCATTCAAGTCAAGGAACGACTGAAAGCAGCACGTGATAGACAAAAGAGTTATGCAGATAACAGACGCAAGCCGTTGGAATTTCATGAAGGAGACAAAGTGTTATTAAAAGTTTCTCCTTGGAAAGGAATTGTACGATTCATCAAAAGAGGAAAGCTAAGTCCCAGGTATGTTGGACCTTTTGAGATTATTAGAAGAATAGGACCTGTAGCCTATCAGCTACAACTGCCAGAGGAAATGGCAGGGATACATGATGTGTTTCATATATCTAATCTCAAGAAATGCTTAGCTGATGAATCACTGGTAGTACCTCTTAAGGATATAGAGGTAAATGGATAACTTAAATTTGTAGAAAGGCCTCTATGGATTGAAGACAGGAAAGTCAAGAATCTCAAGCACAAGAGATTAGTTCTGGTCAAAGTGAAATGGGACTCCAAAAGAGGACCAGAATACACATGGGAGCTTGAATCAGAAATGCAAATGAAATATCCACACTTGTTCTAGTAGATCTCGAGGACGAGCTCTAAAACAAGGTGGGGAGGATATAACAACCCTAAAATAAACCGACATCCTCCTAAATTTTTTTCGACACCCTAAAAATATTTAAAATATCCCAATATGTCGTAAAATACCCCCATACATAAAAACGGACCCCGAATACCTTGATTTTTATTAAATTTAATTAAAAATAAGAAAATAGGGGCCCTGGCGGGTCGCGATAGACTCCACTTGAGTCTACGCGGGCCGCGAGCGCCTGGGCAAGTGGCGCAGCCCTGAGCTGCCACGTGGCCTATCACCTGTCGAAGCTACCCAATGACCGGAAAAAGTTAGAGCCGTAGACCCCTATGTCGCGGGCCACGACAGCCCCTGCCCTCCTTCTTCGCGGGCAGCGACGGACCTGTCGACCAGCACTATAAAAGAAGGCCTCGAGCTTTCAGTCCAACTCGTCCCAAATCTTTCTTTCTTTCTCAATTTTCTACGTAGTGTACGCTATACTCGGATATAATACCCCCCCTAAATAACGAAGTTCTGCTCCGTTGTAAGTATCATAACCCCTGGATACGTATTAGATACGCTGCCCGATTGATCTAGGGTTCCGTAACGGCTATCGTGGTTCTGCCCGACGTAGTCGTTGGAATTCCGTCTCGGGGAGGGTATTACTAATGTTAAAATGGGTTATTATACTAACACGTGTGCATTTGTGTAATTTATAGATTCTCACCAGGAAACCCTTACAGAAAACCTAAACCAGCAATGTGAGTAATCTCGTTTTTGTAAATTGTTTTTACAAAACCTCACACGATTAATTATATATTAAGCAGTTATTGAGTATTTGTAAGGATACAATTATCGTCGGTATGTTGGGGTTTTGTATACAAAATTTGTTACTACCTTGCGAGGAGTAACATGACCACAAGTCGGGTTGACAGTACCGTGGGTGGTAATTAGTATGACTTCAAAACAAATGTAATTGCGCGACCGCCCTCAATACTGTACAATGGTTTTTATTAAACTTGATTAAACTGGGATTCACTCACCAGTATTTCCCACTGACAAAATGTTTTTAAACGCGTTTCAGGTAACAATATGTGAAAGCCAATAGAAGCCAGCTGGACAGCACTGAAGGCTTGGAAAAGTGGCAATAAAGTTACCTAAAATAAATAGATGTTTTTATTAAATAAAATGGGGTTTATCCATATGAAAATGTGTGTACTTGAAACTTGGGATTTTCCCATGTATTTAATATATTGAAAAATGTGGTATTTTACTATGATAAAATATTTCCTAACTACGGTCCTGATGTAAATTCCGCTGCCAAAATTGATAAAACACCAGATACCACCGAAACGAGTCGTGGCCGCCTGTTCCCGGGACAGTTAGGGGACGGGGGTTGCGACATTTCAGGATCCATGTTGACTGTTCTTTGAGTTACAACTCCTACTTCGGCTGGAATCACGGCTTCGAATCCAAACACCAAGTTGTAAGGCGTTCTTTTGTGGCTTGTTTTTTTCAGTTGTTCTTATAGCCTATAGAACGCTTGGCAACTCTTCGAGCCAATTGCTTTCATGCCTTCCCAATCGTGTTTTGATTCCTTCAACTATGCTTCGATTCATCCTTTCAACCTGGCCGTTTGATTGTGGGTATGCAACTGAGCTGAAAACCTGAGTTATTCTGAACCCTTTGCACCAAACGCTAAAAGGCTTCTCAGCGAATTGCTTTCCATTCTCGGTGATAAGCATCCCCGGCAATCCATAGCGACAAATGATGCTTTTCCAAACGAAGTCAATGACTTGTTTGCCCGTAATTTTTGCAAGTGATTTAACCTCAGGCCACTTGGTGAAGTAGTCTATTGCAAGTAATAAGAACTTCACTCCACCCTTGGCTGGTGGGAATGGGCCGACAATGTCCATTCCCCATTTATGAAATGGCCATGCTGAGGATATCGGGACAAGGTCATGCTTGTGGCTCTTTGGTACCGGTGCATGGATTTGACAAGAATCACATTTTCTCAGTTGTTCAGCGGTGTCTCGGTGCATGGAGGGCCAAAAATACCCAAGGTTCATTAGTTTGGCAACCACCGTTCTTGCTCCAAAATAGGCTCCGCAAATCCCTTCATGAACCTCTTTGACCAAGTATTGGCTTTGTTAGGGACCAACACATCGTAGCAAGGGTGCAAGGTAACCCTTTTTGTAGAGGATTTCACCTTGCAACACGTACTATCTAGACTTGATTTTAACCCTTTCAGCCTCTGTTTGATCAGCAAGTAACTCACCATTTTTAAGGAATTTTTTAATTGGAGTCATCCAATTGGGGCTTCTTCGGTGATTACGTCTTGAACTTCCAATTCTTCAATTGATGGAGTTTTCAACACTTCTACCAATACCTTTTTGGTGAGGTGGGCAAAGGTGAGCGAAGCGAGTTTGCTCAAGGCATCAGCTTTCTTATTTTGAGACCTGGGGATGTGCTTGATTGTACATGTTTGGAATGTGTTCATCAGCTCTTTAGATTTTTCTTTGTACCTCTTCATATTCGGCTCCTTTGCAACATAACTGTCGTTCACTTGGCTTGACACCAGCAACGAGTCTGTGAAGACTTGAAGCTTTTGAACCTTCATTTCTTTAGCCAACCTCAAGCCGGCTATCAACGCTTCATATTCAGCTTCGTTGTTGGTGGTCTGAAATTCAAATCGAAGAGCATACGTGAATTCTAACCCTTCAGGGTTGATCAGGATGAGCCCAGCCCCTGACCCTTCAGTGGCAGCTGTGTTAACTTCAGTGATTGTTTGTTTCGGGACTTCTACAATGAAATCGGCCAAGACTTGCGCTTTGATGGCTTTTCTTGGGACATAGGTGATGCTGTGTTCACCTAGTTCCACAGCCCATTTGGCTAATCGCCCTGAATTTTTCGATTTTTTCAAGCACACTCTTTATGGGTTGGTCGGTGACCACTTGTATAGGGTGTGTTTAGAAATACCTTCGAAGCGTTTTAGCCGTTTGGACTAGGGCTAGAGCAAGTTTTTCCAAAGGAGGATACTTGATTTCTGCCAGTTTTAGAGTTTTGCTGAAGAAATAAACGGGTACCTGAACTTTGTCTCGTTCAATGGTGAGGACTGCACTTATTGCTTCTTCAGCAACTGAAAGGTATATAGAGATCAATTCTCCCTTTTCTGGGGCTGCAATGTCTGGCAGTGAAGCTAGGTGTCGCTTCATCTGGTTGAAGGCTTCCTCAGCCTCATCAGTCCACTTGAAGTCCTTCTTGTCAGAGCACCCCTCGAGCGTTTTGAAGAAAGGCAAAGATCTTTCAGCCAATTTTGAGGTAAAACATTTCAGGGCTGCAAGCTTCCCGTTTAAGCTTTCTACCTCCTTTTAGCTTCGTGGTGGCTTGGTTTCAAGAACAGCTTTCACCTTGTTTTGATTGGCCTTTATACTTTGTTTTCCCACAATGTGCCCCAGAAACTTTCCTTCTTAAAACCCAAATGAACATATCTCGGGGTTGAGTTTCATGTTGACCTTCCTTAGGTTTTTAAAAGTTTCTTGGATGTCATCAAGCATTTGGTATTCCGTTTTACTTTTGATTACCAAATCATTGACATATGCTTCCATGTTTCTGCCAATTTGACTAGCAAAAGCCTTGTCAACTAGGCGTTGGTAGGTTTCACCCACGTTTTTTAGGCCAAAAGGCATCTTTTGGTAGCAAAAGATTCCTTTGTCCGTGTGAAAGACAGTTTTCTCTTCATCTTCTTCTTTCATGAGAATTTGATGGTAACCCTTGTAAGCATCGAGAAAACACTTGAAAGGGTAACCAGTGAGGGAGTCAACCTTGAGATCAATTTCTGGCAACGGGTAACAATCTTTAGGACAAGCCTTGTTCAAGTCCTTGAAGTCTATGCACATTCTCCAAGAGTTATCGGGCTTTCGGACCATGACTGGGTTTGCAACCCAGGATTGATACTTGACTTCTCGGAGAATTCCTGCTGAGACAAGCTTTTCAACCTCTTGGAAGGCTGCCAAGCTTCTTTCGGGTGCTAGGCTTCGTTTCTTCTGGACAACAGGCTTGACCTCGGGTGGTATTCTCAGCTCATGTTCAGCAATACTTCGAGGGATACCCGTCATGTCTTCTGGGCACCAAGCGAAGACATCACTATAGTGTACTAGAAGCTTTTTAAGGTACGAGAGGGTTCTTGAAAAAGGCTTGGATTAACCCTTATCCTTTGTTCAGGATGTTTGGGGTTTATGATTAGCCCTTGCTTGTTGTCTTCATTTTTTGAACCTTCCCCTTCAACCATGTAGGCCTCTTGAGTAGGTTGAAGGGTTGCAATCCCTCTCTCGGTAGGAAAATTGACTATGCCATGACCAACAGAAACAACCATGTAGAATGCACACTGCCCCGGCCTTCCTATAATGACATCATAATTTGAAGGTATATTGATAACCACAAAAGTGAGAGGTTGGACTTTCTCCATCTTGCCTTCGCTAAAGCGGACACCAAGGGTTAGTTGCCCTAAAGGCTTGAGGGGTATGTCGGCAATACCTTTTATGGAGGTTACGGAGGGTTGAAGCTTCGAACGTTCCTCATTGCTCAAATGGTTGAAGAACTTCTCAAACATAATTTCAGTGGCCGCACCAGTGTCTATGTATGCTCTGCTTGTCTTTAGTGTACCCACAGTTGCTTCAACCACAAGGGGGTTTGAGAGTGGGTCCTTTTCTGTTGGAGGGAAGCAGACACACTGAAGCTCCCAAGCTTCCAACCGTTGCCGTTTGTGGGGAACCTTTCCATCAAAATCCACCATGTTAACTTCCTTGCCCTTTCCTTCGGCCATCTTGTCCCTTACCCCCTTTACTAAATGATCAAGCTCCCCGGACTTGACGGCCTCTTCAATCCTCTTTTTCAGTTGAAAGCAATGGCCCTTCTCTTCATGAAATTCACAGAACTGGGTGGAATTTTCATTCATTTTACTTTTAGGGAGAGGCCTGGGAGGTCGGAAGCTTTGTTTCACTTCCTCTGTACCAAGAATCTCTTGAGGTGTCTTGGTGAGGGGTGTGAAGTTCATGCCTTTCTCCCTGCTGGAGGGGTTCCGGCCTTCAGGTCTTCGTTGCTCCGAACCCCTTTGGCGTCTGTCATAGGAATGGAAGTTTCCCTTTTTTTCTAGCTGGACTGTTGCCTCGCCAGCTTGATCCCCTTTTTCTTTGCTCTTTTATGTCTACAGCCTCCTCTCCTCTGATGTGGGCTTCAGCCCTTTCGAGAGCCTCTTCCAAGGTCTTAGGTAGGGATTTGTTGAAATCTCTTGTAAGGTGTTTGGATGTAATGGCGTTCATAAAACCGACCACTCTCATCTTTTTGTCTGCCCCTACATACGTGAGACCCTCTTTCTTGTACCTTTCTATGAACTCTCGAAGGCTTTCATCACCCCTTTGTTTTATCTGAAAGATTACTGTAGCATCTTTGACGAACCGCCTTTGTTATGAGAAATTGGCTAGAAACCCTTTGCTCAGATCATCGAAGCTTCGAACGCTTCTGGCTGGTAAATCGTTGAACCATATCCTGGCTGATCCGATGAGGGTTTGCATAAACATGAGGCAGCATTCAGCATTTGACCATTTCTCAATTCTGGTGGCACTGGTGAAGATCTGAAGGTGATCTTCTGGATCCTCGGTTCCGTCGTATGTCTTGATATGGGATGGCATCTTGATCTTCGTTTGAAAATCATAATCGGCTATTTGCTGTGAGAAGAACGAAAGATTACTTGGCTTGTATGGTTTGGCCAAATCCTCTTCTACCCTTGCACCCGTGTTGCTGTTGTTATTTCCTTGAGTGGCCAGTACCTGATTAATGAAGTGCTGCCACGGGAAGCTTGCCATCATCTGAGCCATCATCTGAGGCATAAGATTGAAGCCTTGGAGGCTTCCAGGTGCAACTGGGCAGTTTACCCCTAAAGGAGTGCTCATAACGGCACTTCGTGCCAAGGGGAGCACGAACAAAGCTTGTTCCCATGTAGTAGTTGCCGAGGGTGGAAGGCTTGATACTGGAGATTGTAGGAGTTGGTCCAAAGTCAGCTCGTGTCCCAGTGGAGCGCTGGTTGGGAAGAAAAGAGAGGAAATGTTGTCGGATCTGGCCTCGTGTACAAGTATGGGTTAGGGGTTGGAGGAGGATTGCTGGGACCAGCCTCGTTCCTGGACACAGTAGGCTGTGAGCTTGCAAAAGGGGGAATGGGAGGTCCAGGAGATAGTGATGGTTCTGGCTCGTCATAATCCAGACAAATCCTCACTCCCTTGTCTCTTTCCCTACTCACATATTGGTTGAGGAGAGACCTCAACTCTAAGAAGTTGTTGGCGACCCCTTCAGGAGTAAGGTCAACACGTGAGGGGGTGTTAGAGACACCGACATTAGGGGATGGAACCCCTGATCTAGACGGAGTTGGTGTCTGGAAAGTGAGGAACTTGGGGTATGTTGCTCCAGTAGGAGTGCTCCCCGGTGTTGAGAAGGATGTCGGTATAGCCACATGAGCTTGACTAGTGCTCGGGGTAGAGGTATTCGGGACTTGATTTACCTCTCCTGGAGATTCACTTTCCGACATGTTAATTTCGAGAGAATGGAGCTACACTACTAGGTCTTTTAAAGAAAATTAGTGGCGTAGCCCCATGGTGGGCGCCAACTTGTTGATGCAACAAATACTAGACCGATGGTAGTAGCTGGGCTGGTTAGGCAAAAGGGTTGGAGGGTTCCGGTTTGCCTAACGCAGGTCGTGGGGTCCCCCCACGTTTGCAAGACGTGGAGAGAGGTTCACTAGTTAAGTTTTGTTGTTTGCTCAAGATCCTTCACTGAAGTGTGTTCAGCTTCGGATGTGAGAGCAATGGAAATGTGTGTGTTGAATGTGTGGAAGAGTGACCTGCATGGAACAAGTACTCGAGAGCAAAGACCAGAGATCCCAATGGAATCAGAGCTGATCGGAATGTCCTCAGTCACTAAATGAAGTGTCAATTTATAGGGAAGGACATCGCCCAAAGAAGAAACCATTGACTAGTGAAACAAGCTTGCAGTGAGGGACTTACCCTTTTAGGGGTTGAAGTGTTTGGACATGCGGGTAAAAGACTACACTCTGTGCACATGTCTTCTTTTACGGCTGTGAGAGGCTGAGCAAGCAATCAGTGAAGTGATGTTTTACTGTTCACATCCTTTTTGTTGCTCACCCGAGTTCGCGAGTCTTGGGATACCCCCGTCATCAGGGGGTATTATGCCAAAACTATAATTGCTATGTAGAAATATTGAGAGAGAGATCGACGGAAATGAACAAATGAAACTGAAGGCCGATGGCCTCCTTATATAGGGCTGATCGTCGACCTTGTCGCGCCCCGTGACGGAAACCAAAGGGAGCTTCGCGGCCCGTGACGCCAGCTAGGGTAGGCCCTAGCTTGGCTGACTCGGACGCTAGACTCGACACGAGTTCGACACGTGGCGGCACCGGGTGAGGCCTGGTGTCCAGGCGCTCGCGGCCCGCGTAGGATCAAGGGTAGTCTGTCGCGCCCCGCGACAGACTTAAGTTATTTGTTTTTATTTTATTTTTGTAAGATTAAAGGTATTTAGGACCGGTTTTCGTATACGGTGTGCATTTTAGGACGTATAGGGACATTCTAAATAATTTTAGGGTGTCGGAAATAATTTTGGAGGGTTGTTATAGAAGTCTAAGAAGCTTTATAGACCATAAGATTGTCGAAAAAATATAGGAAGCTTTGTATACAATTAGATTGTAATTTTGGATTGAGGAGATTGATTAATGTCATTTTGGTAAATTGTGTTTAACTTTTAATGATTGATTTGATGACATAGGAGTATAAATGTAATTTCAGTGTGTCTTAAATTCAGAAATCCACATACAATTTTCCCCCATATCTTTCAAACGTCAATAACCTTTTTATATGTAATTGATTTTTTTTAAATCACACCGTAATAACGAGCGTTTTTATCTTTAATATGAGTACCATATTGATATATAAAAATCACGTTTCAATTTAGTGTTTTTAGTCCATGGTGTTTTTGGTTCTATTTATCCAATGAGGTTTTGATTGTAGCATGTACGCTATGTTTTATTTTATAAGTTACAAAATGTTCATTATGTAGTGTTTTATTGATAGCAGGTCTATGATATTTTAATTCGTTTTTATAACAAATGGTAGACCGTGTTATGTTTTGTATATAACAAATGATATATGGTGTTTTATTTGGAGGAATATGGTGTTTTGCCATCTTTTTTTGTTTTTCTCCCTGTCAAATTACGATTTTGCCCTAGTGTAATGATATATCATCTTTTTTTGTTTTTTTCCCTGTCAAATTACGATTTTGCCCTAGTGTAATGATATATGGTGTTTTGCCATCTTTTTGTTTTTTTCCATGTCAAATTACGATTTTTGCCCTAGTGTACAATTACAGTCATGCTATCGTTTTAATTTTTTATATTACAAAAATATGGTAGTGTTTTGTTTTAATTGGTTGACTTAGTGTAATTTTTATTCATGTCGGGCGGCTGCCTGACACACGCTAATTTGTCCTGAAAAATTACAAGTTTGCCCCAATTTAAAATTATAGTCTTTCCATCGTTTTAAGTGGTGTTTGTTTTTCTACAAAAGATCTGCGCGGGCTCTTCAGTCTCTGCCATGCAGACTGTTTGTTTTTCGAAGACGTTTCATTAAAAAATGTATACACGAGCTCTTTCTGGTGCAGACTTGGCCCAACCATTTATAAGGTACTATTTGTTTTTTCAGAGTTACAATGTCTGCAGTATACGGACCACATCTGCAGTAGAAGAGGTGGACCAAACCTCTCCAGTCTGTCAAAAGAAGACTGTTTATTTTTTAACTTCTGCAAGCTGCTGAACATCATACAAATTCTAATTACCATTTTATCACAATGAATATCATAATCAAAAAACATAACAGGCATGAGAAACATCAAAATTAACACCACAATTCTGAAAATTAACACCAAAATTCAGCAAATTAACACCACAATTATGAAAATTAACACCACAATTGTGAAAATTAACACCAAAAGTCAGCAAAGTAACACCACAATTCTTAAAATTAACACCAAAATTCTAAAAAACTAACATAAAAAATCTAAAAAATAACACCACAATCTGAAAACTAGCACCAATTTCTGAAAATTAACACAAAAAAACATAAATTTAACTTACCTGGATATATACTGATGAAGGCGGCTGCTGATGACGGTGACGAGGTCGTGGACGACTGGTGAGGAGGGAGGGTGACGAGGTGACGGCGGCTAATGAGGATGGAGGTTGACGGACGACGGCGACGGTTACAGAGGTAGGTGGCGGACGGTGGGAGGGTGACGAGGTGGTGGCGAACGATGGGAAGGTGCCACCGGTGGGAGGGTGGGTGGCGATGGTTGAGAAGATGGGGTGGAGGAGAAAGGTGGAGAGGTGCTAGGGTTTTGTGTAGGAGAAGAGAGTCTGCAGGCCCAAGAAGACCTTGATCCATATCTGCACCAAAAAGAGGTTACGCAAACTTTTTTTAATGAAATGTCTTCAAGAAAACAAACAAACTACAAACTCAAAATGCAGACAGCGTTTTGTTTTAATTGGTTGACTAAATTTAATTTTTTTGAGACCTCTATGAATAGTATGTACCAGTAACCGAAACAAAGACGTCTACCACTTTTCTTAAGAGGAATGACGAAACTGCCCTCTTTCTTCTTCCATTTGAAACCTAACAACAGTTCTCCCATCCAGTGAAATATAGCAGCTACAGCTATAGTTCACCGGCTATTCCAACAAACAATCGGCGATGGTTTTATACCGAGGATTGTAACCGGCGACAATATCCGACGAGCGATTGGGACAAGTTCTTGTAACCTGCGAATGTAAACGGGTGCGGTTTCATCGTTTCTGTTAGTTTAGGTGGTCTCCATTGGCTAAAAAAAGCAGCATCTATCCATCTCCGGCTCGAAACCGACCAGGTAACAGTTGTTATTTCGTGATTTTGGATTTTCTTGTGCGATTTTTTATGGGGTTGGGTTGTGCACGTAAGGTGTTCGATGAAAGTCCTGATTCAGGATTTCAAAATGTACAAGTTGAAATCATGAAAAAAAGGATTATCTTGCATTTTATTTTTAAAAATTGAATCTTATCTTGGGGTTTGATAGCTCAGCTTTGTTTAAGTGCATTTGTTGTTGTTTGATGCATTTACATGTGGGTATGGTTAAGCAAAGCTTCAAGATGCTACCCCATTTGGGGTTTTGTTTAACTATTATATGTTTTTTTTGCTTACAATTCGGTAGAAACATTTCATTTTAGTTTCCCATATCTTAACTTGACATACTTTTAGTACCCAAGGGATTTGTTTGATTTTAGTTTCCAGTATGTTAACTACCCAAGGGTTTTCTGTATTTTACATTATATATTAAAATTGCATCATTCTGCACCATTCATGTTGTCAAATAGTGAAAAAAATCTTCTGAACCAGTCGTCTTTGTAATTGGAGTTGGATGCTAAAAGTTAGAATTTTTTTTTATCATTTTACTTTATTTTCAAAGTTACAAGGAGACACAACTTTGAACTTGTAGTGTTTAGCTGATTGCGGTTTTTGTCTTCATCTTCATCTTTATTAAGTACTAGTTTAGAATCCTGTGTATTACACACGGGTAGAATAATTCAAGGATTGTCCTTTATCTTTATACCCATTTTCAGGCGCTGTCCTTTATGTTCAAAATTGACAACTTTTGTCCTTTATGTTTTCATATCATACACGTTTTGTCCTTTAAGCCTAACCCAGTTAGTTTTTTTAGTTAAATTTGGTCATGTGCTTTGCCCATGAGGGCATTTTTGTGAATTCAAAGGTTGCAGAAGCTTTGAGCTGTAAATCTGTCGTTGAACTTACCTTTGAATTGACAAAAATGCTCTCATGTACAAAGCATATGACCAAATTTAACTGAAAAAACTAACTGGGTTAGGCCTAAAGGACAAAACGTGTATGATATGAAAACATAAAGGACAAAACTCGTCAATTTTGAACATAAAGGACAGCGCCTGAAAATGGGTATAAAGATAAAGGACAATCCTTGAAATTCACTCAAAAAGTTATATCTTTAAAACACCTGTGTATTGTACTGGTTGAATCATAGTTGTGGTTAAGATCGTTGTTAAAATTTTTGATACTAAATAACTGATGATTTGATTCATAATCTTATCTTTGATGTTTGATGCAGATTTTGTAGAGTAGATAAAGATCTTCTAGATATGCTACTACCCTCACGGTGAACATGGTTTTCACTCCACCAGATATCATCTGGTGGAACATATTGGATCATAACGTTATGCACGCCGTCAAGAATAAATAACACTATGAAGTACCCGTTTCTTTCAAACCACAACCCTTTTTCATCTCATCACTTTGCCACCTTACTACAAAAATGCCTGAAATCAAAATCATTAAACCCATGCAAGCAAATTCACGCGCTCATCCTAACATCAGGGACCGACATGAATCATTTTTCTCTACATTCAAAACTGGTAGGTGTTTATGCAAGCTGCGGTTGTTTCACTTCTGCATATTCAATGTTTCAGATAACCTCCAATTTGAACGTTTTTGCTTACAATTGGATCATTTTTTCCTTAACATTCAATGGGTGTTTCGAAGAAGCGATAAAGTACTTTACTTCAAAAAGCAAGAAATCTTGTTCCTAATAGTTATACATTTTCGTTTCTGTTGAAGTGTTGTGTCGGTATGAGGGATTTACACAAGGGTAAAGAGGTTCATTGTATGGTTAATAAGTTCGGGTTGCAGTTTGATTCATCTGTGGTTAATGGTTTGATTGATATGTATTGTAAGTGTGGGTGTTTATCTTATGCACGCAAAGTGTTTGATAAAATGCCTGAACCAGATGTTGTGTCTTGGACGAATATGATTTCTGCGTATTCTTACGCGGGTCGGCTCCAGGAATCGCAGTTTCTGTTTGAAAGAATGAAACTAGCAGGTTTGGAGCCTAATGAGTTTACATGGAACGCGCTTATAACCGCGTATGCTAGAATCGGAGATTGTGACGGTGCGCTTACTTCGTTTTCTAAAATGAGTAAAACCGGTTTAGTTCCTGATGTAGTTACATGGAACGCAATGATTTCCGGATTTGTTCAAAGTGAAAAAACAGCCGAAGCCGTTGAGTTATTTAGAGACATGTTGGTAGCCGGAGTCAAGCCCAACCCGATAACCATCACGGGCTTACTTCCTGCATTCGGGTCAACGGGCTCAGTTAAGAACGGTAAAGAAATTCACGGACTGGTCTATAGAACAAACATGTATGCGAATGTTTTTGTAGCTACTGCACTTATCGATATGTACTCCAAATGTGGGTACGCCAAACACGCGAGAAACGTGTTCAACGTCACGCCATTCAAGAACATTGCTTC
Source organism: Helianthus tuberosus (assembly GCA_030545235.1). Lineage (NCBI taxonomy): Eukaryota > Viridiplantae > Streptophyta > Magnoliopsida > Asterales > Asteraceae > Helianthus > Helianthus tuberosus. The sequence goes on from CM060367.1 coordinate 10,540,007, forward strand.
ATGGAATGCGATGATCGGATGTTACGGGAAACACGGGATGGTTGATTCCGCTATCGAATTGTTGGATAAAATGGAAGACGAAAACGTGCAGCCGAATCAAGTGACACTAACATGTGTTCTTGCTTCTTGTAGCCATGGCTAGGGCTGTAAACGAACCGAACGAACACGAACAATGCTATGTTCGTGTTTGTTCGTTAAGGAAATTTGGATGTTCGTGAACTGTTCGCGAACACATGACAAACAGAAGTTTGTGTTCGTGTTCGTTCGTTAAGGAATTTTGGTTGTTCGCGAACAGTTCGTGAACACTAACCACGAACGCAAACGAACACAAATGAACTTTAGTTTTGAAAATTAAAAAAGACACCGCTAATCTTAAACATTGTACACAACGAAAGTAGTTAAATATAACCATTTAAAGATTGAAGGGATGGATAATATTGGGTTCAATCGATTGGAGATAAGCTGAATGAAGGAGTGTGATATCAAAAGAGGGAGAGGGCCAGAGAGAGGAAATAATACATATGGGAAAAGTAAAAAATTAATAAAACATTAAAAAATTTTAGAAAAATAAACATAAAAAACCGAACACGAACGGACATAAGCGAACGGACACGAACGAACATAAATGAACATATTACCGAACGTTCACGAACGCAGTCGAACGAACGAGACCTTTGTTCGTGTTCGTTCGTTAAGCTTATCGAACGAAATTTTTTGTTCGTGTTCGTTCGTTAAGCTTATCGAACGAACATAAACGAACTTTCCGCCGAACGGTTCACGAACTGTTCGCTGAACGTTCGGTTCGTTTACAGCCCTAGCCATGGCGGGTTGGTCAACAAAGGTTTGACTTTTTTCAAGTCAATGAGAGAAAGTCAACAGGTCGAGATAAGACACGAGCATTACGCTTGTGTTATTGACATTCTTTGTCGGTCTGGGAAGATGGAAGAAGCGTATGGTTTGGTTCAAGAGTTGCGTACGGAAGTGACTGATTCGATGATCGGTGCGTTCTTGAATGGGTGTGTGGTTTATAACAGACCAGATTTGGCTAAAAAAGTGGGTGAAATTGTGATGAAAATGGAGGTGAAAGCACCAGGTGGGTTTGTTACTCTGTCTAATATTTATGCTGGTGAAGGAGAGTGGGCAAAAGTTGCAGAGTTGAGAGAAGTGATGAAGTTCCAAGGGGTTCAAAAGCAACCTGGATTTAGTTCTGTGTACAACAATATATAGTTTTTCTTTTAATTTTGTTGTATTTTTTTTGAGTTTTAGATTATTGTTTTTGTTCGAGCCGTGGGTCTCACTGGAAGCAGTCTCTCTATTCCTAACGGGTTGAGGTAAGGCTGTCTAGTGTCTACATCTTACCCTCCTCATACTCTACCTTAGCTTTGCTATTGGTGGGATTTACTGAGTATGATAATGATGATTATTGTTTTTGTTATTTTTAAATTATTTTGATATGAGTTTTTGGTTAAATGGTTGGGCAATTGGTTTGGTTTGAGTTATACTTTTGACTAACAAGACAGATGGGTGTAAATTTTTAGATTAGTGGGTCTAATGGGTCAAACGGGTTGAAAATTGGCTAGAGTGTATTTAAAGGCAGAAAAAAAATCTTAAATCATTTGATCTAAAAGTTATGTTTATTATTTGTAGTAATTTAACTAAGGGTGTCAATCATAAGTGACTAACAGGTTGAATAGTTGAACCCAAAGTCCAAACACGATCCATGTAATTATTGTTAAAGACGCCGATTCTAACATGGACACACTTAATAAAATAAACAACGCATGTATAACCACTTTAGATTAACGATGAAAATAAGTTACTCTATGTTAAAGGGTCTAAATGGTCAAATGAGTCACTTGAATCATACAATTAATCAATGAGTCACCATATTGGCCGTTGTCACTACCGATACCACCACTCTTACCCCACCATCGGCGACTCTGCAACGTTACCACCATTGCCGCCTCTCTCCTGCCATCGCCACTAGTAGCCACAAAAACAAATACAGTGAGTGAACCCATTTTGATACTTTTTTATAACGTTTTGTTTGGGACTGGAAATTTTGGACCAAACCTTGTTTTGACTGAATCAAAATAACGCTTCCTTGAAAAGTTAAAACAACCAGTTTTGACACGTTATTAACCCGACTCACCCGTTTTATTATCTTATATTATATGTATGTATTATTTTAATAAAAAATTATATTCAATACTTCTTTGACAAAATTTAAGTATTTTGTTTAAATGCCTAACAAAGTGTTTGGCAATGTTTGGATTAACTTATTTTACATCCTTATGACTTGTTAACTTCTTGGAAAATGAGTTTTTGTGAAATGGTGTTTGGTAATAAGGTGAGAATGAGCTTTTTAGGCATTGAAAATGAGAAATGAAAAAATCACTTGGTTGTGACTTTTCCAAAAAGGAGATAATGAGGTTAAAAAGTAAATAAGGAGAAATAGAAAAGCTCATCCAAATATGCCCTTTACATCCATCAAATGGTGCGACTTCAAATCTCACAAAATTGTGGATTTTATGAGTATAAAATATAGGCAAATTGGATTTTAATAAACCAATCTAGCAGTTTTTGGCCAATAATATTCCTAACTGAGTTTATTCCCGCCAGTGGTTAAATCTTTTTCATTTTGTCTGTATAATGGTCCGCTGTTAAAAATAACTTAACGGAGTTAAGTTTTTTCCGAATTACAAACTGATGTGTTTAGGGCTTTTGATCAGAACAAGGATACGAGTCAATTGATGTAAAACCTACCTCCAAACGATGCTCTAAACGGCTTGATTTTTGAAGCACTGTTTTTGTTGTTTTGAGCACTGTTTCGAGGTAAATTTTACATCAATCGAATCGTATTCCCATTCTGATCAAAAGCCCTAAAACATCAGTTTGTAATTCAGAAAAAAAAAACTTAACTCCGTTATGTTTTTTTAATGACGAACCATTATACAAACAAAATGAAAAAAAATTGGACCACTATTGGAAATAAACCGAGTTGAAATTATTCTCGGCCAAAACTTGCCAAATTGGATTACTCAACTCCAATTTGACTAAAAAATATATATATAAAAATAAAATAAAAATAGAGAAGTTAAACTTATAAAAATGGAAAATAGGCCTAATGTTTTACTAGAAATAGATAGATAGATAGGTAGAAAACCAGTGGGCGACTAAACCGGACGGTCTTCAACACCAACATCCCGTTCCCGTCCGATCGGCATCTCCTCCGGATCCGGCATGGCTTCTGCAATGAAAATCGTTATCGGTTTACTTACACTTGTCACTCTCGGAATGATTCTCGGTCGGTAATTCTTCACTAATCATCATCATCTTAATACATACGTCACTCACTCTGTATTCTAATCAAATTGTTTCTCTTAAATAAAATTGATTTATTAACTAATTTCTAGTACGGTTAACAATGTGGATTATGCTAAACTAGTTATTGATTTGCAGTTATATATTGAAATGGTAGGTACCAAGGGGGGTTATTATATTTATAGACCCTAAGATACAAAGGTTAAGGGATAAAACACTGATTAAGGTTAATTGGATGTAATATTGTTATCAAATGATTATACTGCTTTTGCTGAGAGTAACTAGGTTAGAATTTAGGAACATGATTGAATAATAAAGGGAATATTAAACAGTTAGGAAACATTATTAGGGGAAGGGATCCTGTATATTAATCCAGAAGTGTGAGAAGTGTATTATAACACTATATAACACCATATAAACACCGTATAACATTATGTAACACCATATAACACTATGTAACACTATATAACACTATATAACAATATATAACACTATACATCTATCACAGACATGCTATCAGACAAAATATAGTGTTATATTTGTTATATAATGTTATATAGTGTTACATAGTGTTATATGGTGTTACATAGTGTTACCCGGTGTTTATATGGTGTTATATAGTGTTATAATACACTTCTCACACTTTTGGATTAATGTACAGGATCCTCTATCACATTATTAGTATTGTTTTTTTTTCTTTCTTAAATTATTTTTTGGAAAAATTACAAGTTTTGTCCTTTATCTTTATACCACTTTTCAGGCGGTATCCTTTTTAACGAATGTTGATAGGCGGTGTCCTTTACTAGGTATTTTGTTGCAAGTTTAGTCCTTTACACCCAACCCAGTTAAAAAACCATGTTAATTGTTGGGTGTAAAGGACTAAACTTGCAACAAAATACCTAGGTAAATGACTAAACTTGCAACAAAATACCTAGTAAAGAACACCGCCTGTCAACAATTAGCATGGTTTTTTAACTGGGTTGGGTGTAAAGGAATAAACTTGCAACAAAATACCTAGTAAAGGACACCACCTGTCAACATTCGTTAAAAAGGACACCGCCTGAAAAGTGGTATAAAGATAAAGGGCAAAACTTGTAATTTTTCCTTATTTTTTTTAAATTAAGAAATACGATACTAAGGGGCAGTGATGAGATCGGTACGATACCGGTACTGATACCGTAAATACCGTTACCGAAATTGAGGAAATGTGGATACCGATTACCGTACCATATTTATAGACTCGGTACCGGTACGGTTATCGGTATCGGTACCGGTATTTCGGTACTTTACCACATTGGTACCGCTTTGGTGTCATCCATTGTTTTACCTAAAAAAATTTCATGTGCAACCCATCCATCCATTATTAACTGAACTAGAGTAACAACCTTATCGAACCGTTCTTTGTATGTTTTAAACAAGCCGTGTAACCTATTCTCAATATCTAGCACCATACCGGACACCTTTTTTTCAATTACTTCTTCGTCCATAGTATTTTCTTTTGTTATGTCATACCTAATCAACTTTGTAAAACAATGTTCAAGAAAATATAACTTCATAGTGGGATCTAAGATAATAGCAAAATACATAAAGTCATTATTAAATTCGGTACGGTACGGGTATTTTGGTAAAAAATCTCATCCCTACTAAGGGGTGAAATAAGAGAAACGGAAAAAAGTTATGAAATTGTGATACTTGGGGCAACCAGTTACTTATTGGGCATTTTCGTAAACGTTCATTTGTTTGGTCTGGTCATAGTTGATGATAGGCATAGTTGTTAATGGCGAATAGCGATAAGGTACCTATATGCTGCATAACGAATAGCGATAATCAGCGATGCACTATAATTTTTTTTATATGTACAGTATATCAAAATACCCTAGCACTTAACGCTATTTTACATGTATATTCAACAAAAACCTAAAATCCAGCTGAAAAATATAGACTACAAGTTAGCCAATGGGATGAAATGTAAAACACTAAAAGATAAATACTATATATGGCGTAAGTCACCATGTCTTTAATCTTGTTCAGATAGTTTTTGCTAAATTTTTTTTTTTTTGTTAATTACACTGCAGGAGGTCTGCTTCAGTTGGCATTTATTTGGAATTTGGAAGATTCATATGGTAAAATGTTCTCAACTATATCAGATTTCAAATTTGGCATGTATTTATTTTTATATAGATTATTTCTTACTATAACAATATTTTTTTTTTGTCTGTAGGCTCTGCGTTTCCTTCATTTAGAAGAACGCTCGGGAGTCAGAATGCTGGTGGTAATCAGTTGCCTGCAGGTCGGTATGTTACATATTATTCATCACAACAGTAAACTTTTCCTGGAGTTAATTGTATCACGAATCATTTAATATTATAAAATTTTGCAGTTAGCTTAAGCACAGTTAATAATTTTATACTTAGATCCTCAATATTTTGGCCCAACGTCACCTGTTTATTTGTTCAATAAGAAAAGAAAGAGAAAATAAAAGTTGTATGCAATTATTCTGTTTCTAACGTCATCTTTTATTCTTTTTATGGTTTCAGTCATATCTGGTTGGGGGAATGACAAAGAAGCTGCAATTTTACGAATTGGATATGTACGTCTTTCATCTAGACCTCTTTTTTTACATTTTAATTGTTAGATTTATACTGAAACCTTGTACCAAAGTCAAACAAAGAATTTATATTATGTTATATTTTGTGCAGGTTAAACCTGAAGTAATTAGCTGGTCCCCACGAATCATTGTGTTCCACAACTTTTTAAGCGCAGAGGTACACAAATAACGTTTTTACAATGTTCACTATGCTTTTCTGGGTTTACCAATATTATCCTTTGTTAAATTCTTTTATTTCATACTCATTAGTGGTGTAAGTTAACTCCTCAATTTTCTGTGACCATTGTAGGAATGTGATTATCTTCGAGCATTAGCCAAGCCCCGTCTTCATGTCTCAACCGTTGTGGATGCAAAAACCGGGAAGGTATTTCAAAACTATAAATAAGAATGTTTTAATTAAAAGTAGAGTAAATTACAAAAATCGTTCTTTATGTATGTCACTTATTACAAACTGTGTCCTTTGTCTTCAATAATTACAGAAAACGTACTCGATGTTTGCAAACCCTTGCAAGTTATGTCCTTTAGTCCTAACTCAGTTAAATACTTTGATTTTAGAAAATTATATTCTGTTAGACATGTCAATAGGATTAAATGGATTGATTCGACTATTTTTATAATTTATTTGATTATATAAAGTATATGATTTATGCATGCAATGACTCTTGTTGTCTTCAATAGGGAATTAAGAGCAACGTTCGAACTAGTTCAGGCATGTTTTTGAACCACGAAGAGCGGAAGTATCCAATGATACACGTGAGTATGCTTTCCTTGTATTAGTTGTGTGTGTATTTATTAATCGACCATTTTAAACACCTGAATGTTATACACTTATACCCTTTCTTTTTGCACAACCAGGCAATTGAAAAACGAATTTCTACATTTTCGCAAATTCCAATTGAAAACGGAGAGCTGATTCAAGTGTTAAGGTGAGTGTTTTATCCGATGAGTTCAATTGGCATTAATTCATATGAATACTAATACATTTTCAGTATTAAAGCTAACATCTACAGAAGCACAGGTATGAACCAAATCAGTTTTACAGACCCCATCATGACTACTTCTCTGATACGGTAAGCAATTTATATATCTATACTTTCTGTCAGTGTATCTATTTTTATCTGCCTACTTTGTTCTTTCATTCTTTGAAAGTGAATACATTATTTTTTTGTAGTTTAACTTGAAGCGTGGTGGTCAAAGAGTAGCAACGATGTTGATGTACTTGACTGATAACGTGGAAGGTGGAGAAACCTTTTTTCCTATGGTAAGCGATCCATGCTTGCGTTATAATCGAGCTCACATATTATTTAAACATAGGAATAATATTTATGCAAATAAAGTTTCAGGGCCGTCTCCGAGGATGTTAAAAAAAATATGGGCCTCGGGCGAGACAAAAAGTTGGGCCCACTCCTTATAATGTAAACTCATCAATTATATATCAAGAAACCAATACGACGATAATTGTAATAAAATAAACAAAAATAGGTAATGTAGCAAAATAATTGAACTTATTTAAGCGAATCATGCGGCTCTCCTAACATTTTTGAATAAAACCATTTGCAACAGCTACATTACCCATAAACATGTAATAGCTAAAAAAATCAAACATCCAACATCTATATAAGTAATATTGCCAGCAACAAGATTTACTATTTTCACCAATATGCAGCAACATATAAGCATAAAACACTCTAGTATTAATTTAGGGGCAACTTGAATTTAATGTGTAAAAAATAGAATATAAAAAATTGCATCACAAACAAAAATTTCTGAAACCAGGAAATATATACAAAAAGTCAAAGGCCAACTGGCCACCTACAAAAAATTAAAATAATGGTAGAAAAGCGGAAAAATCAAGAATCGAACACAAAACCTTTAAAAACTAAACTGAAGTACAAACCAGCAGGACTATTCACTGTTATAGGTGGCTTAGTCCCCTGTTATTCATATAATCTACATAAACAAAATTTTAAATTTTGGGCCCCTTTTAGTTTTGGGCCTCGGCCATGGCCCGGGCTGCCCAGCCCAATAACCGGGCCTGTAAAGTTTATTAAAGAATATCATACCTGTTTTACTAATATATACTGAAACATGCCTCTGATACTTTTGATTGATGACATCACTATGGGTTCGGCTCATTATAACTTACGATAGCTCGGCTCGTTTCGAGCTCTATTTCTAAAGCTCGACGCGTGAGTAGTTTTTCGAGCTCGGCTTGTTTATTACTTCCTCCGTCCCACTAAAAGTGTCCTATTTTGAATTTTCAAAGTCTTTATTTGTAAACTTTGACCTTAAATAATTTTGTTTGTGTTAGATAATACTTGATGAAAGTTATATGATTTGAGTGTGTTTTACAAGTGTTTTTATCGGGTTAATTTTCATCAAGTTTTATATAACACAAAAATATATAATTAAAGTCAAAGTTTATAAATAAAGACTTTGAAAATTCAAAATAAGACACATTTAATGGGACGGAGGTAGTATTTATTAATTATATATACATATGTAGTTATTTTTATTTATAAATTATAATTTTTATATATAACATAATATATGCTATTTAGTTAATTGACTAATTCTATCATATTTTTATATATAATAATTATATTAAAAATAAAATTTATGTAAATAATATGCTCGTTTAGTCTCGTATGCTTACTCGAGCTCGATAAGTGAAGAAGCTCAGGATTGGGCTGGTTTTTTGAACAAGCTAATTTTTAGGCTCAAGCTCGTAAAAGCTCAGCTTGATTCGAGCTTTTGGCGAGCTGATCTCAAGTGGCTCACGAGTGGCTTTCCTTGATTCACCAATACTTGTTATGAGTTTACCTACATCATTAAATTTATATGTTCTTACATTTCTCTATAGTTTGCATATTAGATAACCAAGTTTTGTGCTTTGCTATACTTATGGTTCTAATCACACGCATATGCTCTAACTTGTATAAAATATCAGGCTGGTTCAAATGAATGTAGTTGTGGTGGAAAAATGGTGAAGGGGCTTTGTGTTAAACCGAACAAAGGAGATGCTGTGCTTTTCTGGAGCATGGTTTGTTCCTCTAGATTCCTGACATTTCTATATTTATTTTATATTTTTAAATAGCAACAGTTTGATATCTATGCCATGTTTTTTTGGTATATGTAGTAAAAATAATTTCAAAATATATTTTCCAGTGCTTTGTGGCATATAGTAAAATGTTTTTTTTTTTTAATTTTTTTTTTTTTTGCAGGGGCTTGATGGACAATCAGACCCTGACAGCATTCATGGAGGTTGTGAGGTTATCTCTGGAGAGAAATGGTCTGCTACAAAATGGATGAGACAGAGAGCTACTTCCTGAAGATTATTATACCAAATTTATTGGTGATATTTTACAAATATAGTGTCTAGTTTTTAATTTATGAAGCCAATACAAACAACTGAAACAATGTGCTAATTTTAGCCTCAAATTTAGACACTTAAGTTATGTCTTTTTAACATGCAAGGCTCCCTATAATAGATGTCAAATTTTGTTCTATCATTATTGCTTGAAGGACTCGGCATACTACTTGGTCCCATGACAATATAATTCATAGTTTTTGTGGGTTGGTATGGGCTGTTCGACACCACATAATGGTATTTTTAACTAAACGTGTCATTTACTCGAACACCAACACGAGGATCTGTAATATGCAGGTTACATGACATGCTACATTTAACACGATTAAATATATCTGGTTCAATGATACGAATGACGTTACATGATATGTTTAACGCAAATCAATATAAGTCTGGAAACATGAATGTCAATGTGGCATGGCACAACATGCTCAGCGCAATAATTGATATAACTCACTTAAAATGGTTAATAAACACGCTCAGCGCAAGTAGTTTAGGATTAATTTGGTGTTAATTAGTAGTAAGTAAGCATAGCCATTCAAATAATAATAATAATAAGACATAACTAACACAACAAAAAAGTTGTAAAAAGTTTCATTTCACATTTCATATCATTCTTATTGAACCAAGTTGGTTGGTCACTACAGGGAATTTAGGAATAATTAACCAAATTAACATGATTAAGGTGCTGTTTGTTTTTGCAGACATAAATTGTCTGCAAGCTTATTTCATCTGTTTTTATGTCTGCAACTGAAGATGTGGTCTGAAGATCTGCAAGCTAAAAATATAAGACTGTTTGTTTTTATAAGTTGATTCCGGTCTGAAGCGCATCAAACAATGACGAAACATTCACATTCCGCTTTGATCTAGCGGAGGAGAAGAGGGAGGTCGGAGAAGGAGCTGGTCACCAGAGGAGGAGGGAGGTCGCCGGAGAAGGAGGTAGGTCGTCGGAGGAGGAGGGAGGTCGGAGAAGAGGTAGGTCGTCGGAGGAGAAGAGGGAGGTCGCCGGAGGAGGAGATAGGTCGCCGGAGGAGAAGAAGGAGGTTGGAGAAGGAGGAGGAGCGGCAGTGGGAGGGGCTGATGTTTGAGGGAGGTGTGAAGATGTTTTAAGAAGGGGGTCCATAGCTTATTTTTTAAGATGAAAAAAGCTGAGTTCAGACCTGTTTAAAAAAAACATACAGTCTTCAAGGGTAACGTCTGCGCGCCTGCAGACATCAGCCCCCTTGAAGATGTTTGAAGAAAAAACAAACACCCCCTAATTAAATGTATTTTCGTGTCATAAACAGGTTAGGTAGGCGGAGTCACATTTTTTATCGTGTCATAAACGGGTCTACCGTGCCACCTCAGCGGAGCACTAAGCGCGCACACCACCATGAAGGGGCGCATTCACTATTAGACCAAGGGGCATAGGGCATACTCATGGAGAAGCTCCCTGGGAGCTGAGGTGGCGGGCCTGAAGAGTTCCCCCTTCCCCTCGAAATTTCAGGGCTTCCAGGGGTGTGCTCCCGATCTCCCAGTATCCTTTATTCCTCTCTAACCCTCTCTTCGTTCTCTCTCTCACTCCTTTATTTTATTAAAAATAAGAAAAGAGGTGGGGATTAGGGAAGGGCATAGCATATATTATATATTCACATAAGGATGTGATGGGATGGGATAGATAAGATAAAATAGAGTTAACTGCCATTTTCGTCCCTGTGGTTTGGTCACTTTGGCCATTTCAATCCATTTTTAAAAAATGCGCCATTTTCCTCCCCGACGTTCTGGAAAGGTGCCATTTCAGTCCAAAAATCATAACCCAGTTAAGTCAGTTAGTAAATAAGGACTGATTGTGTAAATTTGTAACATAAAGGACTTATTGTGTAAATTTGTAACACCACCACCACTCCGCTGCCACCACCACCACCACCGCCACCACCGCCACCACAGCCACTGCCACCACCACCACCACCGCCGCCACAGCCACACCGCCACTGCCACCACCGCCACCACCATTCCAACTCAATATTTAATTGACAATTATATAAAAAATTTGGGTTAATCTTTGTGACCGGCCTGGTAAAATTCTTGACCGACTATTAGTGGGTATAGTACCCTAAAAATAATCTATAGGAGTTTAATTGACAATTATATAAAAAATATTGATTTGAATTCAAGTTGCAGACATGCTTATGATTGAAAGCCGAAATCATTATCATATCTGCTTGATTATTTGCTATAAAAATTGAAGTGATGGCACATTTCAGGTGGGATTTGATCGCCGGCAGGATTCCTGGCCGGAAACCAGAAGAAATGGAGAGGTTTTGGTTGATGAGACACAGTGAAGTATTTAGCGAGTTGAGGACTCAAACCAAATCTTAATATTATATACTACTTGATGTTGGAAGATAAACATCCACATCAAATTTAATGTGCGACTTATACTTATCTTGTATTATTAATTATATATGTATTTAAACACTTATTATTCTAGGTTTGGTGTGTCGTATATTTTAGGCGGTTGTATATATTGCTTTAACCGGCATAATCTCAGGTATAAAAGCCTGCAAATCAGATATCAATAAAGTGATATGAATATTCTCTCTAAAACCTTCTCGGCATATTGTTGTTGAGGTATGCATTCGGTAATCATTTGTGCAATTACTGTTCCAATAAGAGTGGTGCCATGTCTGAAAATAGGATCAATAATTTGTGCAATGACGATGATGAACGGTGACTGTTGATGAACAATGATGGATGGATTGGTGTATCTCCGGTGGTAAGACGTGGTAGCAGGTCTGGTTATGTATGGAATGGTGGTGGCGGTGGTGGCAGTGGCTGTGGTGGCGGTGTGGCTGTGGTGGCGGTGGTGGTGGTGGTGACAGTGGCTGTGGTGGCGGTGGTGGCGGTGTGGCTGTGGTGGCGGTGTGGCGGTGTGGCTGTGGTGGCGGTGGTGGTGGTGGTGGCAGCGGAGTGGTGGTGGTGGCAGGGCTAGTGGTGGTGGTGTTACAAATTTACACAATAAGTCCTTTATGTTACAAATTTACACAATCAGTCCTTATTTACTAACTGACTTAACTAGGTTATGATTTTTGGACTGAAATGGCACCTTTCCAGAACGTCGGGGAGGAAAATGGCGCATTTTTGAAAAATGGACTGAAATGGCCAAAGTGACCAAACCACAGGGACGAAAATGGCAGTTAACTCGATAAAATAAGATAAGATGGTGATGTGACGCTAAGACTATCTCCAATACTAAAGGCGTCCTTAGGCGCCTTTAGCTGCCACGTCATCTGCCACATAATATCCTTACAAATTCTTAAAAACCCCTATTTCATCTTCAACCCTACAAATATTCTTACCTTTTTTAATTTCCACATCATCAACTACCCATTACACACAATATTTCAATAATTTTTTTTTTTTTTTTTTTACTTTGGGCCTACCTCATCACATAAACCAAGACAAACACATGCCCTTGTGCAAGGGCATCTCACCTAAGAGCATCTAAGGATGTATGAGCTCCAATGGTAAGGGCATCCAAGGGCTTGGTCTCCAATAGCCCATTGGAGATAGTCTAAGCAGACATCCATAGACCAGGGAAGAGTATAATGCATAGCCTTACAGGATTTGAAGATAGAAGATATAAAAGTCTCCGTGTCTTAGTTGACACGTTCAGGTTTGACGTAACGCAGACATGACACTTTTTTCCCTCCTTTCATATATAACACTAAGGGTATGTTTGGCAAAAGTAGCTGGTGGCTGGTGGCTGGTGGTTAGAAGCTGGTAGCTGGTAGTTGTAACTGGTAGCTAGTAGCTGTAGCTTTTTAGATATATTTGATATTTGACAGAGTCGCTGGAGCTTTTAATAAAATGTATAAAATGACCAAAATGAACATAATAAAAAATTTAACAAGTTTGTGCATTAAAAAGTTCATTATCTTTAGAGGTTAAAATACTCATTTTTTTCCCTAAAAGCTTGTAGCTCATTCTAAACGCTACTAGTATGAGCGTTCAACTAAAAGCTTCAAGCTCCTAACATAAAAACTTCAAGCTTCTTTTAACTAAACAAGACTTTTTATTGAGTGTGAGTTTTTTCTTAAAAACTTAAAGCTTAAATCTACCCTAACTGATATTCTAAGTTGGAAACTAATGTCTACACTCTACATCACCCAATTACTATGTTCTTTCTATACAACTAAAGATTTTCCCATGGTTTTGTGCTATTTGTATTTGACCAAAATAATAATATTATATCAAAGTCCACATGTAATATGAACATGGATAGCCTTTCCTATCTTCTTCTTCACATCCATTAAATTAAACCCCCTTCAACAACCCTCCAATACAATTTCCTCCATCACCACCATGATCTCTTCTTCACTCCCTTACACTTCTACATTTCAATTACCCACCTCTACTCCTCCACCAAAAACCCTAACCCTAATCACCCCCATCATATCCCACCATTTCAATCGCCCAAAACCAATCAAGAACAACAACAATTTCACCATTCGAGCATCATCCCACATGATCGAAAAGGAAACCGCAGAGACCCACCGCCCCGACACGTTCCTCCGTGATTCCGACGGCGGACCGTCAACTGAGGCGGGTTCAATAAGGGCACGGTTTGAGAAGATGATACGGGAGGCGCAGGATAGCGTGTGTGCGGCGATTGAGGCGGCGGACGGTGGTGCGAAGTTTAAGGAGGATGTGTGGTCGAGGCCGGGTGGGGGTGGTGGGATAAGTAGGGTTTTGCAAGACGGTGCCGTTTGGGAGAAAGCTGGGGTGAATGTTTCGGTGGTGTATGGTGTGATGCCACCTGAAGCTTATAGGGCTGCTAATCCTGCTAATGCTGCTGAAAATGGCAACTTTAAGCCTGAACCTGTTCCCTTTTTTGCTGCTGGTGTTAGCTCTGTAAGTCAAAGTTTCTGATTTTGGTGTTTATCATGCATTTTGACAGATGTTGAGTTTGTTGCGGTTGCTAGTTTGATTTATTCTTTATGTGACAAAATGTTTGCTTTTTTAAAGTTTTTACTACCCTTGGGTTAGTAAGGGGGGGGGGGGGGGGGGGGGGGTCTGGTTTGTGGGCTATGCAGTTAATATCGGTGATATATTGGTCCCCTAGTAATATATCGATCAGAATATCGGCATAGTTGTTAAAAGCCATCGCCTCTTGCGCCTAGGCCCATTTTTCAGGCGAGGCGAGGCAGTTGCGCTTTAAGTCGAGGAAATTGCGTTTTAACTCTCCAGGTGATGCAGACGCACATTCCGGCAAGATTCCTAGATTCCGGAGAGTTTCCGGCTAAATTCCGACAAGATTCTAACCAAATTTCTATTTTTAATCAAGGAAAACTACTTTTCTACACTAATACACTAATATTTTGGTACTAATTAGATGATATAAAGTGTTAAATAATAGACTTTGTTTATTTTATTTGAAGAGTAGTATTCTTTTTCAAATACATAATATATTTTTTAAAATTTTTCATTATGCGCTTTATTTTTCTCAGGCCCTCGCTTTTTTTGTGCTTTGCGCCTAGGCCCCAGGCGAGGCCTATGCGCCTTGTGTGCGCCTAGTGCCTTTAATAACTATGAATATCGGTACTGATATTATCGGCTATATTGACCGATATAACCGATATGTTGCCGATATATCACTGAATTATTGGTGTTACATTGCCATATATATAAATTCTGCTTTATATTAAAATTACTGATATCTCACCGAGATAACCTATATCTCAAATATCGGTTCTTGACCAATATCCAATATTTAACCGCATTGACTGCATAGTTCGTGGGGGCGAAGAGGAAGGCATCAGGGGCAAAATGGCGCGCCTCATGGAGTTCTGGTTAAAATTGGTTGAATTTAGGGTTCGGTAGGAGGTTTATATGTAAAAACAATATAAGGGATGAAGAAATCATGAAAGGTTTACTTGATAAATAGGTTTATGTGTGAAACAGATGTAAGCAGCTTATATGGCTGTACATGTGATGCGCCTGCCTTGCGCTTTTTTAAGCTAAGCTTGGGTTGGGTTGTTTATGATCATATATTTTTAGCTACCTATGCTATCTTCTGATTTCTTTTCTTTTATGTATATGGTTAGTAGCAAATAGCAATCTTTTGATTTCTGCAATTCTGTACTTTTTGACAGGTTTTACACCCAAAGAACCCTTTTGCACCAACGTTGCATTTCAATTATCGTTATTTTGAGACTGATGCTCGAAAAGGTAGAATGCTCATTTACGTATTATTATTTCTATGTAATTAAATGTCATCTTTCAAGATTTGGAGTCTTATGACCCGATTTGAGTTGTTTTTGTTAGTATTATATTTTATACAGCTTTACATTACTGTGATTCTTTCAACTTTTGGAAAGATATTAGAACCTCTAAGATGCATTCGTCACAATCAATAGTTGTAATAAAACGTAGTACAAGAGACAATGTTTGGATGTGATTTCGCTTCATGAAGTTGTGATAATCACTTCTCACGGTACTGTGTGTTTGGCATATTCTGATTATTTTAAGAAAGTAGTATATAATATAAAAGGTTATATAAGAATTTTTACTCGACCCTATGCCATATAGTAGTGATTACATGAAGGAATGATGAATTGCAGTTCTCAAAGATTCCAGTTTAAAACTATATATATTCGTTTCTTGCATATGGGATAAGCGTCTCTTTTCGATTTCATGTTGGTGAAATAAATTTGTGCTAAACGAACAATTATTTACTTGTTAATGCATACAGATGCTCCAGGAGCACCAAGATCATGGTGGTTTGGTGGGGGTACCGATTTGACACCTGCTTATATATTCGAAGAAGATGTCAAGCACTTCCATACGGTAAATATTTTACTTCTGATTGATAAAGTTAGTTGATTACAATTACACAATTGTAATGTTAACCAGTTCATGTGCATCTGATCAAGTTGGTTAAAAATTGGAATGGGTCAAAAGGTTTAAATGTCAGCCTAAAGCATGCACAAATGTTTATAGCATCCTAAATTGTTTTGTTCATAAATAGTTGCATCATTAGTTTATTTGTAGTTTTTGTAATCAGGATTAATGTACTGGTTATTTTAAAACTGAAGAAATGACACCTGTTTTGACTCTGTTTTGCCATTTTAACATGAATCTGTTTTACTAGTAGTTGACCATGTTTTTTTCCTTCTAGGTACAAAAAAATGCCTGTGACAAATTTGATCCGAGCTTCTATCCACGTTTCAAGAAATGGTGTGATGATTATTTCTACATTAAGGTATATCTTGTATGTGTGTTTATATGTATTGTAATTGAAAAACCTCATACTCTCCGAGTCTCCGAGTTTATATTTCATGACATAAACCAATATACATGGATATTAGAAAATTATTCTACTAGATTATATATAACTTGGAAGAATTTAAGGCACACAAGTGGCAATTAGAACAATGTTGTTACTTTCAAAAAACTTAAAAAAATTAGAACATAATTTTTTTTTTTAATTTCAACAGTAATTTAATTTTTGTTTCAATTCATATATGCAGCACCGAAATGAGAGACGGGGGCTTGGAGGCATATTTTTCGATGATTTAAACGACTATGATCAAGAAATGCTCCTCTCTTTTGCCACTGGTATATTCAAAACAGCTCTCAGTTATTTGCTTGTTCATCTTAGAGGTGGCTAGATGGGCGGGTCGGGCAATGTGTTAAAATGAATATTTTTCTACCGGTCATTTGAATTGACCCGAAACACTTTGTCCATTTTTAGTAAACAGTTGGTGTGTCAAAGATAATCACAAAAGATACATTATTGATTTATTTCAATAGTTACTTTTTAATGATCTCATTTTCGCACACTGAAAATTGCAGAGTGCGCCAACTCTGTGGTTGATGCATACATACCAATTATAGAAAGGAGAAAGGATACGCCATTCACTGATAAACACAAGGCATGGCAGCAACTGAGAAGGGGCCGCTATGTGGAATTCAATTTGGTACACACTTTTGACATGCTTATTGCTATTAACTTATTATTATTAATTATTATTTATCTTTTACTATCATGTGATTATAACCTTTTGAACAAATAAAAGGTGTATGATCGAGGAACAACATTCGGTCTTAAAACTGGAGGTCGGATTGAAAGCATTCTTGTCTCTTTGCCGCTAACAGCCAGATGGGAATATGACCATGTAAGTATTGAGATGAATGGGTTGGGTAACGGGTCAAACGAGTTCGGGTTGAACCATATTGTTTTTTTTGTATGGGTTGTAATAGGCTGGAGTCTGGTTGACCTAACCCTCATTTTTTATTAACTTCTAGTTTTCTTACAGATAAGTAATTTTTTAGTTAAAGTCTCAAAAACAATAACATTGCGGTAATGTTAAATATTAACATTAAGAAAAGAGTTAACTGCCATTTCGTCCCTGTGGTTTGCTCACTTTTGCCATTTCAGATCAATTTTAAAAAATGCACCAATTTCCTCCCTGACATACCGGAAACGTGCCACTTCAGTCCAAAAATTAAAACCCAGTTAAGTTAGACAGGTTAAATGAAGGGAATTATTGTCAATTCATAAAATAAGGTGAAAAAAAAGATATATAAATTGACAATAATACCCTTCATTTAACCTGTCTGACTTAACTGGGATTTAATTTTTGGACTAAAGTGGCATGTTTCCGGTATGTCAGGGAGGAAACTGGTGCATTTTTTTAAAATTGGCCTGAAATGGCAAAAGTGAACAAACCACAGGGACGAAAATGGCAGTTAACTCTTAAGAAAATAGACGTTAAACAATAAACAATTGTCAACCCGTTTTGAGATTAAGGACAACCCAAATAGACCCTTTCAGAATGAACAAGTTGAAACTGCCACCTTTATTGTATGATACTATGATTGCTGAATGGGTTATTGAAACCGAAATATATAATTTGTGGATGAACAGAAACCTGAAGAGGGTAGCGAAGAATGGAAACTTTTGGATGCTTGTATTAACCCGAAAGAATGGGTTTGAATCTGATGATGGTTTTGCTTAGCTTGTAAGATACCGTTTGCGCGATCCTTTCACATTTGACTTTTTTTTTTCTTTTCCTAATGTAGAGATAGGGATTTTAGTTGAGCAACTAGATTGTAAACCGAGGTTACGAAGGGTGGCAATGTTGTATTTTCTTTTCTATATGTATGTTTTGTTCTTCCGTTTATTTCGTTCTTATGTTCATTTGTTTCTTACACGCGGTTTCATTTGGTGTCGTGCGCGTGCTTTCTAGGGCGAAAGTTTATGGTTCAGGGAATTCTATACTATAAACACCAGTTGGTAAAATGGATGATGAATTAGGTGGGGTTACATTAGTGGTGCACAAATCGGGTTTTTTTAAAAACCGGGTTTCGGGTAGGATCGGGTTTTACAAAATCGGGTTTTTTTAAAAACCGGGTCGGGTCCGGGTTCGGGTTTTCTACCAAAAATGTATACCCTATATACCCGGGTTCGGGTAGGGTTTTATAAAACCCGGGTATTATAATACCCTATTTCCGGGTTCGGGTCCGGTTCAGGTATTCATCGGGTAGGGTTCGGGTATGCATCGGGTTGGGAAAAAACCCGCACCGGGTATTAAAAAAACCCGACCGGAACTATGCTTATAAAATGTATCAAACATAACTCTCACACATAGACATCAAATCTATTGATAAACAGAGGCACAATTTATAAACAGAGGCACAATTTATAGTTCATGTGGTTATTCTTGAACTTTATAAACAGAGGCACAATTTATTAAATGGGTTAGGATCAAATACAAAAGATAAAATAAATAAGAAGGGTAAGAAGGATTCTAGTCCATTGATCTTAGATTTGGAGGGTTGAGATTAATTGTAGGGAAAAGAAGATAATAGAAGGGCATAAAGGGAATCCTATATTTATGGATTTTCTCTCTCCACATGCAAGGCACATGTCAATTCCCCCATCGATTTAAAACGTCCATAACTTTTTCATACGACATTTTTTGTAAAAAAAAAATTCACCATAATAACGAGTGTTTTTTTATCTTTAATATGAGTACCATATTATCATATAAAAATAAAATAAAAAATTTCATTTTTACTGGGTTTTTTTTATTGCATTGTGTTAAAGGTTCAGGTCATTGTGTCTTTTAACTGGGTTTTGGTCAGTAGAGTTTCTATACATTGTGTTATTATCAAAACTTATAACACAATGTTAATTTGGGTTCTATCCATTGTGTTTTTATAAGAACCTATAACACAATATATGACACAATGAAGATGGTGTTATATCTGGGTTTTCTATAAATTGTGTTATTAGTTCAGGTCATTGTGTTTAATATGTTATTTATTGTGTTTTAATATGTTGTCCATTGTGTTTTAATAATTTGTTCAATTTTTTTAATTATCTTTGTTCATTGTGTTTTAGTTTGTTGTGTATTGTGTTTTTAGTTTGTTTTTCATTGTGTCTTCATCTGCTCTCCATTGTGTCTTTTATCTGCTGTCATTAATTGTGTCTTTTATCTGTTGTCATCAATTGTGTTTTTATTTAGTCTGATACTTATTGTGTTATATGTTATCGCCATTGTGTTATACGTTATGCTCATTGTGTTTTAGTATGTTGTCTATTGTGTCTTTATCTGTTGTCATTGATTGTGTTTTTGATCTACTTTACATTGTGTTATTATCAAAACCTATAACACAATGTTAATTTGGGTTCTATCAATTGCGTTTTTATAAGAACCTATAACACAATATATGAAACAATGAAGATGGTGTTATATCTGGGTTTTCAATAAATTGTGTTATTAGTTCAGGTCATTGTGTTTAATATGTTATTCATTGTGTTTTAATATTTTATTCATTGTGTTTTAATAATTTGTTCAATTTTTTTCATTATCTTTTTTCATTGTGTTTTAGTTTTTTGTGTATTGTATTTTTAGTTTGTTTTCCATTGTGTCTTTTATTTGTTGTAATTAATTGTGTCTTTTATCTGTTGTCATCAATTGTGTTTTTATTTAGTCTGATACTTATTGTGTTATATGTTATCGTCATTGTGTTATACGTTATGGTCATTGTGTTTTAGTATGTTGTCCATTGTGTCTTTATCTGTTGTTATTGATTGTGTTTTTGATCTACTTTACATTGTGTTTTACATCATGTCCATTGTGTAATATGCAACTGGGTTTTTGAATTTTTTTTGAAAAATATAACAATATGGTACTCATATTAAAGATAAAAAAACGCTCGATTTTATGGTATAATTTTTTTTAAAAACAAATGATGTATAAAAAAGTTACGGACGTTTAAAAATTGGGGGGGGGGGGGAATAACATGTGACTTGCATGTGCATATTCTCTTTCCTCTTGTAGACAAAATTACCCTTTCCTTTTAATTCCTCCTAGGACACTTGTCACTCTCTGGTGGCTTCTTACCCTTCTTATTTTTAAAAACTTTGTATTATAACTCAACCCTTATTAAATACAAAAACTAATAATGATATTAAACAAACAAAGAAAATAGAAGGGCCAACATATATTGGAATATTTGTTTCCACTTGTAATGAAATATACTAAATAATTAAGTAGCGGTGGCAAATATCATTAGAAACCTAATAATTAAACAAGATTACATCAAGTGCATACATAATTTTGTTAAATCATAAGAACTAGAAGTCTTAATGCATACATAATTAAACAAGATTACATCAAAATCGGGTTTTTTTAAAAACCGGTTCCGGGTATTTATAAAACCCGGTTCCGGGTTCGGGTTCGGGTATTTATAAAACCGGGTTTCGGGTATAAACCGGGTATAAAAAAACCGGTTCCGGGTTCGGGTTTTAGATCAAATATGCATACCCGGTCCCTACCCTACGGGTAGGGTCGGGTTTGGGTTTGGGTATAAAAAACCCGGGTTTTATAATACCCGGTTCCGGGGTTTTTTTTCGGGTCCGGGTTCGGGTTTTTTGTGCACCACTAGGTTACATGTTAAAACGAGAGGATTTTGAAAAAAAAAATTTAATTAGTTGGGTTGATTCGGGCTCGGCCCATTATCATTTTATTTTTCTTGTCATTCTTAAGAATGTTAGAAATAATTGATACTTGATAGTTTGTTATAAAGAGGATTAGAGTAATAATGATTGACCCTTTTTTTTTTCTCAAATAGAATCTAAATCATAATGAAATAAGCCTTCCAAATAATGAACAGGACAAACACGAATAAATGCATGTTTGTATTCGTTCATTTAACTTTAACCGAACATAAACATATAATCGAACACATATTTTTGTTTATGTTCGTTTATTAAGAAAATGGGTATGTTCGTTTAAAATATAAATAAACAGTTCATGAACATAAACAGGCATAAACAAACAAACTTAAACGAACATAATTTAACAACACAAATAAACGTATTGAGCAGACATAAATGAACACAAATGAACATAATTGACTAAAAATAAATGAACATGAAGTAATTTTTTTTATATAAATTAGTGATTGGTTATGATAAATTTTATTAGAAAATCGTTTTTTTATTACTAGAAAACCTAATTACCAATTAATTATATTTATATAAGTAGTTAGAAAGTTTCTTTTAAGTTTAGATGAACATAAACGAACATAAATGAGCATAAAATGAACGGACATAAACGGATGTTCATGAACATAAATGAACTAACAAAACGTGTGTTCGTATTCGTTCGCTTATTAATAAATGAACTTTTCGCCGAACAAGTCCATGAACAGTTCATGAACATTTGGTTCGTTACATGCCTACTTGCAGATTCCTATCAGAAAAAATTGTAAAAAACACAAAATGACATGTTTTTGTAAAAGTTAGGGTCGTTTGGGTCAAGAAAACTGCCAAGCGGGTTGAATTGGGCCTAAGTAAAAACAAAGTAATATAAACCTGGTTAACCACTTGGGCTGAAAAAACTCCCTGACCCGACCCTAAAGAATGAATTCTTTTAATCATCTCCTGTCATCTAAATTTAAATATGCAAATTCATATATATGTATTAATTCATCACATCTTGATGAATAGTATCATAAATTGTCTTAGTTTACGTGTTACGCTTTTTTTCTGGATTTGGTCGTCGTTTGTTGCTACTTAGCATAGTGTTTGGTGAGATCACATTTAGTCCTTTAGTTTTTTTTGTTCGGTTTCTAATTAGCACGTTATTTAGTAATGTGTTACGTGAGTTACTTGGTGTTAAACTTTCGTATTCTGTTTTACATTTTTTTTCCAGTTTTGGTCGTGGTTAGGTTGCTACTTAGCCCGGTTTTACGTCCCCCGGCCCCGCAAAACTGATAACACGGTTTTACGCCCCCGCCCCACAACACGTTGGGTTAAGACTAGTTAATCTCATTTCTTAATGATTTGCAAATTAATCTCATTTCTCAATGACTCAATCCACCTTTTTGTTATGGAAAGCCAAGGCCCACTGGCTTACTCAAAGGCTAACATTATATTGGTATTGTCAATTGTGGGCCTCTTTATGATTATAGTTAACTTTCACTGTTCACAAACTTAAGGCAAATATAATATTTTTTATTTATACACAATATTTTATCTATCTACTCCATTTTTTCGTTAACTTCTCTTTTTTTTTTTTTTTTTTTTTTATCCATCAATAACAATTTCTATGTCAGTAAACAATTTTACTTTAGACTACATTTTTTATTTAAAGGTGAAATTTTTTATTTATATTCATATTAAAAGTACTATGTATTGCTGACCCCCAGGATATAGAAATTTGTAACAATTTTATATATATATAGGATCTGATATATTCTAAGAAAAAATATATTCTAGACCATCTAATTGTAGCTGGTGGAAAAGAGAGTTTTATAATGACCCCCTGACAAAGAAGTTCTAGTTTTGACAATGTGTATGCCGTACAACAAAAATTTCTCAACACATCATATGCAAAAAGGATGTAAGAATTGATGTTTGTCAAATTACATCAATCATTGCCCTTCACTTGTTTTGTTTGGTTTTGGTTGGTATAATATTCACCGGGGTAACCCTTTACCAAAAAAAAAAAAAAAAACAATTATCTTATATATTAATAAACCAACCTTATGAATAGTAGTTGTCACATCATAATCAATAGTAAACTTTCCTTATTGGTTCACGTACATCCACTCACATATAGACACGTGACAAGTACATCCACTCACATATAGACACGTGACAAAGTTAATGAATATTATAGGGAAAAAAGTCAACAATTTCGTCTAATAACAAAACCCACCCGAAACACTACCCACCCCCACCCGAAATACCCATCCCCCACCCGAAACACCCTCCTGGACGAAATGGAATGGCCCTTTAGCAACTTTTGTTGACTTTTTCATAACACTTAATTTTTTTTAAATACTTAAATATTAAAATACTTATTACTTACTATATACACACATATTAATATGTAATTCAGTTAATAAAACAAGGGGGTTTTGGGCCGTAAGCTTGGGCCGAGAGTAAAAGAGATTAGGCCAGTTCGCCGTGGGCCATAGGTTTAATTATTGGGTTAGGGTGTTTGGGGCCGAAAGTATGTTGGGCCGACGTAGATTCGAGCCGTGTCACGTTTTGGTTTCCAATAAAACGTACCCTTTTTAAGTGAATGGGCCTTTGGCCCAGTAGCGATCAATGGAATGGGCCTTTGGCCCAGTTGTGATCAATTATATATTTTTTAAGATTACAAATTAAATGTTTTTAAAGAAAAATAGTTAGAATTAGATTAGAATTATTTAAAATTAGTAACATGATTAAGAGATGAGCAAATGGTATCGGGTATAGGTAACGGTACATGTATATGAAGGTAAAAACTGGTAGCAAACCGGTACCAGGAAAGCAAAAGGTTGCTACCGAATTGACTTAAAATCTTTCAGTTCGGGAAATTCGGTACCGGTACCCAATACCATTTGCTCATCTCTGACCACGGGTTTCATACGAACAACATTATTACGATAAAACTTTTTTTGTTGATTTTCTTTCGGTTATCTTTTTGTTGATTTTCTTTCGGTTGTTCAGTTTTGTCGCCAGTCAGCGGTTCTGTGCGTAACGCACTCGTAGTGATTGCAAAACATATGTAAACACAGACTAAATGACAAAAGAAGTTCGCCGCAACGCGGCCATAGTAATAAACATAGTTTGATGAATTTACTCACAAAGTCTTTGCCGACAGATGTTTTTGAGAAACTTGTATATGAAACTAGTATTTGATAGTGGGCTAAATTAATTTGATTCTACTTTAGAAAAAGTTGTGTTCTCCACTAGGTAATGTTGGGAGAGAAATGTGTGCATGCATGTGTGCTGGAGCCAGAAAGGCAAAGTATGCTGTTCAAGTCACAGGACAAAGAGGCAACCATGGTCCATGGGTTATAAGTTAACCTGTTATTGATATTCGAGGTCCGGTATTCTTTATGAACCCAAGATCTCCCCGTTCCATGACAGATGTCAGATTTAGCTAGGGTGTTACTCCTAACCCCCCCCCCCCCCCACACACACACACACACATGAGTATACTTAACTAGTGAATTTCTCCTCTCATCCGCAATCAAATACGCCCAAAGCGCATTAGTGATACTTGAGATACAACATCTCTTATGTCTAGTGGTGGAGCCACATTAAGATGATTGGGGTCATCTGACACCAATGTATTTTGTGTATCATATAGAATGTGTAATAGGAAAATTTAGAGCGATGCCAATGTTTTTTTTTTTTTTTTTTTTATGATTTTGGATTCTTTTAAGTCTTAACCAATCATTTAACTAGAGCTTACCCCTTGTACAAATTCTCTCGTTATATTATCAGTCACAAGTATATACCAAGGTTGGAGAACTCGCTAGTCGCTAGCGGGTCAGTGAGGTAGGGACTAGCGACTACTCGGGATTAATCGGATCGGACTTTTTATGTATAATTTTAAGTTTTTATACATATATACATATATTTTTATACGTAATTTTTTTAAGTGGACAAGTTTTGACCGGAATCTGGGAGGTTTTGGCCGGAATATGTGTTTTTTTCCGATTTTTTCTGATTTTTTCTTTTTTTTTTTTGTTTTTCCCGATTTTTTTCCGATTTTTCCCGACCGACTAGTCGCGATTAGGGCCGACTAGCGATTTTTTTACTGATTAGCTGAAAATTACTCACTTGATGGGCGACTAGTCAGCGATTAATCGCCGGCTAGTCGCGATTTTTACAACCATGGTATATACACATGTAAGTTGTTAGTCTCAATTGGTAACTATTGTTTTGTCTTTTAGACGCTTTAATTATTAGATGCATGATTGCCTTTTGACGTTTAAAGCATTTGTTTTAGATTTGGTGGTACCTTTAAGAAAAAAAAGTGATTGTATTTAGGTTGAACATGTGTTGTATTTTTGTATTTATATTATATGTTTATAAGATAGCATGCCCATTATATGTTGTAAAGGTATTAGATATTTTACTGTATTTGGGCGTAGCCTCGAATAGGGGTTCCAAGGGGGCAACCCCCCTTGGCGGGGGTCCAAGGGTATTAGATATTTTACTGTAATCGGGATTAATTTGGTGACCAAAGAGAATCATAATATACATCGAACAAGTTAGGAGGTGCGGGAGTGCACGCTTGTTGGAGTCGTTATAATTCCAAGTATTTGGGCGTAGCCTCGAATAGGGGTTCCAAGGGGGCAAACCCCCTTGGCGGGGGTCCGAGGGCAGCGCCCTGGGAGCAGGGTCCAAGGGGCGGCAGCCCCTGGCGGGGTCTAAGGGGCAGAGCCCCTGGCTGGGGTCGAGCTCATCCCCAAATTCAAAATTAGGGTTCTTGGTCACATTCTGGTTCACTACGAATTCTACAACACACACATACTGTTTGTTCGATTTCTCAATCAGAGTTGTATCCGATTGAATTATTCGATAGAACCATCGTAATAATTTGATCTAAAAGTGACTACACACCTCTCTGAGCGTCCGGTTTTATAAAATTCCCCAACAAAAGGTACATCCAACATTATTTCCATCGAAAACATTGTACGGTTTTATAAAATTCCCCAACAAAAGGTACATCCAACATTATTTCCATCGAAAACATTGTAGCATGTTTTGTACGTTGTTTTAGAACATATTTGCCAACTCATGTTCCAAGCTGCTTATCAAGTATACACATATGAAATATATACGTTATTAAAATGAAACAACAAAACATTCTCTTCATCCAAAATTTTACAATGAATTTTGCAACAATAAGAACAAATATATACTTACAAATATGGAAAACATAAATGAACTAATATTAATTAAGTTCTAATTACAATATTATATAAAGCATTGCGGTTTTATTTGGACCAAATAATTAATCTAGTTATGATGAAATGAAAGTGTTTTTTTTTTTTTAATTTCATTCTATATACATATATTTGCTATTAATTAGTTACATTTACAATGCTAATATTCCATTGGTTAAGTGGTTGGTGAAGCCAATCAATGAATGTCATATGACATCTACAATCTTTCTTTATTTCTTTTTTTTAAACACATAGGTTATTTGGTTAAAGGTACTAAAGAGACGATAAACCATAATCTATTTGGTTATACCTGATAAATAAATAACTGATTGTGTCATGTGTCACAATTTTGTAAGTCCAAGATTTTTTCCTGTTTATCTTATTACACCCCTTCGTATTCTATCTCTTCTCTTTATAAATATACCTTATCTTAAAATTTCGGGCTATAATTTTCAAATATACATTACTAACTATTTAATAATTAATTTATTTAACTCACGTAACACACGAGTATCTAACCTAATATTGTAATACAACATATAGAGGGACATATGTTCATTAGTAGTTAATCATTTAGCAGCTAGATATTTTTGCAACGGATTTTAACTATGGGCACAAGCTTAGGACAATGTAAAAAAAGCCTAATTAAACGTAATTAGTTATACGTTCATAAACTTTTTATGACTTTCAATCCCAAACAAGGAGTAGATTATGATTTATTCGGTGTAATTTAGGGGTATTTTTTTTAACGATTTAAATCACACCACATCCATCTTTAGCGGAGTTCGACCCTTTGACTTCAACAGAAGCATCACCTTAACTCCAGTAACTTTACCAATAGTAGTTTAGTAGTATATACGCATTTCATTCAAAAGAAAAATAAAATAAAAAATAAATAAGACGGAGGTAGTATTTGTCGGGTTCTTTCTTAAAGTAATTCTGTGTGGTCATGGGTTACCATGTTTTTATAGCACTTGTCAATGTCTTTACACAAGGATTAGGATGTGTCTAGGTTTTATTGATTTACCTAGAAGTTCTACTTTTATTGTTTCATATATACTTCTATGCAATATTATGAATTTTTCAATTTTCTTCAATACATTTTCATTTCGTTTTCAATCATAGAGTTTATTAGATATTGATTAATCAAAATTTAATAATTTTGAATTATGGATTAGATTTAAATACAGTTTGTTAAATTTATGTATTATATTAAAAAACATATAATTTATTAGAATAAATACTTTAGTTATGAAATATTAGTATAAGAATTGGGATTCATTTAAAATATAATTAAACCAGGGTTTGTTTTCATAAATGAACAAAACATATCAACATCATAGAAAATCACATACTATTAATTCCATATATGTATTGGCTTCAATCCAGAAACACACCAACAAACATAAAAAATTTAAAGTACAAAGGGTAAAACACTTTAGTACAAGAAAAGCTTAAAAAAAACATCATTCAGGAACCTCCCACACTAGGAATTATGGGAGTACTTTTAGTAAATTAAAAAATTAGGGTTTTGCTTATATAAAAACTCCACATGCATGGAAGTTTTATACTGGAACAAGCTTATATGTACCTCATGATAGCTTCTATCATGTGGTCACTAACTTAAACTCAACAAAATCAGGCAACAAGATCATTTGATGTACTAAAGTTATATATATATAAACTTCAAATATAAAAGTGCATGCATATGCATGCAACTAGTTCTTTCTTGATTAGGGTTTCCAAGCTGAAGCCCAAACAACCGGTTCATCTTTCCAGGCTAACATCATTCCTGAATCTGCATTCGAGTCGGTTTGATCGTGTGCAAGAGACCATCCGGTTTGGTACCTTTTCAGCAACGCTTTTACATCGTCCACGACATCATCACTAAAACCTACAAGTGAAAAATGCTCTTTGAGCCTCTCACACCCTTGGTTTCCTTTCTCCCTTCTTTCACAGTCACCCGAACCGACATTTTGTTCATCATCACATGTCAAAACCCGAACAATGCCCCTTGAACACTCGCGTTCCAACATCAACCTTTCGTTACTCGTGGGAGTAAAGCTTTCTTCCAACATCTCAAAGTACAAAGTGTAGTACCTTAAACACTCTTCAAAACACTTGACAAAATCACTTCTTGAGCTTGTGAAATCGGCTTCTTCTTCAACTACGGTCACTATTCGAGGATTTAGCGAGCTAAAAAGCCGAATCACATCTCCCCTATCTTCAACTTCAACTCTTCTTAAAGCTCCAATACAATTCACAGCAATAGCTTCACCCTCTTGCACATTCAACTCTTCTTTAGTAAGTTGCCATAATCTCTTGTTTGATCCATTAATCAAGTTAAACTCAAACGGAACGCCCATCAAACGCGCGAATTTCTCCATTCTTTGAGTGATTTCTTTCATGACGGATCGCGCCATAGTTGATGTAACAACCACAGTTAACTTCAAGCTAGGTGTGTCATCACTTCTTGTGGCCAAAGCTTCAAGCAAAGTAGGCCATTGGGTGCAAAGTGTGTTGCTAATATCTATTATATGAAGTTTGTTTTCACCATCAAAGGCTTCCAAAATAGCACCATTTGATGCAACATGACCAAAAGTAGTCCAAGGGGACACCTCTTGGAACTTAAGTATTAGTTTTCTTGCGGAATCAAAGCAATGGCTTTTATCCGCAACCGAAACTAAAGATTTGTAGCATCGATTACCCGATTCCGTAGCTTTGCAAAAGAGTGCTTGCAAGAAGTAATAAGCAAGTTTTTGATCACAATCACCATAGGGTGAAGATAGCTCATTTAACATCCATAAAAGGTGGTTTATCTTGCCGGAATCTTTATAGGAGATGGATTGAGCACACTCTAGGAGAAGTTTTGAAGCCCATTTATCGTTGTCGGGGCCGGTCTCGCCGCCACCGGGATCGGAATATGTGTGGCTGATCGGTTGTTTTGTGGTGGTTTGGGGATGGTTGGTGTAGGGAGAGAGGTGTGTTCTCTCCATTGAAGTTTTTGTGTGAAAAATGAAATGTGTATTGTTGTATAGGCTATCAACACTTGTCATTGATACTATTTGGCCGTCTCCTAACTTATTAACCAACCAAATATGTAGGTTCGATCCTAAATTTTATTTAAAAATAAGGACTCTTTTGTATTTAAAAATAAGGAAAATTTTATTAATCTTATTATTGTTTATGTTGTTATAATAATTTTAGATAAGAGATATATCATGTACAAGAGAGAAATTTTGTACAAAATATAGAAGAGAATCATGATCACACATTTGTTTTGCTCAATTTAAAGAGGGAAGAGTATGATGGTATTTTATCGAGTTAAATGCTTGGTTGGTCCCTGTGGTTTTCAAAAATTGCAGACTTGGTCCTAGCGGTTTACTAATTACACGCGTGGTCCCAAAACTTGGCAAAAATGAACTCGGTTGGTCCCCAGCCCTAACATCAGTTAAATTTCTCAGTTAAGTCCATGTTAAATGACCAAAATACCCTTGCTTATTAACTCTCTTCTTCACTGTGAGACCGAGTTCATTTTTTGAAAAAACCCACCACAACCTGCATCATCTTCATCACCTGCATCATCTTCCCAACCACCACCACCACCACCACCATCAATCCCCACCACCACCATCAAAAATGGATAACAGAATTTGAGTGAGATATCACCCCCACCATAAACCACCGATCTCCACTACTTCAGCGGATGCACTGCCTCCCTTAACCTTAACTCCTGGCACCGTTCGACCCTACAACTCCACCGCCAATCCGTTGTTCACCGTAATAGACCACCACTTTAACCCACCACCTACCTGCGACCACCCTATTCTAAAACCCTAACCGAGTCATACAACACTTGACCCGAATTCTAATCAATCCGGGCCGGATCAGAAAAACAGAGTGTATATGAAGATTTGGGTAAGGAAAAATTACACTTTTCGTCCTTTATGTTTGTATCGGATTGCAATGGATACCCTTTAACTTCAATAATTACAGTCACAATCCTTTATTTGTAAAACCCATTACATCATACGTCCTTTTCCACTAACTAGGTTAAAAATTTCAGTTAAGTCTATTCATAAAGGGGCAGTTTAGTCCTTTTACTTAAGTATTATTTGTATAGTATTTAATAAATAAAAGAATAAAACAAAAACCAACTTTAAAAACTTAATAATTCATAATCAATAGAAAATTAGAAACCATCTCATTCTCAACTATCTCTGTTGCTCTCTTTCTCCCTGAACTCTCTTTTTCTATGAGCCACCACCACCATCACAGTGTTGCCATCTCCACCACCGCCTAATCCCACCATCGCCTGAAACTATTTCTACCAGTTCCTCATTTCTGGCGGCAACCAAACTCCACTGATAACCACCATCTCCGGTCGCTTCCTCAAATCCGGCGACCACCAAGCTCCACCTCACCGATAACTACAAGAACCCCTTCGTTTAAATCAGATCTGTACAATCACATTTGAATTAGATCCGATAACCACAAGAACCCCTTTCGTTTAAATCAGATCTGAATCAGACCTGTGAGAGAGAGTGTGGTGGTGGTCAGAGGTTGGGAGAAGATGCGGTGGTGGGGTTGTTGTAGATTCGGTGGCGGGGGTGGTTGTAGATTGACTGGTGGTGGGGGTCGGAATGAGCGGTGTGACTTTTATACGGCGGGGGTGGTGGCTGCAGATCCGGCAGGGGTGTGGGGTGGATGGCGGTGGTGGTGTTCGACTAGTGGGTGAGTTAGGGTGGTGTTAAAGTCAGTTTGTGAGCATTGTTCGTGATTTTAGCAGCTGATCTAGCTGCTGTTTTTTTGGTAGATCTGAACCATTCATCTCCGTCGGTGCCGCCGGTGATGTCGGAGCCTGTAAAGTCGCTGTCTTCACCTGCACTGGTGCGGTTTTACCTAATTTATCGATTAATTTCATGTTAATGTGAACGCACTTGTTAATGTTTTTATCTATTTTGATGTTACTTGTACAAAAGATGATGATGATTACAGAGAACAAGTTTGAAACAATTTTCATTTTTTATTCACATTGATGATTCTCAATTAACACTGATGTTGATGTTGCAATAAGTTTTGGCTTTGATTTGATAAAGTTTTGTTCCGATTTGATTGTTGCATCAACAACAATATTCTGATTAGAAACTTCTGTTGTTGTTGTTGAAGATGAGTTGAGAGAGAAAGAGTGTTAAGAGAGAGAGAGAGTTGAGAGTGACAAAGAGTGTTGAAGATATGTATAAATGGGTAAAATTACAAAACTACCCTCATGTGCTTTGCACATGACCTGATTTAACTGGAAAATCTAACAACCGTTAATGAAAAGGACGTAGGATGTAATGAGTTTTACAAATAAAGGACTGTGACTGTAATTATTGAAGTTAAAGGGTATCCATTACAATCCGATACAAACATAAAGGACGAAAAGTGTAATTTTTCCGTTGGGTAATTTAAACAAATTCAAAAGATCCGATAGTGTAACTGTAATTTGATTAGACAAACAGTTGTTTTTAACGATTAGACAACAACCTTCAAAACCACCCCCAATCTTTGTCACCCACAACTGCATCCCATCCCGAATCCCTTTCAAATCACTAATAAAACATCCAATCTGCAACAACCTTGAACTCTGGGGTAGTGGCGGTGGAGATTATCAAGTGTAGAAACGATACTGATTTATCAGTCCTATGGTCCTTTAGAGAAAGAAGATGAACAGCTTGAGGCCCAATATTACCATGAATCAATCAACGTTGATGGTGTAAGCACCTGAACCAATTTTGTTTGAATTAAGGGTTTGCAATTGGAATTCCTATTGTGGAAATACAGGGATTGCAATTGTGGTTGCCCAGATGATGCCTGATATGGGGTGGGTCTCACAGTGAAGAAGAGAGTTAATAAGTAAGGGTATTTTGGTCATTTAACATGGATTTAACTGAGAAATTTAACTGATGTTAGGGCTGGGGACCAACCGAGTTCATTTTTGACAAGTTTTGGGACCACGCGTGTAATTAGTAAACCACTAGGACCAAGTCTGCAATTTTTGAAAACCACAGGGACCAACCAAGCATTTAACTCTATTTTATCCTTTAAACTAGTTCACTCCTTGATTTTCAAACGGCTATAACTTTTTCATACGTTAATATTTTTTTTTAAAAATTACATCGTATTAACGAACATTTCATTCTCTTTAATTCGAGCAGCCTATTGCTATAGTGTTCTTAAAAATAATTTACAGGACTTTAAATACCCATTACGTGATTACGTGATTTTGAATACCCAGTACCCATTACGTGATTTTGAATACCCAGTACATGACTATGTGATTTTTGAATACCCTTTACGTGATTACACATTCAACATAAATCATTACGCATTCAATGTAAATTTATTACGTGATTACCCATTCAATATGATTTGTTTTAATTAATGTTAATACAATTATGCTTATTAAGTTATTACACATTCAATAATAAGAACTTGACTGTTTATGCTTTATTACGTGGTTAAATCTCCAATATACGACATTATGTTGTTATTATAGGTTGGTTTGGCTAATGTTTTGTATATAATTTATCCTTAATACGTGATTATACTTAAAATATTAGGTATTCAATCACGTGTTTTGTTTTTACGTAATCACTCAGTAGGGTTTCACATAAATACTATAATGAAGTCACGTAACCACGAAATGAGTATTTAAAATCATGTAGTCACGTAATAATACATAGTCAGTTATTGTTACGTAATTACGTAATCACTTACTGGGGTTTCACATAAAATATTATAATGAAATCAAGTAATCACGTAATGGGTATTCAAAATCACGTAGTCACTTACTAATACATAGTCAGTTATTGTTACGTAATTACGTAATCACTTAATGGGGTTTCACATAAAATATTATAATGAAATCAAGTAATTACATAATGGGTATTCAAAATCACGTAGTCACTTACTAGATATTTAAATCACATAATCATGTAATGGGTATTCAAAATCCTGCAAAATTTTTTAAAGAAAAATATAGCAATATGCTACTCGAATTAAAGAGAATGAAATGCTCGTTAATACGGTGTAATTTTTATAAAAAAATATTAACAACATTGGATTTTCCTATTTTACCCTTTTCCTCATTTGTTTCCATTGTTTTTAGTTATATGAATTCTATATTTAGGAACCACTTAATCTCAACCATTAATCTTGTAAATCAAGGGGTAAATTTTTCTCCTATACTTCGTACAATTCTTTCCTCTTGAACAATAATCTTTCTCTGTAAGTTTAATTCCTCACACTCCTAAAACTTTTTCATGATCTAAATGCGTAGTTAATTTACTCTACTTGTAGTAGGAATATAAATTTTGGATTTTAAATGTGGAAAAATAATTGTTTAATGATTTTATTTAATAAAAATTGAGAAATATGGTTGGTGAGAAAACCAAAACTTGGAGGCATCAAATCGAGTTTGTTCCGTATATAATTTGCACAAGATGACAATAGTTTCCTACTTCATCTCATCATTGGAACATGTCATTTCTAAGCTATACGGTTGTATTAATAATATAATATTTTCTTTAGTAATATCTCAACAAATTTTAATAAATTAAGTGGCATTCTCAACAAATTCTAATAAAATTAAGTGGCATTTTTAATACAACATTTTTGTAATGATACAGAAACCGAAAATGTTTAAATTTTTAAAAAATGAATAAAATAGTCATTTCATTATAATGATACATAAACCGACAATGTTTAAATTTAAAAAATGAATAAAAATAGTTATTTCAGAGCATTCACATCCAACTCACTAAAAATATAACATTCCACTAAAAAACAACTCCTATATCAATATATTTCCACTAAAACAAATATTTTTTCTCTCTCCTTTTCAATTAAATAATATTATCATCACATTTTTCTCTCTCCTTCACTCACAACCACTTTCAATATATATTAAAAAATTATAGTGGGTGAACAGTGTCCCCCCAAATATACAGATGAACAGTAAGATTTTTTCTCTCCTCCACTCACAACCACTTTTTATACTCTTTTTATTTTAAAAACCCCACACACAGATTTTGATTCCCATGATGTGAATGCTCTCATAAAGTTTTGAACTCCGAACACTCAAAAGTCTAGATAACCGAGCTGAGTAAAAACAAGAAAATTACGGTGGCAAAATGATAAATATAATTTCTCTACAGTAATTACATAATTACGCTAGTAAAGTAATTATCCTAATTACGCTACTTATATAGGTAGTGTAATTACATAATTATGCCAGTAAATTAATTACAGAGTAATCATCCTATCTACTTCATAATTACGTTGATTCAAAATCACTTTGTAACTACAAATAAATTATCAAAACCGATTCGCAAGGCTCAATTGAACAATCGAATAACATTTACAAGCTTCAATTCATCTGATTCAGAGTTATAATTTTCAGGGGCGGATTTAGAGGGGTTTACCGGGTTCCCAGGAACCCAGTCGATTTGGAAAAAAACGTTTTTTTGTAGTGTAAACCTTGTATGATTTGGAAAAGAACGTTTTTTTTTTAGTGTAAACCTTGTATGATTTGGAAAAAGGAACCCAGTGAAAAAACTGGCTGGATCCGCCACTGATAATTTTGAAGGAGCTTCAATTGATCGATCTGAGAAGCACATGAAATCATAATCAAATCAAGGGATTGTTCAAATCACATTTAGCTCAACTGATAGATATGTATTTACGATCTACAAAGCTTCGATTGACTGATCTATATTTACTATTTTGCCACCGCATGATTTGGTCCCTTCCTTCCTTCACTTCTCACGTTTAGAAAGTTGTTTTGATTTGTATATGATCCAAACTCTATATTTGTATTTATAATAAATTTATGATATAATATAGATATATCTATATTTGTATTTATGCTATAAAATATAGATATAGGGTGGGAGTTGGCTACAAAGTCAATTTTTCCTACAAAGTGTAAAAAGTCATAAAACATCACAATGCCAACCATAAAACACACTCAAAACGCATAAATAACAAAGTGAAGATTACTAAAACACCATATTTGTGGGTTTTGTGTTGTGTTTTGGATGATAAGACTTTGATTATCGAATGACTAACATTAGTGTGTTTTATATTGATTATCATGTTGTGTTTTATATTCATAGTTCTACGATAGCATGTTTGAAGTTTTTATGGACTGTTAGGGTTTGGATATTGTGTTTTTGTGATCTTCACTCAGTTATTTGTGGGTTTTGAGTGTGTTTTATGACTGAAATTGTGGTGTTTTATGACTTTGTACACCTTGTAGGAAAAATAGACTTTGTAGCCGAACCCCACCCGATAGACCAAAATGAGTGAATGAGTTAAAAATCAAAATATAAGTCTCCATAATAATAATGAGAGCATTGTTTGTCTCCATCTCTATAGAATATATAGTTGTCTTACATAGCTGTTGCACCATACGTTGTACGGCCTTTTGGAGAAGAATCTTATGATACTATTGTTCCAAACACATCGCAACACTAGCTAACTGATCACTGGTCCTCACACAAGACAACCATACCATTCAAATTATAATTTTTTTTCTTGTTTGTCGATGTTCGGTTTCACTCATCCGTCTTCACCATAGATTATGTAAACATTGTCGGGTCAAACAACGATCATGTTGCCGCTCTATTATAACACCTAATTAAACTGAATATCGTCGACTTGATCAAACAACAATCAACCGTCAAATTGAATGGATGTTGCAAACACTTGTAATGTTTCCAGGCCCTTGCATACACGGTTCATATATACAAACGAAATTTTAGACAGCAAATACCCATTACTCGACAAGCCCATATAAAAAGCCCGGTCCAAACTGAAAGCCCAAAACAGGACCACAACTAGCCATCACACCCCAGGCCCACATAAGACCGGGCTTAGCCCGGTTACTATTTAGTAAATCACTAGAGTCCATATATCCATTGAAGAAGGGTTGTTAGCTTTTTCATTAAGCACAGGGGCGGTTCTTAGAAGGTCTATGGCAGGGCCACGGGCCGGGCAAGTTTTTCGACCGTAGTGCTAATTTTCCGCATTTTGATCGAAATTTTTTATATACCCGGGCTTTTTTTAGTGCCCGTGTCTTTCGGCCCTGACACGTTCAACGAGCAAGATCCGCCACTGATTAAGCACACAGTGTTTCCGGCTTAACTCAACCCCACTCGACCCATTTCAACCCAAACTCTGCTTTGAACCACTACCGAACCCACCCATCTTGCCACTTCTATCCAAATAGAAAAAAGAAGGTTGTTCGATAAAAGACGAAGTGAATCAAGATGTATATCGATCTCTTAAAGATGAAAATGATGGATGTGTTGGTGTAGTTAACTAGTAGTAATATATATATAAAAGGAACTAATATCAATAAAAAAAAAATATTACTTATTTTAACGTGAAAGTGCACTAATTTTAACGTTATTTTTCTAATTTCGTGAAAATAACGTTAAAAGTGGAGGACGGTTAATCATGCATCATGTGGTGCCGTTGATAGCTGAAAGACAAAAGGGTACATGCACTAATCGGTCTTTGTCCCGATTGCTGAGTGTTATGTGCCTTATGTCCAAGGCTTGATGCAAAACTACTATCGAGCCGGGGGTCTCACTGGAAGCAGTCTCTCTATTCCTACGAGGTAGAGGTAAGGCTGTCTACATCTTACCATCCTCAGACCCTACATTTGCTTTGCTATTAGTGAGATTTACTGAGTATGATGATGATGATGAAACAAAATATTACTTAAATAAATTTAGGAAAACTATAAATTGTTTGAAACACCTTAATACATGACTATGTGGGGTTTGTCCCCATATATGCACAGCCACCTTCAAATCATCTACTGATTGCTATTTACACTTTCTTTTTCTTCTGATTTTCCAAGCTCAAACATATCATCAGCATGATGAGGCTTCACTGATCCATCTGAAAACCGATGGGTGCGTTCGTAGTATGACTCAACGGTCCATGTAAGAACCAAAAATACCATTACAATGGATAGAAATACAAGTCCGGCCCACACGATCTTTACATCTCTTTTTACGGGTGTGCAATGGTTTTCAATGATTTCTGAAAATGCATCTTTCACTGTTTGACACTGAAGCAGGCTTTCCATTCCTGGATAGGTATTTAGAAGTATCTGAATTGAACTTGTGTATGCAACTACTGTCCTAAAGTCGTTTCCCGATACGGGAATCCCTCCGTTGCAGATTCCGTCCACCGGATCCACACATGTGATCAACTTCAAAAGCTTCAAGAAAGAAATTTTCAATGTCAAGAAAGTGAAACAAAATGCATGTTTGATGTTTGAGTAAAGTACACGGATGGTCCCTATGGTTTACCAAAATTTAGGATTTGGTCCCTTGCTTTCCAAAAGTACACGGATGGTCCCTGTGGTTTGCATTTTGTAACGCATTTAGTCCCCAGCTTTTCCTAAAAGTAAATGGATAGTCCCTGTGGCTTGCACTTTGTAACGCATTTAGTCCCTAACTTGGACCAGCTGAAACCTTTAGATTTTTTGGTTAGGGATGAAATGTGTTACAAATTGCAAACCATAGGGACCATCCGTGTACTTTTGAAAACCTAGGGACCAAATCCAAAATTTTGGAAAACCACAGGGACCATCCATATACTTTACTCTTTGATGTTCATAAGTGTCAAAGGTGAGCTTTTTCAAACATTTTACTTATGAATCCACGGGTTATTTGGGTTGTGTTATATCTAAAACATGTCATACTAGGTAACATAAAAGAAAGCTACGAGAAAACGGGTCAAATGGGTTGAAAGTTATATTAGTTTTCGTAAAGGCGAACTTTGTAACTGAAACAATTCATAAAGCCTTCCTTTTCCTTTCTCTCTAAATCTATACACAATGGAATAAAAATCTATAGAGAAAATATGCCAAAACTATAAGCGTTTAAATTGTGAATACAACTTGCTAGTATGTGTATAATGTACCTCAGGGATGTCGCCTATACGAATCTCATCCTCCGAGCAGTTGTTTGGCTGATAGTTATATTCTGGTGGCCCGGAGAACGGATTGCATACTCCAAAAGACGAATCTTGTTGTATTCGAGACATGTTAGCATTCACCTGCAGTTTAGTTTTTCCAACAATTATTAGTTTTGTTTAAACTTTTAACAACTATTTATCAGTTACTGTATAGGTTTTAGGGTAGAAGTGGCATTTCAACGCATTAACTTATGGACGAGTCGATTTATGACGTGTATTATCTCAAACGGGTCAAACATGTCGAACATATTAAACTTTGTTTTAGTAATCATTACTAAAGCATTAACTATTTAAAAAAAGTTGTTTGCAAGTCAACCCGACCGACCCGTTACAAAAAAACAACCTGTTTTGACCAGTTACCCAACCCGATAATGTTGGCATCTTTAACCAGAAACAGTAAACAATATATGATACCTCATTGACTAGATTGTAAACTCCAGCGCTGACATCATTAAGGACTGATTCGGCTGAAAGCAACTGATCACAAGGAAGAATAGAGCTCAAGCTGTTGTTATAAGGATCTTGTTGGAATCCCTCAAGTGCTGTGCATGTATCGCCCGCAAATCTGCGTAGTTTATAGCCGTTTAGTTTGAATGGTTTTTGCAAAGCGAAAGGGTCCGGAATTTATTTATTTTGTTTTTAAAAAGTTACCGTGATAAGAAGAAGTAAGCCCCAAAGAAGACCCAACAGAGAACAGTGATTAACCAACACAATACGATCAATCTGCGCCGTTACAGTCAGAGATCAATATGAGAAACTTGTATATGTAATCTTTTCTTTATTGTTCATAGTTAAATAGAAGTTATCATGCAGGATGGACTTACATGTGAAGAACTCGCCTAACTTTAACGACCCCAACGGCTGCATGCCACAAACAAACGGCGTATCGTCAGTAACAAAACCCATCCATGAACTAAGTACAATTTACAAAGTAATATATAATCATAGTAGACTTCAATAGGCGAAAATAGGCACCTGTTAGTGCAATTACAGCAACTAAATTCAGCGCGAAAATAACTGTACTTACAATATACCTGCAATAATCATATGCACGAGCACTGTTTAGCAACACTTAACCGAAGGATTTTGCTATAAATAATTTACGTAATGGAATGTTCAACCCGAACCCAACCCATATTATTATCCGGATCAAAGATATCTACCCTAACCCGCACACATATAAATGCAAGTCAACCCAAACCCGATCCGTTTAATCCGTATGTTTAAATAAGTCATACAAGTTAACGGGTCAACCCGTTTTTATGTGGCTCAACAAGAACTGTTTTTAACACGGTCAACCCAAACCCGACCGGTTTTTTAAACGGGTTGTGTTAGCCGACCCAAACCTGTTTTTTTCGTGTCATGTTCGGGTCAGGTTGGCGGGTCGTGTCAAGAATTGTCGCCCCTATAGTTATGTGACGCTAGTAGTTACTTATTAGTTAAACATGTACGGACAATACTTTCTCTAGCGATATTGTTAACATGTACTAAAGTAACTTACAAAATGCGAAGGCCGAGATCAATCTTATGCCGATTCTTTCTAGCTTGTCGTTGTATATCGTCAGCTGTCGAGTCAAGTTGCCTAGAAGTGGATTCAAGGAAACGAGTGGTGCTTGCATCAACATTTGTACCTTGTAAGTTGGCTCGGGTCATCTTCATAGCTCCGGTTGTGGTATATATAGTCGTTGACGCGTCATCCGCCGTATCTATAATTATATCAATGATCTTATCTGCTCTAGAATGGAATTTGGCATTCCCTCCAAGTACTAAACTTGTTCCAACTCTAAAAATGAATGTAAATTATGTACTCAGTTTTTGAAACTAGTCTACAAACTACAAAGTACAACCCAATGATGCATGTGAATATGTGATGTACAACTCCATAATGCATATTGGAACTAGGGGTGCAAAGCTCGAGCTCGATTAACTTACGAGGGCTCAAGCTCGAGCTCGGCTCGTTGGTAGTTTCTCAATCTCGAGCTTGGCTTGGGCTCAGCTCGTTAGTATCGATTAATTAATATATTAAACAAAAATAACATAAATAATAGACTCGTTTAGGCGTCCAAGCTCGATAAATGAAGCTCGAGCCCAGGCTCGTTTGCTAAACAAATATTAAATAAATAAAACAAAAATAATAGACTCATTTAGGCTTGCAAGCTCAATAAGTGAAGCTCGGGCTCAGGCTCGTTTGTTAATCAAGCTTATTTTTAGGTTCGGGCTCGGCTCATAAACAAGTCTAAATAAGCTCGGCTCGATAAAAGCTGATATTACACTAAGGCTCGATTAGGCTCGATGAGCCTAGCGAGCTTCATATGCCAGGCTCGAGCTCGGGTTCGATAAATAAACGAGCTTTATTTTGGGCTCAGGCTCGGCTCATTTCGTTTCGAGCTTTTTTCAGCAGCTCACGAAACGCTCGGCTCGTTTGCACTCCTAGTTGGAAAAGAACTGAAGGCTTACAAGGCTAAAAGAGTAAAGAAAGCGGCTATAAGAATGTGCCAAAGGTAATATTGCTTGTGGAATGCTGGTTTCTTGTGTCTCTTCAGTTTCTTGTTTGTTTTGCAACAAGTGGTTACCACTAGAAATGTTCCAAAAACGACACCACATAAGAGCCATAGGGCCCCTAGCACATATCCTGCTATTCCAGTGTATGCAGTTGACTGAAACAATATGTTATAAACAAACAACATTAATACAAATAATATGTCTAATTATAAAATTGTAATTAAACAAATTTTTATATAAATAATGTGGAATTATTAAAAAAATGTATAAAATCATTTACTTACACTCCAGTAATGTACGTTGGTAACGTCGTATCCACCTCTGTATTTTTTGAGGTTTTCCAAAGGATCAGGTCTAATCGTGTCGTCTCGTCCTTCTGTTGCATGAAGAAAAGATTATGTTTAGTTCCGGTTTTGAAACGGACAAGACCGAAAGGCCGTTACTTTTAGCAAAATTTAGGGGTGCAAAACGGGTCGTGCTCGCAGATTATGTTGGGTTCAACCCGAACTGAACCCGAAAATTTTAAACGAACCCGAATCCGAAAATCGTGTCATGCATATGAACCTGAACACGACCCGAATATTCGCATGTTGACCCGAACACAACTTGTTCAACCCGATTATTTTTATTTTTGATTTTTTGGCCAAATTAATATATTAAAATAAAAAAATTACTACAAGAAACACATGTGTATATAATAATTTTCCTTTAAATTATAAAATTTTATTTGAATTTCTCTTTTAAAGTTATAATTATGGCATAAATACACACCCAATTTAATTTATGGTATAAAACATATTGTAAAAAAACAATATAATGTAAATGGGTTAAACGGTTCAACCCGTCAACCTGACATATTTAGCTAAACGGGTTCGCGGGTTCAACCGGAAACTTAGACTAAACCCAAACCCGCGAATTTTGTGTTAGGTTCGTGTCGTGTTTTTTGGTCGTGTCAGAAATTCGCACCGTTAGCAAAATTAAAATCATGGACAAATTTTATTTTGAAAAGCATATGTGGGCTGACCTGTTTGAGTTGTGGTGGTATTAGGTTGTCCTTGAATATGAGAAAAGCTTGTGATCAAAAGCAATATCATTATAAACCATATTCTGCTCCATTTCCCTCCCATGTTTGTCCTGCACTTTTGTAACATCTGAATCTCTTAAAACATAATTCACAAAGTTTTTTATTTTAAAATATACTTTATATATATAAAGAACTTCAATTATTAAAAGTGTTACATCCTTTTATTGTTTCTTAATGTCACAAAAGAAAAGAAAAATCTCTAATATTATTTTAAACACAGCATGATTCTGGAAATCATTTTCTTTTTAAAGCCATTACTTCTCACTAATAATGTTTATATACACAACTAACAATAAGTAATTGGTTGCATCACGTGTAATAGTTATGTCAGTTCTAGGTTTTTTTTCCTACTTCTCTTATTGCACCATTCGTATCCTATTTCTTAATTTGTAAAAGTTAGTTAAAAACAAATATAAAAATAATAGAACATATTATTTCCTAAATCTCCGTTACTAACTGTTTGATATTTTCTTATACGTTATTTTAATTAATCTTATCTCAAATATTTTTTATAATACATATATCTTCGTTACAAACTATTTAATATTTTCTTTATTTAATATGTGTAATACACCGGTTACCTAGTGCATGTGTATATATATTTATTTATTAAGATTAAAATTAAACTAATTTGAACAGCTTAATTTATTAATAGCTAAACATTCTCTTGTTTGTTTGTAACTAAACGTCACTCTTAAAATGATCAAATATGGAACTTTCACTCTTTTGAGTAATACCTTGAATCATCAAATTTATAACTTCGAGTCACCTATATTTTATATCTGTGATCTTATCATATTGTCGTATTATTCGCAATCACCTTTTACCACGCAACTAGAGTCTTGGGGTATACTTTAACGGTACTTAATTCCACCAACATGCCACATCACCTATTTTTCCCTGTCGAAATGATTTAATTCCGTTAACTTCATATAACCCTATTTTAGTGGTTTTTGGTTTTTGGTGGCTTGGTGGCTCGGGTATGCATCCAACCCTGACCGTTACGGAGGAGAGGATGCATTTACTCGATCGAGCGCATCCCGGGATGCTTATCTAGCGATTTAGTTTAGTTGGCCGTTCAAATAAAAAGTTATAGTTTTGTAAAGTAAAAAAAAGCCTAGAAAGGTAAAAAACAAAAAACAAGTAACTTTTTAAGATAAAAACACTCATAATAATAAATTAATAATTGACTCCCAACTTTGACAAATCAAATAAGTTTTGTAGCTAAAAATTCATTTTTGCAGAGGATAAAACTCACCGGAAAATTACGTCAGCCGTGGAAGTGTTGGCCGGAGAAGAAACTGATTATCGGTTGATGTAGTTAAACAGCCTATACGATGACTTAAATCACCTGTTTTACTTTCAAAACATTCACCAGAAGCAATCACTAATTTTCAAAAAAAAAATGTTCCTTTCATATGCAAAACTATGAAATTGGGAACTTGAAAATACTCTTTCAATCATGTGTTATGTACTTTTGCATATATATATATATAGAGTGTGTGTATGTATATCTAGAAAGTCAGAAATGAAGTGTGATTTTCGTCAAAAGCATGGGTCAAAAATAATATTAAGATATTACATAGAAGCAAGAGTTATTTGGCATTTTGGGGGTATTGAACTATTGATAATATTTATTGTCAAATTGCATAATTGCAAATATTATTTGTTTAATAAGATTTATATATATCCCACGTTCCAGAAAAAAAAAAATTATTTATGTACATCCACATTTTTCTCCGTTAGCAATATTATTTCAAACTTTAAATTAGGATATGATGTTTACGTTTAGATTATAAAGTTTTTTTTACCGATTCTAACTAGTGGGTTTAATTGATTTTTAAAAAATTGCATATTGCTTTTCCATGTTATCATGTGACAAAATATATCAACGAATATTTACAATGATACCCTGATATCCACATAGGCACATCTTGAATATTGTTTTTTTTTTTTTTTTTGTTAATGGATGCAGTGCGCTACTTCTAGTATTGTTGAGTTTGGATTTATATTCTCTAATCTCTAGTTATATATTTCCGTTGGCACATCATGATGGTTGCTAGAGTTTATGGCGAGCGAGGAATAACCTCATTTTTTCGAACATAGAGATTAAAATTGATAAAAGAGTTAATTACTGTTTTCGTCCCTGTGGTTTGTCAAAAATCACTATTTCAGTCCATTAGTTTAAAAATTACGATTTCAGTCCCTGTGGTTTCACTTTCGTAACCATTTCAGTCCACCTCCGTTAACCCCATCCATTTATTCTGTTAAGTACACGTGAATTGACCATAATGCCCTTATTAATAAAAAACAAAAAGATATCTAAATGAGTTAATTACTGTTTTCGTCCCTGTGGTTTGTCAAAAATCACTATTTCAGTCCATTAGTTTAAAAATTACGATTTCAGTCCCTGTGGTTTCACTTTCGTAACTATTTCAGTCTAGTCTCCTAACACCATCTATTTTACCGTTAAGTTTTTAGTGAAATACCTAAATTACCCTTGTGTTGATTAAATATGGACTTATATGATTTTATTATTAGATTTATATGATTTTATTGTTGTATGACATATGGACTTAAATTGGATTGTAAGGTTCGACCCACCATAGCTTCAATAGAAGTAGAAGTCTTGCACTATTTTTACATATATGGTTCCAGAATTTTAGTTTTAGATTTTAGAATGAGAAAATGTCCAGGTAAGCATTATTTTTCAAAGTTAGTATGTTAATTGATGTTGCTAGGAATATATTAATTGGGGTGGGGTAATGCGTCGCCGGACATTAAGAGGGTGGGG
This sequence comes from Helianthus tuberosus, assembly GCA_030545235.1. NCBI lineage: Eukaryota > Viridiplantae > Streptophyta > Magnoliopsida > Asterales > Asteraceae > Helianthus > Helianthus tuberosus. Next base: position 10,584,963 of record CM060367.1, read on the forward strand.
TTGTGATGCCGGAGAAGATGACAGGAAACTTTTGCCGGAAATGAGAGCAGGGATGGAGTGGGGTGGGGTTGTGTTTTAACAAATGGGTCCTAGAATACACTCTTTTAAATTTCCATGGGTTTTTTATTTAATTAACACAAGGGTAATTTAGGTATTTCATTAAAAACTTAACGGTAAAATAGACGGTGTTAGGAGACTGGACTGAAATGGTTACGAAATTGAAACCACATGGACTGAAATAGTGATTTTTGACAAACCACAGGGACGAAAACAATAATTAACTCATTTAGATATCTTTTTGTTTTTTATTAATAAGGGCATTATGGTCAATTCACATGTACTTAACAGAATAAATAGATGGGGTTAACGGAGGTGTACTAAAATGGTTACGAAAGTGAAACCACAGGAACTGAAATCGCAATTTTTAAACTAATGGACTGAAATAGTGATTTTTGACAAACCACAGGGACGAAAATAGTAATTAACTCTTGATAAAATTATGAGTGAAGTTAAAGCGTTGGGTTTTCTCTGATTTTCTAATAGATCTAGACATAACGGGATTGATTGGGGCAAATGGAGCTCCTTTGTAGATATGTAATTTGTAGTTGTTTTTGTTGGTCGGCCCGGTTTGGGTCGGCTTGTGTGTTTTAATGAAAGTTAACCTTCAAAAAAAAAAAAAAAAAAAAACCTAAACGTCGCTCTTAAAATGATCAAATATGGAACTTTCTGTCTTTTGAGACTAATACCTTGAATCATCAAATTTTTAACTTCGAGTCACATATATCTTATATCTGTGATCTTATCATATTGTCGTATTATTCGCAGTCACCTTTTAACACGCAACTAGAGTCTTGGGCTATACTTTAACGGTATTTAATTCCACCTACATGCCACATCACCTATTTTTCCTCATTTCAGTCTGTCTTACTCTAAGAAAATGATTTAATCCCGTTAACTTCATATAACCCTATTTTAGTGGTTTTTGGTTTAAAAAGAAAAAGAATATTTAATTCAGTCTCTTGACATCTTGTTAAGATGTTAACAAATAATCACTTTAACGCCCTTTAACACAAGGAGGAAGTAGTGTGTAATGTCGGTTGACATGTCATGCCACCGTTAGCACGCCAATTGTTAGGGTATACCCTATAGCCTAATAATTAAATATTTTTAACCCACATTAAAACTTAAAAGATTAGTTATAGTTTTGTAAAGTATTGACAAGTTGGTCTATTGGTTAGTCACTTGGTTTCTCTCCTTAAGGTCCTAAGTTTAACTTCCACTAGCATCACTTTGAAGGACATTAGTGGTGGCAATGAAGTTTAGAACTAGACCTCTCTAGAGGTGGCCAGTTTGAAACCGAGCCGAATCGGGTTTTCCAGGGCCTCCGGACGAGTGGGTTTTCCCCGGAATTGATGGCTTGGTACCTCGGGTATGCATCTAACTCTGACCATTACAGAAGAGGGGATGCATTTGCTCGATCGAGTGCATCCCAAAACGTTTATCCAGCGATTTAGTTAACCGTTCAAATAAAAAGTTATAGTTTTCTAAAGTAATAAAAGCTTAGAAAGGTAAAAACAAAAAACATGTAACTTTTTTAAGATAAAAACACTCATATATAATAAATTAATAATTGACTCCCAACTTTGACAAATCAAATAAGTTTTGTAGCTTAAAATTCATTTGTGCAGGAGAGAGAGGATAAAACTCACCGGAAAATTACGTCAGCCGTGGAAGTGTTGGCCGGAGAAGAAACTGATTATCGGTTGATGTAATTAACGTGTCTCTGTTAAACAGCCGATACGATGACTTAAATCACCTGTTTTACTTTCAAAACATTCACCAGAAGCAATCACTAATTTTCAAGAAAAAAAATGTTCCTTTCATATGCAAAAAATATGAAATTGGGAACTTGTAAATACCCTTTCAATCATGTGTTATGTACTTTTGCATATATATATAGTGTGTGTATGTATATATCTAGAAAGTCAGAAATGAAGTGTGATTTTCGTCAAAAGCATGGGTCAAAAATAATATTAAGATTGTATTACATAGAAAAGTAAATTACGATTTTGGCCCCTGTAGTTATATCACTTTTACCCTTTTACTAGAAAAAAATCTTTTAACATCTGAGCCCCAACGTCTTTTTTTCTAACTCTTTTGGCCCCTAACACTAACTTCATCCATTTACTTTTAGGGGCCAAAAGAGTTAGAATTAAAAGACGGTGGTGGCCAAAAGGGTTAGAAAAAAAGATGTCAGAGGCTAAAATGTTAAGAAAATTCCTTTTGGGACAAAAGTGATATAATCACAAGGGCCAAAATCGTAATTTACTCGACATAGAAGCAAGAGTTATTTGGCATTTTGGGGTATATTGATAGTGTCCACATAAATTAATTTTTCGGTCTTATATTTATTGTCAAATTGCATATATTATTTGTTTAATAAGATTTATATCCCACGTTCCAGAAAAAAAAAAATTTATGTACATCCACATTTTTCTCCGTTAGCAATATTATTTCAAACTTTATATTAGGATATGATGTTTACGTTTAGATTATAAAGTTTTTTTTACTGGTTCTAACCAGAGGGTTTAGTTTATTTATTTAGTTTTGAGGGTGGAGATACAATAGGAAGTTAATTTGGTTAAGAAGGCTAGGAAGTGATCTTGACCATCCATTTAGTTAATCAAGGACTAAGATTAAATCAGGGAAATTGAAGAGGCGTGTGAGTTTGTTTAGGGGCATTCTAGTCAATCCAAGCCAATAGTTTCTCTCTCCTCCAATTCCCCCCCCCCCCATTTTTTAAACGTTAATAACTCTTTCATACGACATTATTTTTTTATAAAAATTGCACCAAAAAAACGAGCGTTTTTTTTATCTTTAAAACGAGTATACTATTGCTATATTTAAAAAAAAAAAATTAACCCAATTGCGTAAAACACAATAGAAAAACCCTCAGTTACGTAAAACGCAATGAAAAAAAAAACCTAAAAAATGGCATTTTTCTAAAACGCAATGCACCAAAAACACAAATAAATGACTTATTTGTAAAACACAATGCACAAAAAACACAAATAAATGTCTTATTTGTAAAACGCAATGGCCAGAAAACACTTAAAATGTCTGTTTTCTAAAACGCAATGGACTGAAAACACATAAAAAAAGTGTTTTACCTAAAACGCAATGCACAAAAAACACAAAGAAATGTCTTATTTGTAAAACGCAATGGCCAGAAAACACTTAAAAATGACTCATTCTAAAACGCAATTGCCTAAAAAACAAAAGAAAGTGTTCTCTGTAAAACGCAATGGACTGAAAACACCTAAAAAGTGTTATACCTAAAACGCAATGCACCAAAAACACTTCAAGAATGTGTTTTTCTAAAACGCAATGGCCAGAAAACACCAAAGAAAGTGTTCTTTCTAAAACGCATTGAACCATGACAATAGTTCTGTCTGTGCTGTGAATTGTCTGTGCTGTGAACTGTCTGGACCAATGCAGTTTTCAGAGGCAATTTACATAAAATTAATTTTTCTGATGCTCTGCCCCTTGGACCCCGCCAGGGGCTGCCGCCCCTGGGACCCCGCTACCAGGGGCGCTGCCTCCGGATCCCCGCCAAGATCGTAAAACGCAATGACTAAATTCAAAACCCATATCGTAAAAATGAAATTAAAGAATTTCTTACATGGATCGAAGTGATTTCTTCAACAATTGACGATTTTTGAATGATTGAAACACTTATCAGCGCTCGAATCGAACGGATCGAGTGATTATCTTCAAAATCACCAAAAAAAACAAGATTTTATATGAAATTAAACTGGGTTTTCTTCAAAAAAGCTGAAGAACACGTTGATCGGGTGTTTGAATCATTGATTGGTGATGAAAATCGCAATATAATGTAGTGATTATTGAGATAGAAAGTGAAGAAATGGTTGAAGATGGTGGGTTTTGAAAATGGTGGGTTTTGAAGTTACTGGGTTTTGAAAAGGAAGAAGAAAAGGGTTGGATTGACTAAAATACCCTTTTTCTTTATTTTAAATGTTGCCACATGTCCTAATCCTATTGCTTCCTAGACTTCCTAGCCAAAATAAACTTCCTATTTGATCTTTTCCCTTGATTTGTAAAAATATCCGATTTATATTAGCATATGATGTTTACGTTTACATTATAACTAAAGGGTTTCATTTATTTATTTAGTTTTGATTTTGTAAAATTATCCGAATCATATTAGTATATGATGTTTACGTGTACATTATAAAGTTTTTTTTTTTACCGATTCTAACTAGAAGTCTAGAAGGTTTAATTGATTTTTAAAAAAATGCATATTGCTCTTTAAATTCGTTCATGCGTTACATGAGTTTATAACATAAAGATATTATGTTTCTTTTCCATGTTATCATGTGACAAAATAGATCAACGAATATTTACCATGAGATACCATATTTTCATACCTTGATATCCACATACTGAATATATATATATATATATATATTTTAATGGATGCAGTGCACTACTTCTGGTATTGTTGAGTTTCGATGTATATTCTCTAATAATCTCTAGTTATATATTTCAGTTGGCACATCTTCATATAATATAGTGTGTGTAATATTATATTGTCTAGACTATATCATACAAGTTTAAAATGTATGTAACAAATAAAAAGTTGCATATATTAAGTACAAAAAAACTTTAAGATAGCCGCTGACGTAATCTTACTGATTAAAACTTAAAAGTTCAGTCCTGACAAGTTGGTCTAGTGGTTAGTCACTTAGTTTCTCTCCTTAAGGTTCCAAGTTTTACTTCCACTAGCATCACTTTGAAGGACACTGGTTGTGGCAATTAAGTTTAGAACTAGGCCTCTTTGGAGGTCGCCAGTTCGAAACCGAGCCGAACCAGGTTTTACCACAGTGGGCCATCGGGCAGACGAGTTTTCCCTGGAACTGGTGGCTTGCTAGCTCTGATATGCATCCAACTCTAACCGTTATGAAGGAGGGGATACGTTGGCTCAATTGAAAATATCTTAGGATACCTATCTAGTGATTTAGTGTTACGAACCTAATCGTTAACCAATTGATCCAAAGAAAATAGATCGAAACTTGAAAGAAAATTAGAGAGAAACAAGACTTAATTCATATTTCATTCATAATAAAATAGATACTTGAAGAGACTATAAATAGTCTTACAAAACCATAAGAAACTAACCCACTCTTCTACTAACTAAAATTAACTAACCACTAATATTCTAATAACCGACAACATGCATAACAAGTTAAAAAAGAAACATGCAAATAAAAGATCATGGAGCAGGCATGGCTACGTGGGTACTTCGAGGGTTGACCGAATAAGGCACACATCAATCCACCCCACTCGAACCCGACTTGTCCGCAAGTCGAAAATCCGGATACGACTTGGTGTAAACCACGGTGGACGCCATTCGACTCGTACGGTAGCATTCGGAGCTGTTTCCATCAAGCGCCACTCAGTTTTTGGAGCCAAAACATTCTTGATATATGATGAGGTAGTGTTCGTCAAAGATGGAGAAGAAACTGATGAAGTCATCATAGTGAGTTCTTGGAGTGGTGGTGATGGTGTGAACTGGGTGGCGGGGGCTGGTTTTGGTGGCGGTGTAACTGCTGTGAACACTTGTTTTGGTGGTGGGGTAGGGGCAGATGGTGGTGGTGTGGTGACCGGAACCGGTGGCTCAGTGGCAGAAATGGGTGGTGGCGGTGTGGCTGTAGGAATGGGTTTTGGAGCAAGGGTAGGGAACCGAGGTCGATTTTTGAGAATATCAATCATCCGAGCAATACTTGACTCGATTCGATCGAACAACTCGTGTTTGGATATAGTTTGAGCAGCCATAGGTCCAAAGGGGGATCACGACGGCTCTGATACCAATTGTTACGAACCTAATCGTTAACCAATTGATCCAAAGAAAATAGATCGAAACTTGAAAGAAAATTAGAGAGAAACAAGACTTAATTCATATTTCATTCATAATAAAATAGATACTTGAAGAGACTATAAATAGTCTTACAAAACCATAAGAAACTAACCCACTCTTCTACTAACTAAAATTAACTAACCACTAATATTCTAATAACCGACAACATGCATAACAAGTTAAAAAAGAAACATGCAAATAAAAGATCATGGAGCAGGCATGGCTACGTGGGTACTTCGAGGGTTGACCGAATAAGGCACACATCATTTAGTTGATCGTTAAAAAAAAAATTTAAAAGTTCAATTGCTGACAAAGCTCTATTTAATGCTTTTCTATACACTTACAGGCTACAGCCATAAAAATGTAAGGATAAATTACACTTTTCGTCCTTTATGTTTGTAGGTAGTTGCAATGGATGACCTTTACCTTTAATAATTACAGCCACAGTCCTTTATTTTGCAAAACATGTTACACCTTAGGTCCTTTGACCCTAACCAGGTTAAAATTTTCAGTTAAGTTATATCACATAAGGGTAATTTAGTCTTTTAACCAATTAAATTAAAATTTAAAACAAAGCTTTAATATTTACCATCACCCCCTCATCTCTCTCTCAACTCACACTCTCCCCCTCACCCCTCTTTAAATCATCTGGAAATAAAACCACTGCTCTGACCACCACTAACCACCACCAAATCTAGCTGACATATCCAAAACCGACAACCACTACAAAACACCACCAAAATTTAGCTCAAATCCGACAGCCACCGTCTGTAACCACTACCAAACACCCCCAAATCTGGCTCACAAAATTGGGTTTTGCATATCGATCAAAGAACAAACACTGCTAATCAGTCACCACCATCAACACATAGTTTTGAACACATATACGGAACCAGTGGGCAATCAAACATAAAGTTTTACAAGTAAGATAATAGAAACCCAATTAAAGAAACTTCACACAAGTTAAAAAGTTTATACCAAATGTAACGTCTTTCAACACCAAAACTACTTGAGTGTTGCAATGGATTCAATCAATCGGAAATTGAGTTAACTTAACCTGGAGTCATCAAAGAAGATAGGATCCAAGAAGATAATTAAGCTGTTGATCAGAATTACTCAACCAATAAGACTGATCAAACAAACCCCAATCCTCCATCACATCTCCACCATTGCTTAACCCAGAATATTCAAACTGATCACCCCAATCCTCTGATCTTGAACCTGGGAAACCACCGCCGCCACTACCGCCGATCACCACCTCCAGTCCCATCTTATCACCCATCCCCTTTCTTCCTTCTCCAACGGTACCACCTCCAGTCCCATCTTATCTCCCACCCCCTTTCTTCCTAGCTAATTTCAGATGAAAGCTCGACAAAGTACTTGGATCATCGGAGAACGAAACAGTGCAGGTAGATCTGAAACTCCGACGACAAATCAACGGCCACACAAAAACGCCCCAAAAGGTTGCGATGTGACGGATCTGGGTTTTATACTTGGGGTTTTAATGGTTAGGGTTATGTGAGAGAGAGAGAGAGAGAAGGATGTGACGGAACCGGTTGGGGTGGTGGTGGTGGCGGCAACAGTTTGGCGACGCCGCGTAACGGTGGTGGTGTGGTGGCAGATGGTGGTGGGTTTGGTTGGGGAAGAAAGGGTTGAGAAAGAGATCTCAGATCTGAGATGTGAGATGTGTTATATATATTTTAGTTTATTGTTTTTTTATTAAACTATTTTTAATTTAATTTAATTGGTTAAAAGACTAAATTACCCTTATGTGATATAACTTAACTGAAAATTTTAACCTGGTTAGGGTCAAAGGACCTAAGGTGTAACATGTTTTGCAAATAAAGAATTGTGGCTGTAATTATTAAAGGTAAATGTCATCCATTGCAACTACCTACAAACATAAAGGACGAAAAGTGTAATTTATCCTAAAGTAAAATAACAAAAAACCATTATAAATAAATAAATAAATAATAACACACATTATTTGCGTAAGTCAAGTTCAACGGCCTTGTGGGCCTGTGGGATCTTCTAGAAACTACACAATGTGTATAAATCTCGGCATTGTTTTTTCTTTTTCTTTTTTTTTTTTATGTTTTGGCTTTTACAAGTAATAATAACCTAAAACTTCCTAGGTCTTATATACACAAAACATAAAATACAAATCTTCATGTACTAATAAACAAAAATATTTTTGTACACATGTCACTTTTTGGTGTCTCCTCTCTTTTAATAATAGTATTACATATTAAATTTTATACACAAAATATAATATAATATTAATTAATATAGTTAGAGATAAACGTATAAATTCAAATTTAATTAATAATTATCTATAACAAATATAAATGTATCAAATAATATAATAAGTATAATATTATTTAATATAGTTAGAGATCAAACGTATAATTTCAAATTTAATTAATAGTAAATTACTTTTTGAGTCCCTATGTTTTAGTGGTTTTAACCACTTGAATCCAAAATCAAAAAGTTTAACGTCCTGAGTCTCTAACCGCTCATTCACACCCCCTGTAAAAAAATTCAAAAAACCTTTTGTAAGGCCAAGTTCTCTAAGTTCTCACAACTTGTCGAAATTTTCATTTTACACTAACCATATATATTTGTTAAGATAAAATATATTATTTGGATATAAACAATAATTACTAATAAAGTATCAAATCACATTGAAGGGGTATGGTCCCAAATATCGCGTCAGCATGACCGCGAATGACCATTACCCTCATTAAAAACCCCCAACAGCAATTAACTCTCCAGTGTCCGCGTAGACACACGCGAACACTGCGGTCCAATCTGTCCATTGATGAGAAGACTTACCTTAGGGACGGAAACTAATGTTACGCATAGCGATGCGGCCTCGCACCGCATCCTATGAACATTTTCGTCGCGACAAGGGATCTGGACAACAGTAACAGTCACTCGACAGGCGATGCGGCACAACACCGCATCCCGCGCAAATCATGGATGGAACAACCAATGCGGGAACAACATCAATGACCGCAAGCAGCGATGCGGCTTGGCACCGCATCCTGCCTACAAGGCAAGTGGGTCTGACACCACAGTGCAAGTGGCACTGGGAACAATCGCCTACCAGCCCACGTATGAACAACAGTCTGACACCACAGCCGGACGTGGCATCACCACAGTATCCGACAGGTCTGACACACCTGCAAATAGCTGTGCGATGTCAGACTAGCTACTCAACTACCCTCCTTCACTCCTCGGCTATAAATACTCACCCCAAACCAGGTTTGAGGTATCACTTTCTAACTCTCTCAATACTACTACTATCATACTTTGCTTCTCAAGCAAATTACTGATTCTCACGCCGGAGAGTGGTAACAAGGAGCACCCCCCACCCCATCCTCCTTGTTACGAGTCACGGTTTGTTTCCTTGTGCAGGAAACCCACCACCAGACGATTCAGCCAACGATCCTCGGAAAGAAGGGATTAACCCTCTTGACGAGACCAGTGAGTTAACCCCACCCGGTTAACCACTGTTTCATCACACATGTACAAGTACTTATAGTATATAAGTTAGAAGACTAAAATTACAAGCGGATTATTTAAATAAAGTACCAAATTATCTTTAAAGCGAACACTAAATGGTTTTTAAAAGGCATATATATATATATATTGCTATTAAGTATATAACATTATATTTACTTAAGCCGTGTAATACACGTGTTCAATATTTTCTTCCAATTTTAAATTTATGTTACTATCAATATGTTTTCATCTTAAAAAAATGGTCCAACTTCCTAATAACATTGAGTTTTAAATATTAAACTTAATTTCAATCATATTACGCAACTAAAGACATTATCATCATGCTAAATAAAGACATTATATAATATTATAAAAATTTTAATTTGAATGTTTAAATGTCAACTACTAATTAAAAAAGTTGTTGTAGACGCTCAAATTTATAGTTTAAAAAACTTTAGTCCTACTTTTTTAAACGTAAACTTTATTTTTAGTATGATTTTTTTAATATGTAATATTTTCTATATAATGATGATATATTCGTATCTTGTCTCATGATCCATATATCTAAAAATAGTATTAAGAGTTAATTACTGTTTTCGTCCCTGAGGTTTGTCAAAAATAATGGTTTCAGTCCATTAGTTTAAAAATTGTCATTTCAGTCCATTAGTTTCATTTTCGTAACCATTTCAGTCCACTAACTTAACTCCATCCATTTATTTTGTTAACTTTGAGTTAACTAACTAATTCAGGGACGGTTTGCGTCAGTTTAAAAAACACAGGGACTTAAGTGTAAACTCTAAAACATTAAAACAAAAAAAATAGTAAATTCCAAAAAATCAAAAAAATTCCAAAAAACCAAACAAATTCCAAAAAATTCTAAAAAATCATAAAAATTCTAAAAAATCCAAAAAATCCGTTTTGGCGCGAACTGTTTCGACCTGAACCGTTTCGAGCTGAACCGTCCGTACCGTTTCGACCCGAACCGTTTCGAGCTGAACCGTTTCGACCCGTACCGTTTCGAGCCGAACCGTTTCGACCCGTACCGTTTCGAGCCGAACCGTTTCGACCCGTACCGTTTCGAAGCCGAACCGTTTCGAGCTGAACCGTTTCGAACCGAACCGTTTCGACCCGTACCGTTTCGAAGCCGTACCGTTTCAAGCCATACCGTTTCGAACCGAACCGTGCCGTTTCGAACCGAACCCTTTCGAGCTGAACCGTTTCGAACCGAACCGTGCCGTATCGAACCGTACCGGTTCGGCATCGAAACGGTTCGGGTCCAAAGGGTTCGGTTCGAAACGGTTCGCATCGAAACGGTACGGTTCGAAACAGTACAGCTCGAAACGGTTCAGCTCGAAACGGTTCGGTTCGATTCGGCACGGATCGGTTCGAAACGGTTCAGCTCGAAAGGGTTCGGTTCGAAACGGCACGGTTCGGTTCGAAACGGTACGGCTTGAAACGGTTCGGCTTCGAAACGGTACGGGTCGAAACGGTTCAGCTCGAAACGGTTCGGCTTCGAAACGGTACGGGTCGAAACGGTACGGGTCGAAACGGTTCGCGTCGAAACGGTTCAGCTCGAAACGGTACGGACGGTTCAGCACGAAACGGTTCGGGTCGAAACGGTACGGGTCGAAACGGTTCAGCTCGAAACGGTTCGGGTTCGAAACAGTTCACGCCGAAACGGATTTTTTGGATTTTTTAGAATTTTTATGATTTTTTAGAATTTTTATTATTTTTTAGAATTTTTTGGAATTTGTTTGGTTTTTTGGATTTTTTTTGATTTTTTGGAATTTACTATTTTTTTTTGTTTTAATGTTTTAGAGTTTACACTTAAGTCCCTGTGTTTCTAAAACTGACTCAAACTGTCCCTGAATTAGTTAGTTAACTCAAAGTTAACAAAATAAATGGATGGAGTTAAGTTAGTGGACTGAAATGGTTACGAAAATGAAACTAATGCACTGAAATGGCAAATTTTAAACTAATGGACTGAAACCGTTATTTTTGACAAACCTCAGGGACGAAAACAGTAATTAACTCAAAGTATTTATTATATCATTAATATACATAGTAGAATTTAATTACAATTCATTTACCATAACCTCATAACTTATAATTATTTTTAAAAATACTTACAATTTTATGATCATTATTTTTTTATTTTTTAGTGCTGCTTCTTTTTAAGACATAATAAAATGGATTGTAGTATCTTAAAAGAGAAGTGAAAACTTAGAAAATTATCTTAATAAACTAATAGAGTAATTATGATACATTTATAGAGTAATTTTAAATTTTATGTTGTTTGATACACTTATAGAGTAATTTTGAATTTTATTTTGTTTGATGAACTTGTAGAGTAAATGTATATGTTGTTATTATTAATTTTTTTTAGAGTTAATTACTGTTTTCATCCCTGAGATTTGTCAAAAATAACGGTTTCAGTTCATTAGTTTAAAAATTGCGATTTCAGTCCATTAGTTTCATTTTCGTAACCATTTCAGTCCACTAACTTAACTCCATCCATTTATTTTGTTAACTTTGGGTGAAATTACCAAATTACCCCTGCTAACTTAACAAATTGTAATAAAAAAATTCTAAAAAATCTAAAAATCAAAAAAATTCCAAAAAAATCAAAAAAATTCCAAAAAATCTAAAAATCAAAGATTTTTTAAAAAATCATAAAAATTCTAAAAAATCCAAAATGTTTCATTAAATGTTTCGAACCCGAACCGTTTCGAGCTGAACCGTTTCGACCCGTACTGTTTCGAGCCGAACCGTTTCGACGCGAACCGTTTCGACGCGAACCGTTTCGACCCGTACCGTTTCGAGCCGAACCGTTTCGAGCCGAACCGTTTCGACGCGAACCGTTTCGAGCCGAACCGTTTCGACGCGAACCGTTTCGAGCCGAACCGTTTCGACGCGAACCGTTTCGACGCGAACCGTTTCGACGCGAACCGTTTCGACCGGTACCGTTTCGAGCCGAACCGTTTCGAGCCGAACCGTTTCGAGCCGAACCGTTTCGACGCGAACCGTTTCGACGCGAACCGTTTCGACCCGTACCGTTTCGACGCGAACCGTTTCGACGCGAACCGTTTCGACGCGAACCGTTTCGAGCCGAACCGTTTCGACCCGTACCGTTTCATTAAATGTTTCGAACCCGAACCGTTTCGAGCTGAACCGTTTCGACACGGTTCGAAACGGTACGGGTCGAAACGGTTCGCGTCGAAACGGTACGGGTCGAAACGGTTCGCGTCGAAACGGTTCGGGTCGAAACGGTTCGGCTCGAAACGGTACGGGTCGAAACGGTTCGCGTCGAAACGGTTCGCGTCGAAACGGTTCAGCTCGAAACGGTACGGGTCGAAACGGTTCGGGTCGAAACGGTTCGCGTCGAAACGGTTCAGCTCGAAACGGTTCGGGTTCGAAACATTTAATGAAACATTTTGGATTTTTTAGAATTTTTTTGGATTTTTTAGAATTTTTATGATTTTTTAAATTTTTTTTATTTTTAGATTTTTTGGAATTTTTTTGAATTTTTTGGAATTTTTTTGATTTTTAGATTTTTTAGAATTTTTTTATTAAAATTTGTTAAGTTAGCAGGGGTAATTTGGTAATTTCACCCAAAGTTAACAAAATAAATGGATGAAGTTAAGTTAGTGGACTGAAATGGTTACGAAAATGAAACTAATGGACTGAAATCGCAATTTTTAAACTAATGGACTGAAATCGTTATTTTTGACAAACCTCAGGGACGAAAACAGTAATTAACTCTTTTTTTTTATTAACTTGTAGAGTAGTTGTATATGTTATGATAATTTGATGAACTAGTAGAGTAATGTTGAATGACTAGTTTGATGCATTTGTAGATTAATTCTGAATGATATCTTGTAATATTGTAATATTATATTAATGATGAACTGGTAAAGTAATTATGATATACTTGCAGAGTAATTTTAAGTTGTATGTTGTTTGATGAACTTGTAGGGTAATTGTGTATGTTATGTTATTTTGATAAACTCGTAGAGTAACTATGATACACTTGTAGAGTAATTTTTTATAATTATGTTAAATTTGGCATTGTTTAGTCTTGTCCAGTCGCATGATGAGATTTGTTCAAAATCGTGAACAATTCTAAGTTGAAATTGCAATTGTTAAACCTTGAACTAATCAGACTATTCTATTGTTTACATATTGTATAATACTTTTCATTGTGTTTGTAATTCTTTTTTTTCTTTTTTTAAACCTTTTGATTTTAATACTCTCAAATTATCTATACACGCATATCTCGAACCATCTTTAGCAAGTATTATTGTTAAGTGTTCTTGTCAAATAAAAGTTACACTTCTGTATTTACTAGTTTTTAGGACCCCGCGCTTTGCGGCGGGACAGTTAAATCGAAAAGTATACATAAAAACGATGAACCAAACACTCACCTTGCGGTGGTTAACTCGCAAAAGTTTGACCGAAATGTAAAACATAAAAACGAATAATTAAGTCGATTATAACTCACGCATTGCGACGTGAAAAGTATGGGGAAGCAAAGTTGAACTTAGAAAACTATTAAGGTTAAAAAAGAAGAAAAAAAATGTGACAATTTGTTAAACTTGAAAAGAATGAGGTTTAAAGTAAACAAAATTCAAAGAAAAAGTCAAATTAAGATACACACATTGTTGCACGCTAAACCATGCGTATAATTAAGGTACTAAAAACTTTATAACATAAAATCGAAACCGATACATAAACCCACAACGTTAAACTATAAAGAGAAATGAAATTTAGAAAATAGAAAAAAATACTCATTTTTAAGATTATTAACATCTTAACAGTTTGTTACAGTACCATCACATACTCCGTACAACAATTAAAAGTGATAAAAATGAATAGTGATATTATACCCATTTATATATTTATAGTTTGTAAACAAATATACATAGGCTTATAGTTATAATATCAAACTTGAATGTTAATATTTATGAGTAGGACATAAATTTTGTTCTTTAATATTCAACGCAGTCTTGTAAATACAATAATAAGAATACGATAGAAATTTATACAATATTAAAGTATTAATCAAATAGTACTTGGAATATTATTTAGAGCTCCTAAGAACAACATATTGTACTCTCTTTCTCTGGATATACAACTCATTGTATCCATCATCGTCATCATTTTGAATAAATAACACTTACTTTCCCCTAAATTCACTTAAAAACCCACCTTCCACAAATCCTAATCTCACACAGGTTATTACTTGTTGTGACCAAATTTATTCTCTTCTCTTCATCTTAGCCACCGCCTCTTTCCGACAGACAACCATAGCACCACGATCGCCATCACAGAACAACCACCTAGCGGCATGGTTAGAACTTTTATATTAGAGTTAACTGCCATTTTCGTCCCTGTGGTTTGGTCACTTAGGCCATTTCAGTCCATTTTTCAAAAATGCGCCATTTTCGTCCCCCACGTTCTGGAAAGGTGCAATTTCAGTCCAAAAATCATAACCCAGTTAAGTCAGTTAGTAAATAAGGACTGATTGTGTAAATTTGTAACATAAAGGACCATTTAAGTAAATATTAAACACCACCACCACTAGCCCTGCCACCACCACCACTCCGCTGCCACCACCACAGCCCTGCCACCACCACCACTCCGCTGCCACCACCACTCTCACAGATCGTAAACAACTCCCCACGCTTTGTAATTGTTCAATAAGCATGCCCGACACCACGTGAAATCGGAGTTTTTATAAAAAATTCAAAGTGGAATTAATCCACAGAAGTTTGTCGATTAAGTGTCAAATTGTTGTGTTATTTAGAGTCCCTGAACCCATACGAAACTCTCACACCCTTCAAAATCCTTTACCCCTTCGAAAATACCTTCTGTTCATCGTCTGCAAGTCTCGCCGGAATACCCGTCGCCGGAGACTGTCGCCACGCCGTTGCACGCGATACCGGATCGGTTTTAATCACCCAATCGGTATGTTTATACTTGTACAATGTTTCTGCAAGTTTAATTTGAATATTATCCGGTATTGATCGAGAATTAGGCCGTTTGACTTCTGTTGACCGTTTTGGGGAAGACGATGAACAGTAGCATGGTCACCACCGCCGCCGCCGGAACCACCACCATCAACGTCATCATCGTCATCATCTGGGGAAGGCAGCCCCACCGTCGCCAGTTCTCTCTCCCGCCTCGTTATCTCTCTCTCTCTCTCCGACTTTCTCCCTCTCTCGTCTGATATGATGATGGCAGCGGAGTGGTGGTGGTGGTGGTGGCAGGGCTGTGGTGGTGGTGGCAGGGCTGTGGTGGCGGTGGCGGTGGTGGCAGCGGAGTGGTGGTGGTGGCAGGGCTGTGGTGGCGGTGGTGGTGGTGGTGGTGGCAGCGGAGTGGTGGTGGTGGCAGGGCTATGGTGGCGGTGGTGGTGGCAGCGGAGTGGTGGTGGTGGTGTTTAATATTTACTTAAATGGTCCTTTATGTTACAAATTTACACAATCAGTCCTTATTTACTAACTGACTTAACTGGGTTATGATTTTTGGACTGAAATGGCACATTTCCAGAACGTGGGGGACGAAAATGGCGCATTTTTGAAAAATGTACTGAAATGGCCAAAGTGACCAAACCACAGGGACGAAAATGGCAGTTAACTCTTTATATTATTACTAGGTTAGAACCCCGTGTAATACACGGGTTGAATAAATGTAATCTTATATACCAAATAAAAAAAAATATATCTTTAAAAATCTCCTTTATTACATTTATTCAACCCGGTGTATTACACGAGTTGCATAAATGAAATTTTGTATAGTAAATAATAAAAATATTATAGAGTTAATTACATAGTTAGTCCATGTGGTTTGCACAAAATAACATACTTAGGTACTTGAAGGGGTATGGTCCCAAATATCGCGTCAGCACGACCGCGAATGACCATTACCCTCATTAAAAACCCCCAACAGCAATTAACTCTCCAGTGTCCGCGTAGACACACGCGAACACTGCGGTCCAATCTGTCCATTGATGAGAAGACTTACCTTAGGGACGGAAACTAATGTTACGCATAGCGATGCGGCCTCGCACCGCATCCTATGAACATTTTCGTCACGACAAGGGATCTGGACAACAGTAACAGTCACTCGACAGGCGATGCGGCACAATACCGCATCCCGCGCAAATCATGGATGGAACAACCAATGCGGGAACAACATCAATGACCGCAAGCAGCGATGCGGCTTGGCACCGCATCCTGCCTACAAGGCAAGTGGGTCTGACACCACAGTGCAAGTGGCACTGGGAACAGTCGCCTACCAGCCCACGTATGAAGAACAGTCTGACACCACAGCCGGACGTGGCATCACCACAGTATCCGACAGGTCTGACACACCTGCAAATAGCTGTGCGATGTCGGACTAGCTACTCAACTACCCTCTTTCACTCCTCGGCTATAAATACTCACCCCAAACCAGGTTTGAGGTATCACTTTCTAACTCTCTCAATACTACGACTATCATACTTTGCTTCCCAAGCAACTTACTGATTCTCACGCCGGAGAGTGGTAACAAGGAGCACCCCCCACCCCATCCTCCTTGTTACGAGTCACGGTTTGTTTCCTTGTGCAGGAAACCCACCACCAGACGATCCAGCCAACGATCCTCGGAAAGAAGGGATTAACCCTCTTGACGAGACCAGTGAGTTAACCCTGCCCGGTTAACCATTGTTTCATCATTGGCGCCCACCGCTACTCTTAGCACTTTTTTCCAATCATCCTTTTCTTTCCAAAGATGTCTGATCGTCAAAACAACACCACCGGGGATAACCTAAACCCCGCAAACCAAGGGCCGGCGGGAACCATTCCCCTACCCCCAAATGCCCAACACATTGGCACATCAGCGCAAGGGGGCGCATCCCTTACGTTTGGACACGATTTGTCACAATACGCTGCTGTCATACCTCCAGGCATGAGCCCTCATACCTGGTATGACCAACAAGCAGCCCTTCTGGCCGCAACGTACAACAGAGCTTGCGCCGACGAACAAGGAGGTATCGGACATACCCCGATACCGCGTACACCTGCCGGTCGTATTTTACGATACGACGACAGGGCCCCCCACACATCCAGCCTCCAGAAGCAGGCAAGAGGACCGCGGCTCCTCTTATTGTGAGGTCCGCACACTCCATGAGGACGATTCCACATACGGGTCCCGCCGCAGGGACTCCGTACATAGCCGTTTAGGCCCCCACGAAAAAAGAAGGCGACAGTCTACAACTCGCCGCCACACAAACATTCACAGTCGTTTGGGACCACAGTCCCACCGTGAAGGGTATGGCCATACCGACCCAGATGACAGTACATACCGCGGGGAGTCCCATTCTACTAACAGCAGACCGGGAGGACGCGACTATGTTCCTCCCACTCAACCCCGCACTACATACCTCCGCGCTGCAAAGCGCCAGCAGGGCAAACCATATAGGCCGAAATATGCGGCCGAAAACTCTAAGTTTGTCCCAGAGATCGCCAACGCCGATGTCACCACCACAAAATTCCCATTGAACATTGGGAAATACAACGGCTCGACCGACCCAGATGATCACAACAACATCTTCGTCGGCGCTGGGTGCAACGGTAAGTGGGACGAACCTACCTGGTGCCATTTTTTCCCACAGACCCTAACAGGTCTGGCCAGGGCATGGTTCGATTCTCTGCCACCAGGGTCACTGACCTCATTCGAGGACTTACAACAAAAGTTCCTCGCGCACTTTAGCCAGCAACGACGCCATGAACGTGATTCAATGGACGTCATGAACATCTGGCGCAGAGACAACGAATCACTTGACGCATTCGTTGTCCGTTACAATAAAGAGATCCTAGAGATAGGCGACGTTGACAACCAGATGGCACGTAACCATTTCATTGTTGCAGTCAAAGACGAACAAATGGTTATGAATATTTCCGGCGGCAACGGCTTGCCTAAGAAGTGGGAAGATGTCATGGCTAAGGTCAAAACATATGCCCAAACCCAGCGGTCTCTCAGACCGCACATGTCAAAGGCACAACCCCCAGCGGAAGGCCAGTCTTCCCGCCAAGAGCCCAAGCGCGGCAATAAGCGCAACAGGGACACATGGAATCGCGGCAGCGATCCAAAGCCATATGTCCCCCGGAACAACCAGCCCGACGCAAGGGCTACAATCAACGCCCAACGAGAAAACCGGGCGTCAAAGAAAGAGTCTCGGGACCGCAACTGGACCGAGATCAACCAGTCGCCAAGCGACGTTCTCCTCACGGATGCACAATTCCTGAGACCGGCCCAACCAATGAAGTCCAAAAAGAATCAAGATCCCGCACTCTACTGCGAGTATCACAAGGACTCGGGCCACACCACGAACAACTGCATCAGTCTCCGACTGGAGATTGAGCGAGCCCTAAAGGAGGGGAAACTGCAACACTTGCTGACAGGCGCACAAAAAGCTACCAAGCGCATCACTCCCCACAACGAGGGCACCTCCACGGGTAAAAGGGCCATGTACGTGGCCTCTACCCACATGATCAATGGAGGAAAAGGAAGACCGCGTAAGGCGGCGAGAAGACCGGACAATTACTGGAAGGACGGGCAAGTCGTGTTTCCAAAAGTCCGAGGCGGACCGCGCGATAGGCGCGCCGTGGTTATCACTGGCCACCTAGCTCACTACTGCACCGAGCGATTGTTCATCGACCCGGGCAGCACGTCCGATATTATATACGAGCAATGCTTCAACCAGTTCGATCAAGAAGACAAAGATCGACTGCAGCCAGCGGACTACCCGTTGGCAGGATTTTCAGGGGAAACTGTATTCCCCCTGGGACAAATTACCTTCCCTGTGCGTCTCACCAACGGAAGGCACACAAGGACGGAGGAGGTGAACTTCATGGTTTTACCGCACACCTCAAAGTATGACGTAATTCTCGGGAGGGATTCCCAAGGCGACTTCAACATGATAACATCCGTCCCCCACTCTGCCATCGGTTTTCCAACCGAAACGGGGATCGCGATAATATACGCCCAAAGAGAAGTCATGTCTACGGACGAACTGCGTCCGACAAAGGTAGCAAGGCCTACCCCCAACACTCAACCAGAAAAATGGGTTCTTAATGCAAGACACCCAGAGCAAACAGTCACGTTGGGCCATGCCTTGACACCTACCATCAGAGCGCGCCTGAAGCAACTCCTCTTCAGAAACCAAGATATTTTCGCATGGAAACCCGCAGATATGACAGGGGTACCACGCGAGATTGCGCAGCACTTCTTGAATACCATGCCAGGTATCAAGCCCGTGATCCAAGGCCAACGCCACCTCGGGTCAGCAAAGAACGCAGCGATGGAAGAGCAGGTACAAGAACTGCTCTCCGCAGGCATCCTGCGGGAAGTGAAATACCAGACTTGGCTGTCCAACCCAGTCATGGTAGAGAAACCAAGCGGGGGCTGGCGCATGTGTGTCGATTACAAAGACCTTAATAAGGCCTGCCCCAAGGATTGTTACGCACTTCCAGAGATCGACGAGAAGGTCGACAACCTCGCACCATTTCGATGGAAGTGCTTCCTCGATTGTTACAAAGGCTATCATCAAGTACAGATGGCAATCGACGATGAAGACAAAACGGCATTCCGCACTCCTACCGGGAATTACTGCTACACCAAAATGCCGTTCGGGCTGCGCAACGCGGGCTCAACCTATCAAAAGTTGATGAACGACACCTTTCGCGGTCAAATCAGCAAGAGTGTCGAAATCTACATGGACGACCTGGTCGTCATGAGCATGGAGGAAAACACCATGCTCGACGATATCGAAAGAACATTCCAAACTCTGCGAAGTGTTAACATGAAGCTCAACCCAGGGAAATGCTTGTTTGGAATGGAAGAAGGCAAATTCCTTGGATTCATCGTAACCAAAGATGGATTCAAGGTGAACCCGGAGAAAGTTCAGGCGATCGAGCGCATGCCATCGCCTTCTACGATGAAGGAAATGCAACGACTAGCCGGTAGGCTAGCCGCACTCAATAGATTCTTAGCCAACCATGCAGCTAAGTCTTACCCTTTCATCAAGACCCTGCGGAGCTGTCTA
Source organism: Helianthus tuberosus (assembly GCA_030545235.1). Classification (NCBI taxonomy): domain Eukaryota; kingdom Viridiplantae; phylum Streptophyta; class Magnoliopsida; order Asterales; family Asteraceae; genus Helianthus; species Helianthus tuberosus. The sequence continues at coordinate 10,605,494 of CM060367.1, forward strand.
AAAAAGGAACAATTCCAATGGACCGCAGAGGCCGAAAAAGCTTTCCGGGAAATGAAAGAGTGTTTGATCCAACTCCCAACTTTAACCGCACCACGAAAAGATGAGCCACTTATCTTATACCTGTCTGCCGCGGACAACGCGGTAGGCGCGGTACTTATAGTGGAGCGGGAAGGAGTCCAAACACCCATATACTACATCAGCAAAATGCTCAACGACCCAGAGACAAGGTACTCCATCATGGAAAAATTGGTACTGGCACTAGTGCACGCATCCAGACGTTTACGACGTTACTTTGCAAACCACGTCATCACAGTGTTAACCAACTATAGGATCGGCCTGATCCTATCAAAACCCGACATCTCTGGGAGGTTAGCAAAATGGGCAATCGAGCTGGGCGCGCTTTCACTGAACTACAAGCCGCGCCCCGCAATCAAAGGCCAGGTCTTGGCTGACTTCGTCGCTGAAATACCAGCAAACCGCATCCAAGAATGCGAAGAAGAACAAAAACCTGTATCACAACCATCCTCCACAGAAACCTGGGCACTATTTACAGATGGTGCATCCAACGAAGATGGTTCTGGCGCAGGTTTGCGACTTGTCAGCCCCGATGGCCAAGAGCTAACCTACGCAATACGCCTCGATTTCGAAAGTACGAATAACGAAGCGGAGTATGAGGCTCTACTGGCAGGGTTGCGTTTAGCAATTAAACTCGACGTCAAGCATTTGGAAGCACACGTCGATTCACTACTAGTTGCAGGGCAGATACGCGGTGACTATGCCGCAAAGGGGGATACCATGATCCTCTATCTCGAACAAGCCCTGCAACTGAAGTCAAAGTTTACCTCCTTCAATATTCGCCACATCAACAGGAGTGAAAATAAACCCGCGGACGCACTATCAAAACTTGCGTCCACCAGCTTCCAACACCTGGCAAAAGAGGTACGCATCGAAGTCCTGCAAAATCCTTCGATACCCCTGCGCCAAGTCAATGTCATCCAATACGGTACAACATCCTGGATGACACCGCTCATTGCATACTTACAATCAGGGGTTACCCCCGAAAGCAAAGCAGAGGCACGCAAGTTGCAATACAAAGCGTGTCATTACCAAATGGTAGACGGTATCTTATACCGTAAATCATACCTTGGGCCACTCCTACGATGCGTCAACCCCCAAGATGCCACGTACCTTATCAAAGAAATTCACGAGGGGATATGTGGCATACACGCAGGACCACGCATGGTGGTGGCAAAAATCATGAACGCCGGGTACTATTGGCCGGGCATGCACCTGGATGCATTCAAAGTCCTACGCAAGTGTTTCAATTGTCAGCGACATGCTCCCAAGACCTTGCGTCCCAAGAACAACCTGATCCCCGTCACCACCGCATGGCCATTCCAAAAATGGGCAATCGATGTGGTGGGACCATTTCCAGACGCACCAGGAGCAGTGAAATTTATCATAGTAGCTGTTGATTACTTTACAAAATGGGTAGAAGCAAAGCCACTTGCATCAACCACCGCTATGATAACAAGGAAATTCGTGTGGGAACATATCATCTGCCGTTTCGGTCTACCAATGTGCATCGTCACCGACAACGGTACCAACTTCGCTGCCGACGACTTTCAAAAATGGCTAAAAGAGCTAAACATTGAACACATATTCTCCTCAGTGGCGCATCCGCAAGGGAACGGCCAAGTCGAGAGTATCAATAAAAGCTTAGTCGAAGGCATCAAAGCACGGTTGGGAACAGCCAGACGCGGCTGGGTTGATGAACTCCCAAGTATTTTATGGGCTCACAGGACAAGCCCAAAAACAAGCAACGGCGAGACCCCCTTCAGCCTGGTCTACGGTACTGAAGCGGTGATCCCCGCGGAAGTAGGCCTCCCCTCACCTAGAATGTTGGCCATCAACAAGATGGACAACAATGAGGAACGCAGGGTTGACTTAGACCTCTTGGAAGAAAGGCGCGAAAACGCTGCCATCAACGAGGCCAAGTACAAAACCAAGTTGGAAAAGTACTACAATGCACGCGTTCGCATTTGTACTTTCAACCCTGGAGACTACGTCCTTCGTGACAACGAAGCATCCAACGCGGAACGCCCAGGGAAACTTGCCCCCAAGTGGGAAGGACCGTACCTCATCCAAGAGGTCCTGGGCAAAGGCGCATATAAACTGCAAACATTAGCAGGCGAAACTATCGCACGCACATGGAACGCACAGCAACTTCGACGCTGTTATATGTAAGCCATGTTTTCTACATGTAACCTATTGGGCCGCAGGCCATTTGCAAATAAATAAATAGACGATTCAATATAATATTGTTTATTTATTTCTATTACAAATGCGTGTTCCACTCTGAGGTATACACAAAAACAGATTAGCAAAATCTTCATTCGTGATACCCGCACAGAATGGTAACCACACGCAACTATTGTAATAGGCCAGCAATGGCAATAGTGTTTGTCTCACCAGAGACAAATCTTCATACTTGCATATCACCTAGATATGCAAAAGGCAATTACAGATTTAGTATTACTCACAGTAACACTAAACGCGTACAAATTCAAACATGCAAGTACTAAAAATACTTGTAAAAATTGAAACAACAATTCTTTATATTCAAAAAATTCCTGCACCTGAGCGGTGCACAAGGAATTTACATAAAGTTTTGTAACAGTTGCATAAGAAAACAAAAAAGGCACGCAGGCCAATCTAATCTTCCTTTGTGCCACTGGGGCCCACATCATCCTTGCCCTCAATGAATGGTTTTTCTTCGTCGTCTTCATCAGCGTATAAGACGCGCAACCGGTCCACATAATCCTCCCCTTCTAGACACTTTTCAAGTTCTTCAAGACCTGAGAGGGTTGTATCATTAAACTCCTCAACCGCAGCGTCAAGAAGCGCCTCAGTGTCCACGCCATGGAACCCGGACCGCTCATCAGTATGCCCGCCACGCGCTGCAACGTTCAAATGACTAATACAGCGGTTGTAGCCAGCTTTAAAACCAGCATCCCGGGCACTCTCCTTGATCTCGTTAACACCTGATACGGTCTCAGGTGCGTCAAGAATGGCAGTAACAATCTGCGAAACATGAATACAATGGTTATCAAAGGCAAACCTACAACAAAAATAACAAGACGACGGATACTTACATGCCCGATCCCGTGTATACGCATCCATTCATGATCAGCCTTGAGCAACTCAAGTGCAGAAGCGTGGCTATCTCTAGCCTCTTCGGCCTCTCTTGCCCGCACCTCAGCTTCCGCAGCACGGGCAGAGGTTTCCTCAAGAGCGACCCCCCGGGTCCGCACTTCAGCCTTTCAACAAGAAATCAAAAGTATACAAAAAGAATCAACAAACTTGCGAGACACAATTTCAAAGTTAGGAAAAACTTATACCTGAAGGTCCAAGATAGTTTTGCTCAACTTGGTGCGGTCAACATTTGCCCCTTCAAGAGCTTTTGCAGCACGAGCCTCCGCCTCCTTGGCCTCTTCCAGAGCCTTGGCAAGACGAACCTCTGCTTCCTTGGCCCCCTGGGCAGCCGCAACGGCCTCAACTTTCTCTTTAGCCAACGCAGAAATTGCTGCCTTGGCATTTATAAGCTCCTGACGAACATGAAAGAGAGTTTCATTCTGTTTACCCCAAGATTCTTTCCAAGTCTTGCGCTCATGAGATAGCGTCTTGCGCTCATCAGAAAGGGTTTCTTTCCAACGCTTACGCTCATCAGACAGCAGTTTTGAAAGGGTACGAACCTGTTTAAGCTCAGCAGTTGCAGCCCACTCTTCAGTCTGCTTATACTTCTCAAACGCAGCTCTATCCCTCACAAGCTGCTCTCTATCCCTCTCAAGCTGCTCTGCACCCTCACGTGCAGCCTTCACCAACTCCTCGGCCTCGGCCCGTAAACGCGCATTCTCCTCCCCCTTGCGCCCCAGCACCTTGCACTTTTCCATAAGGGCATTTGCCATTATGGAGCCCCCCACAAGCATGGAGGAGAGTTGGTTCATCTGAACCTCAGTCGGTAAAGAACGGGCCCGGTTTACCTCAAAAGGGGTGCCCAAACCATTCAAAACCTCCCTACAAGCGGAGGGGTCAACGGTAATGTCATCCCCTTGCAATACAGTCCACGGGGGGCGGTGATAGGACGTAGCCCGGCCTTCTGTGTAGGAGCGATAATAATACTCCAATTCAGTCTCGTCAGGCTGAATAGGAGTCTCTACAAAACCCGCACCACCAGAAGCAGAATCGGAAGCCTTCTCGGCAACAGGAGACTTTGGCTTTCCGGTGTAACCAAACTTCAAATCCATATCAACAGTATCCTCTGGGGTGATAACATTATCACTCGAATCAACCGTATCATGGATTTAAGCCGCAGGACCTTTTCCAGTTTCCACCCCCCGCACAGAGGCTTCAGGAGTAACAACCTTATGAACCCCCGTACCCGCAGCAGTATCGTGCGGGGGAGGGGGAGGAGGAGCATCAAAGTCGAAGAACCCTTCATCTTGCGGTTCTGAAATCAACACAGATACTTTAAAGTAACAAGTATAAACACATAATACTTGTTAAAGTCATGCATCACATACCAGATACAACCGCAGGCTTCCTTGGTCCAACAAAGGCCTTGCGCCTGGTCTGAATTTTCGGCTTTTTTCTCCCACCAGCATCACCAGCTTCCTCCGCTTTCCTCTTCTTCTCATCGTCAGGTTTCGAACCCACAGTGGTTCCACCGGTAGCCGCACCAACACCTGGAACACCCAAGCCCTCTAGGGTGTCAGATACTACCACGTAATCGGTATATCTGCGGAAATGAGAACGAGAGATACCTGCTGTTTGCTTCACCAAAGGCGGAACAACAGAAACAGGTTTCTTCACACCGCGACCCCGCCCAGGTTTATCCACAGGCTTTTTCTCCGCATGTTTTTTGGGGGCGCCCTTTGGTTCAAATTTACCAAGGTCCCCAAGTGTACCTGCGTATAGAATATCAGCAACAAACCTGGTAAAGCAATAAAGGTTATGAGTTATTACCTTTGCCCTGCGGCAGGGGTGCAGTCATCACCGCGCGTTAAGCAACGCGGAAAAGAGGGACAATCGTCAAGTTAAAACCTTTACCCTCCGCAGTCGGAATAAGATCAACTTTGCCAGTAAAAGTTGGATCAAATATCTTCCACACTTCCACAATTTCTGATAATACATGTCCAAATTAATAACAAACACGGGAATAAAGAAACCGCAAAAGGGTGGTAACACTTACCACCAGTCTTCTCCCGCACCACAGGCGTAAAATTCCTATTAGGCCGGGTCAACATCATCCGCAGCACCCACAACTCATTGTTGGACAGCTGCCTATGCTCAATAGTTTTCAGCTTTGAGAACCACTCCGCAGTCTCTGCGGTAGGCATAGCAATATCCTCCGCAGGGATAGGCTCATTGACGTTCCGCATATTCATGTCCACAACAACTGCGGCAGCTTTAACGTAGAAGAACTTACACTTCCACTTCGTAATACCCTTCGGAGGGGTCATCAACTTGATGCTTCCATACCGTTCTCTAAAGGAAAAGAAACCGGTGTTCACCGTCAACTGGTAAAACCCCCGGAAGTTTTCAACGGTAACCGGCAGACCAAGAGCTCGAAAAGTTGATTCAAAATGTCTAATACGGATCATCCCAAAAGGACTCATCTGGGAGATATGGATCTTGTAATATTCCAAGACCTGAGCAACAAAAACTGTCAATGGTAAACGAAGGTTACCATCAGTAAAACACTCCGCCCACATGGTGATGTAACCGGCCGGAGCACAGGCACCAGTATCACCAGTTTGAGGATAAACAGCCCCAAACTCGTGAGGCATCTCAATCTTGGCCATCAGTTGGTCGAATGAAGCTTTCGACCACTTCAATGGTGGTAGGCCACCACCTGGAACACTGCCACCATCATCTTCTTCTTCTCCGGCCACCGGAGAAGATGCTTCAGGGTTTTCACCCTCCACATTATGTGGGTTAGATGGATCAGCCATTAGAAATATGTAGAGCAGAAGTTTCGAGTTAAAGAAAAAAAAAACTCAGAAAAACTCAAAAGATTGCCGGAATAAATGACAGATTGATCGGAGAAGACGAAGGGAATGCTCTCTCTCTCTCAACAGAAATTTTTCGAAAATTTTGAACAGTAAGGAGAAAACAAACGGTTCCCCCTTTATATACTCATCGCAATAAATGCGATACAGTAACCGCCTCAACACGTTCAAAATAGGCGAGTTACAAGGCGACACGTGGTCAGCGACCTTTCCGCTGACGGTTATCACGCGCGAGTGGCCACCCACGCTGTCACGGCCCCCGACCCGGTTTGACCCGTTTCAGGAGCCGCGGGACAGAAATCCTGCGGTATTGATTTAATTGAGTTTAACAGCGGAAACAGGATCGTTTAAAGCTAAAATTTTCCCGATTTATTTTATTTCACATTTCGGGATAAAACCACGATAATTTACAATAGTATGATTTTACTATAAAATCGTTATGTTACAAAACTTATTTCTTTATTTTTATAATGAGCCACTATCTTAAGCTTAATATGCTCCCCAGCACTTTTCCTGAATTACAACAGATCACCTGAAACATGTTTGAAAAAGGTTTTGTCAGTGGGAAATACTGAGTGAATCATTCTATTTACTAAAATGACACATTTGGTTATAATGTACAGTATTAAGGAAAATTACAATGTTTCTGATATCAAACCAATTACCCACAGTACTTTGTCACTCGACCCATTGGCCCTTCCGTCCAATGGTGTCTGTGACTATGGTCATATCACCCCTTGGCTGCCCCAATGGTGAAGATTATCAAGTAATGTATACAAAACCCCACATACCGGCTGTAATATGGTGATTACATAAACTTAATCCCTGTAATTATAACTTTGAAATAAATAGGGTTTTGTAAATAGATTTGATAAAAAGAGAGAATGACTCACATTGCTGATTTAATATGGACAGAGTCTAGTTTATGAATCAGTCTTGTTAACCTAATTTAAATACAATGCACACAAAACTGGGTTAGTAATCAATCCAGCAATTACGATAACTCACGAGATCAAATTCGCACAATGAATGACAAAGTGTGGTACTTCAACTCATTCATCGGATTAACGACGAACGACAAAGTACGATACTTCAACTCATCCATCGAATTAACGACGAACGACAAAGTATAACCCTAATGTGGGCGGCACTTAAACATTCATTGGATATATTGATTGTCGGAAAATGAATCGTAGCAGCGATTGTGCTAATACCCGGTATTGTGGCAGAATTTCGAGACCCGTGTGTGTTGGTATAGTAATTCGAACGTAACTCAGTGAATATTTCGAAATTTTACGTCGTTTCTGTGCCCAGATTCCAGTCCCAAACCCCACTATTTATAGGTGAAATTTCACCCTTACGCGGCCCGCTTTAGGTTAAGCGTATTCTCACGCGGGCCGCGTGAGACCTATTTTTAGCTATAGGGTTGCCACGTTTGGCACAAGCTTTGCTGAGTTGATAAATTTCGTAAATTCGATTTCTACAGCTCACAATTCGGATAATCGTCAATAGGGTTTAACCCCCCCTGAGTTTTAGGGGCCCTAATCCTGATTCTGAAAATTATGAAAATTTTAGGGTTTGTTCAGAATCACTTGGGTGTCTCAATTAGGGTTTCCTTTTGGACTAATTAATTTAATAATTATGACTTTTGATGAGAGTTGTTACATTCTCCCTACCTTAAGAAAAATCTCGTCCTCGAGATTTACTGGAATAAATGAGGATCCTTTCGCTTCATTTCTGATTCCAGCTCCCAAGTGTATTCAGCTCCTCTCTTTGAGTCCCACTTTACTTTGACTAACACTAGGCGTTTGTGCTTGAGAAACTTGATCTTTCGATCCTCAATTTGAAGAGGTTTCTCCACAAATTTCAGCTTTTCGTCTACTTCTATGTCTTGAAGAGGTACTACCAGTGATTCATCTGATAAGCATTTCTTGAGATTGGATACATGAAATACATTATGTACTCCAGATAATTCTTCTGGTAATTGTAAACGATAAGCTACTGGTCCTATACGTTGGATCACTGAAAATGGTCCTACGTATCTTGGACTTAGCTTTCCTTTCTTTCCAAATCTAACAATTCCTTTCCAAGGAGAAACTTTTAACAGTACTCTGTCTCCAACTTGGAATTCTAACGGCTTGCTTCTATTGTCTGCATAACTTTTCTGGCGATCTCGAGCCGTCTTCAGCCTTTCTTTAATTTGAGTAATCTTATCAGTTGTTTCTTGCACAATTTCAGGACCTGATAATTGACTTTCTCCTATTTCTGCCCAACAAACGGGAGTTCTGCACTTTCTTCCATATAGTGCCTCAAATGGAGCAGTATCAATGCTTGAATGATAACTATTATTATAGGAGAATTCAATTAATGGTAAATGATCATCCCAACTTCCACCAAAGTCTATTACACATGCTCGGAGCATGTCTTCTAGAGTTTGGATCGTTCTTTCACTTTGCCCATCTGTTTGGGGATGATATGCAGTGCTCAATTTTAGTCGAGTTCCCATAGCTTGCTGGAAACTTTTCCAAAAATGAGAAGTGAAACGACTATCCCTATCCGAAACAATGGAGAGTGGAACTCCATGTAAAGATACAATTTCATCTACATACAATTTAGCCAGTCTTTCCATGGTAAAAGTTTCTTTTATTGGTAGAAAGTGAGCTGATTTGGTTAATCGATCCACAATTACCCAAATCGCATCATTGCCTTTTCTGGTTTTGGGTAACTTAGTAACAAAATCCATTGTTATAAGTTCCCATTTCCATACTGGCATCTCTAACTGTTGTAGTAGACCTGAAGGTTTCTGATGTTCTGCCTTAACTTGTGAACAAGTAAGACATTTAGAAACATAGCTGGCTATGTCCTTTTTCATTCCTATCCACCAAAAGTTCTTTCTTAAATCTTGGTACATCTTATTGTTTCCTGGGTGCATGGTATACCTAGATTTATGAGCTTCTTCTAAAATCTTAGGTCTTAAGTCTCCCTGCTTAGGTACCCAAATTCTACTTTTGTGGAATCTCCAAATTCCATCTGCTCCTTGGTCTAATTCTTTGATTCGTCCTTTCATTCCTTCAGCAACATCTTCTATTGCTGTAGTTTGAACATTCTTTAATTGTTCCATTAAATCTATTTGTAGATTTAATCTGAGAGCACGAACTCGTCGTTGTTTCTCATAATACTTACGACTTAAGGCATCTGCAACTACATTTGCCTTTCCTTCGTGATACTGAATATCACAGTCGTAGTCACTTAAGATCTCCATCCATCTTCTTTGCCTCATGTTTAACTCTTTTTGCCCAAATATGTATCTTAAACTTTTGTGGTCTGTGTAGACAATAAATTTACTTCCGTAAAGATAATGTCTCCAAATCTTAAGGGCAAAAATTACGGCTCCTAACTCTAAATCATGAGTCGTATAGTTCTCTTCGTGCTTTTTCAATTGCCTTGATGCGTACGCAATTACCTTCTTGCGTTGCATCAGCACACATCCATATCCTAATTTTGAAGCATCACAATATACCTCAAAATCTTCAATTCCTTCTGGTAAGGCTAAGATTGGTGCATGGGTTAGTTTCTGTTTCAGAATTCTAAAAGCTTCTTCTTGTTTAGGTCCCCATTCAAACTTAGTGGCTTTACAGGTTAGCTTAGTTAATGGTACAGCTATCTTGGAAAAATCCTTAATAAACCGTCTATAATATCCAGCTAATCCTATAAAACTTCTAATTTCCATTGCTGTTTGTGGAACCTTCCATTTAGTAATTGCTTCTATCTTAGCAGGATCTACATGAATACCTTCATGGTTTACCATGTGTCATAAGAATTGCACTTCTTTTAGCCAAAATTCGCATTTTGAGAATTTGGCGTACAACTTTTCTTTTCTTAACAAAGTTAAGAGTGCATGAAGATGTTCACAATGCTCTGTCTGACTTTTGGAATAAATAAGTATATCGTCTATGAAGACAATTACAAATTTATCCAAGTACGGTTTACAGATCCTATTCATCATGTCCATGAATGCTGCAGGTGCATTCGTTAACCCAAAGGGCATGACTGTAAACTCGTAATGACCATACCTAGTTCTAAAAGCAGTTTTAGGTATGTCTTCTTCTTGTACTTTCAATTGATGATATCCGGAGCGTAAATCTATTTTAGAAAAATATCTAGCCCCCTGAAGTTGATCAAAAAGATCATCAATCCTAGGTAATGGATATCGATTCTTAATTGTAACCTTATTCAATTCTCTATAATCGATACACATTCTCATTGAACCATCCTTTTTCTTCACAAACAACACTGGCGCTCCCCAAGGGGATGAGCTAGGTTGTATGAATCCTTTACTTAGTGATTCATCTAATTGCTTTTTCAGTTCTAACATTTCTGTGGGTGCTAACCGATAAGGTGCCTTGGCTATCGGTGTAGTTCCTGGAATTAAATGAATTCTAAATTCTACTTCCCTGTCTGGAGGTAATCCTGGTAAATCTTCTGGAAATATATCAGAATATTCTGAGACTACTGGTATTTCCTGAAGTTCTTTTCCCTTAGTGCTAATGATTACCGAAATCATATACACTATTCCTTGTTTTCGTTCATAATTAGCAATTTTCATTACTGATATGAACTTCATGGGTTTTCGTGGTTTATCTCCTGTAATCCTAATCACTTCTCTGGTAGGTGATTGAATTTCTATGGAATTCTGATCACAAAGGATTTTAGCATGGTTGGCTACTAACCAATCCATTCCTAATACAACATCAAATTCAGCCAAATTCATCGGTAATAGTTTTGCAGAGAATTTATGTCCTAAAAGTTCTATGTTTTCTTCTTGCAAAATTTTATCTATTTTAACTGAATTTCCGTCTGCGGTTTCAACGGTAAAAATATGCCTAATATTGGTTAAAGGTAAACTAAGAGCTTGACAGAATGAAGTATTTATAAAACTTTGGTTTGCACCAGAGTCAAATAATACTTTGGCGTAGACGTTGTGAACTAAGAACGTACCCGCTATCACATCCGGAATGAGTTCTGCTTCTTGAGTGGTCAGCTGAAATGCCCTGGCATTCTTTTTAGTAGTTCCTTCGGTCGTCTTGGGTTTGTTATCTACTGGTTTGACCAATTTAGGACATTCTGTTTTATAATGCCCTGTTTCTCCACAGTTAAAACAGATTACGGTTTTCTTTCTGCAGTTTTCTTCACGGTGCCCTATACCCTTGCAAAGGTTGCAGATTAAATTGCATTTTCCGTAATGCTTCCTTTTGCAATTTCTACAGAAAGGTGGATTTGAATATTGCCCTGTTCCTCTTTTCTTGAAATTATTACTATTACCCGTCCGAAATCCTTGGGTAATCTTCTGAGCCAGTTCCTTTTTCCTGTCTTCATCTCTTGTGCGCACCAATTCATCGGTTAGAGTGTTAGCTAATTCTACCGCATCATCAATGGTGCGAGGTCTCGCAGCTTTAACAATATTGCGGATTTCGCTAATTAGCCCCCAAATATAGCGAGAAATGAGTACCGGTTCTGGCGAAGCCAGTGTTGGTACCACTCTAGCATATTCGAAGAATGTCGAGGTATACCCACGACAATCTACACTCATCATCCGATGATTTAGAAATTTATTTGCCATCTGTTCCTTTTCATACTCAGGACAGAATTTTCTTTCCACCAAACCCTTAAATTCTTCCCAAATCATAGCATAAGCTATTACTCTTCCTTTTGATTGTAACACAGTGTTCCACCACTCGAGTGCTCCTTCTTTGAACAGATTTGACGCGTACATGACCTGATCATCTTTACCACATTTACTTATTGCAATGACTGCTTCGGTTTTCTCTAACCAACGCAGTGATGCAGTTGCTCCTTCATTGCCTGCAAATTCAGTGGGTTTACAAGCAAGGAATTCTTTGAAAGTGCAACCAGGTGTTGCAGTTTTCATTTTCTTGGGTAATGGAGCTTGATGTGGTTCCTTATTATGATTATTGCCTCCATTTACACTATTACTGAAGTTATCTTCAGTAATCTGTTTACTAGGGACAATTTGTTGCGGTTCAATTGGATTCTTTATAGCAGCTACGAATGCTGGAATAGCATTAGCTATCCCTTGAGCAACAATGTTTTCAATATCTTGCCGAGTCATATATTGATCTCCTGGATGTTGCTCAGATTGATTAACTTCATTTATAGGTTCATTACCACTGTTTGCCATCTGATAATGTATATATAAATTTTATTAGTATTTTGCTAAACAACAATTATATACAAATAATCAGAAAAATTAATACAGATATAGTCAAAACAACTGATTTCTCGATTCCATTTAATAATATGCATCCATACTCGCCAATATTTTACAAAGTTTTATTTGTTATTTACAGACTGCTTAGTTTATTACTATTATACAACTACCATCGTACTATCTCTCGTCACTTGCTGTTCTAAAAGCGCATTTCCCTCTCATCGTACTTCCAAGCAATCTGTCCCCCTATTTCCCTGATTCTAGTTCCAGCATCAAACAATTCTTCGCCAAAGTGGCGAAGTTCAGCCATGTTTTCATTGCTCATGGGTGGATTAGGTAATGGTTCCGGATCGAATTGTGGAAGAAAAGAGTAAGGATCGTTGACAATATTTTGAAATTGCCAATCGTTCGTCCACCATTCGTCCATTCCTATGGGTTGGGAGTGGACTATTGGGTCTGGAATTGCTGGTCCCCAATTCATAGGGATTTGGTTTTCAAGAGGATAATTATAAATATTATTATTATTATTATTATTATTATTATTATTATTATTATTATTGACAGGTTGAATGGTTTCACAGCTTGCCAATAGGTAATCTATCTCTTCTTGAAAGGTCCTTCCCTGGTTTTGATTGGAGCTCTCTCCGATTTCTCTCTGAGTTGGTCTAGACCCTTGCCCAACTTCCATTACTATGTCTTTAGAGTATTCCTCAAACTGCCTTTCCATCTGCTTAGAGTCTTCTTTGGCTTCAATCTCTATCTGTATTCCTATCTCCTTAACCTCTTCCTTGTCTTTAGTTTTCATCTCCTGTAGTCTAGTACTTTTCCTAGTTTCAATTTCCGGTTGTTTAGAACTTTCTCCGGTTATAATTTCTTTTCCCTTTTTCAAAGGATTGTTTATTTTGGGAAGTTTTGTGGCTGGCTTTTTCTTACGTATGCGACTTCCCCACACGTAATTCTTCTTTTTCTTTCGTTTCTGCTTGTTCACAGGTGGAACCTTGAATTCTACCGGTTGTTCTATATCGGGAAAGTAACTAGTATATTCTTTGGAAGCTTCGATATTTACTGGATAAAGATTAAGGTTCTGAAAAGCTTCAGATATCCCATTCATGCTGATGTAGCATATATGCAAAATGCACAAAATACTAAGTTAAAATTTACAAATAACTTTGTAATTTATTACATAATGTGTACTAGTTGATTACAAAGATAACTGACAAACACACTTTAGGTTTCAAATTTTATTTATCACACAGAGTTTCTAGATTGTGAGGGTAGGGTGCTAATATTTAAATATTTATATTTTCTGCTACTGTGGCTAGCATATATAAATTTGCCCATTTCTCATCTAGCTTATCTTCCCAAGGTGATTTATCAATTAATTCTTGGATTTCTCGCTTAATCCTCTTTTCTCGGATTTTCTCTTTACTTTTCTTAAGAATCATCTCCCTCCTTTCAGGAGAAAGTGTTTCCTCGTAATGTGCCTTTCGCACAAATATTCCTTCTTCAGGAATTTCAGTCTGATTCAAGGATTTGGTTCGAGATGAACTTCCCTTCTCGTTGGATGATTTATCTAATTTAAGATAGATACTTGACAGCTTTTTCTTACCCATACTGTAACTAACAAATAATCAGTTAATAATACAAATAATCACATAATAGTAATCAGGAAAAATTAAGTATTTCTAAATACTTAATTAGCTTAACTCAGTGGCTCTGATACCACCTTATTTCTGTCACGGCCCCCGACCCGGTTTGACCCGTTTCAGGAGCCGCGGGACAGAAATCCTGCGGTATTGATTTAATTGAGTTTAACAGCGGAAACAGGATCGTTTAAAGCTAAAATTTTCCCGATTTATTTTATTTCACATTTCGGGATAAAACCACGATAATTTACAATAGTATGATTTTACTATAAAATCGTTATGTTACAAAACTTATTTCTTTATTTTTATAATGAGCCACTATCTTAAGCTTAATATGCTCCCCAGCACTTTTCCTGAATTACAACAGATCACCTGAAACATGTTTGAAAAAGGTTTTGTCAGTGGGAAATACTGAGTGAATCATTCTATTTACTAAAATGACACATTTGGTTATAATGTACAGTATTAAGGAAAATTACAATGTTTCTGATATCAAACCAATTACCCACAGTACTTTGTCACTCGACCCATTGGCCCTTCCGTCCAATGGTGTCTGTGACTATGGTCATATCACCCCTTGGCTGCCCCAATGGTGAAGATTATCAAGTAATGTATACAAAACCCCACATACCGGCTGTAATATGGTGATTACATAAACTTAATCCCTGTAATTATAACTTTGAAATAAATAGGGTTTTGTAAATAGATTTGATAAAAAGAGAGAATGACTCACATTGCTGATTTAATATGGACAGAGTCTAGTTTATGAATCAGTCTTGTTAACCTAATTTAAATACAATGCACACAAAACTGGGTTAGTAATCAATCCAGCAATTACGATAACTCACGAGATCAAATTCGCACAATGAATGACAAAGTGTGGTACTTCAACTCATTCATCGGATTAACGACGAACGACAAAGTACGATACTTCAACTCATCCATCGAATTAACGACGAACGACAAAGTATAACCCTAATGTGGGCGGCACTTAAACATTCATTGGATATATTGATTGTCGGAAAATGAATCGTAGCAGCGATTGTGCTAATACCCGGTATTGTGGCAGAATTTCGAGACCCGTGTGTGTTGGTATAGTAATTCGAACGTAACTCAGTGAATATTTCGAAATTTTACGTCGTTTCTGTGCCCAGATTCTAGTCCCAAACCCCACTATTTATAGGTGAAATTTCACCCTTACGCGGCCCGCTTTAGGTTAAGCGTATTCTCACGCGGGCCGCGTGAGACCTATTTTTAGCTATAGGGTTGCCAC
Organism: Helianthus tuberosus; assembly: GCA_030545235.1. Taxonomy (NCBI): domain Eukaryota; kingdom Viridiplantae; phylum Streptophyta; class Magnoliopsida; order Asterales; family Asteraceae; genus Helianthus; species Helianthus tuberosus. The sequence continues at coordinate 10,620,713 of CM060367.1, forward strand.
GTTTGGCACTAGCTTTGCTGAGTTGATAAATTTCGTAAATTCGATTTCTACAGCTCACAATTCGGATAATCGTCAATAGGGTTTAACCCCCCCTGAGTTTTAGGGGCCCTAATCCTGATTCTGAAAATTATGAAAATTTTAGGGTTTGTTCAGAATCACTTGGGTGTCTCAATTAGGGTTTCCTTTTGGACTAATTAATTTAATAATTATGACTTTTGATGAGAGTTGTTACACACGCGCCTGACAAAGAAGACTTTTTCACTCCCTGCTACAGTGCAGTTATGACCTCGGTCAGTGTAAACGTCTTTTCAAATCAGCACATGTCAGAATCCTACCAACTTCAACAACCCACACGTGCAATCGTGACGTAAGCAACAGAAAGCGACAACCTTATCCAAACACAAACGGCATGCGGTTTCTCTGGTTTACCGCACCATAACCCATACCGCATGTCGTTTTTTACATACCCCTCAAAAAAGGCAAAAATATTTCTTTATATTATATAAAGGGGTATAAGTCATAACCGCACATACCCACGAGCACACGTGGAATATGCGGAGATGACACACACCAACCCGCACAGGTGTGTCAGATACTCAGAACCAGAATGGTTCTTTGGACTGCGAAAACCGCTTCGCAGGATGCGGTAAACCGCACCCCATGAAAGCTTCTTCAAGCTTCAAAACCCTCATTTCCGGTTCACAACCACAGAGGGAACGCAAACAGCTTCTCATTAAGGAAAAGGACAAGTATGCTGAGCAACCGCACATCAGCAACCCTGTCCCCTGAACCTTCAAGAGCCACATCCAGGTTACAAGACTTCTAGAAGCGAGTTCTTTGCTGCAAACCGCAACCATTCTTGCGTAGTTACTGCAAACCGCAACTATGCGAACGGTAGCTACGGAAGAGCCACGACTAAGCCACCACGCGGAAGAGCAAAGCTATTTCAAGAAAAACTGCTTTCCAACTAAGCGTGAAGGAAAGTGGCTACAAAACGAATGCGGAAGGGTTTCAACCAACTTCCCAAGTATCTTAAACGAACTCTTCCGGCAACGCCACTTACAGGGAAACTACTTTCCACCAAAGCGTGAAGGAAAGTGGCTCCAGAACAGCGGTAACAAGTCTGCCTATGACTAGTTACCCACCTATGGACCGCATAGAATAAACAATGGTGGGCACAACCCTGCCTATGATGATGTTTATTTGCCCATAGTCCAGATTCACATTGTTCGACCAAACACGGCCAACAATGACGCAACTACCCCACGATCCTCAAAGAAACATGGCAAACGAGGTTCGGCAACGAGGTAACCGCACAGAACGTACGGTTACTAGAGAGCTATACCTCTGAGGACGTGCGGTTACTTGAGAGATAAACCGCAGAAGACACGCGGTTACTAGAAAGCTTAGCTGGAGAACACGAACACCCCACAAAACAGGGATCATCGTTACATGTCCAGTTGCTGAACATAGAGCTTGAGCAAAGTACTTACAACTTTGCACCAGCTGACGCAGAGGTTCCAACTATACTGAAGAAGACATCTTCAGTCACGATCTCAAAGGTTGGTTCAAACCCTGCTAATACCTTCAGTCACCGTCTCAAACGTTGGTCCGAAACACCAACAGGTGGCTGATGACATCAGCAAAAGGTAGACAGAGTCAAGTCCTTGGCTGAGAATTCCGCATCAGACGGAACTTGCTCACCATGCGGTTTGCACAAAATAACATACTTAGGTACTAATAGTTTAAAATCACATTCTAGGGTATTAACTTTTCGTTTTGTAACGTTTGGAGGTATTAACTTCTAGGGTATTAACATAGCTAGTCCCTGTGGTATGAACAAAATAACATATTTAGGTACTAATAGAATGTGATTTTAAACCTACAAATAACGTTAATACCTCCAAACGTTACAAAATGAAAAGTTAATACCCAAGAATGTGATTTTAAACTATTAGTACCTAAGTATGTTACTTTGGGTAAACCATAGGGACTAACTATGTAATTAACTCAATATTATATCTTTAAAAAAACCTCTTTTATTACATGGGTTGATGAATCTAATAAAAAAAATTATATCTTTAAAAAAACGAACGAATATACTCGATATATGATGGATGGGGTGCTTACGGTGATGGTTCTTATAAATATCACGTAAACATAGTGAATACCGTATTTGAGTTGAGAGTTGAACACGGAAATAAAAGTATAGAACCAATAAACATTGATTAATGTTTTTATTTACCCTTTATAAACATTTTTGAAATAAGTTCTACACTTAACTACTTTAGTTTAATAAAATAAATAAATCATTTACATTATATTAATTTATATTTAGTGTACCTCTTTTTTTTTATTTCAGGATAAATAATTTTGAAATCCAATAAATATTTCAAAATAGGAAAATTGGTTTTTAATAAACCAACCTTTGTCTCGTTGGTAAATAATAATATTACCTACGTAATTGGTATACAATAATCCTACCTATCAACATTTTGGTACTCAATGAACTTCCGTTAATTTTTTTTTAACTGAAGTTAGTTTTTAAGTTTTATTTATTACACAAACAGTCACTGTAGTTGTAATTTGCTAGTTTTAACTATTTTAAAACTAGTAAATTACAGTCCCTTGAGGTTTTTTTTGTTTTATAAAATAGTTAAAACTAGTAAATTACAACTACATGGACTTTTTGTGTAATAAATAAAACTTAAAAATTAACTTCAGTTAAAAAAAATTAACGAAAGTTCATTGAGTACCAACATGTTGATAGGTAGGATTATTGTATACCAATTACGTAGGTAAGATTATTATTTACCAACGGGACAAATGTTGGTTTATTAAAAACCAATTTTCCTTTCAAAATATTATATTATCTCCTATACGAATTGTTTAAATTTATCTTAAATTCAATTTTATAATTATCTTTTAATTAATATTAATTATCTATAATTAAGTAGGAGAGAAAAATTAGATGGCTCCAATAAATAACATGTGTCCCTCCATTGGTTTCTTTTATTATATAGTATAGACTAGGTTATGTCCCCGTGTGTTACACGGGTTGGATAACGAAAACGATATAATTTATATTTTTGTAAATATTTTTTTATATAGAGTGAAACCGTTGTAGTACATGGTTGAAAAGCATGTTACTTTGGTAGAAAAGTACTAATCAAACAACAAACTGCAAGATCATAATTCAATACGCAAGTAAAAATAAGATATAATCAATTCAGATATGTTCCACGTATCATACCAACTGAACAAACCATATGTCCTAGAAGAGAAGCAACACGTCCATGAAGCGAAGAAATAAAATTTGCCACCGCTCTTGCATAATTTGCATAAATGAAAATCTTTTCTTTAATTGTCAAGAATATTAAGATTTCCCATATATACTTGTGATTTTTCATTTTTCAAGAACTATTGTTTAGGTTGTAACAATAGTACAAATAGTTAATCGTCTTTTACAACAAAAAGGGAAAGAAATAAAACAAAAGATTATGATTTTAATGTCAGTGGACCTTAAAACTAACAGTCCATTCACCGTGTGTCTGAGAGATCAATGATGAGGGACATTATTAAGTTCTTTCAAGATGGTATCTACCCGTGTTAAAGTGTCATCATACATCACATATGAAGAACTAACATTTTGAGCCTGTAATTGTTTTTTTTTTTTTTTTTTGAAAGGCAAACAAACTTTTTATTAATACACTTCCGGTCAACAACAGTTAACCCGGAAAGGATATACATGTACCAAGAACCAAAATGACTTCTGAGCCTGTAATTGTAAGTGGCGAGACCATAAATAAAATTATCGTAAAGGTCAACTTAGAAACTATAGAAGAAGGCTTTACCTTAGTTATCGCATACTTACAGATGCCAATAGTTTTAAGCACCATGAGCTCTCCATAAATGTTAAAGTAATACAACAATATCACCAAAGTAAGCATCCACCTTTTTTTAGAACTGCATTTTTCTCCTTCCTTGAAGACTGCATTTTAAAATAACTTTTGTAACTAAAGAAATACCTGAGATTATATATGTACAAACACTTTTTGTTCTCTTTTTCCACTTTAGATTCTAGTATCACATGTGTGCTTGCTTGTACATGATCACCTTCTCTATTTCACCAAACAAAATAGGATTATATATTTGATTAATTAATTGTTCTTGCTCCCCTATTAGTTATAAAAGACCTCTGACCTCTCTGTATGTTTAGTGATGTTTTTAGCCCTCGATGTGGTATTGTATGAAAATAAAGATCATAAACGATATGTGGAGACCATCGAACCACACCATATCTTTTGAGCTAGTCTAGTTGAGTGAAAACAAAGCTACATGTTATTTTTACATATAAACATTTACATGTAAACATAACCATTAAAGCGTTTAATGTAGCTGTAACTATCTAAATGCAATCTATTATACCAACTGAGTTAACACATGAACTAACATCGAATCACTTTAAAGAAAACACATAATCAGATTAAAACATCATATAAATTCAGCCCATATGGCCATATTACTGTCCAAATAACAAAAAAATATAGATTTAATGATCTTTTTGGATTATTCCCATGGTTATAAACAAAGAATAACTTTAGTTATATCAACTGAGTTAACACATGAACTAACATCGAATCACTATGAAGAAAACACATAATCGGATTAGAAACCCATAGAACAACGAACCTGGTTTGAAGCCTTTTTGAAAACGGAAACCTGGTTTGAGGCCTATTTGAAGATGGAACCCATGAATAGAAGAAAAAGTGTATAAGAACGAACAACAAATCGATGAGAATCGAACCTGGTTCCAACCGATTTGAAAAACAATCGCCCAACAATAGATTGGAAGAACTCCAAATCATCTAGATATCAAAGAAATCAAAGGAAAAAAGATATAACAAATAAACGTACCAAGAAGTTGTAGATTAATTCCCCAAAAGAGTGTAAATCGTTAACCAAGTTGATCTGAACAAAGTGGGAGAAACCCTTAAACATTCGGCATTAGGGTTTTGGATGAAGAAAAAAGAATGGAAAGGATATTCACGATTGTTTATTTATGTGGGTTTAAGTCCAAATAGGGAAACGGGCCGGGTAGTAACCGCGAGTAAACCAATGTGTGATTCGGTCAATTAAGCGGGAATATCAGAATAAGGGGCTTTATGCAACTGACACGTGTACAATAACTGATTTACTTTATTATATGTATAGATTATTATTATTATTATTATTATTAAATACTAAATTTAAAATTCAAAATTATAAATTTCAGTGAAATAGAAAAAATGTATTAATACCGTTGCTAAATTAGGTTTAATATAAGTTATTTACAACTAATTTCTAATTGTTTTTTATTTAATATATTTGTTTTAAATACTATGACCACAAGTTACGTTGGCTTTTAATTTATTTCCGTATATATATTTTTTAATCATAATATCAAATCATTTAATTAAGATTGTAATTGTTTTAAACTAGGATTAAGACCCGCCCGCGTTGCGGCGCGAGTACATCGTAAACATTGAATAGATTAGTCCAAACGTTATATGATGCATTAACCATATGAAACCACGTATTTCGACGTATCCAATTGAACTCAATGTAACTTGTATAAGCATTGTGATTGGATCAAACATAAAGTAAATCAAATTCATATCAAACAATCATAACGTATTATGTGTGACCCAACTCATACATAAAAAAAGTAACAGGTATAAAGAAAAATCGGACACATGTAATCGAAAGGGATTAATTAGAGTTTTCGAATAAAAGGGAAAAAAGAAACCATAATTTGACTCCACTTGGTTTGAAACAAACTTTACGAAACATACAGAAAATAAACACATAAACATATTATATTTGACCTGAATCATTTCCCAAAAAAGTTTACGTCGAAACGTAGAACAACTTAAATTTATACCGAAACGTACATAAAAATATGCACGTAAAAATGATTTCTTTAAACGAAACATATTATATTTGACCTAGAGTTGTTTATAAAAAAAGTTTACGTCGAAATGTATAACAAATCATATTTATACCTACCCGTACATAAAATATGCACGTAAAAAATAGTTTTTAAGTAAAGAAAGTATAAGGGTAAACTGAAACAAAATATTAGTAAAAAATTTAATAGGTTAAAAACGTTCGTAAAACCATGCCAAGTAGCACCAATGCCACACCGGCATCGACTCCCAACATCGGAAAAACTCGTAAAAATAAAATGGAAAAAATTACACTGAACGAAAAGCAGACTTAAAATCGTTGAACCACGCACACCCGTTACAGTGTGTTAATGCGAAGAAATTAAACAGAAACGTAAAACGTAGAAAATAATAACTTAGTCGATCAAGGACCCGCTTGTTGCGGCGAACTTGTCAAAAGGGAAAAAATGGACACGTTGCGACGGGCCTATCAAATTCGAAAAAAATAGAGCAAAAAACGTTGAACCTCACATGCACGCTACGACGTGTTAACTCGCAAAATTTAGAACGAAACGTAAAACGAAAAACTTGCGAAAGATAAAAAGTATGAGGGACCAAAGTTGTATATAATAAAGTGTTGGGTTAAATTATAAAAGATGAAAAACTTTGTGTTAAAAGTAAAAAATTAAAAGGGGTTAAAATACAAAATATGAAAATACTTGGGTTAAAAGTGAAAACCCAAATTTTTTTTGAAACTCACCCTAAGCTAGGAGTACAACTCCTAATGCACAAAATAGTTGGTAATTTATATTGTATAAATACTACGACCACAAGTTACGTTGGCTTTTAATTTATTTCCGTATATATATTTTTTAATCATAATATCAAATCATTTAATTAAGATTGTAATATTTTGTTATTTTTAAAACTAATTTTTTAAGTATTTGATTTTCTCATTTTTCATCAATATATATTATTCAGTCAACTAGGTTTATTATGATCGCCGCGTTGCGGCGTACTTCTTTTGTGATTTAGTCTGTGTTTATATGTATTTTGAAATCACTGCGAGAGTCTTGCGCATGGAACCACTGACAAAAATTAAAAAATTGTAAAAAAAAACACTAAAAGAGAACCTGAAGAAAATCAACCAAAAAAGTTATATGGTAATGATTTTCGTATGAAACTCATGGTCAGATATGAGCCAATGGTATTGGGTATCGGTACCGAATTTCCCGAAATATATTAAGTAACAATTCGGTACCGACTTTTGGCGTTCATGGTACCGGTTCGCCACCGGTTTTACCTTCATAAACCGGTACCGTAACCAGCATTTTTGGTACAAGTACCGATTCGGATTCGGTATCGGTTGGCACCATGCTCATCCCTACCCCTGAAACTAAAATAAATAAATCATTAAAAGTTAAAGAAAACCAACAAAAAGTTGTGCGATAGCGTTATTGTTCGTACAATCGTACGGTACTCGTGATTAACGATGAAACAACGATACCATGTAGCATTAAAACACTATTCATTAACTTTGTTTATATAGGTAATAGGTAATAGTTAATATAATAGATATAAAAAAATGTAAAGAGCGGGACTTGAACCCATCCCCTTTGCAAACTAAAACACCACACAAACCACTTTACCAAACATACAAATAGATCATAATAAAGAAACCAAAAGTATATAAACAATAACATCAAAGGATGGAACTCACTATAAAGAAGTCAACAAAGACAACCAGTCAATAAGGAAAATTTACTATTCGTTACTATTCATCATGATGTGACAACTACTATTCATAAGCTTGGTTTATTAATATATAGGATAATTGTAAAAAAAAAATCACAAATAGCAGTCACTGTGACTACCGAAATTTATGAGAAAGTTGACATGCAAGTATATGTTATAATGACTGCTAAACTTATGAGAAAGTTAACAATGCAGATTGTTTAATCTATTGGGCAAATGCTTTCATATGTACAAATTTGGTAAACATCACACATTCTGATCATACACGATGAAGAATTTAATCATGCATTTGAAAAACGTCTCAAGAATGTCGATTTATAATTCTTAAACTTTGATTACTAACTATTTGATAATTTCTTTATTTAACCAGTGTAAGACCTTTTTTTTTAAATTTTACTACAATGTTCCTATATAATATGTGTGTTATATGCAATTACAGTGTATTTAATTTAACTAGTTTACATGATCTGATAATTTAGAGAGAAAGAGAATATGATGATGATGAGGATGAGGAAGCTGGAGAACAGGTGTAGAAGGTGATTCGGAGGGGGCACGTAAACGAAAAGAGAGACGGGAGGAATGGAGGATCATAAGCGTAATGATACCATGATAATTTAGAGAGAAGGAGAATAACGGTGAATGCTCTGCCTTCCTCAAGGTGAGGAAGCAATCTAATAAATAGATAATAAAGTTACGCCAATGACATTATAGCCTAGTGACATCTTGAGAGTGAGATAAGGCTTAGGAACCATTAGGTCCCGGGTTTGATTATCACAAGGGGGTTTTCCTAAATTTACTGGGTTTTTTTTTCCAGAATTGGTGTATATGCATTATTGCCTAGTAGAGATGGATATGATCGAGTGGTTTTGCTGGTGGCACGGTGATACTAAAATGGTCCGTTAGTGATCCAAATTTGCCTGTTAAAAAAGATAATAAAATTACACTAGAGTACAAAAAAATGATAAAAATACAAGTTACATCCTTTATTCCTTTACAATATTATACATTAACATGATCTATTAAACTATTATTATATTATCGTTTTTTAATATCTTAAATTGTCACTAAAATATTTCCTTTGATATTGGTTGATTACATTTATGTTACTCGGTCACGTGTTTTTAATCAACTATAGTGTTCCCCTTTGAAAAGTAAAACAAAGTTAAAACTCAAAACCTCATCATCTATCATAACTTGTCTTGTGGGACCGATAAGTGTTTACATTTAAAAAGGTAACGACCAAAAAGAAACAAAAAAACAAAAATTAGGTTTTTGTCAAATAATAAGACTTTTGGTTCATACTTTTCAATCCCGGTAAGACTTTTGGGCCATACTCGACCGATACAAAGAATAAACACGTAAACCACAGTTATCCTGATATGTCGTTTGATGGTTGGTCTTTTAATTAAAGCCTGTAACATGGATTGATAAAGTGACAAAATCCATGCATCAAATACGTTATTGTAATGGATTAGACACATCATTGTATACATGTGTATTTAAACTCATCAGTTGTTAAAAGTAAAAAAATCAAACATGTGAACTTCAATGCATTGTTGTGTTATAGATTAGACAAGCATTTATATACTTTTGCGTAAAAACTCGCTACAACAACGAATCAAATATGTGAAGTTAGGTGTGCTGGTGTGTACATGTGTGTCAAAACTCATTACAATAGCTAATCATTGTTGAATGGCTTTAAAGCATTGTTACAACCTTGGTTTAAAATAGTTCGAGGTGCTCTGAAGCGTTTTAGTTCCAAAGGCTTTAGGCGAGGCGAGAAGCGTGAAGCGAGAGTTTCACGTATGCGAGGCATTCAAAATAAAAATATATATATAAAATATTTGTACACATCAATATGACTTATTCTGCTTGTTAATCAAAATAAACACAAAAACATGATTATAAAGCACACTTAAACACATAAAAACATAGTTAAAACATACATTCAAGTCGAAACACACTTAAAACATAAGCATTCTAAAATAGTCTTTAATTAATAATCATCCTATTCAAGTGCGTTATTTGTTTTTAGTGTAAAGAACCCAAATCTGACGTGATTAAGGCCTCTTATGAAACCTTATTGGAGCTGATTTAGAATACTGGGCCCAAATAAAACCCAAATTTGATCCGATTGGGCCTGAAGTGTCGCTTTACACACCCAACACTCCATGCTTAAAGCGTTGCCTCGAAACACTTCAGCTTCAGGGCAAAAAGAAAAACATTTTTCCTAACGCCTCCGGCGCTTCACGCTTCAATCCTGCTTTTTTAAACCAAGGTTACAACTTGCACGTTGAGAGTCGTTTAGCTTTCGAGGTGCTGCTCTTTGACCAATGAATTTTATTATATGCGTAGTTGTAATCGACACTGCATCACATATATACAAAAAGATATATATATATATATATATATTTTTCTGTTAGAAAGAGTAGACAAGATTTTGAATCATCATTGTCATCAATTTAGTAGTTATGACTGAATACAATTGAACTTTATATACACCATAATATTTAATCTCCAATACCATTACTACACTTGAAATTTATATACACCATAAAGTTCAAATTTTTAGTAGCCATTCGATCCGTTTTAACATGAAATCACCATTAGCATCAGTTCAGCTCTGTATATACGAGTAACAACATCTCTTGTAAAGTCTGATACGTCATCGTCTCTAGTTCTTTGGCTGCTTGAAGCCATACAACAATACAACATAGCGCAATTTGATCACATTGGACTGATGACATCATTAATCCTTTGTTAACATCATTAGCAGCACAATGATTATTGCAATTGCTGATGTAATGTCGCATGACGAATCAATGAATTTAGAAGAGCTTCATTCAGTTTCAGTGGAAGTGGTGGCATCTGCTTCAGTTTTCCAGGGTTGTCACTTGAACTGCAGTCAATAATTAAGGATTATCTATTTCTTTGAATTTTCTTTTTGTAAACATGACGATCAGAGGTTGCACAACGATCAATCTGGGTAACGGGCCAAAACAGATTACTTTTATTATTAATAGAAACTAGGTTTTATACTCACGCGCGTTGCGCCGATCGTGGCGGCACGTTAAACCATGATATTGTAACATGTCGTAAAAACTACTAACACATGATCCAATATTATTCGATTAGAATCGATCCATTCTTGGTATGTTACTGTTGTTCGTTTCTATAAATAAAAAATCATAAACACGATTACCTTGTAATATAAAACTAAATTAACTCAAATCAATAGTTAACGAACATTAAATGGTCCTAATAACAAAGCACGAAACCTTCTTCGACAACCCTCCTCAGTAAAGGGTTGCATTTTACTCTCTCTTCACCCCTCTCACACATGTTCTCTCTTTCTGGTTGTCTTTCCTTTCTCTCCCCTGATATCGGCACTTGGGCACCTCCTTTACACGTGTTATATGACCAACAATTCAGAAACGTGAATCAACAAAGGCACCCCCAGGCAGCTAGTTAACCCAACAACAATCGACATTTAGCCGAAATAGCATATCTAAACATTCTAATAAATGTCAAAAGATCACCACACTGCCTTTTCTTTCCCTGTAAACAACACAAAACAGGATGTTAATTTCACTAATCACACACATAATGACAGATTTGTAATAAATCAAAATTAAATAGCTAACCAAAAAATAAAAGCACAAAAGATAACAAAAATATGTACCAGTTAATTTTATATGAGAATACTAAATGGTGTAACTTCCCATGTTGCTATTCTCTGCGACCGGAAATTTTAGGACCGCTACAAAATTTCATTTTCTTCTTCTGAAGTCACATATCTCCTTATTTGGAAATGAAATTTGGATTAAAATTTTTAAACCAACACTTGCCCGACACCACACCAGACACCTTACCTTCTCATACATACTTAAAAAATATGATTTTTTTTTACAAAAAAGTAAGAAGATAGGACCTGTGGAAAAATGGACAAGAGTAGACCCCGAAGCTTAAGGAGAAGAATATTTACGTCTTGGAATCTTGGATTAGCTGCTCGGCCTGAGAAATCGCATAGCACCAACCCTACGATGTAAGAAAACCATCCCCTGCAGTTGAAGTAATATGAATCACGTGCTGCTCCACTCTGCTCCAGTTCACGTTCCACTGTAACAAAGCAAACATAATAAAAAACCAAATCAAAATAATCAAAACCAATTGTAAGTAGAGAACTGCAAGCAGTCAAGCACCTTGCGCCTAGGCACGGCTTTTAAAACTAAGGTGAGAACCACACATTCGTGTACCTATTGCTTTAAAGTGATACTTAAGGCAATTATGTAACCACATAGCCGGCTCTTTGCTCAAAGGTGATGTTAGGGATGAGCTCGGTACCAACCGATACCGAAAATCCCCAAAATGGGTACCGATACCGGTACCGAATATACCTGGTACGGTACGGTATGGTACGGTTCGGTACCGGTATTTGAGGGTAAAAACCGGTATCGTACCGGATCGGTGGTACCCAAAATGTACCCGGTTTGGTAAATTCGATACCATTTGCTCATCCCTAGGTGATGTTAGTGTTTAAAAAAGCTATATATAAATGTATGTGCACGTGTGTGTGTGCCGAAACAAACCGAGAATTTTTATTTTTGTTTCTTCTACAGTGCCTTCTTCCAACGGTACTGCTCAAACAACATCGCATGATAATGCCAACGAAAGCATTAAAGTACAAACAAACAATGTTAGAACTATCCCCAACACCAACACAAACACAAAAAGTATATTTATGATATTTGCCATCTTATGGCAGAATGAAAATAACGTGGAAACCAAACAGGATATAAATGACTTTATAGGCTCTTCCCAGTAGAATAGTTTGACAAGACAATTCCCAACTTCGGTAACTGGAAAGACCAACTCCTGCATGTAAAACTGATTGTCAACATTCCCTGGAACTCGGAATAAATGACAAGGTTTTATGTGTATTTGTTTGGAACAATGTTAGATAGCTACAGTTCATATCACAATTCAAAGCCGTAATTAAGGAAACTCAAAAATCAAAGATATCACATTTCATATACCTTAGCTTTAGTTTCCAAAGTGTACCTTACATCTGTAACTGAAAACCCATTATCCCATCGTCGTCGGAATGGAATCCTAGCCGCCGCCCAAAACGTCGTTACCACCACGGCACCCCATCGTCGGAGCACAGAACGGCTCAACCAACAATCACCGCCGCGAACAGTCCATGTGCTAGCAGATCTGCCGGCTGTGAAACTACCACCAGCGTCGAACCACTCCCCCTTTCATCCCTAATCAACCATTGGTGCCCCCATTTCACCCTAATCGACTGCCTAAAGGTAACGTGGTTGAAAGATACATTAACCCTATAACACATGTCTCCCTATCGATGCCTTAAATCTGTCTTTAACACCTACAGCGGCGGAAAGGAATGTTCTGTGCTTGCAATGGTGGTGACGTAGGCAGGGGCGGAGACAGCTTGTTAGCAGCCGTAGCACGGGCTACGGCTCAAAGTCGTGTTCGCAGTGTTTCGCAGTGTTAATTTTTTGTTTTTTTTTCGATTTTATATAAAGGATACCCCTAAAAAAATACGAGGATACCCCTATAAAGGATTTTATATGAATACACCGTAATTTTTTTTTTTTTGGGATACCCCTGGTGTTAAAGTCTAGCTCCGCCACTGGACGTAGGGTTAATGCAGAGCTCTGGATTTGGACGAGAGAGTGATGCAGTTGAGAATCTGGAAAAAAAAAATGAATGACCTAGGGTTAAGGCAGAGCTGTAGATTTAGACTTTGGAAAAGAAAAGAAAATAAGCAGATGAATGCGGCAGTGGATTCGAACCGGCACAAATTCCTTATAATCACAGCAAACTAACCACTACACCAATGCCACAAACACGCAGAAATGTCAAATGAAAACCTATATAAATAATAGAAAGGTCTAATATATGTAAAAAAACATTACTATTCACAAGCTTCTTTTATTAATACATAGTATAATGATTGAAGAAAGTCAGAAACTATTCTATCATGACAATATTTAGGACTACTGTTAGCTTTTCCCAAATTTAATTTTCTGAATAAAACCATTTGGTAAACCACTAAAAATACACTCTCCGTTCAACCCGTATCCCTTTTAGCTAAAGACTTTTTTTTTAATTGACCCGTTAAGGTATAAACAGTAGCCCACCAAATCAGCCCGTAAATGAGTAAACGAGTAAAAAGGCCAAATGTTAACCATAAGATAAAATGAGAATTTACTTGTTCAAGATATCACGGATGTTCTTCCGAACCTGGCAAAGGAGACCGATATTTTCATGTACCTGTTGCAAATATTAGAAGGAGAAAGTATGGAACCGTTAAACACACTAGAAGTTAAAATAAAATCAGGAACTAGAAAGATTCTCTGAAACCCCCCCCCCCCCCCCCCCACACACACACACACACACAAAAAAATAATAATAATATGATTTTATTTCTACTTGACATTTTCGTTTGTTATGCCTGATTAGCAATTAAAAGGTTGACTGGTTGACACTACGCTCTTTTATAATGCATATCCCTCCGCAAGACGAGAAGTGGCAATTTCAACCCATTTACAATATTCAAGTTGTGTTTTATCTCTAACGGGTAAAAACAACTTAAAATTAAATGGGTCAAATAGGTCATCCTAACTGAGCTTTAAACGCATAACGCATCTTGAATCCTTTTATTTAGAATATTCTAATATTCTAATATTAATATTTTCTTCATAATCATATTAGAGTCTAGTTATATATGAAAAAACCACACAAAAAAATGTTTTTGTTCGACCCAACCCATACCGAAGAATTATCCCTTCGACCGGTTACCCACATGTTTGACCCGTCCATTTTGCCACCTCTATGGCTCTTTGCAGGATTAGAAGAATCTTTTGAAACATAATAAGTGGCTGAATAAATACTGGATACTTCACCTGATTTCGTTCAAGATTTGTAGAGACCCGTTCCAGAGCCTGAGCACTTTCCTTAATAAGCTGTTCGGCTGGACTGGCAAGAACTGCAGGTAGTAAAGAAACGGTTAATTTATCGCTAAAAATAAATGTAAATATGCATAGATATATAAGAGGCTGACACATGGCTAGTGTTGAATAAAAAAAATAAAGTTAAAGAAAGAACAAACCGTTGTACTGTATAGCCAACATGCAACGCCTCGACACGACCCGTCGCCTACTCGCAAAAATTTGATCCGATCAACCTAGCATCGACCAGACATGTCTAGACCCGACCTGTTAACGATCCGAAACGTCCCGACCCGTTAACGATCCGAAACGACCTAGGCTGTTAACGACTCTAAACGTCAGGACCCCGTTAACGGCCGAAATGTCTCAAATCGGCTTGAAACGTACCGAATTGACCTAACCCATTAACGTCCCGAAACGTCTCGACCCGATCTAGCTCATGACCGAGGTTATGGATCAAAAGGACCATAGCTGCTGCCTCGCCATAGTATTGGCTGATATAGTTTCCATGGTTATGAGGATATCAAAGAAAGATATGCATGCTCTTGTTTCAGCACAACCATTGGTTGATAGTAATTCTACGACCCCTGCAAAAATGAGATGCTTTTCTGTGGATTTCGGACTTGAAAGTGAAGAAACATACTCGTTAACACGGGTTAAGAGAGACTGGGATGAGAGTCTCTATTTAATTAGGAGAGACAAACGATAAACTCAATGATTTGATGTATTATGATAATCCAGATGACATAAGGAAGCAAATAATGATGAATTTTGGAAAGAGGGGTAAGCAATACCCAATTTTGGGAGCAATGAACTTCAACAGTTTTAACGCAAAAAAAGCACGTGATCTGGTTCCACGCAAGTTAGGCTTTAGCCTACCTAAAAATCCTAAAAGAAAGGGTAAAGGGCTTAAAAGGAAAGTCGCAGAAGAAGACCAGGAACATGCTCTATTAATCTATGGATGCAACACAACGAATACATACAAAGATAAGCACTATTGCTATGTTAAAAACTCACATGACAAGACATGGGGTTTTAATGGACGTTCCTTGGTGTGCATAAATGCTTTTAACTACATCATGGTCCCGATATATCATGTTCTAGCAACTACTAAGGTGTATGTGGCATTACCGGTATGTTGCAAACTCTTAAGCGTGTAGTTTGATTTTTCTTTCTTACTAATCTTTATTTTCAAATGCATGTATCATTTGTAGTTTAAAACAGTTAACGCCGAGTCTATGTAGTCAAAAGCGAGCTAGGCGTGCGCCTAGGCGCTCAGGCGCAGCGAGGCGCACTTAAAGCGCGTGGTTTAGGTGAGGGAGATCCAACTATATTCTTCAAAGATGAACAAAAAAAATCAATCCTCAATGCCTTTCAAGGGGCATTGATGATAAAAAGGTTTTAAAAGATCGTATTGCTTTAGGGGCGCCTCGTCGTGCCTGAGCGCCCCTAGCTCGCTTTTGACTACATAGACTCGGCGTTAACTGTTTTAGACTACAAATGATGCATGCATTTGATAATAAAGATTAGCAAGAAAGAAAGATCAAACTACACAATTAAGAGTTTGCAACTTACCAGTAATGCCACATAAACCTTAGTAGTTGCTAGAAACATGATATATCGGGACCAAGATGTAGTTAAAAGCCTTTATGCACACCAAGGAACATCCATTAACACCCCATGTCTTGTCATGTGAGTTTTTAACATAGCAATAGTGCTTATCTTTGTATGTATTCGTTGTGTTGCATCTATAGATTAATAGAGCATGTTCCTGGTCTTCTTCTTCTGCGACTTTCCTTTTAAGCCCTTTACCTTTTCTTTTAGGATTTTTAGGTAGGCTAAAGCCTAACTTGCGTGGAACCAGATCATGTGCTTTTTTTGCGTTAAAACCATTGAATTTTATTGCTCCTAAAATTGGGTATTGCTTACCCCTCTTTCCAAAATTCATCATTATTTGCTTCCTTATGTCATCTGGACTATCATAATACATCAAATAATGGAGTTTATCGTTTGTCTCACCTAATTAAATAGAGACTCTCGTCCCAGTCTCTCTTAACCCGTGTTAACGATTATGTTTCTTCACTTTCAAGTCCGAATTCCACAGAAAAGCATCTCATTTTTGCAGGGGTTGTAGAATTACTATCAACCAATGGTTGTGCTGAAACAAGAGCATGCAGATCTTTCTTTGATATCCTCATAACCATGGAAACTATATCAGCCAATACTATGGCGAGGTTGCAGCCTTGGTCCTTTGGATCCATAACCTCGGTCATGATGCCCTCTTCGTTGATGACATAATCAAAGTCTTCCGATTCTGAAATCTGTAGCATATTAAGAATACATTTCATGAATTAAGATTTTAAGGCAGAAATAAACAAGCAAAGCATTAAAAGTTTTTATTAGGGGTTAAACGGGCCGTGTTCGTGGGTTGGCGGGTACAAGCCGACCCGAGCCCGAAAATTTTAGACGAACCCGAACCCGAAAATCGTGTCATACAAATGAACCCGAACACGACCTGAATGTTCGCGGGTTGACTCGAACACAAGCCGTTCAACCCTTTCTTTTTTTTTTTTTGCAAATTAATGTATTAAAATTTACTACATAAAACACAAATGTATATATAATTATGGCATAAAATACAAATAGGTTAAACGGGTCAACCCACCAACCCGACCAGGTTGACCCGTTTAGCTAAACGGCTTCGTGGGTTCAACCTGAAACTGACCAGACCCGTTTAGCCTAAACCCAATCCCGCGAATTTCGGAAATTCACAACCCTAATCCTAAATACATCATAATCCACCTGCAATGTTTCAGAAAAAAAAATATGTATATATACTTTTCACTATTTGGAAGTTTAAAGTTCAAACATACAATCATATTTATTGCAAGCAAATTGAAGAATTTGATATATTTAACAGCAAATCGATCTTTCTGTTTGAAATAAGCGATAAAAGTAGAACTTACTTCATCCATTGACGAGGGGGGAACGTCAATATAGCATACAATCGGCAGCCTATAACTGAAAGGACCCAAAAATTGAAGTCGTAAACTGTTTGGAACCCCAAATTCGTAACCTGCAAATCTGGTTTTCCGGCACCACCTATAGAGCAGTTATCGAAATAATCAATAGAAGCTAAACGAATTCACAGAAGATCGAAGATCGATTGGCAGTGTTGGTGTGGTGAAAGCTCGAAATTGGAAGCAGTTTTGAGGAGAGTACGGTAATCTGCTTCTAGAATAAGGCCATGTGTAGTCATAACGCCCCTTTGTGGGCGTTATGCGACACGTGGCGCGCCACGTCAGCGTGGGGCGTTATGAATCATTATGCATTTTAAGTCCGTAGTCATAAAGCCCCCGTCTAATCATTACTCAATTATTAATTTCTAATTTTTTATAATTATTTTCTAACTTTATAAAATTAAAATTCATTTCATTAAATTAAAAAACATTACACTAAAATAATTAAAAAAAAAACATTACACATAAAAAAAAATACAGTAACCTAAAAAAAAAAAAAACGGTTCCAAAAAAAAAAAAAGTTGGACCAAAAAAATAAAAAAAACAACACTTCAAAGATTAATCTTCTTCGTCTTCGTTCTCTCCTTCTTCCTCTTCGTTTTCTCCAGCATCCAAACCTACGTCTTCAAAGTTCCCGTCTTCGAATTCCTCAACCTCTTCTTCCTCGGAATCTTCTTCGTCTTCATTGTTGTATCCAATTGGGCGAATCGCCCAAGCATGCTCAACCAAATCTGCCTTCAACGTGTTATGTATGTCCCTAGATCGCAATAGTTGAGCATTTGCGAGTCTCTCTTCCATTGTTGCTTGGGTTCCTTCGACTAAATCTTCCGGAATATAGTTTTGGCCTATCGCTTTTCCATCATCCTCAATGATCATATTATGCAAAATGATGCAAGCATACATGGTCATTCGTATTCTATCCTTATGCCACATGCGACAAGGATTTCTGATAAAATGCCATCGTTGTTGTAGAACCCCAAAACACCTCTCGATATCCTTTCTTGAAGACTCTTGTAATTTTTTAAAATATTTTCTTTTCTCATCGAACGTTTCAGAAAACGTTTTAACAATAATCGAATACTCCGGGTATATACCATCGCCCAAATAGTAGCCATGCTCGTAGTCGTTCCCGTTCGCATGAAAACCGGCCTTTGGTATAGTTCCAGAAATGTAGCCCTCTATTAATGGTGAGGCCTCTAACGTATTAATATCGTTAAAACACCCGGCTACACCAAAGAAGGCCGACCAAACCCAAAGGTCGTATGACGCAACAGCTTGTAATACCAAAGTTGGCCCTTTTTGATCACCCCGTGTATGTTGACCTCGCCATGCGGTTGGACAATTATACCAACGCCATTGACGACAATCCAAGCTACCAATCATGCCGGGTATTCCATGCTTTTCTAGATGCACCTCATATATTTGTTGAAGGTCGGCTCAAGTGGGATTTCTCAAATAACGTTTTCCATATAACTGGCATATACCTAAAATATAATTTAATATATAAAAGTTTTACTAGTAAGCTACTAAAAAATCAATATATAAAAGTAAGTAAATAAATAAAAGTCAATAAAAAATACCATAGCAAAAATGTTCCAAGCAATCTCGGGTTGTTTTCTCCGCCATCTTCAAGTACTCGTCGTTGATGTCGTACGTGTTTCCGTATGCTAATATGCGTAACGCGGATGTGACCTTTTGAATTGAGGTGAAGCCTAAATATCCTCGCGCGTCCATTCTTTGCTTAAAGAAATCATACGTATTTTCCAAATCATTAGAAATGCGCAAAAATAACCTTTGGCTCATACGAAAACGCCGTCTAAAAACATTGGGTCCGTGAACCGGTGTCGCATCAAAATAGTCTCTCATCAAACGCTCGTTCGCGGCTTCACGATCTCGCAAGATATAGGTGCGCCGCAAGATGGGTCGTGGAGGGGGAGTAGGCCGAACGTGCTCAAGTGCTTGCATCATAAAAGTACACACACTCGTAACCGCTTCTTCCTCCTCCGCGTCTTCTTCGGGCGAAAAAAATCTTCGGTAAATATTGGTGAACGAGTCTTCCGACGGGGAACCCATTTTTTTGAATAAGGTGAGAGTAGCTTCAACACTTTTTAAAAAATATAGAGAGAATGAGAGTTGGAATGTATTGATTTGTAAAAAAAATGGAAGAGTTGGAATGTATTTATAGTGTGAAAATTAAAAAAAATGAATTTTTTTTTTTTTAAATATGACCGTTTGACAACGGTCAAAAGTCCAAAAGATCAATCGATAGCGCCGCGATATTTTTCGCGCTCTGAATTTTTTTTTGGGCATAGCGCCCTTCGTCCCGGTGTGGCCGGCGCCATCTCGGCGCTATGTGGGTTGGTCGCGCCCCAGTACGCAAGGTCTAAGAGCATCCTCATCCAATCCATTAAAACTTGTGAGGGTGAGTTTTTATATTGTAAAGGGTATAAAAAGTGGTTGTGAGTGGAGGAGAGAGAAAATGTTACTGTTCACTGTTACTGTTCATCTGTATAATTTTTTTAATATATATTGAAAGTGGATATGAGTGAAGGAAAGAGAAAAATGTGATGATAATATTATTTAATTGAAAATGAGAGAGAAAAAGTATTTGTTTTTAGTGGAAATATATTGATATAGGAGTTGTTTTTTAGTGGAATGTATGTATAATTTGATGGATTGGATGAGAATGCTCAGGAGTGAGAAGAAGACAATGAAATGGGACTGTGCTTGTACAGACAGACAGTTGTGTTCGCGGGTTCAACCCGATCCGAACCCGAAAATTTTACACGAACATGAACCCGAAAATTGTATCATACATATAAACCCGAACACGACCCGAAAGTTCATGGGTTGCCCAGAACACGACCCATTCAACCCGAATTTTATTATTTTGTTATGAGTAAACTGCCATTTTGGTCCCTGTGGTTTGGCCAGTTTTGCCACTTTAGTCCAAATCTCAAACTTATTACATCTGGGGCCCTGTGGTTTGCATTTTATTGCCATTTTAGTCCAAAACTCAAAATCCCTGAATTTTGACTGATTTAATGACCCTTTTTTGTCCTTTTCCTTAATTTAGTGAAGGGCATTTTGGTCATTTTGCCCACCTGCCTACCCCCACCCCCACCCCTCTCTCCTCTCTCCTCATCATATATCATGTCTGCATATCCTTTTCCTAACAACTGAAACAGCCTCTGATCTTTTGCATATATCAAGTTATATGTTCTTAAAATTAAAATCAAGAAGTCATAAACGATCCAAAGTTTGTATTTTTATGACCCATGTAGTTGAAAGCACACACATTACACATACAATCCAAATCCCCAAATCCTTAAATCTGTCCGATCTATTCAACCACCACCACCACAAACAACCGATCAACATACCTATTCAGAGTTCATGCTCGGAATATAATCCTGAATCATGTCTGCAACTTCATTGAACATTCTGAGATGAAGCAGAGCCGTAGCTTTCAGTTTTGAAGCCGGTTCATACGTCGGCGATAAAGCAAGAGCAGAATCAAGGAGGTTAATCGCAGAAGCGATGTTGTTATCTTGTGAGTTGTGTTGATGAATCGGAGTTTCTGGCAACCGGAGAAAGCGATGACGGTGGTTGGGTGATGATTTATTTGGGGAAACTCGAACCTCCTTCATCAGCATCAATCAACGCTGCCGTTCATCAGCATCAATCATCACGGTTGTCTGTTCATCTTCAAGTTCCAGATCCACACATCTTTCTTCCCCCAAATCTCAGATCCGTCATCGGAGTTCCTGTGTTGTTTTAGTGAGAGAGAGAGAACTGAGAGAGAGTGTGTGTTTCTGTGTTGTTTTAGTGAGAGAGAGAGATCGAGGATGACCAAATATACAACCCATCATCATAATCAGTGGGTTTAGCGCTGGTCGGAGATCGAGATGGAGAGATCGAGAAGTTGGGGAGAGGTTGGGGGTGGATGTTTGTCTGAACTGCAGATTGAAGATTGAAGATGAAGAATGTGTTGAAGAATCGATGCAGTTTGAAGATGAAGAATGTGTTGAAGAACCGAGATGCAGTTTACTCTTGGAAGAAACAACTTGGGTTTATTTTTTATGTGTGTGAATGTAGTCTGCAGATGATGAAGATGATGACCTTGATTTTCGATCTAAAGAGTAAACTGCCATGATGTTCTTGATTTTCTGTAGATGATGAAGATGATGACCTGTTATATATATAACAGTTTAATATGTTATAATAATTGTATAATAATTAAAAGAGTAAATTGCCATTTTCGCCCCTGAGGTTTGGGCACATTTGCCATTTTAGTCCAAAATGACACTTTGGTACCATTTTGCCCCCCACGTTTGTAACTTTTTGCCATTTTCGTCCAAATAATGACACTTTGGTACCATTTTGCCCCCCACGTTTGTAACTTTTTGCCATTTTCGTCCAAAAATAAAGTAACTTTTTGAGCCATTTGGACGAAAATGGCAAAAAGTTACAAACGTGGGGGGCAAAATGGTACCAAAGTGTCATTTTGGACTAAAATGGCAAATGTGCCCAAACCTTAGGGGCGAAAATGGCAATTAACTCTAATTAAAATGACCAAAATACCCCTGCACTACAGGACAAAATAGGAGGTTGCAACAGTCAAAAAAATAGGGTTTTTGGATTTTGGACTAAAATGGCAACAAAATGCAAACCACAGGGCCCCAGATGTAATAAGTTTGAGATTTGGACTAAAGTGGCAAAACTGGCCAAACCACAGGGACCAAAATGGCAGTTTACTCTTTTGTTATTTTAATGAAATTGATATATTAAAATAAAATTTAGAGTAAACTGCCATTTTGGTCCCTGTGGTTTGGCCAGTTTTGCCACTTTAGTCCAAATCTCAAACTTATTACATCTGGGTCCCTGTGGTTTGCATTTTGTTGCCATTTTAGTCCAAAATTCAAATTTGACCAGATTTCCCATTAATGACCCTGCTATTTTGTCTTTACCCTCAGGGGCATTTTGGTCATTTTAGATTTATTATAAACATAAACACTATATCTGGCATATTAAATACCACCTGCTTTCCAAAACCCTGGACAACCACTATAGAATCATATCATGTGTATATATGTATATGTACACTACTCGTCTCTCTCTCTCTCATAAACTCTCCCCCCTCCACTTTCCAAAACCCTAACCCCCAAATTCATCACCACCTCCAGTTTCCTACCGTCTCCGACCACCACCACGCCGCCACCTCTGGACAACCACCAACGCCACGATCCTCTCAAAACCTCGACAACCACCATCCAACTGTGGTGGGTGGTGTCGGTTGGGAGATCGAAGAAGAGAGAGATGAATAGAGAGAAAGAGATTGACGAAGAGAGAGAGAGTACGAGGAGAGAGAGCGGTGGGAGAAGGGGAGCTGATTTGATTTAGTGGTGGTGGTCAGGTGGCGGTGGGAGGTGGTCAGGTGGCGGTGGTCAGGTACGAGGAGAGAGGGAGCGGTGGGAGAAGGGGGAGCCGATTTGATTTAGTGGCGGCGAGAGATTGACGAAAAGAGAGAGCAGCGGCGGTGGTCAGGTGGCGGCGGAACGGTAGTGTAGGTGCTTAGTGCAGGTGAACTTTTCATTTTTTTTTCTTTTGTTTTGAAATCAGTATTGATAGTTGATCTGATTTCGATTTGATTTAGTGGGCTTGTTTGTAATTTGGATACGGTTATTGGGTTTTGATCAAGATTTGATTTTGTTTGTGGGTTTGTTTTTTAAGTTTGTGGGTGGTGTTGGCGGCAGTGGGATGGTGGTGGTGGTGGGGATGATGCGGTGGTGGGGGTGGTGGTATTTTAGAGAGAGAGAGCAAAGTTTGGAGATGGGTGTTTGGAGAGAGAAAGAGAGAGTGTGTGTGTGTGTGTGCAGAGGAGAGAGAGAGAGAAGAGAGAGATGGTGGTGTTGGCTGCAGTGGGATGGTGGTGGTGGTGGTAGTTCAGATAAGAGAGAGAGAGCTGCAGATGTATGATGCGATGATGAAGATGAAATGCAGATGTATGTGTGTATATTAATATATATATATATATATATATAAAAATTTTTGAATTAAGAAAATGTTAAATGAAAAGCAAAATGACCAAAATGCCCCTGAACTAAAAGACAAAATAGGAGGTTTCAACAGTCAAATAATAGGGTTTTTAAATTTTGGACTAAAATGGCAACAAAATGCAAACCACAGGGACCCAGATGTAATAAGTTTGAGATTTGGACTAAAGTGGCAAAACTGGCCAAACCACAGGGACCAAAATGGCAGTTTACTCTAAAATTTACTTAAAAACACAAATGTATATAATACAATTATATTTTAAAGTAAATTTCTCTTTTCGTTCCTGAGGTTTGGCCATTTTAACTAGTTTAGTCCAAAAATCTAATTTATAACAAAACCATCCATAAGGTTTGCATTTTTAACGCTTTTCATCCCTAAGAATTAAATGAAAAAGCACCCTTAGGGATGAAAAGCGTTAAGAAACGCAAACTTCAGGCTGGATTTGTTATAAATTAGATTTTTGGACTAAACTAGTTAAAATTGACAAACTTCTGGGACGAAAACAGAAATTTACTCATATTTAAATTATAAAATCTTTTGTTAATTTATTATTATAAAACATATTGTAAAAAAATATAATATATAATATAAATGTGTTAAACGGGTCAACCCGCCAACCCAACCGGATTGAACCAAACTCGTTTAGACTAAACCTAAACCCGCGAATTTCGTGTTAGGTTTGTGTCGTGTCATAAATTCACACCCCTACTTGTATGGTAACAGTAATGTTTTTTTTTTTTTGATAGGCAACTATATAAAAACAACGCTCCAGCCACTAATAATCAAAAACTAGTGGAGAACTCATACGTTACGGCGGAATCAACAATTCCGTTAATTTTATGTTAGTTATGAGTCACTTAAAAGAATTAGGGTATGTTTGGTATGGGGTAATGGAATGGACGAAGGAATGGAATGAACGAGGTAATGGAATGGACGAGGGAATGCAATGGATCATTACCATTCCATGTCTTGTTTGGTTACCATGTGTGAATGGAATGAATTATTATTGTGTATTGTTCGGTAGGCAAGAAAAACGGAGTAATAAAATTAGCGGTGAGTTGTGGTGGTGGTCGGTGGTAGTGATTGTGGGTGGTTATAGGTGGCGGTGGGTGGCGGCGATGGCGTCGGTGGTGGGTGGTGGTGGGTTGTAGCGAAGGTGGTGGGTTGTGGTGTTGTTGATGAATGGTGGAAGAGGGGATGGAATGGAAAAAAAACATGGGGGGTGGAAGGAATGATTTTGAGGGAATGGAATGCCTTTTGGAATGGGTGATTCCATTCCATTGACCAACCAAACACCCTTTTCTTCATTCCCTCGTAATCATCCATTCCATTCCACCTCTCAATCATGCATACCAAACACTACCTTAGGGATTCCACGTTGTGTTATGCTATGTCCTAAAATGATTCAAGATATTGGGTACCATTAGACATCTATTTATTTTAGATATAGACTATGGTTTTAAAAAAATATTTATATATATGTAATCTTCCTAAGAATCTTTACATAGCAACCTACATCTGCATATTTAAAGACATTAAAATGATTAAACAACATCCTCATATCTCCCCTCATAATGCTCAAAGAAGTCCTTAGCCATAAATCACTCACACAAAGATGATACGTACCAATTTGATATTCCAAGAAAATAGAAAGAACCAGAGCCCAGAGGAATGTCTTGAGATCCAAGAAAATAGAAGGAACTAGAGCCCAGAGGAATGTCAAGATATTGAGTTATTTGGTAACCGGTTGAGGTATCAAGAACGTTTGATACTTGATCCATGAGAACTCTAGATGGGCCCACCAATAGTTCATCGGCCAGTTAATCTACACTATTAGGTCAACTATAAACATGTTACATTTCTCAACTTTAGTGACTAATCTATATAAAATGAGATGCATTTGGGACACGTGATGTGCTATGGTAGAGCCTCAAGCTTATTTTGGAAGGGAATGAATTCTAGGCCATGTGGAGGAGGGATCCGAATTCGCATTTATAATTTGGTTCACCCAAATTCACTTAATCGGATATATTATAAATTAAAACATATCAATTATTGATAACATAATCCCATTCCATATCTACATAACATCTCCTCTCTCTCTCTCTCTCTCTCTCTCTCACACACACACACCTAACTTCTTCTGCTTCTTGAACAAGATTAACAATATTTCAAGATTAAAGTTAGTTGTTGATCCATCCGAATCCTGTTAACAATATTCTTCTTTTACTATCTTTCAGATACGATTGAAAAAAATTAAGGTATGTGATATATTTGTGTTGTTTATGTATTATTTTTTAGTTAATCGAAATTATTGATGTTTGATTGTATATTTATTTTTGTTATTTAAATCAACACCGACGTATTCGACATCATCTTCTTCATTGTGCGGACAAAATCATACGTTATTGTAATGGATTAGACACATCATTGTATACAAGTGTATTTAAACTCATAAGTTGTTAAAAGTAAAAAAATCAAACATGTGAACTTCAATGCATCATTGTGTTACAGATTAGACACGCTTTTATATACCTTTGCGTAAAAACTCGCTACAACAACGAATCAAATATGTGAAGTTAGGTGTGTTGGTGTGTACATGTGTTTCAAAACTCATTACAATAGCTAATTAAACCTACAAAGATTTAACACATTGTTGAATGGCTTTAAAACATTGTTACAACCTTGGTTTAAAATAGCGTGAGGCGCTCCGAAGCGTTTTGGTTCCAAAGGCTTTAGGCGAGGCGAGAAGCGCGAAGCGAGAGTTTCACGTATGCGATAATATATATATATATAGAGAGAGAGAGAGAGAGCGGTTAACATACATTATGGCTAATCGTACTTAATGTACGTGACAATCCTAACCGTCAGATCAGGGGATTAAAAGCGTGATTAATTAGATGATTAGAAGCGGGGTCAAAAGCGTAATTACGGTAACTAAAGGTTAAAAGCGTCAATTTACTATACCTATATACCCGGCTAAATCTCTCTCTCAAATCAAAAACCATAATTAAACCCCAAAATTGACGGTGAGGTTGAAGGCGATTACGACCAACGGAGAGCGACAACAACAACGGTGAACAACAAACGAGCATCGATTTGAACTGAGGATGACGAATACGGCATTAAGAGGTATCGATTAAATCATCTTTCTCATCTGTTAATTTTCTTCTTCAATCACAAGGTTTTAGTTGAAGAAATTGTTTTACTAATCGGTGGTTTCATTGTATGGTGAACAAAAATTGAAGCTAAACGAGAGAGAAGGAGCAAGAAACGAAACGATCCAGTGCACACGGTGCACACTAGCGGCATAAATCCAGGTATCTTCTAAAAAATTCCGGTTTGATTAACTAGCGTTATTTGATATGAACTAGCGTAATTTGATGTTGATTCATTGATATGAACTAGCAGTATTAGCATGAATGATATTAGACGATTGTTGGATCTGAACTAGCGGTATTAGATTGTTCATCCCCCATCCACTGTATTATTAGGTTAAATTGTGAAATTGGGGATTTTGAGCTAACTTTCCATTTTGTTTAAAAAAGTATCGAATGTTTTATTAGGTTAAATTTTGATATTGGGGCTTCTGATCTAAGTTGCCCTTTGTTTTCATCCGTTTTTAAAGCAAAATTTTTGATTTAGCATGGTTGAAAATAATAACGCATCCAAAGAACATAATTACGCCTATGGCTTGTTTTTGTCCACTAAACAGCTTCTGTTATGAACAAAAATTGATGGCAAAAATAATAACGCCTATTGTATAATATTTGTTGAGTTTTGGTGGGAAAATCATTGAAACTGATGCAAAAATGGACATCCTGTGGCTTTTTTTGTCCACTAAACAGCTTCTGTTATGAAAAAAAATTGATGGCAAAAATAATAACGCCTGTTGTATACTATTTTTGGAGCAAAACCAATGAAAATAATAACGCAAGTTGTATAAGATTTGTTAAGCACAATGAATAAAATAATAACGCCTGTTATTATATGAAAAAGGTAATTTGCTTGATTTAATTTGTTTTGAAATATGAATGTAGGGGTTACTGATGATGATGATGATTTTGAGCCCCCCATTCAGACGATGATAACAAACCAACCTCGCAAGTTAAACGTAAAGAAAAAGCAAAAAAAAAAAAAAAATCTGCAAGATGAGGATGATGATTTTGAAGTACCGATTAAAGACTTGATAGGTAAAAGGGCAGAAAACACAAAAAAGAGGCCAAACACTTCAACTGACCAAGATGATGATGACTTTGAGCCAGTAAAAAAGAAACAATCGAAAGAAGACAAGCAGATGGATCCTAGAAAGGGGAAACAGACGATTACCGAAGCGGAACCAATTAGGACGGAACCAAGACCGTACTATGAATATCATCATGATGTAATAAGCCTACGGTGTAGTCCTTCAGGTTTCTTAGATACAGTAAAACAATTTACAGAAGCACAGGTAGCGGATGTCAAAAGCATTGGATTTGGTGATGTGCTTGATATAAAGCTTAATCATATAAGCACACGTCTAGGTTATTGGCTCGTACGAAACTATGACGAGCAATACAGCACACTAAGCATAGGAAATCATAAGATAGAAATCACCCGAGATTCAGTACATGATGTGTTTGGTATTCCAAAAGGGCATGTTATAGTACGGGAAAAAAATAAGCCTCGGAAAGGAGCGATAGTCGAAAAAAATACAGCTACTCAAGGGGCCGAAACAACTATTGATGAGTTCAAAAACCAGTGGCCGGACACCAACAAAATTACTCATACATTAGTTGCAAAAGCAATGAAAAAACAAACAAATGGTGGCAGATTATTCAAGTTAAATTTTCTAGGCTACTAGAACACTTTGTTTGTAGAGATAACAAAGTCAACAACGGTTAAACAAAGTTTTCTACTTGCCATTGACAAAGAGGAAGACATTCCAAAGCTGGATTGGTGCTCCTTTGTTTTAGAATCGCTCAAACGAACTAGACAAGGTTGGAAAAAACTGGACTCACAATACAATGGACCAGTTGCATTTCTAACGGTATGTTTTGTAAACATCTTTAAAATTTGTGCTAATACAATATTGGTAGTAGTAATTTGGTTTTTTTCAAACAACTATATGCAGCTTCTATGCAGCCATTATTTCAACTCCAGGCACAAAATTTTCGATGAAGTTGTCAAACTGCCTGTCATAAAGTATATAACATCGGTTATGATCGACGACGTGGAAGAATATTTATACAACAATGGGCCGCTGAATGTTGAAGATTGTGATGAAGTTGATAAAAATGAAGAAACGCATGACAATCGCCAGGATCAACAACATATGACTGCCTCGGTCATCAATGACGATGATCATCTAAATGAAGAGCCTTCGACAACGCCATTCAAAATTGTAAATCAACAAACTTCGATGTTATTCACCGACCTGTTCGCTGACAACATCCCATTGCACGAGGCAGCTGCGGTACAAGAAAACCTCACTGCATTCGATACTTCAGATCAGCCTAGGACAGATACGGATGACTTCACAATACCACCAGTGGATACCACACAGGTCTACAGAAGAAGAAACCTGGCTGGTGAAGATTCGATTGACGAATGTTACATACCATCAACTACCGATTGGTTTGAGGGCTAGAATCCTAGTGAACATATTTCAGATTTGAACCTAGAAGAAATGGGCATAGGGACACAAACGCAAAAAGAGCTTGACTACTGCAACACTCTGCTTCAACTAACCGGGGTGATCTATGATAACGCTGCGCGGGAAGCCTCAAACAAAAATAAGAAGGTAAACTGGATTTTTGTTTATGATATTATGAATAACGCATGCTTTAAGAACCTCGTAATACAGTATAATACTTGTTTATGAGGTTAGAAAAATAACGCATGTGCATCTAGAAAAATGATGCTAGTAAAAAAAATTAATAACGCATGTTAGTTTAACAAATTAATACCGCATGACTTGAGCCACTCTTTTGTATTAATACCACATGATTTCAGTCACTCTTGTGCCGCTTAGAAGCCATCTTGAGACCAGGTGTTTACAGGTGGATAAATCTGGGTATAACGGGCCAGTTTTGGACTGGTTTGGGGCGTCTAAATTTGTTCAGATGGGTTTCAAATTGGAACTGCTGGTTACAAAAACTGGGCTTGGACAACTACTGTAACTGGGTCAATTTAGACTTGATGTCATAAATAGTGCAATGGGCTTCTAATGCTATCGACTACCCACTAGATTAACCTGTTGGGTCAGTTTATTAGGAGAAACATTGGCCTGTTGGGCCAATTTATTAGGAGAAACATTGCCCTGTTCAAGCCCATAATTAACAACAAAAATGAACAAGAACATAAATAAAAATTACGCTAGTTACCTAGATAATGACGCATGATATTGCTAAAAATGAAAATTACGCTTCTTAGATAGATAATCACGCATGATATTGATAAAACTCCAATTATGCAGCTGTTGTTGAAAACAATGGACAAGAATATAAATAAATACATTTCTCTGGTTACGGAAATGAATAAACTCGTTACGGACGTAAAGGAAAAGTGTTTCTGGGATCAAGAAATAATGAGAATGTGTAAAAGATGGGATGATGCGGTTAAAAATACCATGCCGACGAGAACTAAACAAGTAAGCTCTGGAGGTGATGAGGCATTTCAAAACAAAGTTGGAGAGGGTGGCGATACAATTCAAGAGTTAGGAGGGGATGGAGATGCAACCGTGGAAGATGAAAACACGGGAAAAACAAAAGGTAGATAAGAATTTGTGTTATTTCTTATGATTTACGGGAATTTATGTTTAATAATAACGAAAACGTTTGTGATTTTATAGGATGTCATGATGTTGATAATATGACATATGACGATGGGGGTATTTCAGACTCATGCCTGGCTGCATTACAAACCATCGAACCAGGTGTATACAAGCAGACGACAAAAGGTAACAAATACGATCATTGCTAAATTATTAACCGTATTCTAACTTGTGTTTACAAAAAATTAACCTACTCGAACATACAAACAGTGACACAAGCAGATGTGGTACACCAAACGGACCAAGCTGTAAATTTAGCAGAGTGCAGTCAGCAAAAAGCACAAAGTCAGAATACAATAACCGAGTCAATGTTGAATGAGCTTGAAAAGATAAACCCTGACGTCTTTGGTAAAGAAATGCCTCCGACCACATCCGCTGAAGAAACTGATGAAGTGACGGATGCAGAAATGCAGTCGGTGGAGACGCTTTTAAAATTGGCTCCCATCCTACAAACATCAAATGACAGTAAGCAAAACACTCACGTGTCTGCGAACACAAAGAAAACGGATGACGAGAGACGTAGACAACTAACGGATGACGAGAGACATACACAACTAGTGAGAACGCGTCTCAAAATGTTGAGGGAAAAGAACGAAAAATGTAACAACTCTTATAAAAAAAAAAACAGTACTATTTAGTATTTTAATTGTCCAATAGGAAACCCTAATTGAGACACCCAAGTGATTCTGAACAAACCCTAAAATTTTCATAATTTTCAGAATCAGGATTAGGGCCCCTAAAACTCAGGGGGGGTTAAACCCTATGGACGATTATCCACTTAAAACGTTGGCAACAAGGAATTTACGAAAACTGTCAACTCAGCTAAGCTAGTGCCAACCGTGGCAACCCTATGCCTAAAAATAGGTCTCACGCGGCCCGCCTCAGGTTAAGCTTAATTCTCACGCGGGCCGCCTCAGGGTCAAATTCTACCTATAAATAGAGGACAGTGGGACTGGAACTTCTGCGTTGATTTGACGTTTAAATTCCTTTCGTACACGAAGTTATAGTGAAAATAGTCTGATAACACACACGGGTCTCGAAATTCTGCCGCAAAACAGGGTATTAGCACGATCGCTACTACGATTCATTTTCCGACGATCAATATATCCAATGGGTATTTAAGTGCCGCCCACATTAGGGTTATACTTTGTCATTCGTCGTTAATTCGACGGATCATCGTTAATTCGATGGATGGAGTATTGCACTTTGTCATTCGTTGTGAGAATTTGATCTCGTGAGTTATCGTAAATGCTAGATTGATTACTAACCTAGTTTTGTGTGCATTGTTATTAAATTAGGTTAACAAGGCTAATCCGTAGAGTAAACTCTATCCGTGTTAAATCAACAATGTGAGTCATTCTCTTTTTTATCAAATTGCTTTATAAATTCTTAAATGTTTTCAAAGTTATAATTACGGGGATTAAGTCTTTGTAATCACCAAGTTACAGCCGGTATGTGGGGTTTTGTATACATTACTTGATAATCGTCACCATTGGGGCAGCCAATTGGGGGATATGACCATAGTCACAGATTCGGTCGAGTGACAAATACCGTGGGTAGTTGGTTTGATATCAGAAACATTGTAATCGCTCTTAATACTGTAAATTATAACAAATGTGTCATTTTAGTAAATGGAATGATTCACTCAGTATTTCCCGCTGACAAAACCTTTTTCAAACATGTTTCAGGTGATCTGTTGTAATTCAGGAAAAGTGCTGGGGAGCATTTCAAGCTTAAGATAGTGGCTCATTATAAAATAAAGAAATAAGTTTTGTAATATCACGATTTCATAGTAAAAATATAATATTGTAAACTATCGGGGTTTTATCCCGAAATGTGAAATAAAATAAATCGGGAAAATTTTAGCTTTAAACGATCCTGTTAAATAAACTTCCGCTGTTAAACTCAATTAAATAAATACCGCTGGATTTCTGTCCCGCGGCTCCTGAAACGGGTCAAACCGGGTCGGGGGCCGTGACAGAAAAAGGTGGTATCAGAGCCACTGAGTTAAGCTAATTAAGTATTTAGACATACTTAATTTTTCCTGATTACTATTCTGTGATTATGTGTTTTATTAACTGACTATTGTTAGTTACAGTATGGGTAAACAAAAGCTGTCAAGTATCTATCTTAAATTAGATAGATCATCCAACGAGAAGGGAAGTTCATCCCGAACCAAATCCTCGAATCAGGCTGAAATTCCTGAAGAAGGAATATTTGTGCGAAAGGCACATTACGAGGAAACACTTTCTCCTAGAAAAAAGGGAGATGATTCTTAAGAAAAGTAAAGAGAAAATCCGAGAAAAGAAGATTAAACGGGAAACTCAGGAATTAATTGATAAATCACCTTGGGAAGATAAACTAGATGAGAAATGAGCAAATTTATATATGCTAGCCACAGTAGCAGAAAATATAAATCTTTAAATATTTTAAAGTTTAGCTCCCTACCCTTACAATCTAGAAATCCTGTGCAATAAATAAAATTTCAAAACCTAAGTGTGTTTTTCAGTTATCTTTGTAATAAATCAGTACACTGTATGTAATAAATTAAACGGTTATTTGTAAATTTTAACTTAGTATTTTATGCATTTTGCATATATGCTACATCAGCATGAGTGGGATATCTGAAGCTTTTCAGAACCTTAATCTTTACCCGGTGAATATCGAAGTGTCCAAAGAATTTACTGGATACTTTCCCGATATAGAACAACCGGTAGAATTCAAGGCTCCACCTTTGAACAAGCCAAAATGAAAGAAAAAGAAGAATTACGTGTGGGGAAGTCGTATACGTAGGAAAAAGCCAGCCACAAAACTTCCCAAAATAAGCAATCCTTTGAAAAAGGGAAAAGAAATTATAACCGGAGAGAGTTCTAAACAGCAGGAAATGGAAACTGAAGACAAGGAAGAGGTTAAGGAGATAGGAATACAGGTGGAGGAAGTTACTAAAAAAATAGTAATGGAAGTTGGGCAAGGCTCTAGACCAACTCAGATAGAAATCGGAGAGAGCTCCAATCAAAACCAGGGAAGGACCTTTCAAGATGAGATAGATTTCCTATTGGCAAGCTGTGAAACTATTCAGCCTGTCAATAATAATAATAATAATAATAATAATAATAATAATAATAATAATAATAATAATAATAATAATAATAATAATAATTTTAATTATCCTCTTGAAAACCAACTCCCTATGAATTGGGAACCAGCAATTCCGGACCCAATAGTCCACTCCCAACCCATAGGAATGGACGAATGGTGGACAAACGATTGGCAATTCCAAAATATTGTCAACGATCCTTACTCTTTTCTTCCACAATTCGATCCAGAACCCCTACCTAATCCACCCATGAGTAATGAAAACATGGCTGAACTTCGCCACTTTGGTGAAGAGTTGTTTGATGCGGGAACTAGAATCAGGGAAATAGGGGGACAAATTGCCTGGAAGTACGATGAGAGGGAAATGCGTTTTTAGAACGGCAAGTGACGAGAGATAGTACGATGATAAAACGATGGTTGTATAATAGTAATAGTAAAGTTAGTCTGTAAATAATGAATAAAACTCTGTAAGATATTGGTGTGTAACGATGCATACTATACTAGATATAAAATGAAATCGAGAAATCGATTGTTTTGACTATACCTGTATTGTAAAATTTTCTGATTGTTTGTATATAATTGTGATTTAGCAGATACTAATAAAATTTATATATATTATCAGATGGCAAACAGTGGTAATGAACCTATAAATGAAGTTAATCAGTCTGAACAACATTCAAGAGATCAATATATGACTCGGCAAGATATCGAAAACATTGTTGCTCAAGGGATAGCCAATGCTATTCCAGCATTTGTCGCTGCTATAAAGAATCCAATCGAACCGCAACAAATTGTCCCTAGTAAACAGATTACTGAAGATAACTTCAGTAATAGTGTAAATGAAGGCAATAATCATAATAAGGACCCACATCAAGCTCCATTACTCAAGAAAATGAAAACTGCAACGCCTGGTTGCACTTTCAAAGAATTCCTTGCTTGTAAACCCACTGAATTTGCAGGCAATGAAGGAGCAACTGCATCACTGCGTTGGTTAGAAAAAACCGAAGCAGTCATTGCAATAAGTAAATGTGGTAAAGATGATCAGGTCATGTACGCCTCAAATCTCTTCAAAGAAGGAGCACTCGAATGGTGGAACACTGTGTTACAATCAAAAGGAAAAATAATAGCTTATGCTATGACTTGGGAAGAATTTAAGGGTTTGGTGGAAAGAAAATTTTGTCCCGAGTATGAAAAGGAACAGATGACGAATAAGTTTCTAAATCATCGGATGATGGGTGTAGATTGTCGTGGTTATACCTCGACATTCTTTGAATATGCTAGAGTAGTACCAACACTGGCTTCGCCAGAACCGGTACTCATTTCTCGCTATATTTGGGGGCTAATTAGCGAAATCCGCAATATTGTTAAAGCTGCGAGACCTCGCACTATTGATGATGCGGTAGAATTAGCTAATACTCTAACCGATGAACTGGTGCGCACAAGAGATGAAGATAGGAAAAAGGAACTAGCTCAGAAAATTACCCAAGGATTTCGTGTGGGTAATAATAACAGTTTCAAGAGAAAAGGAACATGGCAATCTCCAGCTCCGTCATTCTGCAGGAAATGCAAAAAGAAACATTATGGAAGGTGCGATATCACTTGCAATTTTTGCAAAACTGTAGGACATCGTGAAGAAAATTGCAAAAAGAAAACAGTAATCTGTTTTAACTGTGGAGAAGCGGGGCATTATAAAACAGAATGTCCTAAATTGATCAAACCAGTAGATAACAAAACCAAGACGACTGAAGGAACTACTAAGAAGAATGTCAGGGCATTTCAGCTGACCACTCAAGAAGCAGAACTCATTCCGGATGTGATAGCGGGTACGTTCTTAGTTCACAATGTGTACGCAAAAGTATTATTTGACTCTGGTGCAAACCAAAGTTTTATAAATACTTCATTCTGCCAAGCTCTTAGTTTACCTTTAACCAATATTAGGCAGATTTTTACAGTTGAAACGGCAGACGGAAATTCAGTTAAAATAGATAAAGTTTTGCAAGAAGGAAACATAGAACTTTTAGGACATAAATTCTCTGCAAAACTATTGCCGATGAATTTGGCTGAATTTGATGTTGTATTAGGAATGGATTGGTTAGTAGCCAACCATGCTAGAATCCTTTGTGATCAAAATACCATAGAAATTCAATCACCCACCGGAGAAGTGATTAGGATTACAGGAGATAAACCACGTAAGCCCATGAAGTTCATATCAGTAATGAAAGTTGCTAATTATGAACGAAAACAAGGAATAGTGTATATGATTTCGGTAATCATTAGCACTAAGGGTAAAGATCTTAAGGAAATACCAGTAGTTTCAGAATATCCTGATGTATTTCCAGAAGATTTACCGGGATTACCTCCAGATAGGGAAGTAGAATTTAGGATTCATCTAATTCCAGGAACTACACCGATAGCCAAGGCACCTTATCGGTTAGCACCCACAGAAATGTTAGAACTGAAAAAGCAATTAGATGAATTACTAAGTAAAGGATTCATACAACCTAGCTCATCCCCGTGGGGAGCGCCAGTGTTGTTTGTAAAGAAAAAGGATGGTTCAATAAGAATGTGTATCGATTATAGAGAATTTAATAAGGTTACAATTAAGAATCGATACCCATTACCTAGGATTGATGATCTTTTTGATCAACTTCAAGGAGCTAGATATTTTTCTAAGATAGATTTACGCTCCGGATATCATCAATTGAAGATACAAGAAGAAGACATACCTAAAACTGCTTTCAGAACTAGGTATGGTCATTATGAGTTTACAGTCATGCCCTTTGGGTTAACAAATGCACCTGCAACATTCATGGACATGATGAATAGGATCTGTAAACCATATTTGGATAAATTTGTAATTGTTTTCATAGACGATATACTTATTTATTCCAAAAATCAGGACGAACATTGTCAACACTTACATGCACTCTTAACTTTGTTAAGAAAAGAAAAACTTTATGCCAAATTCTCGAAGTGTGAATTTTGGTTACAAGAAGTGCAATTTTTAGGACATATGGTGAACCATGAAGGTATTCATGTAGATCCTGCTAAGATAGAAGCAATTACCAATTGGAAGGTTCCACAAACCGCAATGGAAATTAGAAGTTTTATAGGATTAGCTGGGTATTATAGACGGTTTATTAAGGATTTTTCCAAGATAGCTGTACCATTAACTAAGCTAACCTGTAAAGCCACTAAGTTTGAATGGGGACCCAAACAAGAAGAAGCTTTTAGAATCTTGAAACAGAAACTAACCCATGCTCCAATCTTAGCCTTACCAGAAGGAACTGAAGATTTTGAAGTATACTGTGATGCTTCAAAATTAGGATTTGGATGTGTGCTTATGCAACGCAAGAAGGTAATTGCGTACGCATCAAGGCAATTGAAAAAGCACGAAGAAAACTATACGACTCATGATTTAGAATTAGGAGCCGTAATTTTTGCCCTTAAGATTTGGAGACATTATCTTTACGGAAGTAAATTTACTGTCTACACCGACCACAAAAGTTTAAGATATATATTTGGGCAAAAAGAATTAAACATGAGGCAAAGGAGATGGATGGAAATCTTAAGCGACTACGACTGTGATATTCAGTATCACGAAGGAAAGGCAAATGTAGTTGCAGATGCCTTAAGTCGTAAATACAATGAGAAACAACGACGGGTTCGTGCTCTCAGATTAAATCTACAATTAGATTTAATGGAACAACTGAAATACTTTCAAGAAATAGCAATAGAAGATGTTGCTGAAGGAATGAAGGGAAGAATCAAAGATTTAAAACAAGGAGCAGATGGAATTTGGAGATTCCACAAAAGTAGAATTTGGGTACCTAAGCAGGGAGACTTAAGACCTAAGATTTTAGAAGAAACTCATAAATCTAGGTATACCATGCACCCAGGAAACAATAAGATGTACCAAGATTTAAGAAAGAACTTTTGGTGGATAGGAATGAAAAAGGACATAGCAAGATATGTTTCTAAATGTCTTACTTGTTCACAAGTTAAGGCAGAACATCAGAAACCTTCAGGTCTACTACAACAGTTAGAAATGCCGGTATGGAAATGGGAACTTATAACAATGGATTTTGTTACTAAGTTACCCAAAACCAGAAAATGTAATGATGCGATTTGGGTAATTGTGGATCGATTAACCAAATCAGCTCACTTTTTACCAATGAAAGAAACCTTTAGCATGGAAAGACTGGCTAAATTGTATGTAGATGAAATCGTATCTCTACATGGAGTTCCACTCTCCATCGTATCAGATAGGGATAGTCGTTTCACTTCTCATTTCGGGAAAAGTTTCCAGCAAGCAATGAGAACTCGACTAAACCTAAGCACTGCATATCATCCACAAACAGACGGGCAAAGTGAAAGGACAATCCAAACTCTTGAAGACATGCTCCGAGCATGTGTGATAGATTTTGGTGGGAATTGGGATGATCATTTACCGCTGATTGAATTCTCCTATAACAATAGTTATCATTCAAGTATTGAAACTGCCCCATTCGAGGCATTGTATGGAAGAAAGTGCAGAACTCCCGTTTGTTGGGCAGAAATAGGAGAAAGTCAATTATCAGGTCCTGAAATTGTGCAAGAAACGACTGATAAGATTACTCAAATCAAAGAAAGACTGAAGACAACCAGAGATCGCCAGAAGAGTTATGCAGACAATAGATGCAAGCCGTTAGAATTCCAAGTTGGAGACAGAGTACTGTTGAAAGTTTCTCCTTGGAAAGGAGTTGTGAGATTCGGTAAGAAAGGAAAGCTAAGTCCCAGATACGTAGGACCGTTTCTGGTGATTCAACGTATAGGACCAGTTGCTTATCGTTTACAACTACCAGAAGAATTAGCTGGAGTACATAATGTATTTCATGTATCCAATCTCAAGAAATGTCTAGCAGACGAATCTCTGGTAGTACCTCTTCAAGACATAGAAGTAAACGAAAAGTTAAAATTTATGGAGAAACCTCTTCAGATAGAAGACAGAAAAGTGAAGTTTCTCAAGCACAAACGCCTAGTGCTAGTTAAAGTAAAATGGGATTCAAAGAGAGGAGCTGAATACACTTGGGAGCTGGAATCAGAAATGAAGCGAAAATATCCACATTTATTCCAGTAAATCTCGAGGACGAGATTTTTATTAAGGTGGGGAGAATGTAACAACTCTTATAAAAAAAAAAAGTACTATTTAGTATTTTAATTGTCCAATAGGAAACCCTAATTGAGACACCCAAGTGATTCTGAACAAACCCTAAAATTTTCATAATTTTCAGAATCAGGATTAGGGCCCCTAAAACTCAGGGGGGGGGGGGGGTTAAACCCTATGGACGATTATCCACTTAAAACGTTGGCAACAAGGAATTTACGAAAACTGTCAACTCAGCTAAGCTAGTGCCAACCGTGGCAACCCTATGCCTAAAAATAGGTCTCACGCGGCCCGCCTCAGGTTAAGCTTAATTCTCACGCGGGCCGCCTCAGGGTCAAATTCTACCTATAAATAGAGGACAGTGGGACTGGAACTTCTGCGTTGATTTGACGTTTAAATTCCTTTCGTACACGAAGTTATAGTGAAAATAGTCTGATAACACACACGGGTCTCGAAATTCTGCCGCAAAACAGGGTATTAGCACGATCGCTACTACGATTCATTTTCCGACGATCAATATATCCAATGGGTGTTTAAGTGCCGCCCACATTAGGGTTATACTTTGTCATTCGTCGTTAATTCGACGGATCATCGTTAATTCGATGGATGAAGTATTGCACTTTGTCATTCGTTGTGAGAATTTGATCTCGTGAGTTATCGTAAATGCTAGATTGATTACTAACCTAGTTTTGTGTGCATTGTTATTAAATTAGGTTAACAAGGCTAATCCGTAGAGTAAACTCTATCCGTGTTAAATCAACAATGTGAGTCATTCTCTTTTTATCAAATTGCTTTATAAATTCTTAAATGTTTTCAAAGTTATAATTACGGGGATTAAGTCTTTGTAATCACCAAGTTACAGCCGGTATGTGGGGTTTTGTATACATTACTTGATAATCGTCACCATTGGGGCAGCCAATTGGGGGATATGACCATAGTCACAGATTCGGTCGAGTGACAAATACCGTGGGTAGTTGGTTTGATATCAGAAACATTGTAATCGCTCTTAATACTGTAAATTATAACAAATGTGTCATTTTAGTAAATGGAATGATTCACTCAGTATTTCCCGCTGACAAAACCTTTTTCAAACATGTTTCAGGTGATCTGTTGTAATTCAGGAAAAGTGCTGGGGAGCATTTCAAGCTTAAGATAGTGGCTCATTATAAAATAAAGAAATAAGTTTTGTAATATCACGATTTCATAGTAAAAATATAATATTGTAAACTATCGGGGTTTTATCCCGAAATGTGAAATAAAATAAATAGGGAAAATTTTAGCTTTAAACGATCCTGTTAAATAAACTTCCGCTGTTAAACTCAATTAAATATATACCGCAGGATTTCTGTCCCGCGGCTCCTGAAACGGGTCAAACCGGGTCGGGGGCCGTGACAAAAAACGAATGGCAGAATTAGGTGACGCATACAGATCACCTTACTGCAACAGGATAACCAACTTATACGAGCCACTTCTTGATCGTGACCAAACGATCATCTGTTATCTCTTAGCTCCGGTCGAAGATATTGGGTAAGATGTTTTGTCTCTTATAAACAGCCTAAAATTTTCATCTCTTTTTAAACTGTCCTATTTGGTTTTAAACAACAGGACATTGATATACAAGTCTGAAAGTGGAGTCGAAACACTAAAAATCATTTTTGAAAGCTTTCATCCATCACAATACATAGCTTCAAGTGGAGTGGACGCGTTTGTAGATGTGTTAAACCTTGAAGAGAAAAAAGGGACAGAAAATCATCACCCTACAGGCTGTTCTTGCCAAGTACAACATTTGTAAGTTTTTCCACAATAATCACGCATGTATGAATTATACTATTAATCACGCATGTTTGAACCTTAATATGTTACCCACACATATTGAAATGTAATCACGCATGTTAAGGTTGTTAACCAATCATACTAAATGATAATCACGCATGTTTAAATTTAAATGAATACATGTTGAAATGTAATCACGCTTGCTATATGATAATCACGCATGTTGAAATTTAAATGAATACATGTTTAAGGTTAACTAAAGCATTCTATATGATAATCACGCTTGTTTAATATTAATGGACCGATGGAAAAAATTACCATAATTTTTGCAGCAAGACGAAATGTTTGGGCCACAATACACAGACAATGATCGATTGAAAGTATTTGCACCAAGCGTAGACGATATACTGTGTAAGTATCAGGTGAAGAAAGTTGACACATTGGATCTAATCTTCATTCCAGTACTACTATCTGATCATTTCTGGTGCCTATGCTTTCACTTGAAAAATGGCGAAATCGAGTTAATTGATAACTCTAAGTTTGACTTGAATAATAGCAAACGCTACCGTGGGCGCCCCGAAAAGCTGGTAATTCAAATTAGCTTTATATTACTACAATGAATAGGTACTAATATGATTTTTTTTCGTGATTATAGCGAAGAGTTCTAGTACTATACCTAAAAGGCAAGATTCGACAAAAAGAGTGGATAACAAACTTGGAAACAGCAAGCATAATTCGAAAGGAAATGGATTGGAGAACTCTTCAAAACGGTTGTGACTGTGCTGTCTTCACTATGAGACATATGGAGACATACAAAGGAAAATCTCCATGGAGTCCGGGTTTTGAGAACGAAGATAAAAAGAAGATTTAAGACTCACAACTTCGATTCTTGCGGTACCGATATCTTAGTAAGATTGTATTGTCTGACTACAATCTTATAAGGAAAGAAGTATTCGACAAAGCTAAGGAATTTACGAAGAAAGCGAGCACCATAGATGTTTTGCGCGATCTAGATAACAAAATTAAGGACCGATTGGATCAGTTCTTCAACCTTAAAAAGGTGAAACAAACTGCTAAATCGTAAAACTACTGTTGATGCAGATTTTGTGTCCGATGCTTGTCGAATAGATTAGTTTTATTTTACGCTGAATTTGTAATAGTTAGTGAAACGGTCTATCGAACGTGTATAGACCCGCTCGTTTGAAGTGGTCAAACGAGAGGGTTATTCGGTTGACCGTGTGTGTGTTTGCAAGACAAGGGGTGTGACTATAAATAGAAAACCCTTGCCATTTGCAACACTGGGAGATTTTAGGAGGTTTGAGACCTCACCGGGAGAGATCACCACTTGGTCTCTCCCCGGATGTATACTTCTTTGGTATTGGTTCAGTTATCATGTAATCGGGCCGATTTGTAATGTTTTACTACCGGATTAATACAAAGTTGTTTGTTTATCATCTCTAATCTCTCCCGTCTTGAACCGATCTCACACGAATCACGGTTTCGGTCACGAAACCCGGTCCTACAATTGGTATCAGAGCCATGGTGCCCGATTTAGTAAACCTAACCGTTTACTAAGTCACATGTGCTCTAGATCTGTGATTTTAGTGATTTTTGTTCAAGAAGAAAAGTTGGGTGAAAATGAGAAAAACTCAGATCTGGACCCGAATATTCAGATCTGTGCGGAAACAAGTGTTCGGTTTTATGTTTTTCACCTATATAATCAAGTTATCATCATCAAAAATTGTATACAAAGTGTTTTCGTCAAATCTGCAAAATTAAACAGAGGCTGTGTTCTTGATGTTCTTGGCAGCTTCATATTTCGAAAGATGTAAGGGTGCTCGAAAGATCAAACAGATTTCGAAGGATCATCTTTACCCTCAACAACTTCGAAAGATCCAGCATATTTCGAAAGATCAGACAGTTTCGAAGGATCCAGAATCGAAAGATCAGACAGTTTCGAAGGATCCAGAATCGAAAGATCAGATTTCGAAGGATCACCCTCATCCTCAACAACTTCGAAAGATCAGACAGATGTTGTGTATCGAAGGATCCAGCATATATCTTATGTTTCGAAGGATCCAGAGAAAAAAAATGATGCTGGATGTTTGATGTTTGTTAATCGAAGGAGAGGAAGAGGTTGTCGGCTGGGTTTAGATGAAGTTTTCTGGTGAAATCGTTTTTGAAGTGGTATATCGAAGAGACGTGGTTTGCTGGATGCTGATGTATCGCAGAGAGGGATAGTAAAGATGAAAAGTTCTGCTGGTGTATGGATGTGTATGTGTATCGCAGAGAAGAAAGAGGAGAAAGTCTGATGTTGTTGGCTGATGTTGTTGACTATTGTACAAGGAAGATGTAGATACAAAGTAGAAGATGTCGGCTGAACTTTTGGGCAGATAGGGTTTGTGTTGGACCCACATTGCTTATTTGTTTACAAGATTGGGCCTGTTTTCTTAGCTGGGTTGTCTAAAATTGAGGAGTATGGGGCTGATTGGTGATTGGGCTACGTGACAATAAGTGGCCCGCCTGATTATCTTCAATGGAATGTGAAATTGTTGTTATGGAGAGCCCACAAACATTGACATGTGGTTGTTACAACTGGATATTTTTTTTAAAATGATTATGCCTCAAAAGTTGCAACAATTTTTTTGTGGGTCTTTAATCCACTTTCACCAACGTATGATTTTTAAATCATACAAATGA
Organism: Helianthus tuberosus; assembly: GCA_030545235.1. Lineage (NCBI taxonomy): Eukaryota > Viridiplantae > Streptophyta > Magnoliopsida > Asterales > Asteraceae > Helianthus > Helianthus tuberosus. The sequence goes on from CM060367.1 coordinate 10,663,978, forward strand.
ATGATGATGGGCCTTAAATTTAGAATTGGATCTTGGAGTCTAGAGGATTGGTTTGGGTCGGATGTTAAAAGAACGACGACTTGGGCCAATAGTATAATTTTTTTTTTGTGGGACAAGAATTGGAAGTATTGAATACGTGTTCGGGAGCGCGCGGGATGTTGCGGCATGATGAAAACAAGAGATGATGAAAACTTGATTTTTGAGTGAAAAATGTGGGGTAGTCACGGTTACCGATGCAAATGTCAAAAATGGTGACGCGACTATTATGGGCCAAAAACAAAAACGGTATGTTCACTTCCGCACGTCAATGTTTATGATTGTTATCGGTTATTCGTAAATGTTCGAAAGCATTTTGTTTATTGTCATATTCTCGCATTTGAAGACGAACGTATGAACCTAGAATGTCAATACCGGTCCTAACGAGTTCACAAAGTCTTTGGAGGGATACAAGTCGGATCCTACGGGGTACTAGGCGAAATTTCCTTATCAACTAGAATATGCAACGAAGAAATCTTTTTGTTTATTGTCATATTCTCGCATTTGGTAACGAATGAATGAACCTAGAATGTCAATACCGGTCCTAACGAGTTCACAAAGTCTTTGGAGGGATACAAGTCGGATCCAACGGGGTACTAGGGGACGTTCTTATTCAACTAGCATATGCAAAGAAGAAATTCGTTTTCGTGATTTTTCGAAAAACCAAGAACATTCAACGAAGATTGACGACAGTTCCGCTCAGTGGAGGGAATTGGTGAACATTTGACGACAGTTTCTTTGAAGTGGAGAGAATCTGTTAAGGTTTAGAAATCTTACCAAAGAAATAGGGGGAATAAAACGTATGTTGAATTTCTTCGGTAAATTTCTAAACGCAATCACAGGTGGTAGAGTTTGTGATTTTCTGGTGATACAAACGGTTCGGCGTGGAATGTTTTGCACATACACATATTTGAGGATTTTAATTAATTCTCCAGCCAGCGTGAAGGGTTTTGCACGGAAAAATACAGGTTTCTAAAGTCTACAGTAGTTACAAAAGCGCTGTTCACTGAAGACCTGGGGAATCTTTATGAAAGCTGATAGTTCAAGACTGAAGACCTGCAGGATTCGGTTTTGGGTTTGATGTTTCCTTGGGATTTTACAGGGATATGGGGGTAACTCAATTCGTTGAGTTTGCAAACGATGTACTTGGTCAAGCTGACTTCCTGAGTACTGATGCTGAAGATCCGTAGTGCATTACGTGGTCAACTTCACAAAGGCGAGACAATGAGATCTGGATGTAGTTCAACTAAGCATGCTGGTTGAGCTTGCAAGGGATACACTTGGTCTAGCTGACTTTCCTGAGTGTTGATGCTGAAGATTAAAGTGCATTACTTGGTCGATTCCACAAAGACGGTTTACAGAAGACAGTTCACCAGAAATCTCTATCAATGTAGTATGCTTGTATGAAATAGAGTTCTTATGACAAGATCAAGACTTGATGCAGTTCTTAAAGATTGGAACCCTTATCAAATGCCGGTTGGAGTATTGGAAGATCAGCGGAAGATCGGTCAATTGAGGAAATTGCACAACACCCAACACGGATACGCGTACTTTAAGGGGGAAATATTATACAAGGAGCATCGAGATACTACTTACCTGGATCATCGGTCAAGGGGGAATTTGTTAACACAGAGAAGATGAATACTTGACTGAAGATCGATTGCAGTTGCATTTTCAGCATTCGACAGCAACGGACAAGGGGGAATTTGTTGATGCAGATTTTGTGTCCGATGCTTGTCAAATAGATTAGTTTTATTTTACGCTGAATTTGTAATAGTTAGTGAAACGGTCTATCGAACGTGTATAGACCCGCTCGTTTGAAGTGGTCAAACGAGAGGGTTATTCGGTTGACCGTGTGTGTGTTTGCAAGACAAGGGGTGTGACTATAAATAGAAAACCCTTGCCATTTGCAACACTGGGAGAGTTTAGGAGGTTTGAGACCTCACCGGGAGAGATCACCACTTGGTCTCTCCCCGGATGTGTACTCCTTTGGTATTAGTTTGGTTATCTTGTAATCGGGCCGATTTGTAATGTTATACTACCGGATTAATACAAAGAAGTTGTTTGTTTATATCTAATCTCTCCCGTCTTGAACCGATCTCACAAGAATCACGGTTTCGGTCACGAAACTCGGTCCTACAACTACTTTGTTGATGTTCTTTGTTGCAAACATCTTAGACATCTTGGTTTTTTAATTTTATTTTTAATTCTTAAACTTTATGATTAATCATAAACTAATGGGACAATTTTCTTATTCAACACACAATTTCCATACAAAATAAAACACTTAGATAAACATAAAAAACGCATGATTTCACTACCCAGATGATTGATGATACATAATAACCATCATAAATAGGACTCCAAAAACTTTATCTTCGTGTCCATAGAGCATCCTAATACGGCTATTGTATCCGCAAGCTCCTTCAACTGTTATCCCGCTTGCCAAGATCAACCATAAACATCATAGCCACCTCTTTGACACTTGAATCTGTCATACCAGACAACAAATTGAAAATCTCGTCTCGCCTTTTCATGTTCTCTCTGACCCTAGAAATGTTAGTTTCTAACAAGTCTTTACAAGACTTGTCCTCAGCTGTTTGTTCCTCTATCCTCTTTTTAAGATAAACACACATACCGGATGATGAAGAAGAACCACACGATGAATTAGAAGAATCTTCCATCTTTTAAGATACTATTTGAATGGTCTTCCAATGATATATAAAAGGAAATAGCAAACAAGAGGACAACTAAAATTATTAACCATGACAACTGTATGGTTCACGGGAATCATCCTAGCTGTTTTTTTGGAGTTTTCTTGGTCCAGTACAGATATTATGTAACAAATATCACGCATTTACAAATTATCACGCATGGGTAAAAAATCATGCATGTATTAAAAAATGACGCATGTAACAACTTATCACGCATGGATATAAGCATTATTAAAAATGACGCATGTATAAACTTATCACTGAAATAATCACGCATGTATTAAAATAATCACGCATGTGTTTTATCACTGTGCATTATTTAAGCTACTGAGATTTGTTAAAAAATATTAAACAACATTCAGGATACAAGTTGATATAAAAAATAATTATGCCTAATAATAATGAAACCTACACATAGACTCTTAAATCGATATGACTAGTCATTATGTAAGATATCTAATTTTAATTACCAAATCTCTCTCAACTACCATATTAATTCACAATCTATATCCATATATCATCCCCCCCATACATTTATGCAAAAAAAAAAAAATAACACATCTCTTCAAAGAAAACAACAATGTCTACTGATCCCTCAAGCGAAGCAATCAAGGAGCTCCTGTCAACCCGCAGGTTGACAGAGCTTGCTTCTAATGTTAACTCTTCTAACTGTATTCTGGATGTGCAGGGGAGGCTCTTAGAACAGCAAAAGAAGACCCAGGAAGTCTGGGGGAAACTCCTAGAAGAACCAAAGTCTTCATTGAGGGACAATGGCATAGAGATGATGAAGGATCAGACATCTGCAGATAACTTGGTTTACTCATATCTGAAAGATGCAGTTGAGACGATTAAAGAGAAGATGGAGACGTCTGAGAAGGAGCTTGGGAAGATATTGACACCGAACTAAGTGGTATGGCTGATTAATCCACTTTTTTGTTGATTTTTGGGATGGCCTAATGTTTGTTGGTATTTTGAACTATGGTGGTTTTTTGTGTATTAAACTCATATGTGTGTGTATTTAGGGAAATCATCCCGGGCTTAATTATAACATGCTTTCATACCTTTATCACGCATCTATAAATGTTGTTTTATGATTATTAATATGAAAAATGCATGTTAATTATTATCACGTATGTGTCTTTTTTTATGACGCTAGTCATGATGATGAAAATCTGTGTTTGGGTATGTTTTGGGTGGAAATCGCTGTGAACAAGGGTTAAGACAGGTTATGCAAAAATGTTAGAGAGGGGTTTAATGGTCATTTGAGATCTCCATTTCAGATAGTCCTGTATAGTTATGATTAATCAAGCATCTGCTTATAGAAAAGGGGTAAAAAAGAATCAACTGAGATATTTAATCACGCATATCATGGTAAAATGTTGTGAATGTCACAGATTACATAAAGTTGTGTCTTAATAAAATCATGAAATATGGAATGTTTAAATGAATGCAATTATGGTTCAACCATTACTCGTCTTCCCATTCAGAATCACTATCATCTGCTTCGTCAACCTCCTCATACTCCTCCTCTTCCTCACCAGTTTCTACCTCCTCGTCCTCTTCGTCAACTAAACCAGGATCATTCTCTAACTGAATTGCTCTTCTTTTCCTCCCCTTCTTATTGGCATTCTTATCGGCAGTGCTAGCTTAACCCTTTAAAACCTTGCAAGTACGAATATCATGACCTTTGATATTGCAAACACTACATGTCCGACTTCTCTTGCCTTTTAGACTAATAATTTTCTCTTTTTTTGATTTAATCCGCTTATGTGAACCGCGTCCTTTGTTTCTAATACCGGTTGGCACACGGACTGTAGGAGGAGCATCAGTGTTCGGTTTCTCGTAACTATTAACCTTGAATATCTATCAAACTTAGGGTCGATGGGCTTGGTTATGCGAAGATCATCAACCATTTCTTTCATCTCCCTCATCCGATCCCTGACTATAAGTAGATGATCGAAATCTTTCATCAAGTTACCAATAAGATACTCTCTGGTCTGCATAATCTCATACGCAACCTCTTTGGCCTTTTTATGCGCATCATTATCATCAACACTTAAATCAAATGTATTATTTAGATCATTCGGTACCACATCTTTGGTCCATCTTCTCATAACGTACTTGTTGGGAATTTCTTTCACTTTGAACATCTTGAACACAAAATATATATGTTTGCACAACAATCCATATTGTTCAAACCTGCGACAACTACATGATGCAATTACATCCTCCCCTTTCTTGAAACAAACCTAAACAAAAACAATCGGAAATTAAAAATCAAATAAAAAAGGCACGTTGTTATGTAATAACGCATGTTAGCTGTTCTAGATAGTGTTACCTCTAGTAAACCGTCTCCGTGGGCTTTCCAATCCTTCACACTTATCTTCAAAAACGGTTCCTCAATTTTAGTCTCCATAGGAAGGCACTCGGACAGTGTTCCTTGTAACTCTGATTGTTGATCAGCAAAAATTGACCTGGTGTAAATTTTCATAGCATCATCCTCTAAAGTAGATTCAGAAAAGTTATCTGGGATTGTATTTCTAGATATATGGTCATTCTTCCGATGGTTGAATCTTTGCACGTCCATTGCACCATCAAAATGGTTAAAGAACTCAACAAGGGTAAGTTAAGAATTGGCCACTTGACAGAAAAAATGGTTTTCGCTCTCTGATCTGGAGGTGGTCCGCATAAGCCCAGACATAGGCTCATAACGATAGAAAGCTGGAATCCACGAAAATCTCATGCCAAACATATCATCAATCCATTTATTCTCGGTTAGACCGAATTCAATCATTATCAGCTTCCATTCTATCTCAAACGTTTCTGGCGCAATCGAATCGGTCCATACAATGTCACACATACGTCTCTTGAACTCTTTGTTGTTGCACAACTCATGTCCCACCTATTAAAACAAAGAAGTGGAACTTATTGAACAAGGGCAAGTAAAAAAAATGAATGCAGGAAATAATAATCACGCAGGTTGTAATAATAATCACGCATGATGAACTTTTTTTGAACTACGGGCAAATAAAAATCAGAAATCAATATAGTTATTACGCAGGTTGTAATAATAATCACGCGGGTTGTAGTTGAGCCTAACCTTATCAGTAAGTTTCTTCATTATGTGCCACATGCATAATCTGTGCCTACTCTTATCGAACACTGCTTTGATAGCTTGTTTCATCGCGGGATCCTGATCAGTGACGACCACTTCCGGCTGCTTACCAAATGAGTCCAAAAATGATTGTAAAAGCCACTTGTATGATTCAATGCTTTCGGATGCTAGCAACCCGGCTCCAAGCGTTACATTCCGACAGTGGTTATCAATACCAGTAAAGGTACAAAAACCATTTTATACCTTCAAAACGTGGATTAAAAAATGAATAAAAAACAATAAGATTATACAAAAAATAAAATAACAGGAATAACATTGAAGTGAGGACTAACTTGTTGGTTTTAAATGTAGCATCAAACGATATGACATCTCCAAACTCAGCATAGTTACGTTTGCACAAACCATCGGCCCAGCACAGGCCAGTTAATCGTTTGTTTTCATCGACTGAATGAACGAATGAATAATCAACCATAAACTGCTTTTTATCAGTCAGCCTATTGATAACCATATCTGCATCATACTCTTCGATATAGCTATGTATCCTAGCTCTAAAATTCTTGCAATCGTCTTTAGTTGCGCCAACATTTTCAAAACCTCCGTATCTTTGTCTCATTATATTGAAGGCTTTCACTGGCCCAAGATTCAATGTACCAAGCTCCCATATCATCTCTTCTTGTGTTTCGGAAAGATGTCTATAAGCTGGTAATAAATGCATATCTTTGGGACACACGAATGAATGATTATGCGACTGAACAAACTTATCAACTTTATACAACACCCCATCCGCCGAACAAAGCTTAATTTGAGCTTTACAGCCGGTTCGAATAGTCGGTATGTTCCTACGTTTATATGGCTTAGACAACTTCGAATAAGGATCATCAAATTCCTGTGGTTTATGCCCCTCCTTTGAACACACAAAGTATTTAGTCTTGATAATACCACCAACATGATGTTCACCTCCTTTTCGAGCAGAGAACCCTGCCTTCTTGGCATATGTCTGGTAAAAAACATATTCTTGCTCTATGGAAGAGAATTCCATTCCGATAACAGGAACACATGATGAAGCTACCTCCGGAATATACAATCTTTCATCTACACATTTTAAAAGTGACAAAAAAAAAAAATTATTAACATGACATCTAACCAAAGACACACAGGGAAAGAACAAATCACGCAAGTTGTATCAAAATTAATAACGCATCAAAAATAATGCCGCAGGAAGGAAAAAAAGCATCCAGTAATGTATACTTCATACTAATAACGCATGGTTAGTTAAATTACACAGGTTTCTTCAAAAATAATGCCTCGAGTTGTAAGAACCGTGAGAACTACACCGTACGGGCCGAGGTGGACCAAATTTTTTTTTTCATAAACGTAGATGCGTGTATTATAAACACATTTGTAAAAAAAAATTAAAAAAAAAATGTCGTGTGTGTAGTTTTGAGCACCACAAGTTTGTGTTTACGGGTACCTTAAAATTTACGGTACCCGTAAACACAAACTTGTGGTGCTCAAAACTACACACACGACATTTTTTTTTAAATTTTTTTTTTTTTACAAATGTGTTTATAATACACGCATCTACGTTTATGAAAAAAAAATTTGGTCCACCTCGCCCCGGATCAAAAAGTTCTCACGGTTCTTACAACTCGAGTTGGTTTTCATTTTAGCGATCCCCTATATATATATATATTTGTACACTCCAATATGACTTATTCTCCTTGTTAATCAAAATAAACACAAGAACATGATTATAAAACACACTTAAACACATAAAAACATAGTTAAAACATACATTCAAGTCGAAACACACTTAAACATAAGCATTCAAAAACAGTCTTTAATCAATAATCATCATATTCAAGTGGGTTCTTTGTTTTTAGGGTAAAGAACCCAAATCTGACATTATTAAGGCCTCTTATGAAACCTTATTGGAGCTGATTTAGAATACTGGGCCCAAATAAAACCCAAATTCTACCTGATTGGGCCTGAAGTGTCGCTTTACATACCCAACGCTTCATGCTTAAAGCGTTGCCTCGAAACACTTCAACATCAGGGCAAAAAAAAACATTTTCCTAACGCCTCAGGCACTTCACACTTCAAGCTCGCTTTTTTAAACCAAGGTTACAACTTGCACGTTGCAAGTCGCTTAGCTTTCGAGGTGCTGCTCTTTGACCAATGAATTTTATTATATGCATGGTTGTAATCGACACTGCATCACATATATACACAAAAGGATATATAATTTTTCTGTTAGAAAGAGTAGACAAGATTTTGAATCATCATTGTCATCAATTTAGTAGTTAGACTGTGAATACAGTTGAATTTTATGTACACCATAATATTTAATCTCCAATACCATTACTACACTTGAAATTTATATACACCATAAAGTTCAAATTTTTAGTAGCCATTTGATCCATTTTAACACGAAATCACCATTAGCATCGGTTCAGCTCTGTATCTACGAGTAACATCTCTTGTAAAGTCTGATACATCATCATCTAGTTCGTAAAGGGTATGTAACTAAAATTTCATGTTGGCAATAACCGAATATTAACAGTGTAATTGCACCATGTTCTTTGGCTGCTTGAAGCCATACAACATAGCGCAATTTGATCACATTGGACTGATGGCGTCATTAATCCTTTGTTAACATCATTAGCAGCACTAATGATTATTGCATTTGCTGATGTAACGTCGCATGACGAATCAATGAATTTAGAAGAGCTTCATTCAGTTTCACTGGAAGTGGTGGCATCTGCTTCAGTTTTCCAGGGTTATCACTTGAACTGCAGTCAATAATTAAGGATTATCTATTTCTTTGAATTTTCTTTTTGTAAAAATGATGATAAGAGGTTGCACAACGATCGGTCTGGGTAACGGGTCAAAACAGATTGCTTTTATTATTAATAGAAAGAGTTAACTGCCATTTTCGTCCCTGTGGTTTGGTCACTTTGGCCATTTCAGTCCATTTTTCAAAAATGCGCCCTTTTCGTCCCCCACGTTCTGGAAAGGTGCCATTTCAGTCCAAAAATCATAACCCAGTTAAGTCAGTTTGTAAATAAGGACTGATTGTGTAAATTTGAAAAATGGACTGAAATGGCAGTTAACACCACCACCACTAGCCCTGCCACCACCACCACTCCGCTGCCACCACCACCACCACCGCCACTCCACAGCCACCACTCCGCTGCCACCACCACCACTCCGCTGCCACCACCACCACCGCCACCGCTACCACCGCCACCACCCTGCTCATTTCTGCAACTCGCCGGAGTTCGGAGTTCATCGGAGAAGACGAAGACGTCCCCGTAACCCGCAAGCTTTTCGTTTCGGTATACCGTTCTCGTTCCTTTGTTTTGCTCGTTTCCGAAAACAGATTCTAAGTTTGCAAATTGTATGGAGGTTTATATGTAATATAAAGCCATGGATGCACCATTGTATATGTTTGACACACACCGATATAATTTTGTGCATAAAACCAATCATAACACTGGAATAACCTTAATATTTTACACTATTCTAAAGGTTTAGACGCACTGTTACATACATTTGCAACATTGGAGATTAATCCAGTTTGTGTAAGATCATTATAGGTCTGCATGTGCATAAGTGGCTGTTGTGTGTGATTCAAGCAAGCCAAGCCAAGCCAAAATTACATGCGAGTATAAGACATGGTTGGTTCAGACTCGTTTAGGCCTACAGACACGTCCCATGATCATCATGCTCGTTCCTTTATATATGGGTCTTGCCATGACTTTATATTACATATAAACCTCCATACAATTTGCAAACTTAGAATCTGTTTTCGGAAACGAGCAAAACAAAGTAACGAGAACGGTATACCGAAACGAAAAGCTTGCGGGTTACGGGGACGTCTTCGTCTTCTCCGGTCGTCTTCTCCGATGAACTCCGAACTCCGGCGAGTTGCAGAAATGAGCAGGGTGGCGGTGGTGGCTGTGGTGGCGGTGGTGGCGGTGGTGGTGGTGGCAGCGGAGTGGTGGTGGTGGCAGCGGAGTGGTGGCTGTGGAGTGGCGGTGGCGGCTGTGGTGGCGGTGGTGGCGGTGGTGGCGGTGGTGGCAGCGGAGTGGTGGTGGTGGCAGGGCTAGTGGTGGTGGTGTTAACTGCCATTTCAGTCCATTTTTCAAATTTACACAATCAGTCCTTTATGTTACAAATTTACACAATCAGTCCTTATTTACAAACTGACTTAACTGGGTTATGATTTTTGGACTGAAATGGCACCTTTCCAGAACGTGGGGGACGAAAATGGCGCATTTTTTAAAAATGGACTGAAATGGCCAAAGTGACCAAACCACAGGGACGAAAATGGCAGTTAACTCTAATAGAAATGATTGAAGAAAGTCAGAAACTATTCTATCATAACAATATTTGGACTATTGTTAGCTTTTCCCAAATTTAATTTTCTGAATAAAACCAATTGGTAAACCACTAAAAATACACTTTCCGTTCAACCCGTATCCCTTTTAGCTAAAAACTTTTTTTTAATTGACCCGTTAAGGTATAAACAGTAGCCCACCAAATCAGCCCGTAAATGAGTAAAAAGGCCAAATGTTAACCATAAGATGAAATGAGAATTTACTTGTTCAAGATATCATGGATGTTTTTCCGAACCTGGCAAAGGAGACCGATATTTTCATGTACCTGTTGCAAATATTAGAAGGAGAAAGTATGGAACCGTTACACACACTAGAAGTAAAAATAAAATCAGGAACTAGAAAGATTCTCTGTAACCCCCCCCCCCCCCCCCCCCCCCAAACACACACACACACACACCAAAAAAAGAACAAATAAAAAAGTTACCATTTACAATATTCAAGTTGTGTTTTATCTCTAACGGGTAAAAACAACGTAAAATTAAATCGGTCAAATAGGTCATCCTAACTGAGCTTTAAACGCATCTTGAATCCTTTTATTCAGAATATTCTAATATTAATATTTTCTTCATAATCATACTAGACTCTAGTTATATATGAAAAAACCACACAAAAAAATGTTTTTGTTCGACCCAACCCATACCAAAGAATTACCCCTTTGACCCGTTACCCACATGTTTGACCCGTCCATTTTGCCACCTCTATGGCTCTTTGCAGGATTAGAAGAATCTTTTGAAACATAATAAGTGGCTGAATAAATACTGGATACTTCACCTGATTTCGTTCAAGATTTGTAGAGACCCGTTCCAGAGCCTGAGCACTTTCCTTAATAAGCTGTTCGGCTGGACTGGCAAGAACTGCAGGTAGTAAAGAAACGGTTAATTTATCGCTAAAAATAAATGTAAATATGCATAGATATATAAGAGGCTGACACATGGCTAGTGTTGAATAAAAAAAATAAAGTTAAAGAAAGAACAAACCGTTGTACTGTATAGCCAACATGCAACGCCTCGACACGACCCGTCGCCTACTCGCAAAAATTTGATCCGATCAACCTAGCATCGACCAGACATGTCTAGACCCGACCTGTTAACGATCCGAAACGTCCCGACCCGTTAACGATCCGAAACGACCTAGGCTGTTAACGACTCTAAACGTCAGGACCCCGTTAACGGCCGAAATGTCTCAAATCGGCTTGAAACGTACCGAATTGACCTAACCCATTAACGTCTCGACCCGATCTAGCTCATGACCGAGGTTATGGATCAAAAGGACCATAGCTGCTGCCTCGCCATAGTATTGGCTGATATAGTTTCCATGGTTATGAGGATATCAAAGAAAGATATGCATGCTCTTGTTTCAGCACAACCATTGGTTGATAGTAATTCTACGACCCCTGCAAAAATGAGATGCTTTTCTGTGGATTTCGGACTTGAAAGTGAAGAAACATACTCGTTAACACGGGTTAAGAGAGACTGGGATGAGAGTCTCTATTTAATTAGGAGAGACAAACGATAAACTCAATGATTTGATGTATTATGATAATCCAGATGACATAAGGAAGCAAATAATGATGAATTTTGGAAAGAGGGGTAAGCAATACCCAATTTTGGGAGCAATGAACTTCAACGGTTTTAACGCAAAAAAAGCACGTGATCTGGTTCCACGCAAGTTAGGCTTTAGCCTACCTAAAAATCCTAAAAGAAAGGGTAAAGGGCTTAAAAGGAAAGTCGCAGAAGAAGAAGACCAGGAACATGCTCTATTAATCTATGGATGCAACACAACGAATACATACAAAGATAAGCACTATTGCTATGTTAAAAACTCACATGACAAGACATGGGGTTTTAATGGACGTTCCTTGGTGTGCATAAATGCTTTTAACTACATCATGGTCCCGATATATCATGTTCTAGCAACTACTAAGGTGTATGTGGCATTACCGGTATGTTGCAAACTCTTAAGCGTGTAGTTTGATTTTTCTTTCTTACTAATCTTTATTTTCAAATGCATGTATCATTTGTAGTTTAAAACAGTTAACGCCGAGTCTATGTAGTCAAAAGCGAGCTAGGCGTGCGCCTAGGCGCTCAGGCGCAGCGAGGCGCACTTAAAGCGCGTGGTTTAGGTGAGGGAGATCCAACTATATTCTTCAAAGATGAACAAAAAAAATCAATCCTCAATGCCTTTCAAGGGGCATTGATGATAAAAAGGTTTTAAAAGATCGTATTGCTTTAGGGGCGCCTCGTCGTGCCTGAGCGCCCCTAGCTCGCTTTTGACTACATAGACTCGGCGTTAACTGTTTTAGACTACAAATGATGCATGCATTTGATAATAAAGATTAGCAAGAAAGAAAGATCAAACTACACAATTAAGAGTTTGCAACTTACCAGTAATGCCACATAAACCTTAGTAGTTGCTAGAAACATGATATATCGGGACCAAGATGTAGTTAAAAGCCTTTATGCACACCAAGGAACATCCATTAACACCCCATGTCTTGTCATGTGAGTTTTTAACATAGCAATAGTGCTTATCTTTGTATGTATTCGTTGTGTTGCATCTATAGATTAATAGAGCATGTTCCTGGTCTTCTTCTTCTGCGACTTTCCTTTTAAGCCCTTTACCTTTTCTTTTAGGATTTTTAGGTAGGCTAAAGCCTAACTTGCGTGGAACCAGATCATGTGCTTTTTTTGCGTTAAAACCATTGAATTTTATTGCTCCTAAAATTGGGTATTGCTTACCCCTCTTTCCAAAATTCATCATTATTTGCTTCCTTATGTCATCTGGACTATCATAATACATCAAATAATAGAGTTTATCGTTTGTCTCACCTAATTAAATAGAGACTCTCGTCCCAGTCTCTCTTAACCCGTGTTAACGATTATGTTTCTTCACTTTCAAGTCCGAATTCCACAGAAAAGCATCTCATTTTTGCAGGGGTTGTAGAATTACTATCAACCAATGGTTGTGCTGAAACAAGAGCATGCAGATCTTTCTTTGATATCCTCATAACCATGGAAACTATATCAGCCAATACTATGGCGAGGTTGCAGCCTTGGTCCTTTGGATCCATAACCTCGGTCATGATGCCCTCTTCGTTGATGACATAATCAAAGTCTTCCGATTCTGAAATCTGTAGCATATTAAGAATACATTTCATGAATTAAGATTTTAAGGCAGAAATAAACAAGCAAAGCATTAAAAGTTTTTATTAGGGGTTAAACGGGCCGTGTTCGTGGGTTGGCGGGTACAAGCCGACCCGAGCCCGAAAATTTTAGACGAACCCGAACCCGAAAATCGTGTCATACAAATGAACCCGAACACGACCTGAATGTTCGCGGGTTGACTAGAACACAAGCCGTTCAACCCTTTCTTTTTTTTTTTTTGCAAATTAATGTATTAAAATTTACTACATAAAACACAAATGTATATATAATTATGGCATAAAATACAAATAGGTTAAACGGGTCAACCCACCAACCCGACCAGGTTGACCCGTTTAGCTAAACGGCTTCGTGGGTTCAACCTGAAACTGACCAGACCCGTTTAGCCTAAACCCAATCCCGCGAATTTCGGAAATTCACAACCCTAATCCTAAATACATCATAATCCACCTGCAATGTTTCAGAAAAAAAAATATGTATATATACTTTTCACTATTTGGAAGTTTAAAGTTCAAACATACAATCATATTTATTGCAAGCAAATTGAAGAATTTGATATATTTAACAGCAAATCGATCTTTCTGTTTGAAATAAGCGATAAAAGTAGAACTTACTTCATCCATTGACGAGGGGGGAACGTCAATATAGCATACAATCGGCAGCCTATAACTGAAAGGACCCAAAAATTGAAGTCGTAAACTGTTTGGAACCCCAAATTCGTAACCTGCAAATCTGGTTTTCCGGCACCACCTATAGAGCAGTTATCGAAATAATCAATAGAAGCTAAACGAATTCACAGAAGATCGAAGATCGATTGGCAGTGTTGGTGTGGTGAAAGCTCGAAATTGGAAGCAGTTTTGAGGAGAGTACGGTAATCTGCTTCTAGAATAAGGCCATGTGTAGTCATAACGCCCCTTTGTGGGCGTTATGCGACACGTGGCGCGCCACGTCAGCGTGGGGCGTTATGGGGCCTTATGCATTTTAAGTCCGTAGTCATAAAGCCCCCGTCTAATCATTACTCAATTATTAATTTCTAATTTTTTATAATTATTTTCTAACTTTATAAAATTAAAATTCATTTCATTAAATTAAAAAACATTACACTAAAAAAAAAAAAAAAAACATTACACATAAAAAAAAATACAGTAACCTAAAAAAAAATAAAAAAAACAACACTTCAAAGATTAATCTTCTTCGTCTTCGTTCTCTCCTTCTTCCTCTTCGTTTTCTCCAGCATCCAAACCTACGTCTTCAAAGTTCCCGTCTTCGAATTCCTCAACCTCTTCTTCCTCGGAATCTTCTTCGTCTTCATTGTTGTATCCAATTGGGCGAATCGCCCAAGCATGCTCAACCAAATCTGCCTTCAACGTGTTATGTATGTCCCTAGATCGCAATAGTTGAGCATTTGCGAGTCTCTCTTCCATTGTTGCTTGGGTTCCTTCGACTAAATCTTCCGGAATATAGTTTTGGCCTATCGCTTTTCCATCATCCTCAATGATCATATTATGCAAAATGATGCAAGCATACATGGTCATTCGTATTCTATCCTTATGCCACATGCGACAAGGATTTCTGATAAAATGCCATCGTTGTTGTAGAACCCCAAAACACCTCTCGATATCCTTTCTTGAAGACTCTTGTAATTTTTTAAAATATTTTCTTTTCTCATCGAACGTTTCAGAAAACGTTTTAACAATAATCGAATACTCCGGGTATATACCATCGCCCAAATAGTAGCCATGCTCGTAGTCGTTCCCGTTCGCATGAAAACCGGCCTTTGGTATAGTTCCAGAAATGTAGCCCTCTATTAATGGTGAGGCCTCTAACGTATTTATATCGTTAAAACACCCGGCTACACCAAAGAAGGCCGACCAAACCCAAAGGTCGTATGACGCAACAGCTTGTAATACCAAAGTTGGCCCTTTTTGATCACCCCGTGTATGTTGACCTCGCCATGCGGTTGGACAATTATACCAACGCCATTGACGACAATCCAAGCTACCAATCATGCCGGGTATTCCATGCTTTTCTAGATGCACCTCATATATTTGTTGAAGGTCGTTCCAAGTGGGATTTCTCAAATAACGTTTTCCATATAACTGGCATATACCTAAAATATAATTTAATATATAAAAGTTTTACTAGTAAGCTACTAAAAAATCAATATATAAAAGTAAGTAAATAAATAAAAGTCAATAAAAAATACCATAGCAAAAATGTTCCAAGCAATCTCGGGTTGTTTTCTCCGCCATCTTCAAGTACTCGTCGTTGATGTCGTACGTGTTTCCGTATGCTAATATGCGTAACGCGGATGTGACCTTTTGAATTGAGGTGAAGCCTAAATATCCTCGCGCGTCCATTCTTTGCTTAAAGAAATCATACGTATTTTCCAAATCATTAGAAATGCGCAAAAATAACCTTTGGCTCATACGAAAACGCCGTCTAAAAACATTGGGTCCGTGAACCGGTGTCGCATCAAAATAGTCTCTCATCAAACGCTCGTTCGCGGCTTCACGATCTCGCAAGATATAGGTGCGCCGCAAGATGGGTCGTGGAGGGGGAGTAGGCCGAACGTGCTCAAGTGCTTGCATCATAAAAGTACACACACTCGTAACCGCTTCTTCCTCCTCCGCGTCTTCTTCGGGCGAAAAAAATCTTCGGTAAATATTGGTGAACGAGTCTTCCGACGGGGAACCCATTTTTTTGAATAAGGTGAGAGTAGCTTCAACACTTTTTAAAAAATATAAAGAGAATGAGAGTTGGAATGTATTGATTTGTAAAAAAAATGGAAGAGTTGGAATGTATTTATAGTGTGAAAATTAAAAAAAATGAATTTTTTTTTTTTTTTAAATATGACCGTTTGACAACGGTCAAAAGTCCAAAAGATCAATCGATAGCGCCGCGATATTTTCCGCGCTCTGAATTTTTTTTTGGGCATAGCGCCCTTCGTCCCGGTGTGGCCGGCGCCATCTCGGCGCTATGTGGGTTGGTCGCGCCCCAGTACGCAAGGTCTAAGAGCATCCTCATCCAATCCATTAAAACTTGTGAGGGTGAGTTTTTATATTGTAAAGAGTATAAAAAGTGGTTGTGAGTGGAGGAGAGAGAAAATGTTACTGTTCACTGTTACTGTTCATCTGTATAATTTTTTTAATATATATTGAAAGTGGATATGAGTGAAGGAAAGAGAAAAATGTGATGATAATATTATTTAATTGAAAATGAGAGAGAAAAAGTATTTGTTTTTAGTGGAAATATATTGATATAGGAGTTGTTTTTTAGTGGAATGTATGTATAATTTGATGGATTGGATGAGAATGCTCAGGAGTGAGAAGAAGACAATGAAATGGGACTGTGCTTGTACAGACAGACAGTTGTGTTCGCGGGTTCAACCCGATCCGAACCCGAAAATTTTACACGAACATGAACCCGAAAATTGTATCATACATATAAACCCGAACACGACCCGAAAGTTCATGGGTTGCCCAGAACACGACCCATTCAACCCGAATTTTATTATTTTGTTATGAGTAAACTGCCATTTTGGTCCCTGTGGTTTGGCCAGTTTTGCCACTTTAGTCCAAATCTCAAACTTATTACATCTGGGGCCCTGTGGTTTGCATTTTATTGCCATTTTAGTCCAAAACTCAAAATCCCTGAATTTTGACTGATTTAATGACCCTTTTTTTGTCCTTTTCCTTAATTTAGTGAAGGGCATTTTGGTCATTTTGCCCACCTGCCTACCCCCACCCCCACCCCCACCCCTCTCTCCTCATCATATATCATGTCTGCATATCCTTTTCCTAACAACTGAAACAGCCTCTGATCTTTTGCATATATCAAGTTATATGTTCTTAAAATTAAAATCAAGAAGTCATAAACGATCCAAAGTTTGTATTTTTATGACCCATGTAGTTGAAAGCACACACATTACACATACAATCCAAATCCCCAAATCCTTAAATCTGTCCGATCTATTCAACCACCACCACCACAAACAACCGATCAACATACCTATTCAGAGTTCATGCTCGGAATATAATCCTGAATCATGTCTGCAACTTCATTGAACATTCTGAGATGAAGCAGAGCCGTAGCTTTCAGTTTTGAAGCCGGTTCATACGTCGGCGATAAAGCAAGAGCAGAATCAAGGAGGTTAATCGCAGAAGCGATGTTGTTATCTTGTGAGTTGTGTTGATGAATCGGAGTTTCTGGCAGCCGGAGAAAGCGATGACGGTGGTTGGGTGATGATTTATTTGGGGAAACTCGAACCTCCTTCATCAGCATCAATCAACGCTGCCGTTCATCAGCATCAATCATCACGGTTGTCTGTTCATCTTCAAGTTCCAGATCCACACATCTTTCTTCCCCCAAATCTCAGATCCGTCATCGGAGTTCCTGTGTTGTTTTAGTGAGAGAGAGAGAACTGAGAGAGAGTGTGTGTTTCTGTGTTGTTTTAGTGAGAGAGAGAGATCGAGGATGACCAAATATACAACCCATCATCATAATCAGTGGGTTTAGCGCTGGTCGGAGATCGAGATGGAGAGATCGAGAGGTTGGGGAGAGGTTGGGGGTGGATATTTGTCTGAACTGCAGATTGAAGATTGAAGATGAAGAATGTGTTGAAGAATCGATGCAGTTTGAAGATGAAGAATGTGTTGAAGAATCGAGATGCAGTTTACTCTTGGAAGAAACAACTTGGGTTTATTTTTTATGTGTGTGAATGTAGTCTGCAGATGATGAAGATGATGACCTTGATTTTCGATCTAAAGAGTAAACTGCCATGATGTTCTTGATTTTCTGTAGATGATGAAGATGATGACCTGTTATATATATAACAGTTTAATATGTTATAATAATTGTATAATAATTAAAATGACCAAAATACCCCTGCACTACAGGACAAAATAGGAGGTTGCAACAGTCAAAAAAATAGGGTTTTTGGATTTTGGACTAAAATGGCAACAAAATGCAAACCACAGGGCCCCAGATGTAATAAGTTTGAGATTTGGACTAAAGTGGCAAAACTGGCCAAACCACAGGGACCAAAATGGCAGTTTACTCTTTTGTTATTTTAATGAAATTGATATATTAAAATAAAATTTAGAGTAAACTGCCATTTTGGTCCCTGTGGTTTGGCCAGTTTTGCCACTTTAGTCCAAATCTCAAACTTATTACATCTGGGTCCCTGTGGTTTGCATTTTGTTGCCATTTTAGTCCAAAATTCAAATTTGACCAGATTTCCCATTAATGACCCTGCTATTTTGTCTTTACCCTCAGGGGCATTTTGGTCATTTTAGATTTATTATAAACATAAACACTATATCTGGCATATTAAATACCACCTGCTTTCCAAAACCCTGGACAACCACTATAGAATCATATCATGTGTATATATGTATATGTACACTACTCGTCTCTCTCTCTCTCATAAACTCTCCCCCCTCCACTTTCCAAAACCCTAACCCCCAAATTCATCACCACCTCCAGTTTCCTACCGTCTCCGACCACCACCACGCCGCCACCTCTGGACAACCACCAATGCCACGATCCTCTCAAAACCTCGACAACCACCATCCAACTGTGGTGGGTGGTGTCGGTTGGGAGATCGAAGAAGAGAGAGATGAATAGAGAGAAAGAGATTGACGAAGAGAGAGAGAGTACGAGGAGAGAGAGCGGTGGGAGAAGGGGAGCTGATTTGATTTAGTGGTGGTGGTCAGGTGGCGGTGGGAGGTGGTCAGGTGGCGGTGGTCAGGTACGAGGAGAGAGAGAGAGCGGTGGGAGAAGGGGGAGCCGATTTGATTTAGTGGCGGCGAGAGATTGACGAAGAGAGAGAGCAGCGGCGGTGGTCAGGTGGCGGCGGAACGGTAGTGTAGGTGCTTAGTGCAGGTGAACTTTTCATTTTTTTTTCTTTTGTTTTGAAATCAGTATTGATAGTTGATCTGATTTCGATTTGATTTAGTGGGCTTGTTTCTAATTTGGATACGGTTATTGGGTTTTGATCAAGATTTGATTTTGTTTGTGGGTTTGTTTTTTAAGTTTGTGGGTGGTGTTGGCGGCAGTGGGATGGTGGTGGTGGTGGGGATGATGCGGTGGTGGGGGTGGTGGTATTTTAGAGAGAGAGAGCAAAGTTTGGAGATGGGTGTTTGGAGAGAGAAAGAGAGAGTGTGTGTGTGTGTGTGCAGAGGAGAGAGAGAGAAGAGAGAGATGGTGGTGTTGGCTGCAGTGGGATGGTGGTGGTGGGGATGATGCGGTGGTGGGGGTGGTGGTGGTGGTAGTTCAGATAAGAGAGAGAGAGCTGCAGATGTATGATGCGATGATGAAGATGAAATGCAGATGTATGTGTGTATATTAATATATATATATATATATATATAAATTTTTGAATTAAGAAAATGTTAAATGAAAAGCAAAATGACCAAAATGCCCCTGAACTAAAAGACAAAATAGGAGGTTTCAACAGTCAAATAATAGGGTTTTTAAATTTTGGACTAAAATGGCAACAAAATGCAAACCACAGGGACCCAGATGTAATAAGTTTGAGATTTGGACTAAAGTGGCAAAACTGGCCAAACCACAGGGACCAAAATGGCAGTTTACTCTAAAATTTACTTAAAAACACAAATGTATATAATACAATTATATTTTAAAGTAAATTTCTCTTTTCGTTCCTGAGGTTTGGCCATTTTAACTAGTTTAGTCCAAAAATCTAATTTATAACAAAACCATCCATAAGGTTTGCATTTTTAACGCTTTTCATCCCTAAGAATTAAATGAAAAAGCACCCTTAGGGATGAAAAGCGTTAAGAAACGCAAACTTCAGGCTGGATTTGTTATAAATTAGATTTTTGGACTAAACTAGTTAAAATTGACAAACTTCTGGGACGAAAACAGAAATTTACTCATATTTAAATTATAAAATCTTTTGTTAATTTATTATTATAAAACATATTGTAAAAAAATATAATATATAATATAAATGTGTTAAACGGGTCAACCCGCCAACCCAACCGGATTGAACCAAACTCGTTTAGACTAAACCTAAACCCGCGAATTTCGTGTTAGGTTTGTGTCGTGTCATAAATTCACACCCCTACTTGTATGGTAACAGTAATGTTTTTTTTTTTTTTTTTTTTTTTTGATAGGCAACTATATAAAAACAACGCTCCAGCCACTAATAATCAAAAACTAGTGGAGAACTCATACGTTACGGCGGAATCAACAATTCCGTTAATTTTATGTTAGTTATGAGTCACTTAAAAGAATTAGGGATTCCACGTTGTGTTATGCTATGTCCTAAAATGATTCAAGATATTGGGTACCATTAGACATCTATTTATTTTAGATATAGACTATGGTTTTAAAAAAATATTTATATATATGTAATCTTCCTAAGAATCTTTACATAGCAACCTACATCTGCATATTTAAAGACATTAAAATGATTAAACAACATCCTCATATCTCCCCTCATAATGCTCAAAGAAGTCCTTAGCCATAAATCACTCACACAAAGATGATACGTACCAATTTGATATTCCAAGAAAATAGAAAGAACCAGAGCCCAGAGGAATGTCTTGAGATCCAAGAAAATAGAAGGAACTAGAGCCCAGAGGAATGTCAAGATATTGAGTTATTTGGTAACCGGTTGAGGTATCAAGAACGTTTGATACTTGATCCATGAGAACTCTAGATGGGCCCACCAATAGTTCATCGGCCAGTTAATCTACACTATTAGGTCAACTATAAACATGTTACATTTCTCAACTTTAGTGACTAATCTATATAAAATGAGATGCATTTGGGACACGTGATGTGCTATGGTAGAGCCTCAAGCTTATTTTGGAAGGGAATGAATTCTAGGCCATGCGGAGGAGGGATCCGAATTCGCATTTATAATTTGGTTCACCCAAATTCACTTAATCGGATATATTATAAATTAAAACATATCAATTATTGATAACATAATCCCATTCCATATCTACATAACATCTCCTCTCTCTCTCTCTCTCTCTCACACACACACACACACCTAACTTCTTCTGCTTCTTGAACAAGATTAACAATATTTCAAGATTAAAGTTAGTTGTTGATCCATCCGAATCCTGTTAACAATATTCTTCTTTTACTATCTTTCAGATACGATTGAAAAAAATTAAGGTATGTGATATATTTGTGTTGTTTATGTATTATTTTTTAGTTAATCGAAATTATTGATGTTTGATTGTATATTTATTTTTGTTATTTAAATCAACACCGACGTATTCGACATCATCTTCTTCATTGTGCGGACAAAATCATACGTTATTGTAATGGATTAGACACATCATTGTATACAAGTGTATTTAAACTCATAAGTTGTTAAAAGTAAAAAAATCAAACATGTGAACTTCAATGCATCATTGTGTTACAGATTAGACACGCTTTTATATACCTTTGCGTAAAAACTCGCTACAACAACGAATCAAATATGTGAAGTTAGGTGTGTTGGTGTGTACATGTGTTTCAAAACTCATTACAATAGCTAATTAAACCTACAAAGATTTAACACATTGTTGAATGGCTTTAAAACATTGTTACAACCTTGGTTTAAAATAGCGTGAGGCGCTCCGAAGCGTTTTGGTTCCAAAGGCTTTAGGCGAGGCGAGAAGCGCGAAGCGAGAGTTTCACGTATGCGATAATATATATATATATATATATATATATATATATATATATAGAGAGAGAGAGAGAGAGAGAGAGCGGTTAACATACATTATGGCTAATCGTACTTAATGTACGTGACAATCCTAACCGTCAGATCAGGGGATTAAAAGCGTGATTAATTAGATGATTAGAAGCGGGGTCAAAAGCGTAATTACGGTAACTAAAGGTTAAAAGCGTCAATTTACTATACCTATATACCCGGCTAAATCTCTCTCTCAAATCAAAAACCATAATTAAACCCCAAAATTGACGGTGAGGTTGAAGGCGATTACGACCAACGGAGAGCGACAACAACAACGGTGAACAACAAACAAGCATCGATTTGAACTGAGGATGACGAATACGGCATTAAGAGGTATCGATTAAATCATCTTTCTCATCCGTTAATTTTCTTCTTCAATCACAAGGTTTTAGTTGAAGAAATTGTTTTACTAATCGGTGGTTTCATTGTATGGTGAACAAAAATTGAAGCTAAACGAGAGAGAAGGAGCAAGAAACGAAACGATCCAGTGCACAGTGCACACGGTGCACACTAGCGGCATAAATCCAGGTATCTTCTAAAAAATTCCGGTTTGATTAACTAGCGTTATTTGATATGAACTAGCGTAATTTGATGTTGATTCATTGATATGAACTAGCAGTATTAGCATGAATGATATTAGACGATTGTTGGATCTGAACTAGCGGTATTAGATTGTTCATCCCCCATCCACTGTATTATTAGGTTAAATTGTGAAATTGGGGATTTTGAGCTAACTTTCCATTTTGTTTAAAAAAGTATCGAATGTTTTATTAGGTTAAATTTTGATATTGGGGCTTCTGATCTAAGTTGCCCTTTGTTTTCATCCGTTTTTAAAAGCAAAATTTTTGATTTAGCATGGTTGAAAATAATAACGCATCCAAAGAACATAATTACGCCTATGGCTTGTTTTTGTCCACTAAACAGCTTCTGTTATGAACAAAAATTGATGGCAAAAATAATAACGCCTATTGTATAATATTTGTTGAGTTTTGGTGGGAAAATCATTGAAACTGATGCAAAAATGGACATCCTGTGGCTTTTTTTGTCCACTAAACAGCTTCTGTTATGAAAAAAAATTGATGGCAAAAATAATAACGCCTGTTGTATACTATTTTTGGAGCAAAACCAATGAAAATAATAACGCAAGTTGTATAAGATTTGTTAAGCACAATGAATAAAATAATAACGCCTGTTATTATATGAAAAAGGTAATTTGCTTGATTTAATTTGTTTTGAAATATGAATGTAGGGGTTACTGATGATGATGATTATTTTGAGCCCCCCATTCAGACGATGATAACAAACCAACCTCGCAAGTTAAACGTAAAGAAAAAGCAAAAAAAAAAAAAATCTGCAAGATGAGGATGATGATTTTGAAGTACCGATTAAAGACTTGATAGGTAAAAGGGCAGAAAACACAAAAAAGAGGCCAAACACTTCAACTGACCAAGATGATGATGACTTTGAGCCAGTAAAAAAGAAACCATCGAAAGAAGACAAGCAGATGGATCCTAGAAAGGGGAAACAGACGATTACCGAAGCGGAACCAATTAGGACGGAACCAAGACCGTACTATGAATATCATCATGATGTAATAAGCCTACGGTGTAGTCCTTCAGGTTTCTTAGATACAGTAAAACAATTTACAGAAGCACAAGTAGCGGATGTCAAAAGCATTGGATTTGGTGATGTGCTTGATATAAAGCTTAATCATATAAGCACACGTCTAGGTTATTGGCTCATACGAAACTATGACGAGCAATACAGCACACTAAGCATAGGAAATCATAAGATAGAAATCACCCGAGATTCAGTACATGATGTGTTTGGTATTCCAAAAGGGCATGTTATAGTACGGGAAAAAAATAAGCCTCGGAAAGGAGCGATAGTCGAAAAAAATACAGCTACTCAAGGGGCCGAAACAACTATTGATGAGTTCAAAAACCAGTGGCCGGACACCAACAAAATTACTCATACATTAGTTGCAAAAGCAATGAAAAAACAAACAAATGGTGGCAGATTATTCAAGTTAAATTTTCTAGGCTACTAGAACACTTTGTTTGTAGAGATAACAAAGTCAACAACGGTTAAACAAAGTTTTCTACTTGCCATTGACAAAGAGGAAGACATTCCAAAGCTGGATTGGTGCTCCTTTGTTTTAGAATCGCTCAAACGAACTAGACAAGGTTGGAAAAAACTGGACTCACAATACAATGGACCAGTTGCATTTCTAACGGTATGTTTTGTAAACATCTTTAAAATTTGTGCTAATACAATATTGGTAGTAGTAATTTGGTTTTTTTCAAACAACTATATGCAGCTTCTATGCAGCCATTATTTCAACTCCAGGCACAAAATTTTCGATGAAGTTGTCAAACTGCCTGTCATAAAGTATATAACATCGGTTATGATCGACGACGTGGAAGAATATTTATACAACAATGGGCCGCTGAATGTTGAAGATTGTGATGAAGTTGATAAAAATGAAGAAACGCATGACAATCGCCAGGATCAACAACATATGACTGCCTCGGTCATCAATGACGATGATCATCTAAATGAAGAGCCTTCGACAACGCCATTCAAAATTGTAAATCAACAAACTTCGATGTTATTCACGGACCTGTTCGCTGACAACATCCCATTGCACGAGGCAGCTGCGGTACAAGAAAACCTCACTGCATTCGATACTTCAGATCAGCCTAGGACAGATACGGATGACTTCACAATACCACCAGTGGATACCACACAGGTCTACAGAAGAAAAAACCTGGCTGGTGAAGATTCGATTGACGAATGTTACATACCATCAACTACCGATTGGTTTGAGGGCTAGAATCCTAGTGAACATATTTCAGATTTGAACCTAGAAGAAATGGGCATAGGGACACAAACGCAAAAAGAGCTTGACTACTGCAACACTCTGCTTCAACTAACCGGGGTGATCTATGATAACGCTGCGCGGGAAGCCTCAAACAAAAATAAGAAGGTAAACTGGATTTTTGTTTATGATATTATGAATAACGCATGCTTTAAGAACCTCGTAATACAGTATAATACTTGTTTATGAGGTTAGAAAAATAACGCATGTGCATCTAGAAAAATGATGCTAGTAAAAAAAATTAATAACGCATGTTAGTTTAACAAATTAATACCGCATGACTTGAGCCACTCTTTTGTATTAATACCACATGATTTCAGTCACTCTTGTGCCGCTTAGAAGCCATCTTGAGACTAGGTGTTTACAGGTGGATAAATCTGGGTATAACGGGCCAGTTTTGGACTGGTTTGGGGCGTCTAAATTTGTTCAGATGGGTTTCAAATTGGACGTATGCTACTGCTGGTTACAAAAACTGGGCTTGGACAGCTACTGTAACTGGGTCAATTTAGTCTTGATGTCATAAATAGTGCAATGGGCTTCTAATGCTATCGACTACCCACTAGATTAACCTGTTGGGTCAGTTTATTAGGAGAAACATTGGCCTGTTGGGCCAATTTATTAGGAGAAACATTGCCCTGTTCAAGCCCATAATTAACAACAAAAATGAACAAGAACATAAATAAAAATTACGCTAGTTACCTAGATAATGACGCATGATATTGCTAAAAATGAAAATTATGCTTCTTAGATAGATAATCACACATGATATTGATAAAACTCCAATTATGCAGCTGTTGTTGAAAACAATGGACAAGAATATAAATAAATACATTTCTCTGGTTACGGAAATGAATAAACTCGTTACGGACGTAAAGGAAAAGTGTTTCTGGGATCAAGAAATAATGAGAATGTGTAAAAGATGGGATGATGCGGTTAAAAATACCATGCCGACGAGAACTAAACAAGTAAGCTCTGGAGGTGATGAGGCATTTCAAAACAAAGTTGGAGAGGGTGGCGATACAATTCAAGAGTTAGGAGGGGATGGAGATGCAACCGTGGAAGATGAAAACACGGGAAAAACAAAAGGTAGATAAGAATTTGTGTTATTTCTTATGATTTACGGGAATTTATGTTTAATAATAACGAAAACGTTTGTGATTTTATAGGATGTCATGATGTTGATAATATGACATATGACGATGGGGGTATTTCAGACTCATGCCTGGCTGCATTACAAACCATCGAACCAGGTGTATACAAGCAGACGACAAAAGGTAACAAATACGATCATTGCTAAATTATTAACCGTATTCTAACTTGTGTTTACAAAAAATTAACCTACTCGAACATACAAACAGTGACACAAGCAGATGTGGTACACCAAACGGACCAAGCTGTAAATTTAGCAGAGTGCAGTCAGCAAAAAGCACAAAGTCAGTATACAATAACCGAGTCAATGTTGAATGAGCTTGAAAAGATAAACCCTGACGTCTTTGGTAAAGAAATACCTCCGACCACATCTGCTGAAGAAACTGATGAAGTGACGGATGCAGAAATGCAGTCGGTGGAGACGCTTTTAAAATTGGCTCCCATCCTACAAACATCAAATGACAGTAAGCAAAACACTCCCGTGTCTGCGAACACAAAGAAAACGGATGACGAGAGACGTAGACAACTAACGGATGACGAGAGACATACACAACTAGTGAGAACGCGTCTCAAAATGTTGAGGGAAAAGAACGAAAAATGTAACAACTCTTATAAAAAAAAAAGTACTATTTAGTATTTTAATTGTCCAATAGGAAACCCTAATTGAGACACCCAAGTGATTCTGAACAAACCCTAAAATTTTCATAATTTTCAGAATCAGGATTAGGGCCCCTAAAACTCAGGGGGGGTTAAACCCTATGGACGATTATCCACTTAAAACGTTGGCAATAAGGAATTTACGAAAACTGTCAACTCAGCTAAGCTAGTGCCAACCGTGGCAACCCTATGCCTAAAAGTAGGTCTCACGCGGCCCGCCTCAGGTTAAGCTTAGTTCTCACGCGGGCCGCCTCAGGGTCAAATTCTACCTATAAATAGAGGACAGTGGGACTGGAACTTCTGCGTTGATTTGACGTTTAAATTCCTTTCGTACACGAAGTTATAGTGAAAATAGTCTGATAACACACACGGGTCTCGAAATTCTGCCGCAAAACAGGGTATTAGCACGATCGCTACTACGATTCATTTTCCGACGATCAATATATCCAATGGGTGTTTAAGTGCCGCCCATATTAGGGTTATACTTTGTCATTCGTCGTTAATTCGACGGATCATCGTTAATTCGATGGATGAAGTATTGCACTTTGTCATTCGTTGTGAGAATTTGATCTCGTGAGTTATCGTAAATGCTAGATTGATTACTAACCTAGTTTTGTGTGCATTGTTATTAAATTAGGTTAACAAGGCTAATCTGTAGAGTAAACTCTATCCGTGTTAAATCAACAATGTGAGTCATTCTCTTTTTATCAAATTGCTTTATAAATTCTTAAATGTTTTCAAAGTTATAATTACGGGGATTAAGTCTTTGTAATCACCAAGTTACAGCCGGTATGTGGGGTTTTGTATACATTACTTGATAATCGTCACCATTGGGGCAGCCAATTGGGGGATATGACCATAGTCACAGATTCGGTCGAGTGACAAATACCGTGGGTAGTTGGTTTGATATCAGAAACATTGTAATCGCTCTTAATACTGTAAATTATAACAAATGTGTCATTTTAGTAAATGGAATGATTCACTCAGTATTTCCCGCTGACAAAACCTTTTTCAAACATGTTTCAGGTGATCTGTTGTAATTCAGGAAAAGTGCTGGGGAGCATTTCAAGCTTAAGATAGTGGCTCATTATAAAATAAAGAAATAAGTTTTGTAATATCACGATTTCATAGTAAAAATATAATATTGTAAACTATCGGGGTTTTATCCCGAAATGTGAAATAAAATAAATCGGGAAAATTTTAGCTTTAAACGATCCTGTTAAATAAACTTCCGCTGTTAAACTCAATTAAATAAATACCGCTGGATTTCTGTCCCGCGGCTCCTGAAACGGGTCAAACCGGGTCGGGGGCCGTGACAGAAAAAGGTGGTATCAGAGCCACTGAGTTAAGCTAATTAAGTATTTAGACATACTTAATTTTTCCTGATTACTATTCTGTGATTATGTGTTTTATTAACTGACTATTGTTAGTTACAGTATGGGTAAACAAAAGCTGTCAAGTATCTATCTTAAATTAGATAGATCATCCAACGAGAAGGGAAGTTCACCCCGAACCAAATCCTCGAATCAGGCTGAAATTCCTGAAGAAGGAATATTTGTGCGAAAGGCACATTACGAGGAAACACTTTCTCCTAGAAAAAGGGAGATGATTCTTAAGAAAAGTAAAGAGAAAATCCGAGAAAAGAAGATTAAACGGGAAACTCAGGAATTAATTGATAAATCACCTTGGGAAGATAAACTAGATGAGAAATGAGCAAATTTATATATGCTAGCCACAGTAGCAGAAAATATAAATCTTTAAATATTTTAAAGTTTAGCACCCTACCCTTACAATCTAGAAATCCTGTGCAATAAATAAAATTTCAAAACCTAAGTGTGTTTTTCAGTTATCTTTGTAATAAATCAGTACACTGTATGTAATAAATTAAACGGTTATTTGTAAATTTTAACTTAGTATTTTATGCATTTTGCATATATGCTACATCAGCATGAGTGGGATATCTGAAGCTTTTCAGAACCTTAATCTTTACCCGGTGAATATCGAAGTGTCCAAAGAATTTACTGGATACTTTCCCGATATAGAACAACCGGTAGAATTCAAGGCTCCACCTTTGAACAAGCCAAAACGAAAGAAAAAGAAGAATTACGTGTGGGGAAGTCGTATACGTAGGAAAAAGCCAGCCACAAAACTTCCCAAAATAAGCAATCCTTTGAAAAAGGGAAAAAAAATTATAACCGGAGAGAGTTCTAAACAGCAGGAAATGGAAACTGAAGACAAGGAAGAGGTTAAGGAGATAGGAATACAGGTGGAGGAAGTTACTAAAGAAATAGTAATGGAAGTTGGGCAAGGCTCTAGACCAACTCAGATAGAAATCGGAGAGAGCTCCAATCAAAACCAGGGAAGGACCTTTCAAGATGAGATAGATTTCCTATTGGCAAGCTGTGAAACTATTCAGCCTGTCAATAATAATAATAATAATAATAATAATAATAATAATAATAATAATATTTTTAATTATCCTCTTGAAAACCAACTCCCTATGAATTGGGAACCAGCAATTCCGGACCCAATAGTCCACTCCCAACCCATAGGAATGGACGAATGGTGGACAAACGATTGGCAATTCCAAAATATTGTCAACGATCCTTACTCTTTTCTTCCACAATTCGATCCAGAACCCCTACCTAATCCACCCATGAGTAATGAAAACATGGCTGAACTTCGCCACTTTGGTGAAGAGTTGTTTGATGCGGGAACTAGAATCAGGGAAATAGGGGGACAAATTGCCTGGAAGTACGATGAGAGGGAAATGCGTTTTTAGAACGGCAAGTGACGAGAGATAGTACGATGATAAAACGATGGTTGTATAATAGTAATAGTA
The DNA here is from genome assembly GCA_030545235.1 of Helianthus tuberosus. NCBI lineage: Eukaryota > Viridiplantae > Streptophyta > Magnoliopsida > Asterales > Asteraceae > Helianthus > Helianthus tuberosus. Next base: position 10,693,661 of record CM060367.1, read on the forward strand.
AAGTTAGTCTGTAAATAACGAATAAAACTCTGTAAGATATTGGTGTGTAACGATGCATACTATACTAGATATAAAATGAAATCGAGAAATCGATTGTTTTGACTATACCTGTATTGTAAAATTTTCTGATTGTTTGTATATAATTGTGATTTAGCAGATACTAATAAAATTTATATATATTATCAGATGGCAAACAGTGGTAATGAACCTATAAATGAAGTTAATCAGTCTGAACAACATTCAAGAGATCAATATATGACTCGGCAAGATATCGAAAACATTGTTGCTCAAGGGATAGCCAATGCAATTCCAGCATTTGTCGCTGCTATAAAGAATCCAATCGAACCGCAACAAATTGTCCCTAGTAAACAGATTACTGAAGATAACTTCAGTAATAGTGTAAATGAAGGCAATAATCATGTTAATCATAATAAGGACCCACATCAAGCTCCATTACTCAAGAAAATGAAAACTGCAACGCCTGGTTGCACTTTCAAAGAATTCCTTGCTTGTAAACCCACTGAATTTGCAGGCAACGAAGGAGCAACTGCATCACTGCGTTGGTTAGAAAAAACCGAAGCAGTCATTGCAATAAGTAAATGTGGTAAAGATGATCAGGTCATGTACGCCTCAAATCTCTTCAAAGAAGGAGCACTCGAATGGTGGAACACTGTGTTACAATCAAAAGGAAAAATAATAGCTTATGCTATGACTTGGGAAGAATTTAAGGGTTTGGTGGAAAGAAAATTTTGTCCCGAGTATGAAAAGGAACAGATGACGAATAAGTTTCTAAATCATCGGATGATGGGTGTAGATTGTCGTGGTTATACCTCGACATTCTTTGAATATGCTAGAGTAGTACCAACACTGGCTTCGCCAGAACCGGTACTCATTTCTCGCTATATTTGGGGGCTAATTAGCGAAATCCGCAATATTGTTAAAGCTGCGAGACCTCGCACTATTGATGATGCGGTAGAATTAGCTAATACTCTAACCGATGAACTGGTGCGCACAAGAGATGAAGATAGGAAAAAGGAACTAGCTCAGAAAATTACCCAAGGATTTCGTGTGGGTAATAATAACAGTTTCAAGAGAAAAGGAACAGGGCAATCTCCAGCTCCGTCATTCTGCAGGAAATGCAAAAAGAAACATTATGGAAGGTGCGATATCACTTGCAATTTTTGCAAAACTGTAGGACATCGTGAAGAAAATTGCAAAAAGAAAACAGTAATCTGTTTTAACTGTGGAGAAGCGGGGCATTATAAAACAAAATGTCCTAAATTGATCAAACCAGTAGATAACAAAACCAAGACGACCGAAGGAACTACTAAGAAGAATGTCAGGGCATTTCAGCTGACCACTCAAGAAGCAGAACTCATTCCGGATGTGATAGCGGGTACGTTCTTAGTTCACAATGTGTACGCAAAAGTATTATTTGACTCTGGTGCAAACCAAAGTTTTATAAATACTTCATTCTGCCAAGCTCTTAGTTTACCTTTAACCAATATTAGGCAGATTTTTACAGTTGAAACGGCAGACGGAAATTCAGTTAAAATAGATAAAGTTTTGCAAGAAGGAAACATAGAACTTTTAGGACATAAATTCTCTGCAAAACTATTGCCGATGAATTTGGCTGAATTTGATGTTGTATTAGGAATGGATTGGTTAGTAGCCAACCATGCTAGAATCCTTTGTGATCAAAATACCATAGAAATTCAATCACCCACCGGAGAAGTGATTAGGATTACAGGAGATAAACCACGTAAGCCCATGAAGTTCATATCAGTAATGAAAGTTGCTAATTATGAACGAAAACAAGGAATAGTGTATATGATTTCGGTAATCATTAGCACTAAGGGTAAAGATCTTAAGGAAATACAATAGTTTCAGAATATCCTGATGTATTTCCAGAAGATTTACCGGGATTACCTCCAGATAGGGAAGTAGAATTTAGGATTCATCTAATTCCAGGAACTACACCGATAGCCAAGGCACCTTATCGGTTAGCACCCACAGAAATGTTAGAACTGAAAAAGCAATTAGATGAATTACTAAGTAAAGGATTCATACAACCTAGCTCATCCCCGTGGGGAGCGCCAGTGTTGTTTGTAAAGAAAAAGGATGGTTCAATGAGAATGTGTATCGATTATAGAGAATTTAATAAGGTTACAATTAAGAATCGATACCCATTACCTAGGATTGATGATCTTTTTGATCAACTTCAAGGAGCTAGATATTTTTCTAAGATAGATTTACGCTCCGGATATCATCAATTGAAGATACAAGAAGAAGACATACCTAAAACTGCTTTCAGAACTAGGTATGGTCATTATGAGTTTACAGTCATGCCCTTTGGGTTAACAAATGCACCTGCAGCATTCATGGACATGATGAATAGGATCTGTAAACCATATTTGGATAAATTTGTAATTGTTTTCATAGACGATATACTTATTTATTCCAAAAATCAGGACGAACATTGTCAACACTTACATGCACTCTTAACTTTGTTAAGAAAAGAAAAACTTTATGCCAAATTCTTGAAGTGTGAATTTTGGTTACAAGAAGTGCAATTTTTAGGACATATGGTGAACCATGAAGGTATTCATGTAGATCCTGCTAAGATAGAAGCAATTACCAATTGGAAGGTTCCACAAACCGCAATGGAAATTAGAAGTTTTATAGGATTAGCTGGGTATTATAGACGGTTTATTAAGGATTTTTCCAAGATAGCTGTACCATTAACTAAGCTAACCTGTAAAGCCACTAAGTTTGAATGGGGACCCAAACAAGAAGAAGCTTTTAGAATCTTGAAACAGAAACTAACTCATGCTCCAATCTTAGCCTTACCAGAAGGAACTGAAGATTTTGAAGTATACTGTGATGCTTCAAAATTAGGATTTGGATGTGTGCTTATGCAACGCAAGAAGGTAATTGCGTACGCATCAAGGCAATTGAAAAAGCACGGAGAAAACTATACGACTCATGATTTAGAATTAGGAGCCGTAATTTTTGCCCTTAAGATTTGGAGACATTATCTTTACGGAAGTAAATTTACTGTCTACACCGACCACAAAAGTTTAAGATATATATTTGGGCAAAAAGAATTAAACATGAGGCAAAGGAGATGGCTGGAAATCTTAAGCGACTACGACTGTGATATTCAGTATCACGAAGGAAAGGCAAATGTAGTTGCAGATGCCTTAAGTCGTAAATACAATGAGAAACAACGACGGGTTCGTGCTCTCAGATTAAATCTACAATTAGATTTAATGGAACAACTGAAATACTTTCAAGAAATAGCAATAGAAGATGTTGCTGAAGGAATGAAGGGAAGAATCAAAGATTTAAAACAAGGAGCAGATGGAATTTGGAGATTCCACAAAAGTAGAATTTGGGTACCTAAGCAGGGAGACTTAAGACCTAAGATTTTAGAAGAAGCTCATAAATCTAGGTATACCATGCACCCAGGAAACAATAAGATGTACCAAGATTTAAGAAAGAACTTTTGGTGGATAGGAATGAAAAAGGACATAGCAAGATATGTTTCTAAATGTCTTACTTGTTCACAAGTTAAGGCAGAACATCAGAAACCTTCAGGTCTACTACAACAGTTAGAAATGCCGGTATGGAAATGGGAACTTATAACAATGGATTTTGTTACTAAGTTACCCAAAACCAGAAAAGGTAATGATGCGATTTGGGTAATTGTGGATCGATTAACCAAATCAGCTCACTTTTTACCAATGAAATAAACCTTTAGCATGGAAAGACTGGCTAAATTGTATGTAGATGAAATCGTATCTCTACATGGAGTTCCACTCTCCATCGTATCAGATAGGGATAGTCGTTTCACTTCTCATTTCGGGAAAAGTTTCCAGCAAGCAATGAGAACTCGACTAAACCTAAGCACTGCATATCATCCACAAACAGACGGGCAAAGTGAAAGGACAATCCAAACTCTTGAAGACATGCTCCGAGCATGTGTGATAGATTTTGGTGGGAATTGGGATGATCATTTACCGCTGATTGAATTCTCCTATAACAATAGTTATCATTCAAGTATTGAAACTGCCCCATTCGAGGCATTGTATGGAAGAAAGTGCAGAACTCCCGTTTGTTGGGCAGAAATAGGAGAAAGTCAATTATCAGGTCCTGAAATTGTGCAAGAAACGACTGATAAGATTACTCAAATCAAAGAAAGACTGAAGACAGCCAGAGATCGCCAGAAGAGTTATGCAGACAATAGATGCAAGCCGTTAGAATTCCAAGTTGGAGACAGAGTACTGTTGAAAGTTTCTCCTTGGAAAGGAGTTGTGAGATTCGGTAAGAAAGGAAAGCTAAGTCCCAGATACGTAGGACCGTTTCTGGTGATTCAACGTATAGGACCAGTTGCTTATCGTTTACAACTACCAGAAGAATTAGCTGGAGTACATAATGTATTTCATGTATCCAATCTCAAGAAATGTCTAGCAGACGAATCTCTGGTAGTACCTCTTCAAGACATAGAAGTAAACGAAAAGTTAAAATTTATGGAGAAACCTCTTCAGATAGAAGACAGAAAAGTGAAGTTTCTCAAGCACAAACGCCTAGTGCTAGTTAAAGTAAAATGGGATTCAAAGAGAGGAGCTGAATACACTTGGGAGCTGGAATCAGAAATGAAGCGAAAATATCCACATTTATTCCAGTAAATCTCGAGGACGAGATTTTTATTAAGGTGGGAAGAATGTAACAACTCTTATAAAAAAAAAAAGTACTATTTAGTATTTTAATTGTCCAATAGGAAACCCTAATTGAGACACCCAAGTGATTCTGAACAAACCCTAAAATTTTCATAATTTTCAGAATCAGGATTAGGGCCCCTAAAACTCAGGGGGGGGGGGGTTAAACCCTATGGACGATTATCCACTTAAAACGTTGGCAACAAGGAATTTACGAAAACTGTCAACTCAGCTAAGCTAGTGCCAACCGTGGCAACCCTATGCCTAAAAATAGGTCTCACGCGGCCCGCCTCAGGTTAAGCTTAATTCTCACGCGGGCCGCCTCAGGGTCAAATTCTACCTATAAATAGAGGACAGTGGGACTGGAACTTCTGCGTTGATTTGACGTTTAAATTCCTTTCGTACACGAAGTTATAGTGAAAATAGTCTGATAACACACACGGGTCTCGAAATTCTGCCGCAAAACAGGGTATTAGCACGATCGCTACTACGATTCATTTTCCGACGATCAATATATCCAATGGGTGTTTAAGTGCCGCCCACATTAGGGTTATACTTTGTCATTCGTCGTTAATTCGACGGATCATCGTTAATTCGATGGATGAAGTATTGCACTTTGTCATTCGTTGTGAGAATTTGATCTCGTGAGTTATCGTAAATGCTAGATTGATTACTAACCTAGTTTTGTGTGCATTGTTATTAAATTAGGTTAACAAGGCTAATCCGTAGAGTAAACTCTATCCGTGTTAAATCAACAATGTGAGTCATTCTCTTTTTATCAAATTGCTTTATAAATTCTTAAATGTTTTCAAAGTTATAATTACGGGGATTAAGTCTTTGTAATCACCAAGTTACAGCCGGTATGTGGGGTTTTGTATACATTACTTGATAATCGTCACCATTGGGGCAGCCAATTGGGGGATATGACCATAGTCACAGATTCGGTCGAGTGACAAATACCGTGGGTAGTTGGTTTGATATCAGAAACACTGTAATCGCTCTTAATACTGTAAATTATAACAAATGTGTCATTTTAGTAAATGGAATGATTCACTCAGTATTTCCCGCTGACAAAACCTTTTTCAAACATGTTTCAGGTGATCTGTTGTAATTCAGGAAAAGTGCTGGGGAGCATTTCAAGCTTAAGATAGTGGCTCATTATAAAATAAAGAAATAAGTTTTGTAATATCACGATTTCATAGTAAAAATATAATATTGTAAACTATCGGGGTTTTATCCCGAAATGTGAAATAAAATAAATCGGGAAAATTTTAGCTTTAAACGATCCTGTTAAATAAACTTCCGCTGTTAAACTCAATTAAATATATACCGCAGGATTTCTGTCCCGCGGCTCCTGAAACGGGTCAAACCGGGTCGGGGGCCGTGACAAAAAACGAATGGCAGAATTAGGTGATGCATACAGATCACCTTACTGCAACAGGATAACCAACTTATACGAGCCACTTCTTGATCGTGACCAAACGATCATCTGTTATCTCTTAGCTCCGGTCGAAGATATTGGGTAAGATGTTTTGTCTCTTATAAACAGCCTAAAATTTTCATCTCTTTTTAAACTGTCCTATTTGGTTTTAAACAACAGGACATTGATATACAAGTCTGAAAGTGGAGTCGAAACACTAAAAATCATTTTTGAAAGCTTTCATCCATCACAATACATAGCTTCAAGTGGAGTGGACGCGTTTGTAGATGTGTTAAACCTTGAAGAGAAAAAAGGGACAGAAAATCATCACCCTACAGGCTGTTCTTGCCAAGTACAACATTTGTAAGTTTTTCCACAATAATCACGCATGTATGAATTATACTATTAATCACGCATGTTTGAACCTTAATATGTTACCCACACATATTGAAATGTAATCACGCATGTTAAGGTTGTTAACCAATCATACTAAATGATAATCACGCATGTTTAAATTTAAATGAATACATGTTGAAATGTAATCACGCTTGCTATATGATAATCACGCATGTTGAAATTTAAATGAATACATGTTTAAGGTTAACTAAAGCATTCTATATGATAATCACGCTTGTTTAATATTAATGGACCGATGGAAAAAATTACCATAATTTTTGCAGCAAGACGAAATGTTTGGGCCACAATACACAGACAATGATCGATTAAAAGTATTTGCACCAAGCGTAGACGATATACTGTGTAAGTATCAGGTGAAGAAAGTTGACACATTGGATCTAATCTTCATTCCAGTACTACTATCTGATCATTTCTGGTGCCTATGCTTTCACTTGAAAAATGGCGAAATCGAGTTAATTGATAACTCTAAGTTTGACTTGAATAATAGCAAACGCTACCGTGGGCGCCCCGAAAAGCTGGTAATTCAAATTAGCTTTATATTACTACAATGAATAGGTACTAATATGATTTTTTTCGTGATTATAGCGAAGAGTTCTAGTACTATACCTAAAAGGCAAGATTCGACAAAAAGAGTGGATAACAAACTTGGAAACAACAAGCATAATTCGAAAGGAAATGGATTGGAGAACTCTTCAAAACGGTTGTGACTGTGCTGTCTTCACTATGAGACATATGGAGACATACAAAGGAAAATCTCCATGGAGTCCGGGTTTTGAGAACGAAGATAAAAAGAAGATTTAAGACTCACAACTTCGATTCTTGCGGTACCGATATCTTAGTAAGATTGTATTGTCTGACTACAATCTTATAAGGAAAGAAGTATTCGACAAAGCTAAGGAATTTACGAAGAAAGCGAGCACCATAGATGTTTTGCGCGATCTAGATAACAAAATTAAGGACCGATTGGATCAGTTCTTCAACCTTAAAAAGGTGAAAAAAACTGCTAAATCGTAAAACTACTTTGTTGATGTTCTTTGTTGCAAACATCTTAGACATCTTGGTTTTTTAATTTTATTTTTAATTCTTAAACTTTATGATTAATCATAAACTAATGGGACAATTTTCTTATTCAACACACAATTTCCATACAAAATAAAACACTTAGATAAACATAAAAAACGCATGATTTCACTACCCAGATGATTGATGATACATAATAACCATCATAAATAGGACTCCAAAAACTTTATCTTCGTGTCCATAGAGCATCCTAATACGGCTATTGTATCCGCAAGCTCCTTCAACTGTTATCCCGCTTGCCAAGATCAACCATAAACATCATAGCCACCTCTTTGACACTTGAATCTGTCATACCAGACAACAAATTGAAAATCTCGTCTCGCCTTTTCATGTTCTCTCTGACCCTAGAAATGTTAGTTTCCAACAAGTCTTTACAAGACTTGTCCTCAGCTGTTTGTTCCTCTATCCTCTTTTTAAGATAAACACACATACCGGATGATGAAGAAGAACCACACGATGAATTAGAAGAATCTTCCATCTTTTAAGATACTATTTGAATGGTCTTCCAATGATATATAAAAGGAAATAGCAAACAAGAGGACAACTAAAATTATTAACCATGACAACTGTATGGTTCACGGGAATCATCCTAGCTGTTTTTTTGGAGTTTTCTTGGTCCAGTACAGATATTATGTAACAAATATCACGCATTTACAAATTATCACGCATGGATAAAAAATCATGCATGTATTAAAAAATGACGCATGTAACAACTTATCACGCATGGATATAAGCATTATTAAAAATGACGCATGTATAAACTTATCACTGAAATAATCACGCATGTATTAAAATAATCACGCATGTGTTTTATCACTGTGCATTATTTAAGCTACTGAGATTTGTTAAAAAATATTAAACAACATTCAGGATACAAGTTGATATAAAAAATAATTATGCCTAATAATAATGAAACCTACACATAGACTCTTAAATCGATATGACTAGTCATTATGTAAGATATCTAATTTTAATTACCAAATCTCTCTCAACTACCATATTAATTCACAATCTATATCCATATATCATCCCCCCCCATACATTTATGCAAAAAAAAAAAAAAAATAACACCTCTCTTCAAAGAAAACAACAATGTCTACTGATCCCTCAAGCGAAGCAATCAAGGAGCTCCTGTCAACCCGCAGGTTGACAGAGCTTGCTTCTAATGTTAACTCTTCTAAATGTATTCTGGATGTGCAGGGGAGGCTCTTAGAACAGCAAAAGAAGACCCAGGAAGTCTGGGGGAAACTCCTAGAAGAACCAAAGTCTTCATTGAGGGACAATGGCATAGAGATGATGAAGGATCAGACATCTGCAGATAACTTGGTTTACTCATATCTGAAAGATGCAGTTGAGACGATTAAAGAGAAGATGGAGACGTCTGAGAAGGAGCTTGGGAAGATATTGACACCGAACTAAGTGGTATGGCTAATTAATCCACTTTTTTGTTGATTTTTGGGATGGCCTAATGTTTGTTGGTATTTTGAACTATGGTGGTTTTTTGTGTATTAAACTCATATGTGTGTGTATTTAGGGAAATCATCCAGGGCTTAATTATAACATGCTTTCATACCTTTATCACGCATCTATAAATGTTGTTTTATGATTATTAATATGAAAAATGCATGTTAATTATTATCACGTATGTGTCTTTTTTATGACGCTAGTCATGATGATGAAAATCTGTGTTTGGGTATGTTTTGGGTGGAAATCGCTGTGAACAAGGGTTAAGACAGGTTATGCAAAAATGTTAGAGAGGGGTTTAATGGTCATTTGAGATCTCCATTTCAGATAGTCCTGTATAGTTATAATTAATCAAGCATCTGCTTATAGAAAAGGGGTAAAAAAGAATCAACTGAGATATTTAATCACGCATATCATGGTAAAATGTTGTGAATGTCACAGATTACATAAAGTTGTGTCTTAATAAAATCATGAAATATGGAATGTTTAAATGAATGCAATTATGGTTCAACCATTACTCGTCTTCCCATTCAGAATCACTATCATCTGCTTCGTCAACCTCCTCATACTCCTCCTCTTCCTCACCAGTTTCTACCTCCTCGTCCTCTTCGTCAACTAAACCAGGATCATTCTCTAACTGAATTGCTCTTCTTTTCCTCCCCTTCTTATTGGCATTCTTATCGGCAGTGCTAGCTTAACCCTTTAAAACCTTGCAAGTACGAATATCATGACCTTTGATATTGCAAACACTACATGTCCGACTTCTCTTGCCTTTTAGACTAATAATTTTCTCTTTTTTTGATTTAATCCGCTTATGTGAACCGCGTCCTTTGTTTCTAATACCGGTTGGCACACGGACTGTAGGAGGAGCATCAGTGTTCGGTTTCTCGTAACTATTAACCTTGAATATCTATCAAACTTAGGGTCGATGGGCTTGGTTATGCGAAGATCATCAACCATTTCTTTCATCTCCCTCATCCGATCCCTGACTATAAGTAGATGATCGAAATCTTTCATCAAGTTACCAATAAGATACTCTCTGGTCTGCATAATCTCATACGCAACCTCTTTGGCCTTTTTATGCGCATCATTATCATCAACACTTAAATCAAATGTATTATTTAGATCATTCGGTACCACATCTTTGGTCCATCTTCTCATAACGTACTTGTTGGGAATTTCTTTCACTTTGAACATCTTGAACACAAAATATATATGTTTGCACAACAATCCATATTGTTCAAACCTGCGACAACTACATGATGCAATTACATCCTCCCCTTTCTTGAAACAAACCTAAACAAAAACAATCGGAAATTAAAAATCAAATAAAAAAGGCACGTTGTTATGTAATAACGCATGTTAGCTGTTCTAGATAGTGTTACCTCTAGTAAACCGTCTCCGTGGGCTTTCCAATCCTTCACACTTATCTTCAAAAACGGTTCCTCAATTTTAGTCTCCATAGGAAGGCACTCGGACAGTGTTCCTTGTAACTCTGATTGTTGATCAGCAAAAATTGACCTGGTGTAAATTTTCATAGCATCATCCTCTAAAGTAGATTCAGAAAAGTTATCTGGGATTGTATTTCTAGATATATGGTCATTCTTCCGATGGTTGAATCTTTGCACGTCCATTGCACCATCAAAATGGTTAAAGAACTCAACAAGGGTAAGTTAAGAATTGGCCACTTGACAGAAAAAATGGTTTTCGCTCTCTGATCTGGAGGTGGTCCGCATAAGCCCAGACATAGGCTCATAACGATAGAAAGCTGGAATCCACGAAAATCTCATGCCAAACATATCATCAATCCATTTATTCTCGGTTAGACCGAATTCAATCATTATCAGCTTCCATTCTATCTCAAACGTTTCTGGCGCAATCGAATCGGTCCATACAATGTCACACATACGTCTCTTGAACTCTTTGTTGTTGCACAACTCATGTCCCACCTATTAAAACAAAGAAGTGGAACTTATTGAACAAGGGCAAGTAAAAAAAATGAATGCAGGAAATAATAATCACGCAGGTTGTAATAATAATCACGCATGATGAACTTTTTTTGAACTACGGGCAAACAAAAATCAGAAATCAATATAGTTATTACGCAGGTTGTAATAATAATCACGCGGGTTGTAGTTGAGCCTAACCTTATCAGTAAGTTTCTTCATTATGTGCCACATGCATAATCTGTGCCTACTCTTATCGAACACTGCTTTGATAGCTTGTTTCATCGCGGGATCCTGATCAGTGACGACCACTTCCGGCTGCTTACCAAATGAGTCCAAAAATGATTGTAAAAGCCACTTGTATGATTCAATGCTTTCGGATGCTAGCAACCCGGCTCCAAGCGTTACATTCCGACAGTGGTTATCAATACCAGTAAAGGTACAAAAACCATTTTATACCTTCAAAACGTGGATTAAAAAATGAATAAAAAACAATAAGATTATACAAAAAATAAAATAACAGGAATAACATTGAAGTGAGGACTAACTTGTTGGTTTTAAATGTAGCATCAAACGATATGACATCTCCAAACTCAGCATAGTTACGTTTGCACAAACCATCGGCCCAGCACAGGCCAGTTAATCGTTTGTTTTCATCGACTGAATGAACGAATGAATAATCAACCATAAACTGCTTTTTATCAGTCAGCCTATTGATAACCATATCTGCATCATACTCTTCGATATAGCTATGTATCCTAGCTCTAAAATTCTTGCAATCGTCTTTAGTTGCGCCAACATTTTCAAAACCTCCGTATCTTTGTCTCATTATATTGAAGGCTTTCACTGGCCCAAGATTCAATGTACCAAGCTCCCATATCATCTCTTCTTGTGTTTCGGAAAGATGTCTATAAGCTGGTAATAAATGCATATCTTTGGGACACACGAATGAATGATTATGCGACTGAACAAACTTATCAACTTTATACAACACCCCATCCGCCGAACAAAGCTTAATTTGAGCTTTACAGCCGGTTCGAATAGTCGGTATGTTCCTACGTTTATATGGCTTAGACAACTTCGAATAAGGATCATCAAATTCCTGTGGTTTATGCCCCTCCTTTGAACACACAAAGTATTTAGTCTTGATAATACCACCAACATGATGTTCACCTCCTTTTCGAGCAGAGAACCCTGCCTTCTTGGCATATGTCTGGTAAAAAACATATTCTTGCTCTATGGAAGAGAATTCCATTCCGATAACAGGAACACATGATGAAGCTACCTCCGGAATATACAATCTTTCATCTACACATTTTAAAAGTGACAAAAAAAAAATTATTAACATGACATCTAACCAAAGACACACAGGGAAAGAACAAATCACGCAAGTTGTATCAAAATTAATAACGCATCAAAAATAATGCCGCAGGAAGGAAAAAAAGCATCCAGTAATGTATACTTCATACTAATAACGCATGGTTAGTTAAATTACACAGGTTTCTTCAAAAATAATGCCTCGAGTTGTAAGAACCGTGAGAACTACACCGTACGGGCCGAGGTGGACCAAATTTTTTTTTTCATAAACGTAGATGCGTGTATTATAAACACATTTGTAAAAAAAAATTAAAAAAAAAATGTCGTGTGTGTAGTTTTGAGCACCACAAGTTTGTGTTTACGGGTACCTTAAAATTTACGGTACCCGTAAACACAAACTTGTGGTGCTCAAAACTACACACACGACATTTTTTTTTAATTTTTTTTTTTTTACAAATGTGTTTATAATACACGCATCTACGTTTATGAAAAAAAAATTTGGTCCACCTCACCCCGGATCAAAAAGTTCTCACGGTTCTTACAACTCGAGTTGGTTTTCATTTTAGCGATCCCATATATATATATATATTTGTACACTCCAATATGACTTATTCTCCTTGTTAATCAAAATAAACACAAGAACATGATTATAAAACACACTTAAACACATAAAAACATAGTTAAAACATACATTCAAGTCGAAACACACTTAAACATAAGCATTCAAAAACAGTCTTTAATCAATAATCATCATATTCAAGTGGGTTCTTTGTTTTTAGGGTAAAGAACCCAAATCTGACATTATTAAGGCCTCTTATGAAACCTTATTGGAGCTGATTTAGAATACTGGGCCCAAATAAAACCCAAATTCTACCTGATTGGGCCTGAAGTGTCGCTTTACATACCCAACGCTTCATGCTTAAAGCGTTGCCTCGAAACACTTCAACATCAGGGCAAAAAAAAAACATTTTTCCTAACGCCTCAGGCGCTTCACACTTCAAGCTCGCTTTTTTAAACCAAGGTTACAACTTGCACGTTGCAAGTCGCTTAGCTTTCGAGGTGCTGCTCTTTGACCAATGAATTTTATTATATGCATAGTTGTAATCGACACTGCATCACATATATACACAAAAGGATATATAATTTTTCTGTTAGAAAGAGTAGACAAGATTTTGAATCATCATTGTCATCAATTTAGTAGTTAGACAGTGAATACAGTTGAATTTTATATACACCATAATATTCAATCTCCAATACCATTACTACACTTGAAATTTATATACACCATAAAGTTTAAATTTTTAGCAGCCATTCGATCCATTTTAACACGAAATCACCATTAGCATCGGTTCAGCTCTGTATCTACGAGTAACATCTCTTGTAAAGTCTGATACATCATCATCTAGTTCGTAAAGGGTATGTAACTAAAATTTCATGTTGGCAATAACCGAATATTAACAGTGTAATTGCACCATGTTCTTTGGCTGCTTGAAGCCATACAACATAGCGCAATTTGATCACATTGGACTGATGACATCATTAATCCTTTGTTAACATCATTAGCAGCACTAATGATTATTGCATTTGCTGACGTAATGTCGCATGACGAATCAATGAATTTAGAAGAGCTTCATTCAGTTTCACTGGAAGTGGTGGCATCTGCTTCAGTTTTCCAGGGTTGTCACTTGAACTGCAGTCAATAATTAAGGATTATCTATTTCTTTGAAATTTCTTTTTGTAAAAATGACGATAAGAGGTTGCACAACGATCGATCTGGGTAACGGGTCAAAACAGATTACTTTTATTATTAATAGAAATGATTGAAGAAAGTCGGAAACTATTCTACCATAACAATATTTATGACTATTGTTAGCTTTTCCCAAATTTCATTTTCTGAATAAAACCATTTGGTAAACCACTAAAAATACACTTTCCGTTCAACCCGTATCCCTTTTAGCTAAAAACTTTTTTTTAATTGACCCGTTAAGGTATAAACAGTAGCCCACCAAATCAGCCTGTAAACGAGTAAAAAGACCAAATGTTAACCATAAGATGAAATGAGAATTTACTTGTTCAAGACATCATGGATGTTTTTCCGAACCTGGCAAAGGAGACCGATATTTTCATGTACCTGTTGCAAATATTAGAAGGAGAAACTATGGAACCGTTAAACACACTAGAAGTTAAAATAAAATCAGGAACTAGAAAATTTCTCTGTACCCCCCCCCCCCCCCCCCCCCCCCCCCCTTACAAAAAAAATTAAAAAAATAATATGATTTTGTTTCTACTTGACATTTTCATTTGTTATGCCTGATTAGCAATTAAAAGGTTGACACTATGCTCTTTTATAATGCATATCCCTCCGCAAGATGAGAAGTGGCAATTTCGACCCATTTACAATATTCAAGTTGTGTCTTATCTCTAACGGGTAAAAACAACTTAAAATTAAACGCATAACGCATCTTGAATCCTTTTATTCAGAATATTCTAATATTAATATTTTCTTCATAGTCATATTAGACTCTAGTTATATATGAAAAAACCACAGAAAAAAAATGTTTTTGTTCGACCCAACCCATACCAAAGAATTACCCCTTTGACCCGTTACCCACATGTTTGAACCGTCCATTTTGCCACCTCTATGCAGGATTAGAAGAATCTTTTGAAACATAATAAGTGGCTGAATAAATACTAGATACTTCACCTGATTTCGTTCAAGATTTGTAGAGACCCGTTCCAGAGCCTGAGCACTTTCCTTAATAAGCTGTCCAGCTGGACTGACAAGAACTGCAGGTAGTAAAGAAACGGTTAATTTATCGGTAAAAATAAATGTAAATATGCATAGATATATAAGAGGCTGACACATGGCTAGTGTTGAATAAAAAAAATATAGTTAAAGAAAGAACAAACCGTTGTACTGTATAGCATTTGATTTTCCATTTGCAACCACTCGTTGAGAATACGAAGACAGTCCTGTTGGATTTGCTATATAAGATGTACTCGCCAAAAGTTCATTCATACGTTCCTAAGAGAAAAATGCATTTTAGATCTCCATAAAATTACTAAAACATATGGAAATAAACCGAAATCTACAAAAGCGTACAACCAATTATCAAATAGTAAGTTTACCTTTCTCTCTTTGCCTTTTCTTGTTAAGAGGTGATCGTCTTTCCTTCTTTTGGCAATATCCCTTTTCTAGTAAGACAAATAATCTAGTTTAAGAATATAATATGAATATGTAACATTTAAAAAATAACATGTCACACCCGTCACGGTGAAAGGAATTAATCCCGATGTGAATATCATCATTGCATGTTTTAAACTTTGTATTCTAAACTATACTTTGCCAAGTTTTACAAGTAATGCATCAATGAAGCAGGCTTCTTTCGGTCCTTTTTTGTAGGGTTGTTCACAAGTGGATCCTAGCCGAGCCAGGGCAAGCTCGGGCTTGGCTCAATTATAAACCGAGAAACCGAGCTGAAAATCTTAGCTCGAGCTCGGCTTGGTTTTTAACCAAGCAAACTCAGCTCGGTTCGGTTTGGCTAGAATTTAAAAATAAATATTAATACATAGCTTTCAAAATTCAATAGTCTAAGTAAGGTATGATTCAATAGTTCAAAATGACATATCCAAAATAATTTCACCTACTATATTACAAGCCAAAATCAAGTTCAATCAAATACGAATTAAGTTTCAAATCTCGACGAAATATAATATAAGTTCGTTAGCATCCCCAAATATGTTATAGATATCTAACTGCATTCCTAAATATCTGCAAATAATAACATTTTTTCTATAATTGATTATATGTATATTAAAATAAAGCATATTAAAGGTAAAATAATCCGAGCTGAGCTAACAAGGGAGCCAAACCGAGCCAATCTGGCTCGTTACGAGCCGAGCCGAGCTAGGCTCACTTTCTAACCGAGCCGAGCCATCTCAGCTCAATTTCAAACCGAGCCATATCGAGCGAGCTTTGAGCAGCAAGCTTTTTGGACAGCCCTACTTTTTGCGGCCTTTCAAGCTTAATGGGCCTAAAGCCCATGCTATTTCACACCTGGGTTTTAAAAAGCGTGCCTAGGCGCGAGGCGCACTAAGGCGCAGGTACGAAAAGCCCACCGCTTTTGCGCTTCGCGCCTCATTTTTAGACCTCGTCGCTTTTGTGCGCCTCTCGCTTTTTAAAACCAAGTTTCACACGATTGAGCCGGTCGTGTATTCTGATCTGCGTATGTGTTTTAAAGATATTCCTAGTTTGTTACTTACATCCTAGACTCTAGGGGGTATATTTGATGGGACATTTTGGCAATAAACTCTTGAAGCATGTGTAAACAACTTTCGAAAACTGTAAACAAGAAAGCGGTCGACAAACTAAAACGTGTAATTAAGAATAACACAAGTCGTAAAACTTACAAACATCCATCTGCATCGCAAGGCCACATCCCTCACAGTCTTATTCTGCAACTGCACAGCAATCTTCGCATACCGGACGATATTTGATTCAGATGCATACCTAAATTTTTGTTCACAGTAATATTATATCAACAACACTGAACATGAATCAAAACATTCTAATTCCTTTAAGCAATTAAACAAAAGGTGTGACACTTTGTTAACATTTTAAATCACATTATTTGAATTGGATGGCACATAATAACATTAGTAAATTCATGTTGATACCACAATAAACATAAATTTTATCAAGAATATAAGATTTTCTTTCTTCAATTAACAAAAACCATATACCTTGAACAAAAAAAAAAAACATACAATCAAACCCTAAGGTAGTATGTTTCACAGAATGGAATGGAATCTAGATGGAATTGGAATTAAGATCCCATTCCTTATGTTGTTCGTTTCAACAAAGGAAGGAATTGGAATCTCAGTTCCATTCTTGATCGTGCTCGGTTAGCAAAGGAATTGGAATTGGAAAAGAATTCCTTCAAATTCCTTGAACTTAAGGAATTCAAAATCCTTCTGAATTTTGAAGGAATTCAAGTAAAGTCATTGGAATCTTTGATCCGTCACAGATGTTTAAAGCGTCTCAACCCGAACTCGTCCGTCGCCAACATGCAACGCCTCGACACGCTCGACCCGTCGCCTACTCACAAAAATTCGATCCGATCAACCTAGCATCGACCAGACATGTCTAGACCCGACCTGTTAACGATCCGAAACTTCTCGACCCGACCCATTAACGGCCCAAAACGTATCAAACCGACCCGGGCCGTTAACGACTCAAAACGTCTGGACCGGAACTGGCCCCGTTAACGACCCGAACCGACCTGTTAGCGGCCGAAATGTCTCGATTCGGCTTGAAACGTACCGAATTAATCTAACCCATTAACGTCCCGAAACGTCTAGACCCGATCTAGCTCATTAACGATTTGAAGCGTCTTGACCCAACCCGGCCCGTTAACTACCCGAACTGGCTCACCCGATTGGCGGGTAGAGCTCGGTAGATTCCAATTCATTTGCCAAACCAACAAGTCAAGAACGGAATTCAGATTCCAATTCCAACAAATTCTAATTCCTATTGGAATGTTTAATTCCAATTCTAATTCCTATGCAAATTCCAATTCCATTACGATCCATGAAACGAACACTACCTAAATATCCACAATATCAAACCAACTTATGAAAAAAAATAAAAAAGAATCCTTACTGTGAAAGACCATCTTCCAAAATTAACTGTTCATCTGGAGTCCAATCAGTAGAAACCCCAGAAGTATGCTCCGTCACCAAACTGCCACCGTCATAACCGGGTTGATCCGACCCGTTTCCAGATGGGTTCTCCATAACCGTAACACATGCACTCAGATTCCCGCCAAATTCAGAATCTTTCCCGCCAAGAAACCTTCAAAGATGAGACCCTTTGTCGTTAAACTTAAAACCCTTCACGCAAGATGATTTATGATCGGGTTTTGTTAGGGTTTAACGGAGGTTTTTCGGTATATATGGATATGAATCTAATAAGAAGGAGGAGTAAGTTGTTAAGCAACAAGAATATTTGAAGATGGTTGATGAAATTGATACGAATAAGGAAAGTGGGTATTATTGATCGCCACTTTTGCTTTGGAAACTGTGCAAAAAGTGATTGATTCTCTTTTGCTTTTTGTTTACTTGCTTTGGGCAAACCGTCTTTCTAATACAAACGCGCCAAACACACAAATTCACAGGCTGCTAACAAAGTAACACTATACATATACATAATCAATAGATCAATCATATCAATATTATGGGCATGTTTGGCTAAGCTTATTATAGTTAAAAATGACTTTTGGGAAAAGAACCTTTTAAAAAGGAGTTTTAAAAAAAAAATGTTTGGATTAGCTTATTGATGTAAAATGACTAAAATGGACATTCTTTTAGATATAAGGAGGTAAAGAAGGGGTATATTGGTAATTTGTAGTTTGAAAAGTTAAAAGCTGGCCAAGAAGTCACAATATTGTGACTTCTTGAAACCTCATTTTTCTTCTTTGCAAAAAGCCATTTCAAAAAGGACTTTTGGCTTAGTCAAACACAAAAACAACTTATTGGCTTTTTGATAAGTCAATAAGCCAATAAGTTGTTTTGAAAAGCTTAACCAAACATGCCCTATATGTATGTGTTCAAATGGCAATGTTGCGCTAGTCCGTTACAACGTTTATAAAAACCCTAACGGTGACTAAGCGGCTAAGGGCATGTTTGGCTAAGCTTTTTGAAACAACTTATTGACTTATTGGCTTTTTGAAAAGTCATAAGCTCTAAATGATGTTTGGCAATGAGAGTGTGTGAGGGGAAAATATGACTTTTCCAAAAAGTCATTCTATACTGACTTTTCCAAAAAGCTAATAAGTCAATAAATTGTTTTAAAAAGCTTAGCCAAACATGCCCTAAATTTCTCAAACGATTGCAACGCGGACTATAAGGCAAAAATGGAGGTAATTTTTTAATCAAATACTTGACTAAATTGGACGACCAGGTTGTGATGACAACCGACGTTTGCAACCAACGTGCATATAATATTTAATTATTTACTCTATCCTAATCAGTGTTTTCAGACCCGGACCGGACCGACCGGTCAGACCGGGAACCGGAGGTTGAGCCGGTCCGGGTCATGGTATCGGGCCGAAAATGCATTGAACCGGCGACCCGGCGGTTGGACCGGGAAACCGGCCCGTCGAACAGGTTTTTGGAAGTCTGGACCGGTTTTTTATATATTTTATAAGATTTAACCCTATTAATTTTTATAATATTTATGATACCTTCAGGTTCTTACGTCCGGTCCGACCGGTCGGATCATTGAACCGGTAAGAAGACCGGTTCGACGTCCGGTCAGGTTCCGAAAACATTGATCCTAATCTACTTACCATTGAAATGATGGAATAAACCGTTACGATATTTATCATACAACCATGGTATTTCTTTATAATAGTACAATATTGTCACGGCCCCCGACCCGGTTTAACCCGTTTCAGGAGCCGCGGGACAGAAAATCCCGTGGTATTTATTTAACAGCGGAAGATTTTCTTCAGGATCTTTTTAAAACTGCAATTTTCCCGATTATTTTATTTCACAACTCGGGATAAAACCCCGGTAATTTACAATCATATGATTTCACTGAGAAATCTTTATTTTACATAACATGTTTCTTTTATTTTTATATTGAGCCACTTCCTTAAGCTGGTAGTGCTTTACGACACTTTTTCCTGGATCACAACAGATCACCTGAAACATGTTTGAAAAATGTTTTGTCAGCGGAAAATACTGGTGAATCATTCTTTTTACTAAAACGACACGTTTGTTATAATTTACAGTATTAAGAGAGATTACAATGTTTCCTGATATCAACCAACTACCCACGATATTTGTCACTCGACCGGATCTGTGACTATGGTCATATCACTATTGAGTCCTGTCACCCAATAGTGACGAATATCACTAATTAGGCTCGCCCACCTAAAGTGATAAAACAGCAGTAATGTGCACAATACCCCACATACCGGCTGTAATTTGGTGACTACATAAACTTAATCCCTGTAATTATAACTTTGAAAGTAAACATGCTTTTGTAAACAAATTTGATAAAAAGAGAATGACTCACATTGTAGATTTATATGAGCAGAGCCTAGCCTACTGATTAGCCTTTTAACCTAAATTAAATAACATGCACACGAACTCGGTTAGTAACTAATACAACATTTACGATAACTCACGAGATTAAACCCTCACATCGAATGACAAAGTGCGATACTTAAACATCCATTGAATTAACAACGAATGACAAAGCATAAACCCTAATGTGGGCAGCACTTAAACATCCATTGGATAGTTTAATCGATCGGACATTGAATCGTAGCAGCGATCGAGTTAATACCCGGTATCGGAGCAGCACCTCACTAATATTGAAAGTATTTTCGACTTCAGAGTATTATAACTTCGTTTTTGAAAGTTTGTTTCGACACCATCAGACTGTGCATTCAACAAGCTATTTATAGGTAAAATTAGGGTTTCACGCGGCCCGCGTAAACCCTTAGCCTAACCTTACGCGGCCCGCGTGGCCGCCCAGTCTACGACTAGCCTTGACCAGTCACAAGTAGGTTAGCCAGGTGGTTGCTACGTGGATCCGGAACACTTATCTGGTCAACACAGGTTTGACGCGGCCCGCATAAGATAAGCTTATCTCTTACGCGGCCCGCCTGAGACCCAATATTTTGTTTTTCTTGGTTTTTAATATGGTTTAAGGTTTCAGGGGTCCGGGTTTATACTTACGAGTATTTTTAGGACAAATTTTGAGAGTTCTTACATTCTCCCCACCTTATTTAAAATCTCGTCCTCGAGATTTATTGGAATAAGTGAGGATACTTTCGCTTTATTTCCGATTCCAGCTCCCAAGTATATTCAGGTCCTCTCTTTGAATCCCACTTGACCTTGACAAGTACTAACCGTTTGTGTTTGAGAAAATTTTACCTTCTTGTCTTCTATTTGAAGAGGTTTCTCAACAAATTTTAACTTTTCGTTTACCTCTATATCTTGGAGAGGTACTACCAAAGATTCGTTTGATAGACATTTCTTGAGGTTAGATACATGAAATACGTCATGTACTCCAGCTAACTCTTCTGGTAGTTGTAAACGATAAGCAACTGGTCCTATACGTTGGATTACTAAAAATGGTCCTACATATCTTGGACTTAGCTTTCCTTTCTTACCAAATCGAACTACCCCTTTCCAAGGAGAAACTTTCAATGGTACTTTTTCTCCAACTTGAAATTCCAAGGGCTTCCGTCTATTGTTTGCATAACTCTTCTGGCGATCTCGAGCCGTCTTCAATCTTTCCTTGATTTGAGTAATTTTGTCGGTAGTTTCTTGCACTATCTCAGGACCTGACAATTGACTTTCTCCTATTTCTGCCCAACAAACTGGAGTTCTGCACTTTCTTCCATACAGTGCCTCGAATGGAGCAGTTTCAATACTTGAATGATAACTATTGTTATAGGAGAATTCAATTAACGGTAAATGATCGTCCTAATTTCCACCAAAATCTATCACACATGCTCTGAGCATGTCTTCTAGAGTTTGAATTGTCCTTTCACTTTGTCCGTCTGTTTGAGGATGATATGCAGTGCTTAGATTTAATCGAGTTCCCATTGCTGCTTGAAAACTTTTCCAGAAATGGGAAGTGAAACGACTATCCCTATCCGAAACAATGGAGAGTGGAACTCCATGTAAGGATACTACTTCATCCACATACAACTTTGCCATCCTTTCCATGGTAAAGGTTTCTTTCATAGGTAAAAAGTGAGCTGATTTGGTTAATCGATCCACAATTACCCAAATTGCATCATTCCCTTTTCTGGTTTTGGGTAACTTAGTAACAAAATCCATTGTTATGAGTTCCCATTTCCATACAAGCATTTCTAATTGTTGTAGTAGACCTGAAGGTTTTTGATGTTCTGCCTTAACTTGTGAACAAGTAAGACATTTAGAAACATATCGAGCTATGTCCTTTTTCATTCCTATCCACCAAAAGTTATTCCTTAAATCTTGGTACATCTTATTGTTTCTAGGGTGCATAGTATACCTAGATTTATGGGATTCTTCTAAAATCTTATTTCTTAATTCTCCCTGCTTAGGTACCCAAATTCTTCTTTTGTGGAATTTCCAAATTCCATCAGTTCCTTGTTCTAATTCTTTTATTCGTCCCTTTATTCCTTCAGCATCATCCTTGATTGCTGTTTCTTGAATATTCCTTATTTGTTCCATTAAATCTAACTGTAGATTTAATCTGAGAGCACGAACTTGCCGTTGTTTTTCATGGTATTTACGACTTAAGGCATCTACAACTACATTTGCCTTTCCTTCGTGATACTGAATATCACAATCGTAATCACTTAGGATTTCCATCCATCTTCTTTGCCTCATGTTTAACTCTTTTTGCCCGAATATATATCTTAAACTTTTATGATCTGTATAGACAATAAATTTACTTCCGTACAGATAATGTCTCCAAATCTTAAGAGCAAAAATTATGGCTCCTAATTCTAAATCATGAGTTGTATAATTTTCCTCGTGCTTTTTCAATTGTCTTGAAGCATACGCAATTACCTTCATGCGTTGCATTAGCACACATCCTAATCCTAGTTTTGAAGCATCACAGTAAACTTCAAAATCTTCAGTTCCTTCTGGTAAAGCTAGGATTGGGCATTGGTTAACTTTTGCTTTAAAATCCTAAAAGCTTCCTCTTGTTTAGGTCCCCATTCAAACTTAACTGCTCTACAGGTTAGCTTAGTTAATGGTACAACTATCTTGGAAAAATCCTTAATAAACCGTCTATAGTATCCGGCTAAACCTATAAAACTTCTAATTTCCATTGCGGATTGCGGAACCTTCCATTTGGTAATTGCCTCTATCTTAGTAGGATCTACATGAATACCTTCGTGATTTACCATGTGTCCTAGGAATTGCACTTCTTGCAACCAAAATTCACACTTCGAGAATTTGGCGTAAAGCTTTTCTTTTCTTAACAAAGTTAAGAGTGCATGCAAGTGCTGACAATGTTCATTCTGACTTTTTGAATAAATAAGTATATCGTCAATAAAAACAATTACAAATTTATCCAAATACGGTTTACAGATTCTATTCATCATGTCCATGAATGCGGCAGGTGCATTCGTTAATCCGAAGGGCATGACTGTAAACTCGTAATGACCATACCTAGTTCTGAAAGCAGTTTTAGGTATGTCTTCTTCTTGTACCTTTAATTGATGATATCCAGAGCGTAAATCTATCTTAGAAAAGTATCTAGCTCCTTGAAGTTGATCGAATAGATCATCAATCCTAGGTAATGGGTATCGATTCTTAATTGTCACCTTATTCAATTCTCTATATTCAATACACATTCTCATTGAACCATCCTTTTTCTTTACAAATAACACTGGTGCTCCCCATGGGGATGAACTAGGTTGTATGAAACCTTTACTTAGTAATTCATCTAATTGCTTTTTCAGTTCTAACATTTCTGTAGGTGCTAACCGATAGGGTGCCTTGGCTATCGATGTAGTTCCTGGAATTAGATGGATTCTAAATTCTACCTCCCTATTTGGTGGTAATCCTGGTAAATCTTCTGGGAATACATCTGGGTATTCTGAGACTACAGGAATTTCCGTAAGTTCTTTACCCTTAGTATTAATGATTACTGAAATCATATATACTATTCCTTGCTTTCGTTCATAACTAGCAACTTTCATTACTGATATGAACTTCGTGGGTTTACGTGGTTTATCTCCTGTAATTGTGATTATTTCTCCAGTAGGTGCCTGAATTTCTACAGAGTTCTTATCATAAAGGATTCGAGCATGGTTGGCTACTAACCAATCCATTCCTAATACGACATCGAATCCAGTTAAATTCATTGGTAACAAGTTTGCATGAAATTTATGACCTGAAAGTTCTATATTTTCTTTTTGCAAAACCTTATCTATGTTAATAGAATTTCCGTCTGCCGTTTCGACTGTAAAAATTTGCCTAAGATTGGTCAAAGGTAAATTAAGAGCTTGGCAGAATGAAGTATTTATAAAACTTTGGTTTGCACCAGAGTCAAATAATACTTTGGCATAAATGTTGTGAACTAAGAACGTACCAGCTATCACATCCGGAATTAGTTCTGCCTCCTGAGTAGTTAATTGGAAAGCACGAACATTTTTCTTTGTAGCTCCGTCAACTGGTTTAGCTTTGTTATCTGCTGGTTTAACCAATTTAGGACATTCTGTTTTGAAATGTCCTGTTTCCCCACAGTTAAAGCAGATTCTTGTTTCCTTTCTGCAGTCTTCTTCACGATGCCCTATGGCTTTGCAAAAGTTGCAGATCACATTACATCTTCCATAATGTTTCTTTTTGCAATTCTTGCAGAATGGCAAAGTTGAAGATTGCCCTGTTCCTCTTCTCTTGAAACTGCTGTTATTACCCGTACGAAATCCTTGGGTAATTTTCTGAGCCAGATCCTTTTTCCTGTTTTCATCTCTTGTGCGTACCAGTTCGTCAGTTAGGGTATTAGCTAATTTCACCGCATCGTCAATAGTACAAGGTCTCGCAGCTTTAACGATGTTACGGATTTCACTAATCAGTCCCCAAATATAGCGAGAAATGAGTACCGGTTCTGGCGAAGCCAGTGTTGGTACTACTCTAGCATATTCAAAGAATGTCGAAGTACACCCTCGACAATCTACACCCATCATTCGATGGTTTAGGAACTTATTTGCCATTTGATCTTTTTCATATTCGGGACATAATTTTCTTTCTACAAGACTTTTAAATTCTTCCCATTTCATGGCATAGGCCCTATTTCTTCCTTTAGCTTGTAACACCGTGTTCCACCATTCTAGCGCCCCTTCCTTGAAAAGATTTGACGCGTACATGACCTTGTCGTCTTTGTCACATTTACTTATTGTGATTTCTGCCTCGGTTTTCTCTAACCAACGCAGTGCCGCAATCGCTCCTTCATTGCCTGCAAATTCAGCGGGTTTACAAGCAAGAAATTCTTTGTAAGTGCAACCAGGTGTTGCCGCTTTCGTTTTCTTAGGGAGCGGAGCTTGTAGTGGATCATTATTGTGATTAATATGATTATCGCCTCCATTTACGCTATTACTGAAGTTATCTTCAGAAATGCGTTTGCTAGGAACGATTTATTGCGGTTCGATTGGATTTCTAACAGCAGCAACGATTGCTGGAATAGCATTGGCTATCCCTTGAGCAACGATATTTTATATATCTTGCCTAGTCATATATTGATCCCCCGGTTGTTGCTCAGATTGATTAACCTCATTAACTGGTTCATTATTAGCGTTTTCCATCTGATAATTAATATATATAATTTATTAGTATCAATAAATAATAATCATATACAAAACAATTATACAAAGTTCATAACACAAATATAGCCAAAACTATCAGTTTCTTGATTCCCATTTTATATATTTTATAATATGCATCCATACACACCTTTATCTTACAAGTTTTATTTTAGTTATTTTAAATACTATATTCTACTTATTTATTTTAAAATCACAGTTTCATATTCTCACATCATACTATCCCTTGTCAGTTGGTATTTTAGTAATGACGTTCCCTCTCGTCATATTTCCAGGAGATCTGCTCTCCTACCTCCCTGATCCTATTTCCTGCATCCATTAGCTCCTCGCCAAAGTGGCGGAGTTCAGCTAAATTTTCATTACTCATGGGTGGATTTGGTATAGGTTCTGGGTCGAACTGAGGGAGAAAGGAATAAGGACTGTTGAGTAAGTTTTGGAACTGCCAATCATTGGTCCACCACTCGTCCATTCCTAATGGTTGGGTGTGAATTATAGGTTCTGGGATTGCTGGTTCCAAGTTTATTGGTAATTGTGTTTCAGCAGGATAAGGGTATAGGTTATTATTAATAGGCCTGACAATATCACAGCTTGCCAATGCTTGATCTAATTCCTCCTGAAATGGTAACTCCTCAATTTGTCTGGAACTTTCCCCAGTTTCTCTCTGGGTCTGCCTAGAAACTTCCCCAAACTCCTTTTCCATCTGCCTTGAATATTCCCCAAACTGTATTTCCATCTGCCTAGAACTTTCCTCGTCTTTAATCCCCTTTCCTTTTCCATCTGCCTTGAATATTCCCCAAACTGTGAATCATTCTTTTTACTAAAACGACACGTTTGTTATAATTTACAGTATTAAGAGAGATTACAATGTTTCCTGATATCAACCAACTACCCACGGTATTTGTCACTCGACCGGATCTGTGACTATGGTCATATCACTATTGAGTCCTGTCACCCAATAGTGACGAATATCACTAATTAGGCTCGCCCACCTAAAGTGATAAAACAACAGTAATGTGCACAATACCCCACATACCGGCTGTAATTTGGTGACTACATAAACTTAATCCCTGTAATTATAACTTTGAAAGTAAACATGCTTTTGTAAACAAAATTGATAAAAAGAGAATGACTCACATTGTAGATTTATATGAGCAGAGCCTAGCCTACTGATTAGCCTTTTAACCTAAATTAAATAACATGCACACGAACTCGGTTAGTAACTAATACAGCATTTACGATAACTCACAAGATTAAACCCTCACATCGAATGACAAAGTACGATACTTAAACATCCATTGAATTAACAACGAATGACAAAGCATAAACCCTAATGTGGGCAACACTTAAACATCCATTGGATAGTTTAATCGATCGGACATTGAATCGTCGCAGCGATCGAGTTAATACCCGGTGTCGGAGCAGCACCTCACTAATATTGAAAGTATTTTCGACTTTAGAGTATTATAACTTCGTTTTTGAAAGTTTGTTTCGACACCATCAGACTGTGCATGCAACAAGCTATTTATAGGTAAAATTAGGGTTTCACGCGGCCCGCGTAAACCCTTAGCCTAACCTTACGCGGCCCGCGTGGCTGCCCAGTCTACGACTAGCCTTGACCAGTCACAAGTAGGTTAGCCAGGTGGTTGCTACGTGGATCCGGAACACTTATCTGGTCAACACAGGTTTGACGCTGCCCGCGTAAGATAAGCTTATCTCATACGCGGCCCGCCTGAGACCCAATATTTTGTTTTTCTTTGTTTTTAATATGGTTTAAGGTTTCAGGGGTCCGGGTTTATACTTACGAGTATTTTTAGGACAAATTTTGAGAGTTCTTACAAATATTATAAAAAAACTAACTAACGTGAAAAGGGGGAAAACAAAATCCAGGCGAAAACGAAAGAACGGTCTTTGTTGAGTTGATGGAGACGCAACTGTTACACCCATCTTCTCTCATCTCCAACCTACACGATCTTCAACTTTCATCAGCCATTACAGTCACCTCACCTCTCTTCAGGTACCAACCACATCATTCTTCTCAATTTTATCTCATCCGATCACGTCAACAACATTCCACTCGTTCATCAATTACTTCGTTCGTTTGTTTAACCGGAATATTAGGGTTTCTGTTCTAATTAGTCGTTCAATCAAACGAAGAGTAGACATAAAAACTTGGAATCACGCACGCACGTTACGACAGGTTAACTCACAAGAATACCTAAGTTGACACTGCAACGACCCATATAAGGTGTAACTTACAATTGTTTCCCTTTTATGCGATTCGTATAAAAGCTCATATACATAAAGTCCGTTCTTTATACGATCCATAAAACAACTAATTTGACAAACATCATACATTTAGTAAAAGTAGAACTACCTGGTTAACATAACCCTTTTCAATAGTGTCTTTTTGACATTTTCTATTTAGATACATAAAATTAGAGGTGGCAATCTTGACCCAAAGGCTTTCAAGTGGGTTAATTCGGGATATTTTTAAAATTATATGGGTTAGTTTGGGTAAGTTATCTTAGGTAACGGATCACAACGGGTCAATTGAAATTCCATCTTGTTATTTTCGGGTCAAAGCAGGTCGACAACATTAAAGAAATAGGTCGATGTGGGTTAGCACCTTAAAGAAACGGGTCAGATTTCGGATCAGAATGGGTTTCGGGCCGACACAAGTATCCGCACAAGACGGGTTACGGCACAAAATAGATTTTGGATCGAAACTGAAGGGGTATGGTCCCAAAAACCCTACGCAAGCGCAGAGGACCATACCATAATTACACCCCAATTCATCTCAAACAGACCTTGTGCGGCCGTGCAACGAGTTTAAATGGGTTTTGGAAAGATCAAGTCCTCAATAACCATGCGCTGGGGAAAGGAACGACAAATATTCAAGTAACCCCCTTGCGCTGGCCCGCGCAAGGGTACAATCAAGCTTGAAGATTTAACAACAAAAGACAAGACTTGAACACATCCGCGCGTGTGAAATAAGGACCTGAACAAAAGGAATCTTTTCTGTTATAACATAATGGACATGTGACAAGGGATTAATGGTTTACAGCTGTAGCTCTTCTAGAAGGCATTAAATGACCAGCATGCACAACCTCATTCGGTTATAACCGAATGTGACGTGGTAAAATTTGGGACCTTCATTGAAGTCACGATAATGGCAACAATTTACATGCAAATCTAGATCAAACCGCTTTCCACGTGGCATTTCCCCAGCCGCTGATCAAGATCACGATCCGTGTGCATGGATGGTGAGACAACCATTAACGGAAAAAAAGATTCTGTTATTTCCTCCATGATATTTTTGGAGCCAAACTTCGGCTATAAATATGAGAATTCAGGTACATGTTATTCATTCATTTTCACTCTTACTACTTCATCTTCTTCTTGAGATCACTGTACTTATTCTCACGCCGGAGGGTGGTCACGGAGAGAACCCCCATTCTCCCCGTGACGAGGCTAACGACGTTTCTGTTTTGCAGTGATTTCCGACGAAGTAGTTCCCATCAGTTATTGGCGAGACGATTAACCTTTTCATGCAGAAACACTATCCCCAGATCTGGTTGATTTCGGTCATTTAGATATGGTGTTTCTTCAGGAACGGTTTCAGTTCGAATTGAGTTTCGGACCGAGACGGGTTTTAGCACGTGACGGGTTTTGGATCGGAACGGGTCGGTGCGGATCAGGTTCGGGCTGACACGGGTTTCCGGACGGGATGGGTTTCGGATCGCAACGGGTTTTAGGCCGACACGAGTTTCCGCACAGGACAGATTTCGGATCGCAACGAGTTTTAGGCCGACACGAGTTTCCGCATGGGACGGGTTTTTGGCCGACACGAGATTCCGCACGGGACGGGTTTTGGATCCCAACGGGTTTTAGGCCGACACGGTTTCAATATTTTCAGTTTTTTTTGTTTCGTTTCGGTTTCGGTTTTTTGTTTCCGTTAAGTCGGTTTATTCAGTTTCATTTCGAGAGAAGTCTTTTAACGTTAAGATCTTTAGAGAAAGTCTTTTATCCTTTTGGCTTATGATTCCATCTTCAGTTTTTCTTTATTTCTAGCCCTCTTATTCAGCTGTACTCTATTTGTTTTAAAAGGCCCAGATCGTTATAAATCTCATGGTTAACATTGAACAAAAAACAAATCAAGTAAAACTGCATCATAGATTAAGGTGGTATAACTTAACCCATGTATCATGAAATCAACAAAAATAAATTAGCTTTAAACATTAGTGTTCGGCTTACCAATTCTATGCATTTTTCTAACTTAGACGTGAAAGAGAGCAATTTTTAACCAACCCGACCCGAAACCCGTTCTGACCCAGACCCGTTTCAACCCGAACCCGTTTCGACCCAAACCAAAACAACCTTTTTTTTTGTAACTGACCCGTTTTGACCCGAACCCATTTTGACCCATGACCCAACCCGAACCGACCCATTTTCCAGGTATAACAACCCTCCTAATTATTTTCGACACCCTAATATATATTAAAATATTCCAATATTCACCCCATATGCGAAAACAGGCCCTGAATACCTTTATTTTTATAAAAAAATATTTAAAAACAAATTTCTATGGTCTCTCGCGGGGCGCGTAAGCCACCCCCTTGACCTACGTGGGCCGCGACAGCTCCAAGTCAGGCGACACCTGGTGTTGCCTTGTGTTGCCTTGTGTCATGCAGCGTGTCGAAGCTAGGGCTGAGTCGGACAAGCTAGGGCCTACCCTACCTGCCCTCGCGGGCCGCGTAGCTGTAAGACCCTAACACGCTTTAACTGAAAAGACGCAGCGGAAATACGTGCCATAAAATTTCTTTCATTACAAACGTCTTGACTTACTTGAAAGTTCGTTTTAATATGAATTTTTTACAAAAATAAGGTATAAGTCATGTTTACTAAACTACATACTCAATTATCCCCGTACAATCTACTTTGTGACCCGATCTTCGATCTCTATTCCTCGTGATAACCGCCCGCGATTCGTACAACCTGCACTCACCACATACATTCATAACATTAGTATACAATACATAAACAAGATTCAATCTCGTACACTTCCCATTTCGTTATCTTTCTAACTTTAAGCATTTCATCTACGTATCCCTGTCCTGGTGAGGCTTCAATAATGTACCTGCATTACCTTTCATTCTCAAGGCACACTGTTAATAACGTATTACTCAACATATCTAAATCACGCGTACATACATTCTTACATGCATACATACACATCTGCAAACGTACATGCCTTCCTATATCTCTACAAACATGCATACACTCATACGTACCTTCATATATACCAAACATACATCTACATACGCACATACATTACTACGTCTCTACATACGTACATATACACATACGTATCTTCACATATACATAAATGCATATCTACATACGTACATACATTACTACGTCTCTACTTACTTGCATACACTCATACGTGCCTTTATATATACTTACATACACGTCTACATATGTACATACACTCATACGTACACGTTCAAGATCTTACATATCTCTTATATATCCATACATTAATTACATGGTACTTAGACTTAGATTTATAGCCCATAAACGTCAAAGCAATGATCAAAATCATGTTTGGGAGGCCCGTCGTGGTCCACGGATAACAAACCGAAGCCTACTATACCCAAATCAACTTAGATAGCAAATTTCAGGTATTTGAACATGGGGAGGCCGTCGGCGACGGCCCTTGCAAATGCCCGTAGCCCAAAACTTCCGTAGACAGTCAAATAACCCGTCAGCCAAAAACTGACTTTCCAGAGCCCGTCGGCGACACCCCCATACCCGTCGGCGACGCCCTCTAGATTTTGCATTTTTCTGCAGTTCCGTTTCGTCGTCCGTACGCACTAAAACGCGCATAACTTTTGAACCGTTTACCCGTTTAACCTCCCGTTTCTTCCTACATGCTTGTAAATTCACATTCTATCATATGAACTTGAAATCCAACATCCGGTTTAAGGAAAATATTCACTTAAAGCTCTCGGATTTATATACCCGCTTTCACTTATTCGACCCGTTCATGTTTTCATCAAACATCTCATTCCTTTTAGCCCAAAACTTACATGAACCTTATAACCATAATAATTTTACGTTATCCGGAGTTTCGTACTTGTGGTTTACGCACCCGATACCCGGTATGCGTTAAACTCATTCATTATTACGTAATTGAACATTAGATAGTACAATTTCCATCTATGAAATTGTTTATTCATTTACTCGTAATTTCCTACCGAACCTCTTGCCCATTAACCCGCATCACCGTTACTCGGTTAGCATGCTTACGTACAATTTTATCCATTACCCGGTTATCATACCGTCGTCATTACTTATGCAACCATTCCGTATTACAATAAATCATTATTTTGACCCGTATGGTCTACTTAATGAAAATCCTCACTTATATATAATCAAACCTTATTAGACTTCAATTATCATGCATAAATAACTAGTACACAACTTTGCTTAAATAAACTAAGAAGTGATTCCGGAAATCACTTACCTTATGCGTCCATGCTCGTATCCGCTTCCTTGCTTCTTCTTGACCCGTTAACACCTCGTGCTTGAGCCCGTCTCGACGTGATTCCTTTACTTCCATTTCATCAAAATCACGCCCTTATTAGCATACTCATTTGTACATGTTAACTATCACATAAATCGCATATTTCACACTAAACTTTCATTAGTCATTTCTAACAAACATAACTCATATAATCATGTCCATATCCGTTTAAGCTCATGTAATTCATCATGTCAGTACATTTAACACGTATTGCTATAACATGTACCATACTACTTCCTACAGTCCTACCTTTACGACAACGAGTCAAATCATGTTTCTTATACTTAGTTGACTTTCAAGAGTCAACTATTAACCATATTTAACTATCGACTTATCACCATATACTCGTAACATCATAATCGACTCTACGGACGACACTAGATACATTTTATCATATGCTTGGTGTGCGTACCACCTCTTAAGCATAACGTACAACTAATTCATGCATAAATTCTTCTAAACTCATACATAACCCATCAAATCCTACTACTAATCATCATGTATCATTCCCAAATAAACATCAAACATATCATCATCATATTTCTCCTAATTCATCTAACAAGAATTCATCATTCCCACATAATACATCAATCTTTCAACAAGACTTGGACATAGGTGATGATTCTAGTCATCATCTTCACCCTAACTAACGGGTTTCACCCCTAATCATCAAATTAACACAAACCATACGTAACTCATGTTCTATACGATGATTCTAACCCTTGTACATGATCAATTTTATATTAACTCACGGATTTGAACATAACCCACTTCACACATGATCACCAATCTTAGATTTAAGACATACCTTATGATCCCCTCGTGAAGGTGATCATTAATCCGTGTTCCTTCTTGAATTTGAGCTTCGATTCACCCTTCAATTTGGTGATTTAGTTGAGTTTAGGGTTAGAGCTCTTTGGAGCTCCTGAACATTCGTGAACACACACGAAGTGTGTGTTTGTGTGTGTTGAACTTTCATTTTAATAACTCAACTTCTATCTTGTTCCATTTAACCCCTCATGTTTGCCACTTAACATAACGTGCACTACTTCTATCTTTTAATAATTTTTACCATACATTTAACTAGGTTAAATAGCCTAGTTATTTATTTCATGACGTGTCATATAGGAACACACGGCAAATATAAACATTCGGATTTTGGGGCGTTACAAGTCTACCCACCTTAAATAAGGTTTCGTCCCCGAAACCTTTCTCACTGTCATTTAACACTAATTAACTCTTCTTTACGTCCCATCAACACGACCGCTAGCCCATCTCAATGACGATCCTTTATTTTCAAGAACCCGTCCCAGAGTTCTTATTAGTGTCACTTTCACTAAATAGCACTTGCTTTTAACGCACTTCGTAGCTAGCCGTTCATTCATCATTTTGTTTGCTTGAAGCAATTCCAACTTCCCATTACTAACATTCCTTTATGTTTATTTCAACATTCCTAATGTTTTCATCGACTATACGATCTTACTTCGTAATTTGTACATACTCATATATGCTTAACTCTAACTAGTACATCATAGTAATAGGTAACTATATATTCTCGATTCATAAACTATTCAAACAATCGACTTTTTTTTTCTAACAACTCCATACTTTCTTTATCATACTTTCACATATCGTTTTCATTTTCATTTCCTTGACCTGTCAATAACGGGTCAATACACATACTCCTTCAACCTGTAATATGATCCGTTCTTAACGGATCTAATATCTCCATCTCATCTCTTTAAAAATTACATTCTCTACATGCTCTGTATAACATTTAACTTTTGTTTTCTTAACACAACAAAACTACTATTTCATAGTCACACCTACGTGCTTAACTCTAACGTTAACCTTATTCTACGTTTTCTACAATTACTTGTACCTTGCATACCTTTACGTTACCTTTAAATCATTTCGTTCATTTCACATTACTATTGTTTTCACTTCATGCATTACTTAATTTACATATTTAAATGTGTCATACTAGTTCATATCTATCCAACATGAGTTAAACATCTTACTAACCTCTTTTTCATTTCCCAAACCAACGACCCGCAACCCAGATCGATCATCTTCTCCTCGAGTACTAGCCGTAACAGGCCAGGTTTCATTCATCCGTGTAATGAGCTTCCGCTCGTGCACATACTTTCACCAATGCGATTGGTTTCGTCACATCAATAGTTCTAACATTATCATCAACAACATCGGAGGTTAGCACATTTTCATTCAAACATTCATCATACTAGGTGATTACCCACCTATAACTCTTCTACAATTTCCTACGTACATGCTATAACATATCACACATTTTATTTCTTACATGTAATCCTTTCATTCTATTAATCATTTCACCAACTGAAGTACACGCTCGCACTTCCTTCCATTTATGCTTACTTGCAAATACCTTATTACATCGTTTCAGTATTTCTTACCAAACTTACCCTTCCCGCCCGTACTCAAGTTATTGTCCGGGTCATAGCCCGTTATCATTCTGACTTCCAAGAGTCGATCACTAACACATCTAACACGTAACTTATACAAAACTTCTTTCTTTCATTTTAAAACTTAGGTTTGTGTGCCCATTACGATCATTCTTTTGTTCATTTACTTTACATTTACTCATAGGACTCGTTTGACATAACTACGGTCAACTATTGACACAATTCTGATGTGGGTAAATTTTATTCTTTATATGTTTTAAATCCGTTCCGCGGATTCAAACGTAACATCTGTTTTGGTCAAAAATTACCGAAGCAATTTAGTGATCAAATTAGTTAAGTGAGGTAGTGTGCTAAAATTATATGTAAAAAATATGTTAACCAAGTTATGTATGAAAACAGTTTCAGGATACGGCTCAGGATATAGAGTTGTATCTATGATCAAACAATGAGCAAAAAAGTAAAGGTTGACACATGATGTACGAGGAAAGCCCTTGATCAATCTAGATCGCCGGCATAAAACCTCGGGAGCTGACAATCGCAGCTGCCTTGTTCTTCTATTGCTTCAAATATCAGGATACAGTGCAGGATGTGGTGCAGATCGACTATGTGTTACAATGTAATTCGAATACAAGTGTTGTGTGTAGTGTTTGCGATGAGCTAGAGAGAAAGTGTTTGAAAATGTGTATGTTGAGTGCCTTAATCTGATCCGCCCCCATCTATTTATAGTAAAACAAATGTAACTAACTATCCTACATAACCGGGATCCAACGAATATTCCTTAGTTGAACGTTGTAGACCTGGTCGTTCGGGTTCAACGTCTCTCCTTTAACAAATACGCCCGAGTCTTGAGGAGATGAAGTCCATTTGACCGTTGGCAAGTCCCAGTCTTTCACCTGCACGTGATTAATTCGATATACCTCAGGATATCACCCAGGATGTTAGCAATATCCCCGTCCAGTATCCTGATCACAGATAAACAATTAAAAGCAGGATATAGTTCAAGATATGTATGCTTAGAAAATGAGCCATAACAATTGTCCCCAAATATATCGGTTGGTATACCAATCCAACAGATATATTTTAAAAGTTTCACCTCATAACTTAAGGCAATCAATACGACTAGACCCTTGAAATGACAGTGGTGCAACTTCCAAAGCGTTATTTACTCTTTACCCCCTACATTTAGCCTATATTAACTGAGGGACTCCTCATTATGGTCATCCTTATCTTCAACCGGATATCAGGTACTTTCCTCTCTATCCTTTCTATTTTCCTTGTTTATATCTCCCTTTCTCCGATTGTGATCTTCCATGGCGACCCGTACCAGATCGCAAATGGCGGACTCTGTTTCCACCTTCCACAAACAGAATTTGCTTCAAAAACCTTCAAAAGAGGTGTGTTCTTTCGACAATTCCGATATCGCGGCCCTACGAGCTTCCGGTGCCTTTCCCGCCGGGACAATCTTCCGTCCATTCGACCGAGAGGTCCGATCGGACTTTTGTTCCGACGAATAGGTCTGCTTTTTTGCCTATCCTTTCTCCATAGGACTTCAATACCCTTTTCCCGAATTCATGATGCAATTCTTCCGAACCACCGGCATCTCTTTCGCTCAAACCATGCCCATGGTTTGGAGAGTATTAATCGTACTTAACCAAATCAAAAACCTTCATTGCCCCGACTTCTGCATCGAGGATCTGCCTATTGCTTATCGCCTCCGATCCCACGGCTCTAGCCGGTTCTTGCTTTTCTCGACCTCTAGCAAACCCCTTATTCTTAAAGCCACCAAAAACGAAGATGGATGGCAACGCAAATTTTTCTTTGTCAAACGGGACTCCATTGCTGAGGGTGCCAGCCTTCCGGTGGAGTGGTTAACCACCGGTAGGGTCATAAATATTCTCATGGACCGTTAGGTTTTTATTTCCTACTAATATCCTTCTTTTTGATCCTTATGCAGTGAATTTCAAGGAAGTAGCTCCCCCTACCGCTGAATCAGAGGAAAGAATCAACACTGTTTACCAATTACCTGCAATAGACAGGAGTTTCACCACACACGTCCCGAGTTCCAGTCAATACTCGTCATCTGAAATGTCTGGTAAGGATTACTTTTAAAATAATTAGTCAACACAGTATAATAATAAAATAAAGAGTAATGATGATATAAGACTTTTCCCTTTATGCAGCTCCGGCCAAGATCCCTGAAGTCTTTGACCTCGACGAGTTGGACAATTATTCTGATCAGGTTCAGATCAAGAAAGAACCTAGTCCCAAGGCCACAACCTCATCCAAACCCAGCAGTTCCAAAGCCATCATTATTCCCAAACCTTCACCGGCTACCAAGCCCCGGAGTTCAAGTTCCCGTAAAAGGAAAGAGCCTGAATCCCCTGTCATTTCTGACACATTTCCTTATGAGAAGCACGGGTTCATTGAAGCTAGCGGGTTTATGACTTCCTTTCTTAACCAGGTTAGTATTCTCAAATTACATCCTGCAGCTTACATCGTTTACAAAGATTTATCAATATTAATACCTGTCCTCTTACTTTCGCAGGGTCTTGAGCGTCTGGTTCACCTATATCAAGAAGCCTGCGGGCTTAACAAGACGCTTGAATTCAAGCTAAAGGAAGCAGAAGTCACAATATCCGATCAAGGCATGATTGCAGCAGCCAAATCTCGTCATTACGAGGAGAAGTTCAAAGCTATGATTCAAGAACACCAGACTGCTCTCAACAAAGCTACTCTTCAAGCCCAAGCCGATCTTGAAGCTGCCCACGTGCAACATGAACGGGATATGGTCAGCTACCGGGAAAGCCTTAAGAGTTCCGTCGTCATTTCTCTCCTCCAAGCCAGGTTGAAGATGGCCCATGATGCCAAAACATTAGGTTTTGAATGCCCTTCTTGGGACGTTGGTGCCTGGGAAACCAAGCTAAAGAACCTCGGCGGCACCTCTTCCAAACCAGCTGCCGAAGAATCTTCCAAAGCAGTTGAAAAAGCAACCGATGCTGAGAAGGATGCTGAGGCAGACGGATGCTGCTGAAATCATTATGGACGAAGAAGGCACTGCCCCCTAAAGCTTATTTCCTTTAAATTGTTTGAACAATTTTATGTCTTATGAACAATTTTTATTTCTGCATCAAAACAATTCGATAGCCGAAGGTGGATGGGTCCTAGGTTTCAGGATGAAACCTTCGGTTATCAACTAGTACTGATTGTTTCAAATAATTTCATCTTTCATATTTCTTACTATTATCTTTCAAAAATATCCTGATCAGTATGCTCGATGATATATAATAGAAACTGTTATTAGATTCGTTCAACTTTGTAGAAAGCTTTTTAAAGAGTGAGAAGCAGTCCACTTTTCCAAAACCTGTTTTGATAATACTTAAATAATCAAAGTTTCTAACTAGTATTATTTTCAAATGTTTTAATCAAATATCCTGAAAAGTATTTTGAAAATATATTTTGAGAATATATCAGGATATTTAACCTTTTACCAAGCATAGTATTGTCAAAAACTTAAACAACGTTTACAAAGGAAAGATCATACCAGGAATAGGGTATAAACCTATTATCAAACTTCAATCCCTTTACAACTCTTCCAATGAAGATGTCCCCTGTCTGAGACACTTAGTGCATTAGTTCTGAACCTTATCCTTTGAGCTTTACACCATTGCCTTAATAGGAATGTCCCCTGTGTACAATGTCTTCAGATACTTAGAAATCCTCTGGATATCAATCCCCGTTGTATAGACAATTTTTCATGTTACAGGGGTAAAACCCAAGAATGTTCTGGAAATAAATCCCTTGAATTCTGGGGGAAATCCCAAATTTTCGTGCGCTACAGGCGGGAGTGTATAAACTCCAAGACTTAGAAAGGTGAAAACCTTTAAATCTTAGAGAGTATGAAAATACCCTTTCGTGAGAGATGGTGATCAATCCTCATATACCTTTAGGATTCAGGATATAGCCAACAGTAACGAAATTGTCAACCACTTTTACATGGATTGGTCCTGCCACCTTGAACTATCCCTGAATAACTTGCGCTCCAGGCGGAGTGTTTAAACCCAATTCGGAAGAAAGGTAAATACCTTTAAACCTGTGAAGGGATCAGGATCCCTTGTACGTGAGAGAGGGGGCCAATCCTCTAATCTTCTGAAGTATCCTGAGTGAGCATCCTGGAGCTATATCCTGAAGCATATACTGCAAAACATCCTTAAACTAAGGTGGGTGTTAGCTTGGTGTTAGGGGTGGATTTCTAAATGACCCGTGATCCTCAAATATTATCCTGTTTGGTGATCCTTACTTCTGTGTCAGTTAGTGATCCTCAGAAGTGCTTCAGGATCAGGATCATGGATCATCCTAAGGATCCTTATACTAATGATTGTTCACTTTGAATTTGGTACTGTTTTGCAGGAATATCAATTGGGACTTGGTCTTGGCGATATTTCTGGAGAATATTCTAAGTCTATTCCGCACGTGCTTGGTCAGAAATGGACGTTGTGGAGTCGTGGAGGACTTGCACCATTTGTGGATAGTTTGTTATTTAGATTTTTATTAGATTTAAATGGGGTAGCGAGCTAATTAGACAACACTTTTTGCTATTTTTGGCTACACACACTCTTGCAACCGCTCACACCAGCTCTCGTTCATTCACTTAGCAATTTCGTACACTTTTTACACATTACACTATAGTGATCCTTGTATTTAGCTCGCTATCATCCGAAGTTGTAACAGATTACTTGTTTAATTTGAGTTGGTGATCGGTAGTTTCCATCACCCGGGGTTTTTTGTGCCGGAGATCAACTCTTGATCAAGGGCTTTTTCCCCGTATAAACCTTGTGTCACTTGTTATTTATTTTTCATAGTAATCCTTATTGCTATAAACCAATTCAAGCATCACACCCCTTAACAGAGAGTTTGGTTACATTATCCTCGTCTGATTTTTTGACCAAAACAGTTTGGCGCCCACCGTGGGGCAATTGGTGCTTCATTTCTAAGAAATTCTCATCTTTGTGATCATTCCGGTTCATTGCATACGAGCAGATGGCTTCATCATCAAAGAATACCTCCAGTGCGATGTCTGCAGTCAATTCATCCCAGGGCATTCCACCTTTGCCTCCACCACCTTCTGGACCTCAGAAAAATGCCGAGAAGAAACCAACTCCCATTTTCTCAAAACCTCCAACTTCTTCTGCTTCTTATACTCCTACTACTAGTGACTTGTTTACTCTGATTTTGCAGATGAAGGAGCATATCCAGCAGCAGGACAAGACCAATGAAAGGATCCTTAGAGAAATTGGAGACATCAAGAAACAGAAGAGATCGGCAGAGGATCATTCCCCACTAATGCCCAGATCTTTGAATTTTGATACTCCGGTTATAACTTCTCAGCCTTCAGCGGTTCCAGACGTTCAATATGTTGGAGGACCAAAAGGAGTGCATTACGGGTCATCAGCAATGACTCAGGCTTCAGGGTTACACTTTCAACCATCAGGGTCCCATCCTCAGCATATAGGATCCTTTGCAAGCTCAGGAGGATACTCGGGAGCGCTGCAGATTCAAGGGTGCTGGCCGTTTCAGGATCCTCCTAGGTTCAAGGATCCTCCCAGATTCAAGGATCCTCCCAGGTTCAAGGATCCTCCCAGGTTCAAGGATCCTCCCAGGTTCAAGGATCCTCCCAGATTCAAGGATCCTCCCAGGTTCAAGGATCCTCCCAGGTTCAAGGATCCTCCTATGTTCAAGGATCCTCCCAGGTTCAAGGATCTTCCCATGTTCCAGGATCCTCCCAAGTTCAAGGATCCTCCTATGTTCCAGGATCCTCCCAGGTCCAAGGATACTCACAGTTTCAAGGATCCTTCCAGATTCCGGGATCCTTAAGGAGTTTGCAATCAGGAAGTTCCGACATCCATCAGGGAGATTTCATTCCAATGCAAACCGTTGCTTCTACTGGTCCATCGGCCATTCCAGAGCCCCAACAATATGGATTAACATCCACTCTTCCTAATTTGAATCCAATGGGAGGTAACACCTTTAATAATTCTTATACTACTAACCATGGCCTTATGCAGGATACAGGTATCAAT
Organism: Helianthus tuberosus; assembly: GCA_030545235.1. Lineage (NCBI taxonomy): Eukaryota > Viridiplantae > Streptophyta > Magnoliopsida > Asterales > Asteraceae > Helianthus > Helianthus tuberosus. The sequence continues at coordinate 10,734,479 of CM060367.1, forward strand.
CATGCCATGGCTAGAGAATTGCAAAAGTTGAAGGACATGATATCAAGTGTCCCAGGAGTGGTCAAGCCTATCCCAGAGATTGCAGATGGGAGCCACAAGATATCTCGTTTTGCACCACCAATCTGTGATGCTGAGATACCCAAGAGGTTCCATGTACCTACCATGAAGTTGTATGATGGTTGAACGGATCCTGAGGAACACATAGCTCAATACAAGGAAAGGATGGAGATCAATCCCATCCCAGAAAGGTTAAAGGAAGCATGTCTGTGCAAGGGATTTGGATCCACTCTTACTGGATCGGCTCTTAAATGGCTGCTAAGTCTTCCTCCTTACTCTATTACCTCATTTGCTAATCTAGTTAACCTATTTAATAACCAATTTTCTTGTAGTGGGAAACTTGAGCGCTTAACTAGTGATCTGTATAGGATAACCCAGGGTCATAATGAATCATTAAGGGATTATATCACTAAATTTAGTAAAGAATCCTTAGATATTCCTAACTTGGACATAGCTACGGCTGTTGAAGCCTTTAAAATGGGACTGCTTAGGGATTCGTTATTCTATAATGATCTTGTTATGACACCATGCAGGAAGCTAGATGAGGTAAGAACCCGGGCCCTTAGGTTCATCCGGCTAGAGGATGACAAAAGGATCCAGGAGAGGTTAGCAGGATCCTCAAAGCAAGAGAAGCAAGGATCCTCATTCAGGAACAACAAGTTCAGATCTTATAATAAATCCGATAACCAGAATGTGCATGCTGTTGAACAAGAAGAGGATGATGAGGATTATCCTCCAATCTCTGAATATTGTTTTTCTGTTGATAACAATGAACTAATCCTTGCGATGCAGAATTTAGGTGATAAAGCTAGATGGCCCAGAAAAAATGATAGACCAGCTGCAACTAAAGATAAATCAAAGTGGTGTGCATACCATGAAGATTTTGGGCATCTCACAGAAGAATGCATCGCATTGAGAAAAGAAATTGGATACTTGTTGAGCAAGGGGCACTTGAAAGAATTATTGGGGAGAAAGAAGTCAAGGACTCAGGATCCTGAAAGGATCCTAGAGAAAGCTCCAGCCCCTCCAGTAGATGCACAAATTATAAACTTTATATCTGGAGGATCAGACATTTGTGGAACATCCTTCTCTGCAGCCAAAAGACAAGCGAAGGAAACCAAGATGGATAATGGAGATAGACCCATCCGAACATCCAGCGTCTCCGAAGGAAAAGTTATAACTTTCGATGAGGATGATCGTGTTGACATCCAAGATCCTCATCATGATGGTTTGGTTATCACTCTTTTTATTTCTAACCATTTTGTTCACAGGATCCTTATAGATGGAGGAAGCTCTGTGAACATTATCCAGCTTGATGTTCTCAAGAAGATGAATATCCCTGAATCCGACATCATACCAAGATCCTCTGTGCTCGTGGGATTCAGTGGCGAGACTAAGAATACTCTGGGGGACATTAAACTCCCAATCTATATCGAAGGCCTACATTCTTACCAAAAGTTTTGTGTTATTGACTGTTTATCTTGTTGTAATGTGATCCTTGGCAGGCCTTGGATACACGATATGAAGGCAGTCCCATCCACTTATCATCAATGTGTGAAGCTTCCTAGTCCTTGGGGAATAGTGAAGATTGATAGTGATCAGCAAGAGGCTAAGAACTGCTACACCTCATCAATGAAACCAGCATCAAAGTCTAGGGAGCAATAGCAATCAAAGTGTCCTCCAAGGGATGTCTTGGAGGCAAGAGAACAGGATATAGTAGAAATCCTTATGGATCCTGATGATCCTGAATCTATAGTTTATATAGGATCAGGGATCCTTGGCGAAATGAATGAAGACCTTATATCCTTCCTCAAAAGGAGAAAGACTACCTTTGCATGGAAACACGAAGACATGACAGGCATATCTAAAGATGTAATCACTCACAAACTTGGCACATTCACGTAACAAATCATTCAGCGAAACTTCATGCAGAACATTACTGAGTATCAGAGAAAAGATGTTGCCGTCGTATTTTTTGGCGTTTTACATTGAGTTGTATTTTTTTAGCAACCACTGTGTTTTTTCGTGTGTTTTTTTGGTGTGATAAACGGAAGGTGGTGAGACGTTTCTATTTATAGAAGTTTTTTTTACGCTTCCCACATAATCTTCTTATCCAGCTCCTCGACGCTTCCCACATAATCTTCAATCTCAGCAAATTTCTGCAAAAAAAAAAAAAAAAAAAAAAAAAAAAAGACAAAGCAGTTCAAGATCAGGTGATCCTCAAATGAATAGGATACCTAGGCAGAATTGGTGATCCTCACATCATTGAAGTATTCAAGGAACTGGTGGCGGATCAGTGGTAGGCCTTGTAGGTCCTCTGTGTCAGAAGTTTTCCTCTTCTTGCCACCCCTTCCTTTAGTGGGTGCCTTGGGAATGGAGATGCTAGGACTGGTAGTGGCCCTCTTCTTCCTGGATCGAACAACATCAAGGTCGGCCGTGTTGAATTGGGAGGCGGGCTTGGAAGATTTTCCGGCACCTACACATTTAAAGCAAGATAAGTATCCTTATCCTATTTCAATATAACTATTTATTTTAATATTCAATTATATAAAAAGCATGATACTTACTTGACATGGTAATGGAACCTGAGGATACTTCTTGTGAGTCTTGGGTGTCTATCTTGAATGACCTTATTTCAGGATCAAGCCTCCAAAAAGCAGCAAGCCTATCCTTGGTTGCGGGTGTTGTGATGAGGTGCGAAATAGAAATAGCTGCATAACACAAGACAAAAAGGGGTTAGTGATCCTTTCACAAGAGACAGATTACCTGATGATCCTTCTCAGGATCCTCTGTCCTACCATTGGTGGACCACTTCCTGGGTAAATGCTTTCCGTTTGGAATGGTATCCCTCCTGACAAAGAAGAAGCGTCGTTTCCAATTTGTGTCATTCTTGGTGGCTTTAAAAATTGGGTGTTCTTCGCCGGGTTTTCGCTTAAACAGATATCGATGGGATCCAAACGTCGTGAGATCATACATATGTGTCAGCTCTGACATTCCTAAATCAATCCCTTCCTGCTCTATGATCCTCTCCAGGGTATACAAGACCCTCCAAATCATCGGCATGGCTTGGATGTAAGAGATGCCGGTAAGAGAAAAGAAGGATTGGGTAAAGTCTGGAAAAGGATAGGTGTATCCTATGGTGAATGGTGTAACTGGAAAGGCAACCCATGTTTCAGAAACATAGTCGCTCAGAACCGTGGGATCGAAAGGTTTGAAAAAGGGGTTCGCCGGAAAGCAATGACGGATCTTATCTACTTGAGCATCAGTAAAGTAACACCTCTCATGTACTGAGTCTTTGATAATCCCTTGACTCTTCAAGGGGCTATCCTTCTGGTGATCCTTGGCGGGGGAAGACCGAAGCATCATTGATGTTGGTAAAGAAAGAAAAACAGAGTAAGAGAAGGAGAAATAAGAGAAGAGATACCTGATTGGTCTTCGACTGAGGATTTAAAGGGAGTTTCTTCGGATTTAAATGCATATTGATCCTATCTCTAACTCCTATTTATAATGATGATTTGCAGGATTGTCACTTCAGTGACATCAGGTTTACAACGGCTAGTCCGTCTCCAACGGCTAGTTATCCGTTAGTTTGTTGCGGATAAGATCGAAAAAATATAACTCGTTTATTTACGATATAACTCCTTATATTTTGGGGGCAATTGTTAGGGGTGGATTTCTAAATGACCCGTGATCCTCAAATATTATCCTGTTTGGTGATCCTTACTTCTGTGTCAGTTAGTGATCCTCAGAAGTGCTTCAGGATCAGGATCATGGATCATCCTAAGGATCCTTATACTAATGATTGTTCACTTTGAATTCGGTACTGTTTTGCAGGAATATCAATTGGGACTTGGTCTTGGCGATATTTCTGGAGAATATTCTAAGTCTATTCCGCACGTGCTTGGTCAGAAATGGACGTTGTGGAGTCGTGGAGGACTTGCACCATTTGCGGATAGTTTGTTATTTAGATTTTTATTAGATTTAAATGGGGTAGCGAGCTAATTAGACAACACATTTTGCTATTTTTGGCTACACACACTCTTGCAACCGCTCACACCAGCTCTCGTTCATTCACTTAGCAATTTCGTACACTTTTTACACATTACACTATAGTGATCCTTGTATTTAGCTCGCTATCATCCGAAGTTGTAACAGATTACTTGTTTAATTTGAGTTGGTGATTGGTAGTTTCCATCACCCGGGGTTTTTTGTGCCGGAGATCAACTCTTGATCAAGGGCTTTTTCCCCGTATAAACCTTGTGTCACTTGTTATTTATTTTTCATAGTAATCCTTATTGCTATAAACCAATTCAAGCATCATACCCCTTAACAGAGAGTTTGGTTACATTATCCTCGTCTGATTTTTTGACCAAAACACTTGGCTAACACCCCTCCGATGCTTAAGTTAGTATTGGGTTCCAAAGAATAAATTAAACCAAACATATTTAAAAAAGATAGAATTCATACCATCCTGAGTTAGAAATTAAATTCTAAACTCACTTGAAATAAAGCTTAAGGTGTATAGCATTCCAAGATCTCGGTAGCATATCCCCTTTCATATTCTTGAGTCTATATGCTCCTTTCCCTGCTTCTGATTCAACTTCATATGGTCCTTCCCATTTTGGAGCTAGCTTGCCATCGGCAGGATTAGTAGTATTCTGAAAAGCCTTTCTTAACATCCAATCTCCAACCTTAAATCTTCTGGTCCTAATATTCTTGTTATATGCTCTGGATATTCTTTGTTGATATGCTGCCATCCTTAGCCTTGCTGCATCCCTTCTTTCATCTATAGTATCCAAATCCTGACAGAAGGCTTCAGGATTCTGTTCAGGATCCCATAGGGTAGATCTTGCAGTAGGTATTGCCATTTCCGTTGGAATCATTGCTTCTGCTCCAAATACCAAGGAAAATGGGGTTTGGCCTGTTGCATTCTTTACCGTTGTCCTATCAGCCCACAAAACAAAGGGTAATTCTTCTGCCCATCTTCCTTTTTTGGCTCCAAGTCTCTTCTTTAAGTTATTGACAATTATCTTGTTTGAGGATTCTGCTTGTCCATTCGCTTGAGGATTTACCGGAGTAGATGTTATCATTTTGATTCCCCAATTCTTGCAAAAGTCAGTAGTTCTCTTGCTTATAAACTGAGAACCACTGTCACAGATTATCTCGGCTGGTACTCTGAATCTGGTCAGGATATTTCTCTTTATGAAGGATACTACTTCTTGATCCCTGACTTGGACAAATGCCTCGGCTTCAACCCATTTGGAGAAATAATCTGTCATTGCCAACATAAAAACCTTCCCTCCTGGAGCCTTTGGAAGCTTTCCCACTATATCCATACCCCACTTCATAAATGGCCAGGGGGAAACAATAGGATATAATGGTTCAGCAGGCTGATGCAGTATGTTACTATGTCTTTGACATGCATCACATCTTCGAGCATATTCTGCGGCATCTTTTCTCATTGTTGGCCAATAATATCCTGTCCTTAATACTTTTGAGAATAACGACCTGCCCCCAGTATGGTTACTGTTTTGGTCAAAAAATCAGACAAGGATAATGTAACCAAACTCTCTGTTACGGGGTATGATGCTTGAATTGGTTTATAGTAATAAGGATCAGTATGAAAAATAAATAACAAGTGACACAAGGTTTATACGGGGAAAAAGCCCTTGATCAAGAGTTGATCTCCGGCACAAAAAACCCCGGGTGATGGAAACTACCGATCACCAACTCAAATTAAACAAGTAATGTGTTACAACTTCGGATGATAGCGAGCTAAATACAAGGATCACCATAGTGTAATGTGTAAAAAGTGTACGAAATTGCTAAGTGAATGAACGAGAGCTGTTATGAGCGGTTGTAAGAGTGTGTGTAGCCAAAAATAGCAAAAGTGTTTTCTAATTAGCTCGCTACCCCTTTTAAATCTAGTAAAAATCTAAATAACAAACTATCCGCAATTGGTGCAAGTCCTCCACGACTCCACAACGTCCATTTCTGACCAAGCACGTGCGGAATAGACTTAGAATATTCTCCAGAAATATCGCCAAGACCAAGTCCCAATTGATATTCCTGCAAAACAGTTACGAATTCAAAGCAGACAATCATTAGTATAAGGATCCTTAGGATGATCCATGATCCTGATCCTGAGGCACTTCTGAGGATCACTAACTGATACAGAAGTAAGGATCACCAAACAGGATAATAATTGAGGATCACGGGTCATTTAGAAATCCACCCCTAACAATTGCCCCCAAAATATAAGGAGTTATATTGTAAATAAACGAGTTGTATTTTGTTGATCTTATCCGCAACAAACTAACAGATAACTAGCCTAGCCGTTGCAAACCTGACGTCACTGACGTGACAATCCTGCAAATCATCATTATAAATAGGAATTAGAGATAGGATCAATATGCATTTAAATCCGAAGGAAACTCCCTTTAAATTCTCAGTCGAAGATCAATCAGGTATCTCTTCTCTTATTTCTCCTTCTCTTACTCTGTTTTTCTTTCTTTACCAACATCAATGATGCTCCGGTCTTCCCCCGCCAAGGATCACCAGAAGGATAGCCCCTTGAAGAGTCAAGGGATCATCAAGGACTCAGTGAATGAAAGGTGTTGCTTTACCGATGCTCAAGTAGATAAGATCTGTCATTGCTTTCCGGCGAACGCCTTTTTCAAACCTTTCGATCCCACGGTTTTGAGCGACTATGTTTCTGAAACATGGGTTGCCTTTCCAGTTACTCCATTCACCATAGGATACACCTATCCTTTTCCAGACTTTACCCAATCCTTCTTTTCCCTTACCGGCATCTCTTACATCCAAGCCATGCCGATGATTTGGAGGGTCTTATATACCCTGGAGAGGATCATAGAGCAGAAAGGGATTGATTTAGGAATGTCAGAACTGACAGAGATGTATGATCTCACGACGTTTGGATCCCACCGATATCTGTTTAAGCGAAAACCCGGCGAAGAACATCCCATTTTTAAAGCCACCAAGAATGACACAAATTGGAAACGACGCTTCTTCTTTGTCAGGAGGGATACCATTCCAAACGGAAAGCATTTACCCAGGAAGTGGTCCACCAATGGTAGGACAGAGGATCCTGAGAAGGATCACCAGGTAATCTTGCTCTTGTGAAAGGATCATTAACCCCTTTTTGTCTTGTGTTATGCAGCTATTTCTGTTTCGCACCTCATCACAACACCCGCAACCAAGGAAAGGCTTGCTGCTTTTCGGAGGCTTGATCCTGAAATAAGGTCATTCAAGATAGACACCCAAGACTCACAAGAAGTATCCTCAGGTTCCATCACCCTGTCAAGTAAGTATCTTGCTTTTTGTATAGTTGAATATTAAAATAAATAGTTAAATTGAAATAGGGTAAGGATACTTATCTTGCTTTAAATATGTAGGTGCCGGAAAATCTTCCAAGCCTGCCTCCCAGTTCAACACGGCCGACCTTGATGCTGTTCGATCCAGGAAGAAGAGGGCCACTACCAGTCGTAGCGTCTCCATTCCCAAGGCACCCACTAAAGGAAGGGGTGGCAAGAAGAGGAAAACTTCTGACGCAGAGGACCTACAAGGCCTACCACTGATCCGCCACCAGTTCCTTGAATACTTCAATGACGTGAGGATCATCAATTTTGCCTAGGTATCCTACTCATTTGAGGATCATCTGATCTTGAATTGCTTTGTCTTTTTCTTTGCAGAAATTTGCTGAGATTGAAGATTATGTGGGAAGCGTCGAGGAGCTGGATAAGAAGATTGCTGACATCCAACAAGTTGCAGTGCTTAAGGATCTTAAGATTGCTGATCTTGAAAAAGCCCTTCAAGATGCCAAGACTAAGACAGCTAAAATCTTGATCGACATCGACTACGAGAAGCATGATCTCATAGAAGGTGCAAAGGTCTCCGCTGCCATTACAATGTATCAGACAAAACTAAAGATGGCCCAGGAAGCTCAAGATCCTAACTTCGACAGAAGCAGCTGGGATGTTGAGGGCTGGAAAGCGAGGTTGGCTGATCTTGAAGATGATGAGGAGGCTGAGGAGGTTTTGGCGATCGAGGCTGGAGGTAGTGGGAAGGATCAGGTTAAGGATACCGAAGCTGGAGGGGATGAGGATGCAGCGAAGGTGTAGGCTGCACAATTGGGCGATGATGGACATTCCTAGACGTAGCCGGAGCCCAATTTTTAAATTTGGTAGTAGTTTTTTGTGGTTGTGATGTTTTTAAAACAATGATGGTCTGTAATAACTAAACAATAGCTATTAGGGTTAAGGATCATGAATGATCATTTGGACAATAGGTAGGATTACAACTGGTGGAGGGATCCTCTGTTTGGGGGATGAAGCCATTGTGATCCTGCCATCTTTTTAATTCCTGCACTACCAAGACCTTTAGACAATGGACACCCTTTACCTACCCCAGCGGACGGGCCACGTATTGCTGGTAGATGCTCGGGGTAGGTAATTTTGACAACCTTCGATGGTTAAACTTTTGTTAATAAAATAACCTTAATCTTTTTTTGGCTTATCTTGTGTTGATATCCTTGTTGTTATTTTATTTTTCAATTGTTTTGATTTACACTTGTCTGAGTAAGAAAAGTTGAACAACTTAGATAAAAAAATTAGGATATAATGCAGGATCAAATATCCTATAGTTGAAAAATTCCAAAAAGTGGTATATTTTAAGGATCATGAGTTCAGTTGTCAAAGTATTAGGGTTATTCAAATAATCAATGAATAAAATCAAAATAGTTAAGGATCATACCTGAGGATCCAAGTTAGGATCCTAACCCTTAATATTATAACCAGGATAACCATAGGACAAACCTTAGTAAGAAGTAAGGATCAAGGATCCTTGGTTGTTTAACTTCGAAGACCTGAAATAGAACATAACTTGGGACTAAGCCATTATAAGATAAAGGTTAGCAACTGGGGACAAGCCCAAAGGATAACTGGGGACAAGCCCAAGGATAACTGGGGACAAGCCCAAGGATAACTGGGGACAAGCCCAAGGATCGTATGTTAACTGGAGTATGGCCCTAACTGGCGACTATCCAAACTTAGTGGCATGAAAATGCCAAAACCTTAGCTAACGTGAAAACGCTAGAAACCTTAAGAACGGATGTATGGTACGTCTACCATTATACGTAGGATCCTAGGTATAGCCAGTACAATGGAATTATCAGCCCCTAAAACGAGTACTGGTCCCACTGCCATGAACTATACTAGGATCATCGTGCGCTACTGGCGGAACTGGGGTCAAGCCCAAACAACTGGGGTCAAACCCAAATAACTGGTTGCTCTTGTGGATAATTATCCTTTTGTTAAGAGTACCTGAACCTTCAAAACTCAAAATCTCATGAAATGGGGATAAAGGATGCAAGATCCTTGTCCTTATGTGAGAAAGTAAGGAAATGAAATAGTTTAAGATTAGAATGTTACCAAAAATGAGGATCATCTGTGCTTTAAGGATCCTTTAAGGATGTTTATCATGTGAGGATCATGGATCCTTATCACATGAAATATCTCTTCAAATGGACAGCATTCCAAGCACTTGGTAGTAAGTCACCTTCCATTGTTAGCAACCGATATGCCCCATTTCCTGTCTCAGCTTCAATCAAGTAAGGGCCTTCCCATTTTGGTGCCAACTTTCCATCAGCAGGATTGGTGGTATTCTGAAATGCTTTCCTTAGTACCATATCACCAACTTGAAATTTCCTGATCCTAACATTTTTGTTGTAGGCACCGGCCATTCTTTGCTGATAACTGGCCATCCTTATCCTTGCCAAATCTCTGATTTCTTCTATAGTATCCAGGTCTTGAACCAAGTTCTCATCATTTTCCTCAGGATCACGAATACTGGTTCTAGCAGTTGGAACCACCATTTCTGTAGGGATCACTGATTCTGCCCCAAATACCAAAGAGAATGGAGTTTGGCCTGTAGCATTCTTAGGAGTTGTCCTATCAGCCCAAAGCACATAAGGTAATTCTTCTGCCCATTTCCCTTTCTTGGATCCAAGCTTCTTTTTCAAATTGTTGATGATGATCTTATTGGAGGATTCTGCCTGACCATTAGCTTGTGGGTGGACTGGTGTTGATGTTATCATCTTAATCCCCCAGCTGTCACAAAGTTAGTGGTTCTGCCCCCAATGAATTGGGAACCATTATCACATATAATTTCAGAAGGAATACCGAATCTAGTTATAATATTTCTTTTAATGAAGGATATAACTTCCTTTTCTCTGACTTGGGCAAAAGCTTCAGCCTCTATCCACTTGGAGAAGTAATCAGTCATAGCAAGCATGAATACTTTTCCACCAGGTGCCTTAGGGAGCTTACCTACTATATCCATACCCCATCTCATAAATGGCCAAGAGGAGGATATAGGATGCAAAAATTCAGCTGGTTGATGAAGGATATTGCTGTGTCTTCGACAAGGATCACATTTCTTAGCATACTCCACAGCATCTCTCTTCATGGTTGGCCAGTAGTATCCTGTCCTCAGGATCCTTGAGAATAACGCCCTGCCCCCAGTGTGGTTTCCACAATCTCCTTCATGGAAGTCTTTTAAAACTTCTTGGATTTCAGGATCCTCAATGCATCTTAAGGATGGTCCTGCAAGAGATCGTTTATACAACATATTATTTAAAATTGTGAATTGAGATACCTTAATTTTGAAAGCCCTAGGGTTTTCTCCTGTAGGAATCTCTCCATGTTGTAAGTATCTCATGATTGGGAGGATCCATGATCCTGAATGGGATTGATTATCATCGCTAGGGGTGATTGCAGAATCCTCTCTTATCTCCATAGTCACATGATCCTCGATAGCCGGGGTCAGGATATGGATAATAGGGATCTTGATATCCTCCGGGATCTTCAAGGATGATCCTAAATTGGCTAGTGCATCTGCCTCTGCATTCTCTTCCCTTGGTACCTGTGTCAAACTAAAGGATACAAAAGAGAGTGCCAATTCTTTGACTAACTCCAGATATTTGATTAGCTTTTCACCTTTAACAGCATAGGATCCATTAAAGTGATTAGTGATTAACAAAGAATCTACATGTACCTCAAGATACCTGATCCTCATATGCTTAGCAATTTGCAAGCCAGCTATCAAGGCTTCGTATTCAGCCTCATTGTTAGTGGTTTGGAACTCACAAGCTATAGAGTGGGGTATTATGTCCCCCTGTGGCGATTTTAGTAGTATTCCAAGCCCTGTTCCCTTGACGTTTGAGGATCCATCAGTGTAGAGTATCCAAGGATCCTTGGTCTCTTCTAGCTGCTGGACTTCTAATTCAGCTTCCTTTTGCAAATCACTACTGAAATCTGCCACAAAGTCAGCTAATGCTTGGGATTTAATGGCTGTCCTGGGCTCATATCTTATATCATATGCACTTAGCTTCACTGCCCACTTAGCCATCCTTCCTGACATTTCAGGTTTCCTGAGGACATTCTTAATTGGAAAATTAGTTTTGACGATAATAACATGAGTTTCAAAATAATGTCTTAATTTAGTAGATGCCATAATTAATGCAAGGATAAGTTTTTCTAAGTGTGAATACCTGGATTCAGCATCAAGTAAACTTTTACTTACATAATAGACAGGATGTTGTGTACCTTCGTGATCCTTAAAAAGGACGGCACTTACTGCTTTTGAGGATACCGCAAGATATAAGGATAACACATCTCCTTTTTCTGGTTTCATCAAAGCCGGGGCCGAGGATAGGTAATCCTTAAGAGCTCTTAAGGCACTTTCATACTTCTCAGTCCACTCGAATTTCTTGTTCTTCCTTAGGATATCATAGAATTCCTTGCACTTTTCTGAGGATTTGGATATGAATCTGTTGAAAGCTGCAATCCTGCCTGTTAACCTCTGAACATCCTTAGCATTGGTAGGGGACTTGATGTTCACTATTGCTTTGATTTGTTCTGGACTGGCTTCAATGCCTCTCTTTGTCACCATATATCCTAATAATTTACCTGCTTTAACACCAAAGTGACATTTTGAAGGATTAAGCTTCATATTATATTTGTCAAGGATATTGAACGCTTCCTCCAAGTCTCTTAGGTGATCCTCAGCCTTTATTGATTTTACCACCATATCGTCTATGTAAACCTCCATAGTTTGTCCGATCTGATCCTTGAACATCATATTCACTAGTCTTTGATAAGTTGCACCTGCATTTCTTAGTCCGAATGGCATAGCAATATAGCAGTATATACCAGTTGGAGTCATGAAGGCTGTATCCTCTTGATCGGATGGTTCCATCTGAATTTGTTGAAATCCAGACGAAGCATCCATAAAAGTTAACAGTTCATGACCCGCAGTGGCATCCACCATGGAGTCAATGTGGGGTAATGGGAAAGGATCCTTGGGACATGCCTTATTTAAATCGGTAAAATCGACACATACCCTCCAGTTTCCGTTTTTCTTTTGAACAACAACCACATTGGCCAACCATCTTGGATACTTGACCTCTCTAATCATACCTGCTCGGAGTAATTTCTCTACCTCCTCCTGGATAATGGCATTTCTTTCTGGTGCAAATTTCCTTCTCCTTTGATGGATTGGTTTGAAGGACCTATCAATGCCAAGTTTGTGAGTGATTACATCTTTAGATATACCTGTCATGTCTTCGTGTTTCCATGCAAAGGTAGTCTTTCTCCTTTTGAGGAAGGATATGAGGTCTTCCTTCATTTCGCCAAGGATCCCTGATCCTATGTAAACTATAGATTCAGGATCATCAGGATCCATAAGGATTTCTACTATATCCTGTTCTCTTGCCTCCAAGACATCCCTTGGAGGACACTTTGATTGCTATTGCTCCCTAGACTTTGATGCTGGTTTCATTGATGAGGTGTAGCAGTTCTTAGCCTCTTGCTGATCACTATCAATCTTCACTATTCCCCAAGGACTAGGAAGCTTCACACATTGATGATAAGTGGATGGGACTGCCTTCATATCGTGTATCCAAGGCCTGCCAAGGATCACATTACAACAAGATAAACAGTCAATAACACAAAACTTTTGGTAAGAATGTAGGCCTTCGATATAGATTGGGAGTTTAATGTCCCCCAGAGTATTCTTAGTCTCGCCACTGAATCCCACGAGCACAGAGGATCTTGGTATGATGTCGGATTTAGGGATGTTCATCTTCTTGAGAACATCAAGCTGGATAATGTTCACAGAGCTTCCTCCATCTATAAGGATCCTATGAACAAAATGGTTAGAAATAAAAAGAGTGATAACCAAACCATCATGATGAGGATCCTGGATGTCAACACGATCATCCTCATCGAAAGTTATAACTTTTCCATCGGAGACACTGGATGTTCGAATGGGTCTATCTCCATTATCCATCTTGGTTTCCTTCGCATGTCTTTTGGCTGCAGAGAAGGATGTTCCACAAATGTCTGATCCTCCAGAAATAAAGTTTATAATTTGTGCATCTGCTGGAGGGGCTGGAGCTTTCTCTGGGATCCTTTCAGGATCCTGAGTCATTGACTTCTTTCTCCCCAATAATTCTTTCAAGTGCCCCTTGCTCAACAAGTATCCAATTTCTTTTCTCAATGCGATGCATTCTTCTGTGAGATGCCCAAAATCTTCATGGTATGCACACCACTTTGACTTATCTTTAGTTGCAGCTGGTCTATCATTTTTTCTGGGCCATCTGGCTTTATCACCTAAATTCTGCATCGCAAGGATTAGTTCATTGTTATCAACAGAAAAATAATATTCAGAGATTGGAGGATAATCCTCATCATCCTCTTCTTGTTCAACAGCATGCACATTCTGGTTATCAGATTTATTATAGGATCTGAACTTGTTGTTCTTGAATGAGGATCCTTGCTTCTCTTGCTTTGAGGATCCTGCTAACCTCTCCTGGATCCTTTTGTCATCCTCTAGCCGGATGAACCTAAGGGCCCGGGTTGTTACCTCATCTAGGTTCCTGCATGGTGTCATAACAAGATCATCATAGAATAACGAATCCCTAAGCAGTCCCATTTTAAAGGCTTCAACAGCCGTAGCTATGTCCAGGTTAGGAATATCTAAGGATTCTTTACTAAATTTAGTGATATAATCCTTTAATGATTCATTATGACCCTGGGTTATCCTATACAGATCACTAGTTAAACGCTCAAATTTCCTACTACAAGAAAATTGGTTATTAAATAGGTTAACTAGATTAGCAAATGAGGTAATAGAGTAAGGAGGAAGACTTAGCAGCCATTTAAGAGCCGATCCAGTAAGAGTGGATCCAAATCCCTTGCACAGACATGCTTCCTTTAACCTTTCTGGGATGGGATTGATCTCCATCCTTTCCCTGTATTGAGCTATGTGTTCCTCAGGATCCGTTGAACCATCATACAACTTCATGGTAGGTACATGGAACCTCTTGGGTATCTTAGCATCACAGATTGGTGGTGCAAAACGAGATATCTTATGGCTCCCATCTGCAATCTCTGGGATAGGCTTGACCACTCCTGGGACACTTGATATCATGTCCTTTAACTTTTGCAATTCTCTAGCCATGGCATGATTGATACCTGTATCCTGCATAAGGCCATGGTTAGTAGTATAAGAATTATTAAAAGTGTTACTTCCCATTGGATTCAAATTAGGAAGAGTGGATGTTAATCCATATTGTTGGGGCTCTGGAATGACCGATGGACCAGTAGAAGCAATGGTTTGCATTGGAATGAAATCTCCCTGATGGATGTCGGAACTTCCTGATTGCAAACTCCTTAAGGATCCCGGAATCTGGAAGGATCCTTGAAACTGTGAGTATCCTTGGACCTGGGAGGATCCTGGAGCATAGGAGGATCCTTGAACTTGGGAGGATCCTGGAACATAGGAGGATCCTTGAACCTGGGAGGATCCTTGAACATAGGAGGATCCCTGAGCCTGGGAGGATCCTTGAACCTGGGAGGATCCTTGAACATAGGAGGATCCCTGAGCCTGGGAGGATCCTTGAAACGGCCAGTACCCTTGAATCTGTTGCGCTCCCGAGTATCCTCCTGAGCTTGCAAAGGATCCTATATGCTGAGGATGGGATCCTGATGGTTGAAAGTGTAACCCTGAAGCCTGAGTCATTGCTGATGACCCGTAATGCACTCCTTTTGGTCCTCCCACATATTGAACGTCTGGAACCACTGAAGGCTGAGAAGTTATAACCGGAGTATCAAAATTCAAAGATCTGGGCATTAGTGGGGAATGATCCTCTGCCGATCTCTTCTGTTTCTTGATGTCTCCAATTTCTCTAAGGATCCTTTCATTGGTCTTGTCATGCTGCTGGATATGCTCCTTCATCTTCAAAATCAGAGTAAACAAGTCACTAGTAGTAGGAGTATAAGAAGCAGAAGAAGTTGGAGGTTTTGAGAAAATGGGAGTTGGTTTCTTCTCGGCATTTTTCTGAGGTCTAGAAGGTGGTGGAGGCAAAGGTGGAATGTCCTGGGATGAATTGACTGCAGACATCGCACTGGAGGTATTCTTTGATGATGAAGCCATCTGCTCGTATGCAATGAACCGGAATGATCACAAAGATGAGAATTTCTTAGAAATGAAGCACCAATTGACCCACGGTGGGCGCCAAACTGTTTTGGTCAAAAAATCAGACAAGGATAATGTAACCAAACTCTCTGTTATGGGGTATGATGCTTGAATTGGTTTATAGTAATAAGGATTACTATGAAAAATAAATAACAAGTGACACAAGGTTTATACGGGGAAAAAGCCCTTGATCAAGAGTTGATCTCCAGCACAAAAAACCCCGGGTGATGGAAACTACCGATCACCAACTCAAATTAAACAAGTAATGTGTTACAACTTCGGATGATAGCGAGCTAAATACAAGGATCACTATAGTGTAATGTGTAAAAAGTGTACGAAATTGCTAAGTGAATGAACAAGAGCTGTTATGAGCGGTTGTAAGAGTGTGTGTAGCCAAAAATAGCAAAAGTGTTTTCTAATTAGCTCGCTACCCCTTTTAAATCTAGTAAAAATCTAAATAACAAACTATCCGCAATTGGTGCAAGTCCTCCACGACTCCACAACGTCCATTTCTGACCAAGCACGTGCGGAATAGACTTAGAATATTCTCCAGAAATATCGCCAAGACCAAGTCCCAATTGATATTCCTGCAAAACAGTTACGAATTCAAAGCAGACAATCATTAGTATAAGGATCCTTAGGATGATCCATGATCCTGATCCTGAGGCACTTCTGAGGATCACTAACTGATACAGAAGTAAGGATCACCAAACAGGATAATAATTGAGGATCACGGGTCATTTAGAAATCCACCCCTAACAGTTACCACAATCCCCTTCATGTATATCCTGAAGTACTTCTTTGGCTTCAGGATCCTCCAAGCACCTCAAATACGGTCCTGCAAGAGATTTCTTGTATAAAACATTATTTATAATAGTGAATCGTGATACCTTCATCCTAAATGCCTTAGGATTTTCATTTCTGGGGATGTGTCCTTCTTTGAGATATCTCATGATCGGAGCCGTCCAGGATTTAGGATCCTCTTCAGGATGCTCTGCTCCAGGATCCTGAATACCCGTTACTTCTTTATCCCGAGGATTCGTTGCAGGATATAAGACATGTAATATTGGTATTTGGGTTCCTTCTGGTATCCTGGTCGATGATCCTAGATTTGCTAAGTCATCTGCTTCAGCATTATCCTCCCTTGGTACCTGTTCAAGTGTAAAAACATCGAAATATCCTGCTAATTTTTTGAGAATATCGAGGTATTCGATTAATTTCTCACCCTTGACTGCATAGGATCCATTAAAATGGTTAGTAATTAACAAGGAGTCAACATATACTTGCAAATTCTTGATACTCATATTCTTAGCCAATTCTAATCCTGCAATTAAAGCTTCATATTCTGCCTCATTATTGGTAGGAGGAAATTCACACCTAATAGCCTGGGGTAATATGTCCCCCTGTGGCGATTTTAGTATTATACCTAAACCTACACCTCTTATATTGGATGCACCATCAGTATATATTGTCCAGGATCCTGAAGATTCTCCTAACTGTTGAACTTCTAGGTCTACCTCGTCCTGAATGTCACTACTGAAATCAGCCACAAAGTCAGCTAAAGCCTGAGACTTTATGGCATTTCTAGGTTCATATACTAAATCATAAGCACTTAACTTTACTGACCACTTGGCCTTCCTGCCTGACATCTCTGGTTTCCTAAGTACATTTTTGACAGGATAATTCGTTTTAACATGGATCCTATGTGTCTCAAAATAATGTCTAAGCTTTGTTGATGCCATGACTAGAGCTAATATCAATTTTTCTAAATGAGAATACCTAGTTTCAGCATCTAACAAACTTTTACTAACATAATAAATAGGATATTGCTGACCTTCATGGTCTTTTATAAGAACGGCACTTACAACATTCCCTGATACAGCGAGGTATAGGGATAGCGGTTCACCATTTTCAGGCTTCATCAATAGAGGTGCGGTTGAGAGATATCGCTTCAAATCCTGCAAGGCTGCTTCATGCTTTGCTCCCCATTCAAATTTCTTATTCTTCTTGAGGATATCATAGAATTCCCTGCATTTTTCCGAGGATCTTGAAATAAATCTATTCAAAGCTGCTACTCGGCCTGTTAACCGTTGTACGTCCTTCATATTCGAGGGTGATTTTATATCCAGGATAGCTTTAATCTGCTCCGGGCTTGCCTCTATCCCCCTTTTCGTCACCATATATCCAAGAAACTTTCCTGCCCCCACTCCGAAATGGCACTTAGCAGGATTCAGCTTCATGTTATACTGATCCAGGATATCAAATGCTCCCTTCATATCCTGGAGGTGATCCTCAGCCTTTTTAGATTTCACCACCGTATTGTCAATATATACCTCCATGGTGTCCCCCAGCTTATCTTTGAACATCATGTTTACTAATCTCTGGTATGTTGCACCTGCATTTTTCAAACCGAAAGGCATGGCAGTATAGCAATATATACCTGTTGGTGTCATGAAAGCAGTATCCTCCTGGTCCGAAGGCTCCATTTGAATCTGCTGAAATCCTGAGGATGCGTCCATGAACGTTAACATTTCATGTCCAGCAGTAGCATCCACCATTGCATCGATATGAGGGAGAGGAAATGGGTCTTTAGGACAAGCCTTGTTCAAGTCCGTGTAGTCTACACAGACTCTCCATTTCCCGTTTTTCTTCTGTACCACAACTACGTTTGC
Source organism: Helianthus tuberosus (assembly GCA_030545235.1). NCBI lineage: Eukaryota > Viridiplantae > Streptophyta > Magnoliopsida > Asterales > Asteraceae > Helianthus > Helianthus tuberosus. The sequence continues at coordinate 10,752,766 of CM060367.1, forward strand.
TAGCCATCTTGGAAACTTGACTTCTCTGATCATCCTGGACTTCAACAATCTTTCAACTTCCTCTTGGATAATCGCATTCCGCTCAGGAGCGAATTTTCTTCTTTTTTGCTGAATAGGCTAGAATGATTTGTCAATTCCAAGCTTGTGAGTGATAATGTCTTTGGATATGCCTGTCATATCCTCATGCTTCCATGCAAACGTTGACATCCTGCATTTCAAAAAGTTAGTTAACTGTTCTTCAATATCCTGAGGGATATTGGTTCCTACGAGCACCGAGATATCAGGATTATCCTGATCCAGGATAATTTTCTTCACATCCTGCTCCGAATCCTCCACGATATCCTGGGCCCGCATCTTTAATTGCTATGCTGTACTAGGCTTAGTTGAGGATTTTATTGAGGATGAGTAGCATTCTTTCGCTTCCTGTTGATCACTTTCAACCTTGACAACTCCCCAAGGGGTAGGGATCTTGATGCATTGGTGATATGTTGATGGCACAACCTTCATATCGTGAATCCATGGTCTTCCCAGTATGATGTTATAGCAGGATAAGGAGTCCATCACACAGAAGCATTGTATCGAGTTGACCCCTTCAACATATACTGGTAACTTTATCTCCCCTATGGTATTCCTAGCTTCTCCACTGAAACCAACGAGCACAGTGGACTTCGAAGTAATGTCCATCGGAGATACATTCATCCTCTTCAATGTTTCCAGCTGAATTATATTGACAGAACTACCGTTGTCTACCAGTATCCTGCGTACAAAATGGTTAGCCACATATAATGTTATTACTAAAGCATCATGGTGAGGATCCTGAACAGTATCCCTGTCATCACTATCGAAAGTGATCACTTTATCAGTTGTGAGGGTAGTCATCCTGACTGGTCTGTCTCCCCTCTCACTCTTAGCTTCCTTTGCATGTCTCTTGGCCGCCGAATACGAAGTTCCACAAATATCGGATCCTCCTTAAATAAAGTTAATTATCTTGGCATCTGTTGGGGGTGATGCTGCTCGTTCAGGATCCTTCTCGGGATCCTGACCTTTATTCTTCTTTTTTCCCAGCAAGTCCTTCAGATACCCTTTGCTTAACAGGTAACTTATTTCTTTCCTTAAAGCAATGCAATCCTCGGTCATATGTCCGAAGTCTTCGTGGAAGGCACACCATTTGGATTTATCCTTCCAATCAGCTTTCTGCTGGTTCTTTCGAGGCCACCTGGCTTTGTCCCCTAAACCCTGCATAGCATACATTAACTCAGGTATATTAACAGAAAAGCAGTATTCAGATAAGTCATGATATTCTTCAGGATCCTCGTCTTCAACAGCATTCACTTTCTTGTTATCATTTCTGCCATATGGCCTGGAGCGATATGGCTTATATGAGGTTTCTGATTTCCTGTTAGTTGATTCATAGGTTGAGGTAGAATTCATCCTCTCCTGCATCTTCTTGTCATCTTCCAAACGGATATATCTCAAAGCCCTGTTACGAGCTTCATCGAGATTCCTGCAGGGATTCATTACAAGATCCTGATAAAACGGAGAATCCTTTTGTAACCCCATCTTAAAAGCTTGCACAGCTGTTGCAACATCAAGATGTGGGATATCCAAGGATTCTCGACTGAATTTGTTCACATAATCCCTCAAGGATTCCTGAGGCCCTTGAGTTAACCTGTAAAGATCACTGGTTAGTTTCTCAAAACTCCGACTACAAGAAAATTGACTGTTAAATAAATTAACCAAATGAGCAAACGAAGTAATTGAGTGAGGAGGGACGTTTAACAGCCATTTTAAGGCTGATCCTGTCAGGGTAGAACCAAATCCCTTGCATAAGCATGCTTCCTTGAGACCTGGAGGGATAGGATTGATCTCCATCCGTTCCCTATACTGGGCAATATGCTCCTCAGGATCCGTAGTCCCGTCATACAGTTTCATGTTGGGAGTCTGGAATCTTTTTGGTATTTCAGCATCACAGATAGGATACGCAAAGCGGGATATCCTGTGGCTGTCTTGGGATACTTCCGGAATTGGCTGGACCACTCCAGGTACACTGGATATCATGTCCTTCAATTTTTGGAGCTCCCCGGTAAATGTTGACGTCATACCTGCATCCTGCAAAGAGCCATTGTTGTTAGTAGCAAGAATATTATTATTTGACACATTACCGGTCTGAGGATTTTGGCCATATCCTGAAGCATATCCTGAACTCCTCACAGTCGACATCCTGACCGAAGAGGGTATCTCAGGGGTATGATTCTGAGAATGGCTTGGGACGATATTCCCCTTGTTATCCTCAGTGTAAACTGCGGAACTGAAGTTCAAAGCCCTGGGTTGTATAGGAGTGACAGTTTCTTCAGCAGGTCTGCTCGAGCTAGCTTTTAAGAGTTGTATTTCTCTTAACAGCATCTGGTTAGTCTCCTGTTGCTGCCTCATTTGTTCCTGCACACTTCCAAATAAAGTCAGAATTTCATCATTAGAGGCTAAAACGGGAGCAGATCCCTGAACACTCCGAGTAGGGATAACATCCTGAGATTGTGAGGAAACTGGCATCCTTGGAGGAGGTGGTGGAAGCACCGAACTGGTAGTTGCAGCAGACATAGTAGAGGAGCTCATGTTTGATCTTGAGGCCATTGTAAACAATGTGGCGAAAAGTTTTGAAAATAGAAAACCGATTAACGATTTCACAAAGATTTTTGGTAAAAGTAGCACCACTTGCCCCACGGTGGGCGCCAAATTGTTTTGGTCAAAAATTACCAAAGCAATTTAGTGATCAAATTAGTTAAGTGAGGTAGTGTGCTAAAATTATATGTAAAAAATATGTTAACCAAGTTATATATGAAAACAGTTTCAGGATACGGCTCAGGATATAGAGCTGTATCTATGATCAAACAATGAGCAAAAAAGTAAAGGTTGACACGTGATGTACGAGGAAAGCCCTTGATCAATCTAGATCGCCGGCATAAAACCTCGGGAGCTGACAATCGCAGCTGCCTTGTTCTTCTATTGCTTCAAATATCAGGATACAGTGCAGGATGTGGTGCGGATCAACTATGTGTTACAATGTAATTCGAATACAAGTGTTGTGTGAAGTGTTTGCGATGAGCTAGAGAGAAAGTGTTTGAAAATATGTATGTTGAGTGCCTTAATCTGATCCGCCCCCATCTATTTATAGTAAAACAAATGTAACTAACTATCCTACATAACCGGGATCCAACGAATATTCCTTAGTTGAACGTTGTAGACCTGGTCTTTCGGGTTCAACGTCTCTCCTTTAACAAATACGCCCGAGTCTTGAGGAGATGAAGTCCATTTGACCGTTGGCAAGTCCCAGTCTTTCACCTGCACGTGATTAATTCGATATACCTCAGGATATCGATGTTAGCAATATCCCCGTCCAGTATCCTGATCACAGATAAACAATTAAAAGCAGGATATAGTTCAAGATATGTATGCTTAGAAAATGAGCCATAACAACATCCATACCTTTTTATTACTTTTATATTTTGAATCCGTCTAGCGGTTTCTAACCTACCATTCATACCTTTTCTTCCTTCTATGGTTTGAATCCGTCTTGCAGATTCAAACATATCATTCCTGCATTTCATTCCTTGAATCCGTCTTGCGGAATCAAACATTCCATTCATGCCTTTCATTCCTTGAATCCGTCTCGCGGATTCAAACATTCCATTCATATCTTTCATTCATTGAATCCGTCTTCCGGATTCAAACACTTTATTCATATTTTGTTAATTCGTACTTAATTATGGATTCAACATTCTTCATTCTTATCAGGCATACTTTTCATTCTTACATAGTGCTCTCGATTTCCCGAGAGTCTTACTTCCCATTTCACCCGCACGCCCGCCTGCTACCCAACTCTACCGAACATACCTGTGACAATTATCACAATCTCACGAACGTCATATGTTTCTCGTGCACTGGCCAGGTACCCAATCCACTTACTAGTTTCGTGCCTTTGTGATAATTGTCACCTTATGTCCGAAGACTTAGGTTTCGGCGCGTGTATCACTTTCAGTACTTCATTACTATACTATCATTGTCCTTCATTTAGAATTTTCCTTCCCTTAATGAGTTTTACCATTACATATACCCACATATTGAATTTACGTACCTGGATTCAAATTTGTCTTATTACCTCTTTGCCTGCCTTAGGATTCATCCTAGACTGCATTCACAGATCATCCTCTAATCATGCTTACCTTACACATAACAAGCTGTTAGTTTCCTTTGTATATACATACCTTTTATGCATAATTACATTTACTTCTACCTTTGTATCTTGACCGAGTCTTAGATTGTACGGGTTTCTTATCATAAGAGCACATAGGTCTGAGTTCAAGTACTTACCTTATCGTAATTGATTTCCCTCAAACCAGGGCTCTGATACCAACTTGTAAGAACCTAACACGCTTTAACTGAAAAGACGCAGCGGAAATACGTGCCATAAAATTTCTTTCATTACAAACGTCTTGACTTACTTGAAAGTTCGTTTTAATATGATTTTTTTTACAAAAATAAGGTATAAGTCATGTTTACTAAAGTACATACTCAATTATCCCCGTACAATCTACTTTGTGACCCGATCTTCGATCTCTATTCCTCGTGATAACCGCTTGCGATTCGTACAACCTGCACTTACCACATACATTCATAACATTAGTATACAATACATAAACAAGATTCAATCTCGTACACTTCCCATTTCGTTATCTTTCTAACTTTAAGCATTTCATCTGCGTATCCCTGTCCTGGTGAGGCTTCAATAATGTACCTGCGTTACCTTTCATTCTCAAGGCACACTGTTAATAACGTATTACTCAACGTATCTAAATCACGCGTACATACATTCTTACATGCATACATACACATCTGCAAACGTACATGCCTTCCTATATCTCTACAAACATGCATACACTCATACGTACCTTCATATATACCAAACACACATCTACATACGCACATACATTACTACGTCTCTACATACGTACATATACACATATGTATCTTCACATATACATAAATGCATATCTACATACGTATATACATTACTACGTCTCTACTTACTTGCATACACTCATACGTGCCTTTATATATACTTAAATACACGTCTACATATGTACATACACTCATACGTACACGTTCAAGATCTTACATATCTCTTATATATCCATACATTAATTACATGGTACTTAGACTTAGATTTATAGCCCATAAACGTCAAAGGAATGATCAAAATCATGTTTGGGAGGCCCGTCGTGGTCCACGGATAACAAACCGAAGCCTACTATACCCAAATCAACTTAGATAGCAAATTTCAGGTATTTGAACATGGGGAGGCCGTCGGCGACGGCCCTTGCAAATGCCCGTAGCCCAAAACTTCCATAGACAGTCAAATAAACCGTCAGCCAAAAACTGACTTTCCAGAGCCCGTCGGCGACGCCCCCATACCCGTCGGCGACGCCCTCTAGATTTTTCATTTTTTTGCAGTTCCGTTTCGTCGTCCGTACGCACTAAAACGCGCATAACTTTTGAACCATTTACCCGTTTAACCTCCCGTTTCTTCCTACATGCTTGTAAATTCACATTCTATCATATGAACTTGAAATCCAACATCCGGTTTAAGGAAAATATTCACTTAAAGCTCTCGGCTTTATATACCCGCTTTCACTTATTCGACCCGTTCATGTTTTCATCAAACATCTCATTCCTTTTAGCCCAAAACTTACATGAACCTTATAACCATAATACTTTTACGTTATCCGGAGTTTCGTACTTGTGGTTTACGCACCCGATACCCGGTATGCGTTAAACTCATTCATTATTACGTAATTGAACATTAGATAGTACAATTTCCATCTATGAAATTGTTTATTCATTTACTCGTAATTTCCTACCGAACCTCTTGCCCATTAACCCGCATCACCGTTACTCGGTTAGCATGCTTACGTACAATTTTTTCCATTACCCGGTTATCATACCGTCGTCATTACTTATGCAACCATTCCGTATTACAATAAATCATTATTTTGACCCGTATGGTCTACTTAATGAAAATCCTCACTTATATATAATCAAACCTTATTAGACTTCAATTATCATACATAAATAACTAGTACACAACTTTGCTTAAATAAACTAAGAAGTGATTCCGGAAATCACTTACCTTATGCGTCCATGCTCGTATCCGCTTCCTTTCTTCTTCTTGACCCGTTAACACCTCGTGCTTGAGCCCGTCTCGACGTGATTCCTTTACTTCCATTTCATCAAAATCACGCCCTTATTAGCATACTCATTTGTACATGTTAAATATCATATAAATCGCATATTTCACACTAAACTTTCATTAGTCATTTCTAACAAACATAACTCATATAATCATGTCCATATCCGTTTAAGCTCATGTAATTCATCATGTCAGTACATTTACGACAACGAGTCAAATCATGTTTCTTATACTTAGTTGACTTTCAAGAGTCAACTATTAACCATATTTAACTATCGACTTATCACCATATACTCGTAACATCATAATCGACTCTACGGACGACACTAGATACATTTTATCATACGCTTGGTGTGCGTACCACCTCTTAAGCATAACGTACAACTAATTCATGCATAAATTCTTCTAAACTCATACATAACCCATCAAATCCTACTACTAATCATCATGTATCATTCCCAAATAAACATCAAACATATCATCATCATATTTCTCCTAATTCATCTAACAAGAATTCATCATTCCCACATAATACATCAATCTTTCAACAAGACTTGGACATAGGTGATGATTCTAGTCATCATCTTCACCCTAACTAACGGGTTTCACCCCTAATCATCAAATTAACATAAACCACACGTAACTCATGTTCTATACGATGATTCTAACCCTTGTACATGATCAATTTCATATTAGCGCACGGATTTGAACATAAGCCACTTCACACATGATCACCAATCTTAGATTTAAGACATACCTTATGATCCCCTCGTGAAGGTGATCATTAATCCGTGTTCCTTCTTGAATTTGAGCTTCGATTCACCCTTCAATTTGGTGATTTAGTTGAGTTTAGGGTTAGAGCTCTTTGGAGCTCCTGAACATTCGTGAACACACACGAAGTGTGTGTTTGTGTGTGCTGAACTTTCATTTTAATAACTCAACTTCTATCTTGTTCCATTTAACCCCTCATGTTTGCCACTTAACATAACGTGCACTACTTCCATCTTTTAATAATTTTTACCATACATTTAACTAGGTTAAATAGCCTAGTTATTTATTTCATGACGTGTCATATAGGAACACACGGCAAATATAAACATTCGGATTTTGGGGCGTTACAGTAGCTGTAACAACCCTCGGTAAAACCAATGTTCTCAAAATATTTCTGACATCCCAGTATATCTTAAAATGTCCCCATATGTATTATATTACACCCCGTATGTGAAAACCGAGCCCGAATTATATTATAGTATATAAAATAAATAAAAATCTGAAATTAGTAAGTTGAGGCGGGCCGCGTAAGACCTCACCTCAACCTTACGCGGGCCGCGACATAGCATCACACGCGATTACACCAGAGGACGACACGTGTCGACATCGTGTCGAGTCTACTAGGGTCCCTTATCTTTTACGCGGGCCGCGACAGAACTAGATTACACAACTATAAATAGCAGGCATCAGTTTTCAGTTTCCGTCGCTCATTCTCAAATCTCATTCTCGAATTCTGGAGTATTAGGCATAATATTTTGGGTATTATACCCCTAATTAGCGAGGTTCTGCTCCGTTGTAAGTATTATAACCCCAGTTTCGTAATAGTTACGATGCCCGATTGATTTAGGGTTCCGTAACAACTGTCGTGGTTCTGCCCGACGTAGTTGTTGGAATGCCGTCTCGGGGAGGGTATTATTAATAATTTCAAAGGGTTATGATACTAACCAATGTACATTTGTATAAATTATAGATTATATCCAGGAAATCCTTACGAAAAGCCTAAGACAGCAGCAATGTGAGTAATCCTTCTTTTGTGTAAACCTTTTGTGAGTTTATCCTCTTTTTTATAATGTTTTTGGAATACTTTACAAAACCTTAATTATTTACAATGTGATTAAGCGGTGATTGAGTCTTTGTAGTTCTTCAATTACTGCCGGTATTATGGGGTTTTGTATACAAAATTTATTACTACTTGCGAGTAGTAAGTCGGGAACGACAGTACATTATCATTGGACGACGAGTTAGCCAATGGGTAATTTGACCATAGCCATAGATCCGGTCGAGTGGCAAATACTGAATGAGTAATTGTGTAGAAATAAACAATGTGATCGCTCTCAATACTGTTTTAATTGATAAAATGTTTCTTGATTAAACTGGGATTCACTCACCAGTATTTCCGACTGACAAATGTTTTTAAAACACGTTATAGGTAACACAATGTGAACAGCCAATTAAGTGAAAAGCCAGCTAGAGAGCACTGAAGGCTTGGGAAAAATGTGGCTATAAAAGTGACCTAATAAATGATGTTTTAAATTCAATAAAATAGGGTTTGTCCCTATAAAAGTATTGTAATAAGAAACTTGGGTTTTACCCATGTGATTATTAATATAAAATATGGTGGTTTTACTCTGATAAACATTTCCTAACTACGGTCCTGATGTAAATTCCGCTGCGAGATTTAACAAACTGATACCACCAAACTCTGAGCTCACGTCCGCCCGTTCCCGGGGATCAGGGATCGGGGGTTGTGACAGTAGCCCCTGGCTACATCTTACGCGGGGCGCGACAAAACCGAAATCAGCTCCTATAAATTTGGAGCTCGGGCCTTTAGTCGAATTCGCTCACAATCTTTTCTTTCTCTCAAAATTTCACATAGTAGGCATAATTCTCGGGTATAATACCCCCTAATTACCGAAGTTCTGCTCCATTGTAAGTATTATAACCCCGGTTACGTATTAGATACGCTGCCCGATTGATCTAGGGTTCCGTAACGGCTGTCGTGGTTCTGCCTGACGTAGTCGTTGGAATGCCGTCTCGGGGAGTGTATTACTAATGTAAATATTGGGTTATTATACTAACACATGTACATTTGTGTAATTAATAGATAACCACCAGGAAACCCTTAAAGGAAGTCTAAGACAACAATGTGAGTAATCTCCTTTTTGTAAACTGTTTTTACAAAATCTTAAATATTTTACAATGCGATTAAGCAGTGATTGAGTCTTTGTAGTTCTTCAATTACTGCCGGTATGTTGGGGTTTTGTATACAAAATGTGGAACGCGTTACCATTGGACAAAGAGTTATCCAATGTGTAATATGACCCACCAGTCAGGATTGACAATACTGAATGAGTAATTGTGTAGACATAAACATTGTAAGAGCTCTCAATACTGTTAAAGGATAAAACTCTTCTTTATTAAACTGGGATTCACTCACCAGTATTTCCCACTGACAAAATGTTTTTAAACGCGTTTCAGGTAACAAAATGTGAAAGCCAACTAGAAGCCAGCTGGACAACACTGAAGGCTTGGAAAAAGTGGCTATAAAAGTTACATAAATAAAAGAAGATGTTTTATTTAAATAAAATAGGATTTATTCCTATAAAATAGTTTGTAATGAAAATTGGGTTTTATCCCAATATATTTATATAAAGTGTGGTATTTACTCTGATAAAATATTTCCTAACTACGGTCCTGATGAAATTTCTGCTGCCAAAATGATAAACACCGATACCACCAAAACTGGTCTCGCGGCCGTCCGTTCCCGGGACAGATAGGGGACGGGGGTTGCGACAGAAGGTGGTATCAGAGCTAAGCCACTGATTCAGCCACAGAAGTGTTCTGCTGACACCAAGATATTATTCAAATTGTTAGGAAATTAATTATTGAAATACATCCATATCTGTATTTTATTGTTGTGTGTTATTTGACTATTTGTTAGTTTATAGTATGAGTGACCAAGGACCCTCAGACGCTTATCGTCAGTTGTCCGATTCACCTAGGAGTGAAGGTACCTCTTCACAGCCTGCCCTCTCTGGGTATTCAGCTGACCATGAAGAAGGGGTGTTTGTGTTTAAGGCTCAGTCTGAAGAGCCATTCCCTTAGAAAAAGAGAGGATGGTTCAGCAAGGGAGCACACGAGAGTAGGAAAAGAATGAAAAAGTTGTAACAGTAGAGAGTTCTAGCAGCAGCTAAGCGAGAGACAGATGCCCATACACAGGATACGCTTAATAGGAGCTTAGCCAATTTTCATATCCTAGCAACCACAATTGTCGACCCAAACCTGGAGCAACACATAGCCCCACAACCCTTACCTTTGTTTCCCACGCAGCCGATGGAGATAGAAAACAACCCATAAAACCAAATCCAAATGCATGATTTCAACCCAGAGGATATACCAAGGATACCAGCCCCTAATCCCTTAGACCCAGATTACGATCCATGGTTCGATGATCATAGGGATTATGTGTAACGCTACCACCTAACCGACGAACCCATGCCGAACTTAGCAGCCTAACCAGGTCTGGACCCTCTAGATCCCTACTACGATAATGATGAATACATTAGGGAAATCTTAGAGAATCCGTACCCTCGGGAGGAACCCATGCCCTAGTACCCAGAGCCAGTACCAGCACCTGCACCCCCAATGAGTGCAGAAAATGTGCAAGAGCTCCGAACTTTCGGAGAAGAAATTTTAGAAAATAGCGAGAGGATGAGACAGGTTGGGGAACGACTCGTTTGGAAGCACGACAAGCGTAATATGGAGTTCTGGATGAACCCATATCAGTGAAGGTGATGGAAGAGATAGTAATAATAATATAATAATAATATATGTTGTAGTATAGACCACTTCGTGGTTAGCGATGCATAGTAGTATTGTATTTTAAATTACAGTATCGGTTTATATTAGATGTATAATAGATAAGAAAGAGTAAGTCGTAATGCTCGACGCTTTTGACCAATATGTGTGTTGTGTGATTGTTTGCCTTAAATATTATTTTGTGATATTAATAATTGGTAAATGTTTAAAATTCAGATGGACAACGAAGTGAACCAGGAAAACCAGAATAATGATAACAAGAGTAACAATAACTTGGATAACGAAAACCCGAACAACAATAATGGAAACCAAGTGGATAACAGTGCCATGCAACATATAGTGGCACAAGGGATAATAGATGTTATGCCATATATTATCAAAACGGTTAAGGAAGCAGAAAATAAAAGTAAACATGATAGTAAATGACCATCTGAACCTGAACACAGCGTAAACAATGGACCCATACTTCAAGTGTCCATTCCTAAAAAAAGAACCATGTCTTATGGTTGTTCTTATAAAGAATTCTGGTCTTGTAAATCAATGGAATTCTCAGGAAATGAAGGGGCCATTGCATCTCTACGCTGGATAGAGAAGAGTGAGGCAGTCTTAAGAATAAGCAAATGCGCGAAAGATGATAAGATAATGTTTGCTTCCAATCTGTTTAAGAACTCAACCCTAGAATGGTGGAACACTATTCTTCAGTCTAGGGGAAGTGATAGAACTTACAATATGGAATGGGAAGTGTTTTGGTCAAAAATTACCGAGGCAATTAAGTGATCAAATTAGTTAAGTGAGGTAGTGTGCTAAGAAAGTGTATTGAAAATAGGCTTGATTACTTGTTTAGGAAAACAGTGTTCAGGATACGGCTCAGGATATTGAGCTATATCTATGATCAAACTATGAGTAAAAAGTAAAGTAAATGACACGAGATGTACGAGGAAAGCCCTTGCTCAATCTAGATCGCCGGCATAAAACCTCGGGAGCTGACAATCGCAGCTGCCTTGTTCTTCTTATTGCTTTCAACTTCAGGATACAGTGCAGGATATAGACCAGATCTCTATGTGTTACAATGCTTTTTGTACGAGAGTGAAAATTTGCTAGAGAACAAGTGTTAGAGTGTAGCGAGTGTAAATGTGATGTCCTATTCGATCTGGTATACCACCTATTTATAGTTACTAAATAGAAACTAAAATTCCTATAAATATGGGATGCTCCCGAATATTCCATAAATAGCTGTTTGGAACCAAATAAAGCGGGCTTAACGTCTTTCCTTGAACAACTTGGACCGAGTCTTCCGCGGAATGAGTCCTTGTGAACGTTGCTAGCTTCTAACCCACGTACCTGCACATAATCCGTTAGTAATCCTGAGGATACCATTCAGGATGTTACCAATATCCTGAATCAGCATCCCGGATGTAAACAGATACTATATAACCAAGATATAAATCAAGATACTTTCCAGGATATTGGCTCAGAATTTCACCCATAACAATTGTCCCAAAAAATGTTACCGTTTGTTATCCTGCACTAACGGTTACATTTTTTCACGAAGACCGAGGTAATTAATAGATAAGACCAATGATGTGACAGTTTTCAACTACCCGGCCTATATTTACTCATCATACCCTATATCTTCTCATCCTCATCTCTTTTTTATTCATAATCGACAAGGAACAGGTAACATTCTCTCTCTAATTTTCATACTCATCTTCATCCTCTTTCTCCGGCGAAAAATTCAGGTGACCAAATGCCAAGGCAAACAAGATCTAGTTCAGGCGACTCGGCTCCCACATTCATCCAGCAGAACCTTCTCCAAGAATCGGAGAAGGAAGTATGTACCTTCGATAGTGCCCACCTGTCAGCCTTAAAATCCTCCGGTATCTTCCCGGAAAGAACCGTATTTAGACCGTTTGACCGGGAAATCCGGTCAAATATGGTCTCCAGCGAGTGGATATGCTTCAGTGCTTTCCCTTTTACCCTAGGGCTACAATTCCCCTTTCCGGACTTCATCACCGAATTCTTTAATATCACAAAAATCTCTTCCAGCCAAACCATGCCAATGCTCTGGCGTGTTTTGTCTGTTCTTGACTAGATCAAGAGAAACCACATTCCTGATCTTTCCGTCCATGATCTCCCCCTAGCTTATTGTTAGGGGTGGATTTCTAAATGACCCGTGATCCTCAATTATTATCCTGTTTGGTGATCCTTACTTCTGTGTCAGTTAGTGATCCTCAGAAGTGCCTCAGGATCATGGATCATCCTAAGGATCCTTATACTAATGATTGTCTGCTTTGAATTCGTAACTGTTTTGCAGGAATATCAATTGGGACTTGGTCTTGGCGATATTTCTGGAGAATATACTAAGTCTATTCCGCACGTGCTTGGTCAGAAATGGACGTTGTGGAATCGTGGAGGACTTGCACCATTTGCGGATAGTTTGTTATTTAGATTTTTACTAGATTTAAAAGGGGTAGCGAGCTAATTAGACAACACTTTTGCTATTTTTGGCTACACACACTCTCACAACCGCTCACACCAGCTCTCGTTCATTCACTTAGCAATTTTGTACACTTTTTACACATTACACTATAGTGATCCTTGTATTTAGCTTGCTATCATCCGAAGTTGTAACACATTACTTGTTTAATTTGAGTTGGTGATCGGTAGTTTCCATCACCCGGGGTTTTTTGTGCCGGAGATCAACTCTTGATCAAGGGCTTTTTCCCCGTATAAACCTTGTGTCACTTGTTATTAATTTTTCATAGTGATCCTTATTGCTATAAACCAATTCAAGCATCATACCCCGTAACAGAGAGTTTGGTTACATTATCCTCGTCTGATTTTTTAACCAAAACAGTTTGGCGCCCACCATGGGGCAATTGGTGCTTCATTTCTAAGAAATTCTCATCTTTGTGATCATTCCGGTTCATTGCATACGAGCAGATGGCTTCATCATCAAAGAATACCTCCAGTGCGATGTCTGCAGTCAATTCATCCCAGGGCATTCCACCTTTGCCTCCACCACCTTCTGGACCTCAGAAAAATGCCGAGAAGAAACCAACTCCCATTTTCTCAAAACCTCCAACTTCTTCTGCTTCTTATACTCCTACTACTAGTGACTTGTTTACTCTGATTTTGCAGATGAAGGAGCATATCCAGCAGCAGGACAAGACCAATGAAAGGATCCTTAGAGAAATTGGAGACATCAAGAAACAGAAGAGATCGGCAGAGGATCATTCCCCACTAATGCCCAGATCTTTGAATTTTGATACTCCGGTTATAACTTCTCAGCCTTCAGTGGTTCCAGACGTTCAATATGTTGGAGGACCAAAAGGAGTGCACTACGGGTCATCAGCAATGACTCAGGCTTCAGGGTTACACTTTCAACCATCAGGGTCCCATCCTCAGCATATAGGATCCTTTCCAAGCTCAGGAGGATACTCGGGAGCGCAGCAGAGTCAAGGGTGCTGGCCGTTTCAAGGATCCTCCCAGGTTCAAGGATCCTCCCAGGTTCAAGGATCCTCCCATGTTCAAGGATCCTCCCAGGTTCAAGGATCCTCCTATGTTCCAGAATCCTCCCAGGTCCAAGGATACTCTCAGTTTCAAGGATCCTTCTAGATTCCGGGATCCTTAAGGAGTTTGCAATCAGGAAGTTCCGACATCCATCAGGGAGATTTCATTCCAATGCAAACCATTGCTTCTACTGGTCCATCGGTCATTCCAGAGCCCCAACAATATGGATTAACATCCACTCTTCCTAATTTGAATCCAATGGGAGGTAACACTTTTAACAATTCTTATACTACTAACCATGGCCATATGCAGGATACAGGTATCAATCATGCCATGGCCAGAGAATTGCAAAAGTTAAAGGACATGATATCAAGTGTCCCAAGAGTGGTCAAGCCTATCCCAGAGATTGCAGATGGGAGCCACAAGATATCTCGTTTTGCACCACCAATCTGTGATGCTGAGATACCCAAGAGGTTCCATGTGCCTACCATGAAGTTGTATGATGGTTCAACGGATCCTGAGGAACACATAGCTCAGTACAGGGAAAGGATGGAGATCAATCCCATCCCAGAAAGGTTAAAGGAAGCATGTCTGTGCAAGGGATTTAGATCCACTCTTACTGGATCGGCTCTTAAATGGCTGCTAAGTCTTCCTCCTTACTCTATTACCTCGTTTGCTAATCTAGTTAACCTATTTAATAACTAATTTTCTTGTAGTAGGAAATTTGAGCGTTTAACTAGTGATCTGTATAGGATAACCCAAGGTCATAATGAATCATTAAGGGATTATATCACTAAATTTAGTAAAGAATCCTTAGATATTCCTAACCTGGATATAGCTACGGCTGTTTAAGCCTTTAAAATGGGATTGCTTAGGGATTCGTTATTCCATGATGATCTTGTTATGACACCATGCAGGAATCTAGATGAGGTAAGAACCCGGGCCCTTAGGTTCATCTGGCTAGAGGATGACAAAAGGATCCAGGAGAGGTTGGCAGGATCCTCAAAGCAAGAGAAGCAAGGATCCTCATTCAGGAACAACAAGTTCAGATCTTATAATAAATCTGATAACCAGAATGTGCATGTTGTTGAACAAGAAGAGGATGATGAGGATTATCCTCCAATCTCTGAATATTGTTTTTCTGTTGATAACAATGAACTAATCCTTGCGATGCAGAATTTAGGTGATAAAGTTAGATGGCCCAGAAAAAATGATAGACCAGCTGCAACTAAAGATAAGTCAAAGTGGTGTGCATACCATGAAGATTTTAGGCATCTTACAGAAGAATGCATCGCATTGAGAAAAGAAATTGGATACTTGTTGAGCAAGGGGCACTTGAAAGAATTATTGGGGAGAAAGAAGTCAAGGACTCAGGATCCTGAAAGGATCCCAGAGAAAGCTCCAGCCCCTCCAGCAGATGCACAAATTATAAACTTTATATCTGGAGGATCAGACATTTATGGATCATCCTTCTCTGCAACCAAAAGACATGCGAAGGAAACCAAGATGGATAATGGAGATAGACCCATTCGAACATCCAGTGTCTCCGAAGGAAAAGTTATAACTTTTGACGAGGATGATCGTGTTGACATCCAAGATCCTCATCATGATGGTTTGGTTATCACTCTTTTTATTTCTAACCATTTTGTTCGCAGGATCCTTATAGATGGAGGAAGCTCTGTGAACATTATCCAGCTTGATGTTCTCAAGAAGATGAATATCCCTGAATCCGACATCATACCAAGATCCTCTGTGCTCGTGGGATTCAGTGGCGAGACTAAGAATACTCTGGGGGACATTAAACTCCCAATCTATATTGAAGGCCTACATTCTTACCAAAAGTTTTGTGTTATTGACTGTTTATCTTGTTGTAATGTTATCCTTGGCAGGCCTTGGATACATGACATGAAGGCAGTCCCATCCACTTATCATCAATGTGTGAAGCTTCCTAGTCCTTGGGGAATAGTAAAGATTGATAGTGATCAGCAAGAGGCTAAGAACTGCTACACCTCATCAATGAAACCAGCATCAAAGTCTAGGGAGCAATAGCAATCAAAGTGTCCTCCAAGGGATGTCTTGGAGGCAAGAGAACAGGATATAGTAGAAATCCTTATGGATCTTGATGATCCTGAATCTATAGTTTATATAGGATCAGGGATCCTTGGCGAAATGAAGGAAGACCTCATATCCTTCCTCAAAAGGAGAAAGACTACCTTTGCATGGAAACACGAAGACATGACAGGTATATCTAAAGATGTAATCACTCACAAACTTGGCATTGATAGGTCCTTCAAACCAATCCATCAAAGGAGAAGGAAATTTGCACCAGAAAGAAATGCCATTATCCAGGAGGAGGTAGAGAAATTACTCCGAGCAGGTATGATTAGAGAGGTCAAGTATCCAAGATGGTTGGCCAATGTGGTTGTTGTTCAAAAGAAAAACGGAAAGTGGAGGGTATGTGTCGATTTTACCGATTTAAATAAGGCATGTCCCAAGGATCCTTTCCCATTACCCCACATTGACTCCATGGTGGATGCCACTGCGGGTCATGAACTGTTAACTTTTATGGATGCTTCGTCTGGATTTCAACAAATTCAGATGGAACCATCCGATCAAGAGGATACAGCCTTCATGACTCCAACTGGTATATACTGCTATACCGCTATGCCATTCGGACTAAGAAATGCAGGTGCAACTTATCAAAGGCTAGTGAATATGATGTTCAAGGATCAGATCGGACAAACTATGGAGGTTTACATAGACGATATGGTGGTAAAATCAATAAAGGCCGAGGATCACCTAAGAGACTTGGAGGAAGCGTTCAATATCCTTGACAAATATAATATGAAGCTTAATCCTTCAAAATGTCACTTTGGTGTTAAAGCAGGTAAATTCTTAGGATATATGGTGACAAAGAGAGGCATTGAAGCCAGTCCAGAACAAATCAAAGCAATGGTGAACATCAAGTCCCCTACCAATGCTAAGGATGTTCAGAGGTTAACAGGCAGGATTGCAGCTTTAAACAGATTCATATCCAAATCCTCAGAAAAGTGCAAGGAATTCTATGATATCCTAAGGAAGAACAAGAAATTCGAGTGGACTGAGAAGCATGAAAGTGCCTTAAGAGCTCTTAAGGATTACCTATCCTCGGCCCCGGCTTTGATGAAACCAGAAAAAGGAGATGTGTTATCCTTATATCTTGCGGTATCCTCAAAAGCAGTAAGTGCCGTCCTTGTTAAGGATCACGAAGGTACATAACATCCTGTCTATTATGTAAGTAAAAGTTTACTTGATGCTGAATCCAGGTATTCACACTTAGAAAAACTTATCCTTGCATTAATTATGGCATCTACTAAATTAAGACATTATTTTGAAACTCATGCTATTTGTTTTGGTCAAAAAAAATCTGATGAGGATATTGCAACCAAACTCTCTGTTATGGGGTATGATGCTTGAAATATAGAACAATGACAAGGATCACTTCAATGTAAATTGCACAAATGACACAAGGATTTATACGGGGAAAAAGCCCTTGATCAAGAGTTGATCTCCGGCACAAAAAACCCCGGGTGATGGAAACTACCGATCACCAAGCTCAAATAAATCAATAAATGTTTACAACTTCGGATAGTAACGAGCTAGGTACAAGGATCACTATCGTGAAATGTGTAAAAGTGAGTGAAAACTAATGAGTGTTTGCCGAGAGCTTCAAGAGTGCGGTTATACGAGAGTGTGTGTAGCTGAAAAATGGCTAAGTGTTCTAATTCTAGCTCGTTACCCCTTTTAAAATAGAAGTTAACTACAATAACTAACTATCCGACTTTTGTGCCAAGCTCCCACGTTCTCCACAACGTCCATTTCCAGTCAAACGTGTGCGAAATACCCGTGGAATATTCCTTAGTACCGTTGCCAAGACCTAGTCACGTTTATTACTCCTGCGAAGTAATACAAAAATCAAACAAACAATCGTTAGTATGAGGATCCTTAAGGTGATCCATGATCCTGATCCCGAAGCTCTTCTGAGGATCACTATCTGTCACAGAAGTAAGGATCATTAATTAGGATAACAAGTAAGGATCACTAATTGTTAGAAAATCCTCCCCTAACAATTGCCCCCAAAATATAAGGAGTGATATGTAAAATGAGCGAGTTATGTTTTCTTGATCTTATCTGCAACTAACTATCGTAAATATAGCCGTTATTGTTGAACTATCCGTTGCAATAGTGACGTCACAGAAGTGACAACCCTGGACGATCATGATTATAAATAGGAGATAGAGATAGGATCAAATGCATTTAAAATTTCAGAAAGACTCCCTTTATAACTGCATTCCGAAGATAAACAGGTATTCTCTCTTCATCTTCTTCCTTCTCTTGCTCTGTTTTTCTTTCTTTCTATCATCCCTTCAAGAATGATGCTCCGGTCCTCCCCCGCCAAGGATCAAAAGAAGGATAGTCCCTTGAAGAGTCAAGGAATCATCAAAGACTCGATACATGAGAGGTGTTGCTTTAACAATGCTCAGATAGACAAAATTCGTCACTGCTTTCCGGCGAGTGCCTTTTTCAAACCCTTCGATCCTACTATTCTGAGCGACTATGTTTCAGAAACATGGGTTGCCTTTCCAGTTACTCCATTTGCCATAGGGTACACCTATCCTTTCCCAGAATTTACACAATCCTTCTTTTCCCTTACCGGCATTTCTTATATCCAAGCCATGCCGATGATTTGGAGGGTTTTGTATACCCTAGAGAGGATCATCGAGCAGGAGGGCATTGATTTAGGAATGTCAGAGCTGACACAATTGTATGATCTTACTACCTTTGGCTCTCATCATTATTTGTTCAAACGAAAACCCGGCGGAGAACACCCCCTTCTTAAAGTCACCAAGAACGACACAAATTGGAAACGTCGGTTCTTCTTTGTCCGGAGGGATACTATTCTAAACGGAAAGGATCTGCCAAGGACATGGTCCACCCATGGTAGGCCAGAGGATCCTAAGAAGGATCACCAGGTAGTCTTGTTTTTGTATAAGGATCACTAACCCCTTTTTGTCTTGTGTTATGCAACTATTTCTGTTTCACACATCATCACAACACCCGCAACCAAGGATAGGCTTGCTGCTTTTTGGAAGCTCGATCCTGAAATAAGGTCATTTAAGATAGACACCCAAGACTCACAAGAAGTATCCTCAGGTTCCATCACCATGTCAAGTAAGTATCCTGCTCGATTTATAGTTTGAATATTAAAATAAATAATTAAATTGAAATAAGAGTAGGACACTTATCTTGCTTTGATTGTGTAGGTGTCGGAAAATCTGCCAAGCCTGTATCCCAGTTCAACACGGCTGACCTTGATGTTGTTCGTTCCAGGAAGAAGAGATCCACTACCAGTCCTAGCATCTCCATTCCCAAAGCACCCACTAAAGGAAAGGGTGGTAAGAAGAGGAAAACTTCTGACACTGAGGACCTTCAAGGCCTACCACTGATCCGCCACCAGTTCCTTGAATACTTCAATGATGTAAGGATCACCAATTCTGCCTAGGTATCCTACTCATATGAGGATCACCTGATCTTGAACTGCTTTGTCCTTTTCTTTGCAGAAATTTGCTGAGATTGAAGATTACGTGGGGAATGTTGAGGAGCAGGACAAGAAGATTGCTGACCTCCAACAGGTTGCCGTGCTTAAGGACCTTGCCATTGCTGATCTTCAGAAGGAACTCCAAGATGCCAAGACTAAGACAGCTAAACTCCTGATTGACCTTGACTATGAGAAGCATGATCTCATAGAAAATGCTAAGGTCTCTGCCGCCATCACAATGTATCAGACAAAATTAAAGATGGCCCAGGAAGCTCAAGATCCTAACTTCGATAGAAGCAGCTGGGATGTTGAGGGCTGGAAAGCAAGGTTGGCTGATCTTGAGGATGATGAGGAGGAGGCTAGTGAGGTCTTGGCGATTGAGGCAAGTGGTAGTGGAAAGGATCTGATGAAGGATACCGCAGCTGGAGGGGAAGAGGATGCAGCAAAGGTGTAGGCTGCACAATTGGGTAATGATGGACATTCCTAGACGCAGCCGGAGCCCAATTTTTAAATTTGGTAGTATTTTTTGTGGTTGTGATGTTGAACAATTTAATGGTGTGTACTGAACAATAGTTTTTAGGATTAAGGATCATGTATGATCCTTTGGACAATAGGCAGGATTGCAGTTGGTGGAGGGATCCTCTGTTTGGGGGATGAAGCCATTGTGATCCTGCCGCCTTTATATTCCTGCACTATCTTTGAACTTATTATCATGGACACCCTTTACCTACCCCAGCGGACGGGCCACGTTTTGCTGGTAGATGCTCGGGGTAGGTAATTTTGACAACCTTTTAAGGGTTAATCCTTTGTTAATAAATAAAATTTTAATCTTTTGTCGCTTATCTTGTGTTGTTATCCTTTTACTTCTTTAATTCTCCTTTGTTTTGATGCACATTTACTGAATAAACAATTTTGAATAAGTCATATTGAAAATATTTAGGACATGATCCATAATCAAATATCCTATAGTTAAAGAATCCCAAAAAGCAATATGTTTTAAGGATCACAAGTCTAGTTGTCAAATTTTAAGGGTTATTCAAATAAATAATGAACAGAATTCAAAATAGTTAAGGATCATACCTGAGGGTCCAAGTTAGGATCCTAACCATAATAAGGATAACAATAAGATAAACCTTAGAGAGAAGTAAGGATCAAGGATCCCTAGTTGCTTGTCTTCAAGGACCTGAAATAGATCATAACTTGGGACTAAGCCAATATAAGATAAGAGTTAGCAAATGGGGACAAGCCCAAGGATAACTGGGGACAAGCCCAAGGATCGTATGTAAGCTGGAGTATGGCCCTAACTGGCGACTATCCAAACTTAGTGATATGAAAATGCCAAAACCTTAGCTAACGTGAAAACGTTAGAAACCTTAGCTAACGTGAAAACGTTAGAAACCTTAGGAACGGATGTATGGTACGTCTACCATTATACGTAGGATCCTAGGCATAGCCAGTACAATGGAATTATCAGCCCCTAAAACGAGTACTGGTCCCACTGCCTTGAACTATACCAGGATCATCATGCGCTACAGGCGGAACTGGGGTCAAGCCCAAGGATAACTGGGGTTAAACCCAAGGAACGGATTGCTTCTGCAGATAACCAATGTTATGCAAAGGATACCTGAACTTTCAAAACTTAAAATCACGTGAGAGATGGATAAAGGACACATGATCCTTATCCTTGTATGAGAAAATAAAGAAATGAAATAGTTCAAGATTAGGATATTACCTAAGTAAGGATCACCGATACTTTAAGGATCCTTTAAGGATATCCGTATCGTAAGGATCATCTGTGCCATGAGGATCCTGCTCACATGAAATATTTCTTCAAGTGGACAGCATTCCTAGCTCTTGGTAACAAATCTCCTTCCATGGTTAGCAATCTATATGCCCCCTTTCCTGCTTCAGCTTCAATCAAATAAGGGCCTTCCCATTTTGGAGCCAATTTTCCATCAGCAGGATTGGTGGTATTCTGGAATGCTTTCCTCAATACCATATCTCCAACTTGAAACTTCCTGATCCTGACATTTTTGTTGTAGGCACCAGCCATTCTTTGTTGATAACTGGCCATCCTTATCCTAGCCATATCCCTGATTTCTTCAATGGTATCCAGGTCTTGAGCCAAGTTCTCATTATTCTCCTCACGATCACGGGTACTTGTTCTAGCAGTTGGAACCACCATTTCTGTTGGGATCACTGATTCTGCCCCAAATACCAAAGAGAATGGTGTTTGACCAGTAGCATTCTTAGGGGTTGTCCTATCAGCCCAAAGCACATAGGGTAGTTCTTCTGCCCATTTCCCTTTCTTGGATCCAAGCTTCTTCTTCAAATTGTTGATGATGATCTTGTTGGATGATTCTGCTTGACCATTAGCTTGTGGGTGGACTGGTGTTGATGTTATCATCTTAATCCCCCAGCTGTCACAAAAGTTAGTGGTTCTGCCCCCAATAAATTGGGAACCATTATCACATATAATCTCAAAAAGGAATTCCAAATCTAGTTATAATATTTCTTTTAATGAAGGATATAACTTCCTTTTCTCTGACTTGGGCAAAAGCTTCAGCCTCTATCCACTTGGAGAAGTAATCAGTCATAGCAAGCATGAATACTTTTCCACCAGGTGCCTTAGGGAGCTTACCAACTATATATATACCCCATCTCATAAATGGCCAAGAGGAGGATATAGGATGCAATAATTCAGCTGGTTGATGAAGGATATTGCTGTGTCTCTGACAAGGATCACATCTCTTAGCATACTCCACAGCATCTCTCTTCATGGTTGGCCAGTAGTATCCTGTCCTCAGGATCCTTGAGAATAATGCCCTGCCCCCAGTGTGGTTTCCACAATCTCCTTCATGGAAGTCTTTTAAAACTTCTTGGATTTCAGGATCCTCGATGCATCTCAAGTATGGTCCTGCAAGAGATCGTCTATACAACATATTATTTAAAATTGTGAATTGAGATACCTTAGATTTGAAAGCCCTAGGGTTTTCTCCTGTAGGAATCTCTCCATGTTGTAAGTATCTCATAATTGGTGAGATCCATGATCCTGATCCTGAATGGGATTGAGTATCCTCACTAGGGATAATTGCAGAATCATTTCCTATCTCCATAGCCACATGATCCTCGATAGCCGGGGTCAGGATATGGATAATAGGGATCTTGATATCCTCCGGGATCTTCAAGGATGATCCTAAGTTAGCCAATGCATCAGCCTCTGTATTTTCTTCCCTTGGTACCTGCGTCAAACTAAAGGAAACAAAAGAGAGTGCCAAACTTTTGACTATCTCTAAATATTTGGTTAGCTTTTCACCTTTAACAGCATAGGATCCATTAAAGTGGTTTGTAATTAACAATGAATCTACATGTACCTCAAGATACATGATCCCCATATGCTTTGCAATTTGCAAACCAGCAATTAAGGCTTCATATTCAGCCTCATTGTTGGTGGTTTGGAACTCACAAGCTATAGAGTGGGGTATTATGTCCCCTTGTGACGATTTTAGTAGTATTCCAAGCCCTGTGCCTTTGACATTTGAGGATCCATCAGTATAGAGTATCCAAGGATCCTTGGTCTCCTCTAGCTGCTGGACTTCTAACTCGGCTTCTTTTTGTAAATCACTACTGAAATCAGCCACAAAGTCAGCTAATGCTTGGGATTTGATGGCTGTCCTAGGCTCATATCTTATATCATATGCACTTAGCTTCACTGCCCACTTAGCCATCCTTCCTGACATCTCTGGTTTCCTGAGGACATTCTTAATTGGAAAATTAGTTTTAACAACAATAACATGAGTTTCAAAATAATGTCTCAACTTAGTAGATGCCATAATCAATGCAAGAATAAGCTTTTCAAGGTGTGAATACCTGGATTCGGCATCAAGTAAACTTTTACTTACATAATAGACAGGATGTTGTGTACCTTCATGATCCTTAACAAGGACCGCACTTACTGCTTTTGAGGATACTGCAAGATACAAGGATAGCACATCGCCTTTTTCTGGTTTCATCAAGGTCGGGGCTGAGGACAGGTAATCTTTGAGGGCTCTTAAAGCATTTTCATGCTTCTCAGTCCACTCAAATTTCTTGTTCTTCCTTAGGATATCATAGAATTCTTTGCACCTCTCTGAGGATTTGGATATAAATCTGTTCAAAGCTGCTATCGTGCCTGTTAGCCTTTGAACATCCTTAGCATTGGCCGGAGATTTGATGTTTATTATTGCTTTGATTTGTTCCGGGCTAGCTTCAATGCCTCTCTTTGTCACCATATATCCTAAGAATTTACCTGTTTTAACACCAAAGTGACATTTTGAAGGATTAAGTTTCATGTTATATTTGTCAAGGATATCGAATGCTTCCTCCAAGTCCCTTAGGTGATCCTCAGCTTTTATGGATTTTACCACCATATCATCTATGTAAACCTCCATAGTTTGTCCAATCTGATCCTTGAACATCATATTCACCAGCCTTTGATATGTTGCACCTGCATTTCTTAGTCCGAACGGCATAGCAATATAGCAGTATATACCAGTTGGAGTCATGAAGGCTGTATCCTCTTGGTCGGATGGTTCCATTTGGATTTGTTGAAATCCAGATGAAGCATCCATAAAAGTTAACAGTTCATGACCCGCAGTTGCATCCACCATGGAGTCAATGTGGGGTAATGGGAAAGGATCCTTGGGACATGCCTTATTTAAATCGGTAAAATCGACACATACCCTCCACTTTCCGTTTTTCTTTTGAACAACAACCACATTGGCCAACCATCTTGGATATTTGACCTCTCTAATCATACCTGCCCGGAGCAATTTCTCTACCTCTTCTTGGATAATGGCATTCCTTTCCGGTGCAAACTTTCTTCTCCTTTGATGGATTGGTTTGAAGGACCTGTCAATGCCAAGTTTGTGAGTGATTACATCTTTAGATATACCAGTCATGTCTTCGTGTTTCCATGCAAAGGTAGTCTTTCTCCTTTTGAGGAAGGATATGAGGTCTTCCTTTATATCGCCAAGGATCCCTGATCCGATATAGATTTTGGATTCAGGATCATCAGGATCCATGAGGACTTCTACCACATCCTGCTCTCTTGCCTCTAAAACATCCCTTGGAGGATACTTTGATTGCTATTGCTCCCTTGACTTCGAGGCTGGTTTCATCGATGAAGTATAGCAATTCTTAGCCTCCTGCTGATCACTATCAATCTTCACTATTCCCCAAGGACTAGGGAGCTTCACACATTGATGGTAGGTAGATGGGACTGCCTTCATATCGTGTATCCAGGGCCTGCCAAGGATAACATTACAACAAGATAAACAGTCAATAACACAAAATTTTTGATAAGAGTGTAGGCCTTCGATATATATTGGGAGTTTAATGTCCCCCAGGGTATTCTTAGTTTCGCCACTAAATCCCACAAGCACGGAGGATCTTGGTATGACTTCTGATTCAGGGATACCCATCTTCTTCAGAACATCAAGCTGGATAATGTTCACTGAACTTCCTCCGTCTATAAGGATCCTGCGGACAAAATGGTTAGAAATGAAAAGAGTAATAACTAAGCCATCGTGATGAGGATCCTGGATATCAACACGATCATCCTCATCAAAGGTTATGACTTTTCCTTCGGAAACACTTGATGTTCGAACATGTCTTTCTCCATTATCCATTTTAGTTTCCTTTGCATGCCTTTTAGCTGCTGAGAAGGATGTGCCACAAATGTCTGATCCTCCAGAAATAAAGTTTATTACTTGTGCATCTGCTGGAGGGGCTGGAGCCTTCTCAGGGATCCTTTCAGGATCCTGAGTCCTTGACTTTTTTCTTCCCAACAATTCTTTTAGATGCCCCTTGCTCAACAAGTATCCAATTTCCTTTCTTAGTGCGATGCATTCTTCTGTAAGATGCCCAAAATCTTCATGGTATGCACACCACTTTGATTTATCTTTGGTTGCAGCTGGCCTATCATTTTTTCTGGTCCATCTAGCTTTATCACCTAGGTTCTGCATCGTAAGGATTAGTTCGTTGTTATCAACACAAAAACAATATTCAGAAATTGGAGGATAATCCTCATCATCCTCTTCTTGATCAACAGAATGCACGTTCTGGTTATCAGATCTTTTGTAGGATCTGAACTTGTTGTTCCTGAATGAGGATCCTTGCTTATCCTGCTTTGAGGATCCTGCCAACCTCTCCTGGATCCTCTTGTCGTCCTCTAGCCGAATGAACCTAAGTGCTCGTGTTCTTACCTCATCTAAGTTCCTGCATGGTGTCATAACAAGATCATCATAGAACGACGAATCCCTAAGCAATCCCATTTTAAAGGCCTCAACAGCCGTGGCTATATCTAAGTTGGGAATGTCTAAGGATTCTTTACTGAATTTGGTAATGTAATCCATTAATGATTCATTATGACCCTGGGTTATCCTATATAGATCACTAGTTAATCGTTCAAATTTTCTACTACAAGAAAACTGATTATTAAACAAGTTAACTAGATTAGCAAATGAGGTAATAGAGTAGGGGGGAAGACTTAGCAGCCATTTGAGAGCTGATCCAGTAAGAGTGGATCCGAATCCCTTGCACAGGCATGCTTCCTTTAACCTTTCTGGGATTGGATTGATCTCCATCCTCTCCCTGTATTGTGCTATGTGTTCTTCAGGATCCGTCGAACCATCATACAGCTTCATTGTTGGCACATGGAACCTCTTGGGTATCTCAGCATCACAGATTGGTGGTGCAAAACGAGAGATCTTGTGGCTCCCATCTGCGATCTCTGGGATAGGTTTGACCACTCCTGGAACACTTGATATCATATCCTTTAGCTTTTGCAATTCTCTGGCCATGGCATGATTGATACCTGGATCCTGCATAAGACCATGGTTAGTAGTATAAGAATTATTAAAAGTGTTACCTCCCATTGGATTCAAATTAGGAAGTATGGATGTTAATCCATATTGTTGGGGCTCTAGAATGATCGAGGGACCAGTAGAAGCATTGGTCTGCATTGGAATAAAATCTCCCTGATGGACATCTGAACTTCCTGTTTGCAAACTCCTCAAGGATCCTGGCATCTGGAAGGATCCCTGAAACTGGGACGATCCTGGAACAAAGGAGGATCCTTGAACCTGGGATGATCCTGGAACAAATGAGGATCCTTGAACCTGGGATGATCCTGGAACAAAGGAGGATCCTTGAACCTGGGATGATCCTGGAACAAAGGAGGATCCTTGAACCTGGGATGATCCTGGAACAAATGAGGATCCTTGAACCTGGGATGATCCTGGAACAAATGAGGATCCTTGAACCTGGGATGATCCTGGAACAAATGAGGATCCTTGAACCTGGGATGATCCTGGAACAAATGAGGATCCTTGAACCTGCTGCGCTCCTGAATATCCTCCTGCATTCGTGAGGGATCCCATATGCTTAGGATAGGATCCCGCTGGCTGGAAATATGAACCTGATGCCTGGGTCACTGTTGTTGTTCCGTAGTGCACTCCTTTTGGTCCACCCACATACTGAACATCTGGAACCACTGATGGCTGGGAAGTAATCACCGGAGTATCAAAATTCAAAGATTTCGGCACCAGTGGGGAATGATCCTCTGCCGTTTTCTTTTGCTTCTTGAGATCTCCGATTTCTTTGAGAATCCTTTCATTGGTCTTATCCTGTTGCCGTATCTGATCCTTCATCTGCAAAATCAAAGTAAACATGTCATTAGTAGTGGGAGTGTAAGAAGCAGAAGAAGTTGGAGGTTTTGAGAAAATGGGAGTTGGTTTCTTCGCAGCATTCTCAGCATTCTTCTGGGATCCAGAAGGTGGTGGAGGCAAAGGGGGAACGCCTTGTGAAGAAGTGAATGAGGGCATCAAATTTGAAGCATTCTTCGCTGAGGAAGCCATTTGCTTGGTTGTAGTGAACTGAAATGAGCACAGAAATGCGAATTTTTCTAAGGATGAAGCACCAATTGCCCCACGGTGGGCGCCAAACTGTTTTGGTCAAAAAAAATCTGATGAGGATATTGCAACCAAACTCTCTGTTATGGGGTATGATGCTTGAAATATAGAACAATGACAAGGATCACTTCAATGTAAATTGCACAAATGACACAAGGATTTATACGGGGAAAAAGCCCTTGATCAAGAGTTGATCTCCGGCACAAAAAACCTCGGGTGATGGAAACTAGCGATCACCAAGCTCAAATAAATCAATAAATGTTTACAACTTCGGATAGTAACGAGCTAGGTACAAGGATCACTATCGTGAAATGTGTAAAAGTGAGTGAAAACTAATGAGTGTTTGCCGAGAGCTTCAAGAGTGCGGTTATACGAGAGTGTGTGTAGCTGAAAAATGGCTAAGTGTTCTAATTCTAGCTCGTTACCCCTTTTAAAATAGAAGTTAACTACAATAACTAACTATCCGACTTTTGTGCCAAGCTCCCACGTTCTCCACAACGTCCATTTCCAGTCAAACGTGTGCGAAATACCCGTGGAATATTCCTTAGTACCGTTTCCAAGACCTAGTCACGTTTATTACTCCTGCGAAGTAATACAAAAATCAAACAAACAATCGTTAGTATGAGGATCCTTAAGGTGATTGATGATCCTGATCCCGAAGCTCTTCTGAGGATCACTATCTGTCACAGAAGTAAGGATCATTAATTAGGATAACAAGTAAGGATCACTAATTGTTAGAAAATCCTCCCCTAACACTATTATCGTCAAAACTAATTTTCCAATTAAGAATGTCCTCAGGAAACCTGAAATGTCAGGAAGGATGGCTAAGTGGGCAGTGAAGCTAAGTGCATATGATATAAGATATGAGCCCAGGACAGCCATTAAATCCCAAGCATTAGCTGACTTTGTGGTAGATTTCAGTAGTGATTTGCAAAAGGAAGCTGAATTAGAAGTCCAGCAGCTAGAAGAGACCAAGGATCCTTGGATACTCTACACTAATGGATCCTCAAACGTCAAAGGAACAGGGCTTGGAATACTAGTAAAATCGCCACAGGGGGACATAATACCCCACTCTATAGCTTGTGAGTTCCAAACCACTAACAATGAGGCTGAATACGAAGCCTTGATAGCTGGCTTGCAAATTGCTAAGCATATGAGGATCAGGTATCTTGAGGTACATGTAGATTCTTTGTTAATCACTAATCACTTTAATGGATCCTATGCTGTTAAAGGTGAAAAGCTAATCAAATATCTGGAGTTAGTCAAAGAATTGGCACTCTCTTTTGTATCCTTTAGTTTGACACAGGTACCAAGGGAAGAGAATGCGGAGGCAGATGCACTAGCCAATTTAGGATCATCCTTGAAGATCCCGGAGGATATCAAGATCCCTATTATCCATATCCTGACCCCGGCTATCGAGGATCATGTGGCTATGGAGATAGGAGAGGATTCTGCAATCACCCCTAGCGATGATAGTCAATCTCATTCAGGATCATGGATCTTCCCAATCATGAGATATTTACAACATGGAGAGATTCCTACAGGAGAAAACCCTAGGGCTTTCAAAATTAAGGTATCTCAATTTACAATTTTAAATAATATGTTGTACAAACGATCTCTTGCAGGACCATAGTTAAGATGCATTGAGGATCCTGAAATCCAAGAAGTTTTAAAAGACTTCCATGAAGGAGATTGTGGAAACCACACTGGGGGCAGGGCATTATTCTCAAGGATCCTGAGGACAGGATACTATTGGCCAACTATGAAGAGAGATGATGTGGAGTATGCTAAGAAATGTGATCCTTGTCAGAGACACAGCAATATCCTTTATCAACCAGCTGAATTTTTGCATCCTATATCCTCCTCTTGGCCATTTATGAGATGGTGCATGGATATAGTTGGTAAGCTCCCTAAGGCACCTGGTGGAAAAGTGTTCATGCTTGCTATGACTGATTACTTCTCCAAGTGGATAGAGGCTGAAGCTTTTGCCCAAGTCAGAGAAAAGGAAGTTATATCCTTCATTAAAAGAAATATTATAACTAGATTTGGTATTCCTTCTGAAATTATATGTGATAATGGTTCCCAATTCATTGGGGGCAGAACCACTAACTTTTGTGACAGCTGGGGGATTAAGATGATAACATCAACACCAGTCCACCCACAAGCTAATGGTCAGGCAGAATCTTCCAATAAGATCATCATCAACAATCTGAAGAAGAAGCTTGGATCCAAGAAAGGGAACTGGGCAGAAGAATTGCCTTATGTGCTTTGGGCTGATAGGACAACTCCTAAGAATGCTACAGGCCAAACCCCATTCTCTTTGGTATTTGGGGCAGAATCAGTGATCCCTACAGAAATGGTGGTTCCAACTGCTAGAACCAGTATTCGTGATCCTGAGGAAAATGATGAGAACTTGGTTCAAGACCTGGATACTATAGAAGAAATCAGAGATTGGGCAAGAATAAGGATGGCCAGTTATCAACAAAGAATGGCCGGTGCCTACAACAAAAATGTTAGGATCAGGAAATTCCAAGTTGGTGATATGGTACTAAGGAAAGCATTTCAGAATACCACCAATCCTGCTGATGGAAATTTGGCACCAAAATGGGAAGGACCTTACTTGATTGAAGCTGAGGCAGGAAAGGGGGCATATCGACTGCTAACAATGGAAGGTGACTTACTACCAAGAGCTTGGAATGCTGTCCATTTAAAGAGATATTTCATGTGATTAGGATCCATGATCCTCACATGATAAATATCCTTAAAGGATCCTTAAAGCACAGATGATCCTCATTTTTGGTAACATTCTAATCTTAAACTATTTCATTTCCTTACTTTCTCACATAAGGATAAGGATCTTGCATCCTTTATCCCCATTTCACGAGATTTTGAGTTTTGAAGGTTCAGGTACTCTTAACAAAAGCATGATTATCCACACAAGCAACCAGTTACTTGGGTTTGACCCCAGTTGTTTGGGCTTGACCCCAGTTCCGCCAGTATCGCACGATGATCCTGGTATAGTTCATGGCAGTGGGACCAGTACTCGTTTTAGGGGCTGATAATTCCATTGTACTGGCTATACCTAGGATCCTACGTATAATGGTAGAGGTACCATACATCCGTTCTTAAGGTTTCTAGCGTTTTCACGTTAGCTAAGGTTTTGCCATTTTCATGCCACTAAGTTTGGATAGTCGCCCGTTAGGGCCATACTCCAGTTAACATACGATCCTTGGGCTTGTCCCCAGTTATCCTTGGGCTTGTCTCCAGTTATCCTTGGGCTTGTCCCCAGTTATCCTTTGGGCTTGTCCCCAGTTGCTAACCTTTATCTTATAATGGCTTAGTCCCAAGTTATGATCTATTTCAGGTCTTCGAAGTTAAACAACCAAGGATCCTTGATCCTTACCTTTTACTAAGGTTTGTTCTGTGATTATCCTGGTTATAATAATATTAAGAGTTAGGATCCTAACTTGGGTCCTCAGGTATGATCCTTAACTAATTTGATTTTATTCATTGATTATTTGAATAACCCTGATACTTTGACAACAGAACTCATGATCCTTAAAATGTACCACTTTTTGGAATTTTCCAACTATAAGATAATTGATCCTGGATCATATCCTAAATATTTTCTATCTAATTTGTTCAACTTTTTCTGTTCAGACAAGTGTATATCAAGACAAATGAAAATTTAAAAAAGAACAGAAAAGAATAACAACACAAGATAAGCCAAAAAAGATTAAGGTTATTTTATTAACAAAAGTTTAACCATCGAAGGTTGTCAAAATTACCTACCCCGAGCATCTACCAGCAATACGTGGCCCGTCCGCTGGGGTAGGTAAAGGGTGTCCATTGTCTAAAGGTCTTGGTAGTGCAGGAATTAAAAAGATAGCAGGATCACCATGGCTTCATCCCCCAAACAGAGGATCCCTCCACCAGTTGTAATCCTACCTATTGTCCTAAGGATCATTCATGATCCTTAACCCTAATAGCTATTGTTTAGTTATTACAGACCATCATTGTTTTAAAAACATCACAACCACAAAAAACTACTACCAAATTTAAAAATTGGGCTCCGGCTACGTCTAGGAATGTCCATCATTGCCCAATCATGCAGCCTACACCTTCGCTGCATCCTCATCCCCTCCAGTTTCGGTATCCTTAACCTGATCCTTCCCACTGCCTCCAGCCTCGATCGCCAAAACCTCCTCAGCCTCTTCATCATCTTCAAGATCAGCCAACCTCGCTTTCCAGCCCTCAACATCCCAGCTGCTTCTGTCGAAGTTAGGATCTTGAGCTTCCTGGGCCATCTTTAGTTTTGTCTGATACATTGTGATGGCGGCGGAGACCTTTGCACCTTCTATGAGATCATGCTTCTCGTAGTCGATGTCGATCAAGATTTTAGCTGTCTTAGTTTTGGCATCTTGAAGGGCTTTTTCAAGATCAGCAATCTTAAGATCCTTAAGCACTGCAACATGTTGGAGGTCAGCAATCTTCTTATCCAGCTCCTCGACGCTTCCCACATAATCTTCAATCTCAGCAAATTTCTGCAAAGAAAAAGACAAAGCAGTTCAAGATCAGGTGATCCTCAAATGAATAGGATACCTAGGTAGAATTGGTGATCCTCACGTCATTGAAGTATTCAAGGAACTGGTGGCGGATCAGTGGTAGGCCTTGTAGCTCCTCTGTATCAGAAGTTTTCCTATTCTTGCCACCCCTTCCTTTAGTGGGTGCCTTGGGAATGGAGACGCTAGGACTGGCAGTGGCCCTCTTCTTCCTGGATCGAACAGCGTCAAGATCGGCCGTGTTGAATTGGGAGGCAGGCTTGGAAGATTTTCCGGCACCTACACATTTAAAGCAAGATAAGTATCCTTATCCTATTTCAATTTAACTATTTTTTTTCAACTATACAAAAAGCAGGATACTTACTTGACATGGTGATGGAACCTGAGGATACTTCTTGTGAGTCTTGGGTGTCTATCTTGAATGACCTTATTTCAGGATCAAGCCTCCGAAAAGCAGCAAGCCTTTCCTTGGTTGCGGGTGTTGTGATGAGGTGCGAAACAGAGATAGCTGCATAACACAAGACAAAAAGGGGTTAATGATCCTTTCACAAGAGCAAGATTACCTGGTGATCCTTCTCAGGATCCTCTGTCCTACCATTGGTGGACCACTTCCTGGGTAAATGCTTTCCGTTTGGAATGGTATCCCTCCTGACAAATAAGAAGCGTCGTTTCCAATTTGTGTCATTCTTGGTGGCTTTAAAAATGGGATGTTCTTCACCGGGTTTTCGCTTAAACAGATATCGGTGGGATCCAAACGTCGCGAGATCATACATCTGTGTCAGCTCTGACATTCCTAAATCAATCCCCTCCTGCTCTATGATCCTCTCCAGGGTATACAAGACCATCCAAATCATCGGCATGGCTTGGATGTAAGAGATGCCGGTAAGGGAAAAGAAGGATTGGGTAAAGTCTGGAAAAGGATAGGTGTATCCTATGGTGAATGGAGTAACTGGAAAGGCAACCCATGTTTCAGAAACATAGTCGCTCAGAACCGTGGGATCGAAAGGTTTGAAAAAGGCGTTCGCCGGAAAGCAATGACGGATCTTATCTACTTGAGCATCGGTAAAGCAACACCTTTCATTCACTGAGTCCTTGATGATCCCTTGACTCTTCAAGGGGCTATCCTTCTGGTGATCCTTGGCGGGGGAAGACCGGAGCATCATTGATGTTGGTAAAGAAAGAAAAACAGAGTAAGAGAAGGAGAAATAAGAGAAGAGATACCTGATTGATCTTCGACTGAGAATTTAAAGGGAGTTTCTTCGGATTTAAATGCATATTGATCCTATCTCTAACTCCTATTTATAATGATGATTTGCAGGATTGTCACTTCAGTGACGTCAGGTTTGCAACGGCTAGTCCGTCTCCAACGGCTAGTTATCCGTTAGTTTGTTGCGGATAAGATCGAAAAAATACAATTCGTTTATTTACAATATAACTCCTTATATTTTGGGGGAAATTGTTAGGGGTGGATTTCTAAATGTCCCGTGATCCTCAATTATTATCCTGTTTGGTGATCCTTACTTCTGTGTCAGTTAGTGATCCTCAGAAGTGCCTCAGGATCAGGATCATGGATCATCCTAAGGATCCTTATACTAATGATTGTCTGCTTTGAATTCGTAACTGTTTTGCAGGAATATCAATTGGGACTTGGTCTTGGCGATATTTCTGGAGAATATACTAAGTCTATTCCGCACGTGCTTGGTCAGAAATGGACGTTGTGGAGTCGTGGAGGACTTGCACCATTTGCGGATAGTTTGTTATTTAGATTTTTACTAGATTTAAAAGGGGTAGCGAGCTAATTAGACAACACTTTTGCTATTTTTGGCTACACACACTCTCACAACCGCTCACACCAGCTCTCGTTCATTCACTTAGCAATTTCGTACACTTTTTACACATTACACTATTGTGATCCTTGTATTTAGCTCGCTATCATCCGAAGTTGTAACACATTACTTGTTTAATTTGAGTTGGTGATCGGTAGTTTCCATCACCCGGGGTTTTTTGTGCCGGAGATCAACTCTTGATCAAGGGCTTTTTCCCCGTATAAACCTTGTGTCACTTGTTATTAATTTTTCATAGTGATCCTTATTGCTATAAACCAATTCAAGCATCATACCCCGTAACAGAGAGTTTGGTTACATTATCATCGTCTGATTTTTTAACCAAAACACTTATAAGCTTAGATGCCATGGATCATGTAGATTTCTGTTTTATTCTACTTCCAGTGACCCATTGATACTTCGTGCCACCAGGAACGAGGATGGTTGGCAATCCAAGTTTTTCTTTGTAAAAAGGGACTCAATCCCTGGTGGAACGGATTATCCGATGAAATGGTTGAAGAAGGGTAGGATTTAGGGTTTAAAGATGATCCTACCTCTCATCCTGCTTTATACCCTGAACTGACCAATTTTATTTTCTCCGTTGTGCATGCAGCTGATTTCAGGAAGATTGCACCTCCTCTTGCTGATTCTCAAAAAAGAATAGACGCCATCAGACAACTTTCAGAGGCAGAGAGAAGCTTCAACCCATCTCCACCAACTCCAAGCCCTCTTTCAAGTGCAAACATGTCTGGTAAGGATCCTGCAAGATATCCTGTACACACATGTTTTTATTTGATATTCTTAGGAGAAAAGTTTACTCCCTATGTGCAGACTCCAGCAAGGT
This sequence comes from Helianthus tuberosus, assembly GCA_030545235.1. Classification (NCBI taxonomy): domain Eukaryota; kingdom Viridiplantae; phylum Streptophyta; class Magnoliopsida; order Asterales; family Asteraceae; genus Helianthus; species Helianthus tuberosus. The sequence goes on from CM060367.1 coordinate 10,787,869, forward strand.
TCCAGTCTATCTAGATCTCGACGAACTTGACAGCTATCCTACTCCAGCCACGGTCAAGAAAGAGACTCCTGCTGCTACTAGCTCCAAGCCACTCCCGGCTCCCAAGGCCAATCCAAGGACTCGTGCTTCCACAGCAAAAAAGAGGAAAGGTCTTGAAGTCAGTGCTCCAGGTTCAGAAGGGTTCTCCTATGACGAACTCAGTTTCTCTGATTCCTTAGAGCCAATGACATCCTTCCTTAACAAGGTAATATCCTGACGCATATCCTGCACATATATCCTGCACGTATATCCTAATAGGATATCCTGACAGGATATCCTGGTCAATATATTCTAACTTATACCTGAAATTGATGTGCAGGGCCTCCAGCACTTGCTCCACCTGTATAATGATGCCTGTGGTACTGCTGCACTCCATGAAGCCAGGATCAAACAGCTGGAAAGCACCGTTGCTGACCAAGGTGCCATTGCCGAAGCGAAGACCCGGCACTACGAAAGCATGCTGAAGAAGGTCACCCAAGACGCTGAGCTCAAACTTGCCACCGTCCAAATGGATCATGATCAAGCCATGGTCTCTTTCCGGGAGGGAATCAAGGCTTCCGCTATCGTCTCCCTGTTACAAGCACGCATCAAGATGGCCTACGAGGCCAAGGAGACGGGCCTTGTTTGTCCATCTTGGCCAGTTGAATCCTGGGTGGCCAAGCTAAAGGAGCTCGGAGGCAAAGCTGTGCCACTTCCTGTTGAAGCTGGTGAGTCTTCTAAGTCAGCAGAGGTGGTGATCCAGGCTGGAAACAAGAATGATGCTGGAGCGGATGCTGGGATGGATACTGGTGAGGATGCTGCTCAGGATGCTGGTGCTGAGAAATCTGAGAAGGTTGGAGAAGATGCCGCTGTGTGAGGGCATTCAGGTGGGCGATGACGGATATACGTGCCAAGGCCAGAGCCCACCTTTTTAAATTTGAATGTTGGTCTGTAACCCCTTAAACAATTTACTTTTCTGCACTTTACTTTTCTGCACCTGAACAATTTACATTTCCTGCATGCTTTTTGAACAATACAACAGTTGGAGGTGGATGGGTCTCGGTTTGAGATGAAACCTTCAACTGTTGGGTAAATATGGTAAGGAACTATTAGTGCTCTTAGTGGATGGGCCTTGTTTTGAGGTGAAACTAAGAGCACATCTTTTGGTATGTTAATAATATAACTTCTCTTTTGACTCTATTATTGTTGTCATTGATATACAAATTTTACTCGTGAAAACTGTTTTGTTTGAACATTTTTAGGAATATATTGTAAACGTATCCTAGAAGATATCCTGAAAGATATCTTGATCAGGATATTGAAATACAACCTATAAATTGTCCAAATAAAAAGGAGAAATCATACCAGATATTCTTAGAGAATCAATTTCAGTCCTTCATTATAAGTTTGTCCCCAGTGCATACTCATAAACTTGGATCCATCCTTTGAATAGTACAATGTATGTCCCCTGTGTTCGACACAGAAACGCAAATGTATTCATACTTTGACTTGAATAAATTCCGAATACCCCAGGGCAAAACCCCTGATATCCTGAAATGAATCCTTAGCATACTTGGGATAAACCCTTAATATCTTGGGGGATAAACCCTGATATCTGGGGATAAACCCTAAATTTCATGCGCTACAGGCGAGAGTGTATAAACTCCAATTCTTAGAAAGGTGAAAACCTTTAAACCTTAGAGAGTATGAAAATACCCTTTCGTGAGAGAGGGTGATCAATCCTCATATACCTTCAGGATCCAGGATATAGCCAATAGTAACGAAATTGTCAGCCACTTTTACATGAACTGGTCCCGCTACCTTGAACTATACCTAGATAACTTGCGCTCCAGGCGAGGTGTTTAAACCCAATTCGAAAGAAAGGTGAATACCTTTAAACCTTTGAAGGGATTAAGATCCCTTAAACGTGAGAGAGGGGGCCAATCCTCTAATCTTTCGAGTTATGCTGAGTGCATATCCTGGAGCTATATCCTGAAACATATGCTGCAAAACAATTGTAAACTAAGGTGGGTGTTAGCTTGGCTAACACCCCTCCGATGCTTAAGTCAGTATTGGGTTCAAGATAATAAACAAATATATTTAAAATAGAATACATACCATTCCAGGATAGAAAATAAATTCTACTCTTACTTGAAATAGAGCTTTAAATGTATTGCATTCCAGGATCTTGGTAGCATATCCCCTTCCATATTCTTGAGTCGATATGCTCCTTTCCCTGCTTCTGACTCGACTTCATATGGTCCTTCCCATTTCGGAGCTAGCTTGCCATCGCCAGGATTAGTGGTATTTTGAAAAGCCTTTCTTAACACCCAATCACCAACTCGAAATCTCCTAGTCCTTATATTCTTATTATATGCTCTGGATATCCTTTGTTGATATGCTGCCATCCTTAGCCTTGCTGCATCTCTTTTTTCGTCTATAGTATCCAAATCTCGAAATAAGGCTTCAGGATTCTGTTCAGGATCCTGTAGAATAGATCTTGCAGTAGGTATCGTCATTTCTGTTGGAATCACTGCTTCTGCTCCAAATACCAAGGAAAACGGGGTTTGGCCGGTTGCATTCTTTACCGTTGTCCTATCAGCCCACAAAACAAAGGGTAACTCTTCCGCCCATCTTCCTTTTTTGGCTCCAAGCCTCTTCTTTAGGTTATTGACTATTATCTTGTTTGAGGATTCAGCTTTCCCATTCGCTTGAGGATGTACCGGAGTAGATGTGATCATTTTGATTCCCCAACTCTTGCAAAAGTCAGTAGTCCTTTTGCTTATAAACTGGGACCCATTATCACAAATGATCTCAGCTGGTACCCCAAACCTAGTCAGGATATTCCTCTTTATGAAGGATACTACTTCTTGGTCTCTAACTTGAACAAATGCTTCAGCCTCAACCCACTTAGAGAAATAATCCGTCATTGCTAACATAAAGACTTTTCCTCCCGGAGCTTTTGGTAACTTCCCTACTATATCCATCCCCCATTTCATGAATGGCCAAGGGGAAACTACAGGATATAATGGTTCAGCTGGTTGATGTAGTATGTTACTATGTCTTTGACATGCATCACATCTTCGAGCATATTCTGCAGCATCTTTCCTCATCGTTGGCCAATAATATCTTGTCCTTAATACTTTCGAGAACAATGATCTGCCCCCAGTGTGATTACCACAATCCCCTTCATGTATATCCTGAAGTACTTCTTTGGCTTCAGGATCCTCCAAGCACCTCAAATATGGTCCTGCAAGAGATTTCTTGTATAACACATCATTTATAATAGTAAATCGTGATACCTTCATCCTAAATGCCTTAGGATTTTCCTCCCCGGGAATGTGTCCTTCCTTGAGATATCTCATGATTGGAGCCGTCCAGGATTTGGGATGCTTTTCAGGATACTCTGCGTCAGGATCCTGAATACCCGCTACTTCTTTATCCTGAGGATTTGTTGCAGGATACAAGATATGTAATATCGGTATTTGGGTCCCTTCTGGTATCCTAATCGACGATCCCAGATTTGCTAAGGCATCTGCTTCAGCATTATCCTTCCTTGGTACCTGTTCAAGTGTAAAAATATCGAAATATCCTGCTGATTTTTTGAGAATATCGAGGTATTCGATTAATTTCTCACCCTTAACTGCATAGGATCCATTAAAATGGTTAGTAATTAACAAAGAGTCAACATATACTTGCAAATTTTTGATACTCATGCTCTTAGCCAACTCTAATCCTGCAATTAAAGCCTCATACTCTGCTTCATTATTAGTAGCAGGAAATTCACATCTAATAGCCTGGGGTAATATGTCCCCCTGTGGCGATTTTAGTAGTATTCCCATTCCTACTCCTCTTATATTAGATGCACCATCAGTATATAATGTCCATGATCCTGAGGATTCTCCTAACTGTTGAACTTCTAGGTCTACCTCATCCTGAATGTCACTACTAAAATCAGCCACAAAGTCAGCTAAAGCCTGAGACTTTATGGCATTTCTAGGTTCATATACTAAATCATAAGCACTCAACTTTACTGACCACTTAGCCATCCTGCCTGACATTTCTGGTTTTCTAAGCACATTTTTGACAGGATAATTTGTTTTAACATGAATCCTATGTGTCTCAAAGTAATGTCTAAGTTTCGTTGATGCCATAACTAATGCTAGTATCAATTTTTCTAAATGAGAATATCTAGTTTGAGCATTTAACAAGCTTTTACTAACATAATAAACAGGATATTGCTGACCTTCATGGTCCTTTACAATGACGACACATACAGCATTCCCTGATACTACGAAGTATAGGGATAATGGTTCACCATTCTCAGGCTTCATCAGTAGAGGTGCGGTTGAAAGATATTGCTTTAAATCCTGTAGGGCCGCTTCATGCTTCTCACCCCATTCGAATTTCTTGTTCTTCTTCAGGATATCATAAAAATCTTTGCATTTCTCTGAGGATCTTGAGATAAATCTGTTTAATGCTGCCACTCGCCCCGTTAATCGTTGAACATCCTTCATATTTGAGGGCGATTTAATATCCAAGATGGCTTTAATCTGCTCCGGGCTCTCCTCTATTCCTCTTTTGGTCACCATATATCCTAGAAATTTTCCTGCCCCCACTCCAAAATGGCACTTAGCAGGATTTAGCTTCATGTTATACTGATCCAGGATATCGAATGCTCCTTTAATATCCTGGAGGTGATCCTGAGCTTTCTTTGATTTTACCACCATATCGTCAATGTACACCTCCATGGTGTCCCCCAGTTTGTCTTTGAACATCATGTTTACCAATCTTTGGTATGTTGCACCTGCATTTTTCAAACCAAAAGGCATAGCTGTATAACAATAAATACATGTTGGTGTCATGAAGGCAGTATCCTCCTGGTCAGAAGGTTCCATTTGGATCTGCTAAAATCCTGAGGATGCGTCCATGAAGGTCAACATTTCATGCCCGGCAGTGGCATCTACCATTGCATCAATGTGGGGGAGAGGAAATGGGTCTTTAGGACAAGCCTTGTTTAAGTCTGTGTAGTCCACACAAACTCTCCATTTCCCATTTTTCTTCTGTACCACAACCACGTTTGCTAGCCACCTTGGGAACTTAACCTCTCTGATCATCCTGGACTTCAATAATCTCTCAACTTCCTCTTGGATAATCGTATTCCGCTCAGGAGCAAACTTCCTTCTTTTTTGCTGAACAGGCTTGAATGATTTATCAATTCCAAGCTTGTGAGTGATAATGTCTTTGGATATGCCTGTCATATCCTCATGCTTCCATGCAAACGTTGACATCCTGCATTTCAAAAAGTTAATTAACTGTTCTTCAATATCCTGAGGGATATTGGTTCCTACGAGCACCGAAATATCGGGATTATCCTGGTCCAGGATAATTTTCTTCACATCCTGCTCCGGATCCTCCACGATATCCTGGGCCCGCGTCTTTAATTGCTATGCTGCACTAGGCTTGGTTGGGGATTTCATCGAGGATGAGTAGCATTCTTTCGCCTCCTGCTGATCACTTTCGACCTTGACCACTCCCCAAGGGGTAGGGATCTTGATGCATTGGTGATACGTCGATGGCACAGCCTTCATATCGTGAATCCATGGTCTTCCTAGTATGATATTATAGCAGGATAGGGAATCCATCACACAAAAACGCTGTATTGAGTTGACTCCTTCAACATATACTGGCAACTTTATTTCTCCTACTGTGTTTCTAGCCTCTCTACTGAATCCAACAAGCACTGTAGATTTTGAAGTGATATCCATTGGAGATACATTCATTCTTTTCAGAGTCTCTAGTTGGATTATGTTGACGGAGCTGCCATTATCAACCAATATCCTGCGTACAAAATGGTTAGCCACATATAATGTTATTACCAGAGCATCATGGTGAGGATCCTGGACAGTATCCCTGTCATCAGCATCAAATGTGATCACTTTGTCAGTTGTGAGGGTAGCCATCCTGACAGGTTTGTCTCCCCTTTCGGCCTTAGCTTCTTTTGCATGTCTCTTCGCCGCCGAATACGAAGTCCCACAAATATCGATCCACCCGAAATAAAGTTGATTATCTTGGCATCTGCAGGAGGTGACGCTGCTCGCTCAGGATCCTTCTCAATATCCTGACCCTCATTCTTCTTCCTTCCTAAAAGATCTTTCAGATATCCCTTGCTTAGAAGATAGCTTATCTCTTTCCTTAGAGCGATGCAATCCTCAGTCGCATGCCCGAAATCTTCGTGGAAAGCACACCATTTTGACTTATCTTTCCAATCAGCTTTTTGTTGACTCTTTCGAGGCCATCTAGCCTTGTCTCCTAGACCCTGCATGGCATACATCAACTCAGGAATGTTAACAGAAAAGCAATATTCAGACAACTCAGGATACTCTTCAGGATCCTCATCTTCGACAGCATTCACTCTCTTATTTTCATTTCTACCATATGGCTTAGGCCGATATGGCTTGAATGAGGATTCAGACTTCCTGTTAGTTGACTCATAGGTGTTGGATGAGTTCATTCTCTCTTGCATCTTCCTGTCATCCTCCAACCGAATATATCTTAGGGCCCTGTTTCGAGCTTCATCCAAGTTCCTGCATGGGTTCATTACAAGATCTTGATAAAATTGAGAATCTTTTTGCAGCCCCATCTTGAAAGCTTGCACAGCTGTTGCAACATCAAGATGCGGAATGTCTAGGGATTCCCGGCTGAACTTGTTCACATAATCCCTAAGGGATTCCTGAGGCCCCTGTGTTATCCTGTAGAGGTCACTTGTTAGTTTCTCAAAGCTTCTACTACAAGAAAACTGACTATTAAATAAATTTACTAAGTGAGCAAAAGATGTAATCGAATGCGGAGGAACATTCAAGAGCCATTTCAAGGCTGATCCTGTTAAGGTAGAACCAAAACCCTTGCACAAGTATGCTTCCTTGAGATCCGGAGGGATATGGTTAATCTCCATTCTTTCCCTATACTGAGCAATATGCTCCTCAGGATCCGTAGTTCCGTCGTAAAGCTTCATGTTGGGGGTTTGAAATCTCTTTGGGATCTCAGCATCACAGATAGGATATGCAAAACGAGATATCTTGTGTCTGTCTTGGGACACTTCCGGGATCGGCTGGACCACTCCAGGTACACTAGATATCATGTCCTTCAACTTCTGAAGTTCTCTAGTAAGTGCTGATGTTACATCTGTATCCTGCAAAGATCCACTATTGTTAGTAGCATGAGTATTATTATTATTTGACACGTTACCCGTTGGAGGATTTTGCCCATATCCTGAAGCATATCCTGAGCTCCTCATGGTTGACATCCTGACCGAGGAGGGTATTTCAGGAGTATGATTCTGAGGAAGGCTGGGCACAATATTCCCCCTATTATCCTCGGTATACACGGCTGAACTAAAGTTTAGAGTTCTGGGTTGTAGTGGAGTGACAACATCCTCAGCAGATCTGCTCGAACCAGACTTCAAGAGTTGTATTTCCCTCAACATCATTTGATTTGTTTCCTGTTGCTGCCTCATTTGTTCCTGCACACTTCCAAATAAGGTTAGAATTTCATCATTAGAAGCTAAAATGGGAGCAGATCCCTGAACATTCCGAGTAGGGATAATATCCTGAGGTTGTGAAGAGGTTGGCATTCTTGGAGGAGGTGGTGGAAGCACCGAACCGGTAGTAGCAGAAGTCATAGCAGACATAGTAGAGGAGCTCATGTTTGATCTTGAGGCCATTATGGATAATGTGGCAAAAAGTTTTGAAAATAGAAAGCCGATTAACGATTTCACAAAAAATTTTAGTAAAGAGAGCACCACTTGCCCCACGGCGGGCGCCAAATTGTTTTGGTCAAAAATTACCGAGGCAATTAAGTGATCAAATTAGTTAAGTGAGGTAGTGTGCTAAGAAAGTGTATTGAAAATAGGCTTGATTACTTGTTTAGGAAAACAGTGTTCAGGATACGGCTCAGGATATTGAGCTATATCTATGATCAAACTATGAGCAAAAAGTAAAGTAAATGACACGAGATGTACGAGGAAAGCCCTTGCTCAATCTAGATCGCCGGCATAAAACCTCGGGAGCTGACAATCGCAGCTGTCTTGTTCTTCTTATTGCTTTCAACTTCAGGATACAGTGCAGGATGTAGACCAGATCTCTATGTGTTACAATGCTTTTTGTACGAGAGTGAAAATTTGCTAGAGAACAAGTGTTAGAGTGTAGCGAGTGTAAATGTGATGTCCTATTCAATCTGGTATACCACCTATTTATAGTTACTAAATAGAAACTAAAATTCCTATAAATATGGGATGCTCCCGAATATTCCATAAATAGCCGTTTGGAACCAAATAAAGCGGGCTTAACGTCTTTCCTTGAACAACTTGGACCGAGTTCCGCAGAATGAGTCCTTGTGAACGTTGCTAGCTTCTAACCCACGTACCTGCACATAATCCGTTAGTAATCCTGAGGATACCATTCAGGATGTTACCAATATCCTGAATCAGCATCCCGGATGTAAACAGATACTATATAACCAAGATATAAATCAAGATACTTTCCAGGATATGGGCTCAGAATTTCACCCATAACAGGAAGAATTTAAAAACATGGTAGAAAGAAAATTCTGCCCTTCCAATGAAAAAGAACAAATAGCAAACAAATTCCTAAACCTTAGGATGACTGGAGTCGATAGTAAGGGTTATACTACACTATTCTTTGAATATGCTCGAATAATACCAACCCTTGCATCACCTGAACCAGTATTAATCTCCCGTTACATTTGGGGATTAATCAGCGAAATAAGGCATGTAGTCAAGGCAGCTAGACCTCAAACCATAGAAGAAGCAGTAGAACTAGCAAATACCTTGACAGATGAATTAGTCTGTACACGAGAAGAGGATCAAAGGAGGAACCTAACCTAGAAGCTTACCCAGGAATTCCGTTCTGGAAATTCTAACCGTGAAACTATCCAAAACTAGCTCCAGCCACGAACAAGAATACTAAAAATGCTAGGGCATTTGTTCTGACTGCAGAAGAAGCAAAGATGATCCCGGATGTGATCACCGGTACGTTCTTAGTTAATGATGTTTTTGCTAAAGTATTATTTGACTCTGGTGCGAACCAAAGTTTTATTAATACTTCATTTTGCAAATTTCTCAATCAACCATTAACTAAACTCCCACAAGAATGTCTAGTAGAGACAGCAAATTGGGAAACCATTAAGATTTCTGAGATCTTGTAGGGAGCAAGAATAGAAATTTCAAATCAGAAATTTACTGCAAACCTTTATCCAATGAATCTGGCAGGATTTGATGTTGTGTTAGGAATGGATTGGTAATAGCGAATAAAGTCAATATTTTATGTGATCAAAAGTCAATCCAAGTAAATTCACCAAGGGGTGAAAAGATCACAATTAAAGGAAATAAATCCTCTAGATACAGAAAATTCATCTCTGTGATGAAAACAACAAGTTATATAAGAAAATGGTCATTAGTGTATTTGATTTCCATAATCACTAACACTAAAGGAAAAGAATTAAAGGATATTCCAGAAGTATCTCAGTTTTCAGATATATTTCCAGAAGAGTTACCAGGGCAACCTCCAGACAGAGAAGTTGAATTCAGAATCCATTTGATGCCAGGGACAGCACCAATTGCCAAAGCACCTTACCGTTTGGCACCCGCAGAAATGCAGAAACTGAAGAAACAGTTAGACGAATTATTGGAAAAAGGATTCATACAGCCGAGTTCGTCGCCATGGGGAACATCGATTTTATTCGTTAAAAAGAAGGACAGATCAATGCGTATGTGCATTGACTACCGTGAATTGAACAAAGTCACGATTAAGAATCGGTATCCATTACCAAGAATCTATGATCTGTTCGACCAATTGCAAGGAGCACGATTTTTCTCTAAAATCGATTTAAGGTCAGGATATCATCAATTAAAGGTACAGGAAGAAGACATTCCTAAGACCGCTTTCAGAACAAGGTATGTGTTTTGGTCAAAAAATCAGACAAGGATAATGTAACCAAACTCTCTGTTACGGGGTATGATGCTTGAATTGGTTTATAGTAATAAGGATCACTATGAAAAATAAATACCAAGTGACACAAGGTTTATACGGGGAAAAAGCCCTTGATCAAGAGTTGATCTCCAGCACAAAAAACCCCGGGTGATGGAAACTACCGATCACCAACTCAAATTAAACAAGTAATCTGTTACAACTTCGGATGATAGCGAGCTAAATACAAGGATCACTATAGTGTAATGTGTAAAAAGTGTACGAAATTGCTAAGTGAATGAACGAGAGCTGTTATGAGCGGTTGTAAGAGTGTGTGTAGCCAAAAATAGCAAAAGTGTTTTCTAATTAGCTCGCTACCCCTTTTAAATCTAGTAAAAATCTAAATAACAAACTATCCGCAATTGGTGCAAGTCCTCCACGACTCCACAACGTCCATTTCTGACCAAGCACGTGCGGAATAGACTTAGAATATTCTCCAGAAATATCGCCAAGACCAAGTCCCAATTGATATTCCTGCAAAACAGTTACGAATTCAAAGCAGACAATCACTAGTATAAGGATCCTTAGGATGATCCATGATCCTGATCCTGAGGCACTTCTGAGGATCACTAACTGATACAGAAGTAAGGATCACCAAACAGGATAATAATTGAGGATCACGGGTCATTTAGAAATCCACCCCTAACAATTGCCCCCAAAATATAAGGAGTTATATTGTAAATAAACGAGTTGTATTTTGTTGATCTTATCCGCAACAAACTAACGGATAACTAGCCGTTGAAGACGGACTAGCCGTTGCAAACCTGACGTCACTGACGTGACAATCCTGCAAATCATCGTTATAAATAGGAGTTAGAGATAGGATCAATGATGTGCTGAAAAGTGGTTTAACAAAAACAACTGAATTAAACCCTAAACTAGACTCTCTAAGTTTTAAATTTATAAAACTAAGACTCTCTAAACCCTAAACCACACGACCGGCAAGTGTACCGATCAATGCAGTATAGCCTAAGGAAGTCCGAGTATCGAACCCAAGAGACTCTACTGATTACGCTAACGACTCTATTCTAGACTTAGACTGACACGACCTGACTAATTGTTTATTGATTGGGGGGGGGGGGGGGGTTTCTAAAGATCCTAAGAATTATAATTAAAAATCAACTAAATTAACTAAACGAACTAGACACGAACTCGCACGAAGGCTGAACTCAAGGATGATGAAGGAACTACCTAGACAGGAATCCTGATTGCTTTTAGTTATGATTATAATTGGAAGTTGTCTGCTATGGAACCGGGATCTTGAAATTCTCACCTCTCGGGAAATGTAAGGACCCCTAATCCTTCTCAAGAGCACGCTAAGATCCCCTAAAGGTTGTTAAATTACCGGTTATTAGACTCCTTTACAAGACATCTAATGGGTTTATAAAAGTATCCTACAAGGCTTACTCCCTTACGAGACCTAAACCTAGGATAGGTTTGTTTTCTCAGCTAGACTTGCTAGACAGCAGCCAAAAGGTTAACTTCCTAAGAAGGACCCACCTTGCGGTTTAATCACTTAGACCTAGCAATAATCTCGCACCTTACAGCTATAAACGATTAGTAGAACACTTGATTTTATTAAATTACTGATTATTACTTCTAAGGTTACTTACTCGATTTTCACCCTAAAGGATTAAAGATTTATTATGTGATATAGACACTCACCAAAACCTAAAACCCTAGCCCGACTCTATTATGTGATAAAGACCGTCACCAAGAATCGAACGAAGCAATAAACGATAATTAAACAACATCAAGCACGCAAACACATCTAACTGATAGAACAAACCGTTTACAATTTATAAACTATCCATAGCATTCAAAAATCCAAGAATAATCAAAACATATGCAATCATTCAACCATGTCTAGGTAGTACGAAAAGTTTAGCCAATAATCATTGTATCAAAAGACATAACAATCATCAACAAATCAGAATTCATCATCAAATAACAAGAAACAAACGAAAACGAAAGATTACGAAAGTATAAAACCCGAATTCTTCGATCACGTATGCTCCCGCGCTTCAACGATGATTCCACGCCTTCCCGAACACTTCCCAAGCTCCAAAACAGCCTTCAAGATGTCCAAAGAACTCTAAAATTCGTTGATGTTACGGCTATTCACTTCTCTGATCTGTTGTCCAATGGAATTCTTTTATAGATGTGCGGCTGATGTTGACTCCGTGCGTCCCAAGTTGTTTCACGCCTATCTCTATACCAACCATTGTAAAAGTGGTGTCCAACTATATTAATATTTCATAGGGCTTTGAATTAATGCATATGTACGTTAAAAACCCAAAACACATTGGTTCATGAATTCTGTTGGGCTGTTGATGTTTTCACGGCCCACACCAGATCTTGCAAAGATGGCCTTTTCAATTTTGTCTTCTGTGTGTATATCCCTTTATAATATGACTTCAACAATAATATATATGATATGCCTTTCCTTTTGTTTTCTTGGTGTCGTCCACCATTCTCTAAAAGAAAATAATATATATAAAAATCATAAAACAGCCACCCTTTTTAGATTCCCTCACTTATTATGTCATGCATCTTTTTTTTTTAAATATAATAGCGGGCTCGGTCCACTCGAAGAAAACAGTGGCAATTTTAATTCGATCATTGACATCCCACTCTGGTCAACTAGCAGGTCATTTTCATATTACTCGTTTTCGCTCCATTTGCACCAGAACCTGCCAAAACACAAAATAATGTAATATAACACTAAAACTAAGTAAAAACAAATAAAACCTATACAAAACGTATACAATTTACACGGGACAAATATGTGTATTTTACCCCACATCAAATATCCCCACACTTAACCTTTTTTCGTCCCCGAAAAAGAATTATGCATAACGGAATCATAGTCGGAATAGTCATTCAGGACAAAAGCTTAAGTTACTTTATTTAGAATCGAAACTCGTGTTAGCCGCGATTGCAAGTATACTTGTCCTCTTAAACCCAAACCCGGTTCCATGCCCTTATCATGCAATTTAGTTCAATTATGGTCAATCCACCTAGGGTCTCACGCTAAGAATCACAAGTACACCTAATCCCCCCTCAAGCTTATAGGACAAAAGGAACAACCACTGGGTTATTTCCTAACCGCCTTATACCAAGATCCAAAGAGTTTAAAATCAAATCTATATTTTTTTTTCTATATATATATATATTTTTTTTTTGCTTTGCTTTTTGCTCTTTTTTTTTTTTCCTTTCTTTCTTTCGTGAGTCTAGACGATGCTTTCCCTAACCAAGAGGTATTCCGGCTGTAGAGTCGCTATCCCCAACCACAGATTACTTAGGTTTCGGTACTTTTAATCGGCAATTCGATTTCACACATCCCAGAGGCATTCCGGCTGTAGAGTCGTTATCCCCAACTCGGATTACATAGACCTGTGTTACTTTCATTTAGTTTCTAGCTCACTTATTTTTTTTTTCTTTCTTTCGACGAGATAATGACCAAAAACTCTAACGATCTTAGCTTATAACGGCATCCCTTATACTATTTTTGGCGGTTTCAATTTCCCCACTCTCCCTAGATGAGAACCCACTAGTAGACCGACAATTAGGTATATTTTAAAATCAAAGGAACCTAGAACCGAGCCTACCCGCACATCCCAAACTAGACACAAGCTCAATTATATTAATCTCATATTATTATTATTTGAACCCGAACAAAAACCCGACTTTTCTATCATTTTCCGTTTTATATTTTGCAAACTTCTCGTTTCAAAAGACATTTTTTTTTAATTTTTTCAATTTTTTTTTTTTGAATTTTTGAAATTTTTAATTTTTTTTTTATTTTTCGACTTTTTATAACTCGACTAACTATACTAACGACACTAAACGATAGTTTCCCATCCCCACACTTAAACTCTACATTGCCCTCAATGTAGGATGGAAACCGACTCAAAAACTAAAATAAATAAGAAATAAAAGACCAAGGGAAAATCGGAAAGGACTTAGCTGGTTTAATTCGTGCGTAAGCTCCAAAATCTCGTCCAATCCAGCTCGATCGTATAGCATTTCGTTCGCGATCGGCTTTGACACTGACTGACATGCTTGATAAATGCCTGAAATCTGATAAGCAGCTCCAAAATCACCCGAATGGAGATTGAGTACGGGTGGTACATATTCAAACCTGCATAAACAAAAACAAGCAAAAACCAAAGCAGTACCGACTCTAAAAAAAAACGACCAACTCAATAAACTAAAACTAAATTAGACTCATGGTACAAAATAAACAACTCAACGCCACAAACTACCGAAAATATATAAAATTACAAAACCCTACAAAACCTCCCCACACTTGAATTTAATCAGGAGGCTTTTCTTTGATCTGGACCCAATCTAACCCGTTTAATTCCACCCGGTCCTCAAAAATAGTTAAAAATTTAATAGTGGAATAATAAAATATTTTAAAATTTTGAAACGGGTCAGACCACCAGAATTTATACTTACCTGGAAGAAACCGAATGCATGACATGTAGCGAGAAGACTGATCGTGCGTGAACGGCTTCTTCCTCTCCATCTCGCCGCAACCTTCTATCCTCTTCTGGCTTGGATCCTTTTCCTTTCTTTTCTTTGCCCTCTCCCGTGGTTTTGTTGATTTTTCAGTTTCACTTAGTACTAACACCAGGGGCCAGCTGTGGTGCTCTTCCTCTTCCACCACCACTTCTTCTTGTTTGATGTCCGTCATTGGGTTTCCTTCAAGTAAAGCTTCTAAGTAAGCAAGGTCTCCCTCCGGATCAAACTCCTTTTCCTCTTCATCTACCGGCAACCTATCTAGTTCTTCCCTAAATTCATTCTCCCAGGACATCTGATCTACATTAGATGGCTGCTCAACTTCTTCCTCCTCTTCTCCTTCTCTTTCTATCCCCACTTTTTCTTCCTTACTCTCCCTATATCCCTATATTGTCTCTCCATCAGCAAGCTCGGGGAGCACTATCGCCTTATAATTTGAGCTTTGAACTGTAATCCACTCATCATCATAATCGCCCCATTGTATTTGTTGCGTCCGTTCTCTACTTCCCCAACCCATTTCAAACCGAGCAGCGATCGCACATTCTTCATACCAGTGTGGTCCACCACATTCTTCACACCTTGGATCCCTTTGCCGACTGAGGTTACACTCTATCATTGGGCCTATTAGCCCGATCATTCGATCAAGTATGCCGATCATTTTCGGAAACCTTGGATCCCCGCACTTCCGAAACACTTTTATTATTCGCACGCACTTCATAATTAATTCCTTGAGCTCGAAAAAATGGGGAAAGCTCTCCTTAGCATTTGTGGGATACCCCTGCAAAGAATATTGTTGTGGCTGCACAAAGGGGTTAGTATCATAGTCTGCAGAGGACCCCTCATACTGGGGGCATTTAACTGTAAAGTGAGGCCCTCCACAAATTTCACACATATTTAAAAGACTCAAGAAAAATAAAATAAAATAAATAAGAAAACAAAAACACGGACAATTAGACTCCTACGACTCAATCTACAAAAACACTAGCACGTATAATGTCAGATAAGTCCAAACAAAGTAATCAACGCAATCGCCAAGAGTCCCCGGCAACGGCGCCAAAAACTTGATGTGCTGAAAAGTGGTTTAACAAAAACAACTGAATTAAACCCTAAACTAGACTCTCTAAGTTTTAAATTTATAAAACTAAGACTCTCTAAACCCTAAACCACACGACCGGCAAGTGTACCGATCGATGCAGTATAGCCTAAGGAAGTCCGAGTATCGAACCCAAGAGACTCTACTGATTACGCTAACGACTCTATTCTAGACTTAGACTGACACGACCTGACTAATTGTTTATTGATTGGGGGGGGGGGGTTTCTAAAGATCCTAAGAATTATAATTAAAAATCAACTAAATTAACTAAACGAACTAGACACGAACTCGCACGAAGGCTGAACTCAAGGATGATGAAGGAACTACCTAGACAGGAATCCTGATTGCTTTTAGTTATGATTATAATTGGAAGTTGTCTGCTATGGAACCGGGATCTTGAAATTCTCACCTCTCGGGAAATGTAAGGACCCCTAATCCTTCTCAAGAGCACGCTAAGATCCCCTAAAGGTTGTTAAATTACCGGTTATTAGACTCCTTTACAAGACATCTAATGGGTTTATAAAAGTATCCTACAAGGCTCACTCCCTTACGAGACCTAAACCTAGGATAGGTTTGTTTTCTCAGCTAGACTTGCTAGAAAGCAGCCAAAAGGTTAACTTCCTAAGAAGGACCCACCTTGCGGTTTAATCACTTAGACCTAGCAATAATCTCGCACCTTACAGCTATTGACGATTAGTAGAACACTTGATTTTATTAAATTACTGATTATTACTTCTAAGGTTACTTACTCGATGTAACACCTCGGAAATTCACGTCCAATAAAATAAAGACACGTGTCATGTTGTGCAAACGTGCTGTAAATACAGAACTAGATGAAGATGTACGGTAGGATTTAAACGTCGACATGTTAAATTTATACCTCTGAGCGACCTGTTAATAAATCCCTAACCAGGATATGTTTTATCCACATCTGAATTATATTTAAAATCTGGTCATCCTAACAAATAAATGGTTACAACCTTAGACTTGGATTCTATGCAAGTTCTTAGGAATTTCCGTCAAATTTAAACCTTCCACATAGTGCCAAAAAGTGTAGGAACATGCCATGACATGCAAGGGCTGGATATATGGTCCCTCTACTGATAAAAGTGCATGGAATTCGGAGTTGTAAGTATTGCATGGTCAAAGCTTGAAAGAAAACAAAATTTTGTCATCTGGCGAAGGCTTGCGCACCGCAACATCAAGAGCGTTACGGTGCGCAAGCATGCTTACGGACCGCAACAAAAATAATGTAACGGTGCGCAAGGCACGTATCTGGGCAATTTTAACGACAGCTGCCAGTTTCAAGTCTGATTTCGAGTTGTTTCCACCTGTATCCGATTCCTGAGCTTCACCAATGGACTTACATGCATGTAGGGGCACTTGGACATATCTTATAACCTCAGTAGACTGATTTGGCATCATCTTGGAGGATCAAAGTGACTACAAAAGAACCCACATTGTTACAACTTATGTTCTTTCATTTGCAACTTTGCACAAGATCATCTCTGGAGCTCTCTGGACGTCAAGCCAACTTTCTAGTGATCTCTAAGCTTTATTAGGACTCTTGTAAGTGTTCATAACCTTCTCAAATCCGTTCTAGCTTAGTTTATTAACCGAAAGTCAATCCATCGTAAATTTAGTTTGACTTTGTGATTAAACGAAATGTGCTCAGTCTTTTCTCAAATTGAAAGTACCTACAAGTTGGTATTTATGTGGGTAACAAACCCTCAAAAGGGTATTTTCAGATTCCCACTCTAAGCATGTTGATTGTCGAGTCAAAGCTTTTCTTAAAAAGTCAACAGAATGTGTTTTTGCAAAATTAAGCATAATTAACAATGTAGGTTACATGCAGCCTGTTTGATCATCAAAATAACTTTGTAATTAATGTAAGAACATGTTTCATCATGATCAACTCGACAATTTTCAGTTTAAACCCGAATCGGAACCGAAAGTCACATAAATTGACTTTTTCTTTGACTATCAGTTTTGATCCGTACATGCATGTTTGAGATCTGCATTAGAGCTTAATTTGGGCCAATTTTATATAAGTTTAATTCTCTGAGATTTTACAACTTGGTTCAACACTTATCCGGTCCATATGCATGTTTCCGATTTATGCTTAAAAGTTGACTATTATGCCCTTTTTGCTATAAAACGTGATTTTTGAAAAAGTGAAAGAGTAGAAACATTTGTTACTGATTTATAAACTTGCACCTAAAATTTGATATCAGTTTGAGGTCTAGATTAAGAGTTATGCTCAATATCGTAATTTGAAAGCTTTATGTTACTTAAACGGCGTAATTAGCATATAACCTATTTAAACCCACTTTTTGATACCAAACTTTTTACCCACTGATGTTATATAATATTTTGGGATTTTTAAAGATTTTTATTTAATTTTTGGCTGATCATATCATAGGTCTCTAAGTTTAATTCGGTAAATACCGATTTTGCCCTTTTAAGCCATAAAATGAGTTTTACAAATCCTTTTGACCCCAAACCTTTTTCTACTGATTTTATTTATTAAATAAAATATTTTGAGCATTCTGGAAATATAAAAATATCAGCTTTCTTTTAAAAACCCGGAAACGGCTCTAAATCGCCATTTTAAGCGTTTTTAACGCATAGTATGTACTATAACCATATTAAACATATAAGGTTGATACCTACTGATGTTTTTAGCATATTTTTATATAATAACAGTAAGTATAAGTTTTTGAACTCAGGTTTCCAGTTTTGACATTTTTAGCCCTTGTGAAATTACCGAAATACCCCTAAGGTGCATAGTTTGGTTTTAAATGGTAAGTTTCACATATGGGTCATACCCTACTGTTATAACATGTTAAATTAAATATATTTACTGTATAAACCAGACCTGTAACTCAGATTTCTAATTTAACTCTTTTATAATCTTTTAAATGACCAAAATGCCCTTATGAGGCATAAATTGTGTTTAAATCCGTTTTGGGCATAATAGGAAATAACTTACTGATATTATAACATATTTAGAGCATATTATCTCAGGGAACTTGCATATGACTCTTACGGTTACCCGTAACACTCTTTTCGCGTTCGGTTTATGTAACTAGTGTGCATAAATTGACCGAGACGGGTCAAACATTATCATTTTTGTCTCAAAATCCAGAATGTATTTAGTATACCCATATTATACAAGTATTCAAACTTGTCGGGTCTAAATCACATTCTATCCGGTCTTCGCTTAATCGTGCGTTTGAACCGTATCGTCTTTTAAACTAGCCGGTCTAAGCTTAAGCTTAAATAAAGACCCGTTAGAAATCTAATAGGTTATTATAAACCTTCGTTCCAGATTAGGAGCACCGGTAAAAGCTACCTTCACTTGCTTGTTGTGATATATATACTTACCAAGGTAAATACTTTTAACTTATTTTCCCTATACGGGCTTGGGGTACGGTATATAAAATACCGCTTGGTCCGGCATTGAATTCTTTAATCGAATAGTGGTTAAATTTATTGAGATGCTATGTTTTGAATGTGTTTTGTTTGCTTAAAGCCTTTGGGGGGTTAATGACCATGTCCCGGATATCCTCGGCATTATCTTACAAGATGGCCACGACCTGAGCACGGGGTGTAGGCGTACACCTGTCAAGTGTATAACTCAATATTGTGGTGTGTCTATTGATCTTTAACCCGGCACGAACCGGGCTACTGAACGCATAAGTAACATGTAAATCCTTTACAAGATTATATTACATAATTATCCCAAGTTATAAAAATGTTTTGTGCCATGAGCATTCAAATAAATTTTCAATCATTTTCAAAATGAGTCAGTTAAATTGTATTTACCAATGTAAACTGACGTATTTTTCCCAAAAGGTTAAGTGCAGGTACTACACGTAATAGGCTGGCTGTCTTCTAGAGCGTCCACAATAAGTCTCGCAAGCTTGGACGACAATAAACTGTTGAACAATATCTTATTTTATTTTGATCCGCCTGTGGATCCGTTTCAACTATCAGTGATATTTATTATTACACTTTATTAAAGTTGAAATGAATCTATCTTTGCTTCCGCTGTGCATTTATATATTGTGTTGTTTGTCTATGATGATACCAACTACGTCACGATACTCCCCACCGGGCCCACCGGTGACACGTGGAAAATAGGGGTGTGACAGGTTGGTATCAGAGCCAACTCTGAGTGAATTAAACACTAGTCTTTTGTGTTTAATCTCAGTTACACAATTGCACAATCCTCGATTCTCGAGTCTAGACAAAGAACTTAGGAAATTTCCAAATTTTTGTTTAAATTTTCTAACCTTGTCTTAATTATATTTTTGTTGTATCACTTGTTGTTTTTGACAGGGTCACCAGAATGCCACCAAGAATGAGAGGTAGAGGCCGAGGACAAGGAGCATATGTAGCTCCAAACGACCATGAGGCCGGACCATCACACCGGCGGACACCTTCGGATCCTCACCACACTGATGCTCAAGACCTTTGGAGGTCTTTTACGGAACCTGCTAGGCGCTCAGTCTCACTGAGTACCTCTCCATCGATCCCACACTCCTTTGGGCCTCATTCGGAGAATGAGCCCCACTACTCTCAACGGTCCTACATTCCCCTAGGACACAATTCGCCTTTTAACCAACCATCACCTGCCTTCCAGGGTCAGTTCAACCCTGATGACTACTTAGAGGCAGCAGCAGTGGGTTTTAACCCACTTGGACCAGAAGACCACTTTTCAGGTGGCAACCCGATGGACATTGATGAGGATACTGATCCTGCCATGCCACCCTCCGGAACACCGAATCACCCCCATCGAGATTTCTGATGGGTCACCGTTCATGGGATCGCCTTACAATGGTCCCGATAACTATGAGGAGAACTTCAGGCAGCACGACTGGGTGTTTACCCCCAGTTATCATAACTCTCCTTTGCACCAGCCCCATCACTCTCCTCTTCACCAGTCTTACCATAACTCTCCTCTGCACCAGTCATACCATAACTCTCCCCTGCACCTGCCTCACCACTCTCCCCTACACCAGCCACAGCAGCAGCCACAGTAGCAGCAGAATCCTTCCGAGGATTCCCAACTTGTAGCGGTCACTCCGCCAGCAGCACCACCTCCGCTTCAGCCTCCCTCGCCTCCGAGGCGAAGGAGAACTACAGTGCGAATGTCCGCACGAGGGGGAGTGCGTATCAGCACCCCTCCACTTTCGAGTGGCAGCCAGTACTCGTCGGTCCATGAAGAAACAGAGATGGGTGAATCTTCACACCCCGTCTCTGAAGTAGCAACTGTGCCAGTCGCGCCACAGCCACCATTGGGTTTTGGAGACCCAATCCCCGCTTACACTGGAGCTGCAGCATTCAACCCCTTCGAGCAGCAGATTCACACGGGGTATAACTTTACAGAGGATCCATACTGGATAGCAGCAAACTCCAACACTTTCCACCAAGAAGCTCCCTACGGAGGTCCCTGGGCTACGGGACCCTCGACCTATGGGTACCCACCATATGGGTATCAGCAGTCACAGCCTCCTCAACCTCCTTATTATCAACCGCAGCTTCCTCAACCCCCGCTTTATCAACAACCACCTCAGGCACCGGCGATGTCACCGCCCCAAATGCAAGAAATCATTCATGAGATACAAGAGGTGCGTCAGGAGATGCGGCAGGGGTTGCAACATGAACGGAGGCGTAATCGGGGGATGTTTAAGAAGATAGCGGATCTGATTAAGGGTAAAAGCAAGAAGGGTCATCGAATCCTTTGTTTGTTTGGTTATCTTAATGTGGTACTCATGTCCCTGCGTGGACATTTATTTATTTCTGTACTCTACCCCTGCGTGGGTATTTCTTTCTGTTCTGCCCCTGCGTGGGCATATCTTTTATTTGACCCCTGCGTGGGTTTGTTTGTTTTATTATTGGCCCCTGCGTGGGCATGTTGTTTATGTAAAAGACCCGATTAGGGCAACTCGTACTGGTTTAATTTTTATTTGAAATGGTTAATTTAAGTTTTCATTTTTAAATTATGTGCATAAACATAGTGTATAAATAAATGAAAATAACATTTATTATTTTGATGTACCATTTTAATAAAATAATAAGGATCTTAAAAGGTAAAACCTAGCTGTTATGTTGTCATAAATCTAGCCAATATGGTGGAACCTGTTTAAAAAGATTCAAATCTCTGTTAACATCTGTAAACATGTTAACATTCTTGGCTAATGTGATCCGTAAAATCACACACGCCACCCTTTTAATAAATCTTCCAATATCATATTTTTATATATATAATTGGTTGTGACATAATGCCTACGGGTTATAATTAATGTCATATAAAACAAAAAGGCAGCTGTAGTTTGTAAACTCCCTGCCAAGAAAAGGATTAATTTGTCTTATTTATTCAAGCTTTAATCCTATAAGATCTAAATTGTAATTTAGAAATTTGTCTACGTGACTAGGCTTATTATGCCAATATTATATTTCATTCTAAAAAGATTACTAGTAAAAATCCTGAATGAAATTATTAAATTAACTATTATGGCTTTTAATTACCATGGTTAATAAATCGTCAAGAATGATAATACTGTTTAGACTTCTAAATAGACCTTATCCTTATTTTTATGTAGCAATTTAAGACTACATGGCTAAGTCTGAAGAGTTAAACAGTCGTCCAGCAGAAAACCCTGATAATAATAAAATATTAGTAACGGGTGCGGAGTTGAAAGCATTAGTGAACGATGCAGTTATTGAAGCGCTAAATCGACAGTATAGTGAATCGAACGGGACCCGGAGTAGGACCCGATCTGCGCCACATTCTAAACCGAAAGTCCACTCGGAGGCTCATAGCAAGCCGCCCTCTAAGAAAGTTGGGCCTAAGAAAGACGAGCTCAATAGGGATAATGAGGATCATCACTCCTCTAACCAAAACAGTATCCCGATAAAGAAGATCAAGCAGAAACATGAACCGCATAGTAAGTCCTGTACGTATAAATACTTCGTCTCATGTAAACCCAGAGACTTTACTGGGGAGAAAGGAGCGGTCGACTGCATGACCTGGTTAGACGAAATGGATACGGTGGTAGATATCAGCGGGTGTGCTGAAAGAGATGTAGTAAAGTACGTATCACAATCGTTCAAAGGAGACGCACTGGCGTGGTGGAAATCTCTCATATAATCTGCCGGGAAAATCCCACTCTACAGTATGTCATGGGATCAATTTGTTGCTCTTATTAAAGAGAATTTTTGTCCACAACATGAAGTTGAAAGGATCGAGTCCGACTTCTTATCTTTGGTGATGAAGAATCTAGACTGCCAGGCATACCTCACCACTTTCAATACTCTATCTCGGTTGGTTCCGTACTTGGTAACCCCAGAGCCGAAAAGGATTGCCCGTTTCATCGGGGGTTTAGCCCCTGAAATTAAAGCAAGTGTTAAGGCATCGAGGCCTACAACTTTCAGGTCAGTAGCTGATCTATCTCTCTCTCTCACCCTGGACGTAGTCAGGTTGAGAGCACTCAGGAACTCAGAAGAGAATAAGAGAAAGTGTGAGGACGATACCTCACGAAGATCAGAAAAGAGACACCGAGGAAATAACGACCACAGGAAAGGGTCGGGATCTAAGAGAGATGGGCAACAGTCGGGGGATAAACCCAAATGCAAAACTTGTAAGAAAAACCATTTTGGGAAGTGTCGATTTGAGCCGAAATCTCAATCCCACACGAGACCCTGTGGAATTTGCAAGTCGACGGATCATACGACTTTGAAGTGTAAGGGGCTGAAGGATGCAACATGTTATGGTTGCAACGAAAAAGGGCACATTAAGTCTAATTGCCCAAAGTACGCCAAGAAAGCCGATGATGGAAAGAAGACCAATGCGAGGGTCTTCAAGATGGACGCTAAGGAAGCTGTTCAAGATGACAACGTTATTCCAGGTACTTTTCTTGTAAATGATGTTTTCGCTAGGGTATTGTTTGATTCTGGAGCAGATAAATCTTTTATTGATGATAAATTCTGTAAGTTATTAAACCTTCCTGTTAGAACCTTAAGTGTGAAATATGAGGTGGAATTAGCTGATGGAACAATAGAAACAGCCTCAACTGTTTTAGATGGATGTGTTAAATCCATTAGGAATCATTCCTTTCCTTTGTCCCTACTTCCCTTTAAGCTCGCCGGCTTTGATGTAGTTATAGGCATGGATTGGTTATCGCATAACCAAGCCCAGATTGTGTGCAACAGAAAGCAAGTGATAGTCAAAACTCCATCTGGTAAGTCACTTACCATTCAAGGGGATACTCAGCATGGATTGCCTGAGCAAGTGTCCATGCTCAAGGCATCTAGATGCTTGGGAAAGGGTTGTGTTATTTATATGGCACAAGTTACCATTGATGAGCAGAAGCCCAAGATTGAAGACATCCCTATCATTTCGGAATATCCTGAAGTTTTTCCCGAAGAACTACCTGGTTTACCACCAGATAGGCAAGTGGAATTCCGAATTGACATCATCCCGGGTGCAGCACCAGTAGCGAGAGCGCCTTATAGGTTAGCACCAACGGAGATGAAGGAATTAAGGACGCAGTTGGATGATCTGTTAGCTAAAGGTTTTATTAGACCTAGTTCGTCTCCTTGGGGAGCGCCGATCTTGTTTGTCAAGAAGAAGGATGGATCGATGCGTTTGTGCATCGACTACCGTGAGCTTAATAAAGTCACTATCAAGAATAGGTATCCTTTGCCCAGGATCGACGATCTGTTCGATCAGTTACAAGGAGCAAGCTACTTTTCTAAGATCGACTTGAGGTCAGGCTATCATCAGTTGAAGGTCAAAGATGAAGATGTACACAAGACAGCGTTTAGGACTCGTTACGGACATTACGAGTTCCTAGTGATGCCTTTCGGGCTCACTAATGCGCCAGCAGCATTCATGGATCTCATGAATCGCGTCTGCAAGCCTTACTTAGACAAATTCGTCATTGTCTTCATTGACGACATCCTCATTTATTCGAAGAGCCAAGAGGATCACGAGAAACACCTTCGTTGTATTCTCAAACTTCTACATCAAGAGAAACTCTACGCCAAATTTTCGAAGTGCGAGTTTTGGCTTCGAGAAGTTCAATTCCTTGGACATGTGGTAAGTGAGCGTGGTATCCAAGTGGATCCCGCTAAGGTAGAAGCAGTTATGAATTGGCAAGAGCCAAAGACGCCTACTGAGATTCGTAGCTTCCTGGGTTTAGTAGGATATTATAGGCGTTTCATCGAAAACTTTTCAAGAATTGCTGCGCCCCTAACTTCGTTGACGCGTAAGAAGGTTAAGTTTGATTGGGGCCCTAAGCAGCAGGAATCCTTTGACATTCTGAAGAAAAAGTTGAGCAATGCACCGGTATTAACATTACCCGATGGTATAGAAGAATTTGTGGTGTACTGTGATGCGTCACACACTGGTATGGGCTGTGTACTCATGCAGAAAGGCAAGGTTATCGCCTACGCTTCACGACAGCTAAAGGTGCACGAAAAGAACTACACCACCCATGACTTAGAGGTGGGTGCCGTTGTATTTGCATTAAAACTTTGGAGACATTACTTATATGGAACCAAGTGTGTGATCTATTCGAATCACAAGAGCCTTCAACATTTGTTCAATCAGAAGGACTTGAACATGCGATAAAGACGATGGATGGAAACTCTAAATGATTATGATTGTGAGATAAAATACCATCCAGGCAAAGCAAATGTAGTTGCTGATGCCTTAAGCAGAAAAGAAAGAGTGAAGCCAATAAGAATCAATGCCAATCGCATCGAAATCAGGAATAGTTTGAACGAAAGGGTGTTAGATGCACAGAAGGAAGCTGTGTTGGAAGCTAACTATCCTGAAGAAAAGTTAGGAGTAACTGAGGAGCAGTTATCCTATGACAAAGACAGAATGCTTAGATTGAATGAACGAATATGGGTTCCAGTTTATGGAGGACTTCGAGATGTCATTCTCCAGGAAGCCCACAGTTCCAAATATTCCGTTCATCCTGGAGCTGATAAGATGTACCAGGATCTAAAGGCCAACTACTGGTGGATTGGTTTGAAAAAGTCTGTAGCTGCTTATGTAGCTAAATGTTTGACTTGTGCGCAAGTCAAAGCTGAGCATCAGAAACCGTCAGGTTTGTTACAACAACCTGAAATTCCCACATGGAAGTGGGAGATGGTGACAATGGATTTTATCACCAAGTTGCCAAAGACGAGAAAGGGAAATGATACTATATGGGTCATAGTGGATAGACTGACGAAGTCAGCACATTTCCTACCCATTAAGGAGACTTACAGCTCAGATATGTTAGCCCAGTTATACGTAGATAAGATTGTAGCTCTGCATGGTATACCTGTATCTATTATCTCTGACAGAGATACTAGATACACGTCACATTTTTGGAAAAGTTTCCAACAATCTTTGGGCACTCGTTTAAATTTTAGTACGGCTTATCATCCTCAGACTGACGGTCAGAGTGAGCGTACTATTCAAACATTGGAAGATATGCTAAGGGCATGTGCGATCGATTTGGGTGGTAGTTGGGATAAGAACCTACCACTAATTGAATTCTCCTACAACAATAGCTACCACACCAGCATAAAAGCTGCGCCTTTTGAGGCCTTATACGGTAGAAAGTGTAGATCGCCTATTTGTTGGGCGAAAGTTGGAGATGTCCAACTATCAGGACCAGAGATAGTTTTTGAGACGACGGACAAGATTGTCCAGATTCGCGATCGTTTGAAAGCTGCCAGGGATAGGCAGAAAAGTTATGCGGATCCAAAGCGTAAAGATTTTCACTTCGAAGTAGGTGATAAAGTGTTGCTTAAAGTATCACCCTGGAAGGGGGTGATGCGATTTGGTAAGAAAGGCAAGCTAAGCCCAAGATACATAGGACCTTTCGAGGTTATCGAACGTGTCGGGTCAGTTGCTTATAAGTTAAACTTGCCTGAAGAACTTAGTGCTATCCATAATGTGTTCCACATCTGTAATTTGAAGAAGTGTTTCGCTGATGAATCACTGGTTATACCGCATACGGATGTACATATAGATGAAAGCTTGAAATTTGTGGAAAAGCCATTGTCGATTGAAGATCGACAGGTAAAGAAGCTTCGAAGGAAGCATGTACCTATTGTTAAGGTCAAATGGGATGCCCGTAGAGCTCCCGAATACACATGGGAGGTAGAATCCACGATGAAAGAAAAATACCCTCATTTGTTCCAGTAAATCTCGGGGTCGAGATTTCTTTTAAGGGGGTGAGGATGTAACACCTCGAAAATTCACGTCTAATAAAATAAAGACACGTGTCATGTTGTGCAAACGTGCTGTAAATACAGAACCAGATGAAGATGTACGGTAGGATTTAAACGTCGACATGTTAAATTTATACCTCTGAGCGACCTGTTAATAAATCCCTAACCAGGATATATTTTATCCACATCTGAATTATATTTAAAATCTGGTCATCCTAACAAATAAATGGTTACAACCTTAGACTTGGATTCTATGCAAGTTCTTAGGAATTTCCGTCAAATTTAAACCTTCCACATAGTGCCAAAAAGTGTAGGAACATGCCATGACATGCAAGGGCTGGATATATGGTCCCTCTACTGATAAAAGTGCATGGAATTCGGAGTTGTAAGTATTGCATGGTCAAAGCTTGAAAGAAAACAAAATTTTGTCATCTGGCGAAGGCTTGCGCACCGCAACATCAAGAGCGTTACGGTGCGCAAGCATGCTTACGGACCGCAACAAAAATAATGTAACGGTGCGCAAGGCACGTATCTGGGCAATTTTAACGACAGCTGCCAGTTTCAAGTCTGATTTCGAGTTGTTTCCACCTGTATCCGATTCCTGAGCTTCACCAATGGACTTACATGCATGTAGGGGCACTTGGACATATCTTATAACCTCAGTAGACTGATTTGGCATCATCTTGGAGGATCAAAGTGACTACAAAAGAACCCACATTGTTACAACTTATGTTCTTTCATTTGCAACTTTGCACAAGATCATCTCTGGAGCTCTCTGGACGTCAAGCCAACTTTCTAGTGATCTCTAAGCTTTATTAGGACTCTTGTAAGTGTTCATAACCTTCTCAAATCCGTTCTAGCTTAGTTTATTAACCGAAAGTCAATCCATCGTAAATTTAGTTTGACTTTGTGATTAAACGAAATGTGCTCAGTCTTTTCTCAAATTGAAAGTACCTACAAGTTGGTATTTATGTGGGTAACAAACCCTCAAAAGATTACCCAAGAATTCAGTTCGGGTAACCATAACAATTTCAAGAAAGGAGGAAATGGGCAATCTTCTACTAGTCCATTTTGCAATTTCTGCAAAAAGAAGCATTTTGGAAGATGCAAAGGATATTGCAATTTTTGCAAGATTCCAGGGCATCAAGAAGAAGATTGTAGGAGGAAGAAATTTTCAGTTTGCTACAACTGTAGAGAAACTGGACATCTTAGGCCAGATTGTCCAAAACTGAATAAACCATTTGACAATCAAGCCAAACCGTCAGAAGGATCAAAAAGGAATGCGAGAGCCTTTCAGCTGACTACTCATGAAGCCGAGATGATTCCAGATGTGATAGCCGGTATGTTCTTAGCTTACAACGTTTACACAACAGTATTATTTGACTCTGGTGCAAACCAAAGTTTTATAAATACTTTACTCTGCCAAACTCTTAACTTACCGTTAACCAGCATTAGATAAATTTCTATATTAGAAACGGCAGATGGGAATTCAGTTAAAATAAATAAGGTTATGCAGAACATAGAAATAAGTTATAAGTTTTCTACAATCCTATTATCTATGAAATTAGTTGAATTCGATGTTATGATCATTATCTGTGATCAGAATTTCTTAGAAATTCAATCAACCATCGGAGAAGTAATTATGATTACAGGAGATAAACCACGTAAGCCTATGAAGTTCATATCAGTAATAAAAGTTACTAATTATGAACGAAAGCAAGGAATAGTATATATGATTTCAGTAATCATTAATACTAAAGATACAGAATTTAAGGAAATTTCTGTAGTTTCAGAATACCCAGATGTATTCCCAGAAGATTTACCTGGATTACCATCAGATAAGGAGGTGGAATTTAGGATTCATCTAATTCCAGGAATTTTACCGATAAACCAAGGAACCTTATTGGTTAGCACAGTATTGGTTGTTAAGAAAAGGATGATTCAATAAGAATGTGTATTGATTATAGTGAATTGAATAAAGTTACAATTAAGAATCGATACCTATTACTTAGAATTAATGATCTATTCAATCAATTCCAGGAAGATAGATAGTTTTCTAATATCAACTTATGTTCTGGATATTATCAATTAAAAGTATCAGAGGAAGATATTCACATAAATTCTGCTAAGATAGCAGCAATTACCAAATGGAAGATTCCGCAATCAGCAATGGAAATTAGGAGTTTTGTAGGTTTAGCCAGATACTACAGGTAGTTTATTATGGATTTTTCCAAAATAGCTGTATCATTAAATAAGCTAACATGTAAAGCATTTAAGTTTGATTAAGGACCTAAACAAGAAGAAACCTTTAAGTATCTTGAAACAGAAGTTAACCAATACTACAATCCTAGCCTTACCAGAAGGAACTGAAGATTTTGAAGTATACGATAATGCTTCAAAGCTAAGATTTGGATATATGTTAATGCAACGCAAAAAGGTAATTGCGTATGCCTCAAGACAATTGAAAAAAAAAACGAAGGAACTATACCACTCATAAGTTAGAATTAGGAACCATAATTTTTGCCTTAAGATTTGGAGACATTATCTGTATGGAAGTAAGGGTACTATCTATATGGATTATAAGAATTTAAGATATATATTTTTAGGCAAAAAGAATTTGAGGCAAAGGAGATGAATGAAAATCCTAAGTGACTACGACTGTGATATTCAGTATCACGAGGGAAAAGCTGAAAACGGCAAGAGATAGTCATAAGAATTATGCAGATAATAGATAAAAGCCGTTGGAGTTCGAGTTGGAGACAAAATATAATTGGAAGTATCTCCTTGGAAAGGAGTAAGAAAGGAAAACTAAGTCCAAAGATACGTAGGATCATTTCTAGTAATCCAATGTATAGGACCAGTTGCTTATCGTTTACAACGACCAGGAAGAGTTAGCTGGAGTACATGATGTATTTCATGTATACAATCTCAAGAAATGTCTATCAGATGAATTTTTGGTAGCACATTTCCAAGATATAAAGGTAAACAAATAGTGTTAAGTAAAGTAGGATTCAAAGACAAGGATCCTAATATATTTGGGAACTGGAATCCAAAAGGAAGACAATGTATCCTCAATTATTCCAGTAAATCTCGAGGACGAGATTTTTATTAAGTTGGGGAGAATGTAACGACTCTCATCAAAAGTCATAATTATTTAATTAATTTGACCAATAGGAAACCTTAATTGAGACACCCAAGTGATTCTACGCAAACCCTAAAATTTTCAGAACAATCGGAATCAGGATCAGGGCCCCTAAAACTCAGGGGGGGGGGGGTAAACCCTAGTTGATGATTATCTACAATTATTTGCTGTCAACAATTCGAAAATAGATTATGTCAACTCATCTGAGCTAGTCCCACACGTGGCTACCCTATAGCCTATTTTCAAACCATACGATGCGCAGGGGTTTAAGGCCTACGGTGCGTATGGTTGTTAAAATACCATACGATGCGCAGGGGTTTTAGGCCTACGGTGCGTATGGTTGACCAAAATTCAGCTATAAATAGCAGGCTGTGGCATTCGAATTCTGAACATTTTACGTCGAAATAATTTCCATCACACACTGAGATACGAACTGCTATTTCATAATTACACCCCCGGGTCTCGAAATTCTGCCGCAAAACAGGGTATTAGCACAATCGCTGCTACGATTCATTTTTCCGACGATCAATATATCCAATGAATGTTTAAGTGCCGCCCACATTAGGGTTATACTTTATCGTTCGTCATTAATTTGACGGATCATCGTTAAATCGATGGATGAAGTATTGCACTTTGTCGTTCGTTGTGAGAATTTGATCTCGTGAGTTATCGTAAATGCTGGATTGATTACTAACCCCGAATTGTGTGCTTGTTATTAAATTTAGGAGAAAAGGCTAAATCAGTAGGCTAAACTCTGCCCGTATAAATTTGCAATGTGAGTCATTCTCCTTTTCTCACAGTTTGTGAGTCATTCTCTCTTTTTATCAAATCTATTTACAAAATCATGTTATTTTCAAAGTTATAATTACGGGGATTAAGTCTTTGTAATCACCAAGTTACAGCCGGTATGTGGGGTTTTGTATACATTACTTGATAATCGTCACCATTGGGGCAGCCAATGGGGGATATGACCATAGTCACAGATTCGGTCGAGTGACAAATATCGTGGGTAGTTGGTTTGATAATAGAAACATTGTAATCGCTCTTAATACTGTACATTATAACAAATGTGTCATTTTAGTAAATAGAATGATTCACTCAGTATTTCCCGCTGACAAAACCTTTTTCAAACATGTTTCAGGTGACCTGTTATGAATCAGGAAAAGTGCCATATAGCACTACAAGCTCAAGGAAGTGGCTCAGTATAAAAAATAAAGAAACATGTTTTGTAAAATAAAAGATTTCTTTGTGAAATCAAATGATTGTAAATTACCGGGTTTTATCTCGCGTTGTGAAATAAAATAAACGGGAAATATGTACATTTTAAAAGATCCTGATGAAAACTTCCGCTGTTAAACTCAATTAATTAAATACCGCAGTATTTTCTGTCCCGCGGCTCCTGAAACGGGTCAAACTGGGTCGGGGGCCGTGACATGCAGGTACTACACGTAATAGGCTGGCTGTCTTCTAGAGCGTCCACAATAAGTCTCGCAAGCTTGGACGACATTAAACTGTTGAACAATATCTTATTTTATTTTGATCCGCCTGTGGATCCGTTTCAACTATCAGTGATATTTACTATTACACTTTATTAAAGTTGAAATGAATCTATCTTTGCTTCCGCTGTGCATTTATATATTGTGTTGTTTGTCTATGATGATACCAACTACGTCACGATACTCCTCACCGGGCCCACCGGTGACACGTGGAAAATAGGGGTGTGACACTCGATTTTCATCCTAAAGGATTAAAGATTTATTATGTGATATAGACACTCACCAAAACCTAAAACCCTAGCCCGACTCTATTATGTGATAAAGACCGTCACCAAGAATCGAACGAAGCAATAAACGATAATTAAACAACATCAAGCACGCAAACACATCTAATTGATAGAACAAACCGTTTACAATTTATAAACTATCCATAGCATTCAAAAATCCAAGAATAATCAAAACATATGCAATCATTCAACCATGTCTAGGTAGTACGAAAAGTTTAGCCAATAATCATTGTATCAAAAGACATAACAATCATCAACAAATCAGAATTCATCATCAAATAACAAGAAACAAACGAAAACGAAAGATTACGAAAGTATAAAACCCGAATTCTTCGATCACGTATGCTCCCGCGCTTCAACGATGATTCCACGCCTTCCCGAACACTTCCCAAGCTCCAAAACAGCCTTCAAGATGTCCAAAGAACTCTAAAATTCGTTGATGTTACGGCTGTTCACTTCTCTGATCTGATGTCCAATGGAATTCTTTTATAGATGTGCGGCTGATGTTGACTCCGTGCGTCCTAAGTTGTTTCACGCCTATCTCTATACCAACCATTGTAAAAGTGGTGTCCAACTATATTAATATTTCATAGGGCTTTGAATTAATGCATATGTACGTTAAAAACCCAAAACACATTGGTTCATGAATTCTGTTGGGCTGTTGATGTTTTCACGGCCCACACCACTTCTTGCAAAGATGGCCTTTTCAATTTTGTCTTCTGTGTGTATATCCCTTTATAATATGACTTCAACAATAATATATATGATATGCCTTTCCTTTTGTTTTCTTGGTGTCGTCCACCATTCTCTAAAAGAAAATAATATATATAAAAATCATAAAACAGCCACCCTTTTTAGATTCCCTCACTTATTATGTCATGCATCTTTTTGTTTTTAAATATAATAGCGGGCTCGGTCCACTCGAAGAAAACAGTGGCAATTTTAATTCGATCATTGACATCCCACTCTGGCCAACTAGCAGGTCATTTTCATATTACTCGTTTTCGCTCCATTTGCACCAGAACCTGCCAAAACACAAAATAATGTAATATAACACTAAAACTAAGTAAAAACAAATAAAACCTATACAAAACGTATACAATTTACACGGGACAAATATGTGTATTTTACCCCACATCAATCAATATGCATTTAAATCCGAAGGAAACTCCCTTTAAATTCTCAGTCGAAGATCAATCAGGTATCTCTTCTCTTATTTCTCCTTCTCTTACTCTGTTTTTCTTTCTTTACCAACATCAATGATGCTCCGGTCTTCCCGCGCCAAGGATCACCAGAAGGATAGCCCCTTGAAGAGTCAAGGGATCATCAAGGACTCAGTGAATGAAAGGTGTTGCTTTACCGATGCTCAAGTAGATAAGATCCGTCATTGCTTTCCGGCGAACGCCTTTTTCAAACCTTTCGATCCCACGGTTCTGAGCGACTATGTTTCTGAAACATGGGTTGCCTTTCCAGTTACTCCATTCACCGTAGGATACACCTATCCTTTTCCAGACTTTACCCAATCCTTCTTTTCCCTTACCGGCATCTCTTACATCCAAGCCATGCCGATGATTTGGAGGGTCTTATATACCCTGGAGAGGATCATAGAGCAGGAAAGGATTGATTTAGGAATGTCAGAACTGACAGAGATGTATGATCTCATGACGTTTGGATCCCACCGATATTTGTTTAAGCGAAAACCCGGCGAAGAACATCCCATTTTTAAAGCCACCAAGAATGACACAAATTGGAAACGACGCTTCTTCTTTGTCAGGAGGGATACCATTCCAAACGGAAAGCATTTACCCAGGAAGTGGTCCACCAATGGTAGGACAGAGGATCCTGAGAAGGATCACCAGGTAATCTTGCTCTTGTGAAAGGATCATTAACCCCTTTTTGTCTTGTGTTATGCAGCTATTTCTGTTTCGCACCTCATCACAACACCCGCAACCAAGGAAAGGCTTGCTGCTTTTCGGAGGCTTGATCCTGAAATAAGGTCATTCAAGATAGACACCCAAGACTCACAAGAACTTGCTTTAAATATGTAGGTGCCGGAAAATCTTCCAAGCCTGCCTCCCAGTTCAACACGGCCGACCTTGATGTTGTTCGATCCAGGAAGAAGAGGGCCACTACCAGTCCTAGCGTCTCCATTCCCAAGGCACCCACTAAAGGAAGGGGTGGCAAGAAGAGGAAAACTTCTGACGCAGAGGACCTACAAGGCCTACCACTGATCCACCACCGGTTCCTTGAATACTTCAATGACGTGAGGATCATCAATTCTGCCTAGGTATCCTACTCATTTGAGGATCATCTGATCTTGAATTGCTTTGTCTTTTTCTTTGCAGAAATTTGCTGAGATTGAAGATTATGTGGGAAGCGTCGAGGAGCTGAAGATTAAGATTGCTGATCTTGAAAAAGCCCTTCAAGATGCCAAGACTAAGACAGCTAAAATCTTGATCGACATCGACTACGAGAAGCATGATCTCATAGAAGGTGCAAAGGTCTCCGCTGTCATTACAATGTATCAGACAAAACTAAAGATGGCCCAGGAAGCTCAAGATCCTAACTTCGACAGAAGCAGCTGGGATGTTGAGGGCTGGAAAGCGAGGTTGGCTGATCTTGAAGATGATGAAGAGGCTGAGGAGGTTTTGGCGATCGAAGCTGGAGGTAGTGGGAAGGACCAGGTTAAGGATACCGAAGTTGGAGGGGATGAGGATGCAGCGAAGGTGTAGGCTGCACAATTGGGCGATGATGGACATTCCTAGACGTAGCCGGAGCCCAATTTTTAAATTTGGTAGTAGTTTTTTGTGGTTGTGATGTTTTTAAAACAATGATGGTCTGTAATAACTAAACAATAGCTATTAGGGTTAAGGATCATGAATGATCCTTTGGACAATAGGTAGGATTACAACTGGTGGAGGGATCCTCTGTTTGGGGGATGAAGCCATTGTGATCCTGCCATCTTTTTAATTCCTGCACTACCAAGACCTTTAGACAATGGACACCCTTTACCTACCCCAGCGGACGGGCCACGTATTGCTGGTAGATGCTCGGGGTAGGTAATTTTGACAACCTTCGATGGTTAAACTTTTGTTAATAAAATAACCTTAATCTTTTTTGGCTTATCTTGTGTTGATATCCTTGTTGTTATTTTATTTTTCAATTGTTTTGATTTACACTTGTCTGAGTAAGAAAAGTTGAACAACTCAGATAAAAAAAATTAGGATATAATGCAGGATCAAATATCCTATAGTTGAAAAATTCCAAAAAGTGGTATATTTTAAGGATCATGAGTTCAGTTGTCAAAGTATTAGGGTTATTCAAATAATCAATGAATAAAATCAAAATAGTTAAGGATCATACCTGAGGATCCAAGTTAGGATCCTAACCCTTAATATTATAACCAGGATAACCATAGGACAAACCTTAGTAAGAAGTAAGGATCAAGGATCCTTGGTTGTTTAACTTCGAAGACCTGAAATAGAACATAACTTGGGACTAAGCCATTATAAGATAAATGTTAGCAACTGGGGACAAGCCCAAAGGATAACTGGGGACAAGCCCAAGGATAACTGGGGACAAGCCCAAGGATCGTATGTTAACTGGAGTATGGCCCTAACTGACGACTATCCAAACTTAATGGCATGAAAATGCCAAAACCTTAGCTAACGTGAAAACCCTAGAAACCTTAAGAACGGATGTATGGTATGTCTACCATTATACGTAGGATCCTAGGTATAGCCAGTACAATGGAATTATCAGCCCCTAAAACGAGTACTGGTCCCACTGCCATGAACTATACCAGGATCATCGTGCGCTACTGGCGGAACTGGGGTCAAGCCCAAACAACTGGGGTCAAACCCAAATAACCGGTTGCTCTTGTGGATAATTATCCTTTTGTTAAGAGTACCTGAACCATCAAAACTCAAAATCTCGTGAAATGGGGATAAAGGATGCAAGATCCTTATCCTTATGTGAGAAAGTAAGGAAATGAAATAGTTTAAGATTAGAATGTTACCAAAAATGAGGATCATCTGTGCTTTAAGGATCCTTTAAGGATGTTTATCATGTGAGGATCATGGATCCTTATCACATGAAATATCTCTTCAAATGGACAGCATTCCAAGCTCTTGGTAGTAAGTCACCTTCCATTGTTAGCAACCGATATGCCCCCTTTCCTGCCTCAGCTTCAATCAAGTAAGGGCCTTCCCATTTTGGTGCCAACTTTCCATCAGCAGGATTGGTGGTATTCTGAAATGCTTTCCTTAGTACCATATCACCAATTTGGAATTTCCTGATCCTAACATTTTTGTTATAGGCACCGGCCATTCTTTGCTGATAACTGGCCATCCTTATCCTTGCCAAGTCCCTGATTTCCTCTATAGTATCCAGGTCTTGAACCAAGTTCTCATCATTTTCCTCAGGATCATGAATACTGGTTCTAGCAGTTGGAACCACCATTTCTGTAGGGATCACTGATTCTGCCCCAAATACCAAAGAGAATGGAGTTTGGCCTGTAGCATTCTTAGGAGTTGTCCTATCAGCCCAAAGCACATAAGGTAATTCTTCTACCCATTTCCCTTTCTTGGATCCAAGTTTCTTCTTCAAATTGTTGATGATGATCTTATTGGAGGATTCTGCCTGACCATTAGCTTGTGGGTGGACTGGTGTTGATGTTATCATCTTAATCCCCCAGCTGTCACAAAAGTTAGTGGTTCTGCCCCCAATGAATTGGGAACCATTATCACATATAATTTCAGAAGGAATACCGAATCTAGTTATAATATTTCTTTTAATGAAGGATATAACTTCCTTTTCTCTGACTTGGGCAAAAGCTTCAGCCTCTATCCACTTGGAGAAGTAATCAGTCATAGCAAGCATGAATACTTTTCCACCAGGTGCCTTAGGGAGCTTACCAACTATATCCATACCCCATCTCATGAATGGCCAAGAGGAGGATATAGGATGCAAAAATTCAGCTGGTTGATGAAGGATATTGCTGTGTCTCTGACAAGGATCACATCTCTTAGCATACTCCACAGCATCTCTCTTCATGGTTGGCCAGTAGTATCCTGTCCTCAGGATTCTTGATAATAATGCCCTGCCCCCAGTGTGGTTTCCACAATCTCCTTCATGGAAGTCTTTTAAAACTTCTTGGATTTCAGGATCCTCAATGCATCTTAAGTATGGTCCTGCAAGAGATCGTCTATATAACATATTATTTAAAATTGTGAATTGAGATACCTTAATTTTGAAAGCCCTAGGGTTTTCTCCTGTAGGAATTTCTCCATGTTGTAAGTATCTCATGATTGGGAGGATCCATGATCCTGAATGAGTTTGAATATCCTCACTAGGGATAATTGCAGAATCCTCTCTTATCTCCATAGTCACATGATCCTCGATAGCCGGGGTCAGGATATGGATAATAGGGATCTTGATATCCTCCGGGATCTTCAAGGATAATCCTAAATTGGCTAGTGCATCTGCCTCTGCATTCTCTTCCCTTGGTACCTGTGTCAAACTAAAGGATACAAAAGAGAGTGCCAATTCTTTGACTAACTCCAGATATTTGATTAGCTTTTCACCTTTAACAGCATAGGATCCATTAAAGTGATTAGTGATTAACAAAGAATCTACATGTACCTCAAGATACCTGATCCTCATATGCTTAGCAATTTGCAAGCCAGCTATCAAGGCTTCGTATTCAGCCTCATTGTTAGTGGTTTGGAAATCACAAGCTATAGAGTGGGGTATTATGTCCCCCTGTGGCGATTTTAGTAGTATTCCAAGCCCTGTTCCCTTGACGTTTGAGGATCCATCAGTGTAGAGTATCCAAGGATCCTTGGTCTCTTCTAGCTGCTGGACTTCTAATTCAGCTTCCTTTTGCAAATCACTACTGAAATCTGCCACAAAGTCAGCTAATGCTTGGGATTTAATGGCTGTCCTGGGCTCATATCTTATATCATATGCACTTAGCTTCACTGCCCACTTAGCCATCCTTCCTGACATTTCAGGTTTCCTGAGGACATTCTTAATTGGAAAATTAGTTTTGACGATAATAGCATGAGTTTCAAAATAATGTCTTAATTTAGTAGATGCCATAATTAATGCAAGGATAAGTTTTTCTAAGTGTGAATACCTGGATTCAGCATCAAGTAAACTTTTACTTACATAATAGACAGGATGTTGTGTACCTTCGTGATCCTTAACAAGGACGGCACTTACTGCTTTTGAGGATACCACAAGATATAAGGATAACACATCTCCTTTTTCTGGTTTCATTAAAGCCGGGGCCGAGGATAGGTAATCCTTAAGAGCTCTTAAGGCACTTTCATGCTTCTCAGTCCACTCGAATTTCTTGTTCTTCCTTAGGATATCATAGAATTCCTTGCACTTTTCTGAGGATTTGGATATGAATCTGTTTAAAGCTGCAATCCTGCCTGTTAACCTCTGAACATCCTTAGCATTGGTAGGGGACTTGATGTTCACTATTGCTTTGATTTGTTCTGGACTGGCTTCAATGCCTCTCTTTGTCACCATATATCCTAAGAATTTACCTGCTTTAACACCAAAGTGACATTTTGAAGGATTAAGCTTCATATTATATTTGTCAAGGATATTGAACGCTTCCTCCAAGTCTCTTAGGTGATCCTCAGCCTTTATTGATTTTACCACCATATCGTCTATGTAAACCTCCATAGTTTGTCCGATCTGATCCTTGAACATCATATTCACTAGCCTTTGATAAGTTGCACCTGCATTTCTTAGTCCGAATGGCATAGCAATATAGCAGTATATACCAGTTGGAGTCATGAAGGCTGTATCCTCTTGATCGGATGGTTCCATCTGAATTTGTTGAAATCCAGACGAAGCATCCATAAAAGTTAACAGTTCATGACCCGTAGTGGCATCCACCATGGAGTCAACGTGGGGTAATGGGAAAGGATCCTTGGGACATGCCTTATTTAAATCGGTAAAATCGACACATACCCTCCACTTTCCGTTTTTCTTTTGAACAACAACCACATTGGCCAACCATCTTGGATACTTGACCTCTCTAATCATACCTGCTCGGAGTAATTTCTCTACCTCCTCCTGGATAATGGCATTTCTTTCTGGTGTAAATTTCCTTCTCATTTGCTGGATTGGTTTGAAGGACCTATCAATGCCAAGTTTGTGAGTGATTACATCTTTAGATATACCTGTCATGTCTTCGTGTTTCCATGCAAAGGTAGTCTTTCTCCTTTTGAGGAAGGATATGAGGTCTTCCTTCATTTCGCCAAGGATCCCTGATCCTATGTAAACTATAGATTCAGGATCATCAGGATCCATAAGGATTTCTACTATATCCTGTTCTCTTGCCTCCAAGACATCCCTTGGAGGACACTTTGATTGCTATTGCTCCCTAGACTTTGATGCTGGTTTCATTGATGAGGTGTAGCAGTTCTTAGCCTCTTGCTGATCACTATCAATCTTCACTATTCCCCAAGGACTAGGAAGCTTCACACATTGATGATAAGTGGATGGGACTGCCTTCATATCGTGTATCCAAGGCCTGCCAAGGATCACATTACAACAAGATAAACAGTCAATAACACAAAACTTTTGGTAAGAATGTAGGCCTTCGATATAGATTGGGAGTTTAATGTCCCCCAGAGTATTCTTAGTCTCGCCACTGAATCCCACGAGCACAGAGGATCTTGGTATGATGTCGGATTCAGGGATGTTCATCTTCTTGAGAACATCAAGCTGGATAATGTTCACAGAGCTTCCTCCATCTATAAGGATCCTGCGAACAAAATGGTTAGAAATAAAAAGAGTGATAACCAAACCATCATGATGAGGATCCTGGATGTCAACACGATCATCCTCATCGAAAGTTATAACTTTTCCTTCGGAGACACTGGATGTTCGAATGGGTCTATCTCCATTATCCATCTTGGTTTCCTTCGCATGTCTTTTGGCTGCAGAGAAGGATGTTCCACAAATGTCTGATCCACCAAAAATAAAGTTTATAATTTGTGCATCTGCTGGAGGGGCTGGAGCTTTCTCTGGGATCCTTTCAGGATCCTGAGTCCTTGACTTCTTTCTCCCCAATAATTCTTTCAAGTGCCCCTTGCTCAACAAGTATCCAATTTCTTTTCTCAATGCGATGCATTCTTCTGTGAGATGCCCAAAATCTTCATGGTATGCACACCACTTCGACTTATCTTTAGTTGCAGCTGGTCTATCATTTTTTCTGGGCCATCTGGCTTTATCACCTAAATTCTGCATTGCAAGGATTAGTTCATTGTTATCAACAGAAAAACAATATTCAGAGATTGGAGGATAATCCTCATCATCCTCTTCTTGTTCAACAGCATGCACATTCTGGTTATCAGATTTCTTATAGGATCTGAACTTGTTGTTCTTGAATGAGGATCCTTGCTTCTCTTGCTTTGAGGATCCTGCTAACCTCTCCTGGATCCTTTTGTCATCCTCTAGCCGGATGAACCTAAGGGCCCGGGTTCTTACCTCATCTAGGTTCCTGCATGGTGTCATAACAAGATCATCATAGAATAACGAATCCCTAAGCAGTCCTATTTTAAAGGCTTCAACAACCGTAGCTATGTCCAGGTTAGGAATATCTAAGGATTCTTTACTAAATTTAGTGATATAATCCCTTAATGAGTCATTATGACCCTGGGTTATCCTATACAGATCACTAGTTAAACGCTCAAATTTCCTACTACAAGAAAATTGGTTATTAAATAGGTTAACTAGATTAGCAAATGAGGTAATAGAGTAAGGAGGAAGACTTAGCAGCCATTTAAGAGCCGATCCAGTAAGAGTGGATCCAAATCCCTTGCACAGACATGCTTCTTTTAACCTTTCTGGGATGCGATTGATCTCCATCCTTTCCCTGTATTGAGCTATGTGTTCCTTAGGATCCGTTGAACCATCATACAACTTCATGGTAGGTACATGGAACCTCTTGGGTATCTCAGCATCACAGATTGGTGGTGCAAAACGAGATATCTTGTGGCTCCCATCTGTAATCTCTAGGATAGGCTTGACCACTCCTGGGACACTTGATATCATGTCCTTTAACTTTTGCAATTCTCTAGCCATGGCATGATTGATACGTGTATCCTGCATAAGGCCATGGTTAGTAGTATAAGAATTATTAAAAGTGTTACTTCCCATTGGATTCAAATTAGGAAGAGTGGATGTTAATCCATATTGTTGGGGCTCTGGAATGACCTATGGACCAGTAGAAGCAATGGTTTGCATTGGAATGAAATCTCCCCGATGGATGTCGGAACTTCCTGATTGCAAACTCCTTAAGGATCCCAGAATCTGGAAGGATCCTTGAAACTGTGAGTATCCTTGGACCTGGGAGGATCCTGGAGCATAGGAGGATCCTTGAACTTGGGAGGATCCTGGAACATAGGAGGATCCTTGAACCTGGGAGGATCCTTGAACATAGGAGGATCCCTGAGCTTGGTAGGATCCTTGAACCTGGGAGGATCCTTGAACATAGGAGGATCCCTGAGCCTGGGAGGATCCTTGAACCTGGGAGGATCCTTGAAACGGCCAGTACCCTTGAATCTGCTGCGCTCCCGAGTATCCTCCTGAGCTTGCAAAGGATCCTATATGCTGAGGATGGGATCCTGATGGTTGAAAGTGTAACCCTGAAGCCTGAGTCATTGCTGATGACCCGTAATGCACTCCTTTTGGTCCTCCCACATATTGAACGTCTGGAACCACTGAAGGCTGAGAAGTTATAACCGGAGTATCAAAATTCAAAGATCTGGGCATTAGTTGGGAATGATCCTCTGCCGATCTCTTCTATTTCTTGATGTCTCCAATTTCTCTAAGGATCCTTTCATTGGTCTTGTCCTGCTGCTGGATATGCTCCTTCATCTGCAAAATTAGAGTAAACAAGTCACTAGTAGTAGGAGTATAAGAAGCAGAAGAAGTTGGAGGTTTTGAGAAAATGGGAGTTGGTTTCTTCTCGGCATTTTTCTGAGGTCCAGAAGGTGGTGGAGGCAAAGGTGGAATGCCCTGGGATGAATTGACTGCAGACATCGCACTGGAGGTATTCTTTGATGATGAAGCCATCTGCTCGTATGCAATGAACCGGAATGATCACAAAGATGAGAATTTCTTAGAAATGAAGCACCAATTGCCCCACGGTGGGCGCCAAACTGTTTTGGTCAAAAAATCAGACAAGGATAATGTAACCAAACTCTCTATTACGGGGTATGATGCTTGAATTGGTTTATAGTAATAAGGATCACTATGAAAAATAAATAACAAGTGACACAAGGTTTATACGGGGAAAAAGCCCTTGATCAAGAGTTGATCTCCGTCACAAAAAACCCCGGGTGATGGAAACTACCGATCACCAACTCAAATTAAACAAGTAATGTGTTACAACTTCGGATGATAGCGAGCTAAATACAAGGATCACTGTAGTGTAATGTGTAAAAAGTGTACGAAATTGCTAAGTGAATGAACGAGAGCTGTTATGAGCGGTTGTAAGAGTGTGTGTAGCCAAAAATAGCAAAAGTGTTTTCTAATTAGCTCGCTACCCCTTTTAAATCTAGTAAAAATCTAAATAACAAACTATCCGCAATTGGTGCAAGTCCTCCACGACTCCACAACGTCCATTTCTGACCAAGCACGTGCGGAATAGACTTAGAATATTCTCCAGAAATATCGCCAAGACCAAGTCCCAATTGATATTCCTGCAAAACAGTTACGAATTCAAAGCAGACAATCATTAGTATAAGGATCCTTAGGATGATCCATGATCCTGATCCTGAGGCACTTCTGAGGATCACTAACTGATACAGAAGTAAGGATCACCAAACAGGATAATAATTGAGGATCACGGGTCATTTAGAAATCCACCCCTAACAGTATGGCCATTATGAATTTACTGTCATGCCATTTGGTTTAACCAATGCCCCAGCTTCATTTATGGACATGATGAACCGAATATGTAAGCCATATTTGGATAAATTCATAATTGTTTTTATAGATGATATTCTTATTTATTCCAAAAGCAAAGAGGAAC
Organism: Helianthus tuberosus; assembly: GCA_030545235.1. NCBI lineage: Eukaryota > Viridiplantae > Streptophyta > Magnoliopsida > Asterales > Asteraceae > Helianthus > Helianthus tuberosus. The sequence continues at coordinate 10,830,787 of CM060367.1, forward strand.
ATGCAGCGCATCTGCACGCACTTCTAAGTTTATTAAGAAAAGAAAAACTTTATGCCAAGTTTTCAAAGTGTGAGTTTTGGTTATAACAGGTACAGTTTCTCGGACATATAGTCGATCATGAAGGAATTCATGTAGATTCCACAAAAATCGAGGCAATTACCAAGTGGAAAACCCCTGAGTCACCAACCGAGGTTAGAAGTTTCTTAGGATTGGTCGGTTATTATAGAAGATTTATTCGAGATTTTTCTAGAATAGCCATTCCCTTAACTAAGTTAACTTGTAAATCTGTTAAATTTGAATGGGGACCAAAACAAGAAGAAGCTTTTAGAATTCTTAAGCAAAGACTAACCAACGCACCCATACTAGCGTTACCAGAAGGAACTAAGGATTTTGTAGTCTATTGTTGTTAGGGGTGGATTTCTAAGTGACCCGTGATCCTCAAATATTATCCTGTTGGTGATCCTTACTTCTGTGTCAGTTAGTGATCCTCAGAAGTGCTTCGGGATCAGGATCATGGATTATCCTAAGGATCCTTATACTAATGATTGTTCACTTTGAATTTGTAACTGTTTTGCAGGAATATCAATTGGGACTCGGTCTTGGCGATATTTCTGGAGAATATACTAAGTCTATTCCGCACGTGCTTGGTCAGAAATGGACGTTGTGGAGTCGTGGAGGACTTGCACCATTTGCGGATAGTTTGTTATTTAGATTTCTATTAGATTTAAATGGGGTAGCGAGCTAATTAGACACAACTTTTTGCTATTTTTGGCTACACACACTCTTGTAACCGCTCACACCAGCTCTCGTTCATTCACTTAGCAATTTCATACACTTTTCACACAATACACTATAGTGATCCTTGTATTTAGCTCGCTATCATCCGAAGTTGTAACACATTATTTGTTTAATTTGAGTTGGTGATCGGTAGTTTCCATCACCCGGGGTTTTTTGTGCCGGAGATCAACTCTTGATCAAGGGCTTTTTCCCCGTATAAACCTTGTGTCACTTGTTATTTATTTTTCATAGTGATCCTTATTGCTATAAACCAATTCAAGCATCATACCCCGTAACAAAGAGTTTGGTTACATTATCCTCATCAGATTTTTTGACCAAAACAGTTTGGCGCCCACCGTGGGGCAATTGGTGCTTCATTTCTAAGAAATTCTCATCTTTGTGGTCATTCCGGTTCATTGCATACGAGCAGATGGCTTCATCATCAAAGAATACCTCCAGTGCGATGTCTGCAGTCAATTCATCCCAGGGCATTCCACCTTTGCCTCCACCACCTTCTGGACCTCAGAAAAATGCCGAGAAGAAACCAACTCCCATTTTCTCAAAACCTCCACTTCTTCTGCTTCTTATACTCCTACTACTAGTGACTTGTTTACTCTGATTTTGCAGATGAATGAGCATATCCAGCAGCAGGACAAGACCAATGAAAGGATCCTTAGAGAAATTGGAGACATCAAGAAACAGAAGAGATCGGCAGAGGATCATTCCCCACTAATGCCCAGATCTTTGAATTTTGATACTCCGTTATAACTTCTCAGCCTTCAGCGGTTCCAGACGTTCAATATGTTGGAGGACCAAAAGGAGTGCATCACGGGTCATCAGCAATGACTCAGGCTTCAGGGTTACACTTTCAACCATCAGGATCCCATCCTCAGCATATAGGATCCTTTGCAAGCTCAGGAGGATACTCGGGAGCGCAGCAGATTCAAGGGTGTTGGCCATTTCAAGGATCCTCCCACGTTCAAGGATCCTCCTATGTTCCAGGATCCTCCCAGGTTCAAGGATCCTCCTATGTTCCAGGATCCTCCCAGGTTCAAGGATCCTCCTATGTTCAAGGATCCTCCCACGTTCAAGGATCCTCCTATATTCCAGGATCCTCCCAGGTCCAAGGATACTCACAGTTTCAAGGATCCTTCCCGATTCCGGGATCCTTAAGGAGTTTGCAATCAGGAAGTTCCGACATCCATCAGGGAGATTTCATTCCAATGCAAACCGTTGCTTCTACTGGTCCATCGGCCATTCCAGAGCCCCAACAATATGGATTAACATCCACTCTTCCTAATTTGAATCCAATGGGAGGTAACACTTTTAATAATTCTTATACTACTAACCATGGCCTTATGCAGGATACAAGTATCAATCATGCCATGGCCAGAGAATTGCAAAAGTTAAAGGACATGATATCAAGTGTCCCAGGAGTGGTCAAGCCTATCCCAGAGATTGCAGATGGGAGCCACAAGATATCTCGTTTTGCACCACCAATCTGTGATGCTGAGATACCCAAGAGGTTCCATGTACCTACCATGAAGTTGTATGATGGTTCAACGGATCCTGAGGAACACATAGCTCAGTACAGGGAAAGGATGGAGATCAATCCCATCCCAGAAAGGCTAAAGGAAGCGTGTCTGTGCAAGGGATTTGGATCCACTCTTACTGGATCGGCTCTTAAATGGCTGCTAAGTCTTCCTCCTTACTCTATTACCTCATTTGCTAATCTAGTTAACCTATTTAATAACCAATTTTCTTGTAGTAGGAAATTTGAGCGTTTAACTAGTGATCTGTATAGGATAACCCAGGGTCATAATGAGTCATTAAGGGATTATATCACTAAATTTAGTAAAGAATCCTTAGATATTCCTAACCTGGACATAGCTACGACTGTTGAAGCCTTTAAAATGGGACTGCTTAGGGATTCGTTATTCTATGATGATCTTGTTATGACACCATGCAGGAACCTAGATGAGGTAAGGACCCGGGCCCTTAGGTTCATCCGACTAGAGGATGACAAAAGGATCCAGGAGAGGTTAGCAGGATCCTCAAAGCAAGAAAAGCAAGGATCCTCATTCAAGAGCAACAAGTTCAGATCCTATAATAAATTTGATAACCAGAATGTGCATGCTGTTGAACAAGAAGAGGATGATGAGGATTATCCTCCAATCTCTGAATATTGTTTTTCTGTTGATAACAATGAACTAATCCTTGCGATGCAGAATTTAGGTGATAAAGCTAGATGGCCCAGAAAAAATGATAGACCAGCTGCAACTAAAGATAAATCAAAGTGGTGTGCATACCATGAAGATTTTGGGCATCTCACAGAAGAATGCATCGCATTGAGAAAAGAAATTGGATACTTGTTGAGCAAGGGGCACTTGAAAGAATTATTGGGGAGAAAGAAGTCAAGGACTCAGGATCCTGAAAGGATCCCAGAGAAAGCTCCAGCCCCTCCAGCAGATGCACAAATTATAAACTTTATATCTGGAGGATCAGACATTTGTGGAACATCCTTCTCTGCAGCCAAAAGACATGCGAAGGAAACCAAGATGGATAATGGAGATCGACCCTTCCGAACATCCAGCGTCTCCGAAGGAAAAGTTATAAGTTTCGATGATGATGATCGTGTTGACATCCAGGATCCTCATCATGATGGTTTGGTTACCACTCTTGTTATTTCTAACCATTTTGTTCGCAGGATCCTTATAGATGGAGGAAGCTCTGTGAACATTATCCAGCTTGATGTTCTCAAGAAGATGAACATCCCTGAATCCGACATCATACCAAGATCCTCTGTGCTCGTGGGATTCAGTGGCGAGACTAAGAATACTCTGGGGGATATTAAACTCCCAATCTATATCGAAGGCCTACATTCTTACCAAAAGTTTTGTGTTATTGACTGTTTATCTTGTTGTAATGTGATCCTTGGGAGGCCATGGATACACGATATGAAGGCAGTCCCATCCACTTATCATCAATGTGTGAAGCTTCCTAGTCCTTGGGGAATAGTGAAAATTGATAGTGATCAGCAAGAGGCTAAGAACTGCTACACCTCATCAATGAAACCAGCATCAAAGTCTAGGGAGCAATAGCAATCAAAGTGTCCTCCAAGCGATGTCTTGGAGGCAAGAGAACAAGATATAGTAGAAATCCTTATGGATCCAGATGATCCTGAATCTATAGTTTATATAGGATCAGGGATCCTTGGCAAAATGAAGGAAGACCTCATATCCTTCCTCAAAAGGAGAAAGACTACCTTTGCATGGAAACACGAAGACATGACAGGCATATCTAAAGATGTGATCACTCACAAACATGGCATCGATAGGTCCTTCAAACCGATCCATCAAAGGAGAAGGAAATTTGCACCAGAAAGAAATGCCATTATCCAGGAGGAGGTAGAGAAATTACTCCGAGCAGGTATGATTAGAGTGGTCAAGTATCCAAGATGGTTGGCCAATGTGGTTGTTGTTCAAAAGAAAAACGGAAAGTGGAGGGTATGTGTCGATATCACCGATTTAAATAAGGCATGTCCCAAGGATCCTTTCCTATTACCCCACATTGACTCCATGGTGGATGCAACTGCGGGTCATGAACTGTTAACTTTTATGGATGCTTCATCTGGATTTCAACAAATTCAAATGGAACCATCCAATCAAGAGGATACAGCCTTCATGACTCCAACTGGTATATATTGCTATATTGCTATGCCATTCGGACTAAGAAATGCATGTGCAACTTATCAAAGGCTAGTGAATATGATGTTCAAGGATCAGATTGGACAAACTATGGAGGTTTACATAGACGATATGGTGGTAAAATCAATAAAGGCTGAGGATCACCTAAGAGACTTGGAGGAAGCATTCAATATCCTTGATAAATATAATATGAAGCTTAATCCTTCAAAATGTCACTTTGGTGTTAAAGCAGGTAAATTCTTAGGATATATGGTGACAAAGAGAGGCATTGAAGCCAGCTCAGAACAAATCAAAGCAATAGTGAACATCAAGTCCCCTACCAATGCTAAGGATGTTCAGAGATTAACAGGCAGGATTGCAGCTTTAAACAGATTCATATCCAAATCCTCAGAAAAGTGCAAGGAATTCTATGATATCCTAAGGAAGAACAAGAAATTCGAGTGGACTGAGAAGTATGAAAGTGCCTTAAGAGCTCTTAAGGATTACCTATCCTCGGCCCCGGCTTTAATGAAACCAGAAAAAGGAGATGTGTTATCCTTATATCTTGCGGTATCCTCAAAAGCAGTAAGTGTCGTCCTTGTTAAGGATCACGAAGGTACACAACATCCTGTCTATTATGTAAGTAAGAGTTTACTTGATGCTGAATCCAGGTATTCACACTTAGAAAAACTTATCCTTGCATTAATTATGGCATCTACCAAATTGAGACATTATTTTGAAACTCATGTTATTATCGTCAAAACTAATTTTCCAATCAAGAATGTCCTCAGGAAACCTGAAATGTCAGGAAGGATGGCTAAGTGGGCAGTGAAGCTTAGTGCATATGATATAAGATATGAGCCCAGGACAGCCATTAAATCCCAAGCGTTAGCTGACTTTGTGGCAGATTTCAGTAGTGATTTACAAAAGGAAGCTGAATTAGAAGTCCAGCAACTAGAAGAGACCAAGGATCCTTGGATACTCTACACTGATGGATCCTCAAACATCAAGGGAACAGGGCTTGGAATATTATCCTGTTGGTGATCCTTACTTCTGTGTCAGTTAGTGATCCTCAGAAGTGCTTCAGGATCAGGATCATGGATTATCCTAAGGATCCTTATACTAATGATTGTTCACTTTGAATTCGTAACTGTTTTGCAGGAATATTAATTGGGACTCGGTCTTGGCGATATTTCTGGAGAATATACTAAGTCTATTCCGCACGTGCTTGGTCAGAAATGGACGTTGTGGAGTCGTGGAGGACTTGCACCATTTGCGGATAGTTTGTTATTTAGATTTCTATTAGATTTAAATGGGGTAGCGAGCTAATTAGACACAACTTTTTGCTATTTTTGGCTACACACACTCTTGCAATCGCTCACACCAGCTCTCGTTCATTCACTTAGCAATTTCATACACTTTTCACACAATACACTATAGTGATCCTTGTATTTAGCTCGCTATCATCCGAAGTTGTAACACATTATTTGTTTAATTTGAGTTGGTGATCGGTAGTTTCCATCACCCGGGGTTTTTTGTGCCGGAGATCAACTCTTGATCAAGGGCTTTTTCCCCGTATAAACCTTGTGTCACTTGTTATTTATTTTTCATAGTGATCCTTATTGCTATAAACCAATTCAAGCATCATACCCCGTAACAAAGAGTTTGGTTACATTATCCTCATCAGATTTTTTGACCAAAACAATTGTGACGCTTCAAAATTAGGTTATGGATGTGTGTTAATGCAACGCCAAAAGGTTATAGCTTACGCCTCTAGACAACTTAAGAATCATGAAGAGAATTATTCAACCCATGATTTAGAATTAGGAGCTATAATTTTTGCTCTTAAAATTTGGAGACATTACCTTTATGGTAGTAAGTTTACCATTTTCACCGACCATAAGAGTTTAAGGTATGTTTTTGGGCAAAATGAATTAAATATGAGACAAAGACGCTGGATGAAGATACTTAGTGATTATGATTGTAATATCCAGTACCATGCAGGAAAGGCAAATGTAGTAGCTGATGCTTTAAGTCAAAAGTATCATGAAAAGCCAAAAAGAGTACGTTCTCTTAAGTTAAATCTGCAAATAGATTTAAATGAACAGATTAGAAAAGCACAAGAATCAGTAATCAAGGATGATACTGAAAAGTTAAAAGGAATGATTAAGGAATTAGAACAAGGAACAGATGGAATTTGGAGATTCCATAATAAAAGAATGTGGATACCTAAATTAGGAAACCCACGTCACCATATATTAGGAGAAGCCCATAAGTCTAAGTATACAATGCATCCTGGAAGTGATAAGATGTATCAGGACTTAAGAAAGAATTTTTGGTGGATAGGAATGAAAAAGGATATAGCAGCATATGTTGCAAAATGTTTAACCTGTTCACAAGTCAAAGCTGAACATCTGAAACCCTCAGGTTTGTTGCAACAATTAGAAATGCCAGTATGGAAATGGGACTTGATAACAATGGATTTTGTTACTAAATCACCCAAAACAAGAAAAGGTAATGATACAATCTGGGTGATTGTAGACAGGCTAACTAAGTCAGCTCATTTCCTACCGATGAAGGAAACTTTCAGTATGGAACAATTAGCTAAGTTGTATGTAAATGAAATAGTTTCATTGCATGGAATTCCTTTATCAATTGTGTCTGACAGAGATAGCCGTTTTACCTCTCATTGTTGGGCAAGTTTTCAAAAAGCAATGGGAACTAAGTTGAATCTAAGCACCGCTTATCATCCTCAAACGGACGGACAAAGTGAAAGGGCAATTCAGACATTGGAGGACATGCTTAGAGCCTGTGTGATTGATTTCGGAGGTAATTGGGACGATCACTTGCCATTAATAGAATTTTCTCATAATAACAGTTATCACACAAGTATCAATGTTGCACCATTCGAAGCACTTTATGGACGAAAGTGCCGAACGCAAGTCTGTTGGGCAGAAATAGGAGAAAAGCAACTATCTGGACCTGAGATAGTACAAAAAACAACAGACAAGATCATTCAAGTCAAGGAACGACTGAAAGCAGCACGTGATCGACAAAAGAGTTATGCTGATAACAGACGAAAGCCATTGGAATTTCAGGTAGGAGATAAAGTGTTATTGAAAGTCTCTCCTTGGAAATGAGTGGTAAGATTCATCAAAAGGGGAAAGCTAAGCCCCAGGTATGTTGGACCTTTTGAGATTATTAAAAGAATAGGACCTGTAGCCTATCAGCTACAACTGCCTGGGGAAATGGCAGGAATACATGATGTATTTCATGTATCTAATCTCAATAAATGTTTAGGTGATGAATCACTGATGGTGCCTCTTAAGGATATAGAGGTAAATGAACAGTTAAAAATTGTAGAAAGACCTCTATAGATTGAAGACAGAAAAGTTAAGAACCTCAAGCACAAGAGATTAGTTCTGGTCAAAGTAAAATGAGACTCCAAAAGAGGACCAGAATACACATGGGAGCTTGAATCAGAAATGCAAAGGAAATATCCACACTTGTTCCAGTATATCTCGAGGACGAGCTCTAAAATAAGGTAGGGAGGATATAACAATCCTCCTAATTATTTTCGACACCCTAATATATATTAAAATATTCCAATATTCACCCCATATGCGAAAACAGGCCCTGAATACCTTTATTTTTATAAAAATTAATTAAAAATGAATTTCTATGGTCTCTCGCGGGGCGCGTAAGCCACCCCCTTGACCTACGCGGGCCGCGACAGCTCCAAGTCGGGGCGACACCCGGTGCTGCCATGTGTCATGCAGCGTGTCGAAGCTAGGGCTGAGTCGGACAAGCTAGGGCCTACCCTAGCTGCCCTCGCAGACCGCGTAGCCCCTGGCTACATCTTATGCGGGGCGCGGCAAAACCAAAATCAGCTCCTATAAATTTGGAGCTCGGGCCTTCAGTCGAATTCGCTCACAATCTTTTCTTTCTCTCGAAATTTCACATAGTAGACATAATTCTCGGGTATAATACCCCCCATAATTAACGAAGTTCTGCTCCTTTGTAAGTATTATAACCCCGGTTACGTATTAGATACGCTGCCCGATTGATCCAGGGTTCCGTAACGGCTGTCGTGGTTCTGCCCGACGTAGTCGTTGGAATGCCGTCTCGGGGAGGGTATTACTAATGTAAATATTGGGTTATTATACTAACACATGTACATTTGTGTAATTAATAGATAACCACCAGGAAACCCTTAAAGGAAGTCTAAGACAACAATGTGAGTAATCTCCTTTTTGTAAACTGTTTTTACAAAACCTTAAATATCTTACAATGCGATTAAGCAGTTATTGAGTCTTTGTAGTTCTTCAATTACTGCCGGTATGTTGGGGTTTTGTATACAAAATGTGGAACAGGTTACCATTGGACAAAGAGTTAGCAAATGTGTAATATGACCCACCAGTCAGGATTGACAATACTGAATGAGTAATTGTGTAGACATAAACATTGTAATAGCTCTCAATACTGTTAAAGGATAAAACTCTTCTTGATTAAACTGGGCCACCAGTATTTCCCACTGATAAAATGTTTTTAAACGCGTTTCAGGTAACAAAATGTGAAAGCCAACTAGAAGCCAGCTGGACAGCACTGAATGTTTGGAAAAAATGGCTATAAAAGTTACATAAATAAAAGAAGATGTTTTATTTAAATAAAACAAGATTTATTCCTATAAAACAATTTGTAATGAAAATTGGGTTTTATCCCAATATATTTATATAAAGTGTGGTATTTACTTTGATAAAATATTTTTTAACTACGGTCCTGATGAAATTTACGCTGCCAAAATGATAAACACCGACACCACCAAAACTGGTCTCGCGGCCGTCCGTTCCCGGGACAGATAGGGGACGGGGGTTCCGACACCAGGTCTACATAAAATCAACCATTCTATCTGAATTCACATTCACATATATAAATATTGGAAAATCATGTGATGTTAAATGCCATTTTAGTCTTTGTGGTTTGGGCCATTTTGTCAGTTTAGTCCAAAGGTTTGAAACGTTGCCATTTTAGTCCAAATAGTTTCAAACGTTGCCATTTTACCGTCCATTTTTTATGTTAGCTAGAAGGGTAATTCAATCATTTTATATGGTCGAATTGCCCTTCTAGTTAACAAAACTACATATAAAATGACCGAAATACACTTCTAGTTAACAAAATAAAGAGATGAAATTAACCAAGTGGACTAAAATGACAACGTTTAAAACTATTTGGACTAAAATAACAACGTTTCAAACCTTTAAACTAAACTGACAAAATAATCCAAACCACACATACTAAAATAACATTTAACTCCACTATTATATCCTAATCTACTTACCATTGAAATGATGGAATAAACCGTTACGATATTTATGATACAACCATGGTATTTCTTTATAATATTAACAATATTATTATAAGAAAAAAAAAAAAAAAAAACTAACTAACGTGAAAAAGGGGAAAACAAAATCCAGGCGAAAACGAAAGAAACGGTCTTTGTTGAGTTGATGGAGACGCAACTGCTACACCCATCTTCTCTCATCTCTAACCTACACGATCTTCATCTTTCATCCGCCATTACAATCACCTCACTTCTCTTCAGGTACCACATCATTCTTCTCAATCTCATCTCATCCGATCACGTCAACAACATTCCACTCGTTCGTCAATTACTTCGTCCGTTCGTTTGTTTGTTTCACTGGAATATTAGGGTTTTCGTTCCAATTAGTCCTTCAATTGACTCGATCTTGTTTGTTTTTGTCGCCTATTGTTTGTTTTATGTTAGTGAGGGAGTGTGATTTTGAGTTTTATCAGTTTAGGGTTTTATAATTTGGAACTAGGTTTTAATAATATTAATAATAATATAATAATTAATAACAATAATAGAATTGTTATTGTTGTTATATTATTATATGAATTAATTAATGCTATTGTTTTGTTTTGTTTTGTTTATCTATTTGGTTAATTATATGTTGATTGCTAGATGATGAAGGTGGAGTGGAATTGATTAATATTTAAGAGTTTTTGATGATGTCGTTTGACGGAGATCATAAGCAATGGACGTGTGGGAAGAGTGGGACGGTCAATTTGCAACGAGTCGGTTCTATGGTTCGGGATATTGGGGAACCTTGTCTTCATCAATCGCCTATAAAGGTTGTTACTGTAAGACTCCAAACATGATCATCCCTTTTAATCGCCTCTACTGTTTTGCTCTTAGACCATGTGTAGTGGTAATGCCCGTACCCTTGGGCGTTTTCGCCATGTGGCAGCCCAGTCAACAATGGGGCATTATGGGGCGTTTTCTAAAATGGGTGTAGTGGGGGATGTGGGCATTGTGGTGTAATAGAATTAAATAAAATAAACCATGCAAAATGTTATTGGACAAATGTAGCATGGAAACAGGTGATTGGCCAAATCAAAATGGATCCGGCGTTGAATATAGAATGCTCCAACAAATTTTTTGCAAAAAAAGCCCACGGGGGCGGCATCTCGGGCGTGGTGGGGCGTTTTGTTCCAAAAAACGCCCAAAATCCAACGACTACGCATGGTCTCAAAAGGTTTTAATGCATATAAACGTGGAACAAGTATACATAGTTTTGCTGCGTAAAGATCAGTTTCCGTTTTTTTTGTTTAACATGTGGATTTTGTTTGTCGAATTCTTTAAACTCTACTGCTTGTCGTGGAGTACTTTAGTGGTTGCAGTTATATTGTGATTCATGACCCGGCTTTTGAGATTGTATTCTGTCCTTTTTTAATAAATTTGTGAACTGTGCAGATAAACAAAAAGCTTAAACCGGAGAAGTGGCAAACAACATTTGATAGTGATGGAAAGGTTTTTGGTTTTCAGAAAGCACTGAAATTGATTATGTTAGGGGTAACGTTTTATCAATTTTATCTTTTTCCTTTACTTTTTTTTTTCTGCATCCTTTTCACATTCAGGTGTATGTCATTGAAAAAGGGGATCTATCTTTTTATTATTCTTGTTGATTTCTTTTGCAATATGTCTGTGAAGCAAAAACTAATGCTATTTACACGTATGTCGTAACGTTTTCTTTTTATTTGTTTGGCAGGGGGTAGATCCGTCTATAAGACCTGAAGTTTGGGAGTTTCTTTTAGGCTGTTATGCTTTAAGCAGTACTGCAGATTACCGGAGAAAATTAAGGATTGCAAGGAGGTATTTTACTGTTTTTATTGTAATATTTTATAAACAAATTATGTTTGATATAATAACTGTCAGATGAAAATTACACATGCAGGGAACGGTACGGAGACCTTGTTAAGCAGTGCCAGTCAATGCATTCGAGCATTGGCACCGGTTCGTTAGCCTACGTTGTGGGGAACAAAGTCATGGATATGAGAACAACAGCTAAAGAGGATGAAAAACGGAAAAAATCGGAAGTAAAACCTGGACGAGATTCTAGTGTTGTTTCCGACAGATTAGAAACTATCTCTAATTGTTCTGATTGTGCGTCATACGATGATTCATATAGTCCATACAACGGCAATTGCACAAAATCAAGAAGTGAAGGGGATGCATCGGAGTACAGAAGTTCAAGTTATTATGATTTTCCTCCGTTACCTGTTACAAATTTGTTCGATAATAACGGTATAAACGATGAGAATGAAAGTAAATCAAACGATGAAAGGCATTCTACACGGCGTAAGCTGAGATTTGAAGATGACCGTGTGTATGATTTTCAGATTAATAACAATGTAGATCTAGTAATGGATGTTTCTACATGTAATGATGACTCGAGAAGCGAAGTACCTAGATCTAGTAATATGGAATATGAAATAGAAAACGTTGAAATACAGAAGAAAGATGCAACGGAAATTTTGTCTGGAAGTCCGGTCCGCGTGACGACGACCCATGGAAGGACTCGAAGTCAAGGTCAAGACAGAGTATCTGAGTGGCTTTGGACACTTCACCAAATAGGTAGGGTTTACTGTATCACCATTGTTGAGGAAAATTTGAAGTTTATCACTTGCCTTGAGTTTGTTATGTTTCTCTCGAAGGTAGCAAAATACTCGGGTTGGGCAGGTTGGGTAATTGGCCAAAACAGGTGGTTCTTTGGTACAGGTCGAAACAAGTTGGCCCGGGTGGGGTTCAAAACACTTATGTTACAATTTTTTTAGTATTCTACAAGCAGTTAGTATGCCAATAGTTGGATATGATTATAAAAGTTTTGCTATTATATAGAGTAAAATGCCATTTTCGTCCATGAGGTTTGGCCAGTTTTGCGATTTTCGTCCAAAGTTTTTTTTCGTCCAAAGACGAAAATACCCTTGACTTAACGGAGAAAACTGGATGGGGTTAACGAGCTGGATGAAATGGCAAGATTTCGAACCCTTTGGATCCAGATGCAAAAAACCAAACCTTTGGATGAAAGGCGCAAAATTGGCCAAACCTCATGGACGAAAATAGCATTTTACTCTATTATTTTTATTGACGATTATATAAATTAATATAATAAAATGTTTATAAAGTTTTATGTGTTAATAATACGCCTTGGGCAACTTTGATAGCGAGTAGTTTGATCTTTCCCTTTTATGTTATTTTTTTATGACCTGTTTGACCCTATTAAGATAAAACAGATCCCGAATTAACTATTTTATAAGTAAACTGATTGAAATTACGACCTCTAGTTTCTAAAATCTAAAAGGTGGTTATTGTTTCTATTTTTCAGTTGTTGATGTTGTTAGAACCGACAGTCATCTGGAATTCTACGAGAATACACAAAATTTAGCCCGAATGTCAGATATTCTTGCTGTTTATGCCTGGGTTGATCCTGCAACCGGATATTGTCAAGGTTATAGTTTTGAAATTTTTATCTCTTTTTTTTAATTTTTTTCTTTTTGCTAAATTATGAAGTTAATACAACTCTGATTGCAGGTATGAGTGATTTGTTATCTCCTTTTATCGTACTCTTCGAGGATAATGCTGACGCTTTTTGGTGCTTTGAGATGTTTTTAAGAAGAATGGTATTCCCGAACTTAAATTTATTTATTTATCATCATTATATTGTGTGTATACCATGTTCACTAATAGTTTTATATTATCAAGCGTGAAAATTTTCAAATGGAAGGAACAACGGGCGTGATGAAGCAATTAGAAGCACTTTGGCATATATTAGAACACGTAGACCGAGAAATGTTCACTCACTTATCACAAATAGGTGCCGAAAGTCTTCATTTCGCCTTCCGTATGCTTCTAGTACTTTTCCGACGCGAGTTATCTTTCAGTGAGGCACTATGCATGTGGGAGGTATGTAATATGTATTCTTCTTGGTCGAGATTACTAAACCGAAGATTTTCAAGCTTGCATATAACTAAATTACCCTCTTTGTCGTCAGCAGATGATGTGGGCTGCTGATTTCGATGAATCGTTAGCGTTAAATCTGGAGAATAGTTGTCCGGAACTTCTGGTCCTACAGATCCCGAGCGAATCAACTAAAGTCACAGGAAAGGAGGTTATTGAGAATGAAAACGGTAGTTCAAACGGTGGGTCAGAAGTGAAAAATGGAAATTTAGAACACTCGAGTTCTGAAACTAATGGGATAAAACCGACACCGAGTCATCCCTTTTGTGGCCTGACCAAAAGTTTGTGGTCGAAAAGTGACCATTTTCAGATTTGCACTATTATCTCGTCAACAAGAAACGGTGATGATGAATTGCCGATCTTTTGTGTAGCAGCAATTCTTATTTTGAACCGCCATAAAATCATGAGAGATACCCGTTCAATTGATGATTTGATAAAGGCAAGTGGATTAACTTTACTTCTTATCTACAAAGTTTTTTTCTTTTTGTTTCTGATAAAAGGTCAATTATACATGGTTTCAATCTCCATATGTTATAACACATGATATGGGTTACTTATTTAATTTTGGTTAATTTATGATGCAGATATTCAATGATAATTTGCTGAAGATTAGGGTTAAGAGATGCATACGTACAGCCATTAAACTCCGGAAGAAATACTTTTACAAGGTTTAGGCATATTACAACTATCATATTTTTATTTACCATTTTATGCTTATTTTCTTTCTGGTTCATTTTGCAGTACAATAATGTTAGATTTTGCATACTAGACTCATAAGTAGGGGTGCAAACGAGCCGAGCAAAGCTCGAACAGGCTCGAGCTTGGTTTGTTGGTAGTTTCTCAAGCTCGAGCTCGGCACGGGCTCGGCTCGTTTATTATCTTTGTTTTGTTGGAACAGCGACTTACTTTTTGTGTTTGGCCACCGCACTCCCCAATTTGGAGAGCCCTGTCACCCCACTCCGGCCAGACTATGTTGTCTTAACCAGGTCCACGCTGGCTTTAGAGTTTGGCTTGGGCGTTCCCCCGGGAAACCATACCGCTGACTGTCATTTGACAGTTGTTGTGCCACCACAAGAGCAGAACTTTGTGGCGTAACACACGGTGGGACGAAAACCCTGGTGGGCTCGGGATTCGAAGTGACAACCTTGCACAAGGCCTAGCTCAAATCCACCAAAAGTGACACAAGTGGGGATCAAACTTGGGTCTCCACTGGAGAATCCAAGCCTGAAGCCTCCTACCACTAGGCCACAAGTGGGGATTGGCTCGTTTTTTTTATCTATTAATTAATATATTAATTATTAAATAAAAATAATATAAATAATAGACTCCTTTAGGCTCGCAAGCTCGATAAGTGAAGCTCAGGCTCGTTTACTAAACAAGCTTATTTTTAGGTTCGAGCTTGGCTCGTGAACAAGTTTAAATAAGCCCGGCTCGTTTACTAGACAACTTTAAATAAGGGGTAAATGTTATTAAATATTAATAAAAACTAATATTCCACTAAGGCTCAACGAGCTTCATATACCAGGCTCGAGCTCGATAAATAAACAAGCTTTATTTTAGGCTCAAGCTCGGCTCGCTCTCGATAAGGCTTGGCTCGTATCGAGCCGATCTCGAGCAGGCTCGTTTGCACCCCTACTCATAAGATTATTTTTTGTTTAAAAGCTTTTACTTTTTGATGAACTGAACCTGCATTTTTACTTTGTGGTGCATGCATACTGCATCTTTGATGCCTTGATTTGTTTATTTTTTTTTGGTGGATGTGAAGCATCGCAATCTCTGATTTAGAAGTACACATGCTCCTTTTAATGTTACTTATTTTTTATTTAATATTTTAATTCAGCTGATCAAGAATCGTAGCCAGTAGTAGCTTAATATACTTCAAGTTTATTATCAGAACTCAATCCATGCTGAGGTGTTTCAGACACCGATCTGCCATCCATCTTTGAATTCTTTTTTGCGTTGAGTAGCAGGAGATTTTACCTTTTTTTATTATTGGATGATTGCATAACAAAGTGCTTATGCAATTATTAACACTCATCAACTTCTGTCAAGGTATTTGCTGTACTGTTCTTCATAAATTTCTGAAAATTTTGGTATTTGTTGAATATTTTACATTGTATAAATAAATAGCTTGATTACAAAACAACATTGTTACAAACATAACTTAACGTTTTCTTACTAAAAGCGATTTAAGAGGTTCTTGACGCATTTGAATACACGTCTGTGTGACCAATTTGACCTGTTTTCGATTCTGTTTTGAATCGTTCTTTCAGGATTGTGAATTTGAGCTTGGAAGACAGAAGCTGATTATGGTTACACTTGCAGGTCTGAACACAGTTTATTTTTTTCTGACATGTACACTGTTCAACATTTAAAAAAAAAGTTTATTTGAAATTTGAGGCAATTATAGAAGGTCTATTGCTTAGGTCACATACAACTTGTAAACTTAGAATCAAAGATCCCATTACAATATACTTTTTTAACAAAGGAATACATTATTAGATTCTGATTATTTGATGAATTAGTCCAACTGTTTATTAATAATAAAAAAACCAATGACCACATTCAGTCTACTTGTTGACCATATGGCAATCAAGGCGAATCTGACCCTTGGTCCCAGTCAAACCTTGAGGGCACCCATCCTACACATTGAATAGGCAAACTCAGCCTTTAAATATATAAGCCCTGAAGCATATTCATCAGTTGGATCACATTTGTCACCACAATAATGAAGCTGTTGGTCAACTTAGCAAGAGTTGGTGAAATTGTGGGTGGGTTCAAGTTTATAATCGGGTTTGGGTTGGCCCGATCTTACTTTTGGAGGTATTCCTTCTGCACGATGGCGGAACTAGGGGAGGGTCAAGAGGGTCAGTCATTGGAACTTGTTGATTTTTTTTGTATAGGGAGGTTGGATTTAAATGACCACAACTTTCACCAATTGGCCGATAATACTCCCAACGTTCGATTTTTACCACACCACTTCCAGCTTTCAACTTCTTGTCCTTGTACTTGTACTGAGTGTGGATTTAAATGACCCCAACTTTAACCTCAGACACTCCCAATCTAACTGAACCTTAACCCAGTTAAATTTTCTGCTGATGTGGCACTTTGGTTAGTGACGTGGCCTTTTATGCTGACATGGCATCTGATGTGGCATTTGTTTAGTGACATGACTTTTTGCTAACGTGGCATCTGGTGTGATACTTGTTTAGTGACGTGGCTTTTTGCTAACGTAGCATCTGATGTGGCACTTGTTTGATGACGTGACATCTGAGTCAGCTAACTGGGTTCGGGTCCATCTAGTTTGGGAGTGGAAATAAGTTGAAAGTTGGGAGTAGTGTGGTACAAATCGAAAGTTGGGAGTCTTATTAACCAATTGGTGAAAGTTGGGGTTATTCAAATCAAATGTCCCCTTTATATATAAAAGCTAAGGTTTTTGTAAAAAAATGAGTTGGACCCCTTGGTTATAATCATGGTTGTAAAACAAGGTTTCCAAGGCCGAGTACTCCCCGAGTAGTCGCTACAAGGTAGGCTGCCGAGGCGACTTTCTTCAACTTCGCCTAATTACTCGGAGTCGGTCAAACGCGGTCAACCTCGGCCAGAATTGGATCTAGTAGGTCAACTCGGGCCTAGTTTGACTTAAATAATAATAAAACATAATTTCTATGTCCATCATATTAAAGAATGAATATCATTTTCTCATATCATGCTACAAATATTAGTAAATTTATGCTATTTTACATATATTTAATCTCCAAAAAGTAATTTCTTTATAATTTAACATGTCCGAGTACTCCCCGAGTACTCCCCGCCTAGACCGAGTACTCTCAACTCCCCAGTCGGCCGACTAGGGAGCGTCTAGCGACTTTTGCAACCATGGTTATAATCGGTAGAGAATAAAACCTTGTGATGATTGATGAGTGATGACCCTTGAGTAACAAGATTTAGATCCATCATTGTTTGTGCAACTAACTCAATTGGTTCTATAGTGGGGTCCAATTTTCTTATCATTTTTTAACGGCAAATTTCGTTTATTTGTGTCGTCTCTGGAATTTGAACCCAAGACCTCTCCCTGTTTAAAGGTTTTGTCTTTACCAATGGACCACCACCCCATTGGTTAGTGAGGGTCTGGTTTTCCGTTAAAACATTAAGGAGGTCAAGATCCGCCCATTGTATGTGCTCCTGAAAGTGGCTACAATAAACTTTAAACGCAATCTATATATAAGCGTTGATGATAAGCTACATTTTAAATTCCAATTGTCTTTTAACTATAATTAAAGTAAATAAAGGTTCTGGGCTGTAACTGAAATTAATAATGATCAAGTGTTCAATTAATAAAACCATTTTTCTAAAATAACTATTTAACTTTGGGTATCATGTGCAATACACATGATGGAATCTTTTATCTATATTATATACCCTAAATTCTGTATTTTTTTCGTCAATCATCTTTTTTTATTAGACAGAGAAAATCTCTCCTTTTAAGAATATATTAGATAAAGAAAAGCTCTCTTTTTAAATTTGTGTATGTTAAGCACCTTTGATTCATTTGGTTATTCAACTAATTACTATAAAAGAGTACTTTTAAAACAATCAAATGCTCTTGCATATCTCTGATACATTGTGTTTGATGTAAATACTCTTTCTAGTAAACAAATTATAGAATGTTTCTATAGAGAGATTTATACAACACATATCAAACAATGTTTTTTTTTTTTTTTTTTAATGTATAAATTGTTTCCCCTTTCTAAATATCGGTCCCTTTTGTAAAGTCAGAGGCGGTAGACCTTTTTTGGATACATCTATACGTGTAGTCATCATTTACTTAAGACTTGTACTACTTTTGATGCTTGTACACTCAACTAACCAGTTCGGTTTGTATTTTCTAAAAACCGTAGTTACGTGTTCAGCTTCATCAAAGGAGGCCGTACCTAATTGTGAATACCTCTACGCTCATCGTACTAAACATACGAGAAAAGTTCGTGTTTCCTCAAAATGTTATATTACACAATTTCATCGTTTTAGCTTCTTTTTTTAACACTAAGATTAAAAGGCATCAGAGTGTTGTCTTCAATAAAAATATCTGTAAATTTTTTAAACATCCAAGACAAAAGAAATAAAATATGAAATATACGTATCATTTAAAAAAGAGGTAATTACATAGTTAGTCCCCGTGGTTTGCACAAAGTAACATATTTAGGTACTAATAGTTTAAAATCACATTCTAGGGTATTAACTTTTCATTTTGTAACATTTGAAGGTATTAACGTTATTTTTAGGTTTAAAATCACAATCTATTAGTACCTAAGTATGTTATTTTGTACAAACCACAGGGATTAACTATGTTAATACCCTAGAAGTTAATACCTCCAAACGTCACAAAATGAAAAGTTAATACCCTAGAAGGTGATTTTAAACTATTAGTATCTAAGTATGTTATTTTGTGCAAACCACAGGGACTATGTAATTAACTCTTTAAAAAATGTAGATACTGCATACATGTCAATTTTTTTTATATAATTTCTATACTGTATTGCATCATTAACATTATTATATTCAGTATGTTATTATTATTGGATTTCAATTTTATCAACTACCATCTTGACCATCTCTAATCACAACTTCACAACAAAATACTCCTTTACCACGTTACCAGTCAACCCACAAGTCACCCACCACCTTGAATCTCCTCCCCCAACAAAATGCAGACCCTTAGTCCAAATCACATATGAAGCAACAAAGGTAAATATACTAATATCGAACACCTAACATAGACACTCTTGGCTCAAATCCAAATCCAAAACCAAAGTCTTAATACCTAACATATAAACATCAAATCACATAACCAATTACTCACAACATCAATGTCTCAAGTCTCAACCAACGCGCAACATAAATCACACTAAATACACCCGTAACCACTTGATCACAAACTTTGTGATTTAATTTCTAGACACACAACAATGACAATTGTTAAATTAGTACTCGATTTCAAAATATAAAACCAGGAGTGTGTATAAGCACTTTTACCGTCAAATAAGTTGTCAACGAAAGAGTTTTTGCCGTAGGAAAGGCTGCTACAGAGAGACGATAAAGTTACAAAAGATTATATGTAACCTTTCATACATCAAAATCATCTTTTGGCTCAGCAAACAGCCACATCACTTTTTTGATAAATCTTTTCAACCAGCTATATCACCATCATGGTCACGTCGAAAACAAAATAAGACGTCAAGTATAATTTATCAACATATACAAAATACTTTATATCATATAACAGGGTAAACTTAACGGCATCCCAACCTATATACCGTCAAATCTATGTCCACACCTCATCTTCTCGCTCCTCTTTCTCACGCACATAGGGATGGTCATACAAACACTCTATAATTTTTGAACTTCCAACAAAGCCAAGACACCCGGGTACACGACAAAAGACCACCACACCCGTGATCGTAAACAGCCCTGGTGACCTAACCAGTCGTAATTTCAAATAAAACCCACCGTCGAAAACGCTCCTGGTAAAACCCATGACTCGCATTCTTGGGGGTGGGATAAAACGTAAGGACCATTAGGTCATGGGTTCGATTCCCACAAGGGAGTTTTTCTCATATTTATTGGGTTTCCCCCTGAATTGGTGTATATGTATTATTGTCTAGTAGAGATAAATATAATCGGGTGATTTCACTGGTGATAAGATGATACTCCGATCCAATCGTTAGTGATTCAAAATTGATGTTAAGAAAGGGTGAGAAAACCTAGATCCAATTCCTATTTATACCTTTTTTGCTTACATCATCACATCGGTCAACTTTTAAATTTGGGCAAACACCATTTCACATTTGAAGCCTATCTATATTCTCTTGAAAGTTTGGGGGCTCTCAGTTTCGAAGTTTTCAACTCACTTCTTTGTCACCTTCCTCTAGATACCATCTTTACAAGATATTATATCAGATTCACCACTTAGGGTTTGCTTTTTCCTCCCCAATTTCACTTATTTCCTCTATATTTTCTCACTTTTGAGATTTGATTCCTGTTTATCGCCTTAAAACCCCCAAGGTTTGATTTTTACTTGTTATTTGTTGATTATCTGTTTACCCTTTTTGTTTAATTAAGTCAGATTAGGTTAAAGTTGAGATTTTTATACAGATTAGGTTAAATTGAGTTGTTTTTGATATATCAAGATTGGAATAATAGATGAGTGAAGGTTAATTTGGTTGTGAATAATGGAATACCCTTCACCAACAAAAGATAAACCTATGGGCTTCTGGGCTTCACCTAGGGCTCAGATGGATAGTTCTGCACCTTTGGATGGGTTTGGTAGACCCGAAGACCCGTTGTTTAACGGGTTTAACGGGTTTTCCGAGCTTATGAACTTTGATACTTATGCTGGGTGGTGTACTAGTCCTACTGCAGCTGATCAGATGTTTGCGTCTTTTGCGCTGTCGGGTGGTTATCCGCCTTATGATTATTCGAGCTTTACGGAGCAAGCTAAGGGGGGGTTTATGCCAACTGATGCCCCGATCGCGCAAAGTTTAAACAACGGTGGTGATTTTGTGTTACCTGTGGATTCTGCGGATGAAAAGGGCGGTGCTTCTCAACAGAAGGATGTTCAAGAGATGGGAAACGGTAGCGTTCAGAAGTCGCCATCGACGTCACTTGCTGAAAAGATGTTAAAGGCGTTGTCTTTGTTTAAAGACTCGTCTGGAGCGGGGATTTTGGCGCAAGTTTGGGTTCCGATTAAGGAAGGTGATAAGTATATATTGAGCACTTGTGAGCAGCCGTACTTGCTTGACCAGGCGTTGGCTGGATACCGTGAAGTATCTAGAGGATTCACTTTCTCTGCTGAAGTGAAAGCTGGTGATTTTCCAGGGCTTCCGGGCCGGGTTTTTACCTCGAAAGTTCCGGAATGGACATCGAATGTGGCCCATTACAATAAAGGTGAATACATGCGTATAGATTATGCGCTCAGTCATGAAGTACGCGGGTCAATTGCTGTACCTGTTTTTGAAGATGACTCGTTTGAGAAATCTTGTTGTGCTGTACTTGAACTTGTTACAATCAAAGAGAAAGCTGATTTTAGTGCTGAGATGGACCGTGTTTGTCGAGTCCTTGAGGTAATTCTTTCAGAATATTGTTCTTAAGGGGGTTTTATAAATTTATCTTGTGATCATCATCTTTTTGCTGTTTCTTTATTTTTGCAGACTGTAAACCTGAAAAGTGTTGCACCTCCCCGACTTCATAAGCAGGTATTTATCAGCAGTTCTGGATTTTGTGTTCTTAATACATTTCATTACAATGTTAACTAGATTTCCATAAATGATATTTGTTAAGAGTGAAGTACACGGATGATCCCTGCGGTTAACCAAAATTTTGGATTTAGTCCCTAGCTTTCCAAAAGTACACGGATGGTCCCTGTAGTTTGTACTCTATAACGCATTTAGTCCCCAACTTTTGCCAAAAGTACACGGATTGTCCCTGTGATTTGCACTTTGTAACGCATTTAGTCTCTAAAGGTTGGGGACTAAATGCGTTACAAAGTGCAGACCATAAAGACCATCCATGTACTTTTGGCAAAAGTTGACTAGTTGAGGACTAAAAGTGTTAAAAAGTGCAAACCATAGGGACCATCCGTGTACTTTTGAAAAGCTAGGGACTAAATCCAAAATTTTGGTTAACCACAGGGACCATCCGTGTACTTTTGCAAACCATATGCTTACTTTTCTCTATTTGTTATGTAAAATTGATGAAATACCTTTTTCTTTGAAACGATCATTCTGCAGTGCCTCTCACAAAACCAAATGACTGCATTGGCAGAAATTACCGACGTTCTGCGAGCTGTATGTCATGCACATAGATTACCAGTTGCTCTAACATGGATACCATGTAGTTACAACGAACAAGGTGGTGACGAATTCATTAAAGTACAAGTCGGAGGGCGTAATCGTAATTCAACCGAGAAGTCTATTTTATGTATTCAAGCAGATGCCTGCTACGTTAACGATAGAGAAATGCAAGGTTTTGTGCAAGCGTGTAGTGAGCATCATCTCGAAGAATCACAGGGTATTGCAGGAAAAGCGCTTCAGTCGAATCATCCGTTTTTCTTCCCTGATGTGAAAGAATATCATATAAACGAGTACCCACTTGTTCAACACGCTAGAAAATATGGTTTAAATGCTGCTGTTGCAATTAGGTTAAGGAGCACGTATACGGGTGACGATGATTATATACTTGAGTTTTTTCTTCCGGTCAACATGAAAGGGTCAACAGAACAGCAACTTTTGTTGAATAACTTATCGAGTACAATGCAGAGGATTTGTAGGAGTTTGAGAACTGTTTCTGATGCGGAATTATCAGGTGTAGCGGGGCCCGGTGTTGGATTTCGTAACGGTCTTGATGAAAACCAGTTGTCGACTACTGCTGATAAAGTTTCTGTAAATGCAACTGAGTCAAGTAGTGCTTGGACAGGAGCAAGTGCACTTGATCAGGTAATACTATTATTTTAATAAAGAGTAAATGCAATTTTTGTCCCTGAGGTTTGTCCAGTTTTGCGACTTTCGTCCAAAGGTTAGTTTTTTTGGCATCTGGATCAAAAAGGTTTGAAATCTTGCCATTTTCATCCAGCTCGTTAACTCCATCCATTTTTCTCCGTTAAGTCAGAGGTATTTCCGTCTTTTTTTGTTAACTTAAAGTGCAAAAAAAAAATTCAAGGGTATTCGGTCTTTTTACATAAAGTGAAAAAGACCGAATAGCCCTTTAAGTTGACAAAAAAGACGGAAATACTCCTGACTTAACGAAGAAAAATGAATGGAGTTAATGAGCTGGATGAAAATGGCAAGATTTCAAACCTTTTGGATCCAGATGCGGAAAAACAAACCTTTGGACGAAAGTCGCAAAACTGGCCAAACCTCAGGGACGAAAATGGTATTTTACTCTTTAATAAATTTATTTCTCATTTGACTATTTTAGTATGTTTCTTATTGGGAAATTGTCAACACGAACCTTATTTTTTTAACGTTGCAGACGGTTGGTGGAGTAAGACGACAGTCTGAGAAAAAACGGAGTGCTTCAGAGAAAAATGTTAGCTTAAGTGTTCTACAACAATACTTTTCTGGAAGCCTTAAGGATGCTGCTAAAGCCATCGGAGGTACATTTTCACGAATCATAATTATATTTATAAATAACGTTATTTTACTAATTTCGTGAAAATAACGTTAAAAAGCGAGGGACAGTTAATCATGCATCATGTAGTGGCGTTGATAGCCGAAAGAGAAAGGGGTACATGCACTAATCGGCTTTTGTCCCAATGGCTGAGTGTTATGCGTCTTATGTCCAAGGCTTGATGCAAAACTACTATCGAGCCGGGGGTCTCACTGGAAGCAGCCTCTCTATTCCTACGGGGTAGAGGTAAGGTTGTCTACATTTTACCCTCCTCAGACCCTACCTTAGCTTTGCTATTGGTGGGATTTACTGAGTATGATGATGATGATAATTTATTTAATTTATAAAGTTATATGAACGTTCTATATCAAAATGACTGATGCTATATTGCAGTTGATTATATTTTTTCTTTTTACCTTTTTTTATAGTGTGTCCTACTACACTAAAAAGGATATGCCGACAACATGGTATATCCAGATGGCCATCAAGAAAAATAAATAAGGTAAACCGTTCGTTACAAAAGATACAAACGGTTCTTGATTCTGTTCAGGGTGTAGAAGGAGGGTTAAAGTTTGACCCGACAACATGTGGTCTTGTAGCAGCAAGTGGTGTCATCCAAGATCTCGATGCACAAAAAGGTTCAGTTTTTTCCAATAATACCCCTGAAGGTGGTATATCACCGTCACCATGTTTTAATAACGAAAGCCCGATTGTAAAACTTGAAGATGAATGTTACAAGGGGGTGAACAAATTAAAACTGTCCAATGATGAATATTGTAGTCCAGTTGACGGTCAAACGAAAAGAAAAAAGTCAAACCCCCATTTACTCTCACAAAGCTTGACCTCCATGGCGAACGGTGATGATATGGATACATCAATGAATGACAACCATGATCATGACCGTGATCATAACCAGTCGACTTCTTCTGGCATGACGGAATCATCAAACGGCTCAATGGTGAATGGAAGTTCATCAAGTTCTCCAAGTTTCAGTGGCCTTAAAAACGCTAAATCAGATACAATATCGTGTGATGAAGGATCTAAACTTACTGTAAAAGCTACATACAAAGAAGATACAGTTAGATTTAAGTTCGAACCAACTTCCGGTTGGTTCCAGCTTTACGATGAAGTTGCGAAAAGGTTTAAGATACAAACAGGCACTTTTCAGCTCAAATACAAAGATGATGAAGAGGAATGGGTTTTGTTAGTGTGCGAATCCGACTGGAACGAGTGTCTTGAAATTTTGGATTTTCAAGGGACCCGCACTGTGAAATTTATTGTTCGCGATGCTACTTTTGCTACGGGCAGCTCGGGCAGTAGCAACTGTTTCTTGATGGGAAGTTCTTAAGATGACACGATTTTTCGCCGAAAAATCGTGATCTTTTTTCGGGTAAATTTGAATAAAAATGGTTGTTCTGATATCATTTGAAGAGCTAAATGGACATGGATATATTCTTTTGGTGTTAAGGAGTGTGGAATTTGAATAATCATGTATGGAGAAGATAGGAGTAGTGGGAGATTTTTATTTGTTTAAATATATACTATTTTGTACAAACAAATGGTCAAACCATATCAATAATATCCACTTGTGGTGGAGTGGTGGAAAGAGCTTTGGGTTTCCTTGGAGACCCGGGTTCGATCCCCACCCATTACATTTGGGGGACGTCCCTATGATGGATCGCTCCTACCGAGGCATGGTTCGATCCGGAGGGCAACCCGGTTTTCACCCAGCTGTTACCCCAGCGGCTATTCCCGTATGGGGGCAGTATGGTTTCTGGGCGAAGGTCAGTTCCCGTTCGCGGCCGGGGCCCGATAGAACATCGCGTCCGCAATGGGCTGACGGGGGATTGTCTTTGACAAGAACCCGGTGACCGAAAAGGTCTTGTACATAGAAAGTCACCCTTCAAAAAAAAATATTTTATTATAAGTTATGTTTCATGCTTGCCACCAGAATTGTACTTTCAGTCTGTATCGCGGATTACTGGTTAGATCAAGCTCGTTTATATTTATACTAGGTTAGAACCACATGTATTACACGGGTTGAATAAATGTAATTTTATATACCAAATAATAAAAAATATATCTTTAAAAATCTCGTTTATTACACGGGTTGAATAAATATAATTTTATATACCAAATAATAAAACAATAATCTCGTTTATTACACGGGTTGAATAAATGTAATTTTATATATTAAAATATATCTTTAAAAATCTCGTTTATTACACGAGTTGAATAAATGTAATTTTATATACCAAATAATAAAACAATAATCTCGTTTATTACATGGGCTGAATAAATGTAATTTTATATATTAAATAATAAAAAAAAGTTATATCTTTGAGAACCCCGTGTATTGTACGGGTTGAGTAAATTTAATTTTATATATTAAATAATGAAAAAAGTTACATTTTTAAGAAACTCATGTGTTATACGGATTGAGCACATGTAATTTTATATACCAAACAATAAAAAGTTATATTTTTATAAACCCTATGTATTATATGGATTGAATAAATCTAATTTTATATACTACATAATAAAAAAAGTTATATTTTTTTAAAAACCCCTCATAAATTTGGTTCGGTTTAATTCGAATCAAATCACAAACTTGGTTAACTTTAATTTGAATTGATTAGAACCCCAATTTGAAAAATCAAAAACATAATTATATTATTAGCTTCTCTTCCTAATTAGTGTTTTTTAAGTTTGATCTAATGTCTAATAAGTTATTTTGTATATTTTGTTTGTACTTTAAATTTTTTATGAGCGTATTATTGTTTTTTTAAGTTTAAGATTATTGTTTTGTGTTATTATTTAAAAAATATCTTTAATTTATAACTTAAATTTGAAGATAATATATTATTAGAAAAAATAGGATGATTATATCCGACATTCAAAGTAAGATAAGATTTAATATTAATTAGTTATTTATTATTTAATTAATTGATATAAGATAAGTATGAAAAGACAGAAAATTACAAATATAGACGCCTTCAATGAATGACACGTGTCACTTATTGTTTTCTTTTATTATAGTAGATAGATTTATATTTATATTTATATTTATATTTATATTTATCATTTCGGGTGAACAGTACTTTAACCTTATTGGTCCATGTTTTCAATTTTTTTAAACTAAACCATCACACTACCGCCGCTTCGAGAAACCAGATCTTAGTTTACATTGCATCCAATACATTATTATTACATCATAATCATATATATGATTAAAACCCTACTTTCCAACAAATGGTAACATTGGTCGGTTTTTGAGCTCAAATCGATCAGAAAATTCGTTTTTTTAAGGTTTTTACAATGGGTCTAGTTCAGTTTTTTCAGTTATACCATTTGGGCATGATAAATTTGGACCAAGAAAAAAAACCATTACCAGGAAAATTGAACTTTGCCTAAAACTTTGGGCATAAAAATTTGTGTTAACTCATGATTAATTAATTATTATTACACGTTTTGATCTAAAATTTCTGGAACACACCATATATTAAATTCTTATAAATTATTATTATTATTATTATTATTATTATTATTATTATTTTTATATATATAATTTTTTTTTCATTCCAATCATCAGGGCAAATTACATAAGAATAGCAGGTAGACGAGCAACAAACTGCGCCGCCATCCCTTTCTGAATAGAAAACCCTAATCTACTAAAAACAAAGCCTCGCCCATGAGGGGTCGAAAAGTTGCTGTGAACTACACGCTGAACTCTAGACAAGAAACGAACTGCCTCTGGCGCCAAAGAGCCAAACGTGTCAAACGCTAGGGGGACAAAGGCATGCTGATTATCCTCACAAGCTTTCGCGTGCTTTTCCACCTTCTTCGACTCTGCTTTCAGTACCGCTTGCCCCGCCACAAACCCATTTTCCCGAAACCCGGCTAGGGGGGATACACTTGTGAGATCGACACAAGCATGTTTCCCGCCCTCCCAACCAAAAACTAGCACGTCAGCCGGGCGTAGAGTGGATCTCCCCTCCAACGGGTCTGTACGAAAATTCACCGGTGCCTCTTTCTTTGCCGAGATCCCTGCTCGTCTGAGAATATCCATTAACTTGTCTCTAACAAAGTCATGGCGATACTTAAACCCCGGCAACTCTCTATAGTGTAACGCATGCTCCCCGTATTTATCCAGGCATGCTTTACGGCAGACTGGGCAAGTTTCATCATTCGGGAACATGGGGATTATCAAATGGTACTTAAGGATTGACCGATACTCCACCGCTGACATACGTTGACCCAAACCTTCAATAGGGATAACAGTTAAGAAATCTTGAGTGTGAGGCCTCTGTAGGCAATCAATGACGGCTTTCTGGCGGGGGGACAAATGAAAATCTTCTCCCAAACTTTGTGCGATTCGACAACAAAGGGCATTCGCCAAAGTTTTCTGTGGCTTTTTGGGGGCGGTGTCCTTGTTAGAGAAACCGCCGAGATCAAAGTCAGGTAGAGATTCATGCAAGCGTTCCAAGGCGCTGGCATAATCCGGATCAATGTTAGCAACCCCGCTGTTAGTTAATATGTGGTCCTGCAACTCCCAAGATTGAGACCTGGAAGCCACAAAGGCATAGGCTGCCACATCCCGGGCCGAGAGAAGGCCCAACCCACCAAGCCGCATTGGCAAGGTCGCGATCCGCCACTGTAGTTCACCAAAAAAGGGACCCCCACATACGATAATGTATTCTATTGCCTCCCGAAGACCTTTATCAAAACATGAAACAACATCATCCACAAAGGGGGGCTGGCAAGTTCGCAAACCGAAAAGCAACTTTGCAACCCCCATACAAGATCTAAGCAAAAGAAGTTCGCTTTGAGGATCCCGCAACAAGGGAAGGTGCCCCATAATGTCAACAGCGCGCGTTGCCCTCTTAGCCGCTAGACCACTAATAAAACCAGAATCACGGCTGACTGCCCCTCCTAGCAGTTTGACACCTTTCTCCGGCCTCCCAATCTCACTGGGGAAAAGCCCTAGCCGGACCTTCACCCCGTTACATGTCGGCCAAAATAATTCAGTTTTTCTAATATTAAGCCGTAGCCCCAAGGCTGGACCCTCTGAACCGATGATGTCGAGAGCTTTAGCAACCTGAACAGCGTCCCCGATAATCGTCCCGTCATCCAAGTACCAAGCATGGAATGGGAGTTTACAGTTTTCCTGCACCTGAAGCACTAAGGGGTGTAAGGCTAGGGCAAAAAGCAAAGGTTCCAAAGGATCCCTTTGCTGCACCCCCGTGAATGCCCCGATGCGGTCATTCCCCACGTATAGCCTAGCAGGCTGAGCATACAGAAACTGAACCCACGAGAATATGGAGGGGCAGTGGCTATGGACCTCGCGAAGCAAAACCGAACGGTCAACAAAGTTGAAAGCGTTGGAAAAATCAACCGTAAGCATGGCCAGTGAGCCATCTGAATGAAAAGAATTAAGAAACCTGTTAGCGTTGTGCAGCACCGCCTCCGCCCCATTGGGGACCCCCACCCCAAATTGGTAGTCCCCCAAGTATTTAACAGCTTCTTTCCCAACTTTCTTCATGGCTACTTTGGAGACTAATCTTCTCCAAATTGCCCCCACAACAATGGCGTGAATACCATTATCAGGCTTCAACAAAGGGATTAAGGGCGCCGAAGCAACAAAATCCGCGAGCACCTTTGGACATAACCCCCTAGCCAAAGGTTTACCACTTCAGTGATGGCAGTAAGCAGTCCCGAGGCAGTCGCCGACCCTTCGCCGCTAAGAGCGTCCATCATGTGTTGGGCTCGGAGGTGTAACACCCCGTGTTTTCACGAGTGAAAGTCACCGATTTCGCGCAACGTGACTAGTAGAATTGTTTGTATGATATTTAGATTATGTGGAGTAAATGTCGTACATTGCAATAATCGAATCATGCTAATCGTATTTCAATCGACCTACGACTGTGAACGATAGGAAGTAACAATGCGATAAAGTTAATCACGCTATACTAATCAAATCGACATCAAATCGTAACTCGAGCTGTGTATTTTACTTGCCGTTATACGTGCGTGTGTGCCTTACGTGTTACCTGTGCATGTTATTTTTATGTTGTATAAATCAAGCGAACTCAATCGAACTCGAAATCTAACTCGAATATAAACGAACCCGAACCCGAATTCCGAGTCGAACCCTATAAGAAGTAGTTGGGACTGAAAGTAATTTGATTAGGAAACCCTATCGAACCGCTCGCAAATCAGAACCGAATCGACATCGCACCGAACTCACCAAAGGAGGTGGCGTCCGCACGGATGGCCAGTCCGCACGGATTGCCAATCCGCACGGATGACCAGTCCGCGCGGATAACCTATCTGGGTGCGTGCCATGCGCACGGCTCACCCTTTCCCTTTTTGGCATCCTATAAATACACGGGTTACTCTCCACTTTTTCCACTTTTGGCAAGTGACGTCCGAACCACACGCATTCTTCACCTTTTTTCAGATTTCTCTCAATCCAGGTAAGATCTTGCACTAATTCTTGTACATCTTTGATCACTACACCATTCTACACATTTCCACCTTTCAAATCTCCACTTTCAACCATGAAATCATCCGGATTTGAGGTATTCACGGGTGACGTCATCATGAAGTTCATGAGAACTTCATGCTTGGCTTCATTCCACCAAGAATATCCCAGATCTAAACGATTTCTACAAGTTTTTACAATAATTTCACCTAGATCTAAACTTTTCTAAGGATAAAAGAGTTGAAAGAAATAAACCTAAGTTCTCTCCTTCTTTTACTCTTAAAACCGGTACAAATCCGATCAGTCCTAGTGTTCTACTCGTCAATAGTGATGCCCTAGTTCCAGATCTGGATTCCTACCCATAGACAACTGATTTCGGGGTTAACCGGGATGACCGTTCTGAGTCGCCGACAGGCCGAGTTAGGGTGGTTCCTGACCGGTCTATTCACGCGGGTGAGAACACAACTCCAGGTGGTTGCCACGTATTCAGAACGTCTCGATAAACGACAACAGAAACCAAGTGTAGACGAACGGAACAACCAGTTGTCCGCACGGACGAGCCACACGCACGTGCAGGTCATACGCACGTACAGGCCGTACGCACGTACAGGTCATACGCACGGGTTGTCATCCGCACGGACTACCCTTGGGACCCACTTTCCAAGCGAGGTTTGAGTATCGACGAACGAGCAATCCGGACGGACGACCTCTGAATGGAGTACTCCTCGGATCATGAGATACTAAGGCCTTAAGATGAAAATCAAACAACCTTCATCCGCACGGCCAAGCCGTACGCACGGACAGGCTATCCGGACGGATTGTCTCTGCCCGCGCGCACAGGCTGCCCGCACGGACCACCATACGCACGGACCGCCGTCCGCGCGGCCGGCTTGAAAGGTAGAAACACTTTGGTGTTTTCAAAATGCTACAACGAAAACTCCAAAGCACAAGCCATCATACACAAACACATCTTAGGAAGAAACAATCCACTTGGACATTTATCCACACAAGCCATCTAACCGTACGGATAAGTCGTCCACACGTATAACTAGTCCGCACGGGTTGCCACCCGCACGGACAGTCACACGCACGGATAACATATCCGGATGGAACACCGTCCGCACGCATCACCATCCGCACGCATCACCACCCGTACGGATAGGTCATGCGCACGGATGACTTCTATTCACGGATAACTGATCCGCACGATCAGTCATCCTACCCACTCTCACTTGTACTGTTTTACGCGTCACTTATCGTTACGTTATCGAATCTATTCAGGCTAATCGTACTCGTTGTAAAGCGCTCCCTTCAATCCATATCACGGTGAGTATACTCGAACCTTTTTTGCTTTAGCACTTTTGGGTGTTACATACGTTAGAACTATTCAAACTACAACGATCACACTACTCAAGCTATTTTAACGCTAAACCATTAATGCATGTTATACGTGGCTTATGAATGCTTGTTTGTTATGTTTACACATGGAATGCTGTCTACCTGCCTTAGCAACGATAGTACTATAGTTTGGACTCAGCACCCGTTCACACGGGGGTTGTTAAGGATCTTTTACTTGCATGGTTTACGGTGGTAATCATGTATTGCGAACTGCCTCAGGCAGTCAACCCGCAGTCATTGGTATCGATGGATCTATGTCGATAACTAACGTGCTTCATTTCACTATGTGTACGTGCTGGTTATGCGTAAACGAATTCGAACTCTATTATGCTACTACCAAACTTGTATGCTCACCTTTACATTTTATGTATTGACTTTATTTTAACGTATGTGACAGGTGCCTAGGTTGTTTATATGCTTCTCGGGCTGTGATGAACTTGAAGCTAGGAACTGGAGTCTAGAAACCAACGAATAAACTAGTTATGTTAAATCTGAGTTGTCGGAACAGAATATTTGTTTTGATGTTATCTGTAATAACTTGTTTGACTATTTAAGATACGGTATGAGACGTATTGCTTTAATTAAATGGTAATGATAGTTGTTATGGAAACTTCTGGACAATCTGTTTCGCTCAGTGCCGCGCCCCGATGATTCCGCCATCGGTTGGGGTGTGACAGATTGGTATCAGAGCCATAACTATAGGGAATTAGGCAAGACTCGACCTAGTCCGGGTCGAAGTCTTAGAGACCTAGACTATAGTTAAGAACCAACAGACCAACTCACGCGTATGCGTAATTTCGCCACTATCACTCACTCTTTCCTATCATTACACTCGAAATTTTCAAGTTGTGAACGGGCAATAAGGCCGAGAATAGGTGTGAAAACCGCAAACTCTCGACTAAAGTTGCCTGATTAGCTTGCGTTTTAGCTACAAACGAGGAGAATTATACCAAATCAGGAGTGAAATCCATATTTTGATGAATAATCTCCTCAATTTTTATCAAAAACGAGGACGAAAGTTGCAAGATAGGGGTGAATCCCTAACCTTGACGACTCGTCCCGCTTTTATACAAACTCCACCAAAGTTCGATGGACTCCAACGATCTAAAGACACAACCTAACCAAAGGGAATTGCGCCAACGCCCAAGAATCGAGGCAAAGACATAGTCCTAGAGGTCGTTGTGCATGATCCTTGCGAATAGTCGAGCTACTTTGGTTAGTCGAAGTCTATTAGCCGCAGACAATCTACCTTCGATTATCGATCTTTATGAAAATTTTATGCTTTCCTGTTATTTGTTAACGTTTTGAGATATTATTGGTTTCGACCCAACACTATTGCTTCTGCTAAAACACAAAACCCACACAACTCCTCGCTAGCAACCCAACAATAGGAACAATTAGGATGCTTTGTACGCTCGTAGGTGCTTTTAGTGACTAAGTTTATGTGTTTCTTGCTGATTGTGCTTATGTGATTAGGAATACTATGGTTATGTGCACTATATGTCTACGTGGTTTTGTGCAATTCTGTGAAATTGTGACTATATGCGTTTACATGGTACGTGTTACTGAGCTTTAGTAGTCCTTGACGTGTGAGGTGAGATTCGAATACATATGTTGAGTTCCATGGCGATGTCTATTGCAGACAATGTCGTCTGGATCCCGTCATCAACTCTCTCGTCAGGAAAAGAGGGACAGACGCCTTGCTTCCATCGTCGCGAAAGCGGTAGCAAAGGCTGTGAGCGATGTCTGCGAGAATGCCAGCAAGTCATCTGAGGAATCGAGGACTGAGGGTCCCAAAGCTGCCGCGAGACCTTTCAGCTTCAAACAATTCAAGTCATGTGGACCGAAAGAATTCACAGGCGAAGGAGGTCCTACTGCTCTATTCCACTGGTTTGACTCTATCGAGGTTACTCTGCGACAAAGTGGTTGCCCTGATGACCTTCGAACTCTGAACGCTACCGGCGTCTTTCAGTCTCGTGCCTTGGACTGGTGGACGGCCGAGAGGAACAAGAGAGGGAATGATGCAGCTTACGGTTTGTCGTGGGATGAACTCAAGGAAGTCATGCTGGAGGAATTCTGCCCTCCTCACGAGCGTCAAAAGCTTGAAGATGAATTTTGGCACATACATCAGAAGGATGGAGACAATGCTGGTCTCACTGCTCGCTTCAAATAGCTCAGCATTATCTGTCCTGACCAGGTCAAGACTCCTGAAATGACCATCAAG
Source organism: Helianthus tuberosus (assembly GCA_030545235.1). Classification (NCBI taxonomy): domain Eukaryota; kingdom Viridiplantae; phylum Streptophyta; class Magnoliopsida; order Asterales; family Asteraceae; genus Helianthus; species Helianthus tuberosus. The sequence continues at coordinate 10,864,836 of CM060367.1, forward strand.
AAGTACATCCGAGCTTTGCCCGACTGCGTTGCTGATTTCGTGCAAGCGGCTAAGACTACCACGATCGAAGAAACCTATCTGCTGGCCGCTGAGATCAATGACAAATGGGTCAAGGCTGGGGTGTGGGATAAGACCTCCAAGCATCTGCATCAAGCCACTACTGCTACACCAACTGCTGAACCCACGTCGTCAAGTAGCAAGAGAAAGAACAAGAGAAAGAACAACTCTACCAACAAGAACTGTGCGATTTCTGCTGCACCAATCCAAGCTGTACCTGCTCAACAACGTCAAGTAGTGGCGCCTGTGGCCAATGCACTGCCTGCAAAGCGTGCATATACTGGACCACACCCACTTTGCCCTACTTGCACCTACCATCATCCAACTGCTATTCAATGCCGCTTCTGTGCTCATTGCAACGTCTACGGCCACTTTACTGCCAACTGCCGTATTCGTCAAGCTCCTGCCAATCAAGCTCTACTCGCTGCCCCACAGGGTCAACAAGCTCCTCCGGCACCCGCAGTCAAAGCCAGAGCATGCTTCACATGTGGCGACCCGAACCATTTCGCCAACGTGTGCCCAAACAGGGTGGTGAAACAAGAACCCCAGCAGCCACAGCAGCAGCCACAGCAGCAACCACAACAGCAACAACATCAGCAGCAACAGGCCGCACGAGCCAGAACTTTCAATCTCAACGTGCGTCAAGCCCAGGCCGACAACAATGTGGTCAATGGTACGTTCCTTGTGAATGGTATTTATGCTTCATGTTTGTTTGATACTGGAGCCGATAATTGCTTTGTGTCACTCGAATTTGAGAAACTCCTTAGTCGTAAACGTTCTCGACTCTCCTCTGCATTCGAAGTTGAAGTCGCTACCGGAAGAACCGTCGCTGTAAACTCTGTTATTCGTGATTGCACTCTCGAACTCAACAATCACATATTCTCAATCGATCTCATTCCAATGCAACTAGGAAGCTTCGATGTCATAATAGGCATGGACTTTCTTCGCGAAAACCATGCCGAAGTCATGTGCTTCGATAAAATGATTCGTTTTTCGCTCGCCAACGGAGATTCATTGTGCGTTTATGGTGATACTACTTCAAAGGGTCTCAAGCTTATGTCATGCCTACAAGCCAGCAAGTATCTCCGTAAGGAATACAGGGCTTTATTGGCTCATGTCGTAGCAGCGGAGAAGGGAAAGAAAGAGAAGAAGAAAGTAAAAGACGTTCCAGTGGTTCGAGAATTTCCTCAAGTTTTTCCAGAAGATCTTCCCGGACTACCTCCAAAGCGTGATATCGATTTCCGCATTGACCTTATTCCTGGAGCTAATCCTATCGCCAGAGCTCCTTATCGACTCGCGCCGTCCGAAATGCGCGAACTCTCAACCCAACTCCAGGAATTGCTCGAAAAAGGCTTTATTCGCCCGAGCACCTCTCCGTGGGGCGCACCAGTCCTTTTCGTCAAAAAGAAGGATGGGTCGTTCCGGATGTGCATCGACTACCGGGAATTGAATAAGTTGACTATCAAGAACCGTTATCCTCTGCCTCGAATCGACGATTTGTTTGATCAGCTACAAGGCGCTACGTGTTTCTCGAAGATCGATCTACGTTCTGGATACCATCAGCTGCGTATACAAGAGGAGGATATACCCAAAACCGCGTTTCGCACTCGTTACGGCCACTACGAATTCGTTGTCATGCCTTTTGGCCTGACCAATGCACCAGCAGTTTTCATGGATCTGATGAATCGAGTGTGTAAACCGTATCTTGACCGCTTCGTCATCGTGTTCATGGACGATGTCTTGATCTATTCAAAAACGAGAGCTGAACATGCGCAGCATCTACGTTTGGTTCTCGAGTTACTCCAGGGGAACCAACTCTACGCCAAATTCTCCAAGTGCGAGTTTTGGTTGGGGGAGGTTCAGTTTCTGGGTCACATCATAAATAGTCAGGGTATTCACGTCGATCCTGCGAAGATTGAAGCTGTTAAGAGCTGGGTTACGCCTAAGAACCCGACTGAAGTTCGCTCCTTTCTCGGGCTAGCGGGCTATTATCGACGATTTATCGAAGGATTCTCGAAGATTGCTGTACCACTTACCTCTCTGACCCATAAGGATCAGCCTTTTGTCTGGGGAACCAAACAAGAGTCTGCCTTCCGAACCCTCAAGTACATGCTTTGCAATGCCCCTGTTCTGACGCTACCCGACGGAAACGATAATTTCATTGTCTACTGTGATGCTTCTAACCTTGGTCTCGGGTGTGTCTTAATGCAACGAGACAAGGTTATAGCTTACGCATCTCGTCAGCTCAAAATCCACGAGAAGAACTATACAACCCACGATCTCGAGCTAGGCGCAGTTGTTTTTGCATTAAAGATTTGGCGACACTACCTGTACGGTACCAAGTGTACGATCTTCACCGATCATAAGAGCCTACAACACATCTTTAATCAGAGGGAACTAAATATGCGTCAACGCCGATGGGTAGAGCTTCTCAACGACTACGACTGCGAGATTCGTTATCACCCAGGCAAGGCAAATGTTGTTGCCGACGCACTTAGCAGACGGAGCTATCTGCTTAGCATTTGTAATGTTCAAGCCCAGCACAATCTAGCAGCTCTTATCCGCGACGCCCAGCATGCATGTTTCAACGAGCGCACCTTGAAGAAAGAAAGAATCTACCACGATGGAGCCCAACTTGTGAGCAAATCAAACGGGATATTCCACTTCTTAGACAAAATCTGGATTCCCAAGCGAACTAACCTGCGACAGATCATCATGGACGAAGCCCACAAATCCCGATACTCTATTCATCCTGGTGCCGACAAAATGTACCATGACCTACGATATAGGTACTGGTGGCCGGGCATGAAACGGGATATCGCACTCTACGTCGGGAGATGCCTAACCTGTGCTAGAGTCAAGGCTGAACATCAACGACCCTCTGGCTTGCTCGAACAACCTCCAATCCCCATGTGGAAGTGGGAGAGCATAGCTATGGATTTCGTAACCAAGCTTCCACCCACGTCATCAGGTCACGACAGCATTTGGGTTGTTATTGACCGTTTGACCAAATCAGCGCACTTTCTGCCGATACGAGAAGACTACAAGGTGGAACGATTAGCCCGAATCTACACCGACGAGATCATTTGTCGACATGGGACGCCTCGTGACATCATCTCTGATCGTGATGCTCGATTCACTTCGCGATTGTGGGGAACGTTTCAAACGGCACTCGGTACAACGCTTAATCTAAGTACTGCGTTCCACCCACAAACCGACGGTCAGACTGAAAGAACGATTCGTACGCTTGAAGACATGCTCCGTTCGTGTGTTCTAGACTTCGGTGGTAATTGGGATAGACACCTTCCGTTAGTCGAATTCTCGTACAACAACAGCTACCAGGCTAGCATCCAGATGGCACCTTTCGAGGCCTTATACGGAAGAAGATGTCGATCGCCTATTGTGTGGCACGAGATCGGTCACTCGCAACTAACCGGTGCGGAGCTGCTACAAGAAACGACAGACAAAATTTTCCAAATTCGGGACAATCTAGCGAAGGCTCGAGATAGACAGAAGCTTCTCGCCGATAAAAAGCGCAAACACCGTGAGTATGGCGTTGGTGACTACGTACTCCTAAAGGTATCACCTTGGAAGGGTGTAGTCCGATTCGGCAAAAAGGGGAAACTTGCGCCTCGATATGTGGGACCTTTTAAGATTCTGGAAAGGATCGGAAAAGTCGCCTACAGACTCGAATTACCGGAAGAACTTAGCAACGTCCATCCGATCTTCCACGTGTCAAACCTCCGAAAGAGCATCTACGAACCCGACTTACATGTTCCTCTAGATGATTTACGAGTGAACGAAACATTACACTTCGTGGAAAAGCCTGTCGAAATCATGGATCGCCAAACCAAAGAACTCAGGCGCTCACGCATTCCTATTGTGAAGGTCCGGTGGGAAGGCAAACAAGGCGCGGAGTTCACGTGGGAACTCGAAAGCGATATGAAGGCAAAGTATCCACAGCTGTTTAATGAAGGAACAACGTCCAGTTAAGGAAAGGCAAGGTGACATACATGTAAATAAGGACCCCTTGGGAGGTTAGAAAGAGAAACTAGAGAGAGAAAGTGACATCGTGATTCAGGTGTTTGCATGATTTCATATCAATCAATAGAATCACCGACTATATTAGAGAGAGTCTAGATAGAGAAAGTCTCTCACGTGATCTTCGGAGCTTGCAATCGTCAGATTGTTAAATGGAATCACGTCATTTGTACGTTTTTGTCTGGTCGATCTCACTCGTTCACGGATTCCGCACATCGTACGAGTCGGGTCGCAATCGAAACGAATTCGAACCAGAACCTACAATGATCAAGGTTTTGAAAGAAAAGTTTTGAAAATGAAAAATTAAAAATTGAAAAAGATTTCTCTCAAACAACTTTAACCGTAAAATCCTGGTTAATTTGACGATTTTCAATGATTCAAACGAAGGACTCTCACACGTGATTCACGAACTAGTTACAGCTTTCAGCTTAATTTCGGGACGAAATTTCCTAAACAAGGGGAGGCTGTAACACCCCGTGTTTTCACAAGTGAAAGTCAAAGTCAAAGTCAACGACCGATTTCGCGCAACGTGACTAGTAGAATTGTTTGTATGATATTTAGATTATGTGGAGTAAATGTCGTACATTGCAATAATCGAATCATGCTAATCGTATTTCAATCGACCTACGACTGTGAACGATAGGAAGTAACAATGCGATAAAGTTAATCACGCTATACTAATCAAATCGACATCAAATCGTAACTCGAGCTGTGTATTTTACTTGCCGTTATACGTGCGTGTGTGCCTTACGTGTTACCTGTGCATGTTATTTTTATGTTGTATAAATCAAGCGAACTCAATCGAACTCGAAATCTAACTCGAATATAAACGAACCCGAACCCGAATTCCGAGTCGAACCCTATAAGAAGTAGTTGGGACTGAAAGTAATTTGATTAGGAAACCCTATCGAACCGCTCGCAAATCAGAACCGAATCGACATCGCACCGAACTCACCAAAGGAGGTGGCGTCCGCACGGATGGCCAGTCCGCACGGATTGCCAATCCGCACGGATGACCAGTCCGCGCGGATAACCTATCTGGGTGCGTGCCATGCGCACGGCTCACCCTTTCCCTTTTTGGCATCCTATAAATACACGGGTTACTCTCCACTTTTTCCACTTTTGGCAAGTGACGTCCGAACCACACGCATTCTTCACCTTTTTTCAGATTTCTCTCAATCCAGGTAAGATCTTGCACTAATTCTTGTACATCTTTGATCACTACACCATTCTACACATTTCCACCTTTCAAATCTCCACTTTCAACCATGAAATCATCCGGATTTGAGGTATTCACGGGTGACGTCATCATGAAGTTCATGAGAACTTCATGCTTGGCTTCATTCCACCAAGAATATGAGTAATGTTGTGATATATACATATAGAAGTTAAGATTATGAACTAGAACTTGTTTAATGTTCGGTTTTTGGTGATTTAACTTGTGGTGATGGATGGAACATAGATGCATGATGTAGGATGAGAGAATCTCATGAATTTGCTTGCTTTGCTTGCTTTGCTATGAATTTGTAGATTAGTATGTAAAGATACTTGTAAATAAATGTCTTACAAATGCGAAACCCGCCAAGTGTTCGATTAAATGCCTAAATGAACAAGTGGGTGAATTTTGGTAAATTATGATCAAGACGTTGTATGATAAAAGTGTGTAAAAGATGGAATGATATTTAGTCGGGCTAAATGAATGAACGTGTTGATGTAGGCGTAAAAGAAGAAGGTTCAAGCGCTAGGAGGTCGGACAGCTCACAGGATCGAGGTATGTTGTTCTATGCATACAAGCTTTACTGTCTAATTGTTATTGTTATGTTTAAAATCGTAATTATGACAGTCCGTAGGTGACGTGTAGTCGATAACGTAACCCGCCATAAACGGGTCGTAAGGAATGATGATTTATGGAGGAAGTTATGTTATGGTCGGTTGGTCTTGAACTAACCGTATACATGGAAAGTTATGTAAGAATGAAGTATAATAGCTAAATCCGTCACGAATGGATTTGGAATGATGTTATGTTGTATTATGTCTAATCCGAAATCAACGGGTTATCGAATGCGATGCATTATCTCATTTGGAGATAGTAAGTAAGTACCCGTTCAAAGGGTAAATGAAAGTAAGATGGTAATGTGGCTATGTGATGATAGTTTTTATTTAAAATCAATGTTGTAAGAACTGACTAGTTAAATTGGATTGCGTTGTAGGTAAATCTGCTATATAGGTGGCGTGGCGAGCTTGGGGGCGAACACAAACATGTACACTTGACTATGCGCTTCCAAAGTATTCGCCCTTTTTAAACAATATTTTTGTTAAACTCATACTTCTTGAAAGTATGTCTTTTGTTATGTAAATTATGGTTTTAGAAACTTAGTCGTTTGTAATTAGGTACTTTAAACTTGCGTTTTGACAGGGTAGTTCGGATTAACACCTGTACTAGACTAGGGGAGGTGTTGATCTCGAACTAGCTACAAGGGCATTTTGGTCAAATGTGAAATTTTTTGTTGAAAGTTTTAAATATTTGAAGTTTTCCATGTATATTGGTCGTTTTGTTAATAAGGGCGTAACAAGTTGGTATCAGAGCCAAGATTTGAGAGAATCAGGCACGAGTTGAAGTGCTTGGGCTCAAACTGATAGCTCGCGCAATGGGTGTGTTCGCTCCAAGGTCGCAAACAAGGTAAAGTTTGAGATGCTTTAAATTTTATAACGGGTCAAAATAATAATATGCGTCGTAGTGGGTTACGAGTGTATAGAAATAACTATGGTATGGCATTGGCAAGAATTGGTATGCAAACGGATAAGTTTGGTTGTTAAACCATGAATGGGTTGAAAGTTTATAAGTGAGAAAATGGCCGAAAGCTTAAAAATTTCGGAAATGGTTAATCCGGGTGCCGGATTTTAACTCTATGTGATGAAGGATGGAATTACGATCGCGTAGGAAGAAACGGATCGTAAATCGGATGAAAATTGAGTAAGTTATGATCGTTTTGGTGAAAAATGGGAATTTTAAGAAAATGCAGCAACCAGCACCGGCCCTTCTGTCAAAAATGATGCCTCGCGTCGCGCGACAGGCCTTAGCGTCACGCGAACCCCCCCTCGCGCCACGCGAAGGTATTTCAGATAGGCGTCGCGTCGCGCGACCCCCCTTAAAACGTGCAAATTGTTTTTTTTTATGTTTTGACCAAGGAACTTGTTTAAGAAGGTTATAAATCATGTAAATAGAGTCATGAAGGTTATTACGACATTATGGAATAACCTATAATGAACCGCAAGGGTAGGTGATGTTAAATTTGTTAAAAACCATCGAAAACTTTATTGTGTAGATGGCGGATTACGTGGATACGAATGATGACGATGTGGCACGGGAAGATGCGTTAAATGAAAAGATGCCGCAAATGATGGATAATACTTTTGAAGCCAAACTTCCGCAAATAGTTCAAGAGGTGGAGAGTCGCGTGTTGGAAACGATTGATGCAATAATGACAAGCAAAATGGATGAAATAAAGGAGATGATTGGAGAGTCTAAAAGCAAGAGTAAGATACGAAGATGCACGTATAAGGATTTTATGGCGTGTAGTCCTTCTCCGTATGATGGAAAGATAGACCCAATTGTATGCCAAAGGTGGATTTCTAATATAGAAGTTGTGTTTATCCGAAGTCGGTGTGATAAGGAAGATCAAGTAATGTTTGCTACGGGTCAACTGCAATCGCAAGCTAAAGATTGGTGGGATGCTCATTGTAAAGAGATAGGTGAAGATAAACTTCAAGAGATGACGTGGCAGGAATTTAAAGAGCCTTTCCTAAAATACCATTGCCTTCAATCTGCCATCGACAGGATTCAAGAGGAATTCTTGCGCCTCCGACATCAGGATGAAACAATCAATGAGATAACAAATATTTTCTTGGATAAGCTAAAGTTTTGCAAGGAGTTCGCGAATTCAGAAAGAATGAAAATCAACCGATACCATGATATGTTGAAAGCGGAGTTTAGGGAGTTTATTACGCCCTCGAAGTGTGAAACTTTTGACGAACTCATAAACTGGGCGCGAGACAGGGAGATTGAACTCAAGAGACAGGTGGAGCGAGGTGAAAAGAGACCGCCATAGAAGATGTCTAACCCAATTCCTTTCAAGAAGGGCAAGTTTCAAGATCAAGGCAATAAAGAGAAAACAAAGAGTGGAATTCCCCGTTGCAAGAACTGTGGAAAGCTTCACACTGGGGAGTGTCTGTTGGGCAAGAAGGGATGCTATAACTGTGGGGAAGAGGGGCATCCGCATTACAGGTGCCCTAAGAATACGAAGACATGTTTTAATTGTTTCCAGAAGGGTCATATTAAGGCGGAGTGTCCCAAACTCCAACCGGGAGTGAAAAAGGAAGGCAAGAAGGAGGAGAACTCTAAGGCAAGAGCAAGAATGTTTCAAATTATGTCTGAAGAGGCTAAGGCTCATCCGAATGTTGTGTCAGGTATTTTCTTGCTAAATTCCTTGCCGGTGTATGTGTTGTTCGATACCTGGGCTACTATGTCTTTTGTTTCGAGTGATGTAATTAATCACCCCTCATTTAAGATTGAAAGAATGCAAATACCATTAGAGGTAGAGATAGCCGATAGCAAGAATTATTTGTTGCACGAGGTGTGTAGAAACTGTAAGCTCACGATAGAGGATGAGGAGTTTGATATTGATCTCGTACCTATGGTCTTAGGAGAATTCAAGGTAGTAGTAGGTATGGACTGGATGGCCCGACACCATGCGGAGATTAAATGCGAGAGTAAGAAAATATGCGTGCAATCTCCGAGTGGGAGATGGTTAAGTATTCAAGGAGAGAGAAATGTAAAAGCAAAGTTATGCAATATTGTCCAAGCCGTCAAGTACGTGCGTAATGGAAGTAGGGCATTCTTAGCCTATGTAGTAGATGTTCATCAAAGCCTTCCTAAGTTCGAAGACGTTGCAGTAGTGAATGAATATCCGGATGTGTTCCCAGAGGACTTGCCGGGGCTTCCACCCGAACGCGAAATAGAATTTCGTATTGAATTAAATCTGGGTGCGCAACCGGCGGCTAAATCCCCATATAGACTGGCTCCCACCGAAATGAGGGAACTAATGACACAATTGCAAGACTTACTTGATAAGGGCTTTATACGTCCGAGTGTATCACCTTGGGGAGCACCCGTTCTTTTCGGAAAGAAGAAAGATGGGTCGATGCGTATGTGCATCGACTACCGGGAGCTGAATAAATTGACCGTGAAGAACCGTTATCCCTTACCCAGAATTGATGATCTTTTTGATCAGTTGCAAGGTGCGAGTTGGTTTTCAAAGATAGATTTACGTTCGGGATATCATCAAGTAAGGGTGCGAGAGGAAGATGTTGCAAAAACTGCATTTAGAACTCGGTATGGACATTATGAATTCTTGGTCATGTCCTTTGGGTTGACGAACGCGCCAGCCGCGTTTATTGACCTTATGAAACCGAGTATGTCGACCTATGTTAGACAAATCTGTAATTGTGTTCATAGATGACATTTTAGTTTACTCCCGGAATGAGGACGATCATGCGAGACACCTACGGGAGGTACTTGAAACCCTCTGTAGAGAAAAAATTTATGCAAAGTTCTCAAAGTGTGCCTTTTGGCTCACGGAGGTGCAGTTCCTAGGTCACATAATAAATTCAGAAGGTGTCTTAGTAGATCCAGCAAAGATTGAGGCCGTATTAAAGTGGGTTCCTCCGAAAAACCCAACCGAAGTAAGGAGTTTTCTAGGCCTTGCCGGCTATTATAGAAGGTTTATTCAAGATTTCTCAAAGATTGCATTACCAATGACTAAACTGACGAGGAAGGAAGGAAAGTTCGTGTGGGATAAAGAACAAGAAGAAGCTTTTCAAGTGTTAAAAGAGAAATTATCGAGATCCCCGGTGTTAACGTTACCCGATGGAACGGGAGATTTGGTTGTCTATTCAGACGCGCCACGTCAAGGTTTGGGGTGTGTTTTAATGCAAAAGGGAAAGGTTATCGCGTATGCTTCAAGACAACTCAGACCACATGAAGCAAACTACCCGACCCATGACCTAGAATTGGCAGCGGTGGTCTTCGCCTTAAAAGTTTGGAGGCATTACCTGTATGGGGTAAAATGCTCGATCTACTCGGATCATAAGAGCCTCAAATATTTCTTCGAACAGAAAGATTTGAATATGAGACAACGAAGATGGTTGGAACTGATTAAAGATTATGACTGTGAAATTTTATATCACCCGGGATGAAACTTTTTCTAAGTGGGGTAGACTTGTAACGCCCAAAAAATATGTAATCTAATTATTGTCTTTAAAATAGTTCATGAAATGAAGTGTTTGGGCTAAAATAAATAAACGTTAGGACATGAGGGGCTAAACTCAAAAAATTAAAAGAAAGACAAGTTAAAATAAACAACACACACACACTAGACACTTCTAGTGTGTGCGTGAAGTTGTCCAGGAGAAGAGACAAGGACACCAAAAACCCTAGTTCGCTAATCCCATCAATTGGAAGGTGATTTCAAGTCCGAAAGATTGTAGGAACTCGAATTCTTGCTCACCAAGGTGTGACTAACAAGTTGGTAAGTCGAATTTTTTGAAATCATGAACTTTAGGAAATGGGTTTCTACCCAATCATGAGTAATGTTGTGATATATACATATAGAAGTTAAGATTATGAACTAGAACTTGTTTAGTGCTCGGTTTTTGGTGATTTAACTTGTGGTGATGGATGGAACATAGATGCATGATGTAGGATGAGAGAATCTCATGAATTTGCTTGCTTTGCTATGAATTTGTAGATTAGTATGTAAAGATACTTGTAAATAAATGTCTTACAAATGCGAAACCCGCCAAGTGTTCGATTAAATGCCTAAATGAACAAGTGGGTGAATTTTGGTAAATTATGATCAAGACGTTGTATGATAAAAGTGTGTAAAAGATGGAATGATATTTAGTCGGGCTAAATGAATGAACGTGTTGATGTAGGCGTAAAAGAAGAAGGTTCAAGCGCTAGGAGGTAGGACAGCTCACAGGATCGAGGTATGTTGTTCTATGCATACAAGCTTTACTATCTAATTGTTATTGTTATGTTTAAAATCGTAATTATGACAGTCCGTAGGTGATGTGTAGTCGTGTAACACCTCGAAAATTTACGTCCAATAATGTATTGACACGTGTCATAAGCTTTGAACGTGTGAAAGAATACTTTAGAGGGACTAAAGTTGACAAACAAGGAAAGTATGTGAATATAAGGGTTCAAAATGTCAACAATGAATAAATATACTTTACAGTAACCCGACATGATGTTTATACCCTTGAACGAATAAGTCGTGGATCATACGAAGCTAATTGTGGAAGAAAGTGAGAGATTACAAACTACAGGGGTTAAATGTGTCAACATGTTTAAGATATACCTCTGAGTGACCTTTTAGAAAACCCGAAGCCTTGTAACGATTAATTATGCTCACTAGAATGCGTGATAAAAATTTCACCAAGTTTCGTTATCGTATGAGAAAATTATGATAAAATTCGTATTCGAGGGGTTAGAAGCGTCAACGATGAAATTTATGACTTTGCGGGTAAACACAAAGTGACCAAGGACTTCACAAAGATGGTATAAGTCTTGAAGCCCTTATAAATCAATTTAGAGGGCTTATAATGCAATAAATAAAGTGAAAATGACGTTTAGGAGGACCGGGGACCAAAACTGCAAATTATGAAAACTTGGTAACCTGATCAGGAGACTCACGCGGGCCGCGTAAGCCCAGGAATAGCCTTACGCGGGCCGCCTGGCCAGCCCAGATAGAGAAAATGTAGACAGGTGGCTGTTAAGCCCATTTAACCGACTCTTGTTGCCATTTCTCAATACCATGAGCTCCCTAAAATGGTTTTTAGAGTATAGGGACACTTGGGATGCATCCATGATCATTGGTAGCATTACTTGTCATGATCTTGATCAAACAAACCCACTATATAAGAACCCACTTTGTGTAATTGTTGATCATTCATTCCATCACATCTTCTGGTCATTTCTGGAGCACAAGACCAATTCCTAAGCCTCATTAATCGTGCATAGGACCTTGGTAAGTATGCTTAACCTTCCTTAATTAAGTTTTGCTTAGTTTATAGCTTAAAAGTCAAACCGTCGTAATTAACGGTTGACTTATCGATTAATCACTAATGGTCCAGCGATTAGTCAAACTTAAGGTAGTTATAAGTTGGTAATTATGTGGGCATTAAACCCTTAAAAGGGCACCCTCTGATTCCCGCTCTAACTAGATCATTTGTCAACAGGAATGCAATTTTCGCATTAACGTGTAATTAACAATATAGAAGACGTGTAACCTATTTTATCACTTATATAACTTGGTAATTAGTATAAAAACATGTCTATGCATGTCCGACTCGACAATTTTCAGTTAAGGATCGTTTCGGAACCGAAAGTCGCAAAACTTTGACTTTTTCTTTGACTTCAGTTCTGACCCGATTTAGATAGGTTTAGACATGCCTTAAAGTTCCATTAGGACCTAGTTACATGATAGTATAACCCTCTGCGTTTATACTACTTGAATCATTAATTGTCCAATGTTTCCGTTAAATGCCTAATGTTGACCAATATGCCCATTTGATCTTAAAACCAGAATTTTGGAAATGTAAGAGGACAATAATCTTTATTACTGATTTATAAACATGTCCCTAAAATTTCACATCAATTGGAGGTCTAGATTAAGAGTTATGCTCAATAGCGTAATTAGAACGCTTCTTATAAATTAAACGGCGTAACTAGCGTATAGCCTATCTATACCCAATCTTTGATACCAAAATTTTTACCCACTGATATAATATAATATTTTGGGATTTTTGAAGATTTTTAATTAATTTTAGGCCGAGCATAGTATAGGGTTGTAGCTTTAATTCGGTTAATGCCGGTTTTGCCCTTTCGGGCTATAAAATGAGTTTTACAAACCCTTTTGATACCAAAACTTTTTCTACTGATCTAATATGATAAATAAATTATTTTGATCCTTCTGGAATTATAAAAATATCAGCTTTCCTTTGAAAACCCGGAAATGACTCCAAATCGCCTATTTAAGCGTTTTTAACGCATAGTAGGTATCGAGACCATTTTATAAATACAAGACTTGATACCCTACTGTTATAAATTATTAAATTAAGTATTTTACTGATTACATCAGACCCGAAACTCAGATTTATATTCGAACTCTTTTATAACCTTTAAAATGACCAAAATGCCCCTACGTGGCATAGTTTGAGTTTAAATTCGTTTTGGGCATAATGGAAGGTATCCTACTGATATGACAACATATTTAAGGCATATTAACTTAGTAAGCCTGTTGAGGACTCTTATGGTTACCCGTTACGCTTCTTGCGCGTTAGGTTCGGTTTACGTAAATAGTTTGCATAAATTAGCCGAAACGGATCAAACCATATCATCTTTATCTCAAAATCCAGAATGTGTTTAAGTTACCCATATTAAACAAGCATACAAGCTTGTCGGGTCAAAACCACATTCTAAACCGGTCTTCGCTTTATCATGCGTTTTGAACAGTAAACCTTTCCTTAAAACTAACCGGTCTAAGTTACGACTTAAATAAGACCCGTTAGGAATCTAATAGGTTAATAAAACCTTCGTTCCAGATTGAGAGCCCCAGTAGAAGTACTTGTGCTTGCTGATTAGAATATACGGCTGAGTATAAATTGCATTTGCTAGCTCAGGTAAATACTTTTAACTTATTTTCCCTATACGGGCTTGGGATACGGTATTATAATAATACCGCTTGGTCGGGTATTGAATGTTTAATCGCATTGTGATTAAATTATTGAGGTAACCCGCTTTAATCTGTATTGTTTGAAATAAAAGCCTTTAGGGGTTAATGACCATGTCCCGGATATCCCTGACATCATTGTATTATAAAATGGCCATGCCTTAAGCATGGGGTGTAGGCATACACTTAACAGTTGCCTAAGGGAAACGGTATCTCACTCTCTTGTGGGCCTATACTTGTGGTGTGTCTGTTAATCTTGACTCGGTTTCTACATTGGGCCCTGAACGTACAACGAACATGTAAATATGTATACAAGATTTTATTAATAAAATTATCCCAAGTTATAAAAGATATTTTTGTGCCTGGTGCATTCAAATCAATTTTTAAACTCTTTTTAAAATGAGTCGGTTAATTGTATTTACCAGTGTAAACTGACGTATTTTCCAAAAAGGTTAAGTGACAGGTACCGAACGTAATTGGCTGGAAGCTCAGGGCGTTAATAAGGAATCTTGCAAGTTCTAGGCGTCTAAAGTCTATTGAACAGTTTTTCTTTTTATTTGATCCGCTTGTGGATCCTTTACTTTCCGTTGTAATACTTGGATATTACTTTATATTCGGATTGTAATATATTTATCTTTTGCTTCCGCTGTGCATTTATATATTGTGTTGTTTGACTATGATGTTATCAGCTACGTCACGATACTCCCCACCGGGCCCACCGGTAATACGTGGAAATATCGGGGTGTGACAAGTCGATAACGTAACCCGCCATAAATGGGTCGTAAGGAATGATGATTTATGGAGGAAGTTATGTTATGGTCGGTTTGTCTTGAACTAACCGTATACATGGAAAGTTATGTAAGAATGAAGTATAATAGCTAAATCCGTCACGAATGGATTTGGAATGATGTTATGTTGTATTATGTCTAATCCGAAATCAACGGGTTATCGAATGCGATGCATTATCTCATTTGGAGATAGTAAGTAAGTACCCGTTCAAAGGGTAAATGAAAGTAAGATGGTAATGTGGTTATGTGATGATGCGAATGGATGTTAGTTTTTATTTAAAATCAATGTTGTAAGAACTGACTAGTTAAATTGGATTGCGTTGTAGGTAAATCTGCTATATAGGTGGCGTGGCGAGCTTGGGGGCGAACACAAACATGTACACTTGACTATGCGCTTCCGAAGTATTCGCCCTTTTTAAACAATATTTTTGTTAAACTCATACTTCTTGAAAGTATGTCTTTTGTTATGTAAATTATGGTTTTAGAAACTTAGTCGTTTGTAACTAGGTACTTTAAACTTGCGTTTTGACAGGGTAGTTCGGATTAACACCTGTACTAGACTAGGGGAGGTGTTGATCTCGAACTAGCTACAAGGGCATTTTGGTCAAATGTGAAATTTTATGTTGAAAGTTTTAAATGTTTGAAGTTTTCCATGTATATTGGTCGTTTTGTTAATAAGGGCGTAACAACTGCCCCGTTTTAAGTGTTTAACTCCCGATCACCGCTACCATTTCCGATTGATCTGAGCCCCTTAAACGCATGTCAAGGCTCTGCCTGACTAAGTTCATTAGGGTTCTGTCTCGTGACATAGGGACAAGGTTGAATTAAGGGTACTATACTTAACATGAGTGCATTATATATTTTTAAATAACTCAGAAGTTATACCCAAAATTCTACCAGGAGGCTTTCTAGTTAAACCCTAAAGTTACAAAGTGGGTCCATTCTCTTTTCTCACTATTTTATTCCCTTTTTCTTTATAATATAATTATATTAAAAAATGGCCCAAACTGATCCGTAAGTAAAAATCCGGACCCCTGAAACCCCAATCCATATCAAAAATCAAGAAATTTAGAATATTGGTCTTCTCGCGGGGCGCGTAAAGGTAAGCAGACCCTTACGCGGGCCGCGTCAACATTCAGTTTGACCGGATAAGCATCCGGATCCACGTATCATCACACGTGTCGCGACTACCGGTGACTCAGCAACTTTCGATATGATCCACACTCCCACGCGGGCCGCGTAAAGTTTGGTCGAAGGTTTATGCGGGCCGCGACAAGTCTGAATTTCACCTATAAATAGCCTAGCTCAGGAGCTTTCATTCTGTGTCGACGAAACTTTGAAACTCTTTATAATTCTGCTCGAATTTCACTTTCAAAATAGTGGGGTGCTGCTACGATACCGGGTATTAACTCGATCGCTGCTACGATTCAATGTCCGATCGATTGAAACTATCCGACCGGATGTTTAAGCGCTATCCTTTGTCATTAGTCGTGATTCCGACAGGATGTTAGAGTACCACCCGAACTCGGGGAATACTCTGTCATTTGTTGTGAATCCGATGGATGTTTAAGTGATTGCACTTTGTCATTTGTCGTGAGGGTTTTAATCTCGTGAGTTATCGTAAATGCTGTATTAGTTACTTACCTAGTTCGTGTGCACTAGGTTACAAGACTAATCAATAGGCTAAGCTCTGCCCGTATAAATCTGCATGCTTATAATGTGAGTCATTCTCTTTTTATCAAAATGCTTTATAAATTCTTAAAATATTTTCAAAGTTATAATTACAGTGATTAAGTTTATGTAGTCACCAAATTACAGCCGGTATGTGGGGTATTGTGCACATTACTGCTGTTTTATCACTTTAGGTGGGCGAGCCTAATTAGTGATATACGTCACTATTGGGTGACAAGACTCAATAGTGATATGACCATAGTCACAGATCCGGTCGAGTGACAAATACCGTGGGTAGTTGGTTGATATCAGGAAACATTGTAATCTCTCTTAATACTGTAAATTATAACAAACGTGTCATTTTAGTAAATAGAATGATTCACCGGTATTTCCTGCTGATAAAACCTTTTTAAAACGCGTTTCAGGTAATTACAGTAGTTTGGAGTAAGAGATGGATACGAAACGGAAAGGCTTCAAGAAGTGGCTTATTTTATTAATTAAATAAAATTAAGAAATATTGTTTTATGTAATTGGGTTTATCCCTTATTAAAGCTACCTTTGTAAAAATGTGTTTATCCCATCTATTTAATAAATAAAATCCGGTGTTTTCTAAACTCTGATATTTTTCCTAACTCACGGTCCTGATGAAATTTCCGCTGCAATATTTTTCAAAATAATCACCGGTACCACTTGGCTGTTCGCGGCTCCCGATTCCGTCCAGGGTGGGTCGGGGGACGTGACATCTCGCCCACAAGATGTCACTTTCGGAAAGGATTTCACACACCTGTGGACGCAGTCTTTATCCACGGATAACGCAGGTTGGGACAGAGGGGTTGAAGGGAGGCTCGGGGGTGGCGCGAAGGGATGTTTGTCGATAAGGGCTTGCATGGTAGATTTCCCCCGGGGAGCAACCCCACTGGAACACAACACCTTAACTGCAGCAGTGAAGTGACCATCACTCACTTTCCTGAGACATTGCTTGATGTTAGGGCTAACCTGCTCAGCTATCTCTCGTTGTGCCTCCCCCCCACGCACGACCTCTTCTCCACTATCGGCAAGGAGGGAATTGACCAAACCAATAATTGATTTTAAAAAAAGCTTAAAACCAAATCGTTAGTCTTTTATTGAATTCAGTTATGTCGATTATTCAGCTATGGTTCTGTTATTTCGATTTTGTGCACACCCCGTTAAAAATTACGAACTCGTCTTAGACCATGTGTAGTGAGGCTTGAACTTCAAGCCCCTCCCTTGGGCATTATCAGACATGTGGCTCCTAGTCAGCAAACGGACTTGAAGTTAAAAAAAGGTGTGGTGGGGCTTGAACTTCAAGCCCTTTTGCAATGATTAGATATTGTAATTGAATTAAATAAAAAATAAAAAAACCCATCAAAAACATTCCTTTGGTCATTCTTTTTTGATCAGGCGTTTTCAAGCCCACACCCAAGCCAAAAAAACACCCTTGGGGGCGGTGTTCACATGTGAATGGGGCTTTTTTGCCTATCCACGACCAAATTACATACCACCAGTGGCGGATCTTGACCTAAAACTCAGCATGGGCCGATGTTTCTTGGAGATAAAATCAACCTGGGTCGAACCAATACACATTTAAAAAAATTCTCGAAAACCTGAAATTTAACACTACTGGGCGAAAAAACCGCACGAGCCGAGGCCCGGTCCGGCCTCCTCTAAGTTGCGCCACTGCATACCACTATAGGTGGTCTTATATTGACAGAATATTGATATTATTTTCCTTTAGATATTAAATTTAGTTTTTATCAAGCGTATGCGATTACTATAAATTTTTAGTTGTCAGGTTTATTGTTAGAATCTCATGTAAAGGTCACCTGTTGAATTTAGTTTTTGGTAAAATTAGGAGATTCTCAAAATCCAAAATTTTACACTACATAAAAAATTCAAAAATTTTTGATAAAATTTACACTATGAAACGAAAGGTGTAGCATCTTATAGTTTTTAGGTGTGTAACAATATTTTTTTCTTCTATCTTGTGGGTTTTTAGTAAAATGTTTTTTATTTTATTTTTTTATTTAAAGATATAACAATTGTCGTAATTTTCAAACTTAAATATAAGGTTTCCATAAAGTAGATGGAGGAGTAGTGATCCACAAACCAATATATATCATACTAGTTGATGCCCCGCCCGCGTTGCGGGGCGATGGCCGAATAATGAACGAGTGTTAGTCAGCTCATTGACACGAAAAACAATTAAATCGAGTCAACCAATTAAAACAAAACATTTTTATAGTTTTGATAAAAAAAAACTAAAACAATGGCAATATTGTAATTTTTAACTGAGGGAAAGTTGTATTTTTTGACTGGGGTAAAATCGTAATTTGACAAAAGCTAAAGTAATGGCAGTACTGTAAATTTGAACCTGGGGCAAAATTGTAAATTTTCACAGGGGCAAATTCGTAATTTTTAACTTAGGGTAATGAAGGGGTATGGTCCCAGATCGCGCGTCAGCATGACCGCGAATGACCATTACCCTTATCAAAAACCTCCACCAGCAATAACTCACCTGTGTCCGCGTGGACACACGCGAACACAGCGGTCCAAACTGTCCAGTGATGAGAAGACTTACCTTAAGGACGGAAACCAATGTCGCATAGCGATGCGGCCCCGCACCGCATCCTATGAACATTTTCGTCACGACAAGGGAGCTGGACAACAGTAACAGTCACTAAGCGGCGATCCTCGGAAAGAAGGGATTAATCCTCTTGACGAGACATGATGAGTTAACCCACCTGGTTAACCATTGTTTCATCAGGTAACAACGTAATATAAATTTGAACTGAGGGCACAATCATAATTTTAAGCTTGAGGCAAAAGCACAATTTTATTTTGAATCGAGGGCAAAATTGTAATTTTGAGTTGGGGGCAAAAACATTATTTTATTTTGAACCGGGGAAAAACGTAATTTTGAATTGAGGGCGAAATCATAATTTTTAAACGGGGAAAAATCACATTTTTGAACAGAGGGCAAAATCGTAATTTTTAAGTGGGGGCAAAAACAAAATTTTATTTTGAACTGGGGGCGAAAATGTAATTCTGAGCTGAGGGCAAAACCACAATTTTATTTTGAATGGAGTGAAAACTCGTAATTTTGAGCTGGGGATAAAAGCGTAATTTTATTTTGAGCTGGGGGCAAAACCGTAATTTTAAAGAGGGAGAAAAACGTGATTTTAGAATGGATATAAAATCATAAACTGGTTGGTCCAATGGGAGAGTGCCAGGCAAAGTCGTAATTTTGAATTGAGGGCAAGATCGTAATTTTGAGATGAGGACAAAAAACGTAATTTTATTTTGAGCTGGGCAAAAACGTAATTTTAAAATGAATATAAAACAATAAATGTGCTGGTCCAATGGGGGAGTGCCATGCAGCTGCCTGACACTATTTCCCCCATTTGGTTTTTGTATATGTAGGAATTTTTTATAGGAACTTGTATTATATTTTAATTATTACAAGTCATTTATATTTTTCTTTGACAAATATAATACACAAGGACCACTATATACCAAACCTTTAGAAGAATTATATATTCTAAATAATACACAAGGACCACTGTATACCAAACCTTTAGAAGAATTATATATTCTAAATAATGACATGATTATAAATAAATATGATTTTCTGTGTGTACTACATATATTTACAGTGATATTTTATGATTTCTCAATATTCAAGATTATATTTAGATCACAATCAAACACAATCAAAAGTATCCACACATTGTAAGAAAAATAAATTTATATTATTGAATGAGTTTTCAATATTATTTTAACAGGTAGGGGCAGAGTTTATCACAATGAAGCACTGTTAGATAAAGAATATATAATTTTTACTCTAAAATTTAACTAAAAAGGTTTTAATAAAAGGTTTTTTTTATTCTTTCAACTACATTTTCTATAAAAATAAATTATACTCTATCAAACACATTTATAGAAATAAACTCTTCACCTATTAGCATTTATTAAATTAACTAAAACTATAAGGGTGAACGGGGTGGGTACGGTAAAAGTAGCGGTGAACCCCTTTACCGATCGGGGAACACCGCCGCCGGTCACCTTTGCCGCGTGAGTTTGTACCAATTCGGTGTATAGTCACTGCGTGAGGGTAGAGGATTTTTTTGACCATTGGCTGCACATGAAACCAATCATAATTTTTTTTTTGTTTTTTATATTTAAAAAAAATGCTTTACCTCTCCTCAAGAGAGGTGACCACCCCTTGTGTTTTAGTGCAAGAAGGGACTTAGAGAGGAGAATTGATATGGCAATATGTGATTGAGTGGATGGAGAGTTTACCTCTCCTCAAGAGGTGACCACCACTCTCACCCTAATATAATAGTAAACAAAGGGTTATTTTTATAAGGGGGGACGGGGCGCCCCGTTGTGAAACCCCATCACGCGTCAAACTATAACGTACACCACCGCCACCAAACTTGACCACGCGTGGACTTTATAACGCGTGATATTTATCATGCGTGGTAACTTGAAAAAATTGTTGAAAGTTGGAGAGAATATGAGGGAAAATTGTTGGGTGTGGTGAGTGATGGACATTTCCACAAAAATCCACCACTAGTGATGAAATAAAGCTCGATAACATGACGGAAATTGATTGGATGTTGTAAGTGATGAGCGAGTGGTGAGTGATGGGCGTCCCTACCTCTCTAATGCATCATAACTTGGAATTTTCTTGGGCGGCTCATTATTGACACCTTACAACATAAATTCTATTTTGTAAGACGATGGGGTGTGGGCTCGACAAACAAATCGGGGAGCTGAGGTGGAGCTCCTCCCCCGACGGGAACACCGCCCCCTCCCCTTCCGAAGACAGATCAGTGCCGTCAGTGATTTACTCCTGATTAGGGGTGCAAACGAGCCGAGCGGCTCGCGAGCTACTCGAGATCGACTCGAGAAAAAGCTCGAAACGAGCTGAGCCTTATCGAGCCCGAGCCGAGCTTGAGCCTCAAAACAAAGCTCGTTTGTTTATCGAGCCCGAGCTCGAGCCTCACATGTGAAGCTCGTTAGGCTCGTCGAGCCTTATCGAGCCTTAGTGTAAACGAGCCGAGTCGAGCCGAGCTTATTTAAACTTGTTTACAAGCCGACCTCGAACCTAAAAATAAGCTTATTTAGTAAACGAGCCCGAGCTTTACTTATCGAGCTCACAAGCCTAAAAAGTCTATTATTTATATTATTTTTATTTAATATACTAATTAATAGATAATAAACGAACCGAGCCCGAGCTTGATAAAATACAAACGAGCCAAGCTCGAGCTTTGAAAACAAAGCTCGAATCGAGCCGAGCTCGAGCTCTCATAAGTTAATCGAGCTCGAGCTCGAGCCTGGCCGAGCTCGGGCTCGGCTCGTTTGCACCCCTACTCCTGATCACCCCGAAGCCATGTCTCTCTCTTCCTTCTCTCTATCTCTCTTTTGATGTTTGTATTAAAAAAATATAAAAAAATTGGAGGGGGGAAAGGGGAACCACACCCCACTCATTGGGAAAAATGATGAGGTGGAAAAAAATGTGATGTGGGGCCTAGGTGGACATGGGAGAAGAGAGAACCATACCCCATGGCCTAATGGTAAAAGTGGTAAAAGTATACATGTTTCTAAGGAGACTTAAACTTGTAACCTTTTCGTTTTGGAAGGGGGTGGGCGTCGCTGTCATCCCTTTTTGTTCTCCGATTCGAATAGATCTACGGGCATGAACACCATCGTTCTCCCATGAGACAACATTATGGTTGAATGAGGAAGATGATTAACGTGAAGGAAACGACGGAAATGAAAGCATGTAGAAGCAAAACATGGCTTGAAATTGATAAGGTTGCGTGACATGTGGTCTGTAGGACTCGTGACATCCACCACTGCAAACCGTAGGAGCATCGCCATAACAAACACCAAAACCAACACACTACCCATACAAGGAATATTTACACCAATCTATCCAACTAATATATATCACTTCGACCTATACTTATACCACAAATAACTAACCGACTTAATATCTTTCATCACACCTTCCGGTGAAACCAAAATGCTAATCAAACACCAAAATAATACAACAAACTTCTCATCTCTAAAATAAGTGCCTTAATGATTAATCAAGGACATACCTGGAGAGTGATCACACTTCTTAGATCCCACAATCAGGAGTTGTGGCAACCCTTTTCCATCATATAACAACACCCATAAAACATAAATATATATTGAACATACATGCCGATCCTTAATAACACAACTCACAACCTTATACACCCATGTGTAGTGGGGCTTGAAGATCAAGCGTCTTTTTTGAGCATTATGTGATATGTGACACCAAGCTCCTCTTTCAAGATCAAGCCCCTCCACTCCACTGACGTTTTCACAATCACGGCAACACCAATTTTGACTGAGTCACACCCCAAGAGCGGTGTATGGAACATTATGACGCGTGATCGTTGCCACTTCACGCTCAATCACATTACCACCGTCTGATGATCCCCATGTTCCCAAATGATGAAACTTGCCCAATCTGTCGTAAAGCGTGCCTGGATAAATACGGGGAGCATGCGTTACACTGTAGAGAGTTGCCGGGGTTTAAGTATCGTCATGACTTTGTTCGAGACGCGTTAATGGATATTCTCAGACGAGCAGGGATCTCAGCAAAGAAAGAGGCACCGGTTAATTTTCTTACAGACCCGGCGGAAGGGAGGTCCACCCTACGCCCGACTGACGTGCTAGTTTTTGGTTGGGAGGGCGGGAAACATGCTTGTGTCGATCTCACAGGTGTATCCCCCCTAGCCGGGTTTCGGGAAAATGGGTTTGTGACGGGGCAAGCGATATTGAAAGCAGAGTCTAAGAAAGTGGAAAAGCACGCGAAAGCTTGTGAGGATAATCAGCATGCCTTTGTCCCCCTAGCGTTTGACATGTTCGGCTCCTTGGCGCCGGAGGCGGTTCGGTTCTTGGCTAGAGTTCAGCGTGTGGTCCACAGCAACTTTTCGACCCCTCAGGGGCGAGGCTTTGTTTTTAGTAGATTAGGGTTTTCCATTCAGAAGGAGATGGCGGCACAGTTTGTTGCCCGTCTACCTGCTATTCTTATGTAATTTGCCGTGTTGATTGGAATGAAATATTACATTTAATACCATAAAACATTTGGTCGAGTAGAAGTGTGACAAAACAATAATCTATAGATAGATCCAATTCCCCTAACTCCTTGTGCGTGCATAAGTTGTGTTGCAGTCTTGCAGGTATGTCATAAAGTCGGTCTAGTTCTATTTTGGGAAACCCATCTCACCGATTGCACCGTTTCAAAGCTATCTACTTTGTCTTGGAGTTTGGGGCTAAGTCGGCTAACAAAGTTTCGAGGTTTTCAACTCACCCCTTTGTCATCTTCCTCTACATACTGTGCACTATTTATTCCTTTTCATCAGTTAGGGTTCCACAGTTTCGTATCTATTTTAACCACTATTTCATTCATTGGTTCCACCTTTGGCCAGTTCTTGTACTTTTCCCAACCCGAATCTGTCACTCGATCGATTCATCTTCTTTATTTAATTCTAACCACAACCCTCTTCCCAACTTGCTATTGGGTCACATAAAGCACCCTTCTTGTTTCATCTTGAGGTTTGTTTTCAACTTCTTTATTGCTTTCCACTTTGCATAAATTAGGTCAACTTGAACTTATAATATAGATTATTAGATTGAAATAACATATGAATGAAGTGAAGTTTAATTTAGTTGTGAATTGTGAATAATGGAATACCCTTCACCCACAAAAGATAAACCTATGGGCTTCTGGGCTTCACCAAGAGCTCAGATGGATGGTTCTGCTGCAGCTTTAGATGGGTTTAGTCGACTCGATGACCCGTTTAACGGGTTTTCCGAGCTTATGAACTTTGATACTTATGCTGGATGGTGTACTAGTCCTACTGCAGCTGATCAGATGCTAGCATCTTTTCCAATGTCTGCTGGTTATGCACCTTTTGATTACTCAAACTTTACTGAACAAGTTAAGGGGGGGTATGTAGGAAATGATGTTGATGTTTCGATCGAGCGAAATTCGATCTACGGTGGAGATTTTGTTCTACCGGGGAATTCGAATGGTGAGAATGGTGGTTCTTGTCAGCAAAAGAAGGTTGAAGAGATTGGAAATGGTGTTGTTCATAGGTCACCATCGACATCGCTTGCTGAAAAAATGTTAAAGGCGTTGTCGTTGGTTAAAGATTCGTCTGGGGCGGGGATTTTGGCGCAGGTTTGGGTTCCGATTAAGGAAGGTGATAGGTATGTATTGAGCACTTGTGAGCAGCCGTATTTGCTTGATCAGGCGTTGGCTGGATACCGTGAAGTTTCTAGAGGATTCACCTTCTCTGCTGATGCGAAACCTGGTAGTTTTCGTGGGCTTCCGGGACGGGTTTTTGCCTCGAAAGTTCCGGAGTGGACTTCAAATGTGGCCAATTACAATAAAGGTGAGTACCTGCGGATCGATCATGCGCTCAGCCATGACATTCGTGGATCTATTGCGGTTCCTGTTTTTGAAAATGGTTTGTTTGAGAAGTCTTGTTGTGCGGTTCTTGAACTTGTTACGATGAAAGAGAAAGCTGATTTTAACGCTGAGATGGATCAAGGTTGCCGGGCTCTTGAGGTAATTCTTTTAAATATTATTGTTAGGGGGTGTTTAGGATTGCTTATTATGACTCTTTAACACATTCTTAATTTCATATATCTGGTGCTGATCATATCTTTGCTGTTTTTTGATTCTTGCAGACTGTAAACCTGAAAAGTGCTGCGCCTCCTCGACTGCATAAACAGGTATTTAATCAATAGGGAGTGTGTGTATTTCTAATACATTTCATTACAGTGTTAATTAGATTTCTAGCAGGGCTGCAAACGAACTGAATGAACATCGTGTTCGTCTGTTAAGAAATATATGCATGAACAGACTGTTCATGAACGCTTACCTAACAGGATTTTATGTTCGTGTTCATTTGATAAGCAAATGACACGTGTTTGTGTTTGTTTGTTAATTTTGGGCAACAGACGAAAACGAATGTTCATGAACACAAATGCAAACAAATGAATACAAATAAGTGTTCATGAACAAAATATCTAATGAACAAAATATCTAATACGCTGCCACTTATTAAATATTTTATTTGTCAGAAATTTGAAGTATTTAAATAAAATATAAAAACTAAAAACACTAATGAACAATCGAACACGCTTCCGAACGTTCACGAACATAAATGAACGAACGCGACCTTTGTTCATGTAACCAAATGAACGGAATTTCTTGTTCGTGTTCGTTTGTTTAATAAACGAATGAACACAAACGAACTTCCCGCCGAACGGTTCACGAACTGTTCGCTGAATGTTTGGTTCGTTTGCAGCCCTAATTTCCAGTGATGATATATTTTTCAAAGTTGGTGAAATACAAAATTTTAATTCTTTTTTCTTTGGAATCATTATTTTGCAGTGCCTTTCAAAAAATCAAATGGCTGCTTTAGCAGAAATAGCAGATGTACTTCGAGCCGTATGCCATGCACACAGCTTACCGGTTGCTCTAACATGGATACCGTGTAGTTTCAACGAACAAGTTAGTGATGAAATCATAAACGTACGAGTTGGAGGACGTAATAGTACTTCAACAGAGAAACCTATTTTATGTATTCAAACAGACGCCTGTTATGCCAACGATCGAGAAATGGAAGGTTTTGTGCAAGCTTGTCGTGAGCATCATCTCGAAGAATCGCAGGGTATTGCCGGAAAAGCTCTTCAGTCAAATCATCCGTTTTTCTTCCCTGATGTGAAAGAATATCATATAAGTCAGTACCCGCTTGTTCAACACGCTAGAAAATACGGTTTAAACGCTGCGGTTGCAATTAGGTTAAGGAGTACGTATACGGATGATGAGGATTATTTATTGGAGTTTTTTCTTCCGGTCAACATGAAAGGGTCAACCGAACAACAACTTTTGTTGAATAATTTGTCCTGTACAATGCAGAGGATTTGTAGGAGTTTGAGGACTGTTTCTGATGCGGAATTATCAGGTGTAATGGGGCCCGGTGTTGGATTTCGCAACGGTCTCGATGAAAACCAGTTGTCGGCTACTTCTGATCACGTTTCTGTAAATGTAACCGATCAGGTAATACTTTTTTTTAATCATTTTATATCGCATTTTGTATCATAGTCAATACGACTCTTTTATCTTTTTAACGTTGCAGCCAGTTGGTGGGTCAAAACGACAATCTGAGAAAAAACGAAGTAGTTCGGAGAAAAACGTAAGCTTAAGTGTTCTACAACAATACTTTTCCGGAAGCCTTAAGGATGCTGCTAAAGCCATTGGAGGTACATTTCCACCTTCATAATTATATTTCGAAACTTATTTAGTGTTTTATAAGAGCAAAATGCCATTTTCGTCCCCGAGGTTTGGTCAGTTTTGCGTCTTTCGTCCTAAGGTTTGTTTTTTCGCATCTGAATCCAAAAGGTTTGAGATCTTGCCATTTTCATCCGGCTCGTTAACTCCATCCATTTTTCTCTGTTAAGTCAAGGGTATTTCGTCTTTTTTGTTAACTTCAAGGGCATTTCGGTCTTTTGAATACTTGTACATTATGCTAAATGCTTGTACAAAAAGTGAAAAAGACAGAATTGGCCTTTTAAGTTAACAAAAAAGACGAAAATACCCATGACTTAACGGAGAATAATGGATGGTGTTAACAAGCCAGATGAAAATGGCAAGATTTCAAACCTTTTGGATCCAGATGCGGAAAAACAAACCTTCAGATGAAAGTCGCAACACTGGCCAAACCTCATGGACGGAAACAAAAATGGCATTTTACTCTTTATATAATAGATGATATGTAGTAGTTGATCTTGATCATATGTTATTTACTATGTTTTATAGTGTGTCCTACTACACTAAAAAGGATATGCAGACAACATGGTATATCCAGATGGCCGTCACGAAAAATAAATAAGGTAAACCGTTCGTTAAAAAAGATACAAACGGTTCTTGATTCTGTCCAGGGTGTAGAAGGAGGGTTAAAGTTTGACCCGACAACATGTGGTCTTGTAGCAGCAAGTGGTGTCATCCAAGATCACGTTGAACAAAAAGGTTCATTTTTTTCCAATAATACCCCTGCAGGTGGTACATCACCGTCACCATGTTTTAATAACGAAAGCCCGATTGTAAAACTTGAAGATGAATGTTACATGGGGGTGGGAAAATTAAAATTAAAATTAAAATCGTCTGATAGCCTCCCGGTTACAACTTCCGTGGATGAATTTTGGAGTCCGGTTGACGGTCAAACGAAAGTGAAAAAACCGAACCCCGTTTTCACCTCACAAAGTTTTAGCTCCATGGCGAACGGTGATGATATGGATACATCGATGATTGATGATCATGATAATGATCATGATCATAACGAGTCCACTTCTTCAGGCATGACGGAATCATCGCATGGCTCCATGATGAACGGAAGTTCATCAAGTTCTCCAAGTTTCAGTGGTTTAAAAAACCGTAAATCAAAGACATTATCGTGCGATGAAGGATCTAAACTTACTGTAAAAGCTACATACAAAGAAGATACGGTTAGATTCAAATTTGAACCAACTTCTGGTTGGTTCCAGCTTTATGAAGAAGTTGCGAAAAGGTTTAAGATACAAACAGGCACTTTTCAGCTCAAATACAAAGACGATGAAGAGGAATGGGTTTTGTTAGTGTGTGAATCCGACTGGAACGAGTGTCTCGAAGTTTTGGAGTTACTTGGGACTCGCACTGTGAAGTTTATTGTCTGTGATGCTACGTTGGCTACGGGTAGCTCGGGCAGTAGCAATTGTTTCTTGGTGGGAAGTTCTTAAAACAACGCCTTACTACATAAGGCCCTGAAGAGCAAAAAGAACCATGAGTTCTTTTTGGTGTACAGGGGTTGTGAAGTTGAGTTTAGTTAAATTTGCATAATAATAATGTACGAGTGTAATGTTGTTACATGTATAGGGGTGGATAATATAGGAGTAGTGGGAGTTCTTAAGTTAACTTATGTTGCATACTTGTATAAGCAAATGACCATACCATAGAAATATGGGTTACAAGTACAAAAATATTTCTATGGTATAGGTTCCAAGTATCATAATATTTGCTTTAAATGCGAGTGTTTTCGTTTAATGCAACCATGTTACTACAAAGTATCTTTTTTTTTGGGGGGGGGGGGGGGGGTATCGTCTTTTCGATAACTATGGCTATAAAAGGTCACACTTGCTTGTAGAATGGTAAGTTTTGATTGTTGGTCCTAGGTGTAATATATGTTTACTTTGTTCGCTTAGGTATGTGAGCTTTGTTTGATCTTTGTAAGCTTAATGTCACGGTCGCCTTTCGAGGCTTTGGGGTGCCTACTTATCAGGAAAGCTTAATGTCACGGTACATGTAATGTATTGTATCCGTGATAACAAACTTCTAGCCCCTCGCTAGTGGTTCTTGTTTGTTTTTTAGAGGCCGTGAGTTAGAAATAAGGGAAACGAATTATTATTCCCGATAAGGCTTTCAGGCGTGCCAAGTTTCTTTTTACATTTGAAAACTGTCACATCAGCGTTACGTCAACGTCATGTCAATTTTCACAACGATCACTTGGTAGTGAAAATGCCTTTGACATGTATCATATGGAACCTTATGGCACATATTTTTTTTATTTACCAATAGTATTTTATAGATTTACATTTGCTTTTAAGAATTTGTAATTAAAAACAAATTTAAACATTGACAATAATTAAACAAACTACAACCTTTAAAATAAAACAAGGTACAACACGAAAAATAAGATAAATAAAGTACAATCAAGCCGTTTACAAAATACAAATGTAAAATATAATTAAAAAGATTAAATTTCTACTTATCGTCGTTGGGTAGTCGATGTGTGTAAATACGTTCCATGAAAGTTAGCGTACCAATACATGCTAAAGCTAGCCATGCCTAGGGCTGTAAACGAACCGAACGAACACGAACGAGGCCTTGTTCGTGTTCGTTCGTTAAGGAAATAAATGTGTTCACGAACGGTTCATGAACACTCACCGAACGAGATTTTATGTTCGTGTTCGTTCATTAAGGAAATGAGCGTGTTCACGAACGGTTCACAAACACAAGCGAACACAAATAAATTTGGCGAACGCGATGAA
This sequence comes from Helianthus tuberosus, assembly GCA_030545235.1. Taxonomy (NCBI): domain Eukaryota; kingdom Viridiplantae; phylum Streptophyta; class Magnoliopsida; order Asterales; family Asteraceae; genus Helianthus; species Helianthus tuberosus. The sequence continues at coordinate 10,894,348 of CM060367.1, forward strand.
GGATAAAGGTGGATGGCCCAGAGAGTAGCACTAGAACTTGAATCCCTTATTGTGGAACGGAGGTAGATCATATTCGTCGATGTAAGTAATGAGAAAAGAAAGGGAAATGGTAATGATATAAATAAAAGTTTAATAATATAAAAAGTATAGATAAAATATATGAAAGTATAAAAATCTTTAATTGAAACACGAACATACGAACATAAACGAACGTTCACGAATACCTTACCGAACGTTCACGAACACAATTGAACGAACGAGACCATTGTTCATGTTCGTTCATTTAACTAATCGAACGAAATTTCTTGTTCATGTTCGTTCGTTTATTAAACGAACGAACATAAACGAACTTCCCGCCGAATGGTTCACGAACTGTTCGCTGAACGTTCGGTTCGTTTACAGCCCTAGCCATGCCATTCACGTGTGAAGGTGCGTGTGATGATCCAATCACATAACCTTGGCTACTGTGTATAAATACAAACCACATAACAGAAGTCAGACTAAAAATTAATAATTTTTTATGGGATGAGTAAATGTCATTAAATAGTTAATGACATTTATTGTTCTATTTATTTATTTGGAACAACGACTTTCTTGTATTAGACTACCGCACTCCCTAAATTGAAGAGCCTCGTTGCCCCATTCCGGTCAGACTATGTTGTCTTAACTGGGCCCACGCTGGCTTCAGAGTTTGGCTTGGGCGTTCCTCCGAGAAACCATACCGTCGGTTGCCACTTGACAGTCGTTATGCCCCCACAGGAGCAGAACTCTCTGGCGTAAAACCGAGACAATTAGCAGTACACTTGTATTTAAACATTGACAATAATTAAACAAAACGACAACCTTTAAAATAAAAAAGAAGCTACAACACGAAAAATAAAATAAATAAACTACAATCAAGCCGTTTACAAAATACACATGTAAAGTATAATTCAAAAGTACTTATCGTCGTTGGATAGTTGATGTGCGTAAACACGTTCCATGAAAGTTAGCGTACCAATATTTGCTAAAGCTAGCCATGCCATTCACGTGTGAAGGTGCATGTGATGATCCAATCACATAACCTTGGCCAGCTTGTATAAATACAAACCACATAACAGAAGCAGAAGTCAGACTAAAAATTTAATAAATTTTTATGGGATGAGTAAATGTCATTAAATAGTTAATGACATTTATGGTTCTGTTTATTTTTTTTCAACGACTTTCTTGTATTACACTATCGCACTCTCCAAATTGAAGAGCCTCGTTGCCTCACTCCGGTCAGATTATGTTGTCTTAACCTGGCTCACGCTGGCTTTAGAGTTTGGCTTGGGCGTTCCTCCGGAAAACCATACCGCCGGCTGCTACTTGACAGTCGTTATGGCCAAGGTTTTAAAAAACGGAAACGAGTAACGAGTCGTTTTCCCTTCGCCTCATGAGGTGTAAGTATTGAGGCGGTATTAATAAATAAATATTAAAATTATATATATCATAAAATAATAAATACTTAATGTCGCAACCCCCGGCCCCTATTTCTTGGGAATGGGCGGCCGCGGACCAGTATCAGTGGTATCAGTGTTTATCAATTTGGCAGCGGAATTTACATCAGGACCGTAGTTAGGAAATATTTTATCAGAGTAAAAGACCACATTTTTATACTAATAAACAAGTGGGAAATTCCCAAGTTTCTATTACAAACATGTTTATAGGGATAAACCCTAATTTATTTAAATAAAAAATCTTCTTTATTTAGGTAACTTTTATAGCCACTTTTCCAAGCCTTCAGTGCTGTCCAGCTGGCTTCCATTTGGCTTTCACATTTTGTTACCTGAAACGCGTTTAAAACACTTTTGTCAGCGAAAAATACTGGTGAGTGAATCCCAGTTTAATCAAAACAGGTTTTATCATTTTACAGTATTGAGGGCAATCCAACAATTACATTTGTTTACATTTATTTTAATTACCACCCACGTCACTGTCAATCCTGACTTGTAGAATTGCTACTACTCACAGTGTAGTAACAAATTTTGTATACAAAACCCCAACATACCGACGATAATTGTAGATTTACAAATACTCATTCACTGTTAAATATAGTTTAAAACAATTGAGGTTTTGTAAAAACAATTTATAAAAAGAAAGGATTACTCACATTGTTAATTTAGGTATTTCTCTTGTGACTTCCTGGTTATAATCTATTAATTAAACAATGCACACGCGTTAGTATAATAACCCAATTTACATTAGTTATACCCTCCCCGAGACAGAACTCCAACGACTACGTCGGGCAGAGCCTCGACAGGCGTTACGGAGCACTAGATCAATCGGGCAGCGTATCTAATACGTAACCGGGGGTTATAATACTTACAACGAGGCAGAGCTTCGCTAATTAGGGGGATATTATACCCGAGTATTAATTCTACAATTCAGAATTGAGAGAGAATCACGAAAATTGAACGAGTTGGACTGAATGCTTGATCGTCCAATTTATAGGGCCTGACCTGGGGTCTCTCGCGCCCCGCGAGAGAAACACAAAAGGGCTTCGCGGCCCACGAGCCATCTAGACTAGGCTCTAGCTTGGCTTAGTCGACTAATAGCCTTGACACGTAGCCCACCACATGTATAACACCCGTTCTTATAAATTAAGGTTTAACGTATCATTTACGAAAAACAGTCATGTAATTAAGATTACATATGCATTGGAAATTACGGGTTTATTAAAACTTTTTACAATTTAAAAAGTATACAACATATCATGTGTACGTTCGTCGTTTAACATAATAACGATACATAGTGCGGAAGCTTCTTTCGTGATCGTGTTCGTTTCTTGCTCGTCGCTTGATCTTCATCCGTGCACTCTTGGCATTCACCTATGATCTGTTAGGACCGGTTTGACTCCAAAACGATTGCTAAACGAACGTGAAACGTGCGGAATCCGTACACGAACGCGACCGAAACACACAAGACGTAATATAAACGTGATTCTATTTATAAATCTGAAACGTACAAAGAACCTTGAATCACTTGGAGTACTTTCTCTCTCTCTAGAATCTAAGCTCTCCAAATATCAAATGTGCAAAAGTCTTAAAATGATTTAGCTTGAACTCTATTTATAGTGATGAGGTTTAGCTTGAAAATGTCATGACCATTTCAAGGGAAACCTTAGATTTAGCTTGAAATGAACATGTGTTCAGTTCAAGGGAAACCTTCACTATTAGATTTAGCTTGAAACTGTCAATAACATTTTCAAGGAAAATCACCACTTTCAAGCTAAATTACATTAAACATACTATTTCATGATACAAGACGAAGTCAATAGACATAGTGTACTAACAGACTCCCCCTTGGATATTGACGAAGTCTTCAGTGACTATTCTTGTAATATGACACATCTTCAGTCTTGATCATTCTGCCTTCTCTTTCAAGTTGTAACATTGTACGCATCCATCACTCTCTTCTTCTATCAGCTTCAGACTCCCCCTTTCATCAAGCTTCCGTGCTTTGGGATCGACACCTAGCTTTTCATCTACAAGCTTTTCTTTGTTTCAAACTTGTCTTCAGACTCCCCCTTAGACTCTGCTTTCGGGATCGTAGTCTGGACTATCTTCTGCAATTTCTCAAACATTTATGAGTAACAGCATTTTGAATTTTCAATCAATCTCTAATCCACTCCCCCTATCAACAAACTTCATAGATTTAGCAATATTAAAGAATCCAACTCCCTCACAGTTTATCATCCAAATTCAAGTTAATGACCTTGGAGATATCACAAACTGTTTTTGAAATTTTTTATTTTAAATCAAGTTTCAAATTAATGAACTTGTTTTATTTTCAGAAACACAATCAGCTTACTTAGATTTTGAAACTCAGCAATTCAGATATCGGTTGTCGAAAATAAAGCAGAATCAAAAATCTTTTTGTATTTTCTGAAAATATAAAGCAATAAAGAAATATGTACAAACATATTTACAGACAATATTTTTGTTTGAGTATGCGATAGAGGATCATATCAATTTTTGACAAGTCACAAGTACCGTTGAGCTTAGTTACACAGTAAGTATTAAACAATTCACTTAGATTGTCGATATACTGATCCACTTAAATTTTCACACAAAGTTCAACTTATTCAGGATATGAATTAGATGTTTTAAGAACTTAAACCCATTCATGTGTCCCACCTCTTGAATATACTCCCGTATCCAGAATCCCAATAATCAGTCTTACAGGTGAGTATACTACAATGATATCTGTATATAAATTAGGTATGCGAGGGCCGAGGGATCTCAGGTCGATACTTCCGTATACGCAGAGAGATATCAGCTTCGACTTTACGGTATGTCCCCTTTAGAGGATCTTTTTGCTTACAACAGCAGCGACTATCAATTTTATTGTTTCATCGGCATGCTGAGGGTTTAATGCTATGTTTCAAGCATTTCAGAAAGTATTATTCAAGGACTAGGTCAGAACTACCGTTCAGCAGAAGTCCCGGAATAATACCCCAGATATCATTGAGTATAAAGACCTAGTATATCAGATTATGAGACCTTTCAAACGAGATTTCAGGGGTTACCTATATATCCAAGTAGTGTTCCCCACGAAATAAGTAAGTGTGAAATTTATGTTTATATCCCGAAAAAGTTTACTAAATGTATAAAAATCTATCGACACATCCACAGTGAGATCGTTTAACACATTTAAACTTTCCATTTCTTTAGCGTACTGTAACTGTCTACTGATGTACTATCATTTCCTCTTTTTACGCAAAAACTCAAATTTTTTTAATTTTATCATGTTTTTGACTTTTTCAAAATTTCAAATGTTTTTGTATTTTCTAACAATATTACTCCCCCTAAAATGCAAAATCATATAAAGAAAATTTGACAACCAACACTGATAGCTTTGTCTCGCCATCCATTTTCTGCTAAAAGTGTACTGAATTGCAGAAAATCTAACATACCCCCATGATTTACAACCCATTGATCTTAACAGTTTGAAAACCGTTTATCTGATGAAAGTAATCATGTTTGTTCAGCCGTGAGGGTTTCGGCATATTCAATCAACACATATTTTTGTATTTTTTGAATATTTGACAAAAATTAAAAACAAACATATTTTTGGTTTTTCAAAATTTTCAATTTTTAGGGTTTTTGAAATATTGTTTATTTATTTACAGAAAAACATATAAACTCCCTGTTTCAATCAACACAGGATCCAGCAGCCTCCTCTCCTTGTTGTGCAAGGCTGCTCCAAGTTCCAATTTTACAATCTTCAGAATTGTTGAGCACCTGCACATTCAACTAACTGAATTACTTGAACAATTTAGCCCAGGCCTGTTGAACCTTAGGCATTTCAACACAATAATTTTCATTCAATGCTGGAAATTCTTTGTCATTTTTCACAAAAAACTTTCTCAACTTTTACTTCAACTTTTTCATCTTTTACCAAATCAACATGTTTCTTAACACTCCATGTTTGACCTTTTGGTGTTCCTCGTTTGTAAAAATGTGAAACTTTTTGAACATTTTGATTTTGAACAACAACTCTTGGTTTCCAAAACTCTTGAGGTTTTGTCATATCAACATTTGTTTTCCAACTTTGTGTAGTTCTGAATCTGGGTGTGTGAGAATTCCAGATCTGTCTAGAATCGAACCTATACGGGTTTGACTTCCAATTTTGATTCGAAGCAAACTTGTTTGTGTTGTACCTCCAAGTTTGTTTTGAATCAAATCTGGTTGACCTTTGTCTCACATTCTCAGATTTTTGTTTCTCAGCATCAATCTTCTTTTGATCAACATCCACAGATTTTAGATTAAGACACTTGCGTGCAAGATGTCCTTTTTGATCACATTTGAAACATGTTCTCATGGACACATCTTTGACCTGTGGTTGTTGCTTTTTCTTTTTAGCAAAGAACTCATCATTAGACTGTCTCATTTTGAGTTCTTTTTCTTTTTCTAAACTGCCTCCTTGAACAAAACTCATTTTTGCTTGAAAATTCGGCATCTCATTTTTGTTCCAATGTTGTTTCTTCTTATAACCCAACCCAGCCTTCATGTTCTTCTTTTTGAAACCAGGTTTGGTATACGAACCTCTATGACTCTTACCGACAAACTTTGAAATCTCAGACTTCTCAATTTCAACCATTTTGAAAACTTTGTCAACCTTTTCTGAAATCACATTCTGAATCGGGAATACAACATCTAAGAATAATTTGTCCGATCCAATCATGGTATAAACCAATCCTTTTGAATCATCATTCAAACTTTTCTCGGATTTTGTGTTTTTCAGATAACCATCATGAAGATTTCCTTCATCTTCATCCTGTGATTCAGATTTACCTGTAACAACGGACTCTTCTTTCAACACACTTTCAACGACTTTACCTACCACCTCTGAATCATGAGACTCATCAGATTTGGAATAGGTTATGTCAATGTTGTCTGGCAATTGATCTACCATGTTGAAAGCTTTTTCAACCTTTTCCTCATCATAAAATGCAAATTTTCCTGGTGGTGGAACTTGATGAAACTCTGAGCCAATGCCTTTCTTATTCTGCTCAGACTCACCATCACCCGGTTTTATATTGAAAATTCGTTCAAGCACATATGACGACACGTGGTAACTCTTTAACTTGTTGTTATCCTGTTCTAAATCAGCAATCTGTCGCTTTAACTTAGCAACATCCTCAATATAGGAATTAACAACATCTTGTTTTATAGCATACATTCGTTTAAGCTCTTTAGTTGTTTCAGACATATAATTCATTCTTGATTGAGCATATTTCATTTCGTCTTTCACTTTTTCATATGACTCTTTTGTAATATGATATGATAATTTCATTGAGTCATATTCCTTTTTCATTTCTTCACAAGCAATTTCTTTTTGTTCACATTCATTTGTCATTTTCAAAACATTTTCCTTCAAAACTTCATTTTCTTTCTCTAATTTATTACATTTTTCTGAAAGTTTTTCATCATTTTCTTTAAAAAAAACTTTTCTTTTTCTAGCATTTCTTTGCATTTTTCTTTGAAAATCTTTTCAATTTTTGTGAACTCAAGATCTCTTGTTCTAAATTGCTCATCTTTTTCAGTACAAGCTCTGCACGGTTCCATGCATTTCTTGCACTGATCAATCAGTTTCAATTTTTCAGAATCAGAGTTTACCTCAGTGATTGGCACTTCGGTGTTTTCAGCAACTTTTGTCTGTTTCTGATCAGCATCATTCAACATTTCTTCAACACTGACTTCATCACCAACATTATCAGCTTCCTCATTCTCATTCTTTTCTTCTTTCTTCACCTCTTCTTCAATCTGCTGTTCTTCAGTAACAGCTTTCTCAACTTCTTCATTTTTTATTTCCTTCACAGCTTCAACTTCAACAGTTTCTGTTTTAACCTCTTCAGCATCTTTCTTCAGATTGTTCACCATTTCTTCAACATTCTTCTTCATCCTCTCCTCATCCCTTTTTCTCAGACACGATAACATGGCATATCTGATCTCTTTTTCATACCTCTTAACGTATGTGTCATCTTTCATCACATTTCTATAGTATTCAGCTCTCAACGGGACTTTGAGAAGAACATCATCGAAGATTATGTCTTTCTTGGGAACAACCGGTTCTCCTTCTCTGTTATAATAACATTCTCTCTTTTTATCCCATCTTTTGCTACCGACAGCCATCTCATACTCCTCCTGCATATCATCCATTCTGTTGTAGACCACATTTCTTTCTCTGTAAGTCTTCTCACTTAAGATCTCTTCTCGAGTTTTCTCTTTGATCTCAACTTTTTCTTCATGGACTTCAGCAGTGTCTTTGTCTTTGTTTTCATCTTGAATCTCAGCAACAAAAACAAACTTTCTTTCTTCTGTCATAGCTCACCCTTGAGCTATTTTACGAACATTCTCTAAACGATCTTCTTCTGGACAAACTGTGCTCCAGTCAAATCCTTCATCAGGATAGATTACTGCATATGCTCTTGATTTTTCTCTCGGCTTATCTTCAATCAACTTTGGTTCTTCTCTGCTTCGATGGTAAATCGCCTTTCGATAATAATCATCGTTGAAAGGACGTTCACTTCCTTCAGCAACTTCAGAGTTTCTGCATTCTCTTTTGAAATGACCCTTTTGCTTGCATTTGAAGCAGGTCACTTTGGATTTGTCAAATCCAAGCTTTGTTGACGCACCTCCAAGAGATTGTTTCCCGGTAATCTCCATATACCTCTGAGCTCTTCGAATACAACTAGCTAAACACCAACGGATGTCAATGAGCTCCATCTCTTCCGGATCAATCTGGTCGTAGTCTTCTTTGGTCAATTCAGAATTTCCAATTTTTCCAGCTACTAGACCTTCATATGATTCCAGAACAGATGCAAGGAAACTCATTTGCTGCTTTGCTGCATTGATGCTCATTGCAGGAGAATTCTTCAGTTTAAGGGCAATGTTGCACAGAATTTCTTCAGAATCATCAGAATTTGTCTTTGAAGATGAATGATATCCAGAATGATGACTTGTTGACATTGTTGGTGGTTCTTTCATCTTTTCACCACTAAATGCTGTTTTTGGTGAACCAACTCCTTTATCAGAAAGCACACTGCTTTTGTAATACAAGCCAACGTTCTGTTGATGTGAAGAATCAGTCATCTTGTTTTGCTTTTGTAGCTCAAGATCATGACTTTCAATCTTTTCAAACAAAGCATCAAGAGTAATTGTATCATACAAAGCATCATTTTTCAAAATAAAAACAAACGTTTGCCACTGATCAGCTCGTGGTAACGCTTCAATCACTTTGTCTATCAATTCCTCTCTTGTTTTATTTATCTCTAATCTTTCCAATTCAATTTTAAGATGACAGAATCTCTCAATCATTTGCCTCACCGACTCTCCTTTTATGTTATCAAACAGATCAAATTCTTTCTTTAATAAAGCGATTTTGTTCTTTTTAATATGTTTACCCCCTTCAGCTTTAACACGTAAAGCTTCCCAGACAGACTTAGATGACCCGTCATGAGTTAGTAAAGCAAAAATATCATTTCTGATTGCTGACTGGATCAATGCTATCATTCTCTGTTCAGCTCCGTATTCAGCTTTATCTTCTTTGGAAAACTTCTTGAATACTAAATCTTCGCCTTTCTCGTCTTTTGGTTTTTCATAACCATACTCCAAGCAAAACCAACTTTCATGAGCATACGCCTTTGCCCAGTTAATAAAGCGTTCTTTCCACTAGGTATAATCCTCAATGCTATCAAGAGCTGGTGGCTTTGAATGAGTTCCATAAAAGTTATCATGCTTGATGTTCTCATTTAACACTTTAGAAATGGTTTTTGGTGTAATATTTGTAGCCTCAGACGATTCGGTTGCGAACGCGTTGTAAAACGTATTGAAGAATTCCTCAGCCATAATGCAAACCTTGAAAAGACAAACAAACAAACACAATCAGTATACACAATATCAAATATTCTGAAACAGACTGATACTCAGTTGACGTGAAATAATCTCGACACGAAATTTCACTTTTCAAGCAAAATAGAAAATTCAATCGAAATCACTTGTTGAACAGTTGAAGCGAAATCAACTATTAACAGACTTTCAAGCGAAATCCCAAGTTAATCAGTTGAAGCGAAATCAACACTTATACTGTTTCAAGCGAAATCTGATATTAGATACTATCTCAAGCGAAATCAAGTCCAAATATCATGTTCAAGCGAAATCTTCAGACTTATTCAAGCGAAATCCAGCAACTTTACTCAAGCGAAATCTAACTGATTAAGGATTTCGCTTGAATTTCAAGCGAAATCTTGCTGAATGCAGCGAACTCGGACACAAAAACTTTAAAATCTCCTAAACGACAACGAATTTGAATCTGAAACTTGACAGGATTGTTTATCAACTATTTTCGCACAACATACTAAAATATCATCCAATTCGGACCATAGAATCCCAATCAATTTGACGAAAATCCATAGAAAACGTGAAAGAATGAGTAGATGAAGAAGAAATGATGCAATTTAGATCTGAAAACGCTGTAATCTGATACGAATCTTGTTGTTTGATCAACGCAATCGAGCTCCTGCTCTGATACCACTTGTTAGGACCGGTTTGACTCCAAAACGATTGCTAAACGAACGTGAAACGTGCGGAATCCGTACACGAACGCGACCGAAACACACAAGACGTAATATAAACGTGATTCTATTTATAAATCTGAAACCTACAAAGAACCTTGAATCACTTGGAGTACTTTCTCTCTCTAGACTCTCTCTCTAGAATCTAAGCTCTCCAAATATCAAATGTGCAAAAGTCTTAAAATGATTTAGCTTGAACTCTATTTATAGTGATGAGGTTTAGCTTGAAAATGTCGTGACCATTTCAAGGGAAACCTTCACTATTAGATTTAGCTTGAAACTGTCAAGTAACATTTTCAAGGAAAATCACCACTTTCAAGCTAAATTACATTAAACATACTATTTCATGATACAAGACGAAGTCAATAGACATAGTGTACTAACATGATCAAAACCAACTTAAAAGTTAGTTTTGATAGTCAAGTATTAAGTTCAAACAAGTATAGGGGTTAAAAATGACAAAATTTAAAAATTTTCGGAGTTAGGGGGCTAGACGTGACGCCAAGGGCCTTGGTGTCACGCCTAGCCCTGTTTTTCATAGCCTGTTGCCTTAGCTGATGCTGTACATACCCAGCACGATCTGATTTCACGGAAACGGCCATAACTTCTTCGTTATTGATCCGTTTTACCCGATTCTTTTTCCTACGCGTCCGTAATTTAATCCTACATCTTATGGAGTTAAAATCCTACATCCAACATAATAAATTTTGAGACTTCTAAGCCTTCGACTCGTTACCTTTTTACCGAATTTTAACCCGTTTATGCATTTTATCAAACAAACGTATTTATTTGATTCCTATATCTCATACACTTCTTCAAATTAATGTTACCTACTATATTAGGTTCTAATCATAGGTTTATTACACCATTTAAACCTGTTTTCGCTCGTATGCTTATTTTGACCCGTTAAGGGTATTTAAGCACTTAAAAGCTTGGAATCGCTTTCATTCTTTTCTAGCATCTTATTCCTACATTTCTTATCAAGTAATCTTCCACTACAACTATATGTGTGTTGGATTTAATGTGTATATCAATATGCTCCGAGTTTTACCCCTCGGATTATTATTTTACGGCAAAGACTCAATTAGAGCCATTTGACTAACTTATTACATCTTTCACTTCTATACTCATTCTAAGTATTCATCTAATCATGAAATTCGTTTCCAAACAACCTTTAAGGGTTGTTTGTTCAATTTAGCCTACAAGGGCGTTTTGGTCAATTTGGGTCCTTTTACGACGAAGGACTCTCCCTTCAATTATTCAACCAAAATAGCATTTTTATCTACAATATAATTATGCGTACCTGGCCCGGATCAATAAGTAGACCCTATTTATACCTCGTTTCGCAATTATCCGATTTGCTAATCGGTCCTGTTAACATAAGACTTGACAACCACATTAGTCGATATTGTCAAATGGTGTTATCACCACCATTCGACCCGTTTGGACTATATGCCCAACGTTATCTATTTAATCAAAAACATCAGTTTTGATTTCAAATTCATACATCCATCCCATCTCGGATTTTATTATCATTCCCTTTTTCTTTTAAACTCTTTTCTTACTAATTCAACCCATTTCGGATTACGCCATGGGTATCCTTTTAACCTTGATTTACATTAGTCGACCCTTGACAAATTTCCATATTTCCAATATTATCGTTATCACATTTACATCGTATCGTATCGAATAAACGGGTATTCTACATAAGTGTGTAAATTACACTTACCTCGCATCCACGCCACACTTTTCTTTCCGTACTTGCTCCGTTTGACCCGCTCCCTCCTCCAAGCTTTCATCTAGCTTGTAACGCGTCAAACTATTGTCAATCATTTACAAGGAGGTTAAATTAGTCATTAACAATCACGACTATTCCACCTCACTTATTTTCTATGTCGAAGCTACTGTTCGACTTCATGCTTAGTCAACTTAATTTATTCAAAGTTAACTACTTTCTATCACTTGGTTTACAACATTTAGTCTAAATCAACATATTATTTAGAACCCTTATCACTTCACATCACACGTAATTGCCATATCATTCAAATACGCGTTTTCACTCTAAATTTCAACACTTTAGTTCTCATTTAGGCATTTTAACCAACACCTAATGTGCATAATTTTACATATTTACTAACTAGTTCATAACTAATTATTTTCACCAAGATTTACATCAAAATCAAACCTCCATGTCTAGTGTTCATGAACTACATCAAGAACTTATATCATAGCAACCAATATTCATCAATTTAACACCCTAATCCGAGTGTTCATCATATTGTCAATAAACCCATTTAACACACATATAAGTAATCACCAAATCATTCAAGTCATAGCATCATATGCATGATTTTTACTTAGGGTTTAGTTCCTAAGCATGTGTACATCACTAACTTAGCCATAGCTCCTCTAATCCTTACATAATTCGCGAATTATGATGCTAACTCAAATTTTGCAACTTCACGAATCATCAAATTTTTACATACCTTATGATCCCCACGACTAGGTGATCACGAATTTGTAATCATGCAGACGATTTGGGCTTGATTTGAGCTTCAATTTGGAGGATTTTGTGAGAATCAGGGTTTGTGGAGAAATCTGGTTCGCCCCCTGTGTTTAACATCGACCAGACACACACTAAGTGTGTGTTTGGTGTGGTTTATTTTTGTTTTAATCATACAACTCTCACAATTGTCCCTTTTTAGTCCCTTGTGTTTTATTTTGATCAAATGAAACTATAATTCATTATTTATTATTTAATTACCCATTACTAACTAGGTTAATTTTACCTAGTTAACTTAGTGGGTTCCGGGAGTTAAAACCCGTTTTATTTTAAGTCCCGTTGACTCGGGCCCTTATAAACTCAATTCCTTAATTCTTTGATTCGCTTGTAATTAATCATTAGGATTTCTTATTTAAATCCAAATATTTACCGGGTTATTTTTACTGCTAACGGTACTTTACCCGTCTTTTAGTATTAACGGAGTTTGATTACCAAACCCGTTTTCGGGGTGTTACAAGTCTACCCCCCTTAAAGAGGTTTCATCCTCGAAACCTTTTCTTACATAATTCATTGAGTTTAAACCCAATGTATTCGATCCGAGAAATATTTTAAACATTACTTATACTTTTTAACCAATCGTTAGTATTACCCGAAAAGTATGGTAACATCTTTTTGGTTACTAATTGTCTACATATCTCATACGACATAGTGTAACTTCGAAATAACGTAATCTCGTTATTTCCACTAGTTTAGTTAACTTAGCGATATCCATCGCTTTCCTATACTATCGAATTTCCTTATGAATCCGTTACTTTGACCCGTTTAAAGGTCTTTAGTGAAATCTTTCACTTTTAGCAACCATTTCTTTTGTTTTCAAATTCATTTATTCGGTTCAGTTATACTGAATCCACCGCTTACAAGTAACCAAATTACTTAAATGACCTTAACCGGTCTCATTAACTAGACTTATTAGTCCAGTTGCTTTTTACCGCTCGCTTGGTTATAATGTGATTCCACTTCACGTTGCATTTCTTGACCGTGATCGTGTCACGTCATACTTAATTTATATCAACCTTTCATTTTCGAAAAGATCACTTTTCGAATATATCGTCTTGCGCCTATCAGCGTCATGACTTGAATCTTTCATGCTTACTATTCAATTTCCTATAAGAATTTATATTTGTAAAAATGTTATTTCTTACTAAAACTGAATTTTAGTCTAACGTTTTTCTCTTTAACTATGTCAATTACTCATATCAAGGAAATTGGCAACCCCTAATTTATTGTTTTCCGTTCTCGTTTTACGCGGGGAATCATAACAAGTTCCCTCACCTTACACTATTGACCCGTAGGTTCCTTCACTTAACCTCGTAGGCTATTTCCTTAAGATTTCATCTCTTTAAGACGAGGCCCTTATGATCCCTTTGCTTCAATTCATGACCCGTGGGTCATTTTGGCCCCGTAGACCTTTACACTATTTAATATCCCGTAGGTTATGATGATCCCGTAGATCATATTTTATTCTAGTCTTTATTCCATTGTCTATTTATACATATATAGCTTTAAAGCATCCTTTGTTATGTTTGGAATCGTTTATTTTTGCTTTTGAACTTTAGTCGGCCTTGACCGTAGTCTAAAGCTTCGTTCGTTTACTCTTGGACTAATCTTCCGACTTTATGACTCTTTACGTCATTTACGCGTCGGTTTGTTCTACACTCACCGTTTCTCCGGTTCTTAATTATACTTCTTGTCACACCCCGATTTCCACGTGTCACCGGTGGGCCCGGTGGGGGAGTATCGTGATGTGGTTGGCAACGTAATAGTCAAACAACACAATATTATTATGCACAGTGGAAGCAAATTTAAAATATGATACAACCGAATTTAATATTGTTTATCAATGTAACAATATCCGGAAGTTTATCCACAGTAGGATCGAAACAAATTAGGAATAATGGTTCAACAGACTTCAGGCATCCTAAGCTTGCGAGACTTTTTATTGATGCTTAGGAGACAATCCAGCCAATTTCGTTTAGTACCTACATTCAGTCTTTTTGGAAAAATACGTCAGTTTACACTGGTAAATACAATCAACTGACTCATTTTGAAAAATGATTTAAAATTGGTTTGGATGCACATGGCATAAACATTTTTGATAACTTGGGAGAATTATTTAATATTATAATCTTGTGAACGAATTACATGTTACTTATGCATTCAGTAGCCCACATAATGAGTTATACACTGACAGGTGTACGCCTACACCCCGTGCTCAGGCCGTGGCCATCTCGTAAGATGATGCCAAGGATATCCGGGACATGGTCATTAACCCCCCAAAGGCTGTAAAGTAAACAAGACTGTTTAAACGAGCCGATCAAATTATTCAACTACCCACTTTAATGGTGGAGATTTGATGCCCGATCAAGCGGTATGCTATATACCGTAACCCAAGCCCGTATAGGGAAAATAAGTTAAAGGTATTTACCTGAGTAAGTATTAATCACAACAAGCAAAATGCACGTAGCTTTTACTGGTCCTCCTAATCTGGAACGAAGGTTTATAATAACCTATTAGAATTCTAACGGGCCTTTTATTAAGCTTAAGCTTAGACCGGCTAGTTTCAAGATACGGTTCGTACGCACGATTAAGCGAAGACCGGATAGAATGTGATTCTGGCCCGACAAGTTTGAAGACTTGTTTAATATGGGTTTATTATTCACATTCTGGATTTCGAGATAAAACCGTTAAGGTTTGACCCGTTTCGGTTAATTTATGTAAACTTGTTACATAAACCGAACCGTACGCGTAATAAGTGTGACGGGTAGTCATGAGAGCTACATACAGGTTTCCTAAGTTAATTATGTCTCAAATATTTTGTGACATCAGTAAGGTGTCTTTCGTTATGCCCGAAACATGTTTAGACACAACTAGGCCCCGTAGGGGTAGTTTGGTCATTTAAAAGTTTATAAAAGAGTTTAAGTGACAACCTGAGTTACAGGTCTGATGTAATCAGAAAATATACTCAATTTGCTAAGTTATATCAGTAGGTTAAAGCATGTATGTGAAACTTATCATTTTTAACCAAACTAGGCCCCGTAGGGGTATTTTGGTAATTTCACATAAGCCGAAAAGCTCGAAACTGAAGTCTGAGTTTATCAACCTTTGCTTACTGTTAAATTATTGTAATTTGCCTCTTATATCAGTAGATATCAACCCGGGTATGTCCAATATGATTTTAAAACATACTATGCGCTAAAAACGCTAAATAAGGCGATTAAAGGCCATTACCGGGTTCGATACTTAAATCTGATATTTTAATATTTCCAGAAGGCTTAAAATAATTTATTTATCATAACTAATCTGTGGCAAAAGGTTTGGGGTCTTTTAGATATGTAAAACTCATTTTATGGCCCGTAAGGGCAAAACCGACAATTACCGGGTTAAGCCTACGACTACGAGTTATGCTCAGCCTAAAATTAATTAAAAATCTTTAAAAATCCCAAAATAATATATTACATCAGTGGGTAAAAGTTTTGATACCAAAAAGTGTGTTTAACTAGGCTATACGCTAATTACGCCATTTTATTAACATAAAGCATTAATTTTGCGATAATGAGCATAACTCTTAATCTACAAGTAAAAATGATGTCAAACTTTGCATACAAGTCTATATATCAGTAATTAAGGTTTCTACACTTTTACATTTTCATAAATCATGTTCTAAGGTAATAAGGGCATAACGGTCAACATATGAGCAATTAACGGAAACATGCATATTAATTGGATAACTAATGAACCAAGTTGTATAATCACAGAGGGTTGTTCTAACATGTAACCTAGTCCAATTAAAGCTCCGAGGAATTTCTAAAATATGCCTAAACGGGTCAGAACTGAAAGTCAAAGTGAAAGTCAAACTATGCGACTTTCGGTTCCGAACCGGGTCTAAACAGGAAATAGTCGGGTTGAACATGTTTGGACATGTTCTTACACTAATTACTAAGTTATAACAATGATCAAACAGGTTATATATGTTCTAGATAGCTAATTATGCATAAATGACATTTTAAGCATCCTGTTGACTTTTTAAGTATAGGTTTGACCCGACATTTGAACTAGTTAGAGTGGTGATCAGGGGAAACCCTTTTGGGGTTTTATTACCCACATAAATACCAACTTATAACTACTTTTAATTCGAGATATGACTGAGCCATTATTGACTAATCTCGAAGTCAAACCGTAATTACGACGGTTTGACTTTTAGCTAATTAAACAAGCTTAACTCAAATAAAGAAGGACTAGCAGACTTACAAGAGTCCTATGCACGACTTATGATCAGTTGGACCTGCTTGAGAGCTCCAGAATCGATCAGAAGGCACTTGAATGATGTGAGGAAGTGTTGTGAACTTGAAGGCCTATTTTAAGTGTTTTCTCGGTTCTGGGCATCCCTCGCGTGGTGCGAGGGACCCCTCGCGTGGCGCGACGGCTAGCACAGATCAGCTTTTGATTTTCTTTGCAATTTGATCCTTGACCCTTCAAACTCCGATTAGGCACTTGTTTCTTGCTTTTTAAACCCTCACAATCGATCTAATAAGGCCTTAAAACATATACCCACTTTGCCAAGTCCCCGGGTAACTTTATTGTCACCCGAAAAGTCCTAACTTTCAACTTTTACGCTTTAACACTTCGCACACGAATTTGATCATAACTCTCTCATACGTTAACGAAACTTTATGAAATTTTTATGGTGCATTCTCATGAGCATAATTAATATTTACAATGCTTCGGGTTTGTCAAAAGGTCACTCAGAGGTATAATTTAAACATGTTGACACATTTGGTCCCTGTAGTTTGAAATCTCTCACTTTTAGCTTCGTATGATCCATGATTTATTCGTTTGAAGGTATGAGCATCTTGTAGGGTTAATATACAATATATTTATTCATAGTTGACACTTAGAATACGTATATTCACATACTTTCCACGTTTGTCAACTTTAGTCCTTCTATAATATTTCTTTCACACGTTTAAACATTCGAAACGTGTCTACACATTTTAGGACGTGAATTTTTGAGGTGTTACATCCTCACCCCCTTAAAATAAATCTCGACCCGAGATTTACTGAAATAAGTAAGGGTACTTTTCTTTCATCGTGGATTCAACCTCCCACGTGTATTCGGGACCTCTACGGGCATCCCATTTGACCTTTACAAAAGGTATATGCTTCCTTCGAAGCTTCCTTACCTGTCGATCCTCAATCGACAAGGGTTTTTCAACAAATTTTAAGCTCGCGTCTATAAGCACATCTGTATGTGGTATAACCAGTGATTCGTCAGCGAAACACTTCTTTAGATTGCAGATGTGGAACACATTGTGAATTCCACTGAGCTCTTCTGGTAAGTTTAACTTATAGGCAACTGACCCGACACGTTCGATAACCTCGAAGGGTCCTATGTAACTCGGGCTTAGCTTGCCTTTCTTACCAAATCGCATCACCCCTTTCCAGGGTGACACTTTAAGTAGGACTTTGTCACCTACTTCGAAGTGAAAATCCTTGCGATTTGGATCAGCGTAACTCTTCTGCCTATCTCGGGCAGCTTTGAGATTGTCAAGAATCTGGACAATCTTGTCCGTCGTTTCGAACACGATCTCTGGTCCTGATAACTGGACTTCTCCAACTTCCGCCCAACAAACTGGCGATCTACACTTTCTACCGTATAATGCCTCAAAAGGCGCAGCCTTAATGCTGGTATGGTAGCTATTGTTGTAGGAGAATTCGATTAACGGTAGGTTCTTATCCCAACTACCTCCTAAATCGATCGCACATGCACGTAGCATGTCTTCCAACGTTTGAATAGTACGCTCACTCTGACCGTCAGTCTGAGGATGATAAGCCGTACTAAAATTCAAACGTGTGCCCAAAGATTGTTGGAAACTCTTCCAAAAATGTGACGTGTACCTAGTATCCCGGTCAGAGATAATAGCTACAGGTATGCCATGTAGGGCTACAATCTTATCAACGTATAACTGGGCTAACATATCAGAGCTATAAGTCTCCTTGATGGGTAAGAAATGAGCTGACTTAGTCAGTCTGTCAACTATGACCCATATTGTATCATTGCCTTTCTTTGTCTTTGGCAACTTGGTGATGAAATCCATCGTCACTATTTCCCACTTCCACGTAGGAAGCTCAGGCTGTTGTAGCAAGCCTGACGGCTTTTGATGCTCGGCTTTGACTTGCGCACATGTCAAGCATTTAGCTACGTGGGTGGCTACAGACCTTTTCAAGCCTATCCACCAATAATTTGCCTTTAAATCCTGGTACATCTTATCAGCTCCAGGATGAATGGAGTATTTGGAACTATGGGCTTCTTGGAGGATGACATCACGAAGTCCTCCATAAATTGGAACCCATATTCGTCCATTTAATCTCAGAAGTCCGTCCTTGCTAAGAGATAACTGCTCCTCAGTTACTCCTAACTTTTCATTAGGATAGTTAGCTTCCAACACAGCTTCTTTCTGTGCAGCTAATAACCTTTCCATCAGACTGTTCTTTATCTCCATACGCTTGGCGTTAATTCGGATGGGTTTAACCCTTTCTTTCCGACTCAAGGCATCGGCGACTACATTCGCCTTGCCGAGATGGTATTTGATTTCACAATCATAATCATTTAAAGTCTCCATCCAGCGGCGTTGCCTCATGTTTAGTTCCTTCTGATTAAACAGATGTTGGAGGCTTTTGTGATCAGAATAGATCACACATTTGATACCATAGAGATAGTGCCTCCAAAGCTTCAGTGCGAATACAACGGCACCCAGCTCCAAGTCATGGGTGGTGTAATTCTTTTCATGCACTTTCAATTGTCGTGAAGCGTAGGCAATCACCTTGCCTTTCTGCATAAGCACACACCCCATGCCAGTGTGCGAAGCATCACAATAAACCACAAATTCTTCTATTCCATCTGGCAATGTCAGTACTGGGGCGTTGCTCAACTTTTGCTTCAGAATTTCAAAGGATTCTTGCTGCTTAGGGCCCCAAACAAACTTAACCTTCTTTTTAGTTAAGGAGGTTAGGGGTGCATCAATCCTTGAAAATTTTTCAATAAAACGCCTGTAATATCCTGCCAATCCCAGGAAGCTACGAATCTCCGTAGGCGTCTTTGGCTCTTGCCAATTCATAACAGCTTCTACTTTAGCGGGATCCACTTGGATACCACGCTCACTGACCACATGTCCAAGAAATTGGACTTCACGAAGCCAAAATTCACATTTGGAGAATTTGGCATAGAGCTTCTCCTGATGCAGGAGTTTGAGAATACATCGAAGGTGTTTCTCATGGTCAGCTTGATTCTTTGAATAAATAAGGATATCATCGATGAAGACGATAACAAATTTATCTAAATATGGCTTGCAAATGCGATTCATGAGATCCATGAACGCAGCCGGTGCATTAGTGAGCCCAAAAGGCATCACTAGGAACTCGTAGTGACCGTAACGAGTCCTAAATGCAGTCTTGTGCACGTCTTCGTCTTTGACCTTCAATTGATGGTAGCCTGACCTCAAATCAATCTTCGAGAAGTAACTTGCCCCTTGAAGCTGATCGAACAAATCGTCGATTCTGGGCAAAGGATACCTATTCTTGATCGTGACTTTATTAAGCTCGCGATAGTCGATGCACAGACGCATCGACCCATCCTTCTTCTTGACAAACAAGATTGGCGCTCCCCAAGGAGATGAACTAGGTCTAATGAAACCTTTAGCCAACAATTCATCTAGCTGCGTCCGCAACTCCTTCATTTCTGTGGGTGCCAATCTGTATGGTGCTCTAGCAACTGGTGCCGCTCCGGGGATGATATCGATCCTGAATTCAACTTGTCTATCTGGTGGTAAACCAGGTAGATCTTCAGGAAACACTTCTGGGTATTCAGAAATGACAGGGATGTCTCCTATCTTCGGTTTAGGCTCATCAATAATCACTTGCGCCATGTAAATGACACACCCCTTCTTCAAACACTTGGAAGCCTTGAGCATAGTCATCTGCTCAGGCAGCCCATACTGGGTATCTCCCTGAATGGTAAGTGATTCACCAGAAGGAGTCTTTATTACCACTTGTTTCTGGTTACAGACAATTTGGGCCTGGTTATGCGATAACCAGTCCATACCCAGAACTATGTCAAAACCAGCCAACTTAAAGGGAAGTAGAGACAGAGGAAAAGAATGGTTCTTAATGAATATAACACATCCATCTAACACAGTAGAGACGGTTTCTATGGTACCATCTGCTAACTCTACCTCATAGTTTACGCTTAAGGTTTTGACAGGTAAATTCAACAATTTACAAAACTTATGATCTACGAAAGACTTATCTATGCCTGAATCAAAAAGTACTCTTGCAAAGACATCATTTACAAGGAAAGTACCTGTTATGACATTATCGTCTTGCACAACCTCTTTCACGTCCATTCTGAAGACTCTAGCATTAGTCTTCTTAGCCTCTTCGGGCTTCTTGTTGTACTTTGGGCAGTTGGTCTTGATGTGCCCCTTTTCATTGCAACGGTAGCACGTTGCATCTTTTATCTTCTTGCAATCCAGGGTTTTATGATCCGTGGACTTGCAAATTCCACAAGCAAAGGGTTTTGACTGAGTCTGAGAGTTCGACTCCAGTCTGCACTTTCCATAGTGCTGCTTCTTGCAAATTTTACACTTGGGCTTTTCACCGGAATTATGCCCATCCTTCCTCGACTCCGACCCTTTCTTGTTATCACCGTTCCCACGGTGTTTCTTGTTCGATCTACGCGAACCATCATCTTCTCGCTTCCTCTTCTCTGTCTCCTTATTCCTCAGCGATCTCTGCCTGACCGCATCCAGAGTGAGGGATAAGGAAATATCAGCTACAGACCTGAAGGTAGCTGGCCGAGAAGCTTTTACGCTTGCCTTGATTTCCAGGGCTAAACCCCCGATAAATCGAGCGATTCTTTTAGGTTCCGGGGTTACCAGATAAGGTACCAACCGGGACAGCGTATTGAAGCTTGTCAGGTAAGCTTGACAGTCTAGGTTCGTCATCACCAACGATAGAAAGTCAGATTCTATCTTCTCCACCTCATGTTGAGGGCAGTAGTTATCCTTGATTAGGGCGACAAATTGATCCCACGACATATTATACAATGGGATTTTTCCGGTGGCCTCAATCAGAGATCTCCACCATGCTAACGCTTCACCCTTGAAGGACTGTGACACAAACTTAACTACATCCCTTTCAGCGCACCCGCTGATATCTACCACCGTGTCCATTTCGTCCAGCCAAGTCATACAGTCGACGGCTCCTTTATCCCCAGTAAAGTCCCTGGGTTTACAAGACACGAAGTACTTATAGGTGCAACCCTTGTTACGGGGTTCTTGATGCAGTACTAAATGCTGAGATAGGACACTTTGATGGTTGGTGGACTGACGGTCATCACCATCTTTCTTGGGTCCATTCTTTTTGGGAGGAGGCTTGCTATGAGCCTCAGAATGTGTCTTGGGCTTTGAATGTGTTGCAGAGTGGGTCCTACTTCGAGTACCACTGTATTCTTCATACTGCCTTTCCAAAGCCTGTGTAACAGCGCCGTCTATGATCGCTTTTAATTCAGCACCAGTTAACGTAATCTGGGCGTTCTCATTTTGCTCCACTGGATGGCTATTGATTTCATTTGATTCAGCCATTTGAATTGAACTGTTGCAGAAAACAAGGACAATATTTTATTTGGGAGTCTATTTTGGAATTACCCCTTAGGGTAACTCGTTAACCATGGTAAACAGAGACCATATTGGGTTAACTTATTAATCGTATTAAATTAGGATTTCAATTAAAATTTATCCTAATTATAAACAATAACAATATATATATATATATATATATATATATATATATATATATATATATATATATATATATATATTAGCACATAAGGCTTAGTCACATGGACAATTTAAATTATAAGCTATGAATTCAGAGAATCAAGACTTTTAAGGTTTGAACCTAGTTCATTACCCTTATTAGACAGGGAGTCATAGCTACCTCTGTCTTTTGGCTCATATGGAAGTGAGCTGGGCCCGTAGGCACCATATTACCACGTATGGTAAAATATGATCATCTTAATTGATGATCTTAACCCATGATTCAGAGGTCATATAATTGGGTTTGGAATCTTCTAAAGAATCCTTATACATATAAGAATGACATGTGATTTTAACGAATCACTTCTGCCAGGAGTGTTAACATGTTTTAAGATGTTAACAGGGATTTGAATCTTTTAAACAGGTCTTACCATTTTGGCCCGGTCTTATATTTGACACGAGGCTAGGTTTCACACTTTAAGATTCTTAATTAAATAATTATATAGGCAAATTAATTTAAAAGGAATGATTTTAATTTATTTATTTCATTTATAAATTATTTATGCGCAAAATGGCAAACATGAAATTCATAAAAAAAACAACATTCCATTAATTATGCATAGGTTACATGTTGCCCTAAACGGGTCTTTTTAAACAAACCATTACCCACACAGGGGTTTTAAACAAGTACTTGCCCACGCAGGGGCTTTAAGTAAACAAACTAAACATCTTACCCACGCAGGGGTTAACGGAAAATAGACCCACGTAGGGGTCAAATCATCACACATACATACCCACGTAGGGGTTTATGGAAAGATAGGCCCACGCAGGGGCTCAAAGCAAACATACAAACACACATACCCACATAGGGGCTTAACAACCAAATACACCCACGCAGGGGCTTATACAGAAAATGGAAGGATTCAATGATCCTTCTTGTTCTTCCCTTTGATCAATCCTACTAATCCTTGGAAGAATGTCTGCCTCTCCCTACGGTCCCTGTGCACTTCCCGTTCCACCTGATCCAGCCTTTGAAGGAGTTCCTCATGCTCAGGCGGGGAGAACCTAGGCGGCTGCGATTGAGTCCGTATGATAGGCCTAGGTGGTATCTGGTACCCTTGTGTTGGGTACTCAACTCCCCATGGAGCTCCGTATGGTCCTTCTGGTTGCAGGGCATTGTAGTTAGCTGCCATCAAGTAGGGGTCGGCCTCTGCGTACCCATAGTTGTGGTGGACTGGCGGCTCGAACGGGTTGTATGCCATGGAACCTGTATAAGCTGGGATTGGGTTGTCAAAACCCATTGGCGGCGGCTGCGGCATCGCTGGGTTGGAAGGCCCGCCCATTTGTGGGTCCTCCTGATGTGGTGGGTAGTGGCTGGCACTTGACTGACGTGGGGAACTGAAATGGAAGTCCCCTGGTCGTACCGACATGCGGGCACCGGTTCTCCTACGCCTTGGCGGTTGAGGAGGTGCCGGCTGAACTGGTGGCGGTGGAGGTGGAGGTGGTGGCGTAACTGCCACGAACCGGTGATCCTCCGAGGAATCTTGATGATGCTGCTGCTGCTGTGGCTGCTGCTGCTGAGACTGCTGCTGCTGTTGCTGCCCATGAGACGACGAGTGGTGAGAAGGTGTATAGTACCACTCGTGCTGATTAAACAGGGCTTGGAAACTGTCTAGACCACCGTAGGGTGATCCGTGAAAAGACGATCCGTTGGAGATCTCAATCGGATGGTTCGGAGTGCCACTAGCAGGCATGACGGGGTCCGTATCCTTGTCCATGTCCTCCGCATTATCACCGGAGAAGTGATC
The DNA here is from genome assembly GCA_030545235.1 of Helianthus tuberosus. Classification (NCBI taxonomy): domain Eukaryota; kingdom Viridiplantae; phylum Streptophyta; class Magnoliopsida; order Asterales; family Asteraceae; genus Helianthus; species Helianthus tuberosus. Next base: position 10,918,630 of record CM060367.1, read on the forward strand.
GTCTGGCCCTAGTGGGTTGAAACCCACGGGTTCTGGTATGAATCCTACCGGGTTAAACTGTCCCCGGAAAACAGGTGTAGGGTCTCCATAGGAATGATGGGACAAAGACCTCTGCAGCGGTATGTAGGAAGGCAGAGGGTTGTTGGGCTCGTCTTCCGAATGTGGTCCGTATGAATTGTGGACCGGAGGTGTAGAGCTGTGCGAAACGGATCGTCTCGCCTGCTCGAACAGGTTTCTCCTGTTCTGACGTGGATCGTAGCTCTCCGTAGCAGATGGAGCTCGTACATTGGACGGTCCAGCTTCATGGTCATTGGGGGCGGTGACTGGCCCCTTGCCTCGTCCTCGTCTCCGGAAAAATCTTGGAGGCATTTTGATATTCCTGTCAATAAAGCATGAGATAACAATAACAAAATATAAAATTCAAAGGAGAAAACAAAACCGAATAAGGTGGAATTTGTCCTATGTTATAAGTCTAGACTCGAAGGTTTAGATATGTGCAATTGTGTAACTGAGATTAAACACAAAAGGCTAGTGTTTAATTCACTCAGTGTTGGCTCTGATACCAACCTGTCACACCCCGATTTCCACGTGTCACCGGTGGGGGAGTATCGTGACGTGGTTGGCAACGTAATAGTCAAACAACACAATATTATTATGCACAGTGGAAGCAAATTTAAAATATGATACAACCAAATTTAATATTGTTTATCAATGTAACAATATCCGGAAGTTTATCCACAGTAGGATCGAAACAAATTAGGAATAATGGTTCAACAGACTTCAGGCATCCTAAGCTTGCGAGACTTTTTATTGATGCTTAGGAGACAATCCAGCCAATTTCGTTTAGTACCTGCATTCAGTCTTTTTGGAAAAATACGTCAGTTTACACTGGTAAATACAATCAACTGACTCATTTTGAAAAATGATTTAAAATTGGTTTGGATGCACATGGCATAAACATTTTTGATAACTTGGGAGAATTATTTAATATTATAATCTTGTGAACGAATTACATGTTACTTATGCGTTCAGTAGCCCGGATCTAGTCTGGGTTAAAGATCAATAGACACACCACATAATGAGTTATCCACTGACAGGTGTACGCCTACACCCCGTGCTCAGGCCGTGGCCATCTCGTAAGATGATGCCAAGGATATCCGTGACATGGTCATTAACCCCCCAAAGGCTGTAAAGTAAACAAGACTGTTTAAACGAGCCGATCAAATTATTCAACTACCCACTTTAACGGTGGAGATTTGATGCCCGATCAAGCGGTATGCTATATACCGTAACCCAAGCCCGTATAGGGAAAATAAGTTAAAGGTATTTACCTGAGTAAGTATTAATCACAACAAGCAAAATGCACGTAGCTTTTACTGGTCCTCCTAATCTGGAACGAAGGTTTATAATAACCTATTAGAATTCTAACGGGCCTTTTATTGAGCTTAAGCTTAGACCGGCTAGTTTCAAGATACGGTTCGTACGCACGATTAAGCGAAGACCGGATAGAATGTGATTCTGGCCCGACAAGTTTGAAGACTTGTTTAATATGGGTTTATTATTCACATTCTGGATTTCGAGATAAAACCGTTAAGGTTTGACCCGTTTCGGTTAATTTATGTAAACTTGTTACATAAACCGAACCGTACGCGTAATAAGCGTGACGGGTAGTCATGAGAGCTACATACAGGTTTCCTAAGTTAATTATGTCTCAAATATGTTGTGACATCAGTAAGGTGTCTTTCGTTATGCCCGAAACGTGTTTAGACACAACTAGGCCCCGTAGGGGTAGTTTGGTCATTTAAAAGTTTATAAAAGAGTTTAAGTGACAACCTGAGTTACAGGTCTGATGTAATCAGAAAATATACTCAATTTGCTAAGTTATATCAGTAGGTTAAAGCATGTATGTGAAACTTATCATTTTTAACCAAACTAGGCCCCGTAGGGGTATTTTGGTAATTTCACATAAGCCGAAAAGCTCGAAACTGAAGTCTGAGTTTATCAACCTTTGCTTACTGTTAAATTATTGTAATTTTCCTCTTATATCAGTATATATCAACCCGGGTATGTCCAATATGATTTTAAAACATACTATGCGCTAAAAACGCTAAATAAGGCGATTAAAGGCCATTACCGGGTTCGATACTTAAATCTGATATTTTAATATTTCCAGAAGGCTTAAAATAATTTATTTATCATAACTAATCAGTGGCAAAAGGTTTGGGGTCTTTTAGATATGTAAAACTCATTTTATGGCCTGTAAGGGCAAAACCGACAATTACCGGGTTAAGCCTACGACTACGAGTTATGCTCAGCCTAAAATTAATTAAAAATCTTTAAAAATCCCAAAATAATATATTACATCATTGGGTAAAAGTTTTGATACCAAAAAGTGTGTTTAACTAGGCTATACGCTAATTACGCCATTTTATTAACATAAAGCATTAATTTTGCGATAATGAGCATAACTCTTAATCTACAAGTCAAACTGATGTCAAACTTTGCATACAAGTCTATATATCAGTAATTAAGGTTTCTACACTTTTACATTTTCATAAATCATGTTCTAAGGTAATAAGGGCATAACGGTCAACATATGAGCAATTAACGGAAACATGCATATTAATTGGATAACTAATGAACCAAGGTGTATAATCACAGAGGGTTGTTCTAACATGTAACCTAGTCCAATTAAAGCTCTGAGGCATTTCTAAAATATGCCTAAAAGGGTCAGAACTGAAAGTCAAAGTGAAAGTCAAACTATGCGACTTTCGGTTCCGAACCGGGTCTAAACAGGAAATAGTCGGGTTGAACATGTTTGGACATGTTCTTACACTAATTACTAAGTTATAACAATGATCAAACAGGTTATATATGTTCTAGATAGCTAATTATGCATAAATGACATTTTAAGCATCCTGTTGACTTTTTAAGTATAGGTTTGACCCGACATTTGAACTAGTTAGAGTGGTGATCAGGGGAAACCCTTTTGGGGTTTTATTACCCACATAAATACCAACTTATAACTACTTTTAATTCGAGATATGACTGAGCCATTATTGACTAATCTCGAAGTCAAACCGTAATTACGACGGTTTGACTTTTAGCTAATTAAACAAGCTTAACTCAAATAAAGAAGGACTAGCAGACTTACAAGAGTCCTATGCACGACTTATGATCAGTTGGACCTGCTTGAGAGCTCCAGAATCGATCAGAAGGCACTTGAATGATGTGAGGAAGTGTTGTGAACTTGAAGGCCTATTTATAGTGGATTCACTCACCACATTTGATTGACAAACAAGCCTACTAGTGCCCACAATCGATCAACAGGTGTCCTAGAGGCTTAGGGGGTGTTTTAGGGGCCAGGAGATGTGAAAAATTGGGTAAAGGTCACGCACAAAGCTCTTGGCAGACAACAGCCCCGTTTTCTCGGTTCTGGGCATCCCTCGCGTGGCGCGACGGCTCGCACAGATCAGCTTTTGATTTTCTTTGCAATTTGATCCTTGACCCTTCAAACTCCGATTAGGCACTTATTTATTTCTTTTTAAAACCTCACAATCGATCTAATAAGGCCTTAAAACATATACCCACTTTGCCAAGTCCCCGGGTAACTTTATTGTCACCCGAAAAGTCCTAACTTTCAACTTTTACGCTTTAACACTTCGCACACGAATTTGATCATAACTTTCTCATACTTTAACGAAACTTTATGAATTTTTTATGGTGCATTCTCATGAGCATAATTAATATTTACAAAGCTTCGGGTTTGTCAAAAGGTCACTCAGAGGTATAATTTAAACATGTTGACACATTTGGTCCCTGTAGTTTGAAATCTCTCACTTTTAGCTTCGTATGATCCATGATTTATTCGTTTGAAGGTATGAGCATCTTGTAGGGTTAATATACAATATATTTATTCACAGTTGACACTTAGAATACGTATATTCACATACTTTCCACGTTTGTCAACTTTAGTCCTTCTATAATATTTCTTTCACACGTTTAAACATTCGACACGTGTCTACACATTTTAGGACGTGAATTTTCGAGGTGTTACACTTCTTTAAGACCCATTACCCGGGTTCTTTATCTTAGTGTTTTTAACATTTTTGTTTTGCTAGTTTGCATTTTTCCTATATATATTCCTTTATGACCCATCACGTAGGTTCATTAATGTTTCGCGCTTCCATTATTCAGTTTGCGCTTACTTGCACTACCAAGTTTTTATACCTTATTTATCTCGTTTGACTTGTTCGTGTGAAATTTCATCACTTGTGAACATCAAATTCCATTCTTTATTCGACTCGTTCAACTTTAAAATAGTTGAGCGTAGTTATTAACATTCTGTTTGCAAATTCTCATTGTCTTTTAGTCATGACTCATATTCCGAGTCTTTTGACTTTCTATTTCGCGTTCCCGTCTCTTGGTTTACGCATTCTTTCCAAATCCTACCCATTCATCGGGTATCTTTACCGTAATCATTTTCACGTAACCATTCTTATATGGTTTTGGACGTTATTTTAATTTATTTGGTCGTCTTAGCGAGATCCATCGCTTTTATTCAATCAAGTCCTTTATTCTTTATTCAATTCGTTTGACTTGTCCATGTGAATTTCATCACTTGTGACAGTCAAACTTTTATCCCTATGCCTTAGCATTCCTATTGGTCGGTCTGTATTTTCTTTTTACTTGATCCTTGTCCCTTCTCTCGGGCTCGTTATTCTTACGTAATACGCTTTCGTCATCCGACTTACGTTTACGTTTACGTTTACTATCAAACATCTTACTTATTTGATTCATTTGGGTACCATTTAAGTTAGTCCCATTCACCTCACCCTTACTACATCGAACATAAATGTGTCCATCATAAGAAGTTCATGGTACCACGTGTTCACTACTTACTTGGCCAGAGTAAGCGATCAACACTTGGTATACATGACCTTTTTATAATTTTCACATTACACCCCATGTAAGCAATGCCTCTATTTGTTTTTTTTGGAAACAATATCCCGGATAGGTTTTCTATTCAGTTTTTTCCAAGTTTTCAATCTACATATGCAACTTTCAATATCTACATATTTGTTGCAAATTACTATTTATGTAATAATTTAAAATGTAAACCTGATAATGTTTGCCCCGACGGGCGTTCCTTGCCATTAGCCTTGTTCGCGGTCGTTACGCGATTTAGTCCTTGGTGAGCATGCTCCACTTGTCATACTTCGGACTGTTCTTCTATCATATCCGTCGCTTTGTTAAACTCTCGCTATCCTCATATGCGAGTGTCCTTCAACTAAAACATATACAACAGTTAGTAATTTCAACATATGCGAGTGTCCTCATATGCGAGTGTCCTTAAGGATGCCCGTATTATAATACAAGGCTTTTCTACTATACGCATCAACGCGTGTAATTTCGTTGACTATATCTATTCTATATCATTTTTATTGGTGTAACGTGTATTACACGATAACCATATGTGTTGTTCTCAACACTTTAATCATACTAAACCTTTGATATACATGTACTTAAGGATTTGCGATCAAGCCTCGAACCGAACACTAATCTTTATCAAGAGCGTAAGGTTTAAGTCCAAGCATAGCTTTCCCGCCATACTTGAATCTCTTAAACCAAGGCTCTGATACCAACTTGTAACACCAGTTCTTATAAATTAAGGTTTAACGTATCATTTACGAAAAACAGTCATGTAATTAAGATTACATATGCATTGGAAATTACGGGTTTATTAAAACTTTTTACAATTTAAAAAGTATACAACATATCATGTGTACGTTCGTCGTTTAACATAATAACGATACATAGTGCGGAAGCTTCTTTCGTGATCGTGTTCATTTCTTGCTCGTCGTTTGATCTTCATCCGTGCACTCTTGGCATTCACCTATGATCAAAACCAACTTAAAAGTTAGTTTTGATAGTCAAATATTAAGTTCAAACAAGTACAGGGGTTAAAAATGACAAAATTTAAAAATTTTCGGAGTTAGGGGGCTAGACGTGACGCCAAGGGCCTAGGTGTCACGCCTAGCCCTGTTTTTCACAGCCTGTTGCCTTAGCTGATGCTGTACATACCCAGCACGATCTGATTTCACGGAAACGGCCATAACTTCTTCGTTATTGATCCGTTTTACCCGATTCTTTTTCCTACACGTCCGTAATTTAATCCTACATCTTATGGAGTTAAAATCCTACATCCAACATAAGAAATTTTGAGACTTCTAAGCCTTCGACTCGTTACCTTTTTACCGAATTTTAACCCGTTTATGCATTTTATCAAACAAACGTATTTATTTGATTCCTATATCTCATACACTTCTTCAAATTAATGTTACCTACTATATTAGGTTCTAATCATAGGTTTATTACACCATTTAAACCCGTTTTCGCTCGTATGCTTATTTTGACCCGTTAAGGGTATTTAAGCACTTAAAAGCTTGGAATCGCTTTCATTCTTTTCTAGCATCTTATTCCTACATTTCTTATCAAGTAATCTTCCACTACAACTATATGTGTGTTGGATTTAATGTGTATATCAATATGCTCCGAGTTTTACCCCTCGGATTATTATTTTACGGCAAAGACTCAATTAGAGCCATTTGACTAACTTATTACATCTTTCACTTCTATACTTATTCTAAGTATTCATCTAATCATGAAATTCGTTTCCAAACAACCTTTAAGGGTTGTTTGTTCAATTTAGCATACAAGGGCTTTTTGGTCAATTTTGGTCCTTTTACGACGAAGGACTCTCCCTTCAATTATTCAACCAAAATATCACTTTTATCTACAATATAATTATGCGTACCTGGCCCGGATCAACAAGTAGACCCTATTTATACCTCGTTTTCATTATCACACAATCAATGGTGACGCAATTATCCGATTTTCTAATCGGTCCTGTTAACATAAGACTTGACAACCACATTAGTCGATATTGTCAAATGGTGTTATCACCACCATTAGACCCGTTTGGACTATATGCCCAACGTTATCTATTTAATCAAAAACATCATTTTTGATTTCAAATTCATACATCCATCCCATCCCGGATTTTATTATCATTCCCTTTTTCTTTTAAACTCTTTTCTTACTAATTCAACCCATTTCGGATTACGCCATGGGTATCCTTTTAACCTTGATTTACATTAGTCGACACTTGACAAATTTCCATATTTCCAAAATTATCGTTATCACATTTACATCGTATCGTATCGAATAAACGGGTATTCTACATAAGTGTGTAAATTACACTTACCTCGCATCCACGCCACACTTTTCTTTCTGTACTTGCTCCGTTTGACCCGCTCCTTCCTCCAAGCTTTCATCTAGCTTGTTACGCGTCAAACTATTGTCAATCATTTACAAGGCGGTTAAATTAGTCATTAACAATCACGACTATTCTACCTCACTTATTTTCTATGTCGAAGCTACTGTTCGACTTCATGCTTAGTCAACTTAATTTATTCACAGTTAACTACTTTCTATCACTTGGTTCACAACATTTAGTCTAAATCAACATAGTATTTAGAACCCTTATCACTTCACATCACACGTAATTGCCATATCATTCAAATACGCGTTTTCACTCTAAATTTCAACACTTTAGTTCTCATTTAGGCATTTTAACCAACACCTAATGTGCATAATTTTACATATTTACTAACTAGTTCATAACTAATTATTTTCACCAAGATTTACATCAAAATCAAACCTCCATGTCTAGTGTTCATGAACTACATCAAGAACTTATATCATAGCAACCAATATTCATCAATTTAACACCCTAATCCGAGTGTTCATCATATTGTCAATAAACCCATTTAACACACATATAAGTAATCACCAAATCATTCAAGTCATAGCATCATATGCATGATTTTTACTTAGGGTTTAGTTCCTAAGCATGTGTACATCACTAACTTAGCCATAGCTCCTCTAATCCTTACATAATTCGCGAATTATGATGCTAACTCAAATTTTGCAACTTCACGAATCATCAAATTTTTACATACCTTATGATCCCCATGACTAGGTGATCACGAATTTGTAATCATGCAGACGATTTGGGCTTGATTTGAGCTTCAATTTGGAGGATTTTGTGAGAATCAGGGTTTGTGGAGAAATCTGGTTCGCCCCCTGTGTTTAACATCGACCAGACACACACTAAGTGTGTGTTTGGTGTGGTTTATTTTTGTTTTAATCATACAACTCTCACAATTGTCCCTTTTTAGTCCCTTGTGTTTTATTTTGATCAAATGAAACTATAATTCATTATTTATTATTTAATTACCCATTACTAACTAGGTTAATTTTACCTAGTTAACTTAGTGGGTTCCGGGAGTTAAAACCCGTTTTATTTTAAGTCCCGTTGACTCGGGCCCTTATAAACTCAATTCCTTAATTCTTTGATTCGCTTGTAATTAATCATTAGGATTTCTTATTTAAATCCAAATATTTACCGGGTTATTTTTACTGCTAACGGTACTTTACCCGTCTTTTAGTATTAACGGAGTTTGATTACCAAACCCGTTTTCGGGGTGTTACAACATGGCGGCCTCGGGAGCGGCCCTGGTGGCCAGTTGTCGCGGCCCGTGACAAATACAAACAAGGGGGTCGCGCCCCGCGAGCGTACCCCTGGTTTTGATTTATTTGATTTTTTGTAAAAATTAAGGTATTTCGGGTCCGGTTTTTCGTATACGGGGTGTATTTTAGGGCGTTTAGGGATGTCGGAAATATTTTGCGAGAGTTGTTATATCCTCCCCACCTTGTTTTAGAACTCGTCCTCGAGGTCTACTGGAACAGGTGTGGATATTTCCTCTGCATCTCTGATTCAAGCTCCCATGTGTATTCTGGTCCTCTCTTGGAATCCCATTTTACTTTGACCAGAACTAATCTCTTGTGTTTGAGATTCTTGATCTTTCTGTCTTCAATCTATAATGGTTTTTCTACAAACTTAAGTTTCTCATTTACCTCTATATCCTTAAGAGGTATCACTAATGATTCATCTGCTAAGCATTTCTTGAGATTACATACATGAAATACATCATGTATTCCTGCCATTTCCTCTGGCAGTTGTAGCTGATAGGCTATAGGTACTATTCTTCTAATAATCTCAAAAGGTCCAATATACCTAGGGCTTAGCTTTCCCTTTTTGATGAATCTTACTACTCCTTTCCAAGGAGAAACTTTTAATAATACCTTATCTCCTACTTGAAATTCCAATGGTTTCCGCCTGTTATCAGCATAACTCTTTTGTCGATCGCGTGCTGCTTTTAGTCTTTCCTTGACTTGAATAATCTTGTCTGTTATTTCTTGTATTATCTCGGGTCCAGATAGTTTCTTTTCTCCAATTTCTATCCAACAGACTGAAGTTAGACACTTTCGTCCATAAAGTGCTTCGAATGGTGCAGCATTGATACTGGTATGATAACTGTTATTGTAAGAAAATTCTATTAATGGTAAATGATCGTCCCAATTTTCTTCGAAATCAATTACACAAGCTCTAAGCATATCTTCCATTGTCTTAATTGTCCTTTCACTTTGTCCATCCGTTTGAGGATGATAAGCTGTGCTTAGATTTAACTTGGTTCTCATTGCTTTTTGGAAACTTGTCTAAAAATGAGAAGTAAAACGACTATCTCTATCAGACACAATAGATAAAGGAATTCTATGTAATGAAACTATTTCATTTACATATAACTTGGTTAATCTATCCACAATCACCCAGATTGTATCATTACCTTTTCGTGTCTTGGGTAATTTGGTAACAAAGTCCATTGTTATCAATTCCCAAAGTCCATTGTTATCAATTCCCATTTCCAAACAGGCATTTCCAATTGCTGCAACAAACCTGAAGGTTTCTGATGTTCAGCTTTAACCTGTGAACAAGTTAAACACTTAGCAACATAATGTTTCTTAAGTCTTGATACATCTTATCACTTCCAGGATGTATCATATACTTAGACTTATGGGCTTCTTCTAATATTCGGTGGCGTAGGTTTCATTGTTTTGGTATCCAAATTCTTTTCTTATGGAATCTCCAAATTCCATCTGTTCCTTGTTCTAATTCCTTAATCATTCGTTTTAATTTTTCAGTATCGTCCTTGATTACTGATTCCTGTACTTCTCTAATTTGTTCATTTAAATCTATCTGCAAATTTAATTTAAGAGAACGTACTCTTTTTGGCTTTTCGTGATACTTTCGACTTAAAGCATCAGCCACTACATTAGCCTTTCCTTCATGGTACTGGATACTACAATCATAATCACTAAGAATTTCCATCCAGTGTCTTTGTCTCATATTTAACTCCTTTTGCCCAAAAATGTACCTTAAACTCTTATGATCTGTGAAGACTACAAATTTATTTCCATATAAATAGTGTCTCCAAATCTTAAGGGCAAAAATTATAGCTCCTAATTCTAAATCATGGGTCGAATAATTCTCTTCATGATTCTTAAGTTGTCTAGAGGCATATGCTATAACCTTTTGACGTTGCATCAACACACATCCATATCCTAATTTAGAAGCGTCACAATAGACTACAAAGTTTTCAGTTCCTTTTGGTAATGCTAGTATGGGTGCGTTGGTTAATCTTTGCTTAAGGATTCTAAAGGCTTCTTCCTGTTTTGATCCCCATTCAAACTTAACAGATTTACAGGTTAGTTTTGTTAAGGGAATGGCTATTCTAGAAAAATCTCGGATAAACCGTCTATAATAACCAGCTAGTCCTAGAATACTTCTCACCTCCGTTGGTGATTCAGGAACTTTCCATTTAGTAATTGCCTCAATCTTTGTAGGATCCACATGAATTCCTTCGTGATTAACTAAATGTCCAAGGAATTGCACTTCTTCTAACCAAAATTCGCATTTCGAAAATTTAGCATAAAGCTTTTCTTTTCTCAGTAAATTTAGGAGTGCATGCAGATGCGCTGCATGTTCCTCTTTGCTCTTAGAGTAAATGAGAATATCATCTATAAAAACAATTATAAATTTATCAAGATATGGCTTACATATTCTGTTCAACATGTCCATAAATGCGGCTGGGGCATTGGTTAGACCAAATGGCATGACTGTAAATTCATAATAGTCATACCTTGTTCTGAAGGTAGTTTTAGGAATGTCCTCTTCCTGTACCTTTAATTGATGATATCATGAGCGTAAATCGATCTTTGAAAAGAATCGAGCTCCTTGCAATTGATCAAATAGATCATCGATTCTGGGTAGTGGGTACCAATTTTTAATCGTGACTTTGTTCAATTCTCGGTAATCAATTCATATACGCATTGATCCATCCTTCTTTTTGACAAACAAAATTGGTGCTCCCCAAGGTGATGAACTTGGCTGTATGAATCCTTTCTCTAGAAGTTCGTCCAACTGTTTCTTTAGCTCTTGCATCTCTGCTGGCGCCAAACGGTAAGGTGCTTTGGCAATTGGTGCTGTTCCTGGTAGCAGGTGGATTCTAAATTCAACTTCTCTATCTGGCGGTAGTCCTGGCAATTCTTCTGGAAATACATCTGAGAATTGAGATACTACGGGAATATCTTTCAATTCTTTTCCTTTAGTGTTAATGATTATGGAAATCATGTATACTAATGATCCTTTTCTTGCATAAATGGCTGTTTTCATCACAGAGATGAATTTGGCGGATCTAACTGGCTTATTTCCTTTAATTGTGATCTTTTTACCCTTTGGTGAATTTACTTGGATTGACTTTTGATCACATAGAATACTGGCTTTATTGGCTACTAACCAATCCATTCTTAATACAATATCAAATCCAGCCAGATTCATTGGGTAGAGATTTGCAATAAAATTTTGGTTTAAAATTTCTATTCTTGCTCCTACAAGATTTCAGTGATCTTAATGGATTCTCCATTTGCTGTCTCTACTAGATATTCTTGTTGAAGTTTAGTTAATGGTTGATTGAAAAATTTGCAAAATGAAGTATTAATAAAACTTTGGTTCGCACCAGAGTCAAATAATACTTTAGCAAAAATATCATTAACTAAAAACGCACCGGCAATCACATCCGGAATCATTTTCACTTCTTTGGCAGTCAGAACAAAGGCTCTAGCCTTCTTAGTAGTCTTGTTGTTCATGGCTAGAGCTAGTTTCGGACAGTTCGGCTTGATATGTCCCTTTTATCCACAATTGAAACACACTCCATTACTGGGTTTCTTCCTGCTGTCTTCTTCCTTATGTCCTGGTATCTTGCAGAAGTTGCAGTATGTGGAGCATCTTCCTGAATGCTTTCTTCTTGCAGGCCTTACAATAAGGTGCAAAAGTAGAACCTACATTTTTCCCACAGTTGGAGTTACCAGTGAAATTCCTGGGTACGCCTTTAAACAAGGTTCTTCCTCTGGTTTTCTTTTTGTGTACGTACCAATTCATCAGTCAAGGTATTTGCTAGTTCTACAGCTTCTTCTATGGTTTGTGGTCTAGCTGCCTTGACTACGTGTCTAATTTCACTGATTAATCCCCAGATGTAACGGGAGATTAATACTGGTCCTGGTGAAGCTAGGGTTGGCACAATTATAGCATATTCGAAGAATATGGTAGTGTAACCCTCACAGTCTATTCCGGTCATTCTAAGGTTTAAGAACTTATTAGCTATCTGTTCTTTTTCATTGGGGGGACAGAATTTCCTTTTAACAATATTCTTAAACTCAGTCCATTCCATATTATAGACTCTGTCACTTCCCCTAGACTGGAGAATAGTGTTCCACCATTCTAAGGCTGCATTCTTAAAAAGATTGGAAGCAAACATGATTTTGTCTTCCTCTGCACACTTTCTTATTTTTAAGACTGCCTTAGTCTTTTCTAACCAGCGTAGACCTGCAATGGCTCCTTCATTGGCAGAGAATTCTATTGGTTTACAGGACCAGAATTCTTTGTAAGAACAACCATCAGACATGGTTCTCCTCCTTTTTGGAATAGGCAATTGAAGTAATGGTCCATTGTTTACGCTGTGATCGGGTTCAATAGGTGGTCGCTTACTTCCACTTTTACTTTTATTTTCGACCTCTTTAACATTTTGGAGGATATATGACATAACATCTTGTAACAACTCTCAACAAAAGTCCTATTTATTTAATTAATTTAACCAATAGGAAACCCTAATTGAGAAACCCAAGTGATTCTGAACAAACCCTAAAATTTTCAGAATTTTCAGAATCAGGATTAGGGCCCCTAAAACTCAGGGGGGGATAAAACCTAGTTACGATTATCCACATAACTATTTGTCGAAATTGAATTTCACAAAACCATCAAGTCAGCAAGCCTACTCATACACCTGGCTACCCTATGAAACTAGGTTGGCAGTCGCGTAGCGCGACGACAATAGGGGTAGGCAGTCGCGCTACGCCACTGGGTCAAAATTCCAGTATAAATAGAGGATGTTGGGACTTGATTCTGGGCGCTGGAACGACGAAAAAATTCCAATCCTACACGAAGTTATGCTCTGTTTACCACAATTAACACACACGATTCACTAATCGACGCCGCAATCAGGGTATTAGCTCAATCGCTGCTACGATTCATTGTCCGATCGATCAATATATCCAACGATTGTTTAAGTGCTGCTCAAATTGAGTTTATACTTTGTTAATCATCGTGATTTCGACTTGAATGTTTGAGTGCTGTTCGAATTCGGACTATACTCTGTCATTCGTTGTGAATCCACTGAATTGTTAAGTATTGCACTTGTAAATCGTTGTGAGGGTTTGATCTCGTGAGTTATCGTAAATGCTGTATTGATTACTAATCCGAATTGTGTGCCTGTTATTAAATTTAGGTTAAAAAGGCTAATCAGTAGGCTTATACTCTGCTCGTTAAATCTACAATGTGAGTCATTCTCCTTTTTCTCACAGTTTGCGAGTCATTCTCCTTTTCTCACAGTTTGTGAGTCATTCTCCTTTTCTCACAGTTTGTGAGTCATTCTCTTTTTATCAAATATTTTACAATACCTCAAATTATTTTCAAGGTTATAATTACAGGGACTAAGTCGTGGATATCTTGAATTACTGGTTAGTGGGGTATTGTGCACATTACTAATTTTCTCCCAGTTAGGTTCATTGACCTACTCGGGATAATCACTGTTAGGTTCATTGACCTACAGGGATAATCATCACTATTTAGGTTCATTGATCTAAATAGTGGTATGACCATCGTCACCATTGTGACTTGTCACCATTGTGACAGTAAGCCAGATAAAAATAAGATAGAAGCCATTGTAATCGCTCTTATGCTGTAATTAATAACTATGCATCATTATGCAAAATAGAATGATTCACTCAGTATTTCCCGCTGACAAAACCTTTTTCAAACATGTTTCAGGTGATCTGTTATGATTCAGAAAAAGTGCAATATAGCACTACAAGCTCAAGGAAGTGGCTCAGTATAAAATAAAGAAACATGTTTTGTAAAATAAATAAAGAAGCATGTTTTGAGAAATAAAGATTTCCCAGTGAAATCATTTTATTGTAAAATTTTGGGATTTATCCCTATATTATATATAAACGAGTAGTTTTAATAATAATCGATCCTGTTTAAAAAGACTTCCGCTGTCATTTAATCAGATACCATCGGATTTCCTGCCTCGCGGCTCTGGACCAGGTCAAACCGGGGCCAAGGGCCGTGACAGGAAAAGGTGGTATCAGAGCCACTGATTTAAGCTTACTATTGATTTTAGCCTATTAAAATAATTGAGAGATACTTAGGAAATTTAATTGCTATTCTGTGAAAACATGTTTTTATTAACTGATTATATGTTTTATTATCTAGTTAACTGTATACGGTATGGGCAGATCTTTATATGCTAACCACTATAGCAGTAAATACAAATCTTTAAATATTTTGATTCAAGTTTTAGCATCCTTATTAAATATAAGCCAGAAACCTGATTCAGTAAGTAAATAAATAAATTTACAAATAAAACTTAGTGTGTTTTTATTTTTCAGTTGTTTTGATAGTTACCCAGTATGAAATAATATTTAAAAGTTTTTCTATAAAATTTTGTTATGATTTTAACTTAGTAATTGTATGTATCTTGCATAAACAGCATGAGTGATCTGTCGGAAGCCCTTCAGAATTTAAATCTCTATCCAGTAAGAATAGAAGTTTCCAGAGATTTCAATAGGTATATACCAGACATAGAAGAACCTATAGAATTCAACGCTTTACCTCTTGAGAAACCCAAGCCTAAGAAAATGGAAATTGGGGAAAGCTCTAGGCAAATTAAGGGGTTACCTTCTCAGGAAGAGTTAGATTTTATAATGGCAAACGATGATACTATTGAGCCTATTAATAAAAATGATTTTATTCATTCTCTTGAAACACTACTACCAATGAATTTAGAACCAGCTATTCCAAACCCTTCAATCCACTGGCAAATAGACGAATGGTTGAATAATGAAATACTGTTACAAAACCATCCCTATAAACTTTTTCCTAAGTTCAATCCAGAACCTTTACTAAACCCACCAATGAGTAACGAGAATATGATTGAACTTCACCACTTTGGTAAAGAACTAATGAATACTGGAAATAGGATCCAAGAGATTTTGGGACAGATCTCCTGGAAATACGATGAGAAGGAACGCCGTTATTAGAACATCACCTGACAAAGGATAGGGGATTATGAAACTATGATTGTGTAATAGTAATAGTAAAATCAGTTTGTGTAAAATAAATAATAAAATGGTTGTATATAGAAGCATGATATAATCTATACACCAAATGAAATACTAGAAAATTTACAATTTTGTTTGTATATTCGTTTACGTGATTATGTGCAATTAAATTGTCACATTGGATTATTTCCTTTATACTAATTATTTATCTATAAATTAGATATCAGATGGAAAACGCTAATAATGAACCAGTTAATGAGGTTAATCAATCTGAGCAACAACCGGAGGATCAATATGTGACTAGGCAAGATATAGAAAATATCGTTGCTCAAGGAATAGCCAACGCTATTCCAGAAATAGTTGCTCAAGGGATAGCCAATGCTATTCCAGCAATCATTGCTGCTGTTAAAAATCCAATTGAACCTCAACAAATCGTTCCTAGTAAACGTATTTCTGAAGATAACTTCAGTAATAGCGTAAACGGAGGCAATAATCATGTTAATCATGATAATGAACCACGGCAATCTCCGCTCCTTAAGAAAAGGAAAACTGCAACACCTGGTTGCACTTACAAAGAATTTCTTGCTTGTAGACCCACTGAGTTTGCAGGCAATGAAGGAGCGACTGCGGCACTGCATTGGTTAGAGAAAACCGAGGCAGTAATTGCCATAAGTAAATGTGCTCAGGATGATCAGGTCATGTACGCGTCAAATCTTTTCAAAGAAGTGGCGCTAGAATGGTGGAATACGGTGTTACAAGCAAAAGGAAGAAGGATGGCATATGCTATGAACTGGGAAGAATTTAAGAGTCTTGTAGAAAGAAAATTCTGTCCCGAGTATGAAAAGGAACAAATGACAAATAAGTTCCTAACCCATCGGATGGTGGATGTAGATTGTCGAAGGTATACTACGACATTTTTCGAGTATGCTAGAGTGGTACCAACACTGGCTTCGCCAGAACCGGTACTTATTTCTCGTTATATTTGGGGATTGATTTCCGAAATCCATAATATCGTCAAGGCTGCGAAACCTCGCACGATTGATGATGCGGTGGAATTAGCCAATACTCTAACTGACGAACTAGTACGGACAAGAGAAGAAAATGGAAGGAAGGAAGTAGCCCAAAAGATTACCCAAGAATTACGTTCGGGTAACCATAACAATTTCAAGAAAGGAGGGAATGGACAATCTTCTACTAGCCCATTTTGCAATTTTTGCAAAAGGAAGCATTTTGGAAGATGCAAAGGATATTGTAATTTTTGCAAAATTTCAGGGCATCAAGAAGAAGACTGCAGGAGGAAGAAATTTTCAGTCTGCTACAACTGTGGAGAAGCTGGACATCTTAGGCCAGATTGTCCAAAATTGAACAAACCATCTGACAATAAAGCTAAACCTGCAGAAGGAGAAAAAAGGAATGTAAGAGCCTTCCAACTGACTACTAAGGAAGCAGAACTCATTCCAGATGTGATAGCCGGTATGTTCTTAGTTCACAACGTTTACACAAAAGTATTATTTTCTGGTGCAAACCAAAGTACTTCATTCTGCCAAACTTTTAACTTACCTTTAACCAGTATTAGGCAAATTTCTACAATAGAAACGGCAGATGGGAATTCAGTTAAAATAAATAAGGTTTTGCAAAACATAGAAATAGAACTTTTAAGTCATAAATTTTATGCAACCATATTGGTTGAATTCGATGTTATGTTAGGAATAAATTGATTAGTAAACAACTATGCTCGAATTATCTATGATAAGAATTTCATAGAAATTTGTGCACCCACTGGAGAAGTAATAATGATTACAGTAGATAAGCCATATAAACCCATAAAGTTCATATCAGTAATGAAGGTTGCTAATTATGAACGAAAGCAAGGAACAGTATATATGATTTCAGTAATCATTAATACTAAAGATAAAGAACTTAAGGAAATTTCTGTAGTTTTAGAATACCCAGATGTATTCCCAAAAAGAGTTATCAGGGTTACTACCTGATAGGGAGATAGAATTTAGAATTCCTTTAAATCCAGGAACTATACTGATAAGCCAAGGCACCTTATCGGTTAACACAATGTTATTTAAAAAGGATGATTCGATGAAAATGTGTATTGATTATAGGGAATTGAATAAAGGTTACAATTAAGAATCAATACCCATTAATTAGGATTGATGAACTATTCGGTCAACTTCAAAGAGCTAGATATTAAAAGTACAAAAGAAAGACATACCTAAAACCATTTTCAGAATTAGGTATGGTCATTACAAGTTTACAGTCATGCCCTTCGGATTAACGAATGCTCCTCTAGCATTCATGGACATGATGAATAGGATCTGTAAACTATATTTGGATAAATTTGTAATTGTCTTCGTAGACAATATACTTATTTATTCCAAAAGTCAGGAAGGACATTGTCAGTATTTGCATGCACTCTTAGCATTTTTAAGAAAAGAAAAGCTTTACGCCAAAGTCTCGAAGTGTGAATTTTAGTTGCCAGAAGTGCAATTTCTAGGTCATATGGTGAATCATGAAGGTATTCACGTAGATCCTGTTAAGATAGCAGTAATTATCAAATGGAAAGTTCCGCAATCCGCAATGGAAATTAGAAGTTTTATAGGTTTAGCCGGATACTATAGACAGTTTATTAAGGATTTTTCAAGATAGCTATACCATTATCTAAGTTAACCTGTAAAGCCGTTAAGTTTGAATGGGGACCTAAACAAGAAGAAACCTTTAGGATATTGAAACAGAAGTTAACCAATGCTACAATCTTAGCCTTACCAGAAGGAACATAAGATTTTAAGGTATACGGTAATGCTTTAAAGCTAGAATTTGGATGTGTGTTAATACAACAGAAAAAGGTAAATGTGTATGCATTAAGGCAATTGAAAAAGCACGAAGAAAACTATACTACTCATGACTTAGAATTAGGAGCCATAAATTTTGCCCTTAAGATTTGGAGACATTATCTGTATGAAAGTAAGTTTACTGTCTATACGGATCATAAGAATTTAAGATATATATTTGGGCAAAAAGGATTAAACATGAGGCAAAGGAGATGGATGAAAATCCTAAGTGACTACGACTGTGATATTCAGTATCACGAAGAAAAGGCTGAAGACAGATATAGATCGCCAGAAGAATTATACAGATAATAGATAAAAGCCATTGGAGTTTGAGTTGGAGACAAAATGCTATTGAAAGTATCTCCTTGGAAAGGAGTTGTTAAAATTAGGTAAGAAAGGAAAACTAAAGTCCAAGGTAAGTAGGACCATTTCCAGTGATCCAACGTATAAGACCAGTTGCTTATAGTTTACAACTACTAGAAGAATTAGCTGGAATACATGATGTATTTCATGTATCCAATCTCAAGAAATGTCTATCAGACGAATCTTTGGTAGTATCTCTTCGAGATATAGAGGTAAACGAAAAGCTGAAATTTGTTAAGAAACCACTTCAATTTTGAGGATCGAAAGATCAAGTTTCTCAAATATAAACGACTAGTTTTAGTCAAAATTAGATGGGATTCAAAGAAAGGAGCTGAATACACTTGGGAGCTGGAATCAGAAATAAAGCGAAAGTATCCTCAATTATTCCAGTAAATCTCGAGGACGAGATTTTTATTAAGGTGAGGAGAATGTAACAACTCTCAACAAAAGTCCTATTTATTTAATTAATTTAACCAATAGGAAACCCTAATTGAGAAACCCAAGTGATTCTGAACAAACCCTAAAATTTTCAGAATTTTCAGAATCAGGATTAGGGCCCCTAAAACTCAGGGGGGGATAAAACCTAGTTACGATTATCCACATAACTATTTGTCGAAATTGAATTTCACAAAACCATCAAGTCAGCAAGCCTACTCATACACCTGGCTACCCTATGGAACTAGGTTGGCAGTCGCGTAGCGCGACGACAATAGGGGTAGGCAGTCGCGCTACGCCACTGGGTCAAAATTCCAGTATAAATAGAGGATGTTGGGACTTGATTCTGGGCGCTGGAACGACGAAAAAATTCCAATCCTACACGAAGTTATGCTCTGTTTACCACAATTAACACACACGATTCACTAATCGACGCCGCAATCAGGGTATTAGCTCAATCGCTGCTACGATTCATTGTCCGATCGATCAATATATCCAACGATTGTTTAAGTGCTGCTCAAATTGAGTTTATACTTTGTTAATCATCGTGATTTCGACTTGAATGTTTGAGTGCTGTTCGAATTCGGACTATACTCTGTCATTCGTTGTGAATCCGCTGAATTGTTAAGTATTGCACTTGTAAATCGTTGTGAGGGTTTGATCTCGTGAGTTATCGTAAATGCTGTATTGATTACTAATCCGAATTGTGTGCCTGTTATTAAATTTAGGTTAAAAAGGCTAATCAGTAGGCTTATACTCTGCTCGTTAAATCTACAATGTAAGTCATTCTCCTTTTCTCACAGTTTGTGAGTCATTCTCCTTTTCTCACAGTTTGTGAGTCATTCTCTTTTTATCAAATATTTTACAATACCTCAAATTATTTTCAAGGTTATAATTACAGGGACTAAGTCGTGGATATCTTGAATTACTGGTTAGTGGGGTATTGTGCACATTACTAATTTTCTCCCAGATAGGTTCATTGACCTACTCGGGATAATCACTGTTAGGTTCATTGACCTACAGGGATAATCATCACTATTTAGGTTCATTGATCTAAATAGTGGTATGACCATCGTCACCATTGTGACTTGTCACCATTGTGACAGTAAGCCAGATAAAAATAAGATAGAAGCCATTGTAATCGCTCTTATGCTGTAATTAATAACTATGCATCATTAT
The DNA here is from genome assembly GCA_030545235.1 of Helianthus tuberosus. Classification (NCBI taxonomy): domain Eukaryota; kingdom Viridiplantae; phylum Streptophyta; class Magnoliopsida; order Asterales; family Asteraceae; genus Helianthus; species Helianthus tuberosus. Next base: position 10,939,089 of record CM060367.1, read on the forward strand.
GCAAAATAGAATGATTAACTCAGTATTTCCCGCTGACAAAACCTTTTTCAAACATGTTTCAGGTGATCTGTTATGATTCAGAAAAAGTGCAATATAGCACTACAAGCTCAAGGAAGTGGCTCAGTATAAAATAAAGAAACATGTTTTGTAAAATAAATAAAGAAGCATGTTTTGAGAAATAAAGATTTCCCAGTGAAATCATTTTATTGTAAAATTTTGGGATTTATCCCTATATTATATATAAACGAGTAGTTTTAATAATAATCGATCCTGTTTAAAAAGACTTCCGCTGTCATTTAATCAGATACCATCGGATTTCCTGCCTCGCGGCTCTGGACTAGGTCAAACCGGGGCCAAGGGCCGTGACACATCTATAATTCCTTGTACCACTATATGTTGGATGACACTGTTATCTATTTGGTTTCCATTATTCTGGTTATTCTGGTTTTCCTGATTCGCTTCGTTATCCATCTGAATTATAAACATTTACCAGGTATTAATATCACAAAATAAAATAGTCACACAGACAAACACATCGATCAAAATCGTCGTACATTGCGACATTTACTCTATTTTATAGTTATGCATCTATTACAAACTCGAACTGGAATTTAAAATACAATACTAGTATGCATCAGTAGGTATTGGATTATCTATTTAATTTTAGTTATTTTTCTTTTTTTTTTTCAAATTACACACACACACACACATATATATATATATATAATTACTACTAGTGGGGGTTCATCCAGACTGCATATTACACTCGTCGTATTTCCAAACGAGCCTCTCCCCTATTTGCCTTATCTTTTCACTTTCATCTAATAACTCCTCACCAAACGTGCAGAGTTCCTGCACGTTTTCAGTACTCATAGGTGGTGCGGGTGCTGGTATTGGGTCAGGGTGGCATCGGTTCTTCGTATGGGTATGGGTTCTCTAGGATTTCCCGAATATACTGGTCATTATCCCAGTATAGATCTAGAGGGTCAAGGTTAGGGTAAGGTGCTACTGGGTTTGGTATGAGCTCCTCCCGTGGTTGGAGTTCTCGGTAATCTCTATGATCATCCTCCCATGGGTCGTAAACTAGAGGATTTGGTGCTGGAATTCTAGGGATTTCGTTTGGGTCAAAGACAGGTAAGGGAATCTGGTCTCCTGAATTAGGTTCTATTTCCATGGATTGAGTTGGGAACAAAGGTAGTGGATGATCTACGGGATCATCATAACCTACGGGACATTAATTAGAGCAAAGGTCTACGGGGCCAAAATGACCCACGGGTCATGAATTGAAGCAAAAGGATCATAAGGGCCTCGCCTCAAAGAGGTGAAAGCTTAAGGAAATAGCCTACGAGGTTAAGTGAAGGAACCTACGGGTCGATAGTGTGAGGTAAGGGAACTTGTTACGATTCCCCGTATAAAACTAAGATTTTAAAAGAATAAATTATGGACTGTCAATATCAAGTTATGGATAATTGACAAAAGTTAAAGAAAAGATCCTAAAACTAAAACTTCGATTTTAGTAAGAAATAACGTTGTTACAAATATAAATTCTGATAGGAATTTGAATAGTAAGCATGAAAGGTTCAAGTCTTGACACTGATAGGCGCAAGACGATATATTCGAAAAGTGATATTTTCGAAAATGAAAGGTTGATACAAACTAAACACGATGTGACACGATCACGGTTAGGAAATGTAATGTGAAGTAAAATCACATTATAACCAAGCGAGCGGTGAAAAGTAACGGGACTAATAAGTCTAGTTAGTAAGACCGGTTAAGGCCAGTAATTCAAATCAATAAAAATTGGTTTGCTTGTAAGCGGTGGATTCGGTATAACTGAACCGAATAAATAAATCTGAAAACAAAAGAAATTATTGCTAAAAGTGAAATATTTCACTAAAGACCTTTAAACGGGTCAAGGTAACGGATTCACCAAGAGTTCGATAATATATAAAAGCGATGGAAATCGCTAAGTTAACTAAACTAGTAGAAATAACGGAATTACGTTATTTCAAGTTACATTATGTCGTATGAGGTACGTAGAGGTTCTGTAACCAAAAAGATATTACCATAATTTTTCTGGTAATACTAACAATTGGTTAAAGTATGAATAATGCTTAAGAGATTACTCAGGTCAAACGCATTGAGTTTAGAACTCAATGAACTATGTAAGCAAGGTTTCGAGGACAAAACCTCTTTAAGGGGGGTAGACTTGTAACACCCAGAAGACGGGCTTGGTAATTAAACTCTGTTAATACTAAAAGACGGGTAACGTACCGTTATTAGTAAAAATAACCCTGCAAATATTTGGATTTAAATAAGAAATCCTAATATTAAATAAAAACGGATCAAAGTTTTAAGGAATTAAGTTTATAAGAGCCTGAGTTAACGGGACTTAAAATAAAACGGGTTACGACTTCCCGAACCCAGTAATCTAACTAGGAATAATTAACCTAGTTAATAAGAGGGAATGTTACTAGAAGTAAGTAGGTTATGGCCTACTTAATAACTAACCAAACTAGAGGGACTTAAGTTGCAAACAAAGGGACTTGATTTATAAAAACTAAAAATCAAACACAACACACACTTAGTGTGTGTGTGTGTGTGTGCGTACGACCAGGGATAAGAGCAAGGAGCTCAAAACCCTAGATCAACAAATTGGTCAAATTGAAGCTCGAATCAAGATCCAAATCAATGCATGAACGCGTAGAAACGATCACCAAGTCAAGGGGATCGTGAGGTATGTTGAATTTCTAACATTCGTGAAGTTGTAAAAATTTGATAATCATCCTAATCGCGAATTAGGCATGAATTAGAGAAGCTATGGCTAGATTAGTGATGTATACTTGCTTAGGAACGAAACCCTAAGTGAAAATCATGCATATGATGCTATGACTTGAATGATTTGGTGATTACCTATATGTGTGTTAAATGGGTTTATTGACAATATGATGAACACTCGGATTAGAGTGTTAATTTGATGAATATTGATTGTTATGATATAAGTTCTTGATGTAGTTCATGAACACTAGACATAGAGGTTTGATTTTGATGTAAATCTTGGTGAAAATAATTAGTTATGAACTAGTTAGTAAATATGTGAAATTATGCACATTAGGTGTTTGTTAAAATGCCTAAATGAGAACTAAAGTATTGAATTTAGAGTGAAAACGCGTATTTGAATGATATGGCAATTACGCGTGATATGAAGTGATAAGAGTTCTAAATACTATGTTGATTTAGACTTAATGTAGTAAACATGTGATTGAAAGTAGTTAACTTTAGATAAGTTAAGTTAACTAATCATGAAGCCGAATAGTAGCTTCGGCATAGAAAATAAGTGAGGTGGAATAGTCATGATTGTTAATGACTAATTTAACCGCCTTGTAAATGTTTGACAATAGTTTGACGCGTAACAAGCTAGGTGAAAGCTTGGAAGAGGGAGCGGGTCAAACGGAGCAAGTACGGAAAGAAAAGCGTGGCGTGGATGCGAGGTAAGTGTAATTTACACACTTATGTAGAATACTCGTTTATTCGATACGTTGTAAACGTGATAATGATAATATTGGAAATATGGAAATTTGTCAAGTGTCGACTAATGTAAATCAAGGATAAAAGGATACCCATGGTGTAAGCCGAAATGGGTTGAAATTGTAAGAAAAAAGTGTAAAAGAAAAAAGGGTATGGTTATAAAATCCGGGATGGGATGGATGTATGAATTGGAAATCAAAAATGATGTTTTTAATTAAATAAATAATGTTGGGCATATAGTCCAAACGGGTCGAATGGTGGTGATAACACCATTTGACAATATCGACTAATGTGGTTGTCAAGTCTTATGTTAACAGGACCGATTAGAAAATCGGATAATTGCGTCACCATTGATGGTGTGATAATGAAAACAAGGTATAAATCGGGTCTACTTGTTGATCCGGGCCAGGTACGCGTAATTATGTTGTAGTTAAAAGTGATATTTTGGTCGAATAATTTGAGAGAGAGTCCTTAGTCATAACCCATAAAAGGACTAAAATCGACCAAAACGCCCTTGTAGGCTAAATGGAACAAACGATCCTTAAAGGTTGTTTGGAAACGAGTTTTATGACTAGGTAAATACTTAGAATAAGTATAGAAACAGAAAGAGATATTATATTAGCCAAATGGCACTATTTGAGTTTTTGCCGTAAAATAATGATTCTAGAGGTAAAATTTGGTTTATATTGATCACCACATTAAACCCGCCATAAACACAGTTGTGGTGGGAGATTATAGGATAAGAAATGTGGTGATGAAGTGCTAGAAGTAATCGAAAACGATTTTAGGCTCGAAAGCGCTTAAATACCCTTAACGGGTCAAAATAAGCATACAAGCGAAAAAGGGTTTAAATTGTGTAATAAACCTATGATTAGAACCCAATATAGTAGGTAACATAAATTTGAAAAAGTGTATGAGATATAGGAATCAAATAAATACGTTTGTTTGATAAAATGCATAAACGGGTTAAAATTCGGTAAAAAGGTAACGAGTCGAAGACTTTGAAATTTCTTATGTTGGATGTAGGATTTTAACTCCATAAGATGGAGGATTAAATTACGGACGCGTAGGAAAAAGAATCGGGTAAAACGGATCAATAACGAAGAAGTTATGGCCGTTTCCGTGAAATCAGATCATGCTGGGTATGTACAGCATCAGCTGAAGGCAGTAGGCTGTGAAAAACAGGGCTAGGCGTGACACCTAGGCCCTTGGCGTCACGTCTAGCCCCCTAACTCCGAAAATTGTTAAATTTTGTCATTTTTAACCCCTGTACTTGTTTGAACTTAATATTTGACTATCAAAACTAACTTTTAAGTTGGTTTTTATCATAGGTGAATGCCAAGAGTGCACGGATGAAGATCAAGCGACGAGCAAGAACCGAACACGATCACGAAATAAGCTTCCGCACTATGTATCGTTATAATGTTAAACGACGAACGTACACATGATATGTTGTATACTTTTTAAATTGTAAAAAGTTTTAATAAACCCGTAATTTCCAATGCATATGTAATCTTAATTACATGACTGTTTTTCGTAAATGATACGTTAAACCTTAATTTATAAGGAGAACTAGACAATTGACGATAAGCGCCCGATGGTCCTTGATCACTCATACTGTAAACTAACAAATTGTTAAATAACACAAATGATAATATACACGTATGCACATAATCACATAAATTATTTCCTAACAAAATTGACAATATTCAATGTCAGCAAAACACTTCTGTGGCTGAAATTAGTGGTTGTAGCTCTGATACCACTCTCTGTCGCAACCCTCGGCCCCTATTTCTTGGAAACGGGCGGCCGCGAACCAGTATCAGTGGTTTCGGTGTTTATCAATTTGGCAGCGAAATTTACATCAGGACCGTAGTTATGAAATATTTTATCAGAGTAAAATACCACATTTTTATACTAATAAACACGTGGGAAATTCCCAAGTTTCCATTACAAACATTTTTACAGGGATAAACCCTAATTTATTTAAATAAAACATCTTCTTTATTTAGGTAACTTTTATAGTCACTTTTCCAAGCCTTCAGTGCTGTCCAACTGGCTTCTATTTGGCTTTCACATTTTGTTACCTGAAACGCGTTTAAAACATTTTTGTCAGCGAAAAATACTGGTGAGTGAATCCCAGTTTAATCAAAACAGATTTTATCATTTTACAGTATTGAGGGCAATCCAGCAATTACATTTGTTTACATCTACTTTAATTACCACCCACGACACTGTCAATCCTGACTTGTTGAATTGCTACTACTCATAGTGTAGTAACAAATTTTGCATACAAAACCCCAACATACCGACGATAATTGTAGATTTACAAATACTCAATCACTGTTAAATATAGTTTAAAACAATTGAGGTTTTGTAAAAACAGTTTATAAAAATAAAGGATTACTCACATTGTTAATTTAGGTATTTCTCTTGTGACTTCCTGGTTATAATCTATTAATAAAACAATGCACACGCATTAGTATAATAACCCAATTTACATTAGTTATACCCTCCCCGAGACAGAACTCCAATGACTACGTCGGGCAGAGCCTCGACCGGCGTTACGGAGCACTAGATCAATCGGGCAACGTATCTAATACGTAACCGGAGGTTATAATACTTACAACGAGGCAGAGCTTCGCTAATTAAGGAGATATTATACCCGAGTATTAATTCTACAATTCAGAATTGAGAGAGAATCACGAAAATTGAACGAGTTGGACTGAATGCTCGATCGTCCAATTAATAGGGCCTGACCTGGGGTCTCTCGTGCCCCGCGAGAGAAACACAAAAGGGCTTCGCGGTCCGCAAGCCATCTAGACTAGGCTCTAGCTTGGCTTAGTCGTCTACTAGCCTTGACACGCAGCACGCCACGTGGCGGCCTCGGGAGCGGCCCTGGTGGCCAGCTGTCGCGGCCCGCGACAAATATAGACAAGGGGGTCGCGCCCCGCGAGCGTACCCCTGGTTTTGATTTATTTGATTTTTGTAAAAATTAAGGTATTTCGGGTCCGATTTTCATATACGGGGTGTATTAAGATTTAAACTTTAAAAATTATCTATAACCTTTGTTTTTTCCCCTTTTTTTTAACGGCAAACTGACCTTCTACTAACTAGTCCTATATGTGCATCTTGCAGAATTTGAACTTTAACATCATCATCATATTCACTAAATCCCATCAATAATAAAACAAAGGTAGGGTCTGAAGAGGGTAAGATGTAGACAACCTTACCTCTACGTAATAGAGGGGCTGCTTCCAGTGAGACCCCCGTCTCGATAGTAGTTTTGAATCAAGCCTTGGACATAAGGCACATAACACTCAGCAATTGAGACAAAGACCAATTAGTGCATGTACCCTTTTGTCTTTCAGATATCAACGCCACCACATGATTCATGATTAACCGTCCTCAGCTTTTAACATTATTTTCACGAAATTAGTAAAATAACGTTAAAATTAATGCAATTTCACTTTTGTCCCCCGATAGCCCACACATATATACATTATATGCGTATACCACAATCAGAGTGTGCAGAATTCGAATTTGAACTTGAACGTGGACCTTTTTTTTCCTTCTTATACAGTAGCAAAAGTTTATGGTTCAGTTAATGAATGTTAAATCGTATTTAATTCTCCAGGCCCAACCCACTCCTATAATTAATTCATACAGATGGACAACAAGGTCAAATTAACACCCCTATAAATAGTAAGCTTGTACAATTGTTTCTAGCACCCACAACCTTACAATCACAAAAAAAAAAAAAAAAGTGTCTTACAACAGTAAAAAATGGCAAGGATGGTAATGATGGGTTTATGTGCAGTGGTGACTTGCATGGTGGTGGCTGCACCCTATGCAGAGGCTGTAGTTTCCTGTGCTAAGGTGGACGCTAACTTGAAGCCATGCCTTCCCTACCTAACCAATGGTGGCGCTGTGCCACCTGGATGCTGCACCGGGATACTAGCACTCAATGCCTCAGCAACAACAACAGTTGCTCGTCAGGCTACTTGTAACTGTATACAGGCTGCGGCAGGTGCCATTCCCGGCATCAATTTGGGCCTTGCCGCTAGCCTCCCCGGCATGTGTGGTGTCAGCATTCCTTTCAACATCAGCTTAAACACAGATTGCTCCCAGTATGTTCACCTATATACCTATTTGTGAAACTTTCACTTAATTAATTTCTGTACACACAAACTAACTGAGCACACCCAAGTTCAGTGGGAATTATTTGCTTGGGGTGCGGATGAAGGGTTCAACCAAATTTTCAACGGGTGCGTTCGAGTTTTTTAGCTAAAAAATACACAATTTTTTTTTCAAAGGGTGCGCCCGCCCACCCACCATGACACATAGGTTCGCCCCTGCCCAAGTTTACATATGCAGCTTGTAAAAGTATTAATCTACACTCTTGGACTTAAAATGGTTAACACATTAATTAATGTCTACTTGTTTATATATATCTTGCATGAACATGCATGCATGCATACCAAAATTGTATTAATTTAGAGTAAACTTCCGTTTTGCTCCCTGTGGTTTGGTCACTTTAATGGTTTTGCCCCAAACCTTTCAAAATAGCCATTTTACTCCCTGATCTATGAAGGCCTTCATGATTTTGCTCCCCGCCCCTAAACGTCATCCACTTTAACAGTTAAAGTCTGTCACGTGCAAAACACCTGAGGGGCAATTATCTCTTTTCCAAACCCTCCCTTTACAATTCCAGCTTAAAACGCTAACTGTTAAAATGGATGACGTTTAGGGGCGGGGAGCAAAATCATGAAGGCCTTCATAGATCAGGGAGTAAAATGGCTATTTTGAAAGGTTTGGGGCAAAACCGTTAAAGTGACCAAATCACATGGAGTAAAACGGAAGTTTACTCATTAATTTAATTGGTAAATGGTGCTTTTTTTTTCAGGGTGCAGTGAGAATGAGAATGGAGAAAGATGTCCGGGTTGGAAGTATAGAAGCATATATAATAAATTAAAATAAATAAAGAACGTTGTTCTCTTTTCAAGAAGACTTATATATGGCTGTGTGTATATGTCTTTTTGACTTGTAATGACTTTGGTTTCATATAACGTTTTTATTTTATATAACTATGTTGCATGAGAGCTTAAGGAGCTCTTTGTTTTATAAGAGGTAAATGTCTGCAGTCTGCGAACCACATATGCAGACATCTGTAGAAGAAGATGTGGACCAAACCTCTTCAATCTACAAGATGAAGACCGTTTGTTTTTTAACGTATGTAGACTTCTAAAATAAACTGGTAGTGGTGTACGGAAGGTGGTGGTGGTAGGTGATGGACTGTGGTGATGATGGTGGTACGGTACCGGTATTTGAGGGTAAAAACCGGTACCGGACCGGTACCCAAAATGTACCCAGTAAACAAGAAAAACAACATATTATAGTATGCCATCATATCGCCACACAAAATAACCTGATTCAGAACGATATGGACATTTTAAAAGTGACAGTAGAGAGCCTAGGGGCGGATCCAACATTGTACAAGGGGAAACCCCCGCTACGGCTTGGCGCTCCGGCGGTAGTGTAAAATTAGAGTAAATTTTGGAAAAATTGACGTTTTTTCGATTTCGCTACCGCTTTTTTATAAAACGTTACGGCTTGACGGATTTTCTAGATCCGCCACTAAGAGAGCCGCTGATAAGAACCACCATGACCTTCTCCCTCAGAGGCTCAGAGTAAGCCACTAGACCCCACCACTTCAAATTCATATTATATAAAGTACTCCATGTATAAATGTAGTACAAAAGAAACTTCATTTTGGGTAAAAAAAATTATACACATAATATATCATTATAGTAAAAATAATCAAAACAATACATGAATACAAGATTATCAGCTCCCATATTCACAAATGGATGAAACAGAATATCACCTTAAAGATTTAGAAGTAACATACATTTTTTGTTTGGCACTTTAACCCATATTGTTCCATTAGTGATCAGGCATGCATATGTGATACTAGGATCATCATATATAGAAAAAAAAGATAGTCAAATAGAGTTCCAAAAGTTACCTACAAACAAGCATAACACCAAGTTAGACATTCAATTAGCAATACCAACGTAAACCTGAACATTATTATAATGTAAAAAAGAAAACAACCTACTTCTCAGAGCCGTCCCTGAAAACTCTCGAAAAAATTTAGGCCTCGGGCGACGAAAAGAATTGGGCCCAAAACTATGGTTAAGGGTAAATGAATTACAAAAATAAAAATTTAGTGTTGGAGCAAAGACTCGAACTTGAGACCTTTAGACTATTTTGAGATTGTTTTTACAACTACACCACAAATACTTTTTTTTTTGCATAATAAACGGATGAATATACTAAATATATAATTTAATAAATATATACAAGCTTATAAAGACTTTTCGGGCCCTTTGAAATTTTGGGCCTTGGGCGCCGGCACGGGTTTGCCGGGCCCAAAGCCGGCCTACTTATACTATTAAAGTGATATACTTATTGGGAAAAATATAATGCAATCCTATATGGTTATAGGTAAGTATATCAGGAAGGTAGCCCACGTTCTTCAAGAACTCGCATTATTCTACTTGGTTTGCTTACCCTATACCAACCGAAGACCAAGGTGTTTTACATTTTTTATTTCAAGATCTACAAACAAACCACATAAACCAACATTATTCCTCAATATATAGTTAGAACCATTACCAGTGATAATGATGAGTTACTTGTCTGGCTAGGATTTGAAGATGATGAATGGTGGTCGATGAAACACCTGTGAAGATTAAGGTCAGGTTTTGAGAACGAGATTGATGGGAGGGAAATGATTTGGGGAAATTTTATTAAAGAATTTGAAGGTGGGAAATTTTCAAGAACAATAAAAAAAAAATAAAAAAAACGTTTAAATATTTAGTGGCATACATAAAGTGCCAATAAAAATCTAAATTAGTAGGAGTAATTGCTAAATGCCACTAAAAGTATGTGGAGACAAAAACTGTATACACAAAGTGTCATTAAAAACTTAAATTAGTGGCACAAAATCTAAATGCCATTAAAACCGTGTGCCACTAATTGGCATTTTTTTGTAGTGAAAAAAAAAAAGGTTTGTGAGTGTGTGGACCTACTCTTCACCATCCGGACGAGTCCGCTGGAGCGGACCAACATTCATCCGGACCTCCTAGTCATCACCACACAATGTGGTGGTTTGTTTGTTGGTCATCCGAAAAGCAAACCACAACCACCGAACGGTGCGTTGTGGGTACTCTAACAAAGCAATCTCGTTACCAAACTATGTAAGACATAAAGGTGATAAGCTTCTTACGAGTAAAAAGGCAAAACCATGATACAAACTTTGAAGTGAGAAGATTGGTGTAAATTTTAATTGATTTTTTTTTTGCACATGTAATGTATTGTATCCGTGTTAACAAACTTCTAGCCCTTTGCTAGTGGTTCTTGTTTGTTTTTTAGAGGTCGTGAGTTAAAAATAAGGGAAACGAATTATTATTCCCGATAAGGCTTTCAGGCGTGCCAAAATTCTTTTTACATGTAAAAACTGTTACGTCAGCATCACACCAATTTTCACAACGGTCACTTAGTAGTGAAAATGCCTTTCACATGTATCATATGGAACCTTATGGCACATATTTTTTTATTTACCAATAATATTTTATAGATTTACATTTGCTTTTAAGAATTTGTAATTAAAAACAAATTTAAACATTGACAATAATTAAACAAACTACAACCTTTAAAATAAAACAAAGCTATACACGAAAAATAAAATAAAATAAATAAAGTACAATCAAGCCGTTTACAAAATACAAATGTAAAATATAATTAAAAAGATTAAATTTCTACTCATCGTCGTTGGGTAGTCGATGTGTGTAAACACGTTCCATGAAAGTTAGCGTACCAATACATGCTAAAGCTAGCCATGCCATTCACATGTGAAGGTGCGTGTGTGTCACACCCCAACCGATGGCGGAAACATCGGGATGAGACGAACAAATTGCTCAAAACATCATAACACTATGTGACAATATTTAATTAAACTCGAATTTCATTGCAAGAACTAAATTGTCATACAACATTTAAAAATGGAAATAACAACATTGTTCAAATTCAAATCAACAAAAGATAAATAGATTAAAGGTGTGTATCTAGTCCACCCTACACTTGTTTCATCAATCATCCATACTTCATTAATCAACCTGCAACATGTATTAAAATAGAGTTTCAATGCAAAGGCAATGAGCGAGTATACAAGTTTGTTTACATAGCATAATAGAATAAAAACTCAAATCCAACATGGTTCATAATATGTGAATTACTAGTATGCAATTTTGGCGTACACTATGATCAAACCCAAGAATCCAACGCATAAAATAGCCTAATCCCAATTGATAGCGGGATGGTAAATGTTTAACTTAACAATACCCCAAGTTTAACGGGCGGTGCGTAAATCCTATAGCGCTATAATTGTTAAGGTGAGCTAGCAAAGTTAATGAGCATATACGTTCCAAATCGTTCAAATAGAGCATACAAGAATCATAAGTAAAGCACATTAGTTTCATGTTTGTACAAGGATTGAGTATGTTTAGTTTCTAGTTTCAAAGATTGTTTACATAATGTACATGTTGCATCCCAAAATAAAAAAGGGGAAAAAGGGATCGAGTATACTCACGGTGGTTGCAAGCTTTCCTACTTGAAATCCCGCGAGTGAGTTGGTGGATGGATTAATTTGGAGCACCTAGTCCTTCTACACGAGGAAACGTAGGTGTGTGAGTTTGGCGTACAACGGAAGATTATAAATTTGGAGTTTAACATAACATAAAGTAGGATAATAAAAATAATCATCTTTGACTTATACTCTTATATGACACTATGTAACCACTAGGGTTATATTGTATTTCATGGGTAATGTGCCCATTAGAATCATACTTGGAGTTTTAAGTCTTAGATGGTATCCTACTACTTTAACATATAAACACAAGTTTAACATTAAAGGTTCGAATAAGTGTGTATACATATTTAGGTTAAGTATTACATATTATTAAGTCCAATAATTCATGTAGGAGGTAGAAGATTAGAATCCTCATTTAGGCACCTCGAGTTATTCATGGATGTCATGTATGGGGTAGGAAGAACATGCTTCCATTTAGGGACCCCTTGAATGTTCACCACTTCACTTGATGTAAAGACAACCAATGAGGGTCAAGAACTAGGATTAACACAAGTATGTAACTAATCTAAACTAAGAGAAATCATCAAATCATGTGAGGATTTTATGTTAGAACAACCCAAGTTGTTCCATAATCACTTCTCATCAAGAACTAAGCTTGAACATGACTTGTGGGTGAAATACCCTAAACAAAACAGAAAGTATTTGAGGTTTTAACATCTGATTTATAGTGTCTCAACCTTGTTTTTAAGCTTAACCAACCATAAGAGAGGTTGTAAGCATTAGGACATAGGTTTGAGATGAGAAAACTCAAGTTTGGTTAAGTTTAACAAAGATTTCATGAAAACAAAAACAATCAGTGGACTTTGGAGCCTTTTTGCCGGAGTTCCAGGGACTTATTTACTGTGAAAAACCCATGGAATCGAAGCTAAGGAAAATCCAAGCACATAGGAAAAAGAATGGGCTAAAACGGACAAGAAATGAGTGAGTTATGCTCACTTTTGTGAAGCTTGCTGAATCTGGCCGAAAGTGGAAACTCAGCTACGGTTTTGAGATGTTTTTGAAGTGTTTGGAGGCTTGTAAAAGTGGAATAAGGAGTGGGGAAGTGTTTATAATATAGGGAAGGGATTAGGGTTTCAATGGGTTGGGCTTTGGAAGTGTTTAGAATGGGTTAAACCTTTAAACAAGCCCACAAAACCCAACCATATGGGGCTGAATTTTGTTGATTTGGGGCTGCCACATTTCTTTATTTATTTATTTTTTTTAACATTATAATGAGTAATTTTGTTAATTAAGTTGTGTAATAATATGCAACAATGTTTCCCCTAACTTGTAACAAGGTATAATATGAAATAAACATGATTTAACTAGGTAAAAAGTGTGATGTATAAGTATGTAATATGTTTGTAAGTGACAAGTATATGTCACATATTAGATGATTAATCGTTGTGTAAATACGCATATTATTGGGGGGGTTTTTAAGTATCAACCATTTAAGGACAAGCATGGACATGTATCACAAATAAGTACCGTATGCGTATGAATTACGAATAAGGATTCGATGTACAATGAATTCGATCGTATGAGTATGTATGAATATGTAGAATGTGAAAAGAAATACGAATTTTATTTATGATCCAAGTATTAGATTTTACAACAATTACCACGAAAAGTCGATTACAAGAATACAAGATTTCCAAAAATAGAAATACGAACAAAACTTTCTATAAATGGAAAGTACAAAAGAGCCGGGCGTTACAGTCTCCCTCCTTTAGGAAATTTCATCCCGAAATTTAGGAAGACGTAGGGAAAAGATGAGGGTACTTCTTTTTCATCTCGCTCTTGAGTTCCCAAGTAAATTCAGCGCCACGTTTACCTTCCCATCGAACCTTGACGATAGGAATTTTACTGCGCCTCAATAACTTGACTCCTTGATCCATGATTTCGACGGGTTTCTCCACAAAATGCAGAGTGTCGTTTATTTGGAGATCTTAGAGAGGAACTTGAAGTCCTTCCTCAGCGTGACACTTCTTTAGATTTGAGACATGGAACGTTGGATGAACATTGTTGAGCTCTTGAGGTAAATCGAGTCGATAAGCCACCGCACCAATCCTTTCGAGTATCTTGAAAGGACCAACATAGCGAGGGGCAAGCTTTCCCTTTTTACCAAACCGAACCACTCCTTTCCAAGGAGACACCTTGAGTAGAACATGATCTCCAACGTTGAGTTCCATTGGTTTGCGTCCCTTATCAGCATAGACCTTTTGATGTTCTCGAGCTTTGAGTAGATTATCACGGATTTGGTGAATCTTGGCCGTTGCTTCTTGTATGATCTCAGGGCCAGTAAAATGTTTGTCACCAATTTCGTGCCAGTTTAAAGGAGATCGGCATTTGCGACCATACAATGCCTCGAATGGAGCCATTTTAATACTGGAGTGGTAGCTATTGTTGTACGAGAACTCGATCAAAGGTAAATGCACATCCCAACTACCACCAAAGTCGATGACACACGAACGGAGCATGTCCTCTAGGGTTTGGATAGTACGTTCAGTCTGTCCATCCGTTTGAGGATGAAAAGCCGTACTGAGATTCAAATGAGTACCCATAGCGGACTGAAAGGTTTGCCAGAGACGCGAAGTAAATCGACCATCGCGATCAGAAATGATGTCGAGAGGAATACCATGATGTCGTATGACTTCATCGGTATAGATGCGAGTAAGTCGTTCAACCTTGAAATCTTCGCGAATAGGAATGAATTGAGCGGACTTGGTCAAACGATCGATGATCACCCAAATGCTATCGTGACCAGAAGATGTACGAGGGAGTTTAGTGATGAAGTCCATCGTGATGCTATCCCATTTCTAAACGGGGATTTCAGGTTGTTCGAGTAGACCGGAAGGTCGTTGATGCTCGGCTTTGACTTTTGAACACGTGAGACACTTAGAGACGTAAACGGCAATGTCTTTCTTCATACCAGGCCACCAATAGGATGTACGTAGATTATGATACATCTTTTCGGCACCAGGATGAATTGAGTACTTGGATTTGTGTGCCTCGTTCATGATGAAGTCTCGAAGTTCTTCGCGATCAGGGACCCAGGCACGATTGTCGAGGTATAGGATACCATCGGCCTTGGAGACGAGATCGTGTTCTTTAGCGCCTCGTATTTCAATATGGAAGTTACCTTCGTTAATAGAGGCGTATTGAGCTTCGCGAATGCGGCGTGGAAGATCGTTCACAAGGTGGAGACAACGAATACCCTTCATATGTGTTTTGCGACTAAGGGCGTCAGCTACTACATTCGCTTTACCTGGATGGTATTTGATTTCGCAGTCGTAGTCGTTTAACAATTCCACCCAACGACGTTGACGCATGTTCAGTTCCTTTTGGTCGAAGATATGTTGAAGGCTCTTGTGGTCCGTGAAAACCTCACACTTAGTACCATAAAGGTAGTGTCGCCAAATCTTCAACGCAAAAACAACTGCGCCAAGTTCAAGGTCATGGGTAGTATAGTTTTTCTCATGTATCTTGAGTTGACGAGATGCATAAGCGATGACCTTGCCTCGTTGCATGAGAACGCAACCAAGACCACGGTTCGATGCATCGCAATACACTACGAAATCATCATTTCCATCAGGAAGAGTAAGAATAGGAGCGTTGCAAAGCAAGTCCTTGAGAGTCTGAAAGGATTCCTCTTGCTCAGGACCCCAAGCAAAAGGTTTCTCTTTTTGGGTCAACGAAGTAAGGGGAACGGCGATTTTTGAAAAATTCGAGATGAATCGACGGTAATAACCCGCCAATCCTAAGAAGGAACGGATTTCGGAAGGAGATTTAGGCGCGGTCCAATTCTTTACAGCCTCGATCTTTGCAGGGTCGACGTGGATTCCTTTTTCACTAACAACGTGTCCAAGGAATTGGACTTCTTTAATCCAAAACTCGCATTTAGAGAACTTAGCGTATAAGCGTTCAGTACGTAAGAGCTCGAGTATAAGACGAAGATGACGTTCATGATCGGCTCGAGATTTAGAATAAATGAGGATATCATCAATGAAGACGATCACGAAACGATCCAAATAGGGCTTATAAACACGATTCATTAGATCCATGAACACAGCGGGTGCGTTGGTCAAACCAAAAGGCATAACCACGAACTCGTAATGTCCATAGCGAGTGCGAAAAGCGGTTTTGGGTACGTCCTCTTCGAGGACCCGAAGTTGGTGATAACCAGAACGAAGATCGATTTTGGAGAAACAAGTAGCGCCTTGAAGTTGGTCAAAGAGATCGTCGATACGCGGAAGAGGGTAACGATTCTTGACAGTGAGTTTGTTGAGCTCGCGATAATCGATACACATACGGAAAGAGCCGTCTTTCTTTTTAACGAAAAGCACAGGTGCACCCCAAGGTGAGGTACTTGGACGAATGAAGCCTTTATCGAGGAGTTCTTGAAGCTGCGTAGATAATTCTTGCATCTCAGAAGGTGCAAGACGATAAGGAGCCTTGGCAACAGGAGTCGCACCAGGTACGAGGTCAATGCGAAAGTCAACGGATCGAGGTGGAGGAGGACCAGGTAAATCTTCAGGAAAGACATCAGGGAAGTCGCGCACCACTGGAACATCACTTAAACTCTTTCCCTTGCCCTTTTCTTCCACAACGTGGGCTAAAAAGGCAAAGTACTGTTTGCGTAAGTATTTGTTCGCTTGTGTGCAGGACATCAACTTCAGTCCCTTTGAAGGCCGGTCTCCATAGACGTGTAAAACATCACCAGAAGGAAGGGGTAAACGAACGTACTTCTCGTGACAAGCGATTTCAGCATGGTTCTTTTGAAGCCAATCCATGCCTATGATGACGTCGAAACTACCCAGTTGCATAGGTATGAGATCAATAGGGAAGACGTGTTCGTTAAGAGTAAGACGACAATCACGAAGAACGGAATCGACCGAGATGGACTTGCCATTGGCGACTTCAACGGAAAACGACTTAGGTAGTTTAGAGCGCGTGCAATTTAACAATGATTCGAATTCTAAGGACACAAAGCTTTTGTCCGCACCAGTATCAAATAGTATCGAAGCATAAAGATGGTTAACAAGGAACGTACCGTTAACGACATTATTGTCGTTGCGCGCTTGGTTCGCGTTCAGATTGAAACAGCGTCCACGAGGAGGCTGTAGTTGCTCTTGATTCCATAGTGGGCATTGAGGACGAAGATGATTAGCGTCTCCACATTTGAAACAAGCTCTAGCGGGTCTTGCGTTTTGAGGAGCAAGTGGAGCCTGTTGTGCTTGTGGGGCTTGTTGCGCTTGCTGAGCTGGTGGGGCCTGTTGTTGTTGATTGAAGCGACAAAAGTTTGAGGTATGTCCATAACGGTTGCAATTGTCACAACGACGGCACCTATCATTTGCGGGATGATGGAAGTTACAAGTGGCACACTTGGGGTGAATCCCAGTGTACGACTTTTGGGTGTTATCAGGAGCAACAGGGTTTGGGTTAACGGGTGGTACAATCGCATTGCAAACAGGGTTCGATTGCTTTCGCTTCTTTCCCCTATTGCCACTCGACTGTTGGGTGATTTGGTTGGCTGGCTTGAAAGAAGCGGGGTTTGCGGCTTGTTTATCGCGTACACGGTTGTTGTTCAGAGAAGCGGCCAAACGATAAACAGCTTCGATATTGTCGAGTTTGGCAGCCTCGATCGTATCGCGCATAGCAGAGGGTAACCCATGGATGTATTTAGTTATCTTGCGAGCAGTGGTCAGGACAAGGTGGGGGACAATGAAGCTAAGTTGTTTGAAACGGGTGGTGTAAGCTAGGTTCTCATCTCCTATTTGCTTGAGTGCCCAAAATTCTTCCTCCAACTTTTGTTGCTCATGCGGAGGACAAAACTCATCCATCATCAGGGCCTTTACTTCCTCCCATGCCAACGCATATGCCAGTTCGTTCGAACGAATGTTCCTCTCGTTCGTCCACCATTCGAGAGCTCGGGCTTGGAATACCCCAGTCGCACTACGTATTTTGAGCTCATTAGGGCAATCGCTGTTGATGAACGTGACCTCTATGCTATCGAACCACTCGAGCATGGCGGTCACCCCATCATTGCCAGTGAATGGTTTGGGATTGCACGATGAAAAGTGCTTGAAGTTGAACGAAGCGGGCTTGCGTGTTTCGACCTTAGAGTCGACGGAAGAGTTCAGAGTTTCAGAAACTCGAATTTCGGAAATGACCTTTGGGACGACGCGCGCAAATTGATCGGCCATGAAAGCCATCATCTTCTTCGTAGCACGGGACTTTGACTTCTTAGACGAGTTGGAGTGACGAGAAGACATCTAAGATTCAAAAGAACGAATAGGTGAGACTTGATCATAACGTTTGTTTACGAAAAATCGTTTGCATAAAATGATTCTCATAGCATAAAGTGTCACATAGCATAAAAGATTCAAATTGGTTCACATCGCATAAAGAGTTTAGAAGTTTCACATAGCATAGTCATGAGTTCCACATAGTATAGCATGAATAAGTGAAAGCATCGTAAATTTAGTTTGTTCACGAGGGAGTATTATTGTTTGTGATTGCGATAACGTGCGAAATGATTAAAACGAAATTTTGAAATGAACGAACGTTCAAGTATAAAATCACATATAAATTGAGATACATAAAAGAAAGGCTCAATAAAACATAGGATTGTTTCGGGTAGAGAAACGTCGACTATTCCAAAGTGGGTCGAAAGTCCTTTCGAATTAGAGAAAACGTGCTTTGGCCTATAGGTAAGATACTCTCGTCGAGAAGCGATTAACGGTATCTTACCCTTCCGGTTACTACACATCTCTAATTGATTGAAACAATCGGGACTTTGGCGAGATTGAAAATCGAGGAATGGGACTTAATCGACGAGATGCGGGTTTCACCCCTAGCTTGACGATTTCGTACCCTAAATGTGGTTGGTACTTGTCGGGTCAAAATAAAATTTCGACACTATGACAAGGGTCCACTAGAGTTGAAATGGAAATTTACCATTAAGTTGTGGATTTCACTCCTAGCTTAATGGTGTAATTTCGTGCAAAAAGAAATAGTTTAAGGTAGAATGAGAGTCGTTTACCAAATTGCGGGTTTCACGCCTATTTTGGTAAAGTTGTCTCGTTTGTGTTACAAGAGTATACAAATAAACAAAAGTGTATTCATGTTAACCTTAGGAAAGGCATATAAATTTAATCAACGAGAAGTGTAGCTAGGAAGCATGCATGGTAGAGTACAAAAGTTTTAAACAACACATAAGAGGCAAAATTCCTAAAACTATAGATTAGGGCAAAAGCATGGCAATTTTCCTAATTCCCTATAGTTATGGCTCTGATACCAATCTGTCACACCCCAACCAATGGCGGAAACATCGGGATGAGACGAACAAATTGCTCAAAACATCATAACACTATGTGACAATATTTAATTAAACTCGAATTTCATTGCAAGAACTAAATTGTCATACAACATTTAAAAATGGAAATAACAACATTGTTCAAATTCAAATCAACAAAAGATAAATAGATTAAAGGTGTGTATCTAGTCCACCCTACACTTGTTTCATCAATCATCCATACTTCATTAATCAACCTGCAACATGTATTAAAATAGAGTTTCAATGCAAAGGCAATGAGCGAGTATACAAGTTTGTTTACATAGCATAATATAATAAAAACTCAAATCCAACATGGTTCATAATATGTGAATTACTAGTATGCAATTTTGGCGTACACTATGATCAAACCCAAGAATCCAACGCATAAAATAGCCTAATCCCAATTGATAGCGGGATGGTAAATGTTTAACTTAACAATACCCCAAGTTTAACGGGCGGTGCGTAAATCCTATAGCGCTATAATTGTTAAGGTGGGCTAGCAAAGTTAATGAGCATATACGTTCCAAATCGTTCAAATAGAGCATACAAGAATCATAAGTAAAGCACATTAGTTTCATGTTTGTACAAGGATTGAGTATGTTTAGTTTCTAGTTTCAAAGATTGTTTACATAATGTACATGTTGCATCCCAAAATAAAAAGGGGAAAAAGGGATCGAGTATACTCACGGTGGTTGCAAGCTTTCCTACTTGAAATCCCGCGAGTGAGTTGGTGGATGGATTAATTTGGAGCACCTAGTCCTTCTACACGAGGAAACGTAGGTGTGTGAGTTTGGCGTACAACGGAAGATTATAAATTTGGAGTTTAACATAACATAAAGTAGGATATTAAAAATAATCATCTTTGACTTATACTCTTAAATGACACTTTGTAACCACTAGGGTTATATTGTATTTCATGGGTAATGTGCCCATTAGAATCATACTTGGAGTTTTAAGTCTTAGATGGTATCCTACTACTTTAACATATAAACACAAGTTTAACATTAAAGGTTCGAATAAGTGTGTATACATATTTAGGTTAAGTATTACATATTATTAAGTCCAATAATTCATGTAGGAGGTAGAAGATTAGAATCCTCATTTAGGCACCTCGAGTTATTCATGGATGTCATGTATGGGGTAGGAAGAACATGCTTCCATTTAGGGACCCCTTGAATGTTCACCACTTCACTTGATGTAAAGACAACCAAGGAGGGTCAAGAACTAGGATTAACACAAGTATGTAACTAATCTAAACTAAGAGAAATCATCAAATCATGTGAGGATTTTATGTTGGAACAACCCATGTTGTTCCATAATCACTTCTCATCAAGAACTAAGCTTGAACATGACTTGTGGGTGAAATACCCTAAACAAAACAGAAAGTATTTGAGGTTTTAACCTCTGATTTATAGTGTCTCAACCTTGTTTTTAAGCTTAACCAACCATAAGAGAGGTTGTAAGCATTAGGACATAGGTTTGAGATGAGAAAACTCAAGTTTGGTTAAGTTTAACAAAGATTTCATGAAAACAAAAACAATAAGTGGACTTTGGAGCCTTTTTGCCGGAGTTCCAGGGACTTATTTACTGTGAAAAACCCATGGAATCGAAGCTAAGGAAAATCCAAGCACATAGGAAAAAGAATGGGCTAAAACGGACAAGAAATGAGTGAGTTATGCTCACTTTTGTGAAGCTTGCTGAATCTGGCCGAAAGTGGAAACTCAGCTACGGTTTTGAGATGTTTTTGAAGTGTTTGGAGGCTTGTAAAAGTGGAATAAGGAGTGGGGAAGTGTTTATTATATAGGGAAGGGATTAGGGTTTCAATGGGTTGGGCTTTGGAAGTGTTTAGAATGGGTTAAACCTTTAAACAAGCCCACAAAACCCAACCATATGGGGCTGAATTTTGTTGATTTGGGGCTGCCACATTTCTTTATTTATTTATTTTTTTTAACATTATAATGAGTAATTTTGTTAATTAAGTTGTGTAATAATATGCAACAATGTTTCCCCTAACTTGTAACAAGGTATAATATGAAATAAACATGATTTAACTAGGTAAAAAGTGTGATGTATAAGTATGTAATATGTTTGTAAGTGACAAGTATATGTCACATATTAGATGATTAATCGTTGTGTAAATACGCATATTATTGGGGGGTTTTTAAGTATCAACCATTTAAGGACAAGCATGGACATGTATCACAAATAAGTACCGTATGCGTATGAATTACGAATAAGGATTCGATGTACAATGAATTCGATCGTATGAGTATGTATGAATATGTAGAATGTGAAAAGAAATACGAATTTTATTTATGATCCAAGTATTAGATTTTACAACAATTACCACGAAAAGTCGATTACAAGAATACAAGATTTCCAAAAATAGAAATACGAACAAAACTTTCTATAAATGGAAAGTACAAAAGAGCCGGGCGTTACAGTGTGATGATCCAATCACATAACCTTGGCCACCGTGTATAAATACAAACCACATAAGGCTAGAGGGTATGGTGATGGTCCTCCAAGGGAGGATGATCCGCCACGTAGGCGCCACGTCATAGTCCTCCCAAGGATGGTCCATCTCACAAAAGTAGAGGGTATGGGAGGATGGTCCATCTCTATCCACTATGTACAAGTTGTAATGCCTAATGTACAAATCAAACACAAACACAAACAAAGAGGGGCCCACCATATTGGATCGTCGCAAACGTCGTGATCTTGCCGGTGAGGACGGGGACGTGGGGGGCGGCATGGTGTTCCACCCGGCGCCGGAGCTTGACGGTATGGGGACGGAGCCCATACCGCATAGCCTAACAGAAGTCAGACTAAAAATTTAATAAATTTTTGTGGGACGATCATTAAATAGTTAATGACATTTATTGTTCTATTCATGGGACTTTAATTTTATATAATTGGGGCTTTGATGTTCCATTATTAAGAGTAAAAACCGAGGCAATTAGCAGTACTTTTATTATTATTTTTAAACTTTAAAACTTCTTGTAATATTTAATTAATATAATTAATTTCGAGCATATTTTGTTTTTTATAACTTTTAAGATACAATGCTTTGTAAAATTTTGAGTATGTTGTTGCGACTTGCCTATTTTTATCTACGTCTTAAAATATTTTTTTCTTACCCTAGTCACGGGCTCTTGCGAACTTCAAATAATAAAACGGCGTCATTACATTGTCGTCCGACTTTGCTTTGAAACTAATGGGGGGATGGCAACGTTTACACCGGTGGGATTGGTATTTTCGATACCGATATCGTACCAAGCTCATCCATATTAAAAATCAACATTATATTTTAAAAGTCGTATTACTTAAACTCTTAATTATATAAAACAAGTATTAGGACCCGCGCGTTGCAGCAAAACCCTCAAATCAAACAAAAAATAGGCGTAAAAGCATTGAAACACGCACGTGCATTGCGGCATTAACTCGAAAAATATAAACTGGAAAAAAAAGAAAATTTCAAATAGGGAAAGGCCGTTACACCGAAAAAATAAACGTAAAATTAATATATAATTTTCATGATTAATAGCAACAATATGATATTTTTTTGGTTTTATCGACTAATTTATTTAGAAAATATACTATTTGCTATATCAAAACACAATAATCTTATAAGAAATTTTAATATCCAATCCCAAGACAAAACTAATCCTATATTACATTGATATTTAGATTATATAAAAAATGTACTCGCTTAAAAACTTATATGTTATTGTTGCTTAAATATCTAGGTTGGGACTCTAAAGGAAAAAAAAACATGAAGAGCTATGCTTGAATAAGTTGTATAAAAAGCTATAAGAGGACTCGGGGTGCGCCCACCCACCCACCCACCCACCAAGACACATAGGTTCGCCACTGCCCAAGTTTACATATGCAGCTTGTAAAAGTGTTAATCTACACTCTTGTACTTAAAGTGGTTAACACATTAGTTAATGTCTACTTGTTTATATATATCTTGCATGAACATGCATGCATGCATACCAAAATCTGTATTAATTTATTATATGGTAAATGGTGTTTCTTTTGCAGGTTGGGGTAGAATGAGTAAGGAGAAAGATGTCTAGGTTGGAAGTTTAGAAGCATAATAAAAATAAGAGTAAATTGCCATTTTGGTCCCTGTGGTTTGAGCACTTTTGCCATTTTAGTCCAAATCTTAAACTTTTTACATTTGGGTCCCTGTGGTTTGCATTTTGTTGCCATTTTAGTCCAAAAGCAAAGTCAGCTCAGATTAAAAAAAAAGCCTGATTTTTTGTCCTTTTCTAAAGGGCATTTTGGTCATTTTGCCCACTTGCCAACCTACCCACCCCACACCCCCACCCCCTCTCCTTTTCTTCTTTCCCCCTTTTCAACGAACTCACCTGTTCATCATCATCTTCATCCATTTCTCACTCCCATCCCACTTTTCAATCAACACCATCCGCATCAACACCATCCGTAAACTCTCCGACGACCACCACACTCTACTACCAGGGCTGCCGGATCACATAGCCCAACTTTGTCTCTCTCTCATCTCTCCCTCCGCCCTATACTCCGTTTGCCGGTCATGGCGCCGACTCATCTACACCGTCACCTTCCCACCTTTCCGGTCACTTTACACTCTATCTCTACCCACCACCGCCGCCGTTGACGGCGGTCAAGCGGTCAAACTTTTCTCCTTTGACCCTATTTCTTCCAAATGGATCACCGTCGAATCTCCGCCACTACCGCCCTATCTCCACCACCTGTGCCTCCGGCATCCGTTGTTCATGTCCCGGAATTTTTCCATTCAATCGGTCAGTGGCGGACCTAGCCCATTAATTTAGGGGTATCCTAAAAATATTTTTTTACCGAGCAGTCATACAATAATAAAAAAAGAAATTTATTTTGGGGCTTGGGCTATGTTTATCAATTGAGCATCTTTCAATTATATTATACTTAATTTGTGCTTAATTATTATACAAGTTTGGTGTTATAAAATGTTTGTGTTTATAAAAAAATTGAATTTAAATAAATTAAAGTATCCTATTTTTTAGGGGTATCCCCGTATTTGTTCAAGGGTATCTTTTATATAAAACCGAAAAAAAATTACACTATGAAGACGAGGTTGAGCCGTAGCACGTGATACCCCTCACTATATTATAAGTCCGCCAATGCAATCGGTTTCTGTCTCCGGCAACCTTGTTCTCATCGCCGCCACCGCCGTCCACCGGAGTTTACCGGTTCCGGCCTTTCCACACCCTTTAATATTTAACCCATTATCCAACACTTGGTCATCTTGTCCTCCACTCTCCGTCCCACGACGGTGGTTGTTGCTGGCGGAATTGGTTCTCACTACACAGAGACGGTGGCTCGCTCCGTTGAGAAATGGGTGGTCCGAAAAAGTGAATCTTTTGATGAAAAGATTCAATCTTTAACACATTTGAAGCTAGAAAATGAATCTTTTGATGAAAAGATTCAATCTTTGAACCATTTGAAGCTAAAAAATGAATCTTTTGATCAAAACCCAGATGGGTATTGTTAAAAGATTCAATCTTTAGATTAAAAAACAGATGGGTTTTGTGAAAAGATTCAGTCTTTGAACCATTCAAAGCTAAAAAGTGAATCTTTAGATGACCAAAATTTTAAATGACCAAAATACCCCTGAGTGTAAGGAGAAAATAGGAGGTTTTAATTTGAGGATTCTGGTCAAATATCACTTTTGGACCAAAATGGCAACAAAATGCAAACCACAGGGACCCAGATGTAAAAAGTTTGAGATTTGGACTAAAATAGCAAAACTGGCCAAACCACAAGGACCAAAATGGCAGTTTACTCTAAAAATAATAAATTAAAATAAATAAAGAACACTGTTCTCTTTTCAAGAAGAGTTATATATGGCTGTGTGTGTATGTCTTTTTGACTTGTAATGACTTTGGTTTCATATAACGTTTTTATTATATAACTATGTTGCATGAGAGCTTAAGGAGCTCTTTGTTTTATAAGAGGTAAATGTCTGCAGTTTGCGGATCATATATGCAGACATCTGTAGAAGAAGAGGTGGACTAAACCTCTTTAGTCTACAAGAAGAAGGTTGTTTGTTTTTTAACCTATGTAGACTTCTAAAATAAACTGGTGGTAGGTGGTGGTGGTGGTGCTGGACAGTGGTGGACGGTGATGGTAGACGGTGGTGATGGACGGTGGTGGTGGTGGGTGGTGGACGGTGGTGTTTAACCCTCTGCCAACCTTAGAAGATTTTAGAAGTAGTTGGGCAAAGTTTGCACCAAGAAGAGCTTGCGCAGACGTTTTTTAATGAAACGTCTTCGGAAAAACAAAAAGTCTACATATGGCAATGTCTGCGCGTCGTTTGTGCGGCGCAGACAAAAGAGCATGCGAAGATGTTTTTTAGAAAAACAAACACCACCTAACTGGTTATGACGGTTCCTTTCGCGTACTCTAGATTGATCTATTTATTTCTGGTCGCGAACAATACATATAGAAATACTGAAAAACGGGTTTTAGTACTGATAAAATAACGATTTTTTTGCTTAAATAGGTGGTTTGAGCAAGAAAAGAGTGGTATTAGGTGGTCAAACTTTTTATTTTCAGATTTAGGTAAGTTGGTGTATGAAACAACGACTTTCAATTATATTTCTGCATAAAATCTGACCAAACTGCAAAAGCTGCAAAACATTTTGAAGGTTGCTGTTTGATACAGCGACCTTGTGAAAGTCGCTGAATGATGTTACAATGATGATGAAAGTCGCTGAATGATGATACAATGTTGCTGAAAGTTGCAGAATGATATTACAAACTTGCTAAAAGTCGCTATATAATATCACAATGTTGCAGAAAGTCGCAGAATGATGATACAATGTTGCTGAAAGTCGCCGAATGATATTACAAATTGAATGAAGGTTGCTGATTCATAATACTTTCTTGTTGAAAGTCGCCGAATGATATAACAAATTTAATGAAGGTTGCTGATTCATAAACAAGGCTGCTGATTGATAATAGTTTTTTTGATAATATATAACGATAAAGAGACTGTAGTAAGTGTTGAGTTGTAAGTTCTAGAACTTAAATGGATATTTTTTTTGATAATATATAACGATAAAGATGCAAATTTGATTTATTAGAAGATAAGATTCTAACTAAGGGGATAGGGGTTCGACCCCCACTAACAGGGATTGTAAGGAAATAAGCCGGTCTCAAAAAAAAAAAAAAAAAAAAAAACTTCATCTATAAGTGGTTATTATTTGAAAAAAAAAAAACAAAGATAAAAATTTGTCATCCAGTAAATTTTTAACTTTTTTCTTTGGATAACATCATATTTCAAAAATAATTTGTCATCCGGTAAATTAGAACTACTTAAAACGAATAATAAAATCCGAATAATTGACAAGTTGAAACAAACGGTGCCGTATATGTATTTCAAGTTGTTTTAAGAGAACTTAGTTTTTTACTTTTTAGAATATTAAAAAGTAATTATTATATGTATATTAACCCACAAGATTGTGGGCTCAACCAACAATCTTGTTCCTCCAACACCTTAAATACCAATTGGATTAGGTTGTCAACCCACACTAAGTTTCTTTAAAACATATAGATACTAAACGAAATCCAGCTTACACAACCCACTCATCCTTAACATTTCTTAAGAACTCACTTTCTTAGATCATGGATTCTTTTCGGCCATACCTCGTAAGACTATATTGGGGCGGTGTGTTTTCCTTTGTTAACGAGGCTGTCCAGTTTGACCAATCCATGCTAACAACCTCTTTCCTTATGCGACATAAATCGTCGTATGACCAATTGGTGGATTCAATCCGTAATCATGTTCAACTACAGAAAGAATCGGTGCGCCTTTCATTGTTACTAGGGTACACGTTTCAGGGCATATCTCAGACAACAGAAAATTTCAACGATGATGGTGTTGAAACGATGAACTATTTAGTAGAAGTATCGGATGGCAACTTCATTGCCGAGATCTATGTTCAGTGGGAGGCAGTCAATCCTGTCGAACACATGAGTTTCACAAACCTTCTGCATGACATTACACAACGTAATGTTGTTGACACCCAAGATTCCGATGAAGATGACGAGGGATACGGGCAAACAACACAAGAACACCACTTAATGCCTCCTGTTGATAACATAGTAGGTCCGTCCTCCCAGTTTCTGGTCGGTGACAAAAATAATGACGGTTTTGATGATTCCCAAAGTTGCAGCACCGAAGAAAGTTCTGAAAGTGAAGAGGCACCAGCATCCGACGATGGCACTTCTGACGACGAGGCTGCAGTCAACCAACACACTGAGTTGACCCTGGCTCAGCCGAGGCCTATCATTCCAGGGACACATGCCGACCAAGACGAGGACGAGGAACTTAGGGATTACATGTGTCCGGATTATGAAGATAATCCAATGGACGTATGGAATCCAAAAGTAAAACAGATACGTCTCGGCATGTATTTCAAATCTAAAAAGGAGGTGGACCTTGCTGTCCGAGAATGGAACATTCGCCGTGGAAGGGAAATTTTTGTGATGGACAGCAAACCAACTTTATACAAAGTTAAATGCTACACCAGAAACAAAAATTTTAAAAACCCTTTCCCTCATGGTCCTTTGTGTGAATGGCGTGCAACGGCATCAAAACAGAAACACCAACACCTGTGGCAAATTACCAACTGGGCGCCTGCCCACATTTGTTATTCCACGGTGGTATGCAACAACAACAGGTGCCTTAGATCTAAGGATATCGCTGCACACATCCTGCCACAAATTCGTACAGACATTGCGTTGAAGGTGAAACACATCAGGACACATATAAAGCAAGCGATGTCTGTCGATGTTACGAATACGAAGGCGTGGCATGGACGAAGAAAGGCAATTGAGAGGATATATGGAACCTGGGAAAGCAACTTTAATGAGCTGCCAAAGTACGTGTTACGACTTCAGTCTCGAAACCCTGGTACAGTGGTTTCATGGTTTCATCACCCCCACTCGGCTCCAGGTCATCCAACATTCAAATATGTTTTTTGGGCATTTGGTCCTTCTATTCGCGCATTTCATCTTTGCCAGCCTGTCATCTCTGTGGACGGCACACACTTGAAAGGAGGGTACCGTGGTAAGTTGTTGGTTGCGGTAACCAAAAACGCCAACAACTACATAATGCCAGTTGCCTACGCTGTAGTTAACGAAGAGACGGTTCATAACTGGTGTTGGTTTTTCCAAAATTTGAAGGAATACGTCACCAGAGACTGTAACACTAGAATTTGTGTTCTATCAGACCGTCATGCCGGGATAATTAATGCGATGGAAAACCTTGTGGATTGGAGGGAACCAAACGCCTACCACCGTTATTGTCTTCGGCATGTAAGAAGCAATTTTAGTGGTAGGTTCAAGACCAAATCTCTTAGGAAGCTGTGTTGGATGCTCGGGAGCACAAGTCAACGCAGAAAGTGTCTTTGGGCTGTGAGGGAAATGCAGATGTTAAATCAGGGTGCTTGGAACTACCTGAACGACATCGACAAAAGCAAGTGGACTATTGTTCATGACCGCGGAAACCGTCGTTGGGGTAACCTTACGACGAACATATCCGAGTCTATGAATAATGTCTTACGTGAAGCAAGACTGCTGCCAGTAAAAGCCTTGATTCATTATACGTTCACCAAGGACGTATCAGAGTATGCTCGGCACGCGCAGATGGCCCAAACCTGCAATAACCCTCTACCCCCTCGAATTTGGTCCAGGTTTAACAAGTTGCATTCCGTAGCCATGCAACATGAAGTGTCCGTGTACGATGTCAGAGAAGGTCGCTACACAGTAGTCTCAAAGGAAGAAACCAATGATGACGGTGGAAACGAGTACACCGTTGAATACAGACGCATGCGGTGCTCATGCGGGAAATGGCAAATGCTTAGATTCCCTTGTTCCCATGCTATCGCCGTTTGCACTTGGAGGGGTGAGCAACCACATGACGTTACCAATTCCATATTCCACACCACCACCTATCAGGAACAGTACAGCGGTCATTTTTTCACCCTGGGACACAAAGATGAGTGGGAAGAAACGAACTGTAAAATTCAAGGGGACCCTTCGAGGGTCACAACACATCGAGGCAGGGTTCGTTCAAGAAGAATTCAAAATGAGATGGATGTTAACTACCACGATGAACCCCAGGCGCGTCGATGCAGCAGATGCGGAGAAACCGGGCACAACAGGAAGACCTGTGGCCGACGTTAAGTTAGTATCTTGTTGTGGTTTTTACTGTTAACTGTTAGGTGTATCCTCCTATGTTTTGTATTTCGTATTTCTGTTTGAATTCTCAGTTGGTGTAATTTAACAATCAAGACATTTGTTCCAAAATTCACTTAGAAACATTAAACACAACAACACACATATTATTGAATTGAAAATACATAAGACAACAACTAAGGTAGAATATGGTGGGGTTTAAAAAGATGAATCAGATTCGCTATCGTAATTCTGATACTGCTCCCATGGATCATCACTAACCACTGCATCATCTGATAACGCGTTTGAGTCTCGATCGCTGTCGGATGGCTCAGTATGCCTACAGTAGTAGTGGTTTCCATCCCTGCATAGTCTTGTCAATATGGTTGCCCCCCTTTCCACAACTGAGATGTACGGGCTACTAGGGTTTTGTGGTGCTGCCATGAAGGATGTTTGATTTTGATTTTGCTGAGTATGATGATCTGGACGGTAACGACGTTGTTCTAGCGTTGAAGGTCTGGGAGGGGCCTGCAGCTGTTCAGTGGAGGGTAGCACACAGTTAGGGTTTGGTTGTCGAGCAATATGGTTACGGTTGGTATGGGGTTGAAGAAAGTTACGGTTGGGTGGTGGTTGAACATAGTTACGGTTGGGTTGTGGTTGAACAGAGTTACGGTTGGGTTGTGGTTCAACAGTTGCAGGGTTTGGCTCCCCTTCATGTATATGCAAATGAAAATGAATGTGTAATTCGTTATCACCATCTGCCATTCGAATGACTTTTGAGGTGAGGTGAAGATGTGAAGACAGGTTTGCATAGGTCGTATTTATAGACAGGAGAAGTGTAGGGGTGGGTGGTTATTAGAATACTAGTAAACATAACCTACTGATACAATAAACGAGAATAACCTTCCACTAAAGACAATCCAAATGAGGACATAAAGTGCTGATACAACAAACGTCAAAAAAATATTCAACTAAAGACCACTACAAGAAACATCCTGCAACAAAACGAGCAACCATATTTCCAATGGCAATCACCTCTAGATGATAGTTCCGAGTCTGACTCTTCTCCAGAATAAGGGTTGTGCCAAACACAGGACCAATCTTCTTCTTCTTCCTCATAGTTCCAAGCATCCTTAAGGACTTCTGGGTCGTAATCCTCCTCCGGGTTAGGGTTGAAATCAAACTGTTGATTGTCATAGGTCCAAACTTTTTTAACAACGGGGATTTCTTCAGGTTGTTTATTTTTTCCAACAACGTCCTTCTGTTTCGCCCGTTGATGATTCACAACAGCACCGGAAGACGATCCTCCTTCCTCGACAGGTTTCGATTTTTTCGATTTCTTTCCTTCCTCCAACTCAGGAAGCTATGGGGGTAGTTCCCATTCCAAACAAGCTTTGATGTCTTCTTCACTCATGCAATTGTTTTGAAAGTGGGAGAAAGGAGGTAACCGTTTCTTACCATTGCGCTTATCCATTACTGAGAAATGGTATTGCAAAGAAGAGTGATGAGGACCGATGGAGGGGTGTTTTCCAAGGGAATGTTTATAGATGAAACAGCGACCTAGTAGAACATCTCTGGATGAAACAGCGACCTAGGAAAACATCTCTGGATGAAACAGCGACCTAGTAGAAGATTTCTGGATGAAACAGCGACCTACGATAACATCTCTGGATGAAACAGCGACCTAGTTGAAGATTTCTGGATGAAACAACGACCTAGGATAACATCTCTGCATGAAACAACGACCTAGGATAAGATTTCTGGATGAAACAGCGACTTTACTACTTTGATTGTTCATTCATAAATAGTGACTGATACCCCCATCTCGAATTGCACCTACCATACAAAATAAATGGAGGACCCGGAAAACTCGTTCTTGGAGTTGGAGGAAGTTCCCGATACCCCCCTGAAAAGATCCCCAGAAAGACACGGTGGTATTATTACCCAACAGAAGAGTCTAGATCGTGGTCAAAAAATGTAATGGTGTTCTATCATAACGGAGATTCTTCTTTCTGTTATAGCGGATTCCTTGGAAGGAGACAACTCGGGTCCGAGTTCTGGGGTGCCCTACTTGGATACGAGAACTACGGTTACTTGACGCCACTGGTAAGGAGTATAAATATAGGTTCACCGAAAATTATGTTTTATTCTTATGTTATAAAACTTTCACCTTTGTAGCATGTGTGTGGGTGGGTGACGAGAATGATGAGGTTCAGATGGATTTTAATAAAAAAATCCAGAAGACCAGAATAACTGTTTCCATGGACGATTCTCCCACCGCAATTTATGGACCTTTTGGATGAGAATCCTAACCATCGTGCGCTACCTTTTGCCATTGGATTAAAGGAACATTACCCTTCATTTTGGGACATCGATACGGTAACACTTACATACCCCACTGTTTATTTTAAACCAAATATGTTTAACTTATTTATTTTTGTCTCAGGTTTATATTCCAATCTGTGTTGACCTTCAAGACTGGTTCATGGTTCGTGTTGATATGCAGACACTTCACCTTACCTTGTATTTTACTGGGACGTGTGGTTCAGGTGGTGCTGATGGGTCAAGCTTGATTCAAGTTAGGGTATACCCAACCCTAATAAAATTTGAATCATTATTCAAAACATTTTTGGAACAAATCGCCTACTGGGAACATTCTGGACACCCATATGTGGAAAAGACAATGGTGACACATACTGAAGTTTGCCAACATCAGAAGGAAAACCCAGGACCTGATTCAGGGGTGTTACTTTGTATGTTGTTAACTAAACTAGTTAATGACGAGGAGGTCGGGATTGGGGGAGATCTTGTCGAGGCTTGCGCGAAATACAGACGAGAGATGGCAGATGAGTTTTATGCAGCTCGTTTTTCACCCCCACCCCCCCCCCAGACGAGAGGAAACGACCTCCGGCGAGAAGACGCCAGTAAGAGTTTTTGGGAATTTAATAGGGTTTGAATAACTAAAACATGGCTTTTAGACCGTATGTAATTGTAAGAGTTTTTGGGAATTTAATTTAGATGGCTAATTATATATTTAAAATGGTATATGATAAATAACTTACAAAGAGAACCCTAAACTTGTAGTTTGCAACAATTGCACTTTTTACCAAAACTAAAAAATGGCTTTTAGGCCGTTCCCCCCCCCCCCAAACGAGAGGAAACGACCTCCGGCGAGACGACGCCAGTCGCCCAAGTCCTTAGTCACCCTAGCATAGGACACGGAGAAACCCGGTGACGGCGACCTGCGACGCACCGGTGAGATAACATACCCAGAAATGTGAAGGATGGCCCTTTTTGACAAAAACTAAAAAATGGCTTTTAGGCCGTTTTGCCCCCCCCCCCCCCCCCCAACGAGAGGAAATGACCTCCGGCGAGACGACGCCAGTCGCCCAAGTCCTTAGTCGCCCTAGCATAGGACACGGAGAAACCCGGAGACGGTGACCTTGACGCACCGGTGAGATAACAGACCCAGAAAAGGGAAGGATGGCCCTTTTTGACAAAAACAAAAAAAATGGGTTTTACGCCCTTTTGCCCCCCCCCCTAAACGAGAGGAAACGACCTTCGGCGAGACTACGCCAGTAACCCAAGACGTTATTCACCCTAGCATAGGACACGGAGAAACCCGATGATGGTGAACTGCGACGCACCAGTGAGATAACAGACTCAGAAAAGGGAAGGACGGCCCTTTTTTGTCAAAAAACATAATTGCAATAATATGAGGAAACACTAAACTTTTATTATAAAGATAGTACGAAACCACAATTCATAAACCCAAACAACATTCATCCTACATACAACGCCATCTATAAAGCTCGTTAGCCATGTGGCGACGGTAGCTGATACAAGCCTCTTCTACGTCACTTTCATCAATGAGCGACTTGCCTCTTACAAGGTTCTCCATCATCATACAGACAAGCACCCCTGAATTAGCAATGTTACCATTGTCCTGAGGTACACCATCTTGCACAAAACCAAATGAAACTTTTTTCTTTGTGCAGTATCTCGAGTTTCGCCAATAGTGGATTTGGTCAAGAAAATGCTTGAAGAAAATTGGAAAAATGTCCATGATGTTTTCAACCACCCGTCGTTTTTCATTTCCCCATCTTTTATCAGTCCAATATTGTGTTATTTCCATGTTAAGCATATCAACACGGAATAGTAACCAGTCCTCATGCTTAATCCATATCGGAATATACAAATAATCAACCTCCCAAAATGGAGGGTACGGTTCCTTCCTTCCCGCCATGTCTACCGCTCTTAAACAATCCTTCGTATAACACATGTCTTCAAAAAATTGCGGAGGTAAAACCGTCCAACGCAATTTCCTTGACGGGTCTTTTAAAAGTTTAGACTGTCGTAGCCGTATCAGCCTTAACGTCCACGCTTGAACATGCTGCCATAAAAATAATTTATCTAATCAGTGATTTGTATAATAAAAACTAATAGTGGTAGGATTGGAATTACAATGTCATTTAGGCATGCATTAGATTCGTAGCCTAGTAGGCTACCCCAAAAGCTTCTAGGTAGCTGTATTTCCCCTAAAAAGCGAGAATAACAAAAAGGGGAATCCCCCTTTAGGTAAAAATCTACAGCATCCCTTGACCAATTTTCGGACTTTTCGGTTGGAAATACAAAATTTTTCCTTTCTGGAGGGCTGCCACCAGGTTTACTCGACTCAGCGGACGACCCGGGGTTATTTAGGATAATGTTTCGGGTCGGCTTTGGAAAAGACGAAGTGTTAGAACGACCGCTTGGACGTCTTAGTCTGTTTAGAATCGAAAATGAGGTTCTCTGGACCACATGTGAATTGTTTTGCTCATCACCTTGGTTTGCCATAAAGGTGGTTGTGGTTTTTGTGGAGTTCTAATTCCCTATGGTGGGGGTATTTATAGTGGGTAGGAATTCAATTAAACATCATTTTTATTTTTGAGAAAAATGCATAATGGTAAAAAATTGTGAAATGTCCTTTATACCCTTAATGATAAACATATATAAATACCTCATTCCCAAATACGATCCAACCGATTTTTACTTCTCTTCTTTTGAAGTAAATGATGTATTTTTTTGGTTAACGTAATTAACTTTTTAATGCTATGAAACTTGTTCAGTATCAGTTTGCTTTGAACAATAAAATAAACGTAAACTATATTGCACAAATAACAACAACAAAAAACACACTATATTTTTCCAAGAAAATGTATTACACTATTAAACGTGGGACTATGGGTCATTATGTGGAAACATGTTCAAGTCGAGAGTCCAGTCTAAGGGGTTTGGTTCAACATTTTCATATCGGTTCCGGTGATCTTCGTTACTTTGGTTTGGGGCCCAGTACTGATAGTCTGTTTGGGTCTCCGGCATAAAGGTGATCATCTGTGACGCGGGGGTAACAAACCCTGCCTGACTTATGTTGGGGTCCATGATATGTGTCGAGGGGCTAAAAAAACCCTGCCTGACTTAAGTTTGGGTCCACAAACTGATTGTTGTTGTTGTTACCCATATCATTTTCTTGGACCTCCAATAAGTCGCTGACGTCTAAACCAGCGGAGTTGCATGCCGTAGCCAACAATGATGCCCATGGCTCAGTATTATCATTGTTTGCCGCTAGATTAGTGTCCGCAAACATAGTACCAACGTTTTGTGACCCACCAAAGTTTCCCGCAAAATTTTCATTTTGGTTGACACCGGATCCTGACCCCCCCTGTTTCGAAGTTTGTGCCCCAATTTGATGTCCCGGGCTCTTGAACGTTTCTACCACCACTACCACGACGTCGTGGCCTCCCTAACCTCTGTGTACGAGGATATGAAACAAGGTCCACCGGCTCCTGTGTCAGATGAGTCGGATATTGTGTGTATTCTGGAACATTAGACATCTCAAGGGCCCGATACGCCGCACCATGAATAACGTCCAGATCTTGAGATCGGTGAATTAGACCCATCGTCTCCGACTGCAAAAAAAATAAATTAATAATTGATTTTTATCACTAACAATAATAAAGGTAACTTTGAATAATTTTAAACTTGTATATACCATCATTTGGACCCTTGCTCCTTCGTCTTGAAAACCGCTCGTAGGGCCAGCTTGTAACCGTGGGTTCGTCAGATATAACACGGTATGTTGCATGTACCACGCCATGTAATCATTGGCAACGGAAAAAGATGTGATCAGTTCCCCGGGGACCAAGTTTTGATGACGTGCCTCCCACCCACGAACATACGGTCCGTGACGAGTTAACCAGTTCCACCCGGTTTTCCCGCTCCGGTTCATGGAATGAAGCCTGGCATGCTCAGTATTATCTATGGCAATTGGGTAAGGTATATACTGGAACATGCCAAATTGTCTCATCACTCGTTGAGGATAGTGATGCTCCACAACCGAGTAGTATAGCAGAGGGCAACAACTCCGCCAAATTCCCATACCACTCCGACATATATAGGGGAGTCTACCCACAATGTCGTCGTATGGTCTCCAATTAAACTGAAACAAAAAAAAATTCAATCTTTAGAAACGTGTTCAAACAAACTTAAATTTTACATGTCAACAACTAACAACCATACCGTTGCCTCGGTCATAAATTGCAGCTGAGATCTATATGTTCTCAGGCAATGTGTGGAAACCTCTGTACATGTTAAGCTTCCCTTCCACCTAAAAAGATAAATAATAAATTAACATAGTGTTATATACATACCAAATAATAAATTTAATTATTTCCAATTCAGACTACCGAGCAGCTAACGGGGCATTGTAGTGGAACCCGGCTGTTGGAACCTAAAGGTTTATACATTGAGAGACATTAAAGTTTGGGATTGGTCTTGTATTGTTTAACTTAGTTGTTTTGGGTCAATTATGTGTATTGGGTTTATGTAGAGATCTCGAGTGGGCCTAGGTGGTTTCGACCCACCTTAGTTAGTATATAAGTTAACTTATGTAACCTTTTAGAGGTTGATCGCTTGGATAGAAGTCGGTAAGGCCACTCGAGATCAGGAAGTCATCTTGTATCAGTCATCGAACTAAAGGTGAATGCAAGATTGGTTTGTTTTTTGATAATTGTTCTTATTATTCTTAATAGTTTTTCTTGAATCCACTTGTGTTTGGATTCCGCACTTACACAAGTCAACTATGATATCATTGCAAGATCCTTAAGGTTTTACAATTGGTATCAGAGCCAAGAAACCAATTCTTGGTTCGGTTTTTGATATCATTCGGATTCAAGAAAACTGTTTTCGTTACTAATCGTTTTGCTAAGTGTGTTTGACAGATCTTCAGTTTGTTGGTGTAATTCTGAGTTTGGAAGTTGCATCTTCAAACTGTTCTTCATAATTTTTGGCATAAAATTACTGATTTTGGTTTGTGATTCGTGATAAAGGTGTTAGCTGAATTATCGGAGGATTGTTGAAGATAAGAATTCAAAGATCTCAAATCTTTGAATTTTGGAAGCTGCTAAAAGTCAGGAATCGTAGTTATTTTTATCTCATAAATCTGTTTTGCAGGGTCTCGACACAATTTCAACTTGGTCTCGACTCTTACTCAGCGTAGTCTCGACTCAAGTTCTTTCGTCTCGAGTGGATATCGCAATCTTGTCTCGACTCAATATTGCTGTAGTCTCGAGTTGGAATCCTTAACTCGAAACCATTGTCTCGACTGGCTTCAAGATTAGTTGTTCCTAATCTCGACTCGAAACCTCGGTCTCGACTCAGTCTTCAGTTCACTCATTTGCTGGTTTAGTCTCGACTCCTGTCTCGACTCGCAACGATTTCTGCAACGTAACTTTTGGACTTTAGGACTTTTGGACTTTTGGACTCTTGAACTTAAATAATTAATCTACTAATTAATTAAGTTATTGAGTAACCATGACTACCAATAATCAAAGTGTTGACCTGGCTGCTATGTCCAAGCATCAAGAATTGGATTCCATCATTGGAACCACCACTCGTGTTCCCCGGTTGTTAGATGGAAATGAATTTCCTGAGTGGAAGTGGCGTTTCGAAAAACATGTTAAAGTTAAGGATGCAAAAATCTGGCGAAGCATTCTTAGAGGCCCAAGAGAGATTATGATGGATAGTCCTACTGATGAAAATGTGAAAATAAAGAAGCCTGTTGATAAATATACTGAAGAAGACTTTAAGATTGTTGAGGAAGATGATATGGCGTTTTCATACCTGACCATGGCATTGGGACCAGACATTGCTATCGGTTTTCGCACTTGCAAATCTGCTAAAGAATTGTGGGAGTCACTAATTGATGTCTATGAAGGCAATGAAGATATGAAAGAGAGTCGTAGAAATCTACTAAGTCAAAGCTTCAATAATTTTAATCATATATATGGAGAGACTGTGGATAATCAAATTCAGAGATTTGTTAAGTTGGTTACTCAAATGCAGATGGAGGAAATGCAGACGTCTAATGCTTCATCTAACAGACAGCTTCTTAATGCATTACAAAAGAGTTGGGATCATCACGTCGCAATTATCAAGAAGACCAAGGATCTAGCAAGATGCAGCTTATCTGAAATGATTTCACACATTAAGGCCTGCGAGCTAGATGATAAACAAAGAGAAACAAATCACAAGAATAGCATGTTGGCTGCTGGATTCTCTGCAACATCTTCAACTTCAAGCAATAATACTGCTTTTGTGTCTCAAGCTGGTTTTCAAATGTTCAGTAACTCTGCTTCTGCTAAAACTGCTCCTACCTCATCAAATGTTTACTACTCTGGAACTTCAGCACCTGCTGTTGCTGCTGCTGCACCATCTTCTGCTAACGCTACTGCTGCTACTTCGTCAACTACCACTGCCAATAATGAGATGATTGCTTTCTTCTCACAACAGTCGAAAGAAAATCTTAGTATAGCTGCTTCTGTCATAAATTGCTTGAATGCCTTCACTGCCGGTAAAATCAATCCTCCTAAGTTTTCCATGGATGACTTAGATCAAATTCATCCTGAAGATGTCGAAGAAATGGACATAACTTGGCAGATGGCTATGGCAGCGTTTAGAGCCAAAAACTTTGTGAATAAAACCGGGAGAAACAAATGGGAAAATCTTACCTTTACTGGACCCACAAAAATGCCATTTGAGTTTCGTTGCTACAATTGTCATGAACCAGGACATGTGGCAAGAAACTGTACCAAGCCGAGGGTAAATAGTGAGAAAACTCCAGCCAAACCTGTTGCTCCTGCTACACCTAATCGAGAAAGAGCTCTTGTAACCACATCGAGTATGTCTGCTGATGCTGCTGCCAGTGGAAGTCCTCAACCTCTGGGATTAGCTCAAGCTTTGGTGGTTCAGCCTGATTCATACTTCAATTGGAACTCGGAAATTGAGCGACTGAATATCTCAGCTCCAGAAAATCAGTCTGATTCAAACAACATTGCTTTTGTGGTCTCAAATGATCAAGCTTCTGTTCCTGAAAATGAGACTTCAGCACTTGAAGAGGAGGGTTCAGCTGAAAACATGGCTTTCATGACTCAGATTCTTTCAGCTCCAGTCAAAGGTCTCACCAAGGAAGAGGTAATTTCTGTTTTCTGTACTCCTGAGTGTAGGGAACGAGTTGAAGCCTATAGAATACACAATGCTGAGCTAATTGAAGACTACAATGAAATTAAAAGGAAAAATTTTACTTTAGCTAACAACGAAAAACTTTTAAAGAGAAAATAGAAGCTCAGCGAAAAGACATCATCCAACTCAAGGATGATGTTAGTGTAGCAACAGCCCAGCTCATCATAGTCAAAGAAAAGTTATGCAATGTGACTAAAGAGCTGGAGGATGTTAGAGATAAGTATCAAATAAATGAGTTAAATATTAAAAAATTTGATTCCTCCAGCAAATTGGTTGAGAATTTGTGTAATCAACAGCTGGCATATCAGAAAAGAAAAGGGTTGGGTTTAGGTTTTAATCAGGCTCCTCCTCCTTACAATCACAACTATACATATTTACCCATGACGGAGGAGGAGATGCTGAACGAAAACAAAATGACTTATGGTCCCAAAAACTTTAAGTCATCAGTAAATGTCAGACCTGATGAAAAACCAGTGGTTAAACCAGTTAGTTTTGTTTCCAAAGGTACAGTTGATCCTAACGTTTCTTCATCATGTGCAGATAACGTACCTGAAGTAGTATGGGGAGATGTTTTTGGGGATGAACCGTCTTTAGATTCTGATGTTTCTAAACCTACTTTTGATAAAACTAATTCTGGTTGTGTGTTTGGTCAATCGTTTTTGAACTCGTTTCGTAGTTATGTTTCGTCTTCTTTTGGGCCTGCTGTTTTGGGCAAAACTGTGAATGCTTGTGATGAAACTTTGAATAATGTGCATGATGATGGATGTTTTTCAGTAGATAAAACTTGTGATTCTAATTCTAATGTCTCTAACTTCTCTGCTGATGACAGTATGACAGGTGAGGTCCCTCAGGATGCATTCAGTGAAACCACTGAAACTCCTTCTAAAGAGAATCAATCATATTCTGATTTTTCTTCTGAATCAGTCTCAGAGGAAGTCCCTAATGTTGAACCTAGTGGGACCCCATTAAAAACCGAGGATGAAAAGGAACCCTTGTCAAACTCAGATGATACATGTGTTGATGAAATACATGTTGATGAAGTTCCTACATCTTCTGAGATTAAAACTGAATCTGATTTTCAACAGGAAGAAGTGACTGTTTTGAATGAAAAATTACAAGAAAAGGTTTCTGAAAAGAAAATTGACACTGAGTCTGAAACATCTTTTCATAATGATACAGATAAAGATAAATCTAATCCATCTAAATCTCATACTTGTGCCAGTTCTACATCTGATCAACAGGTACCTAAATGCTCAGAAAAGGCACAAGTTAACCAAGC
Organism: Helianthus tuberosus; assembly: GCA_030545235.1. Lineage (NCBI taxonomy): Eukaryota > Viridiplantae > Streptophyta > Magnoliopsida > Asterales > Asteraceae > Helianthus > Helianthus tuberosus. Next base: position 10,979,697 of record CM060367.1, read on the forward strand.
AAAGAACATGAATCAAGTTCATTCTCATAAACCCAAAAGATACATGCCTGCTATGAAGCATCAAAACTTCCACAGATTGAAACGTCAAACATGTTTCAATTGTGGAATTGCCGGACACATTGCCAGAAACTGTGTTCATCTCCCAAGTGTGCAGTCTAAAAATAAATATGCACAAAATCAGAAAGTCAAGCCTAACCGATATCGTTATTCAGAGTCAGTGACAACTCAAAAGTCTAAGACAATGAGGAATGACTATCGTAAGGCTAAGCCTTCTGATCAAGATTGGAATGCGGCCAAACATAGAAATCAAAGTCAACAAAAGGATTTTCGAAAAGATCAATCTAAAGCGTTTGTTAACTATAATTCTCAATGGTCAGATAAGCATTGGAAACCTAAAACTAAGACCATGCATTCCAATTTGTCTCATACATCTCATCTTAATTTTGCTGTTAAAAATTCTTCGAAATTCTTAAATAAAGATAATTTGATATGGCAGAGAGTGACTTATTTTGATGCACAAGGGAAACCCAGATCCACCATGGGCTGGGTTCCTAAATCTAACTAATCCCGCTAATCGTGCAGGAACAGCTGTGGAGGACTACCGTGCGCCTCTGGTACATGGATAGTGGCTGTTCCAGGCATATGACGGGAGACTTGTCTCAACTGGTCAATGTAAAAGAATTTGACGGTGGATATGTCTCTTTTGCGGGAGGAGAATCTGGAAGAATCACGTTGAAGGGAACAGTGAAAAACGGCGTGTTAAGCTTCGAAAATGTGAATTATGTCCCAGAACTGAAACACAATCTGCTGAGCATTTCTCAAATTTGTGATCGAGGAAATTCTGTTCATTTTACAAAGAAAGGATGCTATGTTTTGAAACCAGGGATTGTTATTCCTGAAGATTGGTTTTTGATGACAGCTGAGAGAAAGGGAAATGCGTATGTGATTGATATGAACAAAAAACCGTGTGAAGAAATTACTTGTCTTTTTTCGAAGATATCAGAACATGATGGTTTATTGTGGCATCGTCGTCTTGGACATGTGAATATGAAAAACTTAAATCGTCTTGCCAAAGGTCAACTGGTCCGTGATCTACCAATTAAAGACTTTATGTTGGTAGAAAAGTGTGTTGCTTGTGCAAAAGGAAAAGCTCATCGAAAGCCTCATAAATCTAAGTCTACCCCCTCAACCAAGGCTGTGCTTGAATTACTTCATATGGATCTCTTTGGTCCAGTGAATGTGTTAAGTATCGGCAAGAAGGCTTATTGTCTCGTGATAGTCGATGATTTCTCGCGCTACACCTGGGTGTATTTTCTAAGTCACAAGAATGAAGCCGCGGGGTTGATCAAACAATTTGTTACTTTGGTGGAAAATCAAGCCAGTACAAATGTCAAGGCTATTCGATCAGATAATGGGACGGAATTTAAAAATGTCACCATGGACACATTTTGCGCTGCAAAAGGAATTGAGCAACAGTACAGTGCACCTCGAACTCCACAACAAAATGGAGTAGCAGAAAGACGAAATCGCACACTTATAGAGGCTGCGCGTACTATGCTGGCCGATTCGAAGCTTCCTAGTTTCTTTTGGGCCGAAGCTGTTAGCACGGCTTGTTACGTCCAGAATCATGCTTTAGTAAACAAACGACATATGAAAACTCCTTATGAGATTTTGGAAGGACGTAAACCTTCGGTTTCACACTTTCGTATATTTGGTTGTCCATGTGTGTTACTACTTATGGACGCTAATGGAAAGTTTGAGGTCAAAGGGGACGAGTGTTACTTTGTTGGATATGCTAAAGGTTCAGCCTATAGAGTATACAACAAGGTAACTAAAAAGGTCGTCGAGTCGTGCAACGTTGAATGGCTCGAAGAAAATGCTACGGATGCTAGAGTTGGACCAGATTGGTTATATGATTATGCTGAATTATTTAAGTCATTTAACATTTTGTCAAGTGTCCCTACTGTTGCAGGTGTGTCTACACCAAAACAACTGATGTCTTTTGGTGACACTGAAGAGGAAGAACAAGCTGAAGAAAGATCAAGAAACCATACCATTGACCCACCGGGAATGGTTTTCACTCAGCATCCTACGTCTCAGCAAATGTCCCATTCATCCCCTGAAGGTGGTACTGTACCTAGTGGTTCAGGATCTGCATTATTTCCTGAATCTATTCCTGAAGATTGCATTGTTACAACTCCAGTAGTTCATCATACTGCAGCATCTAGTGAGGGGGAGTCTAGCAACATCACTGAAGACGAGACTGTACCTGACATGACAATACCTACAACTGTCCAACGAAACCACCCCATAGAGAATGTGATTGGTCCTGTAGATGCAGGAGTTTTAACCAGGAGCCAATCAGGAATCATCAATACTTGTTTATATTCTTGCTATATCTCACAAATCGAACCTAAAACTGTTGATATAGCTTTGCAGGAACCGGGCTGGGTAGGTGCTATGCATGAAGAGCTGAACCAGTTTGAGAAACTTGGAGTATGGAAACTTGTCGAGTTACCAAAGGGAAAGCGCAAACTTGGAACTAGATGGGTGTTCAGAAACAAACAAGATTCTGCAGGGGTTATTGTTCGAAATAAAGCAAGGCTGGTGGTTCAGGGATTTCAACAAATAGAAGGTCTGGATTATGATGAAGTTTATGCTCCGGTTGCTCGACTTGAAGCCATCCGGATTTTCTTAGCTTATGCGTCATATATGGGGTTTACTGTATATCAGATGGACGTCAAGACAGCGTTTCTATATGGAGATGTGAAGGAAGAAATTTTTGTTGAGCAACCACCAGGTTTCGTGCATCCAGATCATCCAGAATATGCCTACAAGTTAGATAAGGCATTGTATGGATTACACCAAGCACCACGAGCTTGGTATGCCACATTAACTGAACATCTTCTGGCTCATGGGTACACACGTGGCACGATAGACCAAACTCTGTTTATCAAGAAAGTGGGCAAGGATCAGATCTTAGTTCAAATCTATGTTGATGATATTATTTTCGGATCTACAAGTGAGGAACTTTGCAAGGAGTTTGAGAGAGTTATGAAGAAGAAATTTGAAATGAGTGCTCTTGGGGAAATGACACTGTTTTTGGGTCTACAAGTCAAGCAGAATTCTCAAGGGATTCTTATCCATCAAGGGAAGTATGTGGATGACGTGCTAGCAAAATTCAATTTTTCAGAAGCAAAATCAGCTGAAACACCAATGGCAGAGAGACCATTATTGACTGAAGATGAAGAAGGATCTCCTGTGGATCAACGTCAGTATAGGTCTATGATCGGGTCATTGATGTATCTGACAGCTAGCCGCCCGGATATTATGTTTGCTGTCTGTAACTGTGCAAGATATCAGGCTAATCCTAAAACTTCTCATCTTATTGTTGTTAAACGAATCTTTCGGTACCTTAAAGGCCGACCTCGGTTTGGTCTGTGGTATCCGAGGGATTCTAATTTTGACTTGTTTGCTTTTTCTGATAGCAACTTTGGAGGAACTGATAGTGACAGGAAATCTACATCAGCTGGATGTCAATTTCTGGGTGATAGGCTCATTTCATGGCAATGCAAGAAACAACAAACGGTGGCAATTTCTACAGCTGAAGCTGAGTATGTTGCCGCTTCTGCATCTTGCTCTCAAGTGGTGTGGATGCAACATCAATTGCAGGATTACGGTTTGACTTATCTCAACACTACTATTTACTGCGATAATGATGCTGCAATACAAATTGTTAGAAATCCTGTCTTTCACTCCAAAACCAAGCACATAGACATAAAAGTTCATTTTATTAGAGATTGCTTTGACAGTGGTCTTATTACTCTTGACCAAATCGACACAGATGCAAATGCTGCCGATTTGTTTACCAAACCTGTTAGCAGCTCAAAATTCAAAGTGCTTGTTGATTTTCTGAAAATGATCCGCTTTACTGACTGAGCATGTTTTTGTTTTTCGTAGGTAAATTTGTTCATAAAGTTTTCTATTCTTAGGTAGTTTTTATTTATGCTCAAATTTAGGGGGATAAATTTTGAAAAATACAAAAACATTAAAAATAAAAAAAATACAAAAACATTAAAAAAGGGAGAAAAATACAAAAAGAGGTGTTGCATGACTGGGAAATGAAATGAATTTTCACATTATGGTTGAGGGCTGACTCATGTAAGACCAGTATCGAAATAGTTTGACTCTAGTATGATGTGTTGGTAGGCTCTATCCTTTAGGCTGGAAGCATTGGCTGTTTCTGTTCAGAACTAAAATAGTACATGACCTCAGGAAAGAAAATCACTTGGGATTAGCTCATTTCTATTTGAATGTTTGTATGTTATCCCGATACACACAATTTTGATCTGACTCTGAAATCTTCTCTGAAAAAGTCGTGTATCTCCTTTGCTGCATCCAGATATATGCTGACCTGGAGGTGCTAGGCAACGTCAGCTTCTGCTGCATCCAGATACATGCTGACCTAGCCGTACGTTGTCGCTCTATAGATCAATTAAACACCCGAAAGAGGCCCTCAAGTGCCCAAAAGAAACACTAGAAACCTATATCAAATTTAGAAAAACTCATTTGATTCTGTATATTATATCATCTCTGCAAAAGATCTATTCTATTCTCTTCTCAACCTATTCCCAGTTAAGATTTCAGAGATCTAGATTGGACTTGTGAAATATGTGGTAGGGAAGCTACTTGCATGATAGGGTGTGCTGTTTATAATTCCGAGATCTGATTAGTATTTGTTTGAGTGTTCATTGTTAAGAAATTAAAACATGATAAATTTGTTACAGGCAGTTATATGAAAAAGGTCTAGGGAGATGAGTTTAGGTGGACAAATATACTGGCAATCGTCTAGATCATTCAGTAGTAGATCAGTGTTGATAAGTGTGGTCAAGCCCGAAACCCGTGATTTGATCCCTGAGCAAATTATGATATTTCCTTATTTTATTTATTTTGTGAATAATATTTCAATATTATTTATTTTTGTGTTTATAGGTTTTAGTCTAATAAAATATGCTCAGAAAGTTTAATGGGATAAATAAGAAAATGTTTAAAAAATTGGATTGCTAAAAATAAGTGAAATTTTTATTTAATAAATCCAATTTTCTGATTGTTGGAGTGGTCTCGATTCGAGACTGTGGTCTCGGCCCATGTTATTAAAGGCCCGGCCCACTAGTTTGAGATATTTAAATGGATCTCGACTCGAGACCCTCACTGTGCACTCGAAACATCTCATCTGTCACTTTCAAATTCTCTCATTCTCCGGCGATATTATTTGTTTTTTCCGGCGATACTCCGTTCTCGACTTGGGGATTTGATTTCATTGAAGGTATTTTGATAGATTTAATGATGTTTTACTTGAAGTTTTGCAGGTCAGTTGAAGATTTGATGAATGTTTGAAGATGTTTATAAACCCTAATCTTGATGATATTTTGGTGTTCAAAGAAATCATTGAGTGTTTGTGGTGTTTGATCCAAAACTCAGTGAATTAAGGATGTTTGTGGAATCTCGACTAGGGTCTCGACTGAATACATGTGAAGACTCGAGACCTAATGTTGCGAGTCGCAACCTTTTGGCTTCGATTGGGGTCTCGACTCAAAATTGATTTGGTCTCGACTGAGGTCTTGGTCAAGTTAACTCAGTCTCGACTGAGGTCTCGACTCGAAATCTTTTTGTTTCGACTCGAAACCTCATAGTCTCGAGTTCTTCATGTGTATTAATTGATGTTTGACTGCTGAATTTGGTGTGATTTGTTTTGATTTTATGTCTCTATGCTTAGTGTTTCTGTTTGGTGTAGGAAATGGATCTAAAATTTATTCCAACACACAATCAAGCTGGTTATCTAGCTTCACCACCTGAGAAGCACAGGAGACTATACACATCATTGATCAAAGGATTAAATAGCTGTCGACTCGTTCATGCTCTGCGAGAGAATCCAGTGGTTTATGAAAGTCTCGTGCAAGATTTTTGGAAGACGGCAAGATTTGAAGCACAAGGAGCTGACGGAAAGGGAATGATTGAAGCTGAGATTCAGGAGAAGAAGGTTGTTGTTACTGAACAAATGATAAGAGAAGTTCTACAATTTGGCGATATTGAATCTGATCCAATTGAGCTTTCAAGTGATACTATAGAAGATGTGTTACCTCGGTTGAGCTATGAAGGAAAGTATCCGTCACTTGTTAAGAAGTTTTTGCACCCTTATTGGCGCTTGTTGGCACATATGTTCATGTTATGTATGACGGAAAATCGAGGGGGAACAGATCAACTGAATATTACTCAAACGGCTGCATTTGTTGCACTTATTACAAATGAGTCGTTCAACTACTCGAAGTATGTTTTTGAAGGAATGAAGAGAAATGTTACTGGAGTCCGAAAGGATAAGTTTATCATGTATCCCAGGTTTTTGCAGATGATTTTCAATGCTCGCTATTCTGATTTGACGCGATCTGGTGATACCTTGGAATTAAAACCGATGGGACCCTCTTGTTTTGGTGCTCTCACAACTAAGAAGGGAACAGAAAAGAAGTTTGAGGGACGTATTCCTTTGGAGAAGTTTGGTCGATTTTCAGAGACTGAAGTTGTGGCTGCTGATCCGGTAATAGTACAAAATGTTCAAGTGAATGCTATGGTTGCTGAGGAGCATGATATTCAGAATATTGTTGATGATGAGCCTGAGACAGAGATTTTAACTATTAACTCTGACGATGAAGGCATAGAGATTATGTGTGATTCAGGGGATGATGAAGAACTACCTCCTGAGAAAGAAGCTGATGTTGCTGTTTCAACTGTTCCTCCTATAATTACTGCTGAAAATTTGGCTTCGTTATTAAAGTCTGTAACTGACAAGATGGGAAATCCTCCTTCCAATCTTACAGTATCTACTGAAGAGCCTAGTGAAAACCCAAAGGATCCTGATTCATTACCATTGAAACGAAAAAGGCGGGATCCTCGACTCGGAATGTACGTTGAGCAAAATAAAGATCAATCTTTAAACATTGCTGAAGATGATGAAGGACTGTATGATTTTGATTTTGAGAAGCATGTCACTGATTCAATCACCACAACTGACGATATCTTTGAGCTCAACACTGAGACTCAAGGAAATGTTTTAGAGTCCACCACTGCAGAGGTTCAGATTACAAATGTTGATACTGATACTGTTGTTGAGAAAATGCCGCTTGGTGTTTCTGAATCTGCAGGTCCATCTAGAACAGTTCTTGATATGCCAAGCAGTTCAAGTGGTAAGAGACCTGAAGAACCGTTTAGAATGCCTTTTGAAGACGATTCAAGTGATGATGATGATTTCATTAGCATGAGAGAAATGAAGAAAAGATTAATTGTGGTTGAGCAAGATTCTATTCATAAAGATGCCAAGATTATCCAACTTGAAGATACTTTAGTGCAAAAGAATCAACAAATTGAACAGCTTCAAGGAGATGTTACTTTGCTGTTTAATATGGTGTATGATTTACGTGGAAAGCTTGAGAAGAAATTTGGTAGTGAATTCTCTGATCCTACTGATGTGGAGAATAGAAGAAAAGCCTTTGAAAAAGATGATGCTGAGAGAAGTGCTGCAATGGAGCAATACTTTAAAAGAGTTGTTGATCCGGTGCTGATAAAGAGAAGGCTGAAAGAATCAAGAAGAAAAGGGAGTTTGTGATTTTGAAGAACAGGAATCTTAATCCGGATGATGATGATGCTCAAGCTACACATCATTTAATGGATGTTGGTGAAACTATCTATGATCAAGTTGGAAATAGATCTGGTGTCGTTAGCTGGGGATTTGATCACGATCGTAAAAGGTGGTGGATAAAAAGGAAGGTTGGACCTGTTGAATGGTATAAACATCCAGGCCAGTTTCAGTCATTTACTAAGATTGATTTGACTGATCTGTCTAAAGCACCCTACGTTGATGATAAGCCTGGAGGACCTGGATATTTGTTTTTTGAGAGATTGAAGAGGGAGGTTCTTAAGGGATTTCCTTCAATGCGTACAGCAGAGTCCATTGTTAAGCCAGCTAAAGGAGTTAGAGATTCTTATACACGCAAGCGAATGAAGATTGTGCATTGGCCGGTAACTGATAAGGAAAAGGTGCTTCCTTTGGTGAGGAAAATTCCACAAGGTGCTTTGAAGTCCTTGCAGTTTTGGACTTATGATGAGCGTTTAGGGCAGGCTGTAATTGTTTGTGATCATAATGTGGATTTTCGCTTGGTGGATCCAGTTGATTTGCTGAATGTTGCTCATGAAGACCTGGAAGTGTTAGCTCGTCATCAAATTAGAGCTACTGAGAAATATGAGGAGATTGCAAAAGAATGGACTGTTGCTGTGGCTTCAGCGATACATATTCGCACAAAAGGTTTTGGTGGGTTCAAAGATCGGTTGGGTGGTGCTGGTGATAGTTGAAGGTTCAAGACTCTCTATGCATAAACCTAGGGGGAGATTGTTGGAACCTAAAGGTTTATACATTGAGAGACATTAAAGTTTGGGATTGGTCTTGTATTGTTTAACTTAGTTGTTTTGGGTCAATTATGTGTATTGGGTTTATGTAGAGATCTCGAGTGGGCCTAGGTGGTTTCGACCCACCTTAGTTAGTATATAAGTTAACTTATGTAACCTTTTAGAGGTTGATCGCTTGGATAGAAGTCGGTAAGGCCACTCGAGATCAGGAAGTCATCTTGTATCAGTCATCGAACTAAAGGTGAATGCAAGATTGGTTTGTTTTTTGATAATTGTTCTTATTATTCTTAATAGTTTTTCTTGAATCCACTTGTGTTTGGATTCCGCACTTACACAAGTCAACTATGATATCATTGCAAGATCCTTAAGGTTTTACACCGGCAATAGCAGGGCATCAAGAGGACCAGGATGACATTCAAAACTCATCTTCGGCAGATCAAAGTTCAGAAAATTTATCGGTAAACAAAGGATTGAAGCTTCGTTTGATATGTGTTTGAAACGAAATGTGGTATCTCGAGTGCTTTGCTTTATGTTCAAATTTAAAGACTTCATTCTGTGCATCAGTTTTCGAATTCATATTGAAGCACAGTGTTTTTCTTACACTACAGTTGAATTCAAACACAAACCTATTAAAGTTTGCAGGCTTGATTCCATATCATGTGAGAGACCCTAGGGTTTAGTCATATCATCTTTACATGCAAGGTTACTGTATGGCCAGAAATTCAATTTCGCCACTCACATGTCATGCTGCAAAAAGACAAGGTCAAACAGTAGCAAACAAAAGTTGCATGTAACTACCCCCATAGCCCCAATTTAAAATTATAACTCACATGCCACTGCCATGAACCATTTAACATGAAAGTTAAATGAACTCGCGACCTTTAATAAGAAAGCAATATCATTCAGCAACTTTCTGCAACAAAGCTGGATGAAACTGCGACCTTTAACAAGGAAGCAGGACCATACAGCGACCTTTAACAAGAAAGCAGGACCATAAAGCGACTTTCTGCAACAAAGCTAGATGATACAGCGACTTTCTGCAAGATTCTATTATCATTCAGCGACTTTCAGGAAGTTGTATTTTCATTCTGCGACTTTCAGTAGGTTGTATATTCAATCAGCGACCTTCAATAACTTCTGCAGATTTTGCAGAACTTTTCAGTTGTGGCAGAAAAGGTGTTACAAGGTCGCTGTTTCATACACCAACTTACCTAAATCTGAAAATAAAAAGTTTGACCACCTAATACCACTCTTTTCTTACTCAAACCACCTATTTAAGCAAAAAATTCTAAAATAACCAAGCCATGAGGATGGAACTAAAAGAACCCAAAACCATGAATTTGACGACCTTGCTGAACTTGAGACTAAAACCAAAGCTAGTAACAGTATGGAATAATAAAAGAACAGGTAATAATAAGTATGGAATTCCAAAGAAGTGTTATTGATTTCATTAGCAACTGAAAGAATTCAATAAAAAAACAACACTTTCGGACCAGACTTTTCTGGTCAAATATCAGGACCCATATATATGAACTTTTGGGCTTAACCGGTCCCAAAGAAACCGGTCTAATCTTAATGTCCGACTTTACCTCTAAGGGGGGTGGGGGTGGTCATCACTCATCACTCACAACACCCAATCAAGTTCCGTCATGTCATCAACCATTTTTCTATCACTCACAACTTTTTTTAGTGGCAATGGTCATCACTCACAACACCCAACAATAAACCCTACACCCCCTCACATGTTCCATCACTCAAACCTTTGTCACGCGTGAAAAACTTCACGGAAACCATATTCCAACGTGATGAACAATTTGGTGGCGGTGGAAAAATGCAAACCACCACGCGTTGAACTTCCACCACGCGTTATAAAACCCCACCACCCCCAGTGCCCTAAGTGAATGAAACCTTAGCTAAACCGTTCCTAAACCATCTGATGGAAGATTGTTTTTTTGTCTGTATGTTTAATAAACAAACGACCATAACTTAAATTCTGTGTTTATTTAGTAAACGAAGGATATCAACACATCAGTCCGTTGATTTATGTTTATGAACGCTCGTTCGTATACGTGTATGTCTGTTCATTTATTATATTCATCTATATGTTCATTTAATTTAATTTATTTAGATATATTACTTGAAGATTATTAAATATAACAGTTGAGAAAAGCACTTTCATCGTAACGGATGGATGTCAATTCAAGCTACAATGATCTATTTTTTCTTAATGTTTTTCCCTTTTCTGTTTGGTTTTTTCCTTTTGTCTACCTTAACCCCTTAACTTTCAGTTATTCAGCATTGTCACTTTATGTATGTTTTAGGTTCATCTATGTTTTGTCATAACTTTTAGTAAAAAAATCGAATCGTGTTAAATATAATATGTTTTCACAAGGCAGTAAAAGTTCAAATTACTTTACGTTTCAATGTCGTCGCAAAACGCGGTACCATTTTTAACTTTGAAAAAAATACTATTTTCTTCGTGCATTTTTTTAAGTATGTTTCGGTATAAATTCAAGTTGTTTTACGTTTTGACATAATTTTTCTTGGTAATTAGTTAGTTCAAATATAATACGTTTTCGTACTTATTTTTATGTCCATTTTCAGTTCGTCTATGTTTTGATTTCACTATGTTAATCTTATGGTATATGCGAATTATGTGGGTTAGTGATATTTAAATCGATGATATGAGTATATGTATTTATAAAATGATAAGTGTTCTTGTTTGCATAGATTTATATGTATTTTCAATGACATGATTATTATGTGATAATATCAGGAGTCTCTTGACAGAGTCGTCCCCGAGAACTCTCAAAAAAATTTAGGCCTCGGGCGACAAAAAAAAAATTAGGCCCAAAATTATGGTTAAGGGGAAATGAATTACAAAAATAAAACCTTTGTGGTGGAGGCAAGACTTGAACTTGAGTGATCTACATATCTTGGGATGATTTTTTCCACTCCACCACCAACATTTCTTAGGATAATAAATGAATGCTTATGTATATATATATATATATATATATATATATATATATATATATATATATATATATATATATAGGGTTGGGATTTAGAGAAAACGGTGAAAAGTGTGAGAACGGTGAGAACGCTTATGGATCGTCCGATCAAAACAATCCATGGACTAGAATGCGCGGTGTCGTTTTCGTAAATAACATCAATATTATTATGTGGGACGCGCTTCATTAAGGGTAAACGGGTCTTTTACCGCTCATATTCAAAACGCCATCAAATGATAAAATGTCATACAAAAAAACAAAACGCCATTAAAAACAAAACGCCAAAATTTAGTAATAAAACGCGTTGAATATTATAGGAAGATGAAACAACACAAATAACTGAATTTCAGTTATTAACATTTATTAGAAGAAAATCCCTCCTAAATTACGGGCCAAAAACACCATTATATAAACAAAGGTAAAACATAGCTTCCATAATCACTTCAATCTATCCATTTTCTGCAAAAAAAAAATCGTTAACCAAAAACGCCAACTTAAACAAAACGCCAAAAAAGGCAACAATCGTTTCGTGGAGATACACTCTGGGAATCAGGCGATACATCCTCCATTTTGACAACAGAAGGAGGGTGTATGTTAAGACGGTCAGGGCAATTCTGAAGATGGAAGAAGAGATACAGAGGCAAATCTTATCCATTGGCATCGCTCTAGACAACGAATGCCATGAAACGCATATGCTTATGAAAGCATTAACCAGCAAATTTGGACCAATCAAAGGAGATGTGAAGCCAGACCCTGTCATTACATCATGGCCTTTTGATGATGAAACAGACATGGTGACGGTTACATACGACAGCGGAGAGCAGGAAGTCTACTGGCTAGAGAATATCATGACAAAGCAGCGACTGGGTTTCATGGAAGAATTGCATAACGCCACTTGTACCAACACAGAAATAGACTCAAAATTGGAGTTAATGCAAGACATGTTCAGGTGGAGGCTTCAGAATCTTCAGGAACAAGAAGCTGATGAAGGTGAATGTGATGACATGGATGAAGATCAAGATGAAGACTCCGAGGAGGAAGAAGATGACGCAAGTGATAGTTACTATTCGGATAAAGTACCTTCTGACGAAGGATTTTAAATTTTTTTCCTCTTTTTTTTTCTTCTATGTAATATTCTTTTTTTTAAGATAATTAAATGACATATTTCTATCTTTATTAGCAAAACGCCAAAATAATACTAAAAATGGTTAATCCTAACAAAACGCTAAAAATAACAAAAAATATTTTTCCTGCTTAATATTTTATTTACTCCGTTATTGTATTTTGTCATGTTGGTCTGCATAAGGCCATTTAAAAAAACGTCAAACTTAGAAGATGGGACGTCTATAACCTATAAAACTGATAAAAGATGATCAACACAGTAAATACAAAAACATTAACTGAAAAGACAGTTACTTTATACAAAAACATTAACTGAAAAGACAGTTACTTTATTACTATCATTTATTACAATAAAAAGTCCCGCCTAAACTACGCGCTAAAAAACTCGTATAAGAGAGGGGTCTATACACAATGAAATTAATCACACCCAGAAAAACACAAAAACGCCATATCCTCTAGAAACCACTCCCTTTAAAACGCAAAAGATGACAAAGCTTTCACTTAAATGGATCCTTTTTCTGAGGGGGTTAACTCAATAATATTTTGCTGAATGAGATGGACAAATATTCAAGAAAAAGAGACTGATGACAGTGATATGCCATCATGTGATCTTTGTTCTTGATGATTATATGGATGGAATAAAGGGTTCAACACAAGTGTAAAATGCTATTTTGGACTCCATTATTACAAATAGCATCAAGCAAGAGTTGATCTTTAATGACATGCCACCAAACAAGAATATCACACCAAAAAACAAGATGCCACTAAGCAGCTTCTTCTGAAAAAGACGGGGTTTAGGAAGGAAAGTTGGCATCTAGCTAAATTATTCAAAAAAGGTTCAAAACGCCAAAAACAAATTCAAGAAGGAAGAGGCTGATGACATTGAAGATTGGAAAGAAAAATTAGATTACCATTTTTAATTATTTTTGTTTTCATTTTATATTGTATTGATATCAAGTTATATGTTGTTTTGTTATCTAATTCTCTATAAATAAAATACATTATTATATAAAACGCCAAAAACTACAAACACCAAAATGATAGTAGAATGAAACTGGGAGAACAGCTGCTGGCAAAAGCACCTTGTAAAGGGTATTAAAACGCCAAAAAATTCACTAAACGCCAAAAAGAAAAATTGGACTTATTTTAATCTTATGCAAATATTAATTACTCGTAGTGAATTATCATACAAAACGCCACAAACGCCAAAAATATTAACCAGAAAACGATATAACGCCAAAAAATTATATATGTGACACAAAAACAATTAATTCAACGCCAAAAAGTTTAATAAATACAATTAATGCCAAAAAAAAACTTAGACGCCAGAAAATATTATACCGCGCTGTGAAAATAAAAGAAGAATGAAAAGACAAAAAAGCCCCTCCGCCCTTCTCTATGCCGCGGGACACGTGTTGGGCCAGGATGCGTTCTCACCGTTCTCACACTTTTAAGCGTTTTCTCCCGAACCCGTTTCTATATATATATATATATATATAAAAGTTTATAAAAACCTTTCGGGCCCTTTAAAAATTTGGGCCTCAAGCTACGGCACGGTTTCGCCGGCCCAAGAGCCGGCCCTGCGACTCTTGATGAGTTCATGATCATAACGTTGGTATATGCGGGTTTACAAGGGTTCAGTTATGTATAAGAAGTGCTTACACGTGATTAGGTTTAGCTAAAATTCATGTTCTTGTTGATGGTTAACAAATACAGGTGGGTGTTGTGATGAATATGATAAGGGACATGTATAATATGAAATATATAGTGTCATTAGGTTGTATGATGTCAAAAACACGCTAACGGAATCACTAGAACTCGCGTTTAAGCATTAATAGCTGAAAACAGAAAGTTGTTTGATGTTTACAGCCGACTTCAGTTTGCTATAACTGGGTCCAAACGTAATGAAAATATGATTTTCTGAAGCCTAAAATGAACCTTTCTTAAATATGATTCAAACCACGCTAGTTTCATAATTTTTCGACCTCGTTTGGTCACTCAAAAGATCTAAACCGTTTCAGTGGTCAAAGCTGAGATTTTCTGCATAAATTGTGTGTTGTGTTTTATGTCATATCTTGCTGAATATTTAGGTTATGAAATTTATACAGTAGATGGCCTTATGTGTCAGTATGAATCTCCAACTGGAATCGGGTCAATCGGATAACCGAGGATTTTTAAATAAATTTTTCCGTAAACAGCAGTCAGAAAGTGACGAATCTGACCACTGCTTAGTAAATGATTTTTCTAATTTTTTTGGTAAAGAGTTAGGTGTTGAAAATTCTACACAAGACCAACCCCACCGAAAGGCACGTCACACAAAAAGATCATAATTTTTGCAACTCCGTAAGTATGGTAAACGAGATTCCTAAAATAGCCCAATTTCAATGAAATTGCAAAGCATGATTTATAAACTTATAAGAGTCGAACTTGCTATTTTAAGCGTCCGCACTTGTTTGGTGATTATATAAATATCATATATCATGTCGTAGGTTATGTTGTAAACACGTGCACGAAACCCCACGATAGAATAACTGTGACTACTTGTACGCGTGCTAATTGCTAGATACATGTAGGATTTATGTGATTTACGTAAACATCCGCTAATAATCTATGTTAACCATAATAGAGCGCAGTGGCGGACCCAGGGACTTTTTTATAGGGGCGCGGAACATTTTTAGAAACTTTAGGCCCCTAGGTATATAAATAAAAATTCGGTTCGTATCGGGTCGGTTCGAATCGAGTCATGTAAAACAAAAGAACATCAAACTAAATTTATATAATCATCAAAAATACGTCAAACCTTATTACAAACATAATTAAAACGTCGCCTTACGGGTTTTCATTTTTTGAAATCTATCCAAAACATCATCTAAAGCTACTTTCTTAAGCAAGTCTTTCTTTATATAACATATACAACTATCACTTAAATTCTAATCGCCAATTCGATTAAGCAAGCTGGTCTTCACATTCTTCATTGCCGAAAAACATCTTTCAACGGTTGCGGTTGCGACGGGTAATACGAGAACAAGCTTCCATAACCGATATACCAATGTAAAATTTACGTGAATATTTGTTGAAACCATTAACCTTACAAGACTTGACAAACCATCCAAGTTGGCGAATTGTTTATAACTTAAATCTAATGTGGATTGGGCTTGGGTAACACTTATTGGGCTAAGGGTTAAATGGGTTAAGGTTATAAGGGTTAAGTGGGTGAGTGGTTATAACTTATAAGTTATATAATTAAAGTAGTATTTTTGAAACACCCGCTTTCCCATTCGAAAATAAAGATAATAATATACAAATTTTAATAAAATTTGGGCATGACCCGTTCGTAAAAAAGACAATTCCCTGCTTTTAGCAATAAATCATTTGTAAAACTTTAACATTCCAACACAAGTACAATTTATATCAAACAACATTTAAAACACAAGTTCTACTAGTTATAACTAAGTTAAAGTACATACGAACACCAAAAGACTACATATATTTGATTTTATAAACAAAATCATAAATTTTAGACCCATATTCGTAGATAACTCCGGAAGCGCGAGGTGGGTGTATCATGTGTGTTCGTTCCAAGATCGCCATAACACCTAAGTTGCGAATTTACCTACATCAAAAACAAAACTTCTAAAATCAATTTCATTAATTTTGACAATATTTAATCTAGCGAATCGATAAATTCCATTCCATGCTTTCATGTCACTTTTACACTTACTTGACCCGCTGAAACGGGTCGATACTTACTATCTCGAACTTGAGATAAAACATTCCATCCATTAATCCGTTAATAACGGATTAATCATGTTCATAACATAACATTCATTTAATCGGTTTACAACGGATCAAATACATTCATCTCATCTTCCATATATATATATATATATATCCAATTTAACCCATTCATGACGGGCTAAACCACGCTATTCTTTTTCACATAACTTATTCATTCATCCGGCTCGTTTAAGGCGAGCCGACTATACTTCATTTCCTTCCATAGCAATTTCATACATATGACCCGTTCGTAACGGGTTAGACTATATACTCTTAAACTACCGTAAGCTAACATCGCTATGGTTTTCGCATAAGAACATTTAAATAGCATAGTAAAAGTGTATGTGTAGAATATCATACCTCGGTCTTGTGAGCTTTCCGTTTTCTTGATACTTGGGCCTTCTTCTTTTACGCCTACATTAAACGCATCCGTTCATTTAGCCCAATGTATTCATTCCATCATATACAATCATTTCGTATATTCAAGTTATGAACATTATCGCTAGATTTCATAATTTCACATATTTATTCTCTCAAGCATTTCATCAAACACTTGGTGTGCATCAGATTAACAAAGCACAAGGTACAAGTATTCTAAGCATACCTTTACTAGTTCATGCCATGGATGATCATAATCAATCAAATTCACATATTCTTCATAATCTACATGAATTTTATCTATGATTTCCTACTCATACAAGATTATACATCAAGGATTATGCATCAAAATTACTTATAGTTGCATTTACATAAACACCACATTCATCATAACACTACACCAAATGGGTTTTTACTTTAAATCATCCAAATGACCAGAATCAAACGTGATTCTTGTTCTATAGTGTAATTCTAACTCCAGATTACACAAACTCCAGATTACACAAACTTTTAGATGAACATCGAAACCCATTTCTTACAAATCATTAATTTAAAAATTCGACTTACCACTTGTTGAGAAAGCTTAGATGGTAGCCAATTCAGGTTCATGCATTCAATTTGCTTGTAATTTCCTTCCCCAATTTTAAAAACTTTAGGTTGTGAGGGTTTCTTCCCCCTTTTTTCTTGTCTGGGGCGACACACACACACACCCCAGATGTGTGTGTTTGTGTTTTAATATTTGGTTTTAATAATTGTCTTTCCCTTTATCCAAGTTTAGTCCTCCAATTATATGTTTACTTAAATTTTTGGTCATAGTTCATTCATAAGGCAATATTTTACATATATTCTAACTTGGTTATGTTTTCTAGTTATTCTTACACATATATGCATGTTAAAGTGTTTTTGGGGTGTTACAAGTCTACCCCCCTTAAGAGAGGTTTCGTCCCCGAAACTTGAACACATATATCAGAAAAATGTTTACATACCAAATAGATAAGGGTGGTGCTCCCGCATTTCATCCTTCGATTCCCACGTAAGATCTGATCCCTTTCGGTGTTACCATTGGACCAAAACTCGTCTAATGGCCTTATTGCGAAGGTTCTTTACTTTAACATCTTTTATAGTTATCGGTCTCTCGACAAAATTCAATCTTTCTTCTACTTTAATGTCATCAAGAGACACGTACGCCGATTCACCCGCTAGGCACTTTCGTAATTGTGATACATGGAAGGTGTTATGAATTTCATCCATTTGCGGGGGTAATTCTAACCGGTAAGCTACTTTCCCGACACGAGCTAGGACCTTAAAAGGTACTATATAAAATGGTCCCAATTTCCCTCATTTTCAAAAACGAATTATGCCTTTCCAAGGGGAGACCTTTAGTAAGACATGGTCTCTTACTTGAAACTCAATAGGACGCCTCCTACAGTCCACGTATGCCTCTGTCTGTCTTGAGCCGCCTCAATTGGGCTCGTACCATGTCAATCTTCTCATTAGTTTGGGCCACAATGTCATTTGATGCAAGTTCTCTTTGACCCACCTCCTAAATTTCCATTCTTACATGTACCTCACAAAACTTTATAGTAGGCTTGGGATATCTTTGGGAAATCTATTGGGGCCTTGGAAGCAAGGAAAAGTGAGATAAATGCAAAAAAATGGGTTTCCGGCGTCAGACCCGTGTAGACATTAAGATAAGGTGTCGGATGCAACAGGGCAGGGCGTCACAAACGCCTCCTTTGTAGTTTAGATGCTGATTTTTGCGTTTTGTTCTTTCTACTCACTAATCGTGTGTCCCGGGGGTTCTAATACGTGAAATAAATCATTACTCAAGTTCTTAATTCATTCCATACCTTCCCCAACCCAATCCACATGTTCTTTGGCTAAATCTTTCTACTAAAACTTTTGACCTGCTTGCCTCTACGTTGAGGTTCCACCGGATTGAAATCGAACGACCATTTCAACCATTATCATCCTAGAAATTCCATTGTTTGTACATCCTTACTCGATTTCAATTATTCTACTATAGATAACTTTATCTAAACAAAATAAGAAGTGATATCGATGGTCACTTACGTTTAGCTTTCGTATTCGTGATCGTTTTCTCGCCTTCTTTTGACCCATTTTCCTTACGTGCTTGCGTTATCTTGACATGATGCTTCTCCTTACATGTCACTACATTTACATTCTTGTTAGCATACAAGAGTTTATAAATCACCTATCATATCTAGTTCACATCTCATATTTGACTTTCACTTATCGTTTATAACATGCACAAGGCATAGATTCAATAATACATATCCAAATTCACGCAAATTTAACATATCATTAAGTATAACATATAAGGATCCATCATGCATCATTCAACCCTCCTATTCTTACAATCACATTAGGATTTCTAATCATGCTATTCTCGTACTCGTTGACTTTTCAGAAAAGTCAACGATCAAGTATGCAAATTTCCAACTGAGGGACATACGTCCATATCGATGTAGTCGGTTATGTTAATGGCACCATTAACATTTCGTACCTATTTAGTGAAATCCATACAACCATGTAATCACCTAGTTACATACACAAATACATATAATCAATTTTGCACATGCTAATGCTTTTATTATCTTACATTTGACAACCACATACAAGGTTAGTCAATTTAACATAATCATAACATCATCTTTCGCTAGCAAGTTTATATGTTTTACTATTAGCACACATTCACTTCTTGGTCGCAAATTAAGTAATTAATATAACACATGGTGGGTATCACCTATTCAAGCACAATGTACAAGCCCTTAATGCATAATCTTTTCCGAAACATATATTCAACCCGAATTCTTGTACGAGTTCCATCTATAGCACATTCCTCAAGTTAGTTTACTACTAGTTACATCATTATCATACTTCATTCATAAATGTCAAGTCTTTCATACAATCCCACATCCTAACTTCACTTAGACATTTCATCATAGATATAGTTATCACAGCCCAACCATTATTTCCTTCTTATTCATTCATACTTATCTCGAGAGTTTAACATTGTTTTAGGTTTGTTACCGTGACATGGTACTAAGTACATCCTTAGGTTAATCTCCGTATTGTTTCATTCAGGTCACCATGATTTGGCCGTTCATCATCATTTTCATTTTTTATTGCATTACTTACTATACACAACTACGCCTTGATTAATAACATCAAGTTTGAACGAAGAATTTCGTTCATTTCCTTGACCTCTAAAAGTCAAACCTTCCAAACGACGTCATACTTGTGTTATCATTTGTTCGTATGGAACCTTATTCCGTCTATAACTTTCTATTTAACATTTATAAGTCAAATACTTTACTAACCTTATTATTTACATAAACAACAATCTGTGTCTTGGTTCAGTCCGTCCCTTCATGAGCGAGTGCCAAAAACTAGGTTGACCTCATCCATCCATGTGATGAGCTTCCGCTCATGTGCATCTTTTAACCAACTCTACTAGTTTTATCACGCCAAGAGTTTGACCATTCTCATCTACAAATTAAGGGTTAGCACATTTCATTCAGTTTCCTTTAAGCATGACATTTATCAAATCATCTTGTTTACATACTAACCTCTTCTAGATTCTTTTAAAACATTAATTCGTTTGACCTATTTATGACGGGTCAATACATAACCATTGTTTAACATACTATCTTCATTCAGATATTCATTGTATTCGGTGTTAACTCACATATATTTCTTTCACAAATTTCTCATTTATTTGGTATACTACTGTAACACCTCGAAAATTCATGTCCTACAATGTATTGACACGTGTCATAAGCTTGAAACGTGTGAAAGTATACTCTAGAGGGACTAAAGTTGACAAACATGGAAAGTATGTGAATATAAGGGTTTAAAATGTCAACAATGGATAAATATCTTTTAAGATAACCCTACATGATGATCATACCTTCAAACGAATAAATCATGGATCATACGAAGCTAAATATGAAAGAAAGTGAGAGATTACAAACTACAGGGGTTAAATGTGTCAACATGTTTAAAGTATACCTCTGAGTGACCTTTTAGCAAACCTGAAGCTTTGTAACGATTAATTATGCTCACTAGAATGTGTGATAAAAATTTCATAAAGTTTCGTTATCGTATGAGAAAGTTATGATCAAATTCGTATACGGGGGGTTAAAGCGTCAACGTTGAAAGTTATGACTTTTCGGGTAACAATGAAGTTAACCGAGGACTTAACAAAGGGGGTATAAGTCTTGGAGCCCTTGTAAACAAATAAGAAGGGGTCAAAATGCAAAAATATAAGCTAGTTGACCTTTCGAAGAGCCAAGGGACAAATATGCGAAAACTTGAAAATGTGAAATCCTGATTATGAGGCCCAGGCGGGCCGCGTAAGATGTTAAGATGTCTTATGCGGGCCGCGTCAGACGCCCAGTTCCAGAAACATCATACAGCAGCCTGTTTGAGCGTTTAACCGACTTATAACAAAAATTTTCTCATCATGGGCGACCCCTAAGTGACTCCTAGAACCTTAGGGACATGTGTTAACAATCAGGGACCAATGGTAGTGTTGGGTGTCAACAATCTAAGTGTTCTTGAGCACTATATAAAGGACCTAAGTTGCAACATTGCAACCACACCTTCCATCTGCACTTTGGATCACTTCTGGAGCTCAAGACTTCTCTCTAAGCTTCACTAATCAAGCTTAGGACTTCAGTAAGTATTCTTAACCTTTCTTAATTAAGTTTTTGCTTAGTTTTAGCTTAAAAGTCAAACCGTCGTAATTAACGGTTGACTTAGCGATTAATCACTAATGGTCCAGTGATTAGTCGAATTGAAAGTAGTTATAAGTTGGTAATTATGTGGGTAATAAACCCTTAAAAGGGTTCCCCCTGATTCCCACTCTAACTAGGTCAAATGTCGGGTCAAACTTGCTAATAAAAAGTCAACAGGATACTTAATTTCTAATTTATGCATGATTAGCAATGTAGAACACATACAACCTGTTTGATCACTAATAAAACTTAGTAATTAATGTAAGAACATGTCTAAACATGTTCAACCCGACAATTTACTGTTTAGACCCGGTTCGGAACCGAAAGTCGCAAAGCTTTGACTTTTGCTTTGACTTCAGTTCTGACCCTTTTAGGTATGATTTAGAAAAACCTTAGAGCTTTATTTGGACCAGGTGACATGCTAGTATAACCCTCTGTGATTATACACCTTGGATCATTAGTTATCCGATTAATACGCATGATTCCGTTAATTGCCCATATGTTGACCATTATGCCCTTTTCACCTTAAAACGTGATTTTTGAAAATGTAAAAGAGTAGAAACTTTAATTACTGATATATAAACTTGCACCCAAAATTTGACATCAGTTTGAGGTGTAGATTGAGAGTTATGCTCATTAGCGTAATTAGAAAGCTTATTAACGATTAAACGACATAATTAGCGTTTAGCCCCTACGAAGCATAGTTTGGTTAAAATTAATAAATTTCACATATATACTTTACCCTACTGTTATAACTTAATAAATTAAGTATTTTTGCTGATTATATCAGACCTGTAACTCAGGTTAATACTTGAACTCTTTTATAAACTGGTAAATGACCAAACTACCCCTACGGAGCATAATTTGTGTTTAAACTCGTTTCGGGCATAATAAAAGACATCTTACTGATGTCACAACATATTTGAAGCATATTAACTTAGGAAACCTGTATATGGCTCTTGTGAATACCCGTTACGCTTATTACGCGTTCGGTTCGGTTTATGTAACTAGTTTACATAAATTTGCCGAAACGGGTCAAACCTTATCGGTTTTATCTCAAAATCCAGAATGTGTATGAAATACCCATATTAAGCAAGTCTTTGAACTTGTCGGGTCTAAATCACATTCTATCCGGTCTTCGCTTAATCATGCGTACGAACCGTATCTTTGAAACTAACCGGTCTAAGCTTAAGCTTAATTAATGACCCGTTAGGAATCTAATAGGTTATTAAAAACCTTTGTTCCAGATTAGGATCCCAGTAAAAGCTATATGTACTTGCTGAATTGAAATACGGCTGGGATTGAATTTATATTTAGCTCAGGTAAATACTTTTAACTTATTTTCCCTATACGGGCTTGGGTTACGGTATATAAAATACCGCTTGGTCGGGCATCAAATCTTCCATCGTTTGGTGGTTAATTGAATAATTTGATCGGCCCGTTTAAATTGTTTTGTTTACTTAAAGCCTTTGGCGGGTTAATGACCATGTCCCGGATATCCTTGGCATCATTCATGAAATGGCCAAGACCTAGGCACGGGGTGTAGGCGTACACCTGACAGCTGCATATGTAAAAACTGGTATCCCACCTTAAGGAATCAGCCTTGTGGGCATTATACCTGTGGTGTGTCTGTTAATCTTTAACCCGGCACGAACCGGGCTATTGAACGCATAAGAAACATGTAATTCTTTTACGAGATTATATATTTAAATAATTGTCCCAAGTATAAAAGATTAATTTTGCCTCTGTGCATTTTAATCAAATTATAAAAGATATTTTGTGCCACGTGCATCCAAATTAATTTTCTTAAACCATTTTCAAAATGAGTCAGTTAATTGTATTTACCAGTGTAAACTGACGTATTTTCCAAAAAGGCTAAATGCAGGTACTATACGTAATAGGCTGGCTACTCCAGGCATCAATAATCAAGTCTCGCAAGCTTTAGATGTTAAAGTCTGTTGAACGATATTATCTTTCTGTTAAAGATCCGCCTGTGGATCCATCTTACATTCCGTTGTAATATTTGATATTACTTTGAATCGGATTGTAATATATTTTATCTTTCATTTGCTTCCGTTGTGCATTTAAATATTGTGTTGTTTGACTATTACGTTGCCAACCACGTCACGATACTCCCACACCGGGCCCACTGGTGACACGTGGAATTCGGGGTGTGACAGGTTGGTATCAGAGCCAACACTGAGTGAATTAAACACTAAGCCTTTTGTGTTTAATCTCAGTTACACAGATGCACATTCTTGAGTCTAGACAAGAACATAGGACTAATCCTAATTCGTTTCATTGTCTTTGATTGCTTCTTTTGTTATTTTCTGATTAGCCCTTGCATGGGCAAGTCATTTTCTTACGAAGTCCCGTTTAGGGCAACTATATACTTGTTTAAATTTTAAAGGAACGATTATGTTTAAAATATCATTCCTATATTATAAGATCTACCATTATGATAAAATGGCAAAATCTAAAAAGGACAAGACCTAGCCATACGTCACATTAAGACAGGGCCAAGATGGTAGTTCCACAATTAGATTCAGATCCTTGTTAACAGTTCAATTTAGAAAATTGTTCTGCGTTAATTATTAAAAAGAATCTAAAGGGTAAAACCTAGCTTAAGTGTCACTGCAGACAAGGCCAAGATGGTAGAACCTATTCAAGAGATTCAAATCCTTGTTAAACATTTGAAAGCATATTAACATGCTTGACAAAGTGTGATATGATAAAATCACATAAGTCATTTTTAATTGGATTATTCTAAAATCCCTTATTTATATAATCATCCCATATGGATGAAGTACCCACGGGCTATAATTAACGTCCTCTGAGACTAAAGACAGTGGTAGCCTACAACTCCCTGTCAAGCAAAGGCAGTGAACAACGTTCGAGCCTAAATACCTTGATTCTACGAGAATCATGACTTATAAATTAAACTTGTCCACGCGACTAAGCCTTTTGTGCTATTACTAACTTATAATTTGGGATTAATAGTGAAAATCCTGAATAAAATAAATACCATTCCTTTCCTGCCAGTATAAATATTAAAAGAGAATCTTAAAGGGTATAACCTAGCTTGAATGTCTTTAAAGACCTAGCTAAGATGGTAAGACCTATTTAAAAAGAGATTCAGATCCTTGTTAACATCTGCAAACATGTTAACACTTCTGACAAAGGTGATGCAATAAAATCACGCTTGTCATCTTTATATTAGGAACTTCCAAACCCTTTTTAGCATAAGCGATCGATGGGAATCATGGCTAATAAACGTCGAACACGATGTACGCATCAAAACATCCATGCGAGATGTATACCTACGGGCAAAGATGAATGCATGAAAAAGGTAGTTTTTATTTCATAACTTCTTGTCAAGACAATGAACTATGAAATTTTCCGATCCAAAGGAATCATTGATTATGTTTTACAATTTCCCTAGTGACAAGGCCTCTGAGCCATCAAAAGTCCTTTGGAACAAGCCCTTGTGCTATATATATATAAGATAGGTCAGTATGACATTGTCAGTCGTGACTTATGTCCCCTGTCTAATAAATATGAAGGATTATATTTCGTTTAAACGCCAAAGATGGTTTATTTAAAAACTTAGGCAAAGCATAATCAAATGAATTAAATACTATCTATTCGCCTATATGGTTTATTTGTACCATGGCTAAATAATCATCAAATTCGACAATTCACCATATACTTAAACCAATTATTACTACTTTGTTTGTAGCATTCAAAGCTTCACCATGACTGACTCCTCTGAAGCTCACAATCATCCAGTTAATCAGAATGATGATGCAAGGCTGAACTTAACAAGCACCGAGTTACAGGCTATGATAAATACAGCCGTAAGCAACGTTGTGGACCGTGTGTTGAAGGATCATAACCGAAAGTGTGAAAATACCCCAAATAAAGGTTACAAAAAGAGTAAGACCTTTCAAGCTATAACCAGTCCAAACCAAAGGAGGCAAAACCCGAATGTAAAACCTGCAAAAGAAGACACTGGGGACAGTGTTGATCAAACCAAAAGATAAAGCAATGTGGCATCTGTAAAAGAGCTGGCCACCAGTCCCACGAATGTAGGGACATAAAGAATGCAAACTGTTTCAGCTGCGGCGAAAAGGGCCACATCAGTACTAATTGCCCTAAGGCTGCCAAGGAAGGAGCAACTAAGTCTGGGAAGAATTTGAAGGAGAAACAGCAGACCGGTGAAAAGACCAGATGCAAAACCTATAGGAAATACCACCTCGGGAAATGTAGATATGAATCTCAGCCTCTACCCTGTGGAATCTGCAAGGCCAAGGAACATAAGACCTTGGATTGCAAGAGATTGGGAGACGCAACCTGCTATGGTTGCAATGAAATAGGGCACATCAAGACAAATTGCCCAAATAAAACCAAGAAGCCTGGGGAGGCTAAGAAGACCGAAGCTGGAAGCTCTCAAATGGGCGCTCAGGAGACTATTCAGGATGACAATGTCACAACAGGTATTTTCTTTATCAATAACGCTCATGCCAGAGTATTAATTGATTCAGGTTCAGATAAGTCTTTCGTAGACAATAGATTTTGTAAATCATTAAATCTGCCTGCTAAAACTCTAAGCATTAAATGTAAAGTAAAATTGACCGATAGTACCTCAGAGACTGCTTCAACAATATTAGATGGATGTTTTATATCCATTAGGAATCATTCTTTTCTGTTGTCCTCGTTTCCATTTATATAATAAAGGACTCGATATAGTGATAAGAATGGGTTGGTCGTCTGGTAGCCAAGCCCATATTGTGGATGATAAGAAGCGAGTAGTTATCAAAACTCCTTATGGTGAGCCTTTGACCACTCAAGGAGATACGTTTGGGTTAAGATGCTGCTAAGTCTCTCATAAGATCTTAAGCTTAGCAAACTTTTAGAAATTTTCCCATAAAAACCCCAGATATTAAGTGTAAGGTAAAAGTTACAGACGAAATCGGAAGAATCATTTCTTTTGTTCCTATCAGAAACCTTCAGTCGTAGAGTTTTCGAAATGTCCTCTCTCTAAGAGGAAGTGCGTCAGCATATATAGTTGATATCTCTTTAATCTCTATCGATTCCGAATCCCAGATGGTATGATGAAAGCGCTATATGAGGATTGGTGTATCTTAATAAATTCCATAGATTGCTTCCATGCCTGATCAGTATGGAGGTTTAATGCATGGGACCACAAAGATATTCCGAGAGGTCATATGGTACTAAAGTCAACTAATGGTATTCAAAGGAGATATCCAGAATGGAATTGTCCAAGTAAATGTTCCCGATTAAGGAATTCGTGGACTAGTAACATAAAGGTGTCACTTATTTGACACAAGCAATGATGGGTGAACTGGAGCCTGAGATATGGAAACCTCTGTAACCTCCTTGTGTCTTGATTATCTTCTCCTAAGATTACCCTGTTTACCCCTGAAAGGCAGGTAGAATTAAGATTTACATCCCATTTAAGGCTGTATTATTATGAAATCTCCAAGACGGCTAGTACCATCATTGGAAGAATCGAAACCCTGATTAACTAAGTTTTAAAATAGAGGGTTCATATAGCCTAACTTGATGTTCCGAGAGTTTGATATTGTTAGATAAGAAAGACGGTTCATTTTGCTTATGCACTCATTACCGCAACCCTATTTTAACAACGATTGAGAATCGCCATCAACTACCCAGGATCGTTGAGTTATTCAACTAGCTATAAGGATTTGCTACTCCTTAAGATTAGTTTTAAGCAATGGTTGGGATAACCATCCCACCTTAAGATAAGCTTTTCTATAATAATTGATATGTAAGTATTAAGGCTGCTCCTTTGGAGACCTTGTATAGATGGAATGTTAAACATCTATTGTTAGATAGAGAATTGGTAAGTCCAATTATCAGGATCTAAAAGTTGCCTAGGAAACAACAAATAAGATCATACAAATCCATAATCGATTGTAAGTTGCCAGTATACGGCAGGAAATCAAGGATTTATGAAAATAGCAACCCTCCTAAGTTATGGTTAAAAGATAAGGTTCAACAAAAGATAACACCCTAGAAGGGTGTGCCGAGTAGTAATTTTCAGGTTAGTTAAGCTCGGGATATATAAAGTCATTCGAAGGATTCGAATGTATCAATACTAAATAGCTTACGAGCTAAGACCTAATTTAGGAGCTTGGTGGAACGCGCAATGTGACCCACACTAATGATTTAGCGACGTGTCACCAATAAGTCGAAAAGCACTATCACATAATGATATGCAGATCTATGATAGTATGAGCAACCTATGTCGATTGAGAATCGACAGGTTAAGGAGCTCCAAAAGAAAGTATGCACCTCTTGTATAGGTCAACTGGGATACCCTTGGAGGCCCAAATATACTATGGAAATTAAATCCATGATACGACAGAAAAGTACTTCCTTTACTTGGAGGTCGAGATTTATTTTAAGGGGGTGAGGATGTAACACCTCGAAAATTCACGTCCTATAATGTATTGACACGTGTCATAAGCTTGAAACGTGTGAAAGTATACTCTAGAGGGACTAAAGTTGACAAACATGAAAAGTATGTGAATATAAGGGTTCAAAATGTCAACAATGGATAAATATCTTTTAAGATAACCCTACATGATGCTCATACCTTCAAACGAATAAATCATGGATCATACGAAGCTAAATATGAAAGAAAGTGAGAGATTACAAACTACAGGGGTTAAATGTGTCAACATGTTTAAAGTATACCTCTGAGTGACCTTTTAGCAAACCCGAAGCTTTGTAACGATTAATTATGCTCACTAGAATGTGTGATAAAAATTTCATAAAGTTTCGTTATCGTATGAGAAAGTTATGATCAAATTCGTATACGGGGGGTTAAAGCGTCAACGTTGAAAGTTATGACTTTTCGGGTAACAATGAAGTTAACCGAGGACTTAACAAAGGGGGTATAAGTCTTGGAGCCCTTGTAAACAAATAAGAAGGGGTCAAAATGCAAAAATATAAGCTAGTTGACCTTTCGAAGAGCCAAGGGACAAATATGCGAAAACTTGAAAATGTGAAATCCTGATTATGAGGCCCAGGCGGGCCGCGTCAGACGCCCAGTTGCAGAAACATCACACAACAGCCTGTTTGAGCGATTAACCGACTTATAACAGATATTTTCTCATCATGGGCGACCCCTAAGTGACTCCTAGAACCTTAGGGACATGTGTTAACAATCAGGGACCAATGGTAGTGTTGGGTGTCAACAATCTAAGTGTTCTTGAGCACTATATAAAGGACCTAAGTTGCAACATTGCAACCACACCTTCCATCTGCACTTTGGATCACTTCTGGAGCTCAAGACTTCTCTCTAAGCTTCACTAATCAAGCTTAGGACTTCAGTAAGTATTCTTAACCTTTCTTAATTAAGTTTTTGCTTAGTTTTAGCTTAAAAGTCAAACCGTCATAATTAACGGTTGACTTAGCGATTAATCACTAATGGTCCAGTGATTAGTCGAATTGAAAGTAGTTATAAGTTGGTAATTATGTGGGTAATAAACCCTTAAAAGGGTTCCCCTGATTCCCACTCTAACTAGGTCAAATGTCGGGTCAAACTTGCTAATAAAAAGTCAACAGGATACTTAATTTCTAATTTATGCATGATTAGCAATGTAGAACACATACAACCTGTTTGATCACTAATAAAACTTAGTAATGAATGTAAGAACATGTCTAAACATGTTCAACCCGACAATTTACTGTTTAGACCCGGTTCGGAACCGAAAGTCGCAAAGCTTTGACTTTTGCTTTGACTTCAGTTCTGACCCGTTTAGGTATGATTTAGAAATACCTTAGAGCTTTATTTGGACCAGGTGACATGCTAGTATAACCCTCTGTGATTATACACCTTGGATCATTAGAAATCCGATTAATACGCATGATTCCGTTAATTGCCCATATGTTGACCATTATGCCCTTTTCACCTTAAAACGTGATTTTTGAAAATGTAAAAGAGTAGAAACTTTAATTACTGATATATAAACTTGCACCCAAAATTTGACATCAGTTTGAGGTGTAGATTGAGAGTTATGCTCATTAGCGTAATTAGAAAGCTTATTAACGATTAAACGACATAATTAGCGTTTAGCCTATTTAAACCTACTTTTTGGTATCAAACTATTTTCCCACTGATATGATATATTATTTTGGGATTTTTGAAGATTTTTAATTAATTTTAGGCTGAGCATAACTTATAGTCATAGGCTTAATCCGGTAATTGTCGGTTTTGCCCTTAAGGGCTATAAAATGAGTTTTACATATCTAATTGACTCCAAACCTTTTGATACTGATTTTAAATGATAAATAAATTTTTTTAAGCCTTTTGGAATAATAAAAATATCAGCCTTATGTATCGAACCCGGAAATGGCTTCTAATCGCCTTATTAAGCGTTTTTAACGCATAGTATGTACTAAAACAATTTTAAACATACGAGGGTTGATACCTACTGATATTTGAGGTAAATTATAATATTTTAACAGTAAGCAAAAGTTGTTTAACTCAGACTTCAGTTTTGAGTTTTTCGGCTTATGTGAAATTACCAAAATGCCCCTACGAAGCATAGTTTGGTTAAAATTAATAAATTTCACATATATACTTTACCCTACTGTTATAACTTAATAAATTAAGTATTTTTGCTGATTATATCAGACCTGTAACTCAGGTTAATACTTGAACTCTTTTATAAACTGGTAAATGACCAAACTACCCCTACGGAGCATAGTTTGTGTTTAAACTCGTTTCGGGCATAATAAAAGACATCTTACTGATGTCACAACATATTTGAAGCATATTAACTTAGGAAACCTGTATATGGCTCTTGTGAATACCCGTTACGCTTATTACGCGTTCGGTTCGGTTTATGTAACTAGTTTACATAAATTTGCCGAAACGGGTCAAACCTTATCGGTTTTATCTCAAAATCCAGAATGTGTATGAAATACCCATATTAAGCAAGTCTTTGAACTTGTCGGGTCTAAATCACATTCTATCCGGGCTTCGCGTAATCATGCGTACGAACCGTATCTTTGAAACTAACCGGTCTAAGCTTAAGCTTAATTAAAGACCCGTTAGGAATCTAATAGGTTATTAAAAACCTTCATTCCAGATTAGAAGCCCAGTAAAAGCTATCTGTACTTGCTGAATTGAAATACGGCTGGGATTGAATTTATATTTAGCTCAGGTAAATACTTTTAACTTATTTTCCCTATACGGGCTTGGGTTACGGTATATAAAATACCGCTTGGTCGGGCATCAAATCTTCCATCGTTTGGTGGTTAATTGAATAATTTGATCGGCTCGTTTAAATTGTTTTGTTTACTTAAAGCCTTTGGGGGGTTAATGACCATGTCCCGGATATCCTTGGCATCATTCATGAAATGGCCACGACCTAGGCACGGGGTGTAGGCGTACACCTGACAGCTGCATATGTAAAAACTGGTATCCCACCTTAAGGAATCAGCCTTGTGGGCATTATACCTGTGGTGTGTCTATTAATCTTTAACCCGGCACGAACCGGGCTACTGATCGCATAAGAAACATGTAATTCTTTTACGAGATTATATATTTAAATAATTGTCCCAAGTATAAAAGATTAATTTTGCCTCTGTGCATTTTAATCAAATTATAAAAGATATTTTGTGCCACGTGCATCCAAATTAATTTTCTTAAACCATTTTCAAAATG
Organism: Helianthus tuberosus; assembly: GCA_030545235.1. Lineage (NCBI taxonomy): Eukaryota > Viridiplantae > Streptophyta > Magnoliopsida > Asterales > Asteraceae > Helianthus > Helianthus tuberosus. The sequence goes on from CM060367.1 coordinate 11,010,929, forward strand.
AGTCAGTTAATTGTATTTACCAGTGTAAACTGACGTATTTTCCAAAAAGGCTAAATGCAGGTACTATACGTAATAGGCTGGCTACTCCAGGCATCAATAATCAAGTCTCGCAAGCTTTAGATGTTAAAGTCTGTTGAACGATATTATCTTTCTGTTAAAGATCCGCCTGTGGATCCATCTTACGTTCCGTTGTAATATTTGATATTACTTTGAATAGGATTGTAATATATTTTATCTTTCATTTGTTTCCGCTGTGCATTTAAATATTGTGTTGTTTGACTATTACGTTGCCAACCACGTCACGATACTCCCACACCGGGCCCACCGGTGACACGTGGAATTCGGGGTGTGACAACTACCTTACACACTTCGTTTCTTACGTACTACTCTTGCGTTTTATCAATTATATGCCAATTTTGTAGTTTGACTCCTTAAGATCAATTTGCCACCTATTACTTATTTTATGCATATATTGGATCATGTGTTGTACTTACTTTCAATTCAAACATATTAATAAAACATCATTTCATCGTTTTAAAAGTTCGCAGACAACTTTTCTTCCTTATCCATACTTATGCCATTCTCCGGGTCATAGCCCGTCATTCACCCCGACTCACATGAGTTGACTTTTAATATGTTTCTTATGAAATTTGGTATATGTGACAATTAGATTTATCTCCCTTGCCATCATATTGTCATTGGTCTTACACTTACCCAAGTTACCCATTCGACTCCAACAAGGTCAAACCGTCAATACATTTCTAGATAGGTTAATTTTATTCTTTTTTTTAAACACAACCTATCCCTCGCTTGTTCGTAAGTGCATCATATGTATATATATACATCATGTTAGTCAAGTGACTGTCCTGACTTGACAAGGCTACCAACACCACTTACTTACAAGATTTATACCTACCTTAGTAGGATGAAGAAACACATTCCTTCCTTCACACTTACTCATTCCCACTTTGTTTATGGATTCGACCTTTTGTTCTTACGTGTTTGGTTCATAGATACTTATGGATTCAAGTCTTTTCATTCTTACTTATGGCTCTTATATGTTCGATCTGTATTTGGTCACGGATTTTACCTTTCACTATTATGTTCCATTCTTGTAAGTTTAATCTGTATATCAACTACGGATTCAACTTTTTCATTCGTACCTTTCTTTCTTATAGAATACTCTAATTTTCTTAAGAGTCTTACAACTCCTTTTATCACACGTCAACCTACTTCCCGACTCTACCAGACATACTTGTGATAATTATCATGGTCTCATGAATGTCATATACTTCTTATATTAATCACACGTTCTCGTCTGCATTTACAAAAACACTATAGATCAATACCATTCCTTACTTATTCAATTTAAAATTTCATTCTTACGCATACTTTTATCATCCCTCTTTCAACATACTTAATTCATTCTAACATTCTGAATTTCATGACTTTCCTTTTGTTCATTCCATAAAATGATCAATACGATCACGAATCATCTACGTGTCGTCAATAAGTCAAAGGACTTATTATTACATACATTCTTATCCTTCTTTCCGAGGTTTTATGTTCCCGAGACATATCATCATAGCACAATTCGAGTCACATGACTTCTTATCTATCCTTATCACTTTTCGGGGTCCCGATGAGGTTACGTGATAGGTTTTAGGAACTGGTGAAAACAAGTCCCCTAATCAAAACAGCAAAATAAAATAAAAAAAATTGCCTGCGTTTGGAGCTCTCGCGAGCCGCGAAGAATTGCACCCTCGTTTGTCGCGGGTCGCGACCACGGTCGCGTGACGCGACGATGAAACTGAGTATGTGTCGCGCGATGCGACGCCCCATTTTTAACAGAATGTTTGGTTCTGTGTTGCTGCATTTTCCCAGCTCCAACTTTTCTAAAACTCTAACTTTAAAACCTCATATCTTTAGTTCTACTAATCCGTTTTACGAAATTCTTTTTCCTACGTGTCCGTAATTTAAATGCGGACCCGTTTAGCATCGTCGTTCACCTTAAAATTCGGTTTACGAGCAAATAACCTATAAATCCCTTTCCATTTCTAACTATAAGTAAATTCAAATTTACAATTTACTTACTGGCTTAGCACTTCGGAACGAACACCTTCATACGAGCTTTCGGTTTGAGTTCAAGCATTTTAACTCTAGTACTTGAATCCCTCAAACCTCGGATCTGATACCAACTTGAAACATCCGCTTTCCCATTCGAAAATAAAGATAATAATATACAAATTTTAATAAAATTAGGGCATGACCCTTTCGTAAAAGAGACAATTCCCTGCTTTTAGCAATAAATCATTTGTAAAACTTTAACATTCCAACACAAGTACAAGTTATGTCAAACAACATTTAAAACACAAGTTCTACTAGTTATAACTAAGTTAAAGTACATACGAACACCAAAAGACTACACATATTTGATTTTATAAACAAAATCATAAATTTTAGACCCATATTCGTAGATAACTCCGGAAGCGCGAGGTGGGTGTATCATGTGTGTTCGTTCCAAGATCGCCATAACGTCTAAGTTGCGAATTTACCTACATAAAAAACAAAACTTCTAAAATCAATTTCATTAATTTTGACAATATTTAATCTAGCGAATCGATAAATTCCATTCCATGCTTTCATGTCACTTTTACACTTACTTGACCCGCTGAAACGGGTCGATACTTACTATCTCGAACTTGAGATAAAACATTCCATCCATTAATCCGTTAATAACGGATTAATCATGTTCATAGCATAACATTCATTTAATCCGTTTACAACGGATCAAATACATTCATCTCATCTTCCATATATATATATATATATATATATATATATATAGGATAAAGATAGACAGAAAACCCTATTTACATAGAAAACTCTGAAAACTCAAATCTCCACCCATTTTTACCCAACCTCCCGACATTTTTTTTTTTGAAAAAAATCACACATGTAATATACATGTTTTAAAGTGTTTTGGGCCAAAAAAAAACAAAAAAGCGCCGAAGGGATTTTTTTTTAAAAAAATAAACAAATTTCAGTGCCTAACATGTGTTAGGCAACAAAGACAGAAAATGCTGAATTTTTTTTTTTTTTAAAAGATCCCTTCGGCGCTTTTTTGATTTTTTTGGCCAAAAACTCTTAAAAACATGTATATTACATGTGTTAATTTTTTCAAAAAAAAAATGTCGGGAGGTTGGGTTTTCTAGGGTTTTTCATATAGATAGGGTTTCCTATGTAGCCTTGCCCTATATATATATATATATATATATATATATATATATCCAATTTAACCCATTCATGACGGGCTAAACCACACTATTCTTTTTCACATAACTTATTCATTCATCCGGCCCGTTTAAGGCGAGCCGACTATACTTCATTTCCTTCCATAGCAATTTCATACACATGACTCGTTCGTAACGGGTTAGGCTATATACTCTTAAACTACCGTAAGCTAACATCACTATGGTTTTCGCATAAGAACATTTAAATAGCATAGTAAAAGTGTATGTGTAGAATAACATACCTTCGTCTTGTGAGCTTTCCGTTTTCTTGATACTTGGGCCTTCTTCTTTTACGCCTACATTAAACGCATCCGTTCGTTTAGCCCAATGTATTCATTCCATCATATACAATCATTTCGTATATTCAAGTTATGAACATTATCGCTAGATTTCATAATTTCACATATTTATTCTCTCAAGCATTTCATCAAACACTTGGTGTGCATCAGATTAACAAAGCACAAGGTACAAGTATTCTAAGCATACCTTTACTAGTTCAAGCCATGGATGACCATAATCAATCAAATTCACATATTCTTCATAATCTACATGAATTTTATCTATGATTTCCTACTCATACAAGATTATACATCAAGGATTATGCATCAAAATTACTTATAGTTGCATTTACATAAACACCACGTTCATCATAACACTACACCAAATGGGTTTTTACTTTAAATCATCCAAATGACCAGAATCAAACGTGATTCTTGTTCTATAGTGTAATTCTAACTCCAGATTACACAAACTTTTAGATGAACATCATGATTGGGTCGAAACCCATTTCTTACAAATCATTAATTTAAAAATTCGACTTACCACTTGTTGAGAAAGCTTAGATGGTAGCCAATTCAGGTTCATGCATTCAATTTGCTTGTAGTTTCCTTCCCCAATTTTTAAAAACTTTAGGTTGTGAGGGTTTCTTCCCCCTTTTCTCTTGTCTGGGGCGACACACACACACACCAGATGTGTGTGTTTGTGTTTTAATATTTGGTTTTAATAATTGTCTTTCCCTTTATCCAAGTTTAGTCCTCCAATTATATGTTTACTTAAATTTTTGGTCATAGTTCATTCATAAGGCAATATTTTACATATATTCTAACTTAGTTATGTTTTCTAGTTATTCTTACACATATATGCATGTTAAAGCGTTTTTGGGGTGTTACAATTTTTTTTAAATCAGAGTTTACGTAAAAAAAATTTAAGATAAATTGCTAAGATTTTTTTACCTAAGGGGTGCGGACGAAAATTAGCATGGGGTGCGGACCAATTTTTCAAGGGGTGCAGAAGAAAAATTCTAAGGGGTGCGGACGAGATTTTCGATAGATAATACCACTAATTTGTTTTCCCCGGGGTGCGCTCGCTCTCCTTGGGCTGGGTGTATGTCCGCCACTGATAGGGCGTGGTTGACCATTCTAACTCGCATACACTTATATCTTACAGAGCAATACTAAGGTGAGTTCACGACCCCTACTCTTTTCAAAGTTTTTAAAACACATGGTGGAGATAGCATGCGCTACATTACGGTAAAGTAATCTCATAATGTTACGGTAAGGTAACGTCATAGCTATTAATTTTTGTTATATTAGTTATGGTCACAAAGTAGCATTTATCACCTAAAGTCCTCACAAATCTCGAACCGTTAGTATTGGGTGGACATCGGGGGAATTTTGAGTAGTACTACTAGGCCCGACAAGCCACACTCGAGCTAGTCGTGTTAGCTAGACCGGTAATGGTCAACGGGTTTAGAATTGGCCTAACTTCTCGCCATGGTCAGTGATAGACCTGGCACTCTAAGGCCACAACAGTCATCTTCAGTTTCGAACTCTTTCGTGACGTAACATGGGTTAGCTACCTACACATATAACAAGTAACTTCTAAACACTACAACTTACTGTTTCGGGTATGAAACGGTGGAAAACTCTTGGGAAACAACAACTTATTATATGACTATAAACTATAACATGTGAACTCACTCATCATTATGTGTTGACACTTGTTCTTGCATGTCTTTCTCAGGTTGCTAAGGTAGCACACGTCAGGACTAGGATGCATTATGGAGTCGCATTGATTTATCAAACATATAGTCTCAGCTTTAAATTACATTAACTATTTTGGTTTTGTAATTGTCACGCTTCCGCAACTCAATTGTATAAACAGAATATTCTCATGAATGAGCAAACAGGAAAATTTTTAAACTCATATAGTGGTCGTTCAATATGACTAATGACTGTGATCCTGGTTTGTCACGCATCTCGCGGTAGAACTCTTCATGTGGAATTTGGGGGTGTGACGTGTACGCGATGAGAATTCCGCACGTTATAAACCTCAAAACAAAATCCCACATGTTGAACCCATAAAATCCCGCATGTTTGAATACATAAAAACCCACATGTACACTTTCTCTATATAACATGCGGATTTTACTCCCATAAATCGAATAACCGCATGTTATAAATCCTCCCTCACACATGAACCAAATCCGCATGTTATAACCATAAATCCGGATGTTATATTATTATCGCGTACGCATAGTACGTTAAGACCAATCATACGTTAAGTAACCTCTATATAATAACAAACTTCTAACTCCTTGCCAAGGGATTTTTTATGTTTGGTTTTATCAAATTATGTCCGTTTAAAATTAACTAAAACTCTGAAATGCACTCACAATTTAAACCTCATTTAATATAAATTTTTGAAATCTCTAACCTCACGAGTTTGAAACATGGAAACAAATTACTATTCCCTGATAAGGCTTTCAGGTCCATGATTTTTTTACATGTGGAAAACGTTGGCGCCACATTAATTTTAATTTTAACACATGTGGTCAAAATGTCTTTCACATTATAGCACATGTTTTTTTTAAACTATTAATTACAAATAATATGTTTTTGTTTTATTTTTATTTTTAAGAATTTGTAAGTAAAGACATACTTAAACATTTACAATAAATAAACAAATTGAAACCTTCAATATAAATCAATTAATTGCTTTAAAATCTTTTATATAAAATTACAAATGATTACAAGTTGGGCTCCAAACTCTAGTTGAGCCTATTTTTTAGTTTAATACTCATTTTGCAGTAGCCAATTTGAACTCTATGAATCCAAACTCTTATGTATTTATTTTAAAGATTAGATTTTTTTTTTTGAACGGTTGCAGACCAATTGGTCGAGCACGGCTGGCGAGTTGCCAGCCTACCTGGGTTCGAGTCCTGCACGGCCCGCAGTTAAGCGCCTTCCGTACCGGTCGAAACTCCAGCCCCCCCGAGCGGGAACCCCACCGAAGCGGGTAAACCCTCTCACCTCCTCTTTGCTTGGAGTGGGGATCGAACTTGAGACCTCTCACAAGGCCTAAGTCTTTTCCACCACTCCACCAAAGGATCATTGGCATTTTTTTTTTTTAAAGATTAGATATGTTATTCCATATAAACCCAAAAGGATGATTTTGCATTGAACCGGTCAGGTTTTAAGAATTTAAACAAGGGAACCAGACACTAACACCAGTTCAGATTTTGCATTGAACCGGTCAGGTTTTAAGAATTTAAACAAGTGTATGTATATTTAAAGACTAAAATGCTATTTCATTATTCATTTATTTTTTCTTATAAGAGATTGTGGACCCAAAATCAATTATGAAAATGTCAAACATGGTCCGCAATGGCAATGCTGGTTTGTTCCCAATCTAATTAAAACCAGAGTTGTACATGGCTTTATAGCCTAGTGGCATCTTTAGGGTGTGTGATAAGGCTTTGAGACCAATCGGTTCTGAGTTCGATTCCCACAAGGGGGGTTCTCCTATATTTATTGGGTTTCCTCCTGAATTGGTGTATAGCTATTATGCCTAGAGGAGATGTATATGATCGGGTGGTTTCACTGGTAGAACGATGATACCCCAGTGGTCCGTTAGTGATCCAAATTTATCGTTCAAAAAAATAATAATAATTAAAAACCGGAGTCCAATATATTATATTTATAAACTTGTGAAATCAAACATCAATTAGGTTGGAGTCAGTTAATTAATGTTAAACCCAACTTTGCAACTACCAACTAACTTAACCCTTTAATACATTCATAAACATATGGACATAAACAAACTAAACACCCCTATAAATTGTAACCTCAAACAACGTTTTATAGCACCAACAACCTTACAATCATACAAAAAAAGCATAAGTTTCTTACAACTTAAAAAAATGGCAAGGATGACAATGATGGTTTTATGTGTAGTGGTGACTTGCATGGTGGTGGCTGCACCTTATGCGGAGGCTATTAGTTGCAATCAGGTGACGAGTAAACTGGCGCCGTGCTATAGCTACCTGACCAAAGGGGGCGCTGTGCCGCCTGCATGTTGTAGTGGGGTAAAAGGACTCGATAGCTTGGCTAAAACAACCGCTGATCGTCAAGCTATATGTAACTGCTTAAAGAGTGCTGCCTCGTCCAGCATTAATTCGGGCAATGCCGCCAGCCTCCCCGGCAAGTGTGGCGTTAGCATCCCTTACAAGATCAGCCCAAACACTGATTGCACCAAGTATGTTATTTCAGATACATATATATGCTTCTATTTAAACTACTTTAAAATGTTTTAAAGAAGTTTACAAAATAAACCAACCTAACGTAATCACTAAAATCTCACTCATAGAGTAGGATCCGCAAGGCTGATCCAGTATTCCAGTGAGACTCCCGACTCTTTAAACCCCCTTTTTCATATTATAAAAAGCAAGTACATAAAGTACATATTAAAGTATTTGACACATTTAACAAATACAATGAACATATTTAAGTGCATATCTACTTGTTTATATCTTGCATGCAGCCATACCATGTATTTAATATTTACTTTGATAATTAATGGTGATTTTTTTTTTTTTTTTTGCAGGGTGCAGTGAGGATGGAATACTATTGTACGGAAGAAAGATGTTTGAAGTGGAAATTATAATTATAATAAATAAAGACCACTAGCTATTTTGTATTTAAGAAGACATATATGGTTGTGTATGTCTCTTTGTTTTGTAATTCCTTTGGTTTTAAATAGCTTTGTTTTTATATAACTAAGTTGCCTGGTGATTATAAACCTTCCGATAGCATACTCTCAATTTCTTTCTTTCTCGTCGCCTATAAACAAACAATAAGAGAACTAACTCAAATCGACTTCTTCGAGATAAGAACCAAACCTGATAATAAAACCGAACATGCAAATTAATCACCTAGCCATGAGGAAGAAAGCGAGAGAAGCACTAGCATATGTATACACTGGTGAATCGTTTCTATATGTTATATAGTATATGATACTTGTTTTTTTTATCAGACACTCATGTAAAACATTAACTACACCAAAAACTAGTATATAATTGCAAGAATAGTTGGATGGATCGAATTCAAAATAATGTTGTTAGAAGTCATTAGCAAGACTTTATTACTATAAATGTACATGTCGACCAGTTTCCATCAACTATGTGTAGGAACTAGGTTCACTTTTTATTAAATATATTACAAAATAAATAATAAATAATAACGAGACTCTCGTTATTTGTGAGAAATTTGACTAGTACAATACCGGTTACAAAAACTAAATAAACGAATATAAAATACAACTAAATTGTACCAATCTTGATTCAAAGCCAATGTCTTTGAAAACTTCAACCGCATCTACGAGATCGAAACTCCGCTGCAAGACAAGCCAAATTGTTGACGGTTTTTGGTTGAGGCACGTGTTCAACACGCTTCCCTTAAAACAGATTCCGCGCCTCCTCTCAGACGGCCTGTCTCCCAGGGTACAACAACCAGAACAGTATGTGTACTGCCGGAGATGGCACTCACGCCCGAGATTACACCGGGTATGATGGTGTTCATAAAATAGGAAATATTCAAGTTGTTTAAAACAATCTAGAGAAACCTCTTCTCCAAATTTCCATGGAACAAAGATGAATTTTCTGTGTCTTTCTATGAAATCCCATGATCATATATATACACATATAGAGATTAATTTCATTAAACAAGACATTAATCTTGTCATAACTATAACCATTAATCTTGTAATAAACAAGATAATTAATATAGTTTTTAATCTCTAATTAAATAGATTTAAGTGGTTAGTCAAAACTGTCATTTTCATTTATGACACGAATTAAACGAGTTGTAACAGCTAGTTTGACCAGGTCCAACCAATTGCTCTGTTACCGTTGCAGACATGCAAGCGCGCTTGAAGTGACTCTTCAGTCCGCGCGCCACACTGTATGGAACCCGCGTATGCGCATGGTATGCAGACCAGTGCGCCTAGTTACTACTGCAAACCTGCGCGTGCTTGAACTGGCCTGCCAGTCCGCGCGCCACGCTTCAAGGATGGAGTCGTGCACCACACAGATGCCACTACGCATACCAGGACGCCACCTGGTCATGCGCCATCCAAACTCGCGTGTCGCTTGCAGTCTTCGTCATAGCCAATGACGTGTGCCATGTGCCTAATGAGCTCACGCCGCATCGACATGCGCCATGCCAAGGCATCCGCCTACGCCACCCAAGGGGTGCGCCATAAGCGGACCCGCCATGTATTTGACCACGCGCTCATGGGCAAAAATACAAAGGCGGTGTGCGAAGTTCAAAGTGCACTACATAGGACCTATAGCCCACTTCACGCGCACATATGTGCAGGTGCGATGCACCCTTTGGGTCTCCACTAGTGTTTGCCTTCAAGGAGTGCTCCTCCTTATATACCACTTTAAGTTTTGTCATTCCACCTATGTGGGACAAGGTGACAAATCTCAATCCATTTTTCTCATCTTTGTTTTTCCAAACATACAACTTCAAGCTTCGATATCTCATTCATCTCAGCTCTATTTGGACATAGTTTGAACACAAACCCATAAATAATTATTTATACAACACATATATAAATATTATTAATGTCCAAAATATTTAATGAAAAACTCATTTTCACTAAAATTTCCAACACTATGGCATTTTCAATACCTACAAAATCATTTTTTTAATAAAGAAAATGGACACGTTTGGAGTTAAATATGCTGAATATATTTAATTATAATTTTTTGAAGAAAAATATATTGTGGTTTATTATCATAACTACCAACTAGTATTAAGCACACCCCGCGTTGCGGTGGGGCCATCAACACTGAACTTGCGGTGTGTTAATGCGAATAACTTAGACCGAAGCGTAAAACATAGAAAAGAATAACTAAGTTGACCTAGAACTCGTGCGTTGCAACGAACCTATCAAACTGGAAAAAAAATAGATAACGTAAAAATGTTGAACCGCACACACGTTGCGCCGTGTTAACTCACAGAATTTAAAACGGAACGTAAAGCGAAAAATTTGCGTAAGATGGAATATATAAGGGACCAAAGCTGAAAGTAAAAAAATTGTGAGGTTAAATTGTGAAAGATGAAAACTTTTGGGTAAAAGTAAAAAAATCAAATAGGTTTGGGTTAAAAGTGAAAAATAAGTTTTTTTTTTTTTTTTTGAAAATTCCCCTATAAACGTTAGGTACACCAACTCTATACATACAATTGTTGAAAATTTATAGTATGGAAATAACTTGCCCCCTAACACAAATACATAAGCTCAATTGTCTGAATGCGGGTAAATAAAAATATAATACAAGAGGTGTTTATTAAACTTATAAGAATAAGATTTAAGAATATGTGTTATTCCCTTGTGATGAGATTAAAGAAAATAAACACATTAATAAGCCAAAATCGTCTTCACTTAAAAGAGACTATATGTTGTACATTTTGTTCAGTTTTTTATAGGGAATGATATATGGAGTATAGATAAAAGGTTACAAAATTATAAAGTAGAATATTAATGACTAACCATGATGCAACAAATAATAGACCAAGGATGGTAGCTAGGCTGGTTAGGCAAAAGGATTGAAGGGTTCAACTTTGCCTAACGCAGGTCGTGGGGTCCCCCCATGTTTGCAAGACGTGGAGAGAGGTTCACTAGTTTGTTTTTGTTGTTTGCTCGAGATCCTCCACTGAAATGTGTTCAGTTTCGGATGTAGGAGCAAAGGGAATGTGTGTGTTGAATGTGAAAGAAAGTGACTTGCATGAAGCAAGTACTCAAGAACAATGACCAGAGATCCTCCAGGAATCAAAGCTGATCGGAATGTTTTTCACACTTAATGAAGTGTCACATTTATAGGGAAAGCCATCACTCAAAGAGGAAGCTATTTGACTAGTGAACATGCTTGCAGTGGGGGTTGAAGCCTTTGACCTGCGGATAAAAGGCTGTGCTCTGTGGGCCTGTGTCACTTTTGCGGCTGGAGAGTTTGGTGAAGCAATCAGAGATGTGACTGCCTACTGTTCACGTACTATTTTATCTAGTCTCCCGGGTTTCCAACCTTCGAACCTTTTAACCTTTTAGGCTTTGATGTGTCTAAGTCATTTTATTTGGTCTTGGGCTACCCCCGTCATCAGCCCCCTAAGTCAGAGGTTTTTGGGAGTGAGCTCAAAGACTTCTGACATTTACACATTTGCTTTTATTGCTTAAAGGCTTGAAAGCTTGAAGGCTTGGAGTCAGTTGAGAATTTTTGAATTTTAAAAACTGACAACTGATTTGATTGATGTGTGGCAGTTTATAGGTCAGCGGTTTTTGCAGGGAGTAGGTTAATGACTATTGTAGTATTGTGTAATCATAACTTCTATTTGGGCGTTATCTTCTTTTATTATTGAAGACAAACAACAATTTTTCATTTTCTCTTCAAGTTTTCTCTGCATTTCCTTTCCATCCTTCAGGTTAGTTCCGGTTTCCTCTGTTTCCTTATTTTCTTCTTATTTTTCTGTAAAATGGGTTTTTGTAAGGATTTGGCAAAATCCTTTTCTCGATTAACCCAAGAAGAGGTAGAATTGTTTTGCTTGGAATATGGTATTGGGAAGAAGTTTAAACCAACTGCTCCTGCTTGTGACGTTCCGATTGATAAATGTCCGGCCGGTTCGATTGCTCTTTATTGTCGTCATTTTGAGTTTTCGAACCTCCGTCATCCATTTTCCCTCTTTGTTTTAAATCTGTTGGAGTAATACCGAGTCTCCTTTGGGCAAATTCGTCCGAAGGACATGGCTAGGGTTTTGCACTTCGAGGTTTTATGTCGTGCTTGTGGTTATGATCCTTCGTTGTTGTTATTCCGTCAGTTTTTTCGTTTGGCCAAAAACGGTGATTGGTTCACCTTTGAAACATCCAAGGTTGATACTTGCCTGATCTCTTCCATGGTTACCACACTTGGTACTTGAAAAGATCGTTTTTTCTGGGTCTCCGATTCTATTATCCCCTTTAAAATGGTGTGGAGGCACCCGGATGCCGTTCTCAATGAACCGGAACCTTCTGAATCTGATTTGAATGAAGTTTTCCTTAAAGCCATCCGAGAGTGCCCTTCAAGGGTTCGTCCTTTCCCTGAACATTTGCTAGTTATGTTAGGGGTTAGTAAATTGTGGGAAAAGGCCAATCGGGATCCAGTTCTAATGAGGAATGGCACGGGTATGCATTTTTCTTTTTTACTCCTTTTGTGTTTTCTTAATTTATGCCTTATGTGCTTTTTGTTTTATGGTTATTTGCAGTCATGTCTGCACTTGATTTCATCAAAAGTGACGATACTTCTGATGTTGCGTTTGATGAAATCAAGGATGTCCCTGTTGCGTTGCGATACTTCTAATCGGAGACATCCAAGATGGATCTCCTATTTCTATAACGTTTACTTGCTTGAGATGGATGGAAGGGTTGGATAGTACCTCTATGCGTACTTCTTTTGCTAAGTGCTGAAAGCTGGTAGCAGCTAGCTTGCTTAACGCATCAGCGTGTTTGTTCTCGCTTCTGTTTATGTGATTAACTTTGAACGTTTGAAATTGGCTGATTAACATCCGCGCTTGTTCAAGGTACAATGCCATAGCTTCTTTTGCATCGTAATTGCCATTAACTTGCTCGGCTACCAGTTTTGAATCGACGTTAGCTTCAAGATTTCTTGCCCCCATTTTTAATGCTAAGCGAAGACCTGCCAAGAAGGCTTCATATTCGGCTTCGTTATTCGTACTTTTGAAATCTAATCGTATAGCATACGTGAGCTCGTGATTGTCTGGGCTGATTAATCGGAGACCTGCTCCTGCTTCATCGTCGTTGGAAGCACCATCTGTGTGTAAGGTCCAGACTCTGTCGTCGAAAACAGGTGTTGGGTTCTGGATTGCCTCACATTCTTGTATTTTGTCGATAGGAACTTCAGTGACGAAGTCTGCTAACACTTGCCCTTTGATTGCGGGTCTTGGTCTGTAAAAAATGTTGTAACCTCCCAGTTCAATTGCCCATTTGGCCAATCGTCCCGCTATGTCGGGCTTGGATAAGATCTGGCCTAGGTGGTAATTGGTAAGAACTGTGATGACGTGACCCGAAAAATACCTGCGTAGACGTCGAGATGCGTGTACTAGTGCTAGGACTAGTTTTTCTATCATTGAGTACCGAGTTTCTGGGCCGGTGAGCATTTTGCTGATGTAATAGATTGGAGTCTGGATGTTCTCGCGTTCTACCATCAATACAGCACCGACCGCTACTTCCGCGGCAGATAGATATAAAATTAGTGGCTCTTTTTCTTTTGGTGCTGTTAATGTTGGCAGCTGAATTAAACATTCTTTCATTTGTTTGAATGCGGTTTCCGCTTCAGATGTCCACTGAAAGTTAGTTTTCTTTGCGCAGTTTCGTAACGTACTGATGAATGGATAAGACTTTGCTGCGTGATTAGCCAAAAATCTGTTTAAAGCCGCTAAACGTCCAGCGAGCCTTTGCATTTCTTTAACTGTTGCGGGTGACGGCATTAGCTGAATAGCCTGCACCTTTTCTGGGTTTACTTTAAAACCATCTTTTGTGACGATAAATCCCAAAAATTTCCCTTCTTCCATGCCGAAGGAACATTTGGTTGGGTTGAGTTTTAGGCTCACGCTGCGCAAGGAGTCGAATGTGCGCTGGATATTATCGAGCATTGTGCTTTCCTCATGACTCATGATGACGAGGTCATCCATGTATACTTCGACAGTCTTGCCAATGTCATCTTTAAAAATTGTGTCCATTAGGCGTTGATATGTTGCGCCTGCGTTGCGCAGGCCGAACGGCATTTTTGTATAACAGAAAATGCCTTTATCTGTGCGGAACGCCGTTTTGTCTTCGTCTTCTTCCTTCATCTGGACCTGATGATAACCCTTGTAACAGTCAAGAAAACATTTCCATCTGAATGACGCTAGAGAGTCGACTTTCTTGTCTATCTCTGGAAGCGCGTAACAATCTTTTGGGCATGCTTTATTCAGGTCTTTGAAGTCAACGCACATTCTCCACCCGCCGCTATGTTTCTGCACCATTACTGGGTTGGCTACCCATGTATGGTATTTTACTTCGCGCAAGATGCCCGCGTTAAGTAACTCTGCTACTTGCTCGTCCATTGCTTTTGCTTTTTCTTCACTGAAACTGCGCCTTCCCTGAGCAACAGGTTCTACTGATGGCTTGATGTTTAGACAATGTTGCGCGATGTCGCGTGGGACTCCAGTCATGTCCGCTGGGCACCAAGCAAATATGTCTTTGTTGTTAGACAATAATTCTTTTAGTTGTACGCGTGTTGCTGGTGAAATGGCTGGTCCTAGCAGAATGGTCTGTTCTGGGTACTCGTTGTTTAGGACCCATTTCTCTGGTTCATTTGGTGTCGAAGGTTTGACTACCTTTGTTGGTGGTTCGTCGTCTACGAACATGACCTCTTTGCTTGAATAGAGTATTGCAACTCCAGTTTCTGTCGGAAATCCGCAAGCAGCGTGTGGAATGGAAGTGATCATGCTAAATTCCCTTTGTGACCTTCTCCCGAGCAAGACCTCATGACGTGATGTTGCCGGCATGACCATGAAATTGACTGTAACTGTTCGTGAGTGCTCACCATCAGATAAGGTTACCGGGAAAACGATTTGCCCTAATGGGAATACAGCTTCATTACAGAATCCGGTGAGAGGAAAATCGACCGGCTCTAACCGTGCTTTATCTTCTGGATCGAGTTGTTTAAAGCACTGTTCGTATATGATATCCATCGAGCTTCCCGGATCGATGAACATAAAGTCAGTTCGGTAATGACCGAAAATACCGGTGATAATTACTGGTCGTTCTTCCTGAGGGCCCCCAGGAACAACGGGGAAAACCACTTGCTGTTCTCTCCAATGTTGATCATAGTTTCGTTTATTTGGTC
Source organism: Helianthus tuberosus (assembly GCA_030545235.1). Taxonomy (NCBI): domain Eukaryota; kingdom Viridiplantae; phylum Streptophyta; class Magnoliopsida; order Asterales; family Asteraceae; genus Helianthus; species Helianthus tuberosus. Next base: position 11,026,442 of record CM060367.1, read on the forward strand.
TTCGTGATGGACCTCCCTGAATCATGTGTATTTGTTTTTGATAACTGCTATATTGACTGGATTGGATGTCCTCCCTACGTGGTGTTGGTGGATCCAATACTGAGGTATTAATTTCTTTTCCAGATCTGATGTTTGACAAATCAGATCTGGCGATTTGAACAACGATTGTGCTTATAGCAGCTTGGCATCTGCTAAACCAATGTTCTGGAGATTCTTCTAGCCGTAAATTGTTTCCGACGTTTGGTCGAGGACCAGGTTGCCGGTGAGATGACGAATTTTCTGCCATGTGCAAAGACAGAAAATAAAATGAACTGAATCGAAACGAGGTAGAAACTAGAAAAACTGAGAAAACGGTGGGCGCCAATGAAGAAACACTAACTAAATGGTCGGAACCGAGATAGTTAGGGGGTTTGAATCCGCATAAAAGGTTAGCTCTCTCTCGGTTGATTCAGTCGTAATGGATTCACTTCTCCGGTAGCTCTGCAAAAAAGAACACCGTTAGCCTCGCCAAGGGGAGAAGAGGGTTCTCTCCTTGACCCGACTCCGGCGTGAGAATAAGTATTGGTATCGGAGAAGATAAGTATTTGAAGAGTGAGAGTAGTCTGAGTTTATACCTGAACAGTTCTCTTATTTATAACCGGGAGTTTGGGAGGGAAAACCTGTTATTGAAAAGATAACGGAAGATGCTTAACGCCGTAGCGGTTATTTTTATTCCGTTTGATTTCTTTAATCTGACGTCAATTAGCCTCGATCTGATGTGAATGCACACGGATCGTGGTTTGATCTGTGGCTGGGGGATCGCCACGTGGAAAGAGATCAAGTGGAGATTAATCTCCAATTGCATGCCTTTGTTGTGATTTCAAAATTGCTTCTGATGATGACACGTGTCCAGACGGTTATAACCGTCTGGGTGGTGCATGATTGTATTTCTTTCTAGAAGATTACTGTCGTAATCCGGTGTGACACCTTACTGTGTGGACACAGGCAAATAAACCCCAAGCCTGGGTAAAATAATATCTAAGTCTGGGTGTTGTGGCGGAAGTATTGTACAAAGGCTTTTTAATCCTTTATTGAATGGGAGAAGGCGCAAAGATTTATGTTTATCTTTTGGGCGCGCGACTATAAGTTACTGATTCCTTTGTTCCTTTAGTAGGACCAGTGCGCGGCCGCGCAAGGTCAAAAGGCTAGAAAGGTTAGTCTGTGGTATGGTCCAAATCCTTTCTTTATGAGGTTTATAGGACCTTACCCCTTCAAGTCCCCCCAGTCTAGTGTTGTACTTATGCAAGTAAGTGGAGCACTGGACTTATGAGAGGGAAATGTTTTTGGGTGCGTCAAAATAAGAAATCTTCTATGAGAGGATTTATCTTGTTGGAAGAAGGAAAAAATCTTTGCAGTCATGTTCTGACACGTGATGATGTCAACTGGCAGTTAGAATGAGTATTTTTCTCTTTGTCTTGAAATTCGTAGTGGCGCTTGTCAGACCTTATTAATGAGGATATGACTTTGGTTCCTGTAGCGTCGTTTGGATGTGACGCAATTCAGACAACTAATGATGAGTAGGGTTCCCATTTTCCGAGGTTGAATTTTTGTATATATGTATATTAGGATGCTTTTTGTCATTAACTTGGAGAAGATGAAGGGAAAAAGTTCCGTCCGTTCCCGTCGTCTTTCAGACATCTTAGCGGTCCGTGATGCTGCTGAAGCCTTACTCCTTCTTGCTAACTCTTCGCCGTTGATGTTAACCGAGGAAGAAAATGATGTTGTTGTTGACCCTTCCCTGATTGCCGGTGCTGGTGATAAAATCTTCCGGCCAGATAGGGTTGTTGATGCTGGTGATGGTGTGTTGGATGTCGATGGACTGATGGCTCGTTTTCCGACTCTCCGTCCGAGTACCTGTGAGTTGATGTATCACCGTCGCCGGAAAAACCCTTCGGTGAACATAGGTGAAGATGAACCTATGGTTGGTTAGGTTTGGGAGCTGTATCGTCCTGTCTTTTGATTGTATATATAAGTCTGTTAGTATAAACTCATCTTTTGAAGATCACGGGCGTGATCGGTGTTTAAAGTCTGTTGTTTGATCATCTTGCTATCTTGTAGAGGCAAGGTTTTTTGTTTGACTATTTTAGTTTCTGGAACTAAAATTGCGAAGATTATTGTCATGATCTTGTTTTTTGAAGTGTGTTGTTACACTTGGTGATATATCGATAATGTATGTACTTCATACGTGTTTGAATTACAATATGTTGCATGTTTTTAATTGTTTTTTGAATAGGTAAGGCGAATGAGAGATGGTATTGTGCTCATGTTTGAACGTTTATCTAAAAGGCGTAACAGCTTGCCTTTTTTAGACTGTTCATGAGGTATACAATGTTTGACCATATTGTTTTCGCGCGAACCCAAAAAATTACATGCAATTTGTAATAAACAGTAATATAAGTAGGAAAGATGTTTGTATTTGATAAAAGCGCAAGGCTTTGTAATCATAAGACATAATAAAGAAAGACATTGCCTGTGTATTCTTTCCGCTTTTGAAGACTTAGTTCATATGTAACACCTGCGCAACTGTTGTGCGTTCCAGGTGCGGGGAACAAGGGTCCCATCGATCCTTTTTAGGGTGTAAGCCCCTTTGCCTAAGACCTCGTTAATGACGTATGGTCCTTCCCATCTTGGCGCTAATTTGCCCGGTTTTTCAGCGTTTGACGCCTCATTATCGCGTAATACGAAATCGCCGGGGACAAATGTGCAAACGCGGACGCGTGCATTGTAATACTTCTCGAGCTTGGACTTGTACCTTGCTTCTGTTATTGCAGCGTTCTCGCGCCTTTCTTCCAAAAGATCCAAATCCATTCTTCGCTCTTGTTCGTTGTTTTGAGTTTCCATGGCTATCATGCGCGGTGATGGTAAACCTATCTCGGCTGGAATGACAGCTTCAGATCCATAGACTAAGCTGAACGGAGTCTCGCCAGTGCTAGTCTTTGGCATTGTTCGATGCGCCCAGAGGATGCTGGGAAGTTCGTCAACCCATCCTCTGCGCGCTGTCCCGAGTCGCGCTTTTATGCCGTCGACGATCTGTTTGTTTACGCTTTCTACCTGTCCATTTGCTTGAGGATGCGCAACGGAGGCGAAGTTATGCTCGATCTTCATTTCTTTGAACCATTTTTGAAGATCTTCTGCGGCGAAGTTGGTACCATTGTCGGAAATAATGCGCAATGGTAATCCGAATCTGCAAATGATATGTTCCCATATAAATTTACGGATTACCATTGCTGTTGTTGAGGCCAAGGCTTTAGCCTCCACCCATTTTGTGAAGTAATCTACCGCGACGATGATGAACTTTACCGCACCTGGCGCGTCAGGGAATGGACCGACGAGATCGATGCCCCACTGTTGGAATGGCCAGGCGGAAGTAACAGGTATTAATGGATTTTTAGGTCGGAGTGTCTTTGGTGCGTGTCGTTGACATGCTTCGCATCTTCTTAACAGGTCGACTGCGTCCATGTGCATTCCTGGCCAGTAGTATCCAGCACTCATTATTTTCGCCACGACCATGCGCGGTCCCGCGTGTATCCCGCATAATCCTTCGTGGATTTCTCTGACAAGGTATTGGGCGTCTGTTTTATTGACACAGCGTAGTAATGGGCCCATGAATGATTTTCGGTAGAGGACGCCATCCGCCATTTCGTAATTTACTGCCTTGTGTTGTATTTTCCGAGCTTCTGCCTTTCCCTCTGGTAGCCTTCCGTGTTGGAGGTATAAGATAATCGGAGACATCCAAGATGGATCTCCTATTTCTATAACGTTTACTTGCTTGAGATGGATGGAAGGGTTGGATAGTACCTCTATGCGTACTTCTTTTGCTAAGTGCTGAAAGCTGGTAGCAGCTAGCTTGCTTAACGCATCAGCGTGTTTGTTCTCGCTTCTGTTTATGTGATTAACTTTGAACGTTTGAAATTGGCTGATTAACATCCGCGCTTGTTCAAGGTACAATGCCATAGCTTCTTTTGCATCGTAATTGCCATTAACTTGCTCGGCTACCAGTTTTGAATCGACGTTAGCTTCAAGATTTCTTGCCCCCATTTTTAATGCTAAGCGAAGACCTGCCAAGAAGGCTTCATATTCGGCTTCGTTATTCGTACTTTTGAAATCTAATCGTATAGCATACGTGAGCTCGTGATTGTCTGGGCTGATTAATCGGAGACCTGCTCCTGCTCCATCGTCGTTGGAAGCACCATCTGTGTGTAAGGTCCAGACTCTGTCGTCGAAAACAGGTGTTGGGTTCTGGATTGCCTCACATTCTTGTATTTTGTCGATAGGAACTTCAGTGACGAAGTCTGCTAACACTTGCCCTTTGATTGCGGGTCTTGGTCTGTAAAAAATGTTGTAACCTCCCAGTTCAATTGCCCATTTGGCCAATCGTCCCGCTATGTCGGGCTTGGATAAGATCTGGCCTAGGTGGTAATTGGTAAGAACTGTGATGACGTGACCCGAAAAATACCTGCGTAGACGTCGAGATGCGTGTACTAGTGCTAGGACTAGTTTTTCTATCATTGAGTACCGAGTTTCTGGGCCGGTGAGCATTTTGCTGATGTAATAGATTGGAGTCTGGATGTTCTCGCGTTCTACCATCAATACAGCACCGACCGCTACTTCCGCGGCAGATAGATATAAAATTAGTGGCTCTTTTTCTTTTGGTGCTGTTAATGTTGGCAGCTGAATTAAACATTCTTTCATTTGTTTGAATGCGGTTTCCGCTTCAGATGTCCACTGAAAGTTAGTTTTCTTTGCGCAGTTTCGTAACGTACTGATGAATGGATAAGACTTTGCTGCGTGATTAGCCAAAAATCTGTTTAAAGCCGCTAAACGTCCAGCGAGCCTTTGCATTTCTTTAACTGTTGCGGGTGACGGCATTAGCTGAATAGCCTGCACCTTTTCTGGGTTTACTTTAAAACCATCTTTTGTGACGATAAATCCCAAAAATTTCCCTTCTTCCATGCCGAAGGAACATTTGGTTGGGTTGAGTTTTAGGCTCACGCTGCGCAAGGAGTCGAATGTGCGCTGGATATTATCGAGCATTGTGCTTTCCTCATGACTCATGATGACGAGGTCATCCATGTATACTTCGACAGTCTTGCCAATGTCATCTTTAAAAATTGTGTCCATTAGGCGTTGATATGTTGCGCCTGCGTTGCGCAGGCCGAACGGCATTTTTGTATAACAGAAAATGCCTTTATCTGTGCGGAACGCCGTTTTGTCTTCGTCTTCTTCCTTCATCTGGACCTGATGATAACCCTTGTAACAGTCAAGAAAACATTTCCATCTGAATGACGCTAGAGAGTCGACTTTCTTGTCTATCTCTGGAAGCGCGTAACAATCTTTTGGGCATGCTTTATTCAGGTCTTTGAAGTCAACGCACATTCTCCACCCGCCGCTATGTTTCTGCACCATTACTGGGTTGGCTACCCATGTATGGTATTTTACTTCGCGCAAGATGCCCGCGTTAAGTAACTCTGCTACTTGCTCGTCCATTGCTTTTGCTTTTTCTTCACTGAAACTGCGCCTTCCCTGAGCAACAGGTTCTACTGATGGCTTGATGTTTAGACAATGTTGCGCGATGTCGCGTGGGACTCCAGTCATGTCCGCTGGGCACCAAGCAAATATGTCTTTGTTGTTAGACAATAATTCTTTTAGTTGTACGCGTGTTGCTGGTGAAATGGCTGGTCCTAGCAGAATGGTCTGTTCTGGGTACTCGTTGTTTAGGACCCATTTCTCTGGTTCATTTGGTGTCGAAGGTTTGACTACCTTTGTTGGTGGTTCGTCGTCTACGAACATGACCTCTTTGCTTGAATAGAGTATTGCAACTCCAGTTTCTGTCGGAAATCCGCAAGCAGCGTGTGGAATGGAAGTGATCATGCTAAATTCCCTTTGTGACCTTCTCCCGAGCAAGACATCATGACGTGATGTTGCCGGCATGACCATGAAATTGACTGTAACTGTTCGTGAGTGCTCACCATCAGATAAGGTTACCGGGAAAACGATTTGCCCTAATGGGAATACAGCTTCATTACAGAATCCGGTGAGAGGAAAATCGACCGGCTCTAACCGTGCTTTATCTTCTGGATCGAGTTGTTTAAAGCACTGTTCGTATATGATATCCATCGAGCTTCCCGGATCGATGAACATAAAGTCAGTTCGGTAATGACCGAAAATACCGGTGATAATTACTGGTCGTTCTTCCTGAGGGCCCCCAGGAACAACGGGGAAAACCACTTGCTGTTCTCTCCAATGTTGATCATAGTTTCGTTTATTTGGTCTTCGTGATGGACCTCCCTGAATCATGTGTATTTGTTTTTGATAACTGCTATATTGACTGGATTGGATGTCCTCCCTACGTGGTGTTGGTGGATCCAATACTGAGGTATTAATTTCTTTTCCAGATCTGATGTTTGACAAATCAGATCTGGCGATTTGAACAACGATTGTGCTTATAGCAGCTTGGCATCTGCTAAACCAATGTTCTGGAGATTCTTCTAGCCGTAAATTGTTTCCGACGTTTGGTCGAGGACCAGGTTGCCGGTGAGATGACGAATTTTCTGCCATGTGCAAAGACAGAAAATAAAATGAACTGAATCGAAACGAGGTAGAAACTAGAAAAACTGAGAAAACGGTGGGCGCCAATGAAGAAACACTAACTAAATGGTCGGAACCGAGATAGTTAGGGGGTTTGAATCCGCATAAAAGGTTAGCTCTCTCTCGGTTGATTCAGTCGTAATGGATTCACTTCTCCGGTAGCTCTGCAAAAAAGAACACCGTTAGCCTCGCCAAGGGGAGAAGAGGGTTCTCTCCTTGACCCGACTCCGGCGTGAGAATAAGTATTGGTATCGGAGAAGATAAGTATTTGAAGAGTGAGAGTAGTCTGAGTTTATACCTGAACAGTTCTCTTATTTATAACCGGGAGTTTGGGAGGGAAAACCTGTTATTGAAAAGATAACGGAAGATGCTTAACGCCGTAGCGGTTATTTTTATTCCGTTTGATTTCTTTAATCTGACGTCAATTAGCCTCGATCCGATGTGAATGCACACGGATCGTGGTTTGATCTGTGGCTGGGGGATCGCCACGTGGAAAGAGATCAAGTGGAGATTAATCTCCAATTGCATGCCTTTGTTGTGATTTCAAAATTGCTTCTGATGATGACACGTGTCCAGACGGTTATAACCGTCTGGGTGGTGCATGATTGTATTTCTTTCTAGAAGATTACTGCCGTAATCCGGTGTGACACCTTACTGTGTGGACACAGGCAAATAAACCCCAAGCCTGGGTAAAATAATATCTAAGTCTGGGTGTTGTGGCGGAAGTATTGTACAAAGGCTTTTTAATCCTTTATTGAATGGGAGAAGGCGCAAAGATTTATGTTTATCTTTTGGGCGCGCGACTATAAGTTACTGATTCCTTTGTTCCTTTAGTAGGACCAGTGCGCGGCCGCGCAAGGTCAAAAGGCTAGAAAGGTTAGTCTGTGGTATGGTCCAAATCCTTTCTTTATGAGGTTTATAGGACCTTACCCCTTCAAGTACGAAGAATTTTCTAAGAATAAGGAGAATATGAAATCTTCGATGGTTGTGATGAAGAAAGAGATTAGTGGGTTTGCTGAGAAGGAAGAAGCCTGGGTCAAAAAGGTTGGTGAATTGACTAGAAGGCATGAAATTGAGATGGGTGATCTTAGGAAAAGCTTCGAGGCCGGTCGGTTGAAGCTAAAGGCTGATAGGGAGGCTTTGTCTGTTCAACAGAAAGCCTTTGATGAAGAGAAGGAAGGCCTGAAGGCTTTGGTTGCTCAGACCACCAGTGATAACCAATGGTTAATTGAGCAAGGTTTCCAGCAAGTTGTTACTTACCTTCTTCACTCCAAGGAGTTCAATTCTGCTCTTGGTGAAGTTTACACTAAATTGCTCAACTCGGGGAAACATCAAGGTCTCATTGCTGGTTTCAAGCTTCATGAGTCTGGCCATTCCTTAGAAAAGTCTCCCCTATATCGTCCCGAAGCTTCTGAGGTTTTCAAGAGTTCTGTTGAACAGATGGAGAGGCTGACCTACCGGTATATTAATCAAGTTTCTACTTGTTTTGGTAAGCCTCTTACTGTTTTGCAGGAGCTAAAACCGGAGGGGCTTAATGAAAAAGTCAGTGCTGAAGTCCTGGGTTCCCTTTCAAGAAATCGATCTTATTCGGGAGATAGTGATGACACTCTTTCAGGAGGACCTGCTACTTCGAAGGATGCAAGCTTGGAGGCTTCAGCAGTAGGTGGTGATGGTGGCATGAAAGCTAAGAAGTCAAAGAAAGCAAAGAAGGTTAAAGGTGATGGTTCTGGGGCCTCCAAGCCTCTTGCTGATGCTTGATGGACATTCGTAGCTTTCTTCGCATCCTTGAAAACAATTTATGGTTTGTAATGTTAACTTAAACAATATTAGGTTTCACAGGAACCCTTAAGGTTCTTGTTATGTGGGTGTGGTTAGGCCTGTATGGCCGTTTGAACAATTTCTCAGCTTGCAAGTCGTTAGGGCTTGCTTTAACTCTGTTTGGATATTTGGAAGTCTGTTAAGACTTTCTTTGCTATGCTATTATGTTCAACTATTTGTCTTGTGTTGTGTTTTTTATGCTTGTGCCTATTTCGTTAAGGCAGCTTGGTTGGCTTCAAGCCTTCAAGCTTTCTGGCTATCATGCATGTAGGTTGAAGCCTTTGAGGCTTCAGGTTATCACATATGTAGCTTGAAGCCTTCAAGGCTTCTCAGTTTCCTGACTTGGCTATAGTTTCGTGACTTGGTTTGTATTTTTGAATGTTGTCATATTGTTCCTCAGGTTATTTCTTTTCCTTGTACCTTTGTCTTTGTTGGGTTTGTGTTGCCTTCATGTTTTTTATACCTTAAAGGGTTCAGTGCTGTAGTGTTAGGATCGGAGGCTCTCATGATAGTGTTTGTTTGTTTAAAATGAATAATCAATGAATATGAAAACATGTTAGGTGCAGCGGAAGTGAAAACAAACTCTGTAAACACAATCAAAGGAGAAAATAGTTTGATAAACAATTGCTTCTCATAGAGTCAAATGATTTACAAATCAAAGCAAAAGATTACAGATATGCTTACAAACTATACTCCCCCTCAGCCTGATGCCCCAAGGTTGGTTGCACACAAGATGAAAGGATTAGACATGAGGAGAAGAACCCACTCAGTCAATCAAATGTAACAGTACAGGGTACTGTTACATTTATAGGCAAACCAAACCACTGAGGTATCTCAGCTGACGTCACCATGAAAGCGACGTCTAACAGCCTAACAACCAGTATACAATGTCCTTATACAAACTACTGATGTCTAACAACTGATTGTAATTAAAATACAAAACATGAGGAAACAACTGCTTCACGTTCCACTGTTGTAGCCTAAGCACTGATGCTCAACAACAACATCAGGGCTTTCTTCAAAGGTGATCAGTCCTTGAATGAGCAGTGTTTGTGTCTTCAGCAGCACTTAAGAGACAGCAGTAGATAGAGCGACAGTGTTTATCCTACAGCAGCCTTTGAGTCTTCATTAGTTGTTAAAGGCAGCAGTTGTTCAGATCAGTGGATTGGAGGTCATCTGATGTTTCAAATCACTTCCAAGGGGAAAGTCTAATGTAAACAGCTGCTTTATTATGGATCCACTGCCCTGATCTGGTTTTGGCTTTACATCATCTGTTCCTTTGGTAGGGTTCAATCCCAACAATCTCCCCCTGGAACAGATGATGCCAAAACCCTTCATTATTTTGGATTTTTATTTACTCATCACAAGTTCCCTAACTTGACCTTTGAATTGTAATTCAAAGCCAATGGGACTTGTATCATCCTCATCCCTGCACAGTGTAAGCTCAAGGAGATCTTGCAAATCTTCAACACCCAGGCCAAGTGTTGTTTTCCTTGATATATGCTTCACTTCACCATTGGATCTGAGCAAAGTCAATACGTGGGTCTTTTGATCAGAGAGCCACTTTAGTATTTTTGAATCCAATGGGTTTCTTGGGAGAGATTTATTTGAATGATGAGTTTGGAGAATGAGGCCTGGTGATGACAACTTTGAGCAGTGTCTTGAGATTTTGCTGTTTCTTGTAGTTCTGCTCTAAGTGTCTGAAGAACCATCTTCATGATATATTCTTCTCAAGCTTGTTCTTCTTTTGATATTTCTGCATCCATCTGCTTTGTTTCCTTCTTTGATGAAGGATGGCAGCAGGTGGTGTTTGTGGTGGTTGATTTAGTGGGGATGGCAGTGGTTGTGGTGTGTGTTGATGTGGTAATGGTGACAGTTGTTTGAGTGACAGATGTTGTTAATGGTGGAGGTGTAAGTGATTTTGTGGGAACAGAAGTTGTGGTTGAAGTAGTAACTGGCTTAGTTTTAGAAGCTGTGGTGGTTGATTGCCTTGTTTTTCTAACATGGACTCTTCTTTAATGAAGTACCAACATCTTCTTTTTCCTTTTTGCAGAAACTAACTTTTTCTCAACCAAAGCTCTGCTCTCATCCCTTACCCTTTTAATATCAGCAGTGGTTTTGAGACCAGCTGAATTGACTTGACTTTGAACGATCCTCATTTGTGTATCTTCATCATCTGCTTGAATTTTCAGGGTTTCATCACCTCCCTTTTCCTTTTCTTTGACAGATGTTTCAGCAGAAGTTACTGAGAGATTTTCTTCAGAGTCATTTTTCTCCCCCTTTTTGGCATCATCAACTCTTTTGAAGATAGTGCAGCGGTTGAAACAAATTCCACAGCTCATCTGGAGTAGGAGCAGATGATGGAGTAGCTGTTGGAGGTGGTGCAGCAGTGGATGGTACCCATTTTACTTTCAACAACTGTTGCAGCATGTCTTTGATTTCTGCAACAGATGTATCCAGTTTATCAATTCTAGCCATCAATTCTTGGTACATTAAACCATCACCCAACTTAATGGGATCATACTGATATCCCACTATCAGTGGTTTTATCAGTGGTTGAGGTAGGGAGTGTACTCCAAACACTAACCACTGATGCCCCTTTGTCTTGGTACTGGGGTCTTCTTCCTTCAACACTTGACAACCTTTTGATGTTGCCAGTAGGATAAATAAATCCACTGGTGGTTGGCAGAGATGCTATGTAAGGAATTGCCTCCAAGGAAGTCTTATTAATGTAACCACTGTCCAACTGTAAACCAGTGGGTTCAACAGTTGTAGTGGCTGCTTCACTTGGACTACCACCAAGAGTTACATGTAACTCAAGGGGTGTAACCTCCTCAGGTGGTGTTGGTGGGTTAGCAAAGATTGATTCATCAGACCCAGTCAGTTGTTGAGGTGTATTCTCATTGATAGGTGATTGAGAAGGACTGGTTAGTGCCTGGTTCAAATCAATTGCATCCAACAGCAGTTTAGTTGGTGGGGGAATTGTGGATGTGATGGGTGGTGTAGAAAGTGGATTTGCCCCGGGTATCGAGCTGTGGATGATAGAAACAAGTGTTTCCAGAGCATCATGATTTGGTGTCCCTGTTCTTACAACTTGTTCTTTTTGAGAAGAAGCAGGAGGAGTTTGAGGCATGGGTTGAGACCTTTCTACCATCTGCTGTGAGGAAGTAGCAGCAGTGGTTTCTAGTGACTTTTGTGTTGTCACTGGCAGTTACTCTGGGATCTCATCTTCCAGAGTTGCCTTTATTGCAGGTTTGGGGGGGCTTTTGAATTTTCTTTTGTTTTGGTCTTTTGGTGGATTTAGGTGTGGATTTCACAGCAGTTGTGTTACTGCTGTGATCACCTTGAGCAGTGGGCTCAGCAGCAGGTGCATGAGGAGCAGTGGTAGCTGCTAAAGTCTGCTCAGGAACCTCTGCTTTTGTTTTGGAAGTTTTTGATAGCCTTGTAAATGTTTTAGATGTAAGGCCATTTTTTTTTAAAGTGATCATGGCAACTGATGCACACAACTGTTGAATAACATCTGTCCACGTGTAACCACTGTTGTAAATCAGTGTTTTTGCACAAACAGAGGATACACTTTGGCAGTGGATAGATTTTACTATTTAACAGAGTTTTAATGCTATCAGTGGATTAATCAGATTTTGAGGATTTATTGAAAAAATTCAATTTTAAACTATTTTTAAGGTTAATTTTGGATTTTCTAAAAACATTTTTATGCTATTTACACATGGAACACAAGAAAACTTGCTTTAATCCATGTTTAGCACTCCAATCAAAGGGATCAAGTTTTTAACAGTAGATGAATCCAATTTTTAAGTTTGTACATCTACCACCTGATCTTTAGGATGGACATGTTAAAGATGAAATCAAACCTTTTTATAGCAATCCCTCACAAAGTGATGTCTGATAATGAATGATGGTGAATTAATGAGATATTGAATTTTTTGATGATATATTTCAGCTACTTGACTGCCCTGCATAAAAACAATCTTTTGAGCAACTATACCAAAATTCAATAACATATTTTGAAGTTACAGCAGCAACAGCAGCAACATCATAATATTCTTCAATCTGTGGTTGGAAATATTTGCTGCATGTGCACAGTCAATAACACCTTGATGTATGTACTTGTTTTGAGTTTGATAAAACTTGTCAATCATGCTCCTAGCATATGCAATGTTCTTTGAGGACCCACTTTTCGCCAAATAGATTCTCATCTTTTGGCTGTGGCACAAGGTTTTCAAACTTGTTGTCACTGAACTGCTGAAGCTCCTCTTAAATGACAGCTACCCAACTTTCTGTCTTTCAGTGCTATAAGGCACATGACTTGTTGATGGAATGGTAGAAAGTCAAGAAGAAGACAAAGGTTTTGGGATAAACTTTTTATAAGAACCCCTTCCAATTGATGTTGTCAAGTGTATGGTAAAATGGATGTGATTAAAAAAATTGAGGTTTAAAAGGTGAGGCTGCAGATGTGAGTCATCTGAGCTAACAACTGTTGGTGACTTTAATGATCCAACAGCTGTTTGAAGGTGAAAGTGGAGGAATAAAAGGAATTGGTGATAACCAGTGTTGATTTTTATCCGCTGTTAGTAGATTTTTATCAACAGTGGTTGTGGACTTGGAAATAGATTTTTATCAACATTTTTTTTTTAATTTTTTTTTTAATGGACTTCTATCAGCAACTGCTGGTGGATCAGTGGGTGAGCTTTACAAGCTGTTTTGTACATCTGCTGCTCAGATGAAGGAAATGATTTTGTCCTGTGATAACACAGTATCATGTCCAACATCTTTTGATGGTGATAATGAGATATCTGCAAAGTAACATCCTTGACAAAACATATTTTAGATGCATATTATCAAGATTAACACATTTGCAGATTTTTACAGGGATTTGTATTCAAGGTTTTACTACTTATCTATTTCCTGTTTTAAACATTTATAACTTTTGACAGTAGTTGAGTATCCCAGATGATGGTGACCTTTTCACTTTGACTACACATTTTGTGTTCTAATCCTTAGAGTAAAACATGAGTAGTCAAGAATTTTAAGGTTTGTTAGCAATCAATCCTTGATCTGTTGTTAAAATAAACTTGAGTTTGACATGACCTTGACCCATGTACCATTTCCTTTTGATCTATTTTCAAGGATAGTATTACCACAAAAAAATAAGGGTTTTACATCCTGACAGGAGATTGAAACTTTTACTATCTAAAACAAGTAAGAGTTCAAAATATATTATTCTTAAGGAGAAATAAAGAACAACATATCCTGTTTTATTTGAGAAAAACCTTTTCAAGGAAAAATAATTAAAGGTTTTTCTGAAAACAACATCAAAAGGATCTAGTATATTTTCAATTATACCTTGTTATATGATCATAATCACATCATTCTCAAGTTTAGGAGAATGGTCAGTGGTTTGAAAACTTAATAACCACTGTTTGTACCCATTTCCTTGTCAGTTGATTGCTAATGTGAGGAAACATGTTCACAAAGGTTTTGAAAGTCCTTTTATAGAACTTATTACCATGTGATGATTTTGAAAAATTTTGTCTAGTCCTCTTTGTAAGTTTAATCACTAGTGATACTTCTGTTACCTGAATTTCCCTGAGTCAGTGAATGCACACAGTTGCTTGATGACCATTATTCACCCAATTTTGGACTCTTAAGTGTTTTATGTTTATACTCTTTTTCTTTTGATTTCAAATGTTTTGAGATAAACACACTTTTGAGTTTTTGTAATTTTTCTTCTTTCCCTTTTTACCCTTTCCATAGAAAAGTATTGAAACTTTTACTGGAAGGTTTTCAAGGGAAAAAAAATATTCAATCCAAAATCATTTTCAGCAATGTTTTGAGAGATTTGGTCATTTTTACACATGTTTATGCCAAATTTCACATTGCGCATGATCTGGATATTTTGACTGCTGATTTTCTTAATGTATTCTTAACACAATTGATTTTGGTCCTTTTAGAGGACACTCAACCTGTTTTTCAATACATAAGATTCAAATCACTAAAGTTTTAATTTCCCTCTTTTTATGTTAACAAAGACACTAGTGCTTTTATCCGCACATAGGCTTTTGTCAACCATGAGGTGAACACCTTAGCTGCAATTATGATGAAAACAACACAAACTTCATAATCAATTTTGTAAAGAGAATAATCACACCAAAGTCACCAGACAAGTTTCCAGATCTGAAACTATTGGTGATTTATGCATGACATCACTTGTTATGTGAATTTTGTGTGTCTTATGACATCTTGGTTGTTTTACAGAGTCTTTGAATAAATAACTTTGAACGTTATTACTCGTTACTCTGTTTTTCAACAAATACTACCAACCTTAGTATCAATGAAATTTGAGCTGAACTGTTATGTCAAATTGATTGTTAGATCGAATTTGACTGTCCAAGCTCTGATACCAATTGTTAGGATCGGAGGCTCTCATGATAGTGTTTGTTTGTTTAAAATGAATAATCAATGAATATGAAAACATGTTAGGTGCAGCGGAAGTGAAAACAAACTCTGTAAACACAATCAAAGGAGAAAATAGTTTGATAAACAATTGCTTCTCATAGAGTCAAATGATTTACAAATCAAAGCAAAAGATTACAGATATGCTTACAAACTATACTCCCCCTCAGCCTGATGCCCCAAGGTTGGTTGCACACAAGATGAAAGGATTAGACATGAGGAGAAGAACCCACTCAGTCAATCAAATGTAACAGTACAGGGTACTGTTACATTTATAGGCAAACCAAACCACTGAGGTATCTCAGCTGACGTCACCATGAAAGCGACGTCTAACAGCCTAACAACCAGTATACACTGTCCTTATACAAACTACTGATGTCTAACAACTGATTGTAATTAAAATACAAAACATGAGGAAACAACTGCTTCACGTTCCACTGTTGTAGCCTAAGCACTGATGCTCAACAACAACATCAGGGCTTTCTTCAAAGGTGATCAGTCCTTGAATGAGCAGTGTTTGTGTCTTCAGCAGCACTTAAGAGACAGCAGTAGATAGAGCGACAGTGTTTATCCTACAGCAGCCTTTGAGTCTTCATTAGTTGTTAAAGGCAGCAGTTGTTCAGATCAGTGGATTGGAGGTCATCTGATGTTTCAAATCACTTCCAAGGGGAAAGTCTAATGTAAACAGCTGCTTTATTATGGATCCACTGCCTTGATCTGGTTTTGGCTTTACATCATCTGTTCCTCTGGTAGGGTTCAATCCCAACATGTAGTCACTTAGCCTTGGTATTTTTAACAAGAGGGCATAGCACCTATCCTATTCATTATTATTATATTTTTTTTATCTGATTTCGTAAGCCTGTTTGTTTTTTATCTTTCTAAGGCTTAAGGAACATTTGGTGTAGGCTGTCCAAACCCGTCTATGAGACAGCTTTGTTTTCAATAACAAGTCTCATGGAGTTGTATTTATTTAGGAACTCACCCTTTATATAGGTCTATTCAACCCTTGAACCTATTGAGCGATGTTGTGATGGCCCCCGTCCCGGTTTTACCCGGTCCAGGAGCTGCGGGACAGAAACCCGTGGTATTTATTAATTGAGTTGACAGCGGAAGATTTAACAGGATCTTTTTAAAACTTGAGATGCCCGATTATTTTATTTCATAATTCGGTTTCAACCCCGTAATTTACAATAGAGGAATTTCACAAGGAAATTCCCTGATTTACAAAACATGTTTATTTATTTTAACTGAGCCACCACTTCAAGCTTGTTAGTGCTTCGTAGCACGTTTTCCTTGAATCACAGCAGGTCGCCTGAAACATGTTTTAAAAATATTTTATCAGCGGGGAAATACTGGCGAGTCATTCAGTTTACATAAAATGACACATAGTTATAAATTACAGCATAAGGGCGATTACAATGGCTTCTATCTTATTTTTATCTGGCGCCGTGTCACCTCCTGGTGACGATGGTCATACCACTATTGGGTCCTTTCACCCAAGTAGTGATGATTATCACTGTTAGGATTTATTAGCCTAACCGTGAGAAATTAGTAATGTGCACAATACCCCACTAGCCAGTGATTAAGATAACCATGACTTAATCCCTGTAATTATAACCTTTGAAAATAACTTGGAGTATTGTAAAACATTATTGATAAAAAGAGAATGACTCACATTGCAAGTTTAACGGGTATAGTTTAGCCTACTGATTAGCCTTGTAACCTAATTTAAATAACAATGCCCACGAACTAGGTCGGTAACTAATACAGCATTTATGATAACTCACGAGATTAAAACCCTCACAACGAATAACAAAGTGTAACACCTAAACATCCATCGAATTCACGACGAATGACAAGGTATAGCCCTAATGTGGGCAGCACTTAAACATCCATCGGATAGTTTCAATCGATCGGACATTGACCCGTAGCAGCGATCGAGTTAATACCCTGTATCGTAGTAGCGCCTCCCTAATGAAAATTATGATTTTGAGCAGTGTATCTTCGTTTTTGTGAAAAGATTTCGACACCACTGAACTACTCATGATCAAACCAATTTATAGCTGAAAAATGGGGTTTACGCGGCCCGCGTAAACCACCCTTAGCACTTACGCGGCTCGCGAGGGCCATCTATGCGTAGACTAGGGCTACGGTGTCATCGGTAGACCTGCCACGTGTGCGACACGTGGCCCTGGACGCTTATCCGGTCAACCACACTTTGACGCGGCCCGCGTAAGCTTCTTTTATGGCTTATTGTGGATTTCTTCTTCCTGCAATCTTCTTCTTGATGCCCTGGAATTTTGTAGAAATTGCAATACCCCTTGCATCTACCAAAATGCTTCCTTTTACAGGCATT
This sequence comes from Helianthus tuberosus, assembly GCA_030545235.1. Taxonomy (NCBI): domain Eukaryota; kingdom Viridiplantae; phylum Streptophyta; class Magnoliopsida; order Asterales; family Asteraceae; genus Helianthus; species Helianthus tuberosus. The sequence continues at coordinate 11,043,717 of CM060367.1, forward strand.
GCAAAATGGAACCGTGGAAGATTGCCCAGTTCCCTTTTTCTTGAAATTGCTACGGTTACCCATACGGAATCCCTGGGTAATCTTTTGGGCCACTTCCTTCTTTCTATTTTCTTCTCGCGTACGCACCATTCCGTCAGTCAAAGTGTTGGCTAATTCCACTGCATCGTCAATCGTGCGAGGTCTCGCAGCTTTAACGATATCACGAATTTCGCCAATTAATCCCCAAATATAACGGGAAATAAGGACCGGTTCTGGCGAAGCCAGGGTAGGTACAACTCTAGCATACTCAAAGAATGTCGAAGTATACCCTCGACAGTCCACATCCACCATCCAGTGGTTCAAGAATTTATTCGCCATTTGTTCCTTTTCATACTCAGGACAGAATTTTCTTTCCACTAGCCGCTTAAATTCTTCCCAACTTATGGCATAGGCTACATCGCTTCCTTTGGCTTGAAGTACCGTATTCCACCATTCTAGTGCCCCTTCTTTAAAAAGATGTGACGCGTACATTACCTTGTCTTCCTCGGCACATTTACTTATTTTAATCACCGCCTCGGTCTTCTCTAACCAGCGGAGTGCAGCAGTTGCCCCTTTGTTGCCTGCAAATTCAACCGGTTTACAGGCAAGAAACTCCTTGTAAGTGCAACCAGGCGTTGCAGCTTTCATTTTCTTAAGGAGTGGGGCTTGCCTCCCATTGTTGTCGTTATTAGTATGGTTGCCGCCTCCGTTTACACTATTACTGAAATTGTCGCCGTGTGTACGTTTGCTAGGAATAATTTGTTGAGGTTCAACTGGATTTCGGGCAGCAACAAGGATTGCTAGAATAGCATTGGCTATTCCCTGAGCAACGATATTCTCGATATCTTGCCTATTCAGAAATTGATCTTCATGGTTTTGTTCAGATTGGTTAACTTCGTTAATAGGTTCATTACCAGCGTGTTCCATCTGGTAATTAATATATATAAGTGATTAGCAGAAAATAATTAACAACCATTCATAACTAAACAATCGCACATAATCACACCAATACCTATAGCCAAAATTGTCGATTTTTCGACTTCCATTTTTATATATTATAATATGTGTCCGTACACACCCGTTATCTTACAAAAGTTTTATTTTTAGGTTATTTCACATAATTATATTTTTATGATTATATTATTATTAAACAAACACACCACATAACCAAACACGATCCCTGATAGCTGGCACTTCAGAAACGACGTTCTCTTTCATCGTACTTCCAAGATATCCTTTCTCCCATATCCCTAATTCGGTTCCCTGCATCAATCAGCTCCTCGCCATAATGGCGGAGTTCAGCCAAGTTCTTGGAGCTCATAGGTGGGTGTAGTGGAGGCTCCGGGTCAAATTGGGGGAAAAGGTATTAGGGTTATTGTGGAGATTCTGAAACTGCCAGTCGGTAGTCCACCACTCTTCTAGCTCTGCTGGTAGAGGTTGGGAGTGGATAATAGGATCTGGAATATCAGGCTCTAGATCCACTGGAAGTTGTGCTTCCGCTGGGTAATTAAAGAGATTTGCATCGGCAGGTCCGATGAGGTCACTAAATGCTAGTTTATGATCCAGCTCTTCCCAAGATGGCATTTCCTGGTCTTGCCTGGAACTTTCTCCAATCTCTATTCCCTTACCTTTATCTTTGGGATCTTCAGTCTTTATCACTTTCCGGGTTTCCTCCTGCGCACACGCCTCCAGCCTATAAGTCTTCTTCTTTTCTTTGGCTTGGGTTTCTCCGGAGGTTGGGCTTGAAATTCCATAGGTTCATTAACGTCGGTCAAATAACCGGTAACGTCTCTGGAAACTTCCACATTCACAGAATAGAGATTGAGATTCTGAAGAGCTTCAGACAATTCATTCATGCTGTTTAGCATATATGAAGAAACACACACAAAATTCTAAGTTAAAATTTTATAAATTAAATTTGCACAGAATCACAAAATGGCAATCAGAAAAATTAAGTATTATTCTCAACATGCGTTTATGTAAAGTTTATTCTGGCTTGTAGGTGACAAAGGTGCTGGTATTGGTTTGGCGATTCAACTATAAGTTAACATTTACTGCTGTAGTGGCTAACATATAAAGATTTGCCCATTGTTCATCTAATTCATTTTCCCATGGTGGGTTATTGCCTATTTCATGAGTTTTCTTATTAATCATCACTCCTTTTGGTTGTGACTTCTTTATTTTCTCTTGACTTTTTCTAATAATCCAACTTCTTTTCTTAGTGGTAAGTGGTTTCTCAAACTGTGCCTTATGAACAAATATTCCTTCCTCGGTATCTGCTGAGTATCTTGAGGAATTTGATTGAAATGAAGTTCCCTTGTCTTTTGGTGAACTATCTAATTGACGATAGATGTCCGAAATTCTTTGCTTACCCATACTGTAACTAACAAATAGTCAAATACAAAACACATAATCACAGGATGGTAATCAGGAAAATTAAGTATTTCTAAATACTTAATTGGCTTAAATCAGTGGCTCTGATACCACCTTTTTCTGTCATGGCCCCCATCCCGGTTTTACCCGGTCCAGGAGCCGCGGGACAGAAACACGTGGTATTTATTAATTGAGTTGACAGCGGAAGATTTAACAGGATCTTTTTAAAACTTGAGATGCCCGATTATTTTATTTCATAACTCGGTTTCAACCTCGTAATTTACAATAGAGGAATTTCACAAGGAAATTCCCTGATTTACAAAACATGTTTATTTATTTTAACTGAGCCACCACTTCAAGCTTGTTAGTGCTCCGTAGCACGTTTTCCTTGAATCACAGCAGGTCGCCTGAAACATGTTTTAAAAATATTTTATCAGCGAGGAAATACTGGCGAGTCATTCAGTTTACATAAAATGACACATAGTTATAAATTACTGCATAAGAGCGATTACAATGGCTTCTATCTTATTTTTATCTGGCGCCGTGTCACCTCCTGGTGACGATGGTCATACCACTATTGGGTCCTTTCACCCAAGTAGTGATGATTATCACTGTTAGGATTTATTAGCCTAACCGTGAGAAATTAGTAATGTGCATAATACTCCACTAGCCAGTGATTAAGATAACCATGACTTAATCCCTGTAATTATAACCTTTGAAAATAAATTGGAGTATTGTAAAACATTATTGATAAAAAGAGAATGACTCACATTGCAAGTTTAACGGGCAGAGTTTAGCCTACTGATTAGCCTTGTAACCTAATTTAAATAACAATGCAAACGAACTAGGTCAGTAACTAATACAGCATTTATGATAACTCACGAGATTAAAACCCTCACAACGAATGACAAAGTGTAACACCTAAACATCCATCGAATTCATGACAAATGACAAGGTATAGCCCTAATGTGGGCAGCACTTAAACATCCATCGGATAGTTTCAATCGATCGGACATTGAATCGTAGCAGCGATCGAGTTAATACCCTGTATCGTAGCAGCGCCTCCCTAATGAAAATTATGATTTTGAGCAATGTATCTTCGTTTTTGTGAAAAGATTTCGACACCACTGAACTGCTCATGATCAAACCAATTTATAGCTGAAAAATGAGGTTTACGCGGCCCGCGTAAACCACCCTTAGCACTTACGCGGCCCGCGAGGGCCATCTATGCGTAGACTAGGGCTACGGTGTCATCGGTAGACCTGCCACGTGTGCGACACGTGGCCCTGGACGCTTATCCGGTCAACCACACTTTGACGCGGCCCGCGTAAGCTTCTCTTATGGCTTACGCGGCCCGCCTGAAACCAGATTTTCTTGATTTCTTGATTTTTCATGCACGTTAAGGTTTCAGGGGTCCGGGTTTTCACTTACGGGTCGTTTTGGGACATTTTTGAAGGTACTTACAGATGTGGCCTGGGAGTTCATCCCCTTACATGGCCCTTGCCATGGAGTTTTTTGCTAGGTTCTCAACCTGATTTTAGGATAGAAAGACAAATATTGATAAAACAACTACATTCATTCATGAGATATTGTTTTTACAAAAGGTGTTCATAGTGCAACTCTTGAGATACAACTTTGTGAAATACAAACCAATCTTTCTTAATTAGACATGGAACCTCTTCAAGGTTTTCCCATTCCAGTGTCTTGGAAGCTTTTTACCCTCTGAGTCTGTTAGCTTGTAAGATCCACCCTTATGTGCTTCAAGGATGGTATACGGGCCTTCCCATTTTGGGCCCAGCTTTCCTTGGTTCTCTTTTTTGCTAGCTTCATTGTTTCTAAGCACCAGGTCTCCTGGTTTGAAACGTTCATTCTTGACTCTTTTGTTGTAGTAAGCTTCCATCCTTTGTTTGTACCTGGCTTCTTGAATTGCAGCTTGGTCTCGTGCTTCCTCTAGGAGTTGTAAGTTCAACATGGTCTCTTTTTGGTTTGTTTCGGGATCCATGTTGACAGTTCGTTGTGTTACAACTCCTACTTCAGCTGGAATCACGGCTTCAGACACAAATACCAAGCTATAGGGTGTTCTTTTGTGGCTTGTTTTTTCGGTTGTTCTTATGGCCCATAGAACACTTGGCAATTCTTCAAGCCAATTGCTTTCATACCTTCCTAATCTGGCTTTTATTCCTTCAACTATGCTTCGATTCATCCTCTCAACTTGACCGTTTGACTGTGGGTATGCCACTGAGCTGAACACCTGAGCGATTCTGAATTCTTTGCACCAAACGCTGAAAGGCTTCTCGGCAAATTGCTTTCCATTGTCGGTGACAAGCACTCCCGGTAGTCAATAATGGCAAATAATGTTTTCCCAAACGAAGTCAATGACCTTTTGCCCGTGATTTTTGCAAGTGGTTTAATCTCAGGCCACTTGGTGAAATAATCTATGGCCACCAACAAGAATTTTACTCCTCCTTTGGCTGGTGGGAATGGACCAACGATATCCATTCCCCATTTATAAAATGGCCATGCTAAGGTTATTGGGACAAGGTCATGCTTGGGATTCTTCGGGACTGGTGCATGAATTTGGCAGGCATCACACTTTCTTAATTGCTCGGCGGTATCTCGGTGCATGGAGGGCCAAAAATACCCAAGGTTCATTAGTTTAGCAACCACCGATCTAGCTCCAAAATGAGCTCCACATATACCTTCGTGAACCTCTTTGACCAAATACTGGCTTTTTCTCGGGACCAACACATCTTAGCAAGAGTGCAAGGTAACCCTTTTTGTAGAGGATTTCACCTTGCAATACGTACTGTCTTGCCTTGATCTTAACCCTTTCAGCCTCTGTTTGATCAGCAGGCAGTTCACCATTTTTAAGGAATTTCTTGATTAGAGTCATCCAATTTGGATCTTCTTCGGTGATCACGTCTTGAACTTCCAACTCATCAATTGACGGAGCCTTTAACACTTCTACCAATACCCTTTTGGTAAGGTGGGCAAAAGTGAGAGATGCTAGTTTACTCAAGGCATCCGCTTTCTTGTTTTGAGACCTGGGAATTTTCTTGATGGTGCATGTTTGGAAGGTATTCATCAATTCTTTGGACTTTTCTTTGTACCTCTTCATGTTTGGCTCCTTTGCAATGTAGCTGTCATTCACTTGGCTTGACACCAGCAACGAGTCTGTGAACAATTCAAGCTTTTGGACTTTCATTTCTTTAGCCAACCTCAAGCCGGCTATCAATGATTCATATTCAGCTTCGTTGTTGGTGGTCTGAAAGTCAAAGCGAAGAGCATATGTGAATTCTAACCCTTCTGGGTTGATCAGAATGAGCCCAGCCCCTGACCCTTCAATACATGAAGCCCCATCGGTAAAAAGTTTCCAGGCTTCAAGGTCTGAAGGTGTAGTGACAGTTGTGTTTACTTCAGTAGTTGTTTGTTTTGGGACTTCTACAATGAAATCAGCCAAGACGTGGGCTTTGATGGCTTTTCTGGGAACATAGGTGATGTTATGTTCACCGAGTTCAACAGCCCACTTGGCTAATCGTCCTGAATTCTCTGTTTTTTCAAGCACACTTTTTATTGGTTGGTCGGTGACCACTTGTATGGGGTGTGCTTGGAAATACCTTCGAAGCCTTCTAGTCGTTTGAACTAGGGCTAGAGCAAGTTTTTCCAGGGGAGGATATTTGATTTCAGCCAATTTTAAAGTTTTGCTGAAGAAATAAACGGGTACCTGAACTTTGTCTCGTTCGATGGTGAGGACCGCACTTATTGCTTCTTCAGCAACTGAAAGGTAAACCGAGATCAATTCTCCCATTTCTGGGGCTGCAATGTCAGGTAGGGAAGCTAGGTGTTGCTTCATCTGGTTGAAGGCTTCTTCAGCTTCCTCAGTCCATTTGAAGTCCTTCCTGTCGGAGCAACCCTTGAGCGTTTTGAAAAAGGGTAAAGACCTTTCAGCCAATTTTGAGGTAAAACGCTTCAAGGCTTCGAGCATCCCGTTTAAGCTTTCAACCTCCTTTTTATTTTGTGGTGGTTTGGTTTCAAGAACAACTTTTACCTTGCTTGGATTAGCCTTAATGCTTTGTTTTCCCACAATGTGTCCCAAAAACTTTCCTTCCTCGAACCCAAATGAACATTTTTCAGGGTTGAGCTTCATGTTGACCTTCCTTAGGTTCTTGAAGGTTTCTTGGATGTCATCAAGCATTTGGTATTCCGTTTTGCTTTTGATGACCAAATCATCAACATATGCTTCCATGTTCCTGCCAATTTGACTGGCAAAAGCCTTGTTAACTAGGCGTTGGTAGGTTGCACCCGCGTTTTTTAGACCAAAATGAATCTTTTGGTAGCAAAAGATTCCTTTATCCGTGTGAAAGGCGGTCTTCTCTTCATCTTCTTCTTTCATGAGGATTTGGTGATAACCCTTGTAAGCATCAAGGAAACACTTGAACGGGTAACCGGTGAGGGAGTCAACCTTGAGATCAATTTCTGGCAACGGGTAACAATCTTTGGGACAAGCCTTGTTAAGATCCTTGAAGTCTATGCACATTCTCCAAGAGTTGTCTGGCTTTCGAACCATTACCGAGTTTGCAACCCAGGATTGATACTTGACTTCTCGAAGAATGCCGGCTGACACAAGCTTTTCAACCTCTTGGTATGCAGCCAAGCTTCTTTCAGGTGCTAAACTTCGTTTCTTTTGGACAACAGGCTTGACATTGGGTGGTATTTTCAACTCATTTTTAACAATGCTTCGAGGGATGCCTGTCATATCTTCCGGGCACCAAGCAAAGACATCACTATAATGTGTTAACAACTTTTCAAGATATGAGAGAGTCTCTTGTGAAAGGCTTGGATTGACCCTTATCCTTTGCTCAGGATACTTAGGGTTTATAATTTGCCTTTGCTTGTCTTCTTCACTTTTAGAACTTTCACCCTCAACCATGTAGGCCTCCTGAGTAGGTTGAAGGGTTGCGATTCCCCTCTCAGTAGGAAATTTGACAGTGCCATGGCCAACAGACACAGCCATGTAGAATGCACACTACCCTGGTCTTCCAATGATTACATCATAGTTCGAAGGTATATTGATAACCACGAAGGTGAGAGGTTGGACTCTCTCCTTCTGTCCTTCGCTGAAACAAACATTAAGGGTCAGTTGCCCTAAAGGCTTAAGGGGTATGTCGGCGATACCTTTTATGGAGGTCCCGGAGGGTTGAAGCCTTGAATGCTCTTCATTGCTCAAACGGTTAAAGAACTTTTCAAACATGATTTCGGTGGCAGCCCCTGTCAATGTATGCTCTGCTTGTTTGTAGTGTTCCCACAGTAGCCTCAACCACAAGAGGGTTTGAAAGAGGGTCTTTTTCTGTTGGAGGAAAACAAACACACTGAAGCTCCCAAGCTTCCAACCGCTGCCTTTTGTGTGGAACCCTTTCATCAAAATCCACCATGTTGACTTCCTTGCCCTTTCCTTCGGCCATCTTGTCCCTTACTCCCTTCACCAAGTGAGCAAGTTCCCCGGACTTAACGGCTTCTTCGATCCTCTTCTTTAGTTGGAAGCAATCATTGGTGTGGTGCCCCTTTTCTTCATGAAATTCACAGTATCGGGTGGAATTCTCGTTCTTCCTGCTTTTGGGGAGAGGTCTAGGAGGCCGAAAGTTTTGTTTAACTTCTTCTGTTGCAAGGATTTCTTGGGGGGTCTTGGTAAGGGGGTGAAACTCATGCCTTTTTCTCTGCTAGAAGGGTTCCGGCCTTCGCTGCTCTGAACCCTTTTGGTGTCTGTCATAGGAGTTAAAGTTCCCCCTTTTTCTAGCTGGGCTGTGGCCTCGCCAGCTGGATCCCCTTTTTCTTTGCTCTTTAATGTCTACCGCCTCCTCTCCTCGGATGTGGGCTTCGGCCCTCTCGAGAGCTTCTTCCAATGTAACACCTCGAAAAATTATGTCCAATAATGTATTGACACGTGTCATGGGCTTTGAATATGTGAAAACATACTTTAGAGGGACTAAAGTTGACAAACAGTGAAACTATGTGAATATAAGGGTCCAAAGTGTCAACAATGGATAATTAGGCCCTACAATAACCCTACATGGTGTTTATAATCTTAAACGATTAGATCATGGATCATACAAAGCGAAAAATGAAAGAAAGTGAGGAATTACAAACTACAGGGGCTAAAAGTGTCAACATGTTGAAAGTATACCTCTGAGTGATCTTTTGGCAAACCCGAAGCTTTGTGATGGTAAAATATACTCACTAGAATATGTGGTAAAAATTTCATCAAGTTTCGTTATCGAATGAGAAAGCTATGATCAAAACCGTGCACGAAGGGTTAATTGCGTTAACGTTGAATTTCGAGACTTTTCGGGTAAGCACAAAGTTAACCAAGGACTTTACCATGTTTGTAAATGTCCCAAGGTCCTTAAAAATCAGATTTGAGGGTCTAATGAGCAAGATAAATAGCCAAAACCACGTATCTAAGGACCAAGGACTGAAATGCAAAGCAAAGGAAACTTGTAACCTGATCTGCGCTTGTTCGCGCCACGCGAGGGGGGTCTCGCGCCACGCGAGCGACCTGCCAGTGACAAAAGCAGCGACCAGCTGCCAGTTCATGTCTGTTTGCGAGTTGTTAACAGCTGGATCCGATTCCTGAGACTCACCAATCGACTTACATGCATTTAGGGGCACTTGGACACTTCTCACAACATCAGTAGACCTCTGTGGCAGCCTCTAATCAGATCAAAACTTGAGATAAAAGGATCTTGAAGCTTACTACATTGAACACTTGCATTCACAAATTTCACAAGGCAACTTCTGGAGCTCTCTGGACGACAAGACAACTTCCTAGTGATCTCTAAGCTTTATTAGGACTCTTGTAAGTGTTCATAACCCTTTCAAATTCGTTCTAGCTTAGTATATTAACCGAAAGTCAATCCATCGTAATTTAAGTTTGACTTGGTGATTAAACGAAAATTGCTCAGTCATTTCTCGAATTGAAAGTACCTACAAGTTGGTATTTATGTGGGTAACAAACCCTCAAAAGGGTATTTTCAGATTCCCACTCTAACTATGTTAATTGTCGAGTCAAAGCTTGTTTCAAAAAGTCAACAGAATTGTTATTTGCAAATTTAAGCATGATTAGCAATGTAGGGTACATGCAACCTGTTTGATCATTAAAATAACATGGTAATTAATGTAAGAACATGTCTCAACATGTTCAACTCGACAATTTTCAGTATTAAACCCGAATCGGAACCGAAAGTCGCATAAATTGACTTTTTCTTTGACTATCAGTTCTGATCCGTTCTTGCATGTTGAGATCTGCCTTAGAGCATATTTTGGACCAAGTTTCATATAAGTTTAACTCTCTGAGATTTTACTACTTGGTTCAATACTTATCCGATTCATATGCATGTTTCCGATTTATGCTTAAAGTTGACTATTATGCCCTTTTGGCTATAAAACGTGATTTTTTGAAAAAGTGAAAGAGTAGAAACATTTGTTACTGATTTATAAACTTGCACCTAAAATTTGATATCAGTTTGAGGTCCAGAATAAGAGTTATGCTCATTAGCGTATTTTGAAAGCTTTGTGTTAATTAATTGGCGTAATTAGCATATAACCTATTTAAACCCACTTTTTAATATCAAACTCTTTACCCACTGTTATAATATAATATTTTGGGATTTTTAAAGATTTTTATTTAATTTTTGGCTGAGCATAACATAGGTCTCTAAGTTAAATTCGGTTAATACCGATTTTGCCCTTTTAAGCCATAAAATGAGTTTTACAAATCCTTTTGACCCCAAACCTTTTTCTACTGATTTTATTTGATAAATAAAATATTTTGAGCATTCTTGAAATATAAAAAAATATCAGCTTTCTTTTAAAAAAACCCGGAAACGGCTCTAAATCGCCTTTTTAAGCGTTCTTAACGCATAGTATGTACTATAACCATAATAAACATATAAGGTTGATACCTACTGATGTTTTTAGTATATTTTTATATAATAACAGTAAGTACAAGTTTATAAACTCAGGTTTCCAATTTTGACATTTTTAGCCCTTGTGAAATTACCAAAATACCCCTAAGGTGCATAGTTTGGTTTTAAATGATAAGTTTCACATATGGGTCATACCCTACTGTTATAACATGTTAATTTAAGTATATCTACTGTATAACTCAGACCCGTAACTCAGATTTACAAATAAACTCTTTTATAATCTTTTAAATGACCGAAATGCCCTTATGAGGCATAATTTGTGTTTAAATCCGTTTTGGGCATAATAGAAGATATCTTACTGATATTATAACATATTTAGAGCATATTAACTCAGGGAACTTGCATATGACTCTTACGGTTACCCGTAACGCTCTTTTCGCGTTCGGTTCGGTTTATGTAACTAGTTTGCATAAATTGACCGAGACGGGTCAAACATTATCATTTTTATCTCAAAATCCAGAATGTATTTAGTATACCCATATTATACAAGTATTCAAACTTGTCGGGTCTAAATCACATTCTATCCGGTCTTCGCTTAATCGTGCGTTTGAACCGTATCGTCCTTTAAACTAGCCGGTCTAAGCTTAGGCTTAAATAAAGACCCGTTAGAAATCTAATAGGTTATTATAAACCTTTGTTCCAGAATAAGGAGAACCAGTAAAAGCTACCTCCACTTGCTAGTTGTGATTTATACTTTACTCAGGTAAATACTTTTAACTTATTTTCCCTATACGGGCTTGGGTTACGGTATATAAAATACCGCTTGATCGAGCATCAAATCTTACATCTTTGGGTGGTTAATTGAATAATTTGATCGGCTCGTTTAAACAGTCTTGTTCACTTAAAGCCTTTGGGGGTTAATGACCATGTCCCGGATATCCTTGGCATCATCTTACGAGATGGCCACGGCCTGAGCACGGGGTGTAGGCGTACACCTGTCAGTGTATAACTCTATAATGTGGTGTGTCTATTGATCTTCAACCCGGACAAGATCCGGGCTACTGAACGCACAAGTAACATGTAATTCGTTCACAAGATTATTATATTAAATAATTATCCCAAGTTATAAAATGTTTTATGCCTTGAGCATTCAAATCAATTTTCAACCATTTTCAAAATGAGTCAGTTAAATTGTATTAACCAGTGTAAACTGACGTATTTTTTCCAAAAGGTTGAGTGCAGGTACTACACGTAATAGGCTGGCTGTCTTCTAGAGCGTCCACAATAAGTCTCGCAAGCTTGGATGACAATAACTGTTGAACAATATCTTGTTTTATTTTGATCCGCCTGTGGATCCGTTTCAACTATTAGTGATATTTAATATTACACGTTATTAAAGTTGAAATGAATCTATCTTTGCTTCCGCTGTGTATTTATATATTGTGTTGTTTGTCTATGATGATACCAACTACGTCACTATACTCCCCACCGGGCCCACCGGTGACACGTGGAAAATAGGGGTCTGACAGGTTGGTATCAGAGCCAACACTGAGTGAATTAAACACTAGCCTTTTGTGTTTAATCTCAGTTACACAATTGCACAATCCTCGATTCTCGAGTCTAGACAAAGAACTTAGGAATTTTCCAAATTTTGGTTTTATTTCTAACTTTGTCTTATATATTTTTGTGTTGTATCACTTGTTGTTTTGACAGGTTCACAAAAAAAAAATGCCGCCACGTATGAGAGGAAGAGGAAGGGGACAAGGAGCACATGTAGCCCCAAACGACCACGAGGCCGGACCGTCACACCGGCGAACACCTTCAGACCCCCATAACTTAGATGCTCAAAATCTTTGGAGGTCTTTTACTGAACCAGCTAGGCGCTCAGTTTCACTGAGTACCTCACCTTCCATCCCACACTCCTTTGGGCCTCATTCTGAGAATGAGCCCCATAACTCTCACCAGTCCTATATTCCTCTAGGACACAATTCACCCTTTGACCATCCATCACCCGTCTTCCAGGGCCTGTTCAACCCAAATGATTACCTAGGAGCAGCAGTGGGTTTTAACCCACTTGGACCCGAGGACCACTTCTCTGGTGGCAACCCGATGGACATCGATGAAGATACCGATCCTGCAATGCCACCATCCGGAACCCCCAACCATCCCATTGAAATTTCAGATGGGTCACCGTTTATGGGATCACCTTACAATGGTCCCGACAGCTTTGAGGAGAACTTCAAGCAATATGACTAGGCATTTACTCCCAGTTACCATAATTCTCCCCTGCACCAGCCACGCCACTCTCCCCAGCACCAGCCACAGCAGCAGCCACAGCAGCAGCAGAATCCTTCTGAGGATTCCCGATTTGTCGCGGTCACTCCACCGCCACCACCACCTCGAGTACAGCCTCCCTCGCCTCCGAGGCGAAGGAGAACGACAGCGCGAATATCCGCACGAGGGGGAGTGCGCATCAGCACCCCTCCACATTCAGGTGGCAGCCGGTACTCGCCGGTCCACGAAGAACCAGAGATGGGAGAATCCTAACATCCCGTCTCTGAAGTAGTCTCTGCGCCAGTCGCGCCACAGCCACCATTGGGTTTTGGAGACCCAATTCCTACTTACACTGGAGCTGCAGCATTCAATCCCTTCGAGCAGTAGATCCACACAGGTTACAACTTTACAGAAGATCCCTACTGGGTAGCGGCAAACTCTCTCCAACCGGGAGGTTCTTACGGAGGTCCCTGGGCTACGGGACAATCGACCTATGGATACCCACCATATGGGTATCAGCAACCACAGCCTCCTCAACCTCCACACTATCAACAACCGCCTCTTCGACCTCCGCAATATCAGCAGCCCCCTCAAGCGCCGGCAATGTCACCGCTGCAATTTCAAGAAATCCTTCATGAGATACATGAGGTGCGACAAGAGATGCGGCATGAGTTGCGGGAAGATCGGAGACACAACCGGGGGATGTTCAAGAAGATGGTGGATTTGATCAAGGGTAAAAGCAAGAAGGATCACTAAAATCCTTTGTTTGTTTATTTATTTTAGTTGTAATCATGTCCCTGCGAGGACATTTATTTCTGTACTCTAACCCTGCGTGGGTATTTCCTTTCTGTTATGCCCCTGTGTGGGCATGTTTCTTATTTAACCCCTGCGTGGGTTTGTTTTATTAGTTGGCCCCTGCGTGGGCATGTTGTTTATGTAAAAGTCCCTTTTAGGGCAAACTCGTACTAGTTTAATTTTGTTTGGAATGGTTAATTTAAGTTTTTCATTTTTAAATTATATGCATGAATTTAATATATGAATAAATGAAAAATAACATTTATTATTTTAATTTACCATTTTAATAATAAGAATCTTAAAAAGGTAAAACCTAGCTTGAATGTCATATTAAAGACCTGGCCAATATGGTAGAACCTGTTTAAAAAGATTCAATCTCTATTAACATCTGCAAATATGTTAACATTCTTGGCTAGTGTGATCCGCGAAATCACACATGTCACCCTTTTTATTAAATTACCCAAATTTATATTTTATATAGATTTGATTGTGACAAAATACCTACGGGTTATAATTAATGTCATATAAAACAAAAGGCAGCCGTAGTTTATAAACTCCCTGCCAAGAAAAGGATTGATTTGTCATATTTATTCAAACTTTAATCCTACAAGATCTAAATTTATAATTTAGAAATTTGTCTACGTGACTAGGCTTATTATGCCAATATTACATTTCATTCTAAAAAGATTGCTAGTAAAAGTCCTGAATGAAATTACTTAGCAAATTAACTAATATGGCTTTTATTTACCATGGTTAATAAATCGTCAAGAACGATAATACTGTTTAGGCTTCTAAATAGACCTTGTCCTTATTTTTATGTAGCACTTAAAACTACATGGCTAAGTCTGAAGAAATAAACAGCCATCCAGTGGAAAACCCTGATAACACTAAAATACTGGTAACTGGTGCGGAGCTACAAGCATTAGTAGAAAATGTTGTTACCAGAGCCATTGAAAGGCAATATAGTGAGTCAAACGGGACCCGAAGTAGGACCCGATCCGCGCCACATCCCAAACCCAAAGTTCACTCGGAGGCACATAGCAAACCGCCCTCTAAGAAAGATGTACCCAAGAAGGATAAGCCAAAGAAGGATGATGATGAACGTCATTCCTCGAACCAACACAGTGTCCCGTCAAGGAAGGTCGAGCATAAACAGGAACCGCGTGATAAGTCCTGTACATACAAATACTTCGTCTCATATAAACCCCGGGACTTTACTGGGGAGAAGGGAGCGGTTGACTGCATGACCTGGTTAGACGAAATGGATACGGTTGTGGACATCAGCGGTTGTGCTGAAAGGGACGTAGTGAAATATGTATCCCAATCGTTCAAAGGAGAAGCACTGGCGTGGTGGAAGTCTCTCATACAAGCTGCTGGAAAGATCCGCTCTACAATTTATCATGGGATCAGTTCGTTGCTCTTATTTAGGATAATTATTGCCCGCAGCACGAAGTTGAGAGAATTGAGTCAGACTTCCTATCTTTAGTGATGAAGAATTTAGACTGCCAGGCATACCTCACCACTTTCAACACCCTATCTAGGTTGGTTCCGTACTTGGTAACCCCAGAACCTAAGAGGATTGCTCGCTTCATCGGGGGTTTAGCCCCAGAGATTAAAGCAAGTGTTAAGGCATCAAGGCCTGCAACCTTCAGATCAGCAGCTGATCTATCTCTCTCTCTTACCTTGGATGTAGTCAGGTTGAGAGCACTCAGGAATTCAGAAGAGAACAAAAGGAAGCGTGAGGACGATACCTCACGAAGATCAGGTAAGAAACACCGAGGAAATGACGACCACAAGAAAGGGTCGGGATCTAAGAAGGATGGGCAACAATCGGGGGATAAGCCCAAATGTAAAACTTGCAAGAAGAACCATTTTGGGAAATGTCGATTTGAGTCGAAATCCCAGTCTCACACGAGATCCTGTGGGATTTGCAAATCTACGGATCATAAGACTTTGGAGTGTAAGAAGCTGAAGGATGCAACATGTTACGGTTGCAACGAAAAAGGGCACATTAAGTCTAATTGCCCAAAGAACGCCAAGAAAACCAAAGATGGGAAAAAGACCAATGCGAGGGTCTTCAAGATGGACGCTAAGGAAGCTGTTCAGGATGACAACGTGATTACAGGTACTTTTCTCGTAAATGATGTTTTTGCTAGAGTATTGTTTGATTCTGGAGCAGATAAGTCTTTTGTAGATAATAAGTTTTGTGAGTTGTTGAAATTACCTGTAAAACCCTTAAGTGTGAAATATGAGGTGGAATTAGCTGATGGAACCATAGAAACCGCCTCAACTGTTTTAGATGGATGTGTTATATCCATTAGGAATCACTCTTTTCCTTTGTCCTTACTTCCCTTTAAGCTAGCCGGCTTTGATATAGTCATAGGTATGGATTGGTTATCGCATAACCAAGCCCAGATTGTGTGCAATAGAAAGCAAGTGGTAGTCAAAACTCCGTCTGGTGAGTCACTCACCATCCAAGGAGATACCCAGCATGGATTGCCTGAGCAAGTGACTATGCTCAAGGCATCCAGATGTTTGCAAAAGGGTTGTGTCATTTATATAGCACAAGTTACTATAGACGAGCCAAAGCCTAAGATTGAAGACATCCCTGTCATTTTGGAATATCCTGAAGTTTTTCCCGAAGAACTACTAGGTCTACCACCAGATAGGCAAGTGGAATTCCGAATCGACATCATCCCTGGTGCTGCACCAGTAGCAAGAGCACCTTATAGGTTAGCACCAACGGAGATGAAGGAGTTAAGGATGCAGTTAGACGATCTGCTAGCCAAAGGTTTTATTAGACCTAGTTCGTCTCCTTGGGGAGCGCCGATCTTATTTGTCAAGAAGAAGGATGGATCGATGCGTCTGTGCATCGATTACCGTGAGCTTAATAAAGTCACTATCAAGAATAGGTATCCTTTACCCAGGATCGATGATTTGTTCGATCAGTTGCAAGGGGCAAGCTACTTCTCTAAGATCGACTTGAGGTCAGGCTATCATCAGTTGAAGGTCAAGGATGAAGATGTGCACAAGACAGCGTTTAGGACTCGTTATGGACATTACGAGTTCCTAGTGATGCCTTTTGGGCTCACTAATGCACCGGCCGCATTCATGGATCTCATGAATCGCGTCTGCAAGCCTTACTTGGACAAATTCGTCATCGTCTTTATTGACGACATCCTTATTTACTCGAAGAACCAAGCTGATCACGAGAAACACCTTCGTTGTATTCTTAAACTTCTACATCATGAGAAACTCTACGCCAAGTTTTCGAAGTGCGAATTTTGGCTTCGAGAAGTCCAATTTCTTGGACATGTGGTAAGTGAGCGTGGTATCCAAGTGGATGGTAGAAGCAGTTATGAATTGGCAAGAGCCAAATACGCCTACTGAGATTCGCAGTTTCCTAGGTTTAGCAGGATATTATAGGCGTTTCATCGAAAACTTTTCAAGGATTGTTGCGCCCCTAACTTCGTTGACACGTAAGAAGGTTAAGTTTGATTGGGGCCCTAAGCAGCAGGAATCCTTTGACATCCTGAAGAAAAAGTTGAGCAATGCACCAGTGTTAACATTGCCCGATGGTATAGAAGAATTTGTGGTGTATTGTGATGCATCACACACTGGTATGGGCTGTGTACTCATGCAGAAAGGCAAGGTTATTGCCTACGCTTCACGACAGTTAAAGGTACACGAGAAGAACTACACCACCCACGACTTAGAGCTGGGTGCCGTTGTATTTGCATTGAAACTATGGAGGCATTACTTATATGGAACCAAGTGTGTGATCTATTCAGATCACAAGAGCCTTCAACATTTGTTCAATCAGAAGGACTTGAACATGCGACAAAGACGATGGATGGAAACTCTAAATGATTATGATTGTGATATAAAATATCATCCAGGCAAGGCAAATGTAGTTGCTGACGCCCTAAGCAGAAAAGAAAGAGTGAAGCCGATAAAAATCAATACCAAGCGCATTGAAATAAGGAATAGTCTGAACGAAAGGGTGTTAGCTGCACAGGAGGAAGTTGTGATGGAAGCTAACTATCCTGAAGAAAAACTAGGAGTAACTGAGGAGCAGTTATCCTATGACAAGGACGGAATGCTAAGACTGAATGGACGAATATGGGTTCCAGTTTTTGGTGGACTTCGAGATGTTATCCTCCAGGAAGCCCACAGTTCCAAATATTATGTTCATCCTGGAGCCGATAAGATGTACCAGGATCTAAAGGCCAACTACTGGTGGATTGGTTTGAAAAACTCTGTAGCTGCTTATGTAGCTAAATGTTTGACTTGTGCGCAAGTCAAAGCTGAACACCAGAAGCCATCAGGTTTGTTACAACAACCTGAAATTCCCACGTGGAAGTGGGAGATGGTGACGATGGATTTCATCACCAAATTGCCAAAGACGAGAAAGGGAAATGATACTATATGGGTCATAGTGGATAGACTGACGAAGTCAGCACATTTCCTACCCATTAAGGAAACTTACAGCTCAGATATGTTAGCCCAGTTATACGTAGATAAGATTGTAGCTCTGCATGGTATACCTGTGTCTATTATCTCTGATAGAGATACTAGATACACGTCACATTTTTGGAAAAGTTTCCAACAATCTTTGGGCACTCGTTTAAATTTTAGTACGGCTTATCATCCTCAGACTGACGGTCAGAGTGAGCGTACTATTCAAACGTTGGAAGACATGCTACGTGCATGTGCGATCGATTTGGGTGGTAATTGGGATAAGAACCTACCACTAATTGAGTTCTCATACAACAATAGCTACCACACCAGCATAAAAGTTGCGCCTTTTGAGGCCTTATACGGTAGAAAGTGTAGATCGCCCATTTGTTGGGCGGAAGTTGGAGATGTCCAACTATCAGGACCAGAGATAGTTTTTGAGACGACAGACAAGATTGTCCAAATTCACGATCGTTTGAAAGCTGCCAGGGATAGGCAGAAAAGTTATGCGGATCCAAAGTGTAAGGCTTTTCACTTCGAAGTGGGTGATAAAGTGTTGCTAAAAGTATCACCCTGGAAGGGAGTGATGCGATTTGGTAAGAAAGGCAAGCTAAGCCCGAGGTACATAGGACCTTTCGAGGTTATCGAACGTCTCGGATCAGTTGCTTATAAGTTAAACTTGCCTGAAGAGCTTAGTGTTATACATAATGTTTTTCACATCTGTAATCTGAAGAAGTGTTTCGCTGATGAATCACTGGCCATACCGCATACGGATGTACATATAGATGAAAGCTTGAAATTTGTGGAAAATCCATTATCGATTGAAGATCGACAGGTAAAGAAGCTTCGAAGGAAGCATGTACCTATTGTAAAGGTCAAATGGGATGCCCGTAGAGGTCTCGAATACACATGGGAGGTAGAATCCACGATGAAAGAAAAATACCCTCATTTGTTTCAGTAAATCTCGGGGTTGAGATTTCTTTTAAGGGGGTGAGGATGTAACACCTCGAAAAATTACGTCCAATAATGTATTGACACGTGTCATGGGCTTTGAATATGTGAAAACATACTTTAGAGGGACTAAAGTTGACAAACAGTGAAACTATGTGAATATAAGGGTCCAAAGTGTCAACAATAGATAATTAGGCCCTACAATAACCCTACATGGTGTTTATAATCTTAAACGATTAGATCATGGATCATACAAAGCGGAAAATGAAAGAAAGTGAGGAATTACAAACTACAGGGGCTAAAAGTGTCAACATGTTGAAAGTATACCTCTGAGTGATCTTTTGGCAAACCCGAAGCTTTGTGATGGTAAAATATACTCACTAGAATATGTGGTAAAAATTTCATCAAGTTTCGTTATCGAATGAGAAAGCTATGATCAAAACCGTGCACGAAGGGTTAATTGCGTTAACGTTGAATTTCGAGACTTTTCGGGTAAGCACAAAGTTAACCAAGGACTTTACCATGTTTGTAAATGTCCCAAGGTCCTTAAAAATCAGATTTGAGGGTCTAATGAGCAAGATAAATAGCCAAAACCACGTATCTAAGGACCAAGGACTGAAATGCAAAGCAAAGGAAACTTGTAACCTGATCTGCGCTTGTTCGCGCCACGCGAGGGGGGTCTCGCGCCACGCGAGCGACCTGCCAGCGACAAAAGCAGCGACCAGCTGCCAGTTCATGTCTGTTTGCGAGTTGTTAACAGCTGGATCCGATTCCTGAGACTCACCAATCGACTTACATGCATTTAGGGGCACTTGGACACTTCTCACAACATCAGTAGACCTCTGTGGCAGCCTCTAATCAGATCAAAACTTGAGATAAAAGGATCTTGAAGCTTACTACATTGAACACTTGCATTCACAAATTTCACAAGGCAACTTCTGGAGCACTCTGGACGACAAGACAACTTCCTAGTGATCTCTAAGCTTTATTAGGACTCTTGTAAGTGTTCATAACCCTTTCAAATTCGTTCTAGCTTAGTATATTAACCGAAAGTCAATCCATCGTAATTTAAGTTTGACTTGGTGATTAAACGAAAATTGCTCAGTCATTTCTCGAATTGAAAGTACCTACAAGTTGGTATTTATGTGGGTAACAAACCCTCAAAAGGGTATTTTCAGATTCCCACTCTAACTATGTTAATTGTCGAGTCAAAGCTTGTTTCAAAAAGTCAACAGAATTGTTATTTGCAAATTTAAGCATGATTAGCAATGTAGGGTACATGCAACCTGTTTGATCATTAAAATAACATGGTAATTAATGTAAGAACATGTCTCAACATGTTCAACTCGACAATTTTCAGTATTAAACCCGAATCGGAACCGAAAGTCGCATAAATTGACTTTTTCTTTGACTATCAGTTCTGATCCGTTCTTGCATGTTGAGATCTGCCTTAGAGCATATTTTGGACCAAGTTTCATATAAGTTTAACTCTCTGAGATTTTACTACTTGGTTCAATACTTATCCGATTCATATGCATGTTTCCGATTTATGCTTAAAGTTGACTATTATGCCCTTTTGGCTATAAAACGTGATTTTTTGAAAAAGTGAAAGAGTAGAAACATTTGTTACTGATTTATAAACTTGCACCTAAAATTTGATATCAGTTTGAGGTCCAGAATAAGAGTTATGCTCATTAGCGTATTTTGAAAGCTTTGTGTTAATTAATTGGCGTAATTAGCATATAACCTATTTAAACCCACTTTTTAATATCAAACTCTTTACCCACTGTTATAATATAATATTTTGGGATTTTTAAAGATTTTTATTTAATTTTTGGCTGAGCATAACATAGGTCTCTAAGTTAAATTCGGTTAATACCGATTTTGCCCTTTTAAGCCATAAAATGAGTTTTACAAATCCTTTTGACCCCAAACCTTTTTCTACTGATTTTATTTGATAAATAAAATATTTTGAGCATTCTTGAAATATAAAAAAATATCAGCTTTCTTTTAAAAAAACCCGGAAACGGCTCTAAATCGCCTTTTTAAGCGTTCTTAACGCATAGTATGTACTATAACCATAATAAACATATAAGGTTGATACCTACTGATGTTTTTAGTATATTTTTATATAATAACAGTAAGTACAAGTTTATAAACTCAGGTTTCCAATTTTGACATTTTTAGCCCTTGTGAAATTACCAAAATACCCCTAAGGTGCATAGTTTGGTTTTAAATGATAAGTTTCACATATGGGTCATACCCTACTGTTATAACATGTTAATTTAAGTATATCTACTGTATAACTCAGACCCGTAACTCAGATTTACAAATAAACTCTTTTATAATCTTTTAAATGACCGAAATGCCCTTATGAGGCATAATTTGTGTTTAAATCCGTTTTGGGCATAATAGAAGATATCTTACTGATATTATAACATATTTAGAGCATATTAACTCAGGGAACTTGCATATGACTCTTACGGTTACCCGTAACGCTCTTTTCGCGTTCGGTTCGGTTTATGTAACTAGTTTGCATAAATTGACCGAGACGGGTCAAACATTATCATTTTTATCTCAAAATCCAGAATGTATTTAGTATACCCATATTATACAAGTATTCAAACTTGTCGGGTCTAAATCACATTCTATCCGGTCTTCGCTTAATCGTGCGTTTGAACCGTATCGTCCTTTAAACTAGCCGGTCTAAGCTTAGGCTTAAATAAAGACCCGTTAGAAATCTAATAGGTTATTATAAACCTTTGTTCCAGAATAAGGAGAACCAGTAAAAGCTACCTCCACTTGCTAGTTGTGATTTATACTTTACTCAGGTAAATACTTTTAACTTATTTTCCCTATACGGGCTTGGGTTACGGTATATAAAATACCGCTTGATCGAGCATCAAATCTTACATCTTTGGGTGGTTAATTGAATAATTTGATCGGCTCGTTTAAACAGTCTTGTTCACTTAAAGCCTTTGGGGGGTTAATGACCATGTCCCGGATATCCTTGGCATCATCTTACGAGATGGCCACGGCCTGAGCACGGGGTGTAGGCGTACACCTGTCAGTGTATAACTCTATAATGTGGTGTGTCTATTGATCTTCAACCCGGAAAAGATCCGGGCTACTGAACGCACAAGTAACATGTAATTCGTTCACAAGATTATTATATTAAATAATTATCCCAAGTTATAAAATGTTTTATGCCTTGAGCATTCAAATCAATTTTCAACCATTTTCAAAATGAGTCAGTTAAATTGTATTTACCAGTGTAAACTGACGTATTTTTCCCAAAAGGTTGAGTGCAGGTACTACACGTAATAGGCTGGCTGTCTTCTAGAGCGTCCACAATAAGTCTCGCAAGCTTGGATGACAATAACTGTTGAACAATATCTTGTTTTATTTTGATCCGCCTGTGGATCCGTTTCAACTATTAGTGATATTTAATATTACACGTTATTAAAGTTGAAATGAATCTATCTTTGCTTCCGCTGTGCATTTATATATTGTGTTGTTTGTTTATGATGATACCAACTACGTCACTATACTCCCCACCGGGCCCACCGGTGACACGTGGAAAATAGGGGTGTGACATCCAAGGTCTTGGGCAGGGATTTGTTGAAATCTCTTGTGAGATATTTGGATGTAATGGCGTTCATAAAACCGGCCACTCTCATTTTTTCGTCTGCCCCTACATATGTTAGACCTTCCTTCTTGTATCTTTCTATGAACTCTCGAAGGCTTTCATCATCCCTTTGTTTTATCTGAAAGATTACTGTAGCATCTTTAACGTATCGCCTCTGCTGGGAGAAATTGGCCAAGAACCCCTTACTGAGGTCATCAAAGCTTCGAACACTTCGAGCAGGTAAATCATTGAACCACATTCTGGCTGATCCGATAAGATTTTGCATGAACATTAAGCAACATTCAGCATTTGACCATTTCTCGATTCTAGCAGCACCAGTAAAGATCTGCAGATGGTCTTCAGGATCTTCAGTCCCATCATACGTCTTGATGTGGGACGACATTTTAATCTTTGTCTGAAAATCATAATCGGCTATTTGCTGTGAGAAGCACGAGAGGTTACTTGGCTTGTAAGGCTTGGCCAAATCTTCTTCAACCCTTGCACCCGTGTTATTGTTGTTGTTGCTGTTCCCTTGAGTGGCCAGCACCTGATTAATAAAGTGCTGCCACGGGAAGCTGGCCATCATTTGGGTCATTATCTGGGGCATAAGGTTCAAGCCTTGAAGGCTTCCAGGTGTAACTGGGCAACTAACTCCCAAGGGAGTACTCATAACAGCACTTCGTGCCAAGGGGAGTACAGACAGAGCTTGTTCCCATGTAGTTGTTGTTGAGGGTGGAAGGCTTGCTACTGGAGATTGTAGGAGTTGGTCCAAAGTCAGCTCGTCCCCTAGAGGAGCACCGCTTGTAGCTGGTTGGGACGAAAAGAGAGGAATTGTTGTAGGATTTGGCCTTGTGAACAGATATGGGTTAGGGTTTAGAGGAGGATTACTAGGACCAGCCTCATCCCTAGACACTAAAAGGTTGTGAGTTAGCAAAAGGAGGGATGGGGGGTCCAGGAGATAGCGTTGGCTCCGGTTCGTCATAGTCTAAACGAATCCTCACTCCCTTGTCTCTCTCCCTACTCACATATTGGTTGAGGAGAGACCTCAACTCAAGGAAATTTTTGGCAACCCCCTCAGGGGTAAGTTCAACATGTGATGGGGTGCCAGAGACACCGACATTAGGGGAAGGGACCCCTGATCTGGATGGGGTTGGAGTGTTGAAAGTTAGAAACTCGGGAGTGCTCCCCGGTGTCGAGAAGGACGTTGGTATGCCACATGGGCTTAACCAATGCTTGTGGTAGGGTATTTGGAACTTGGTTCAACTCTCCCGGGGATCCACTTTCTGACATGGTAATTTCGAGATAATGGAGCTACACTACTAGGTCTTTTGAAGAAAAATAGTGGCGTAGCCCCACGGTGGGCGCCAACTTATTGATGCAACAAATAATAGACCAAGGATGGTAGCTAGGCTGGTTAGGCAAAAGGGTTGAATGGTTCAACTTTGCCTAACGCAGGTCGTGGGGTCCCCCCACATTTGCAAGACGTGGAGAGAGGTTCACTAGTTTGTTTTTGTTGTTTGCTCGAGATCCTCCACTGAAATGTGTTCAGTTTCGGATGTAGAAGCAAAGGAAATGTGTGTGTTGAATGTGAAAGAAAGTGACTTGCATGAAGCAAGTACTCAAGAACAATGACCAGAGATCCTCCAGGAATCAGAGCCGATCGGAATGTTTTTCACACTTAATGAAGTGTCACATTTATAGGGAAACCATCACTAAAAGAGGAAGCTATTTGACTAGTGAGCAAGCTTGCAGTGGGGGTTTTGCCCTTTCTGGGGGTTGAAGCCTTTGACCTGCGGATAAAAGGCTGTGCTCTGTGAGCCTGTGTCACTTTTGCGGCTGGAGAGTTTGGTGAAGTAATCAGAGATGTGACTGCCTACTGTTTTTTTTTTTGGACGGCGACTTTCACAACAAACGGCAATGCCGCTACTACCTATAAATCGGTAGCTACCATCGCCCCACTCCCGCAACCAAGACTGTGTTGTCTTAACCGGGCCCACGGTTAGTGCATTAGAGTTTGGCTTGGTGTCCCCCGAGAAAATTTCCAGCCCCCTGCCACTTGACAGGAGTTGCACCCTCCGCAAGAGCTGACACTCTACGGAGTAAATGCACTGTAATATAAAACTCGGGCGCTCCTCGGGATCGAACCGGCGCCAAAGGCCCCAAATCCTATCCTTCATTGTTGCTGTCTACTGTTAACGTACTATTTTATCTAGTCTCCCGGGTTTCCAACCTTCGAACCTTTTAACCTTTTGGGCTTTGATGTGTCTAAGTCATTTTATTTGGTCTTGGGCTACCCCCGTCATCAAACCACAAGCTTGAAACTTAGAAATTCAAATCGAAATAACTATGTATATAAATGATTGATTATTTTTTAAATATAAAAATATTAAATGAGAAAAGAATATAACTAAACTGAGCGAATGAAATAAAAACATAATAAAATATCTATAAAACACTATATTTTTATAAAATAATTAAGTTGTTTAATTAGATAGATAAATTTACAAAATAAAAGTGATAAAAATAAAAGAAGAAAAAACAAAATCTATACTATATAATAAAAGAAACCAATAAAGGGACAAATGTCATTCATTGAAGCCATCAATTAAAAGATGATTATAAAATTAAACTTAATATAAATTTAAACAATTCGTATAGGAAATAATCTAATATTTTAAAATATTTATCAGATTTAATAATAATAATAATAATAATAATAATAATTTCTCTAAAGGAGTGGGTAATATTATAAAATAATTTAGTAAAATTAAAGATGTTATTTTGGAGATTAAAACGGAGCTATAGACAGAAAAAGGATGGATAAGTTGTTAGACCACCCGTAGTGGTTGTAAATTTGGGCGTTTTGGGGCTTAATCACGCCCAATATCGCCCCTTTGCCACTACGTATGGGCGTGATTGGCCTTTTTTGGTTTGGGCTTTTTATAAATCACGCCAGGTGAGGGAAATCTTGTCCAATCACATGTGAGGTTACATTATTTGGCCAATTGGATTTTTTTAATGTTTTTTTATTTTATTTTACTACAAAACATAATGCCCAATAATGTCTCATCCCCACTACATTCATTTTAGAAAACGCCCAATAATGCCCCATTGGCTGCCACATGGCGCAAAACGCCCAAGGGTGAATATTGCCCACTACGCATGGTCGTAGGGAAATATCATTAAGAATATAGAGATTAGAAATAACTTAGGTAAAATTAATTAATGTTAACGAGTCAAAAAAATCATAGGAGGCAAATCATGTGAAAAAAGATTACGTACACCAAGAAAAGTAGTTACCAGATATAATTTTTTATTAAATTCATTCAACCCGTGTAATAAACGAGATTTTTTAAAAATATAATATTTTTATTTTTTACCATATAAAATTACATTTATGCAACTCGTGTAATACACGGGGTTTTTTAAAATATAACTTTTTTTATTATGTAGTATATAAAATTAGATTTATTCAATCCATATAATACATAGAGTTTATAAAGATATAACTTTTTATTGTTTGATATATAAAATTACATGTGCTCAACCCGTATAACAAATGAGATTCTTAAAAATGTAACTTTTTTCATTATATAATATATAAAATTAAATTTACTTAACCCGTATAATACACGGGGTTTCTAAAAATACAACATTTTTTTATTATTTAATATATAAAATTACATTTATTCAACCCATATAATAAACGAGATTTTTAAATATATATTGTTTTATTATTTGATAAATAAAATTGTATTTATTCAACCCGTTTAATAAACAAGAATTTTAAAGATATATATATATATATATATATATATATATATATTATTTGGTATATAAAAATACATTTATTCAACCAGTGTAATACACGGGGTTCTAACCTAGTAATACTAAAAAGAAAACAAAACAAAAGAACCGTTAACGTTGCACTTTTTATTTTTTTTTATAGTTAGTTTGAAAAATAGTTAAATGTAATTCTAGTGTAGGGCTTAATAAGAAAACCATAATTTTGTTTAATAAAATTATATTTAATGCTTCTATTTATTTAAGAGTAAATTACAAGTTTTGTCCTTTATGTTTGTCCAAAATTGCAGGCGCTGTCCTTTGTCTTTAAAATTGATGAGTTTTGTCCTTAATGTTTGCAAATCTTGCACGTTATGTCCTTTATGACAAACCCAGTTAATTTTAACTGTTAAGTGGAGGACAAATTGGTCTTTTTACTTATTTATTTAAAAAACCATTTTAATCATTAAAACTAAATGAATTATATATTATATTTTATTTATAATATAAATAAACTCAGACCCTCTCTACTCTCTCTCTCTCTCTCTTTAGGGCAAACTCAACCCTCACCAATCACAACCACCTACCGCCACCCATCACCACACCATCTGCCACCTACACCATCACCGCAAACCTCCACATCTGAACCATTTTTTTTGGAAGAAAACGACAATAAATAATCTAATGTCCAGCAGCATCGCTACTGGCTTCTTAAATGTGTTGCGGTGGCCTGAAATCGTAAGGTGAGTTATGATTTGACGAGGTCGGTGACGGAGATGCAGTTTCTGATGAAGGCGTTTTCGCCTCTATGCGGAGCTCCGATTTGCTAGTTGTCTTCAGATTCAGGTACACATTTGCAGTTTCCGACGACAACATTTTCACCTTTGTACATAGAAGATCTGAAGCTCTGTTTTGAATCAATATGCTTGTTGATTTTATACACCAGCAATACATTCCCTGATTGTTTTCATTTAATCCCTAATAATGTGCGGTAGTTGGAGATCTTGATGACAGTGGTGGTGGTGGTCGCGGTGGAAGGTGGTGGCGGATATTTTTGGGGGTTTTTGATATTTTTGGTTTTGGGGATTTTTGGGGGTTTTTGATTTGGTATTTAGGTTTTTGATTTTTGGGGGTTTTTGATGCAAGTAGCAGTGAGCAGAGGAGGTGGAGGTGGAGGGTGGTAGTGGCGGTGGAGGGTGGTGGCGGTGGCGGTGGAGGGTGCTGGTGGTGGTGAAAGGTGGTGGTGATGGAGGTTATATATATATAGTTAAAATAATAATAATATTTTTAATTATTTTTTTTATTTTTTAAATACTATTAAATAAATGAGGTAAAAAGACTAAAATGCCCTCATGTGCCTTGCACATGATCAGTTTTAACCAAAAAATCTAACTGAGTTTGGCCTAAAGGACATAACGTGCAAGATTTGCAAACATTAAGGACAAAACTCATCAATTTTAAAGACAAAGGACAGCGCCTGCAATTTGGGACAAACATAAAGGACAAAACTTGTAATTTACTCTTTATTTAATCATCCTTTGGTGACATAATCACACTCAAAATGATGGCTCATTGCCACATTCCTTTTGATAACCATCCCGATATGACAAATAAAATACCATCGAGACAAAGCCAGTAAGATCGAGTGTACTGGATTACCGTCTACTTACACATTTACAATCTCTAGGCGCAAAAATACCGCCCTATGGGTGTGAAGGAGGGGCATCAAGTGTGGGGCGTGAGGGAAATAACAGGTGTGAATGGAAGATGTATGGATTTGTGTGTGGATATTTATTGCGGCCAGTAAAAAACCCTCCATTTGGATGGTTCGTCAGTCGCCAAGCCACTACGAATAGTCTAAAGGGTACCAAACACCAAGCCATTGATTGTAATGGAGATGTGATGCGGCTTCTTTTCTCTTCACTTTTTTGGGTCATCCAATTGGGCTCCTAATGTTGATCGGATTAAAGTAAGGCTAAACGTGCAAGAGACCAAAAACTTATCATTTGATGGTTAACATACCTTATATAAATGGGTCATGAATAACACCCCTCTCTATTTTACTTATGTTCAAAGTCCCTAAAAATTGTAGCCGTTTTGGAGAGTATTAGGAACAACTTTTTTTGTGAGACGAGAATAGGACCACTCAAGCCTAAATTTCAAGTTAGGCTAGGTGTGGGATGTTAAGAACCATCAACTTGTCTCTTCTGACAAAATGGTGGTGGAAGACAATAACTGAGTAGAACTCGCTTTTGTATAATTCCATTAGCGTTATTCGCGCTATTCATTTATCTATACGAATAGTGGTAGCACAACAAAGCTCTATATTACGGGTATTTAGCTAAACATAACCAAAATTGATAGAGAGTTCCAAGAGAAACATATATCAATTAACGTTCTATTTAGGTGACATGTAAGAAAAGGAGATAAAACGCCCTTTCGGAAGGACAATTGGTCCGTGGTTATCCCTCATGGTGATGTTCCCAAATATATATAAATTGGATTCATCCAAAAGTTGTATATTCCACCAAAGGTGTTTAAGGGAGAGTATCGCTAACGGCTACATGGAGTTAGAGGAAAATAATTTATCTGAAGGGAACTGTTAGATGCCACAGACTTGGAGCAGATGGTAACTACCTACCGTTATCGAGTTTGCTTTAACCCGCAACACTCAAGTCTCATAAGTGACAGAATAAACTGCCAAAATGGTCCCTGAGGTTTGGTCACTTTTGCCACTTTAGTCCGAAACTCAAACCTTTTGAATCTGGGTCCATGTGGTTTCAATTTTGTTGTCATGTTCATCCAAAAGGAAAATATGGTCAGATTTTTCAGTTAAATCTAATTTTTTGTCTTTTTCGTCCCTTTTAATGAAGAACAATGATCAGATTTTTTTAAGTTTTTTACAATAAAATGTTAAAAGACCATTTTGTCTTTCATTAAAAGGGAAGAAAAAGACAAAAATGTGGATGTTAACTGAAAAATTTGACCAGATTTTGCTTTTGGATGAAAATAACAATAAAATTAAAACCATGGGTATTCAAATTCAAAAGGTTTAAACTTTGAACTAAAGTGACAAAAATTACCAAACCTCAAACATTTTTTAACACTATTGTTAAGAGAAAAATACATGGATAGTCCCTGTGGTTTGTCCATTTTTCACCTTTAGTCCCTAACTTTTTAAAATTACAGTTATAGTCCCCAACTTTTGCAATTTCGTTCTCGGATAGTCCCTGACGTGGATGGATGTTAGTTTTTGGTGTTAAGTGGGTGTGAGATTACCAAAATACCCTTGCTATAAAAACAAATACAATCAAGTGGACCCACTATTTAAATCATAAAACACCCCCACCTACCCTCTCTCACGCCAAGCCAAAATCTCCTGCCACCGAACATCTCCCGCCCTCTTTCATCTCCGGCCAAAATTTTCCAGCGACGCCACACTTCTCCGGCCATCATCATATCCATTGATGTTCTAACAAACAAATACAAAATTCAAATCAATTTTAATAAACTTAAACTAGATTCAAATCTTTTTTTCTAAACCAATAAAGGGCATTACAATTACAAGTTGCAGGCCATCGCCAAACTTCCCATTAATAATTCCTATAATCCTTTCCATCAAAGTGCATACAAGCTTACGTACAGCTTCATTTAACTTTCACAAAAAAAATGACCTTAAACATCAAATTAATATCAGTTAGGTCAAGACTTTGAATCAATTAAAACAATTCCCCTGTCATCAATCAAGTATTCGAAATAATAGAGTTGAACTATAGAACCTGAAAACGGATCATTCGCATCAGAGCTCAAGAACACAACCATCTCTCTCTCTCCCTCTTTCTCGATGGTCTAGCCGGACGTTGTTGGCTCGTTTTTTTTCCGGCGAGGCTGCCTTGCACGTGACCCTCCAAGCCCAAATCACTGATTATATTACTAAGGTGAGGCTGCTTCACTCGTTTTTCCGGCGAGGCCGCATTTTGAGTTCAGATGATTCGAAACGACGGTGTTCGATCGGTGGTGGAGGGTGAATGCTAGTGGATGGGGCGTGTGGGATATCTTAGATCTGACTTCTGAGAAAGAGTAGTAAAAGGGGTGGGTGGATTGGTAGTGATGGGTTCCACATTTTTTAACTTGATTTTAATGTTTTTTTATTCTTTATTTAATACAAAGGGTATTTTAGTCATTTCATACATACTTAACATCAAAAACTAACCTCCATCCGTTCTAGAGACTATCCGAGAACGAAGTTGCAAAACTTGAGGACTATAGCTGTAATTTTAGAAAGTTAGAGACTATAGGTGAAAACGGAGCAAACCACAAGGACTATCCGGGCATTTTTCTCCTATTGTTAATAACACTATTATAAAAAGTTAAAAACTAAACCACTAGACTAGACCAACCACATATATAAAAAAACTCACCACTAGTCTAGACCAACCCAACCCCCAATCGCATCCCCTCGGTATTCCCAACCCACTTTCATGTCCAATCCCGAACCCCTTCCGGCCGACGCCGACCACCCAACTCCGACCATAACCCCATCGGAGCCCGAAGATCCGCCTGCCACACCCGACCCACTTCTGGGATCCGGATCTTTCATCGATCCAACCAACGGAGCACATCAGAGCGCCTCAAAGGAACCCCAGAGCGCCTCAAAGGAACCAACGAACCCTGAAGATCTTCTTCAGAAGTATCCCAGACCTTCATGGCTGCCTGATGATTGGCAAATGACTTTAAAGAAACGAACTTCTGGAGCCACTGAAGGCACTGTTGACAGGGTCGGTAATTAATTATTTGTTATTGATGTATGCTAGTTTTTGTTTAAAGTTTGTGTTTTTGTTGGGGTGTGTTTGTTGTGGATACATGTTATGGACTTATGGGTTTTGACTGTTTTATATGGTATGTGTATTATGTAGCCGTTTAGGTCAAGGTTGATATGAAGAACACATAATTAGTTTGTTTGAGTCTGCTGTCTGGTTTAGGTTTTGGGGTTTAGGGTTTAGTTTTCAGGGTTTAGCTTTAAGGGATTTAGGGTTTTTTTTTTTTTTTTTTTGGCTTTAATGAGGTGATTATGCTACATTGGAACAATTTGTGTTTTTTGGTCTGTTACTGATGGTGTTAGTCAGTGGTCACCTGTTTTCGACTTTTTCGTTTGGTATGTTGTCTTTCGTATATTTTCTATTACTTGAAGGCTGAAGCTTTAGCATTTTATAGAATTTTGTAGGGCTTGTTACGACTGTAAACACCGCGATTTTGTAGTAACTTGCACAAGCCTTTTGTGTTTGATAAAAATCAAGGAAAGTTGTTTAAATATGCAAAGTCTGGTAGCCTAACTGATGGACCGGGATCTGTTTGAGGACGTAGCATGTATTGATAAAGAGAGACAATATAGGGAGCAGAGGCTGTATGAAAAGGATCTTATGTTGTGTTTGACACTGCGGTTGTGACACGCTTTTTGAAATAGAGTCGTCGTATATTAATTAATCATGTGAA
This sequence comes from Helianthus tuberosus, assembly GCA_030545235.1. Lineage (NCBI taxonomy): Eukaryota > Viridiplantae > Streptophyta > Magnoliopsida > Asterales > Asteraceae > Helianthus > Helianthus tuberosus. The sequence continues at coordinate 11,075,412 of CM060367.1, forward strand.
ACTTTTTCATGGTGTAAATTTGTTAGGATTTGGTTTGGACTTTGGATTATATTAGTTGGTTAGGGAAGTGATGTGATGGATATGGTGAGTATATAAGAAAAGATAGCTTATATTTAGCTAAATAAGTGATACCTTATATAAAAGTAGGATCTTGTAAACAATTAAGCCTTTTACCTTTTAATTTTCCGGATTTTTATCATTTCAGGGTAAAGAAAATGCTTTAAGTTTATTTAGGTATTGTTTATTTCTCAAAATGTTAGTCCTTAATTTCACTGTTTCGTGTCAACATTGATTTCCCTTTTAACAAAATTGGATTAACCTCGGTTAAGTAACCTAACACGCTTTGCATGTGATGGCATATGGGGATCTTTTTTTGTTTTCTATGTCTCGATGATCCACCAGAGTTGGGGGAAATTTGGTTGAACTTAATAAACTTAATTTAAAAGGTATTAGTGTTGGGTCGTATAAATTTTTTGGAAGGTTTATATGGAAGCTTTTGTTAATTTTGATGAAGCATGTATACACATATGTAAAAGCTACTTAGTTTACATCTTTGATTGTTGCATAACTGTGTTTTGGAATACACATAAATTGTTGTTTAATGCTAACCAGGTATTTGTTAAATTTTAAATGATGTTAGTAGATATACAAATATTGCTGTTTAATGTCGAATTCATAAGTTCGATTGAGGTTGTTCTTGCTTCAATCGATGGTGGAGAGCATTGGTGTGTTGGTGAGTCGAGGCTCTCATCGACTTCAGCTTCACTGGAAAGCCTATTTGAACTCAAATCTATTGTTGATGATTAATTGCATGGCGAAGGTGGTGATCTGCGTCGTAGGTGGCAATGTTCTTGTGTGATTGTGTCGTGATTCGTGTGTATGTATAACTAACTAGAGGAGATGTTGGTGTTGAAGGGAAATGGTCAGAGAAGATGAAGACGATATTGAAGATGTATAGGTTGACGATCGAGAACTTTCCATTGAGAGCTAGAAGACGAAGAGAAATGACCCGAATGCCCTTATGTGCAATACACTTGAAGTTACTAAACTAGGTCAATCTAATGCCGTTTAGGGGAGGAACACTGTCGAAACTTAACAGTAAAATTAGGAACTAGTTGTGAATTTCGGAAAATAAGTCACCCTAGATGCAATATGTTATTAAACCCCAGGGACGGTTTTTGAATTAACTGTAACAATAACTATTATTACTTTGGTTACACATTTAACATTATTGTGATATCTAAGGGGAACTTGTCAACCTTTCGTTCTGTTACCGTATTTAACTTTGTGTGTGTGCGTGTGTATCTACTTTGAAATTTTATTATATAAATATCTACGCTCACCATATGGTATGTACAAGTATGTTGTAATCATCTATCGTAGATCACTAGCTTGAATAAATGCAAAATGAAAATTCAGGCACTCAACAAAACTTAGAAAGTTTGTCACTTTTGTCACCGTAGTTTAGGCATATTTTATTATTATGGCAACTGTATGCCTAGTGTAGGTATTATGTCCTAGTTGAGTTCGAAAGGCTATACAGGAAAGATATGGGTGCCTGGTATACAAATACTGAGATTTGATATCCTAAAAAGATGAAGGATATCGGTTGCATTATGTGTGCGTGTATGTGCATAACATCATACACGTCTAAAACCAAACCAAACGATTCGAGAAATTGGCTGTATCCAGAGTCATCATCGAAAATATAAGATACATACACACTAAACCTCAAGTTTATGTTGTTTCTACTTTCACCTAACATACGTGCAAGTCCAAATAATGTTCCGTCAGCTTTTCTTATACATGTTTGTGGAATAAATGATGAATCTTATCGAGACTCTAGCTTTCATATTTCCATTTATACATCTTGGCAATAAGTCCATATTTCTATAATTCTATTCTGATAAAGTTATATTGCATGTGCTTTGAACAGTACTATATTGCACCATCTGGCCATCGTCTGCGGTCAAAGAATGAAGTGTTGAATTTTCTCGAAACAGGGAGCAAGCGAAAGAAGCCATCAACTCCAACTCCAACCGCAAGTTCTGATGATGCTGTAAGCTAATTGAAATATTTTTATAATTATACGGCAATGAATGATGTTTCAGTTGATATTTATACGCAATGATGTTTTTTCAGAGCGTTAAGGGTTCTACTCCTACTCCCCAAACTAAAAAAAAGAAGACGACTGCTAGGAAAAAAGTTCATGCGGCTTTCACATTTGATTTCAAGAATCCGCCAGAAAAAGTTAGTTGGTGCCTGAGCTATGCAACCGACGATGTTTGGTCTCCTAGTATTGGCGACTGGACAATACCGGTTGCTACTAAGCAAGAGTGGGCTGCTGTTTTCAATCATGTATCTCAAAGTTGGTGAAATCAAGAGTGGGCTGCTGCTGCTGGTACAAGTAGTTACTAATAGACTTAGTGAAATCAAACAGGCAAAGGTTTGGAGTCATTTTTTTTTTTTGTTTGGATTAATAACTAATTGGTAAAAGGTGAGTTGTTGACTTTCATCCAACATGGTTGTTTGATGTTTTTTTTTCATGAGGTGGGTGGTTTCGGTTGTTTTTTTCTTCTTAGTTATTGATATATGATAACTTTATTAGATGTTTTGAGTAGAGGTGTAAACAAGCCCAGAGGCTCAAAAGTTACTCGTTATCAACTCGCTTAAAAGCTCGAACAAGTCAAAGTCTTAACGAGCCCGAGCCTGAAATAGAGCTTGTTTAGTTATTGGGCCGAGCTCGAGCTTGAAATACAGCTCGGCTCGAGCTATTTTGAGAACCTCTAATGAGCTAAAAGCTCGGCTAACACAAAGCCAAAGCTCTCTAATGTTATCATCACTATAATTATATTATATAGAAAAAAACCTAAAATTTTGTTTGGACTCTCGCGAGCCTAAATGAGCTTTGTATTTTAGGCTCGAGCTTGGTCTTGTTAAGGCTCGGCTCATTCGAGCTTTTATCGAGCTGATAACAAGTAGCTCTCGAGCCTCTAGGCTTGTTTACACTCCTAGAAATATGTTGTTTTAATTAGCAATCTCAAAACATTCCTATAATCTGTTTGTTTTGTTTTTTTTAAGAAAAAAAGCCAAACGTCAAATTTCTTTAATTTCATTTTGTGTTTTTGTTTATACCTTTTTTATAAAGGCTAAAGCCTAAACTCATACATCCATTGAAGAAAATTGTCAATGCCATCGTCCTGCTGGAGTATATGGTAATTGCGAAATGATGTGATTTTCTCAAGTAATTGGGTGGATATCTCCAAATTGTTAACTGAAATCAAGACCATTAGCTTCCTTTGGGTGAAAAACTGAAGAAAAATGCATTCTCTAGTTTGGTCGGGTTGATGCTCGTTCCATATTATGAAAATTTTCTTGTGTATTCTAGCTTCTTGCTAGTGTTGTTTCTCTAATAAAATCAACCGTTTAAAAAAAAAAACTAAAGGGCTGTTTGTTTGCCTCTTAATGGTTCAGACCTCTTATTGGTTCAACACTTAATGGTTCAGACTGTTTGTTTCACGAGCAGATGTCTGAATAGTTCAGACATTTGCCTCTGAATGGTTAAGATTTATACAGAGTATGAATGGTTAAGACCTCTAATTTGAATTGGTCAGACATTTGCACTGAACGGTTAAGCATTGTACACGTTCTTAATGGTTCAGACCTCTTACTGGTTCAGCACTTAATGGTTCAGACATCTTACTAGTTCAGCACTTAACCATTCAGATATTGCCAAACAACCCCTAAACTTCTAAATATTACATACATCAATGTTTACTACGTGACTAAAACCCACACCACTTGACGGAACAACACAATACTGTCCACTACGGGACCAAAACCTACACTCCTTGTTTATTATTTTTGTGGCTTAAATTATACAAAATCCGTCTTTAACTTTTGCCGGAACAAACTCTTACCCTCGAGGGGAGCAACACTTTAACTCCAATGGTTTTATTAACTGTGAACCCCTCTCTTGCATATACCTCTCTTGAAGTTTTATCAATTAATAAAAGCGATGTTTTAAAATCCAGTTTTTATACCGTATCGGATTGGGCTCAGAAACGGTTTAACTGAGGGTATCGGACGGTTCAACCGGGTGTACCGGGCAGTTCAACAGGTACTACCAGCCTGTTTGACCGGTTTTTTAAAACATCGAATAGAAGTTTAGTTGGGGTCGTTCAAAAAAAAAGAAGTTTACTTGGGGTCAATATATTGGAATATAATAATTATATATACTAGAAATAGAAAAACATTTTAAAGATATATTGAAATAGAGATGCAATTACAATATCCTTTCTAAGAAAGGAATTAAAAAAAAAGACGTTGGAATGACGCGTGTGTCCCCATCCTCTCTTGGCTTTAATTTTTAACGGTCGTTTGCCGGTCCCTTTCTAACATATATCCGTTGAGCTTCTACACACCTAAAACACGCTTACTTTTCAACCTTTTATAATACATTCAATTATTTGCTTCAAACAATAAATACGTTACTTCTTTTTTATATTGTGTAATATAAGTAATATATAAAGATTTAAGTATGGATTTATTCGTTTTGTCTATCACTAATTCCATAAAATGACAATTTTTTTCTTTATTTATTTTTCTATATATTTTAAATTTTTATGTATATTGGGCAAATATATTCATAAACAGAGAATTTATTAACACGATTGATTTTTTAGTTTTCAATCACATTAATGAGACGGCATTGTTTGAACAGATGATCTACGTCTACAACCCTATATCAAAACGACAACACTTAAAATGGACGATTTAGTGGTAAGCATTTGATTTCTTGCTAACATAAGTTTCTAGTGGGTTCTACCATCCTCATGAAGGTTAACGTAAGTTGTGTTTTTCCTGATTGTGTCGGTTACTGGGGTATCAGTGGGGCCCATGAGTTTTTCCTAACAGGTTTTTGTTTTTGTGGCTTCAGTAAAAACTTACAATAATAGAGTCGTGGCTCAAGAACCGATAGTAGTTAAGTGGTCCTTATATGGTAAAATAAAGTTTCAGTTTGATGCTTATTAAAACGGTTTAAATCGAGCATTGGACACCCAACGACTCGAATCATATTCGTTAATATAGACTAATTAGTGAATTTTTTTAAAGCACTAATTAGTGCATATTTTTTTTGAACGGTCAACGAATCCTCTAAATGGGCTACTGACGAAATTCGCCAAATCGTGATACACTCGCCTCTGAACCGGGAAAAACCCACACCTAGGGACGAAGCCCATGAACACTCGCCCAAAGGCATGACAGTGAGGTGAGGTAAAAACCCGCTCAGTTCAAGGATCGAACCAGCGATCTCCGCTTACTCGCCTAGTCTCCCGTCATCACCAGATGCCGCAGAAAATAATGGGGAGAGAAGAAACTGAACTTGAGTCTCTTAGAATATCAAGTCTTTCTCATACCACTCCACCACCACATCATTGGCAATAACTAGTGCAGGCTGGCAATTGGGTACCTGTTAAGACACGATTAGACCTGTTTGACTGAAAAATACCCCCTTTGACTTTTTTAATTTTTAAAATAATTAAAATTACAATGTTCGGATATATCATTTATTCATCTTTGTACATAAAACATAAAAATGTTTTATAAACATGAGGTAGAAAGTAGTTAAACGACTCGTAATCATGTTTGAAACTTATGTTGTGCGCGCCGTCAGAAACCTGTTAAACCTGTTAAGACACGATTTGCCAGCCTTACATGTTACATCCATATATGTTCACTAGATAGTCTAAAATAATAACCATCACTAGTGCTTTAGTGGTGGCCACGGGTATTTAAGTTCCACTTATGGTGGGCCCGGGTGAGTTTTCCCCTCAAGGTCTCAAGTTCGAGTCTTGGTGATAGGGGTTTCTCATTTAGGGGTTTAAATTGGGGATCTATTGTGCGAGGGGGCTCTCTAGCGCGGACCCGGTTAAGACAACGTATGCTAGACCTCCCGACATTCGCGAATAATTCACACCTTTCAAAAAAAAATAGTCTATAATAATAATAATAATAATAATAATAATAATAATAATAATAATAATAATAATAATAATAAAACGGGTAGATCGGCATAAAAGGTGGAGTAATTTAGTAACCAATCCATATCACCAAACGGCAATTATGAAAACGCGTTATTTATAGACCAAAACACAAAAGCAAACAGCTAAGGAACATAATAATATTATTAGATCACACTCCTCCACGACACACTTTACCCTCTCCCTAACATCATTAATTATTTTAAGCCTAATAATTTAATAAATAATAGCATATTAGCTTGTATTTGTATTAAAAAAAATCCAACTATGTGAACAAATAATATTGAAGGATCAAAATTAAAATCACTAATTTAATGGCACATGAGTATCCGTGAAAACCATCAATGGGTATGAATTATTATAGGTGACAACATTAATAATCAAAATGAGCTTAGTTGTTTTATAAAAAATAATAGTATATTATAAGTAAAAAAAAGTATTTTATTCTCTGGCACATAGTACTCTAAAACTACATAGTTAGTTATTACAAAAAATACAAATACATATAAGTTCTAACATGAAAATATATATTTCTAAATTTATAAAAAAAAAACTGATCAAACGAAAAACTCAAACATGTGAGGCTTAACGCATATCCTATGGAAAAAATAGTAAAGTGATGATGTGACCAACTAAGTAAATATCAGACATACAGTAAGACCATAAAAGAAAAGGTAGACCATAAAAGAAAAGGTACGCTTAGAACAATCTTTTCGTCAACCCGTCAAATTGGTTATATTGTTTTGTTAAACGACTAACAAAAGTCCAATCACCCAGGTAAACCCAATGACAAAATATCACCAACACCCACGAATGCAGACGACAGTAGTGATCCAACACGCTACCATTCCAGAGGAAACCCACCGTTCAAAGTTCCATTATGATAAAACCCCTTGCTTAACCATAACATTTTTGCTCCTGATAAAACTTGAACCTATAACCTCCACTTTAAAAGGTCACGAGGCTACCAATACACGAGAACGGTTATCGGCTTCCATTATATTATTATCCATCTAATCCTCTAAATCTCTTAATAAATGATACACACTCATGGCCCACCTCCCACCATGCCGGACTCTTATTATAAAACCACCCTCCCCCCTTTCACTTCCTCATCATCTTCTTCTTCAACACCTTCAACAAACACAAACACAAACACAAACCTTAACAACAACAATGCCGAGAATCTTCCTTTTGTACAACCTAATCTACTCAATCTTCCTCTCTTTCCTCCCCAAAAACCTCCGCCACTACCTCCCCAAATCCCAAACCCAACAACAACAACAACAAATCCAAAACGACACCGCTTCTCAAGACTCTCAACCTCCTCCAACCCCGCCAACCTCCCGCATGAACCCGGAACAACTCCAACGCATCTTCCAAATGTTCGACAAGAACAACGACGGAACAATCACCAAACACGAGCTCAACGAGTCACTAGAAAACATGAAAATATTCATCTCGGATGAAGACTTGGTTCGCATGATCGACAAAGTTGACATTAACAACGACGGGTGTGTAGATTTGGACGAGTTTGGTGTCCTGTATAAAGAGATTATGGATAAACAGGAGAACGAGGAGGATATGATGGAGGTGTTTAATGTGTTTGATCAGAATGGAGACGGGTTTATCGCGGTTGAGGAGTTGAGATCGGTGTTGGAGTCGTTGGGGTTGAAACAAGGGAAGGTGGTGGATGATTGTAGAAGGATGATTATGAAGGTTGATGTGGATGGTGATGGTAGAGTTAGTTTTAATGAGTTTAAAGAGATGATGAAGTCGGGTGGGTTTGTTAATTTCGCTCAAAGTTGAATTGGATTGTTTGTTTTGTTCATGTTCGTTCGTTCGTTTATTTTTTTTTTTTTTTGGGTTAGATTCAATGGATTGTGTATATAGATAGATTATCATTGATTCTTTAATTTTATTTGGGGATGTTCATGTTGTTTTCAATGTATTAATTTGTTTAGAGTAAAGTGTAATTTACGTCCTTGTGGTTTCTGTTTGTCTCTTCTTTTTTTTTTATTAGATTATACGCGTTTTCTCTTTTATACATATGTTTTGAAGTTTTGGGTTTTTAGCTCTCATTTGTTTCATAAAAAAGCCAAAACAATAAATTACAAACAAATGACAGGTAAACGGGCAACAAGCTGCATCGCCACCCCCTTTTGAATTGCGAAACCGATCCGACTAAAGTCGAAACGACTCTTAAGAGTTGAGAAATGAAAAGAAATGGGAAGGAGTACTTGCATTACACGATGCGCTATTATTTGAATCCGAAGGTCAATCATTGGTATGGGAAAGAAAAAGAGTACTATTTACGACTCGCCGGACCCTGTTCAGAAATTCCACGACATCAAAGCAAATGAGATAAACACGTGTTGATTCTCTAAAATACGTGTTTCGGTAAAAGTCGCTAGAAAATATATATAATTAAGGTAAAGTATCATTCTACCGTTGGGTTTAAAAAAGCAAAAATAAACTAAAAAAAATATAAATACTTTTCAAACCCCTTCTCCTATTGATGTGTTATGTTATGATTGACAATTATCTTAATCTCCACCATGAAAAAAGGATCTCACTAAATTGACATTTGGGTTAGTGAGTTGGCTTAACTGAGCCAACACATGAAGCTTACTATGCATAGTTCAATCATTTCTCTTGAGTCAACTCTATGCATAATTAGATCAATCGCCTCAATGATGGGAGGCGTCAGGCGTCCGCTCACCATCTGGCTACCGACCAGCGCACATGGCAACGTTAAGGATGGTCAAATCCTATAGAAGCTGAATAAGCTAAAAAGAAACTAGATTTGTTAACGATGAAAGGTTCGAGAAAAGGGATAACTCACACGATTAATCAATCGATGAGTGCTTGTTGGTAGAGGCGTCAGTGAGATACAAGAAGCCTAAGGAACGTGAGAGAAAAGAAAATTAAGAGGGAAAAACGGGATTAATTTTTAACGATAGAAAACAAGATAATACGGATTATGAGAAAAACAAAAGTGATTTATAAAATGATGCCCCCTAAATCTATAATCCATGAAGATACGATCAAATCCAAAAAAATAAAAATGCTTACCATATGAACCATTCAGGTAATGGGAGCTACTAAATACACCCCTCCCGTTTTTTAGGTTGCCGAATATTATATTAGGTTCCTTTTTTATGCAGTCAAAATATTTAAATTAAAAGACTTGGACAAAGTGACAACACTTGGGACATATAGTGGGGCTCTAACTTGGTTGAAAGTTTAAACAAGAAAGACGTTATATGGAATGTGTAAAACTTGAATATCGTTTAAAGTAAGAAAGCTTTTTGAGTCATAGTGGGTCCTACCAAAACTCAAAACTAGAGTTTTACAAAGTCAAAAAAAATTGGCAAGAGGAATGTAAATGAATTTGGTCTAAATTGATGGGGACAGTTCCGGCCTTTTGGGGGAGGAAAAGTGGAAATTAAATGAAAAAAAAAATGAGCCGAAATTTGGTTGCATGGTTGTCAAATCCCTAACTCAGGTTTCACAAATTGTATTCACACACAAGTGTGTAGTTATATATATCTTTCCATTTTTTAGTTTTTTCCTTTTCTCCAACTTGGCTTTTGAATATATACAAGCAATGTCGTGTAAGTTTTGATAAAGAGTAAACTTTCGTTTTGCTTTCTGTGGTTTGGTCACTTTAATGGTTTTACCTCAAACCTTTAAAAATAGTCATTTTCCTCCAATAGTTTGCTATGGTTTTTCCATTTTGCTCCCTGCGGGGAGCAAAAGAGAAAAACAGACAATTTGGATGGAGTTAGAGGCGGGGAGCAAAATGGAAAAACCATAGCAAACTATTGGAGGAAAATGACTATTTTTAAAGGTTTGGGGCAAAACCGTTAAAGTGACCAAACCACAGGGAGCAAAACGGAAGTTTACTCTTTGATAAATTTACAAAGTTTAAAACTAGAGTAAAATGCAAAAATGGTTCCTGAGTTTTGGTCACTTTTGCCACTCAATTGACAAACTAGGTTAGAAGTTTCTGTTAACCTCTTCCCTTTTTGTCGTTTTCCTCATTCAAATTTCCTCGTTTTCAAGTTAAATGAGGAAAATGGAAAAAAAGGAGAGGTTAACAAAAATTTCTAACCCAGTTTGCCAATTAGATGGAAATGGTAACAAATAAAACCTCGACGACCCGGATGCAAAAGGTTTATTTTTGGATTGAAGTGGAAAAAAATGTGACCTAAACTCAGGGATCATTTTGGCATTTTGCTCTTAAAACTAAAAGGAAAATGTCAAAACTCTCGTAGTCTCTTTCAATGTTAAGGTGGACGGGGTCCACCCCGTCATCATCATCGGGGAAAGCCGGATTAACCAACCAAATCGTCCATGTGAAAAAAAGGTTTTGTAGGATCTCGGGGGTGTGAGCAATGAAGGCCAAGCAGGGACTTGCGTGTGTGAGAGAGCGCAAAGAAAGGAGCTCAGAGGGTTGTAGGAACACCACCCCCATCATGCGGTGGCTGCGTCTGGATTTTTGCCAAAGATGGCTCCCCGTGCCCACTCTATTTACCCTTATTAACCCATTGTTTTCCGTTTCTACAACAATCATTTACACACTTCTAAAAATACTTGTTAAAATAGGTTATCCTACACTAGTTGGTTAAAATTTAACTTTACAAATAAAAAAAATAGTGTGAATTGAGACACTGAGTTTTATTTAGACTATCCATAATAGTTAAGCATTTTCATTCATATCACCATTAGAACCTCCTTTCAAAAAATGTGTTATGGTTAATGCCCTTTTAATCATTAATATCCATTTGTTTTTCTCCTTGTTTAACATTATACTAAAAATGTTCCTCCCTTTTCATGCCCTGATAACGCCCCAGGGAGACGGTGTTAGGGGCATTATCAAGCCTCTTCACTCCCTTAGACTATCTCCAATGCTACGTGCGTTTTAGGCGCCCTTAGCTACCACTAGGGCTGTAAACGAACCAAACGTTCGGCGAACAGTTCGTGAACTGTTCGGCGGGAAGTTCGTTTGTGTTCGTTCGTTTATTAAACAAACGAACACGAACACGAAATTTCGTTCGTTTAGTTAAATGAACAAACATGAACATAGGACGTGTTCGTTCGTTTATGTTCGTGAACGTTCGGTAACATGTTCGTTTGTGTTCGATAGTTCATTAGTGTTTTTAGTTTTTATATTTATTTAAATACTTCAAAATTATGACAAATTAAATATCTAATAAGTGTCAGTGTATTATATATTCTGTTCATGAACGACTGTTAGTGTTCCTTTGTTTCTATTTGTGTTCATGAACATTAGTTTGTGCTCATTTGTGGTCGTCAACGTTCGTTGCCTAAAATTAACAAACAACCACAAACGAACAAGTTCATTTCCTTAACAAACGAACACGAACATAAAATCTCGTTCGACAAGTGTTCGTGAACGGTTCGTGAACACATATATTTCTTAACAAACGAACACGAACAAGGTCTTGTTCGTGTTCGTTCGGTTCGTTTACAGCCCTAGCTACCACGTCATATCCTTACAAATCCTTAAAAACTCTTATTTCATCTCCAACCCTACAAATATTCTTACTCTTCTTAATTTCCACCTAATTACTTATCCAATACACCCAATTTTTAAATAAAACATTTTTTTCTTTTACTTTGGGCCCACCCAAATGCAAAAACTAGGAAAAGGAAAGCCCTTGTGGAAAGGCATACTTGCTAAGGTCTTCTAATGATAGAATTTTACAATGGGTAAGGGCTTGTAACTTGTAAGGGCCTTCAAGGGCATCCTTTAAAGGATGCATTGGAGATAGTCTTATAATACTCATTGCTCATGGTCTTATATTGATTTCCATTCCTCGTAAAATTTGTCTCATTCATATGCTTCGCTAAATATATTAACATCTTCACTAGCACACAAGATTTTCATGGACCAGACTGGCCATTCGGACCGCGAACTGACCACACCACCAGTTCGTTGCGGTAGTTATGAGCCACTATGTTTTGTGTCGACTGATTTTTGACGAGTTCTGGTTAGTAGGTTGCATCAGTAGGAACTCTTAGTCAATACAAAATTACTCGGCAGGAGTAACATGCACATCAATAGCAACTTGGCTTGATAGTAACTTGATCTCAATATCAACCGGTCAACATTGTAGAAACTTATGTGCAGTAGGAATCAATATTTATTCTTTTTAGACCAAATCTATTATTATCAAGTATACATTTTAAATCAAATGAAATCAATAAAATAAAAAACAGTAATAAAATAAATCAAAACAGGGGTTAGATGAACCCATAGAGGAATAAGAATTACCGTCGTGACTAACAAAAACATGACTCTATCACATGTTACTCGGTTTCTACAACAATGATTCGTGCATTCGGTCTGCTTGGCGCGATTAGTAGCATGATGTTTATCGTTCAATGGACTGGGAATAACCATTTGCTTATCGTCGTATGATGCCTTCAAATCATTGAACCATTGAATACGTTTTATCTGGAGTTCTGGCACATGATCCATGGTGATTCAACAAATCCTGTAGGTTTAAAGATTTCGTTTTCAATCAGACTTGGATGTTTTTCTGAAGTTTACTTTCATATTAAAGTATTTCGCTTATACACGAAATCAATCTGTGTTGCCACTTGGATCCCATGGGGGGCAACCCCAAACCCCGTCAAGGGGGCAGTGCCTCTTTGGAGCCCCCATGGTCTAGGGGTTTCGCCCCTTACAGCCCTAGAGGTTATTTCACACCAAAGTCATAATAATGTTGAACGAGCATGTACTCAATACCTCCTATATTATGATTACAAGTGGCTTTGGTCAAATGACATTAGTGAATTCCCCTCACCCAAGTGGTGGGTTCAAACCCCATTAAGGTATTCGGTTGGATTTTAGGTTATGTAGAACTCAAGAGTGTCTGTCACTGTTCTAAAAAAATTGTAAATCCCAGTATACTAAAATCACCAACAAATTCAATAAATCATTTAGGAAAAAGAATCAAAAAGTAGGGTTTTGATCGAATTTTATGTTTTAATTCCTATAAATGTAAGTTAGGCTATGCAGTGTGGTATAGCACCAGTGCACCACTCGCCACATCACCTTGTTACTGCCCAATACACCACCCACCATAGCCATTGGGGGCGCCATTAAAGGCATCCACCATTGTGGCAAGGGGCGTGAGAGGGTGACAATGTGGGGCCTATATGCAAATAAACCAATCACAATTTTTCTTCTTTTTTATCTTTTTTTATTATAGGTCTTTATTCCACATTATGGATAAAGGGTGGGGTCTTAAAGCCCCCTCTGCTTACGTGACGCTGACGTGATGTCTACATAGCTATTATGGCTACATAACCAAACAAAAACCTCAATCCCGTTGTTATCACTTCAAAACACAATCGATCGACCATTAACATGCTTCTGCAATTATATTACCTGCAAAACGAATGAGATCACAATGTTTTTCGCTAGCTATTGCTTAGATTCCAGAATTACTTGAAATAGATTGTGAGTCCTATATGATATAATCGAACTATAGTCGAAATTATAAGAGAAGATTACTACAAGAAAATGTAGTTGCAATATTACTACAACTTGGATTCTATTTTTCACATTAATTCTTTTTGTTTATTTTTTATATTTAGCTTCTCCATTTAACATAATGCTTTTCTTTTAACTTTTTTTTGTTAAACCATAACTCAATAATTATTTAAACTAAAAAAAAGTATATGGTTTTTTTTAATACGTGCTTTTTCTTGAAAGCTTTTAATACATACTTGTTCTTGAAAGCAACATGTTTTTAGAAAGGTGTAATGCATTTTGCGACAAATAGTGCGGTTAACCCATTACCACCTCGGTATCTTAGTTTACACGGTGTGGATAAATGCTCAACGATTTTACACGGCGAATGTTATATGGGTTTTGATTACGCATTACATGATGCAGTTATCGCATTTTACACCATGTTGTGATGCATGTCAGAAAACATCTCTGCTCATTAAAACTCACGCATGTATAGCCAACATCACCTGATGGGAACAGTTAAAACAAAGGGTTATTGGATTTTATCACCCTTAACTATTAGGTATTGGCTGTTGTCACTCTCAACTATCACTTCGGCTCCCACCACTCCCAACTTAACACTTTGTGTGTTCTGTCACTCAGGTTGAGTGGTTTTTGGCTCCCCTTTTGTCTTTTAGGAGCAGATGCACCTGTAGTCATTAGTAATTCACAAAATGTTAGCATAATATCACCAATAACACTAGTCAAACACTAAGAAATGTTCACCTGCGTGTACACAACACACAAAGTGTTAAGTTGGGAGTGGTGGGAGTCAAAGTGTTAGTTGGGGGTGGCGACGGCCAATACCCAATAGTTGAGAGTGATAAAATCTAATAATCCTAAAACAAATAACACAACCTGTTAAAAATAAGAAGAAAAAAAATACTAAAGATACAACAATGGACATACAATACCAAATCTAAACAACCATATTCTCTCCTTTCATAATCACTTAAACTGCCAGAATCTGGAATCTGAAATTTGTTGTGTCGATACTCCTCCGTTAGCACCTCAACCTTCATATTGAAAATCACAAACATAATCACTAGAACCATGAAATCCTAGATTAGATCTATAACTAGCTGGTGTTGACAAAGATCCACACTGGGTCCCACTTAAACCGCCATCGTGATCTTCATCTTCATCGTCATCCATCCAACCACCCCTACGCTTTGGTTGAGATGAAGTTGAGTATCCATGTTGTGTTTTATTCCTTTTACAAACCTCACCTAGCTCTTGAGGTGCAGATTTAACTCCTACATGCTCTGCGTTATCTTGTAGATTAATGCGCTTCGCTTTTTTTCCATTTTCGCTTCTAAACAAATAGGAAATGGCCTTAAAATTTGTTACAAAATAATATGGCATGTAGATCAAATGATACTAGAGGTGGCAAAATGAGGTTAAAATGGGTAGATTTTTAGTACGGGTCGAAACTTAAAAACGGGGTGGACCAACCCGCAAACACGTATTTTATTCGTTTTCTGAAATCAAATAACGTGCTACGCGTTAGGAAACAAACAAAAAGAAAACATAGCGTAAAGTGAGTAATTTCTAAGTAAATGCCACCTATAAGTTTTAAATGTTGCAAAAGCAGAGTCTATTACCTTAGATGATGTTTTACATTTGCGTGACTTGTGGCCTTCCTGACCGCATTTGTAGCAATAACTAGGTGATGCCTCTGTATGCGTTATTACACTTGAACTTACACTTTCACATTTCTGTCAAAAAAAAAAATCAGAATAGTAAAACTAAAAATGTCTAAAAATTTTCCTAAAAGGTCGCAATCAGGAGCTATGTACATTGTAAATTTGAAAAATCGTCGATAAGAATATCAAGTTTGTGATCACTTCATTTAACATACCAAACCAGTATGGCCCAACTGACCACACCTGTAACAAGAAGCTGCACTTGGACCTTCACCATAGTCAACACAACAAAGATGGCCCATATGTTTGCAAACATAACATTGTATTTCCTGAAAAAAAGTTGTCATGTGTGAGTTCTAGGTTAAAAAAACAAAAAATATCATCGAAGAGTCAAAATCAAATGAAACAACAAGCACATATGGTTTTTAAATATCGAAACGGAATAGATGACGAGATTGATAATTTGACCTTAAGGTCATCCACAGAGTAGAACACAGTCTCGCATTCGTTCATTTCATGCCCAGAATCACCACATTTTAAACATATTTTAGCCTTTTCGACTCCCTCAATGCATTTTTCTGGGCAGTGTTTTGCACGATGACCACTTTGTTTGCAATAAAAACATTTCTTTCCCTGCAGAAAAGTAAAAGTATAACCAATAGAAGTCATTATCAAGATTTAAAAAAACAGAAACAAGTTTCTAGACATTTTCTCTTCGCCTCATGAGGCATAAGCCTCGAGGCGAACTGAGGCGCAAGCCCGAGGCGGAATTAAAAATATATCTTATAAAAATAATAATACAAACTAAATTCATCATCAAATTCATCAAAAACGCACATAAAAAAGACATAAATTGCTTCGAATTGACACAAAAAGTCAAAAACAAATATCAAAAACCCCCTGAGGCGCACATACAATATAAACCCCTGAGGTGCGCCTCAGGATCGTTTTTTGGGCGTTTCACCTTGAGGCGTTTCGCCTCAACCGTTTTTTAAAACCATGGTCATTATATGCAAAGATTACTTTATGTTTATACAACAATGGCAAGTAAATACGACAATTTGTAACACGATATATCAGTTTTCTTCTTCTTCTTCTTGTTATTATTATTAAATCATGATGTAACAAGATAATTTGACATTTATGATTCAAATGAACACTTAGTTGGAAACTAATATAAGCTCCTAACCTGCTTGCACCGCTTTGCAATGTGCTCCAAACTGCCACATAAATAACAAGGCTTCTTGCGCTTAAAAGCGCTACAATTGGTAATTGTATGACCGCGTTCACCACAATTATAGCAATTTCCATAACTGCTATCTGGAGGATCAAAATACCGAGGGCCCCGCTGGATATAATCAACTCGTTAAAAATTTCATGTACACCATACATACATTTGGGTTGCAAAATGATACCTTAATGCATTCATTCATTCAACTTACAAGAAGCTTCCGTAGTACAACAGAGTTATTAGATCTATCCATTTGACTGATTTCCAAACTCGCACCAATATCTTTTGATTCTTCATTCTCTTTCGTTCTTTTCACATCTTTAACCTAATGCAATCAAATAATGTTTTCTAAATTAAACAATTTACTACCAACAAAGGATATTAAGGGGGTGTTTTAATGTGCTCCAAAAGTAATTATTGTGATTTTTTCGAGGGGCCACCAGTTTTTTTAAACTTGTAATCCAGTTCCTCATCATCATCATCATCATACTCAGTAAATCCCACCAATAGCAAAGCTAAGGTAGGGTCTGAGGAGGGTAAGATGTAGACAGCCTTACCTCTACCCCGTCGGAATAGAGAGGCTGCTTCCAATGAGACCCTCGGCTCAATAGTAGTTTTGCATCAAGCCTTCGACATAAGGCACATAACACACAACAATTGAGACAACTGCCGATTAGTGCATGTACCCCCTTGTCTTTCGGATATCAACGCCACCACATGATGCATGATTAACCATCCCCCTCTTTTAACGTTATTTTCACGAAATTAGTAAAATAACGTTAAAATTAGTGCACTTTCACTTATGCCCCCCCGAGCGCCCACACATATATACATTATATGCGCATACCGCAAGCGGGGCGTTAAACTTGTAATCCAGTTCATTCATGATAATCACATTTGAGAAGCTAATTCAAACGATCTTCAGTATGAATTAATTCCCCAAATTACCTTACCTTACCTTAAAGGTAACAACAGAATAAAACACAAATTCAAGCAGGTAAGTTTGAGCACAAGAAGCATTAACTTGATATCCAACTATTGGACGATTTGGGCCCTAGTGTAAATCTAACACAAAACAACAATAACAAAGTTTTAATTTCAATTAAATCTAAAGTGCTTACATCGTTTGGTGTTCTGATGATAATTTCAGAGCCCAGTGATAACGATGAAGTATTAACATTGCCACATGCTCCTCCTGGTATTGATTTTTCCACCATTTTTAAGCTTTGGTCCTGATGATGAACATCACTACCGCTGCTGAGAAAAATTGGGGCTGGATTGGATTCTGGTTGTTGTTCAAATTGAATTGAAGCAGGCAGCATATGCGGCTGGCTAGGGGATCTGCAGTGCAGTCATCCGTGATGGGTTTTATTGTGAGGGTAATTGTTGTTTGGGGGGAAATTGTTGGGTGTGGTGGTGAGTGATGACCACCTCCACTAAAAAAAGTTGTGAGTGATGGAAAAATGGTTGCTGACATGGCGGAACATGATTGGATATTGTGAGTGATGAAATTTTATCACTGGTGTTGTTTGGGGGGAAATTGTTGGGTGTGGTGGTGAGTGATGACCACCTCCACTAAAAAAAGTTGTGAGTGATGGAAAAATGGTTGCTGACATGGCGGAACATGATTGGATATTGTGAGTGATGAAATTTTATCACTGGTAACCACCCCCCCCCCTCCCCTAAGGGGGTGTTTTGTACCAGTGGCGGACTCAGGATTTTTTTTTCGGGGGGTGCGGAAATTTTTTAAAGATTTTAGACCCCTAGCTATATAAAAAAATCGGTTCATAGCGGGTCGGATCGGGTCATGTAAAACAAGTAAACACAAACAAACAAAATTTCATAGCGGGTCGAATCAAATTGGGTCGGGTCCATTTCAATTTTCAAACAATCAAACCCTAGTTCCTAACTTCCTATCACATTAACAAACAAAAAAGCATCAAAGTTCAAACATCTCTACTTCTATTTCTCTTAATCATTAAATAAAAGAACAAAAAAACTTATCTAAAACATACATTGGTCTTTAATTAGAAGAATCCGACGAAAAAAAAAGTGGTTCAAAATAATCAAGGACAAAAAAACTTATCTAAAACATACATTGGTCTTGAGAAATTGCGAAATAACTCCCCTACTCATTGTTCCTTCCTAATCCTGTCACATACAAAATAAACAAGGATCTTCAAGTACTCAACCATAGCCCATGTTTCTTAATTTTAAATCTTAAATGAGAAAAATGCCCGGATAGTCCCTGTGGTTTCTCCTTTTTTCACCTATAGTCCCCAACTTTCTAAAACTACCTGAATAGTCCCCAACTTTTCAAATTTTGTTCCCGGATAGTCCCTGGGTCTAACTTCAGTTTGTTTTCTCTGTTAAGAGGATGTGAAATGACAAAAATACCCTTTCCTTAAAAGGCCAAACCATAGGGACTATCCGGGCATCTTCTTCATATTTATTTGGGTAAATTACTTTTTGAGTCCCTATGTTTTATGTGTTTTAACTAGTTGAGTCCAAAAGCAAAAAGTTTAACGACCTGAGTCCCTATAAGCAATTTCTTTAACCATTTGAGTCCATTTTTAACCATTATGTTAACTCTGCTGTTAAGTCCTCCCACGTGCAGTACATGTGAGGGGTATTTTCGTCCATTTAACCTCCCCTGCCTTAATTCCACCTTCATTAATGCCACCAACCTCAATTAAAACCCTATTATCACCCCCAATCATTCACTCGCTCTCACAATTCCACCTGATAACTTCAAATCATCCTGTCGATCATCATCCACATGAACAAAGAACAATGGCGCATCTTCACGACATCTCAACGTGGTGTATTCGTGGTTATGGACAACATTTCGATCCATATGAGGAGTATGGTAAGTAACTAATAACCTAAATCTCATCTCTGTTTTAACATGAATCCTTTTACAGTAATCTCAACTCTGTTTTACTTCATTTCAGTTGGTGAGCCTACAATGTTCAGCATTCACATTTTCCATGGTGGGGAGTTTGTTGTTAAACCTGTGTTGAAGTATGTTAAAGGTAAAAGCAACCATATTGATTACATAGATGCTGATGAATTCTCTGTTATTGAGTTTAACACGATGTTTAAGATGCTGCATTATCCGGAGGATGAAGTTGTGTATTACCATTATAGGATTCCGGATAAAAGTTTGGTTGAAGGGATTAGGGCTTTAGGGACTGATCAGGATGTGATAGATATGTGTCAATATGTTGGTAGGATTAGAGAGATTGAGGTTTATGTTGAACATTGGTTTCCAAAACTTGACACATATTTCCTGTCACCACCTAAATCCACATCAAATGTGGTAATTGAAGAAATTGCTGAAGTTGCACCATCAGTTGGGAATGTTCCTGTTAGAGTTAGAGCTAAACCTAGAGGTTGTGTTAGAAGACTTGAAATTGGGTGGTTGGATGATAGTGGCCCATCAGGTGTGAATGATGTAAATGAATCAGGTGTGAATGATGACTTAGAAGGTGGTATTAACTTAGGAGATGACATAGAAGATGGAAATGACTTAGGTTTGAATGGTGTAAATAATGACTTAGCTGCAAAAGATAGTGAACAACATGAGCAGGATAATCAAAATGGAAAAGATACTGAACAAGTAGATGTGCAGGATAATATAAATGCAAGTGCTGATACTCATTCATCATCTTTGAAGTTTACTGATGATGAAGAGGATTCCGATGATCCGGATTACAGGATGGAACATGAGCCACCTGATTCAGATGAGGATGATGACCAAAGAGAGCATGAAGGTAAAAAGGTTGGCAAAAACAATAATGATGATGGTAATGACTTAGATTACAATATTGATAAACACAATATGATTCAAGAACTTGAAGTGGATATGGATACATTTAGAACAGTTGGTGAAACAGAAGCTAATGACCAAGAAAATGAAGATGATGAACAAAATCAGAATGATGGACAAGAAATTGAACAGGAAACCACTGAGATTGACCTTGAAGACTTTGCAAGTGCTGATGAAAATGACCCTCCCTGAAGGGGTAAGGTCCCAAAAACCTCATAAAAAGGACTTGAGACCGTACCACAAACTAACTTTTCTAGCCTTTTGACCTTGCGCGGCCGCGCACTGGTCCTACTAAAGGAAGAAAGAAATCAGCAACTTATAGTCGCGCGCCCAAAAGGATAACATAAATCCTTGCGCCTTCTTCCCCTCAACAAAGGATCAAAAAAGCCTTTGTATAATACTTCCGCCACAACATCCAGACTTGGATATTATTTTACCCAGACTTGAGGTTTATTCGCCTGTGTCCACATAGTAAGGTGTCACACTGGATTATGGCAGTAATCTTCTAGAAAGAAATACAATCGTGCACCACCCAGACGGTTATAACCGTCTGGACACGTGTCGTCATCAGAAGCAATTCTGAAATCACAACAAAGGCATGCGATCGGGGAGTAATCTCCATTTAATCTCTTTCCACGTGGCAACCCCCTAGCCACAGATCAAACCACGATCCGTGTGCATTCACTTCGGATCGAGGTTAATTAACGACAGATCAAAGAAATCAAACGGAAGAAAAAATAACCGCTACGGCGTTAGGCATTTTCCGTTATCTTTTCAATAATAGGTTTTCCCTCCCAAAGTTCCCGGTTATAAATAAGAGAACGGTTCAGGTATAAACTCAGACTACTCTCACTCTTCAAATACTTATCTTCTCCGATACCAATACTTATTCTCACGCCGGAGTCGGGTCAAGGAGAGAACCTTCTTCTCCCCTTGGCGAGGCTAACGGTGTTCTTTTTTGCAGAATTACCGGAGAAGTTAATCCATTACGACTGAATCAACCGAGAGAGAGCTAACCCTTTATGCGGATTCAAACCCCCTAACTATCTCGGTTCCGACCATCTAGTTGGTGTTTCTTCATTGGCGCCCACCGTTTTCTCAGTTTTTCTAGTCTCTACCTCGTTTCGATTCAGTTCATTCTGTTTTCTGTTTTTGCACATGGCAGAAAATTCGTCATCTCACCGACACCCTGGTCCTCGACCAAACGTCGGAAACAATTTACAGCTAGATAAATCTCCAGAACATTGGTTTAGCAGATGCCAAGCTGCTATAAACACAATCGTTGTTCAAGTCGTCAGATCTGATTTGTCAAACATCAGATCTAAAAAAGTAATTGATACCTCAGAATTGGATCCACCAACACCACATAAGGAAGACATCCAATTCAGCCGATATAGCAGTTATCAGAGACAAATACACATGGTTCAGGGAGGTCCATCACGAAGACCAAATAAACGAAACTATGATCAACATTGGAGAGAACAGCAAGTAGTGTTCCCCGTTGTTCCTGGGGGCCCCCAGGAAGAACGACCAGTGATTATCACCGGTATTTTCGGTCATTACCGAACTGACTATATGTTCATAGATCCAGGAAGCTCGATGGACATCATATACGAGCAGTGCTTTAAGCAGCTTGATCCAGAAGACAAAGCACGTTTAGAGCCGGTCGATTTTCCCCTCACCGGATTCTGTAATGAAGCTGTATTTCCATTAGGGCAAATCGTTTTCCCGATGACCTTATCCGATGGCGAGCACTCACGAACAGTTTCAGTTAATTTCATGGTCATGCCGGCAACATCACGACATGATGTCTTGCTCGGGCGAAGGTCACAAAGGGAATTTAGCATGATCACTTCCATCCCACACGCTGCTTGTGGATTTCCGACAGAAACTGGAGTTGCAATACTTTATTCAAGCAAAGAAGTCATGTTCGTAGATGACGAACCACCAGCAAAAGTAGCCAAACCTTCGGCATCAAATGAACCAGAGAAATGGGTTCTAAACAACGAGTACCCAGAACAGACCATTCTGTTAGGACCAGCCATTTCACCAGCAACACGCATATAACTAAAAGAGTTATTGTCTAACAACAAAGATATATTCGCCTGGTGCCCAGCAGACATGACTGGAGTCCCACGCGACATCGCGCAACATTGTCTAAACATCAAGCCATCAGTAGAACCTGTTGCTCAGGGGAGGCGCAGTTTCAGTGAAGAAAAAGCAAAAGCAATGGACGAGCAAGTAGCAGAGTTACTTAACGCGGGCATCTTGCGCGAAGTAAAGTACCATACATGGGTAGCCAACCCAGTAATGGTGCAGAAACATAGCGGCGGGTGGAGAATGTGCGTTGACTTCAAAGACCTGAATAAAGCATGCCCAAAAGATTGTTACGCGCTTCCAGAGATAGACAAGAAAGTCGACTCTCTAGCGTCATTCAGATGGAAATGCTTTCTTGACTGTTACAAGGGTTATCATCAGGTCCAGATGAAAGAAGAAGACGAAGACAAAACGGCGTTCCGCACAGATAAAGGCATTTTCTGTTATACCAAAATGTCGTTCGGCCTGCGCAACGCAGGCGCAACTTACCAACGCCTAATGGACACAATTTTCAAAGATGACATTGGCAAAACTGTCGAAGTATACATGGATGACCTCGTCATCATGAGTCATGAGGAAAGCACAATGCTTGATAATATCCAGCGCACATTCGACTCCTTGCGCAGCGTCAGTCTAAAACTCAACCCAACTAAATGCTCCTTCGGCATGGAAGAAGGGAAATTTTTGGGATTCATCGTCACAAAAGATGGTTTTAAAGTAAATCCAGAAAAGGTGCAGGCTATTCAGCTAATGCCGTCACCCGCAACAGTTAAAGAAATGCAAAGGCTCGCTGGGCGTTTAGCGGCTTTAAACAGATTTTTGGCTAATCACGCGGCAAAGTCTTATCCATTCATCAGTACGCTACGAAATTGCGCAAAGAAAACTGACTTTCAGTGGACATCTGAAGCGGAAACCGCATTCAAACAAATGAAAGAATGTTTAATTCAGCTGCCAACATTGACAGCCCCAAAGGAAAAAGAGCCACTAATTTTATATCTATCTGCCGCGGAAGTAGCGGTCGGTGCTGTATTGATGGTAGAACGCGAGAACATCTAGACTCCAATCTATTACATCAGCAAAATGCTTACCGGTCCGGAAACTCGATACTCAATGATAGAAAAGCTAGTCCTAGCGCTAGTACACGCATCCCGACATCTACGCAGGTATTTTTCGGGTCACGTCATCACAGTCCTTACCAATTACCACTTAGGCCAGATCTTATCCAAGCCCGACATAGCGGGACGACTGGCCAAATGGGCAATTGAACTGGGAGGTTACAACATTTTTTACAGACCAAGACCCGCGATCAAAGGGCAAGTGTTAGCAGACTTCACCACTGAAGTTCCTATCGATAAAATACAAGAATGTGAGGCAATCCAGAACCCAATACCTGTTTTCGATGACAGAGTCTGGACCTTACACACAGATGGTGCTTCCAATGACGATGGAGCAGGAGCAGGTCTCCGATTAATCAGCCCAGACAACCACGAGCTCACGTACGCTATACGATTAGATTTCAAAAGTACGAATAACGAAGCCGAATACGAAGCCTTTTTGGCAGGTCTTCGCTTAGCGTTAAAAATGGGGGCAAGAAATCTTGAAGCTAATGTCGATTCAAAACTGGTAGCCGAGCAAGTTAATGGCAATTACGATGCAAAAGAAGCTATGGCATTGTACCTTGAACAAGCGCGGGTGTTAATCAACCAATTTCAAACATTCAAAGTTAATCACATAAACAGAAGCGAGAACAAACATGCTGACGCGCTAAGCAAGCTAGCTGCTACCAGCTTTCAGCACTTAGCAAAGGAAGTACGCATAGAGGTATTATCCAACCCTTCCATTCATCTCAAGCAAGTAAACGTTATAGAAATGGGAAATCCATCTTGGATGTCTCCGATTATCTTGTACCTCCAACACGGAAAGCTACCGGAAGGAAAGGCAGAAGCTTGGAAAATACAACACAAGGCGGTAAATTATGAAATGGCGGATGGCGTCCTCTACCGGAAATCATTCATGGGCCCATTACTACGCTGTGTCGATAAAACCGACGCCCAATACCTTGTCAGAGAAATCCACGAAGGATTATGCGGGATACACGCGGGACCGCGCATGGTTGTGGCAAAAATAATGAGTGCTGGATACTACTGGCCAGGAATGCACATGGACGCAGTCGACCTGTTAAGAAGATGCGAGGCATGTCAACGCCACGCACCAAAGACACTCCGACCTATAAATCCACTAATACCTGTTACTTCCGCCTGGCCATTCCAGCAGTGGGGCATCGACCTCGTCGGTCCATTTCCTGACGCGCCAGGTGCGGTAAAATTCATCATCGTCGCGGTGGATTACTTCACAAAATGGGTAGAGGCTAAAGCTTTGGCCTCAACAACAGCAATGGTAATCCGTAAATTTATATGGGAACATATCATTTGCAGATTCGGATTACCATTGCGCATTATTTCCGACAATGGTACCAACTTCGCCGCCGAAGATCTTCAAAAATGGTTCAAAGAAATGAAGATCGAGCATAACTTCGCCTCCGTTGCGCATCCTCAAGCGAATGGACAGGTAGAAAGCATAAACAAACAGATCGTTGACGGCATAAAAGCGCGACTCGGGACAGCGCGCAGAGGATGGGTTGACGAACTTCCCAGCATCCTCTGGGCGCATCGAACAATGCCAAAGACTAACACAGGTGAGACTCCGTTCAGTTTAGTCTATGGATCTGAGGCCGTCATCCCAGCCGAGATAGGTTTACCATCACCGCGCTTGATAGCTATGGAAAAACAGAACAACGAACAAGAAAGGAGAATGGATTTGGACCTTCTCGAAGAAAGGCGCGAGAACGCCGCCATAACAGAAGCAAGGTACAAATCTAAGCTCGAAAAATACTACAATGCACGCGTCCGCGTTTGCACTTTTGTCCCTGGTGATTTTGTCTTGCGCGACAATGAGGCGTCAAACGCTGAAAAGCCAGGCAAATTAGCGCCAAGATGGGAAGGACCATACGTCATTAACGAGGTCCTAGGCAAGGGAGCATATACCTTAAAAAGGATCGATGGGACCCTAGTTCCCCGCACCTGGAACGCACAACAATTGCGCAGGTGTTACATATGATCTAAGCCTTCAAAAGCATACAGGCAATGTCTTTCTTTATTATATAAAGCCTTGCGCTTTTATCAATACAAACATTATTTCTACTTATATTACTGTTTATTACAAATTGCATGTACTTTTTTGGGTTCGCGCGAAAACAATATGGTCAAACATTGTATACCTCATGAACAGTCTAAACAAAAAAAAAAGGAGCAAACTGCTACGCCTTTTAGACAAACGTTCAAACATGAGCACAATACCATCTCTCATTCGCCTTACCTATCCAAAAAAAACAATTACAACCATGCAACATATTGTAATTCAAACACGTATGAAGTATATACATTATCAATGTATCACCAAGTGTAACAAAACACTTCAGAAACAAGATCATGACAATGATCTTCACAATTTTAGTTCCAGAAACTAAAACAGTCAAACAAAAAACCTTGCTTCCACAAGACAGCAAGATGATCAAACAAACAGATTTTAAACACTGATCACACCCGTGATCTTCAAAAGATAAGTTTTTACTAACAGACTTATATATACAAGCAAAAGAAAGGACGATACAGCCCCCAAACCTAACCAACTGTAGGCTCGTCTTCAACATCCATCTTCACCAGAGTTTTCTTCCGACGACGCTGGTACACCAACTGACATATACTCGGACGGAGGGATGGGAAACGAGCCACTAAATCTTCAACCGACAACACGACGGCCTCATTATCAACCTCCGGCGACTGAAGACCAACGTCAACAGACCTGACAGCAGACATCATCTTACCAGTTCCGGTAAGCAGCGGCGATGGAGAATCAGCAAGTAACAAAAGAGCTTCAGCAGCTTCTCGAACCCTTAAGATATCCGAAAGGCGCCGGGAACGAACGGTACTTTTTCCCTTCATCTTCTCCAAGTGAATGCTAAAAGGAATCCCAATACATATATATATATATAAACTCAACCTCGGAAAATGGGAACCCTGCTCATCATTAGTTATCAGAATTATATCACTTACGGCGCTACAGGAGCCAGGGTCACATCCTCATTAATAAGGTCTGACAAGCGCCATTACGAAATTCAAGAACGAAGAGAAAAATACCCACTCTGATTGCTAGTTGACGTCATCACGTGTCAGAGCATAATTACAAAGATTTTTCCTTTTTCCAACAGGATAAATCTTCTCATAGAAGCTTTCTTATTTCAAACGCGCCCAAAAACATTTCCCTCTCATAAGTCCAGTGCTCCACTTACTTGCATAAGTACAACACTAGACTGGGGGGCCTTGAAGGGGTAAGGTCCCAAAAACCTCATAAAAAGGACTTGAGACCGTACCACAAACTAACTTTTCTAGCCTTTTAACCTTGCGCGGCCGCGCACTGGTCCTACTAAAGGAAGAAAGAAATCAGCAACTTATAGTCGCGCGCCCAAAAGGATAACATAAATCCTTGCGCCTTCTTCCCCTCAACAAAGGATCAAAAAAGCCTTTGTACAATACTTCCGCCACAACATCCAGACTTGGATATTATTTTACCCAGACTTGAGGTTTATTCGCCTGTGTCCACATAGTAAGGTGTCACACTGGATTATGGCAGTAATCTTCTAGAAAGAAATACAATCGTGCACCACCCAGACGGTTATAACCGTCTGGACACGTGTCGTCATCAGAAGCAATTCTGAAATCACAACAAAGGCATGCGATCGGGGAGTAATCTCCATTTAATCTCTTTCCACGTGGCAACCCCCTAGCCACAGATCAAACCACGATCCGTGTGCATTCACTTCGGATTGAGGTTAATTAACGACAGATCAAAGAAATCAAACGGAAGAAAAAATAACCGCTACGGCGTTAGGCATTTTCCGTTATCTTTTCAATAATAGGTTTTCCCTCCCAAAGTTCCCGGTTATAAATAAGAGAACGGTTCAGGTATAAACTCAGACTACTCTCACTCTTCAAATACTTATCTTCTCCGATACCAATACTTATTCTCACGCCGGAGTCGGGTCAAGGAGAGAACCTTCTTCTCCCCTTGGCGAGGCTAACGGTGTTCTTTTTTGCAGAATTACCGGAGAAGTTAATCCATTACGACTGAATCAACCGAGAGAGAGCTAACCCTTTATGCGGATTCAAACCCCCTAACTATCTCGGTTCCGACCATCTAGTTGGTGTTTCTTCACTCCCTTAAAGAAGGGCCTGAAGAAGATGAGAAAGAGGAGAAAGGGGGTCAGGGGTGGAAGAGGGCCATTCTATGTTGGGCAGTTATTTAACAATAAAGAAGACTTGAAGCAGATGATTAAAAAACATGCATTGGACTCAAGAAGGCAGTTGGTAATAAGAAGGAATGATAATAGAAGATTTAGGGTGGTTTGTCATGGTGTGAATCCGGACGTACAAGGCATGCAACCACCACAAGGGCAGTTTGGGGATTTTGCAAATTTGAGTGGGCCCAGTCAAAAAGAAGGGGAATCTTCTTCAACAGGGGATGTTGATGTATTAAATACATCCAACCCTACTTCCCAACCACCAAAAAAGAAGGTTAAAAAGAAACCAAAAAGGGTTAGGTTTCCAAAGCCCACATGTGAATGGGTTCTTCATGTTTCCAGATCTCGAAATGAAGAGCCATGGTGTGTAAAAACTTTCCTTGATAATCATACTTGTTTGACCACAAGAAAGGTTAGGTTATACACTGTATCTGATGTAGCAAGAGAAGTGGAGAGCATATTATCTTCCAACCCAGGAATTCCACTGTTGGCACTTCAAGATCAATTGGAGAAGAAGAACCAGATTCAGTTAAGTTTGCAGAAGACATTCAGGGCAAAGGTAATGGCTTTACACAGAATAGAAGGTGATTTCAAAGCTCAATATTCTATTTTAAGGGAATATTGTGAAGAGCTCATTAGATCCAATCCTGGCACAACAGTTAAGATAGATGTGGAAAGGGAGTGCAACCCTGCTAGTCCAACAAGACAGTTCAGGCGAATTTACATATGTTTGGGTGCTCTCAAAGAAGGGTTCAAGGTAAATGGGAGGGATATTTTAGGATTAGATGGGTGTTTCATGAAGGGCCCATTCCCTGGGCAAGTACTGACAGCTGTTGGAATTGATTCAAACAACGGGATATACCCTGTTGCATACTCAATAGTTGAGGCTGAAACTAAAAGCAGTTGGGAGTGGTTCTTAGGGAATCTTGGAGATGACTTAGGTCTTCATCAACAGTCCTACTTCACATTCATATCTGATAGACAAAAGGTTAGTTCTTTATGCAATTTCTTGATTATTTATGCAGTCTTGAATTAACATTGTCATGTGTGCATAATAGGGATTAATACCAGCACTGGCAAAGATATTCCCATTGGCAGAGCATAGGTTCTGTTTACGACACATCCACGAGAATATGAAACCAAGATGGAGTGGCAATTTATTCAAGGAAATGTTATGGGATGCTGCATGTGCTACCACAATGCCACAGTTTAACAGAAAGATGAATGCCATAAGACTGCTTGACAGTGACTTGTTTGACTGGTTAAGCCAGATTCCACCAAAATCCTGGGCAAGATCACATTTCACAGGTTTGGTTTGTTTCATTACACACTAACAGTTTTTTTGTTATGCTTTAAATATTCAATGTTCTGTTTGAATATTCTGTTTGACAGGTAGGGCCAAGACTGATGTCTTATTGAATAACATGTGTGAGT
The DNA here is from genome assembly GCA_030545235.1 of Helianthus tuberosus. Lineage (NCBI taxonomy): Eukaryota > Viridiplantae > Streptophyta > Magnoliopsida > Asterales > Asteraceae > Helianthus > Helianthus tuberosus. Next base: position 11,104,604 of record CM060367.1, read on the forward strand.
CATTCAACAACCAGCTTGTAAAGGGGAGGGACAAACCAATAATCACCTGTCTTGAGTACATCATAGAATACCTGATGAAAAAAATTGTTGTGGTTCACAAAGTCATAGCTAAAAGTAATGGACCTTTGACTCCATATGCTACAAGAGTGTTTGATGAAATCAAGGCTGATGCAAGTCAGTATTCAGTGATGATGGCTGGTAGGGGTAGATTCCAGGTTACTGGTGGATATGCTGATCAGTGCAAGGTAGATGTTAATAAGAGAACCTGCACATGCAGAAAGTGGCAGTTAACAGCTATGCCATGTAAACATGGTGTAGCTGCCATATGGGATATGGCAAGGAATGGAATGAATGTAGGTGTTTTAGAGTCATGGGTTGATAAGGTTTATTGGCTTCAAACCTGGAAGGATGTTTACATGCACACAATTGAACCTATCAGTGGGAGAGAGTACTGGACACCTTCACAATGCCCAACAACCCTTATCCCTCCAATTCATCATACTCCAGTGGGAAGGCCCAAGAAGAAAAGGAAGAAGTCAGAGGTGGAGATTTCTGAGCTTTTGATAGACAAGAAGGGGAAAATGACAAGGCAAGGAGTGCCTAAAACTTGCAAGAAATGTGGGAATGTTGGGCATAATAAGAGGAGCTGCAAGGGTCAGGGTGCAACTCAAGCTCAGAGTCAAACTGCAGCTCAACCTCAGGGTCAAACTGCAGGTCAAGGTGAGACTCAAACAACCAATGCTGGAAGAGGTGGGAGGGGTGGAACAGGGCCCAAGGCTGGAAGAGGTGGCAGGGGTGGACGAGGAGCCAAGGATGGTAGAGGTGGCAGGGGTGGAAGAGGAGCCAAGGCTAGTCAAACTGCTTCACAAAGTGCTGATCTTTAGACTGTTACCTTGTTAGACATATGATGCTTTTGTTATGTAGTGTTTGAAGTGTCTTTTGGTTTAGTATGTAATGTTATGCAAACTTTGGTAACTTAACTAAGATATTGTACTTTTGGATGCTACTTTATGTATTGTTTGAATGTATGAAGTGTCTTTTGGTTTGGTAATTTGTGTTTTTGTTTAGGTCATCAGTTTTGTTTCCAGGTAATGTATCTTATTGTTTAGGCCATGTCTGTTTAGGTCATGTCTTGTTTAGGCCATGTCTTTTACTTTGGTAATTGTAGAGTGCATAAACACAAGACAAAACGTAAGTTGTCCGATAGCGAAAACGTAACTTCTGGATAGGCAAAACATAACTTGTTTTTCATTAGCATCATATTGGGTACAAAAGACATCCCCACTGACCATTTACAATAATGTTGACAAAAAAAGGTCAATGGGGTAAGAAGGATACAACTTTCATGCCAACAGCATATACATTACACACAAAACCCAGGTAACCCCTAACACAATCTTCAACCTTTTCACTTCGAGGTCCTTTTTTCTTGCCATTTCTTCATGACTGTTAATGGATCTTAGTAATCCAAGTATGATTTCCGTTGCTCGTGCACATAATGGAGGTTCAGCCCAGCTTACGAACCCACAATTAGTTCCCTGCAACACATAAAACACAAGAATTAGGGTTCTTTACCTGTGGATCTTTATATCGAATCAACTACCTCTCTTGCACAACAATGGAATCTCCTGCCTGGATTTGTTGCAGTCCACGAGGTTCGAATGATAGTTGCAGAGCCACATGCGCATACAACCTGATTGATCATGATGAACATCTAGGGTTTTAATTTTGGGGAAGAAGATGAAAGGGAGAGATCATGTTGAAGAATTAGGGTTTTTAGTTTATGTGGAAGAAGATAAAAGGGAACAATTATAAAGTAAGGCAGGGGAGGTTAAATGGACGAAAATACCCCTCACATGTACTGCACGTGGGGGGACTTAACAGCAGAGTTAACAGAATGGTTAAAAATGGACTCAAATGGTTAAAGAAATTGCTTATAGGGACTCAGGTCGTTAAACTTTTTGCTTTTGGACTCAACTAGTTAAAACACATAAAACACAGGGACTCAAAAAGTAATTTACCCTATTTATTTATAAAACCACATACAAGCATAGCACCCACACCCATCCACCCTTCATCTTCAACATTAAGAAACCCTAATACAAGCATAGCACCCACACCCTGCTTCTCTTTAAATCCACTACCAAACACCCCCTACCTCTTGTTTTCCCTACCGACGAGCACAAGGGAGTCCGACTGGACTCCGGTGACGGGTCTAACTAGTTAATCGGTCGGCAAGACACCCCAAACACCTCCCCTCGTCGACAAAACGGACCACCACCACCGTCCAGTGGTGGTGAGCAATGGCTGCGGAACCAGAGAGACAGAGAGGAAGAGAGAGAGAGAGACCAAGGAGAGGGAGAGAGATGGCGGAGGTTGGTGAGTGGCGGCGGGTCGCGGCGGTGGTGACGTCGATGACGATGATGTTGATGGCAGGCTGATTTCTTCGGCAAGAGTATATAACATTCTCCGATCTCTGATCAGTGAACATGTTCCCTCACATTTTTTTTCATTTATTTACCGGTGCCGGTGGTGGTGCGGCAGGTCACAGCCGACAGTGGATCGGGTCCAGGTTTGTTTTGAGTTTAGGTGACGTCTTGTTTCGGGTCAGATTTGTGTGAAAAGCTTTTTGCGTGAGAAAATTGCTTCGAATGTGTGGATGAAGATGCCGAGAATCCGGTGAGTTTCATGTGTTCTTCTGGTGTATTCATGGTGGTTTGTTTGATGATTTCACTGATTGCTAATTTGATTGAAGAAGATGAAGATGAAGTTTGGTGTCTAGATGATTCTAAGATGCTTGGATGGAGGGTTTTTTTTATAAGACAATGTCGCCCATTATTATTTCTACTGTAATCTCTGATAATGTTCGTATTGCTTTCAGTATTGTTACGGTGGTGGTGGTTGGTATTTGGGGGGTGGTGGTGGTGTTACGATGGTGGTCCACCCAAAATGGTAAAGAAAAACCAGGGCAGGGGAGAGGGGTGGAGGTGGGTATGTGGGTGAAAAGTGGGCCCCACTTTATTAAATGATTAAATAGATATTTAATTATATTTTTATTAAGTATTTATTAGTAAGGGCATTTTGGTCATTTCACACTCACTTAACTGAGAAAACTAACCTCCATCCGCGCCAGGGACTATCCGGGAACAAAATTTAAAAAGTTGGGGACTATTCAGGTAGTTTTAGAAAGTTGGGGACTATATGTGAAAAAAGGCGAAACCACAGGGACTATCCGGGCATTTTTCTCATTTTAATTTTTGAATTTCAAGTCCTGGTAATTGTTATTTACCAACCAACAATCATATAATCAACAAAACCACCCAATAAAGACTAGAATAACTCAAAAATACATAAAAACATATAAAATTTTAAAACTTTTTAACAAATATATATATATATATATGGTAAGGTTCATGCGAGAACCACCTTTATTGCGAGAACCAATGTGAAGACAACCAAAAATAGCTAAAAAAACAAAAAAAAAAAACCTAACCACCACCCCCCCCCCCAAACTAAATGCTAAAAACTAAAACATCCAAAAAACCTAAAAAAACTAACCCCCCCCCCCCAAAAAAAAAAACAAACCTAACCCCCCCCCCCCCCAAGCTAAAATGCTAAAAACTAAACCCCCAAAAAACCTAAAAAAATCAAAAAAAAAACAAAAAAACAAAAAACACACAAATTTTTTTTTTAATATTTTTTAAGTTAAAATCGCTACTTTTAGTAGCAAAAAAAAAAATTTTAAAAAAGTTTTTTTTTTTGCTACTAAAAGTAGCGATTTTTTTTATTAAAACTATTTAAAAAAAATTGTGTGTTTTTAGCTATTTTTAGGTATTTTTGGTTGTGTTCACATTGGTTCTCGCAATAAGGGGTGGTTCCTAACGGATCTTTGTCATATATATATATATATATCTGTTCCTATTGAAAAACCCCAATAAAACATCAAAACAAATCGAATTACCTATTTAAGTTCAATTTTTGAATTTCATTTTTTCAAACCCTATACTAGAATTATATAATCAATAAGAAATTAAAAAACAACAAACCCATACTATAAAGACTAAAACAATCACAAATTACCTCAAAACACATAAAGTTTAAACTTTTTTAACCCATCCTAAAATCCTATTATCTCATTACTCTTGAACAAAATCGCATAACATCAAAATAAAAAAGAAAAACAAAACAAAACATGTACCTGTCAGGGGAGGCCTGAATTAACCAGTTTGCAGTCGGAATTTTGTAGTCGCCGGCCGGAATTATGCTGTCGATGGGCGCTGAAGTGAGGCAGAGGGAGGGCAGGAGTCGCTGGCAAGTGGCAACAATTTGGGTTTTTTTTAATTATGTGGACTGATTTTGTTTAACGGAACTAGTAGTTGGGTTGGAATAATAACGACTTCGGTAAAACACCCGGTTGATGGGTAAGAATTAAACACATGCGTAGACCGAGAAACGGGAACTCGGATGGAAAGTTAAAAGACTCGGGTTTTGGGTCATAACTAAAAGATGACAAGATAATGTAAATAGAAATTGTGAATAAATTATATTCAACTATTTTAAAGTTGAACGGGTCGAATATAATATCATGCCGGACGGCATGAGTAAACGCAAGCGGGATAATGGTAGCGTTAAAAGCAAAAGAATAATGAGCCCGGTAATGGGACATAATCAAATACGAATGTATGTAAACTGGATAATGGTGAGCATAAGAAGAACTGACACATAAATGACGTGAGAAGTCATAAAGTCGGAAAATTGTCCGAAAGAAAACAATTGTAGCCACGAAACTACAATTAAGGTTAATGGAACCTAAGCTTGAAACCAAATGATTCTTCAAACAAAACAGGGTGCCTTGACACCAAACATGTATTTTAAGAATGACATGAGCAAGGAATGATCTACGGGATCAATATAATCTTTGGGGTTATAAATAATGGAAAGGTCTACGAGACTAAAACGACCCACGGGTCATGATTAGAAAGAAATAAATTATAAGGACTCCGCCTTAAAAGGGTGAAAGTCTAATCAAAATAGCCCATAAGGCTAAGTGATAAAACCTACGGGTTAATTAGACAAAGCGAGAGGATCAGTTGAGAATCCTCGCCTAAAACAAAGACTGTAAAAGAATAAATTTTGGACTGTCAATATCCCGGTATGGATAATTGACAAAAGTTAAAGAGAAGATGCCAAACAAAAACTTCAGTTTTGGTAAGAAATAACATTTTTACAAATATGAATTCTATAGACATATAAATAGTAAGCATGAAAGATATAAGTCTTGACACTAATAGGTGCAAGACGATGTATTCGAAAAGTGATACTTTTGAAAAAAAAAAGTTGATATAAAATTTGGCATGACGTGACATGATCACGGTCAAAAGTGCAATGTGAAGTACGATCACATTAGAGCCGAGCGACGAATATTGCTAAGTTAACTAAACTAGTGGAAATAACGAGATTACGTTATTTCAAAGTGCATTATGTCGTATGAGATACGTAGATGATTAGTAACCAAAAAGATATTATCATACTTTTCTGGTAATACTAACAATTGGTTAAAATATGAGCAATGCTCGATTGATTATCGAGATCAAATGCATGGAGTTAAACTCGATAAATCATGTAAGAAAAAGGTTTCGAGGACGAAACCTCTTTAAGGGGGGTAGACTTGTAACACCCCGAAAACGGGTTTGGTAATCAAACTCCGTTAATGCTAAAAGACGGGTAAAAGTACCGTTAGTAGTAAAAAAAACAACCCGGTAAATATTTGGATTTAAATAAGAAATCCTAATATTAAATACAAACGAATCAAAGGCTTAAGGAATTGAGTTTATAAGAGCCTGGGTTAACGGGACTTAAAATAAAACGGGTTATGAACAAGATAAAAATAACTAGGAAATAAATAACCTAGTTAATTACAAGTCTTGTAGTAATGAGAAAACTTGATTAAAACACCCTAAATAAAACTTGGGAAAAGTAGAGGGGTTAAAGGTGTTAAACTAGAAACTAGTTTTTAATAAATAAAAACCAAACACCAAAACACACACCTTGAGTGTGTGTTCTGGTCGACATAAACACAGGAGCCAAGAAGCTCTCTAGCTCAACACCCTAAAGCTCACAAATCCAGCAAAATCGAAGATGAATCAAGCAAAGAAATTAGGGCTTTAACTAAATCCTTGATCCCCTAAGCTAGGAGGTCACAAGGTATGTCGATTTTTGTAATTCGGTGATATCTTGAATTTATGATGAACACCCACAATCTAAATTCTTGAGTGCATGTGGAATGTATGGGTGATATTGACATGAATACAAGTCTAGGAACAAGTCCTAGAAGCAAACTTGTAGAATTAGTGCCATAAGACTAGAGATTTAATGATTACCCTTATATGTGCTAAGTGGGTTTTCATGATAAAATGATGAACACATGAATCTGAATGTTAAATTGTGAAATTTGAAGATAGGATGCAAGACCTAGATGTTGTTTATAAACACTAGACATAGAGATTTGATTCTTGATGTAAATCTTGGTGAAAATAACTAGTTATGAACTAGTTAGTAAACATGTAGAATTATGCCCATTAGGTGTTTGTTAAAATGCCTAAATGAGAAGTAAAGTGTTGAAATTCAAGTGAAACGCGTAATTGGCAAGCTTGACTAATTACACGAGATATGGGATAAAACGGGTTCTAAGCATAATGTTGATTTTCCTTAATCGTGCATATTATATGATTAAAGGTAGTTGACTTTAGAAAGTCGAACTAACCTATGATGAAGTCGAATAGAAGTTTCGACATAAAGTCCGTAAGATGAACTAGTCATAATAATGATGACTAATCTAACCATCTTACGAATTATGATGCTAGTTTGACTCTTGACAAGCTAGATGGAGGCTTGGGGAAAGAAGCGGGTCAAACGGATCGTATACGCGGAAAAGGGCATAATCCGGATACAAGGTAAGTAAAGCTTACACTCTAGTTAATTAATACCTATTGGTTTGATAGGTCATGAATAGTAAGTCTTGTTTTAAATTATGATGTTCCGACACGGCAAGTGCGGTCCGGAACAAAAGACAATGGTCATAAATCATGTTTAATAGATAAAATGGAGCTAATGCGGTTCATTAGTCATGAAATGACTAAAAGATAACGAGTTTTTAAATGGTTATCTTATAAGGTAAACCATTGCAAATAATAAGGGTAAAATGGTACTTTGGTCACTGGTTGACAATAACCGTTAAATTGGGGAAAGACACGTTATAGCATGGGTTATAATGGGTCAAAGAAATCAATAGATGATTTACAAGTAGAACGACTATACGGTGTAAACCGGAGTTAGTCATATGGATAAGATGGTAATAAATATCATCTCATAGAGTCTCATGGTTCTTTAGACCAAACGGGTCAAAAGGTGAAATTATCACCCTTTGACAATATCAACTAATGGTTTGTTGAGCTATATGATCATAGAAATAAATATCAGATGGATAAGTACATCGCTATCGCTTAGCGGCTACTAAGGCAAGGTATTAAAAACGAATCAATATATTGATTCGAGCCAGGTATGTATATTTGGTCAATTCATCATTAGAACTTGAAGTTTAATGAGGGCTACACAAGTTAAAATGGACATTTGGTTATCTTTTAAATGAACCGAATGATTTAAGTTATAGTCATTGTGTTTTAAAAACATGATGGCTATTTAAACAAGATCCTAGTTTAAAAAGTGGAATTTTGGTCAATTACGACATGAAAAGTCTTTTGTTGTAAAGAAAAGATTTAAGATGACCAAAACGCCCTCGTAAGCAAAATCGAGCAAATGAACCTTAAGAGTTGTTTAAAAACAAGTTATATGATCAAGCAAATACTTTGAATAAGTATAAAGAGTGAAAAGGGTAAATCTTGGGTCAAATGACTCAATATGGGTCTTTGCCGTAAAATGATAGTCCGAGGGATAAAACTCGGAATATATGTATCTCCACATTAAATCCACCACAAATATAGTTGTGGTGGAAGAGTACTTGGTAAGAAATGCGGAAATATAAAGCTAGATACAAATGAAAGCAAATCGTGTTTAAAATATACTTAAATACCCTTAACGGGTCAAAATAAGCATATGAGCGAAAACAGGTTAAGAATGCGTAAGAAACGCGTAATTTGAACCTAATATGGTAGATAACCTTAATTTGAAGAAGTGTATGTGATATAAAGATCAAACAAATACGTTTGTTTGATAAAATGCATAAATGGGTTAAAATTCGATAAAAAGGTAACGAGTCGAAGGCTTAGAAGTCTCAAAATTTATTATGTTGGATGTTGGATTTTAACTCCATATGATGGAGAATTAAATTACGGACGCGTAGGAAAAAGAATCGGGTAAAACGGATTAAAAACGAGAGAGTTATGCTCGTTTCCGTGAAATCGGGTCATGCTGGGAATATGCAGCAACTGTTTAAGCAACAATCTGTGAAAAAGGGGCCTAGGCGTAGCGCGACGCCCCCTAATTCCGGAAAATTGTTAAATTTTGTTTGTTTGACCCATGTAACTTGTTTAAACTTATTATTTAACTATCAAAACTAACTTTTAAGTTGGTTTTGATCATAGGTGATCGCCAAGAGTGCCCGGATGAAGATCAAGCTCGATGAGGAACCGAACACGATAAAATACAAGCTTCCGCGCGGCGTTTCGTCGTATCTTTTAAACGACGAATTCAATTACATTAACTTGTATATTCTTTTAAATTGTAAAAGTTTTAACTAACCTTATTTATCAGAATTACATGTTTGTTTTCGTAAACTATATGAAAACCGTAAAATAATAACAAGGGTGTTACAACATCTCATCGTCAAACTTCCTCACCAAAAAACCCACAAGCCTTTTTCATATCTTCACCCCAAAAAAAGCCCAATTTACAAAACCCCAAATCAATTTCAAGTATGTTCGATAATCAAAGACTCGCCAGAGCCCGAATTCTGACGGTGGAAACTGCCTACCAGGCAGAATTATACCGGGCTCTGGAATCATTTGTGATTCTTTAGTCGGTGTCGGTTAACCATACCAACAACCACCGGTGCAATCTCAACAGAATCATCTTGTTTGTTTAGGTAATTCTTTTGTGGGTTTTTTCTGTTAGTGAATATATGTGTTGTTAATATCATATTCATCTCCCGCGAAAGTAAGGTGTGTTCAAAACCGGATATCCGAATTTCGGATATCCAAAAATTTCGGATATCTAATCGGATAGTGAATTGGATATCCGAATATCCGAATTTTATTGAATTTTTATTTTTTTTATTTTTATATTCAGAACCGGATATTTCGGATATCCGAATATAAGTTTTCAGATATTTCGGATGTTTCGGATATTTTCGGATACTTTTCGGATACTTCGGATATTCGGATACCCGAAAAAAATAAAAATTAAATTTTTGGATATTTCGGATATCAGATAATTCGGATCGGATTTTCGGATGCGGATAGTTTTGAACACCCTTAATGTGTATGGTATCATCTTCATCTCCGACGAGATAGAGCAAACAGATCCCAAGTCTGTGATGGTGTGCGGGGTGGAACGGGGTGTGCGGCTGACGTGGTGGTCCGGCTGCAACGTCTTGGCCAAGATGGAGAAGACGACGACGTCCCTGTGGAAACGGTTTGGAGGTCCGGCGTCGGGGCACGACGGGGCTGGACAACCCCGTACCAAGTGGCCTAAGTCACTCCATTGTGATTTATTAACTTTTTCAAAAAGTTATAAGTTGTTTTGAAAAGCTAAGCCAAACATGGCCTAAGTGTTGCTTGAACCAAAACTAGAGTAGAGTTGCCTAAAAAATTCTTTGTAATTACCGAAAAAAAAGTTTAATGATATTTATTATGTAATATATACTATTAAATAAAATTTATATACTAGTATAAATTTTCTCTGCACGCTAAAGCTTGTGCTAGAAACCAGCATATTATTGTCCCTTTTGCCTTTGACACATTCGGCTCCCTAGCGCTAGAAGCTATCCAATTCCTGAACAGGGTCTAACGGGTCATCCACAACAATTGCTCAGCCTCAGGGGGCGGGGTTTTGTCTTTGGTAGACTAGGGTTTGCAATTCAGAAAGGGGTGACGGCGCAACTTTTTGCCTGTCTACCTTCTGTTTTGATGTAACTTGGCAAGTTGTCACATTAAATGATATAAATCTCTTTGATTAAAATAATATTTTACCTATATATTTAAATTAGAACACAATGAATAGTAACATCATCAAGGATGAGCAAATGGTATCGGGTACCGGTATCAAATTTACCAAACCGGGTATATTTTTTGTACTGAATCGGTGCCGGCTTTTGACATTTTCGGTATTGGTTAAGCACCGGTATTCACCGGTTTTTACCCTCAAATACCGGTACCATACCAGTACCGACCGGTACTGAACCGTACCGTACTAGGTATATTCGGTACCGGTACCCACTTTTGGGTATTTTCGGTAACGGTATTTTCGGTACCGGTTGGTACCGAGCTCATCAAATCCTGTAGCAACGCAAGTAATTGCACCGTTTAGATTACTTTTCATACACATCCCAATGAATAGTAACATCATCAAGGGGATGAGCAAATGGTATCGGGTACCGGTACTGGTATCAAATTTACCAAATCGGGTATACTTTCGGTACCGAATCGGTACCGACTTTTGACATTTTCGGTATCGGTTCGACACCGGTATTCATCGGTTTTTACCCCCAAATACAGGTACCGTACCGAACCAGTTATATTCGGTTCCGGTACCCACTTTTGGGGATTTTCGGTACCGGTTGGTACCGAGCTCATCAAATCCTGTAGCAACGCAAGTAATTGCATCGTTTAGATTACGTTTCATACACACTGTAAGTAAACTGTATTTCGTTTGAATGAGGTTTTATATACACAACTTATTTTGTTTTCTTTTTTGTCTTTTTCTATAATGAATGAATTGTAGTATGTAAAATTAACTTGGATTTTTAGATTATTGATAAGCAAATCGTAGCAAATCCTGTAATCAAACTGGTATCGTAGCGGTACCAAATTTACTATACCAATCATTTTCGGTATCAATTTGCTACCCACGTTTTGGCGTTTTCATAATCGTTACCTTCGGTTCGACACCGGTGTAGCACCATACCTGTATTACTAATTTTTACCTTCAAATACCATACCGTATCGTACTGAGCATTTTCGGTGCCGGTACCTAATTTCGATGATTTTCCGGATCGGTACTTTCGGTGCCGTTACCAGTACCGAGATCATCCATATTTTAACGTGTTAGCGCCGTAATAACTAAAATGAAAACAACCGAATTTCCAATGTGTAGGACGTGTGTGTCCTATTATTATATATTAGATTTTTTTAAATTGTTTTTTTAGGACGGAGTGACCATCATTACCACGTCATTTTTATTTATGTTTTGATATTCGGTATCTACTAGCCGTTGCCGACACGCGTTTTACAGACATTAGATCCACGCCGCAACGCGAGAGCTGAAAATCAACTAGTTTCTCTTAATTCTGCATACTTTTAAGTGCATGAATATAAAAAAGAAGATGAATTTATTTATCATAGTGGTTTTTTCTTTTCAAAAGTTTTTTTCTTTCTAAAAAACCCTAAGGTATTCTTTTATAATAATACTAGTATAAATAAAAGACTTGTTTAGACTGAACTTAATCAATATGAAGAAGCTTAGGCCTAGACGGAAGCTTGTTTATACCCAATTTGATTGGAGTTTTAGTAGTATGAACTCGAACAGGTCATAGCTTAGTTTACCCCTGTGTATTTATTTACATACTACTAGTAGTAAGACCCGTGTGAACACACAGGTAGGTTTAATAACGATCGAAATCAAATACTAAAAAACAGATTATAATATATCATTTAAATTGTTTGCGTTTAGTTACATATCTTTATAAAACAATGTTAAAGACAGTATGTGTTAGGACATAAAAATTTCATTACTATGTTACGAAAAAATTATTAGTTCAGGTTTGATATAGAAATCATGGTTGTAAAACAAGGTTTCCAAGGCCGGGTACACCCCGAGTAGTCGCTACAAGGCAGGCTGCCGAGGCGACTTTCTTTGACTCCGCCTAATTACTTGGAGTCGGTCAAATGCGGTCAACCTCGGCCAGAATTGGATCTAGTAGGTCAAGTCGGGCCAAGTTTGACTTAAATAATAATATAACATAATTTCTATGGCTATCATATTAAATAATGAATATAATTTTCACGTATTTTGTTATAAATATTAGTAAATTTGTGTTATTTGACATATATTTAATCTCCAAAAAGTAATTTCTTTATAATTTAACATGTCCGAGTACTCCCCGTGTACTCTCCGCCAAGACCGAGTACTCTCAACTCCCCGGTCGACCGACTAGGGAGCGCCTAGCGACTTTTGCAACCATGATAGAAATAAGCTAAGTAATTGATAATATGTTGTCTAAAATGAAAGCATGACCTAATTTTTGCACCTGATGTGAATTATTTAACTTTGCACCTGATTGTATGGCGATTTGTGGTTTCAAACTTCTAATAGACTTCCTCATCATTCTCTCCATCCAGCAAGTTAAAAATATATATATAGCAGAGCCATACAATCAGGTGCAAAGTTAACATGAACAGATGTATTTTAATCACCTATTTGACCTTTTGAGATGATAGACAATTATAATTGGCCCATTAACTTGTGAACTTGTTGACTTTTTCATCTGTGAGATTACTGAAAGAAGCTCTCGGATCATGTGAACTTGTTGACTTTTTCAAAGTCAAACATCTTTTCATGAATGGGAACAGTCATCTCCGTCACAATCACATATAATAACATCCTCATCAAAATCATAAATAACTGCATTTAACCAAATCGACCCATAAAATTTTCGTCAATTAAATAGAAGAATATCAATCTTAAGGATACTGCATTCAACCAAATCGACCCATAAAATTTTCGTCAATTAAATAGAAGAATATCAATCTTAAGGATACAATCATGAGGTAAATGTGAGAATGATTCATTACTACCTCTGTTTGGAACTCTTTGTCGCCTTGTTTGAAATCAGTTGCAAGGACTTTAACAGCAATTGCTTCACCTGTGCTCATCTCAGCTTTATAAAATGGACCAATGGCCCTTTGGCCTACATCTACTTGGTCAAGAAAATGAAACTAAATTGGTTAATAGTAAAACAGAAATAGCAATGTCTATCAATTATAAGAGAGTTGAGAAGCAGAAGAGCGTCAAACTGAACTCAACATACTTGTAAGAATACTCATAAAGTCTAAAAGCAGCATCTACATGACCCTTATTAACCATTATCCCCTAATCTAAAACAAATCCCAGCTACAAACATACCAGATCTGGGCTGTCAATATTCCTCTAAAAACTCAGATCTGTCAATAACCTCAGATCTATCAATAACCTCAGATCAAGTAAAAGATATTTGACTCTGCAGATGATGAAGATGGAACCAAATGTGAGTCCAGAAGACCCAAAATACCGTCATAAATTTTGCTTAGTTCGGTCTCGTTTGTCGCCCTATAATCCTTAATTAGCTTGACATGATCTTCATTCCCACAGCTCTCTTTCTTCTGCTCGATAGAAGATATGATCCTCCATGATGCCCTCCTGGCTCCGATCATGTTCTTTTAAGCCACAGAAAGAAGATTCCTTTCCTCCACGGTCAACTCCTCGGAGTCAACGATCTTCGTGACCTTTTCCATAAACTCGACCATTTCTTCGTATCGTTCGGCCTGCTCTGCCAACTTGGCCATGTACACATTGTCCTCACGTGAAGCTTCGGTTGAGTTCAGAATAAAAAAAAAACATTTGCTTGTTACAACACCATATTATAGAAAAGACCACTCATAAAAAATTAATTATAACTTCAATATTTAACATATGACCTGGTTCCATCAGCGCTATATGCCATTGCCGTACACCAAAGGCCAGGGGCATCATAATCTACTCTTGACCCCAAACAATCATAAAGCCATGCTTTGATTTTCCCATCAATTGCTGTTGAGAAAATAAACTGCACGAAAAAAAAGGGGGTTGATTGTGCAGACGACCACGTGTGAATATTTTAGAATCTAAAAATTTAATGATAGCTGGATATCAGCACAATAAAAAAATGTGTGGATAAAAACACAAAAAGATACTTACCTGTACTATTTCCTTAGGATGAGCAAAAGCAATATCATTTACACCACCAACATGGCCATCTATCTGTAATGTACAAGATCCAACGTCGCTAATAATAAATTAGTTTTTATTTGTTTTTCATTTTCCCATCTTATTTTATAATAATATACACTTTTAGTTGTTTTGTGTTTTTACTAATTTTGTTTTTCACTGTGTTTATTAGTATTTAAAAAAACTAAAAATGCAGTTGTGTTTAGGGTGATCGGTATGGCTTGTTTGAGTGGGATCGGTGAATGGTTTCACCGATCGGTGAACCATCCCGGCCTATAATCGGTGTTCGGTGATTGTGGAGATTCGGTGTATACTCACCGATTGTTTGAGTGGATTGTTTGAGGATTATGACCGTTGAGAACTAGCTGTTATATAAAAAAAAATCCAACTTTTCCTTATTAAAACAATACCATTCAACACCATTTTTCACCATTTTCTTCTCCATCCAACTATTTTCTAGAAAAATTCACTTCTTCTATTTTTCCAATGGATGATATACCACCGCTATTCATTCCAATTGATATTAGTGAAGACGATGATTCTTCCTCGAGCGATAGTAGTTTAATTTTTTTTTCCAAAATCTTATTAACGAAGCCGCTGAACTGGAAGACACGGGCACTTCTAGAAAAAGGAAATATGTCTGTCGAGATCGAGTGAAATGTCACGAAAACCTTATGAGAGATTATTTTGTCGAGGAACCCGTATTCAACGAAGAGGTTTTTCGTCATAGGTTTCGTATGTCGAAAAGGTTGTTTTTAAAAATTTTGAGTGACGTGCAAGCGAACAACTCGTGGTTTCAAGACACCGTGGATGCGAGTTTGAAGAAGAGTTTTACACCGATGCAAAAAGTCACGTTGGCAATTAAGCAACTTGCAACCGGTAACCCTCCAGACGAGTACGACGAGTATTTAAATATGTCCGAAAGGACTTCCCGAGAAAGTCTAGAAAATTTTTGCGAAACGGTATGTAATTTATACGCTTCCGAGTTTTTACGTAGAAGCCACGATGTTGCGCTCTTGTACCAAGCTCATGAGGAGAAACATCACCTTCATGGGATGTTGAGTAGTCTTGATTGTACACATTTTGTTTGGAGAATGTGTCCAATGGAGTTGCGGGGTCAATATATGAGGGGGGATCACAGTCACCCGACAGTTATGCTCGAAGCGGTGGTCTCTCAAGATTTGTGGATTTGGCATGCTTTTTGTGGTCCACCAGGTTCATAAAACGACATCAACGTGCTCCAACAATCTCCGTTATTTCTTACTGAACGAAATGGAACTGAACCAAAATGCCCATTTTACGTGAACAACCACTTGTACAAGCGTGGATACTATCTTACCGATGGAATCTACCCTACTTGGTCCGTGTTTGTGAAATCATTTCCGTATCCTCACATTGTGAAAAAAAAGAAGTTCAAGAGGCAACACGAGGCGGTAAGAAAAGACGTGGAGCGGGCTTTTGGTGTTTTAAAGGGAAAATGGCGTATACTTCATCGATCGATGCGTACTATGAGTGTTAAAAAATTAGGAGTGACGTATATGCGTGCATTATTATGCATAATATGATTCTAAAAGACGACGGAAACGCGATTGCACCGGTACATATTCGGGATCCTCCAGTCGAGCCCGTTTTCAAAGACTTTGTTTATAACGAGTTCATTGATGAAGATACGCATTATAGACTAAAATATGATCTTGTGGAGCATCTTGGAGAACAAGATTTACCCCACCTTTTGGCGGATTCCGACGACGAATAGTTAAATTAGGTTTTTTTTTTTATATTTTAATGTCATGTTATTTATTTTACTTTTATGTAATGTGTTTTTTTAATTAAAAGTACCTTTATTTACGTTAAAATATGTTTTTATTTATTTATGAATAATTTCTAGAAATAAAAAAAATATATAACTCAAACACTCTAAAGTGATTGAACCATATCCTCTGATTGAGTGTAAAACGGGGAGTAGAATTGGGAGTTGACATGGCATGCTATTATTGGATAGAGAATAACTCAAACACCCTAGAGTGATTGAACCATACCCTCTACCCTTAGTTTTTTTTTGTCTCAACCTGCCGATAAAGATTTTGTTAAAAACAGAGTTAGGTTCAGAATTGAGTATCTTTTTGGTACCGTATGCTATAGTGAATGTCGGTGTCGTTGTATACCGCGACGACATAATCGATATTGAATTAACAACATTGATGCTAATACCGATATTCTTTTTAATAGATTTTTATCAGTGTAAAACATGACTTTATTTTTTGTGTTAAACAAACAACTCTTGTTTAATAAAAAGACATTGTAATTAAATAAACTTTCGTTAACAAACTGAGTTATGTTCAGAATAATGTATTTTTTATGTGTCATAAACTACTGATTATCGGTGCCGTAGAGGTAACGAAATGACACTAACGGATATCAGCCAAACAATGTCAATACTGGTATCGAATTATCAGAACCAGTATTGGTATACATTTTTATGGTATTCTATTAATAGGGTGGAGATATAATAGGAAGTTTATTTGGCTAAGAAGGCTAAGAAGTGATCTTGACATCCATTTAGTTAATCAAGGGCTAAGATTAAATCAGGGAAATTGAAGGGAAGAAAAGAGGCGCGTGAGTTTGTTTAGGGGTATTCTAGTCAATCCAAGACAATAGTTTCTCTCTCCAATTCCCTCCCATTTTTTAAACGTTAATAACTCTTTCATACGACATTATTTTTTTTATAAAAAATTCACCAAAAAAACGAGCGTTTTTTTATCTTTAAAACGAGTATACTATTGCTATATTTTGCGAATTTTTTTTTTTCTAAAACCCAGTTGCGTAAAACGCAATGGAAAAAACACAGTTGCGTAAAACGCAATGGAAAAAAAAACCTAAAAAATGACATTTTTCTAAAACGCAATTCACAAAAAACACAAAGAAATGTCTTATTTGTAAAACGCAATGGCCAGAAAACAGAAAAAAATGTCTTATTTCTAAAACGCAATAGCCTAAAAACTCAAAAGAAATTGTACTTTCTAAAACGCAATAGACTAAAAACACATAAAAATATGTTTTACTTAAAACGCAATGCACCAAAAATATAAACAAATGTCTTATTTCTAAAACGCAATGGCCAGAAAACACTTAAAATGTCTGTTTTCTAAAACGCAATGGAAAAAAAAAACCTAAAAAATGTCATTTTTCTAAAACGCAATTCACAAAAAACACAAAGAAATATCTTATTTGTAAAATGCAATGGCCAGAAAACACAAAAAAAATGTCTTATTTCTAAAACGTAATAGCCTAAAAACTCAAAAGAAAGTGTACTTTCTAAAACGCAATGGACTAAAAACACATAAAAATGTGTTTCACTTAAAACGCAATGCACAAAAAACATAAACAAATGTCTTATTTCTAAAACGCAACGGCCAGAAAACACTTAAAATGTCTGTTTTCTAAAACGCAATGGAATGAAAACACATAAAAAAGTGTTTTACCTAAAACACAATGCACAAAAAACACAAAGAAATGTCTTATTTGTAAAACACAATGGCCAGAAAACACTTAAAAATGTCTCATTCTAAAACGCAATTGCCTAAAAAAACAAAAGAAAATGTTCTCTGTAAAATGCAATGGACTGAAAACACCTAAAAATGTGTTTTAGCTAAAACGCAATGACTAAAAACACTTCAAGAATATGTTTTTCTAAAACGCAATGGCCAGAAAACACATAAAAATGTTTTAGTTCTAAAACGCAATTGCCTAAAAACACCAAAGAAAGTGTTCTCTCTAAAACGCATTGAACCATGACAATAGTTTTGTCTGTGCTGTGAATTGTCTCAACCCCAGCCAGGGGCTCTGCCCCTTGGACCCCGCCAGGGGCTGCCGCCTCTGGGACCCCGCCAAGATCGTAAAACGCAATGACTAAATCAAAAACCCAGATCGTAAAAATGAAATTAAAGAATTTCTTACATGGATCGAAGTGATTTCTTCAACAATTGACGAATTTTGAATGATTGAAACACTTATTAGCGCTCGAATTGAACGGATCGAGTGATTATCTTCAAAATCACCGAAAAAACGAGATTTTGTATGAAATTAAACTGGGTTTTCTTAAAAAAAAAGCTGAAGAACACGTTGATCGGGTGTTTGAATCATTGATTGGTGACGAAAATCGTACCATAATATAGTGATTATTGAGATAGAAAGTGAAGAAATGGTTGAAGATGGTGGGTTTTGAAAATGATGGGTTTTGAAGTTACTGGGTTTTGAAAAGAAAGAAGAAATGATAAGATTGACTAAAATACCCTTCCTCTTTATTTTAAATTTTGCCACATGTCCTAATCCTATTGTTTCCTATCCTTTCTAGCCAAAATAAACTTCCTATTTGATCATTTCCCTCTATTAATATAACATATATTGTTTCCTTTCAAGCATAAATAAAAACATTGTGTTTGATATAAATTTTATTCAAAGTCGAACACTGGCGACTTAGGGGGTGTTTGGCCTAGCTTTTATTTTTTTGGCTTATGCTTATATTTTAAAGTAGTTTATGCTTATTTTCTTTCATTTGATAAGCTATTCTTAAGTGTTTGGATTAGCTTATATTCTACAAGTTGATAATTAATAATTAATCTTTAGTTGTTTGTTAAGTTATTTGTATTATGAGAAGGGGTATAATATCATTGTGTGTAATGAGTAAAAAACCATCTTATTCAAATAAGCTAAAAAACCATGTTCCCACAAGCTTCTTGGAATTAGCTTATATAAGCTAATAAGCATAAGCTTAAAAAGCTAAACCAAACACCCATTAGGCTATAGGGTGTGGTTGGAGCCCTATGAGGCTTTATCAAGTCCACCTAGGATCCACCTCACCTATGGAGCCCCCTTTTAATTTACATGGTGTGGATGGAGCCCCTATTAAACAAAATAAAAAAAAAACATTTGATTGGTTTAAAACTAATGGCCCCACCTGAATTCTTTAAATATGGCGTTACCATCACTTACCACCATTGAGCCCAAGCTATGGCGCCCCCCTCTTCACTTGGAGGGTGTGGTGATGAAGCCCATATAGGCGCTATACATGGTGAGGTGGCAGTGATGAAGCCCCACACCCTCCAGCCTTAGTGCTTATTTTGTAAAAATAAGCTAAAAAAACTATAAACTTAGATAAAAAAGCTAGGCAAAACATCCCCTTAAAAAAGTGTGTTTGCATATAAATTTTATAAACTTGGTTAGAGCAGCCGCCGTCCGTCGGAGCGTAACCACCGAACGCCGGAGATAATGGCCGGCACTGAGCACGGACAAGAAGTCAACCCAAACAATCTCAGCGAAGAAGAAGAAGAAATAGTAACTGGAATGGGATCCTACAAAGGCAAAGTAAGAATGGTGAGAGGAGATCCATCTGATGAGATGATGTTGCTGTGGGGACTTCAACAACCCACTTTCTCTAAACCCAATGCTTTCGTCTCTCAGTCTTCTCTCAACCTCTCAATTGACGCTTGTGGCCGTTGTATCTCCATTTCTCAGTCCCCTTCTTCATTGGTCAGTTACGGTTGCACATATAGTGTTTGATGAAATGCCATTGGTTAATTTTAAAGGAATATGTAGAATTTTGAATAGTAAGCAAGTAGGGATTAATGTTGAAAGGTCCTGACTTCACTTGTATAATGATTAGGGTCTTTTTTTTATGTAAGATGAATGATGATGATCACCATCATACTCAGTAAATTCCACCAATAGCAAAGCTAAGGTAGGGTTTGAGCAGGTAAGATGTAGACAACCTAAGCTCTACCCGTAGGAATAGAGAGGCTGCTTCCAGTGAGGCCCTCGGCTCGATTGTAGTTTTGTATCAAGCCTTGGACCTAAGATACATAACACTCAAACAATCTGGACAGACTGATTGGTGCATGTACTGGTGCATGTACCCCTGTGTCTTTCAGCTATCAACGTCACCACATGATGCATAATTAACCATCCGCCACTTTTAACGTTATTTTCACGAAATTAGTAAAATAACGTTAAAGTTAGTACCATTTCACTTTTGCCCCCCGAGCGCCCACACATATATACATTATATGCGCACACCGTAAGCGGGGCATCTCTTTTTTTTATGTAAGATATGGAAACAATTTTAAGTTGGAATCCTATCCCTAAAACTCTTTGTCTGATCATAGTACGGGTTACCAGTCTCTTATTATGTTAGTATATGTGGCACTTAATGAAAATCTCGTATTGTTCGGTGTGCACGAGAGATATTGATGCTGAGGAACACTGACCTTGGATGCCGCCAACGCGTTTTGGGGGCATTGGTGTGGTGGGTGATAGGATGACTTAAAAGAGTAGTTCTGGTATGGGTGACCTTTTTGTAAGTCGTCACTCGGGAAATGGAAGATAAAGCGTGAGCTTCTTGTGGGTAAAGTAGATAATACTGGTTGATATGAGAGGTCGGGTCTTGCGCTATGTCTTGTAGTCAGATGGAATAGAACTCGAAAGTCAAAAGTTGTAATTTAAATGCTTTGACACTTGCCTAAGACAATTACTTTTTGATGTTTTAAGTTATGCTTGTTATCTATGTTAGTTTGTTCTACGCTTCAAAAAATATGTAAGGTTTTACTTGATATTTTAACGGTCCCAAGATCATAAACATATCAGGAATCCAATGTAGATTTCATTTAACTTTAGGCTTACAATCTCATGTGAATTCTTGTACGTACATTAGGTAGTTATCTGATCATATAAAGTATGCAGCTCGAATTTAGTCATTTGACTCTTAGAAGTCATATGTGGATATATGTCAGTTTATGCTGAGTGTAAATCAGTTTATAGTTTTTAATTACTTACTGCTGTAAAAAGCTATTTGTTTAGGGTTTAAGTTACAAAATTCTTATCATTTTTAAAATGGGAATTTTTCGTTTTCGAAGTTGATATATGCCGGTCTCTGTTTGAGGCTTGATGGTCAAACATAGCAGTTTTAGTTACTGAAATCAATATATTTTGATTACTTTAATCTCACTGATTTTTATATTCCAGGGTACTCCAGGAGTAACCGGATCAGTTATGTGGGACAGCGGAATTGTTTTAGGAAAGTTTCTAGAACATGCAGTGGAAAAAGGATTACTTGTTCTTCAAGGCAAGAAGGTTGTTGAACTAGGCGCAGGCTGCGGTTTAGCTGGGTAACAATCTTTTATTTGTTTTGCCCTTCTACAACAATCATAAATCTTCTCATATTGTGTTTTCAGTTGTATTGCAGCTCTTTTAGGTTCTCAAGTTATCCTTACAGATATGCCAGACCGATTAAGGCTTCTAAAAAAGAACATTGAAGATAATTTGTATGGAGATGTGCGAGGTTGTGCAACAGTTAACGAGCTCACCTGGGGAGATCGCCCTGACCCAGAATTAGTTGAACCTTTACCTGATTTTGGTAATTTTTCTTTTAAATATTATTAATACAAAACTAGAGTTTTACCCTTGATTTTTTATGTTATGAGTAAAATGCCATTTTCGTCTCTGAGGTTTGGCCAGTTTTGCGACTTTTGTCCAAAGGTTTGTTTTTTCACATCTGGATCCAAAAGGTTTGAAATGTTGCCATTTTCATCTGGCTCGTTAACTCCATCCATTTCTCTGCATTAAGTCAGAGGTATTTTTATCTTTTTTGTTAACTTAAAGGGCAATTCGGTCATTTGAATACTTGTACATTATGCTAAATGCTTGTACGTAAAGTGAAAAAGACTGAATTGCCATTTAAGTTAATAAAAAAGATGGAAATACCCCTGACTTAACGGAGAAAAATAGATGGAGTTAACGAGCCGGATGAAAATGGCATGATTTCAAACCTTTTGGATCTAGATGCGGAATAACAAACCTTTGGACAAGAGTCGCAAAACTGGCCAAACCTCAGGGGCGAAAATGTCATTTTACTCTTTCTGTTATTGTTTTTGGAACTTGTGTAAAGCTTAAGCATGCGAAGGATGTATATAATTTTGTCATGATGTTTAATGAATTAATTGTTTGTGAACGTAGTGATTGGATCGGATGTGATCTACAGTGAAGAAGCCGTGACGGATTTGTTAGAAACTCTAGTAGATCTCAGTGGGACCGAAACAACAATTATTCTGGCTGGAGAACTTCGAAATGGTAACTGTTTTGTGTTCAAATTTTCACATTACTGAATTCAGATGATTAACTGCTTTGTTATTCTTGTTTTGGCAGATGCCGTTCTTGAATGCTTTATGGAAGCAGCAATGGAGGATTTCATCATAGGGCGAGTTGATCAATCTGGTTGGCATCCGGATTATCGTAGTCCACGTGTTGCTATGTATGTGCTCGTTAAGAAGCTGGATAGCATGGTAACCGCGTGTTGAATACACCATCAGTTAGCCCAAGAAGCCGAGACCCCTTATTTTGTAAACATATAGGTCGGATTTGATTTTTTTAGTCTGTTCAGTTATAGCAGATTTTGAAATCGCGTATGTTTTATGATCGTTTTTATACATATAGCAATCTCACCATGTTTGTCTTTGGCATAGATAATTTGAGTTAAACGAGACCCACATAGATATACGTATTTGATACTCCAGTGACGATGATTAACCGAACATTTTCAAAAAGTGACCACTGGGTCGAAGACCGGCAACTTGACATATGATATTTCATGAGACATTTTAGTATTTTACACAACAAAGACTGAATTTGAGGGGAAAAATGTCATCAATCATTCTTAGCTGGGAAAAATCCAACACTATAACACAATCTTCCCAAATGTTACTAGACCTAATAATTTCTTATGTTCAGGACAGGAAAAAAGGGTATTATAGGAATTCTTTAAAAATTATCCTTGGCTTGTCGGATCACACCCAATACTTCCGCATCACTTGCATTGGCTGGAATATTCAACACCCGACGTATTTCTTCGCTTGAAGTACGCAAGAAGGGATTACATAGTTTCTCCTTTTTTAAGTTTGTCGGAATCTGTTGCACAAAACCAATGGTCAAAATGCTTAAAAAAACTTCAAAATTTCATACAAAAAAGAAACATCCCAAACATAAACTTAGCATAATGAATATATGACATGTACCAAAAAAAAAACGGTTTTAGGATCCAAACCGGCTTTAAAACCGAACCAAACCAGTTAGTACCAGTTCGGTTCTCCTCGTATCAAACAGGTTTTTGAAAACCGGTTTTTTGTGCCAAAAAGAAAACCGAAACAGGTTAAAAAAACCGGACCATACATCTCTAGACTCTAGGTGGCATGATGAAGCCAGTCTGACTAAAACGGCCCAATTTAGCAACCACCAAAATGGTCAACCCGAAAACACTTTATGAATAATTACGAAAGTAGTGTTATTACATTAACAATATAAATCTTTGAAGTAAACGATTTAGGAGGTTTGTATGCATTTAATTTTTATGAAAGTAGTGTTATTACAATAACAATATAAATCGTTGAAGTAAACGGTTTAGGAGGTTTACAACAACAACCATACCCAGTATATCCCACAAATAGCAAACCTACTTATAGGGTCTGGGGAGAGTGGGATGTAGACAGACCTTGCCTCCATCCCTAGGGATAGAGAGGCTGCTTCCAGAGAGACCCCCGACTCCAAAACAAACAACATACCAACGCACCAAGTCAAATAATATATAAATAAGAAGTCAGAGAGTATACCAACACACAACATACCGACATACCAAGAAAGTGATCAAAGAGTGGCACAATATAATGTAAAACATGTATAATAGCATACAACATCATATGGGTATAAACACAAGAAGGCAATCACCTATAAAGTCACTTAAAAGATAAGAAAAAACTACGTCCCTAAATATACCTAAGATCCTACTGCAATATCTTCTAGAAGTCTTTAACCCTAATTCTACGCCTCCACGAAGTCCTATCTTGGGCCATGTCCTCGGAAAGGTGCAACTCTAATAAATCATGCCTAATTTGCTCATCCCAAGTTAGTTTGGGTCTACCTCTTCCTCTCCTCCCCTCCACAGTGAGATTTTCCACTACTCTATCTTAGGAGGTTTGTATGCATTTAAGTTTTATGAAAGTAGCGTTATTACAATAACAATATATATCTTTGAAGTAAACGGTTTAGGAGGTTTGTATGCATTTAAGTTTTATGAAAGTAGTGTTATTACAATAACAATATAAATCTGTGAAGTAAACGATTCAGGAGGTATGTATGCATTTAGTTTTTATGAAAATAAGAAAAGGCAGAAACACATGGTCAAATCATAACTTAAAAATAAATAAAAATTACCGTGGGCAAGTGCTTTTTAAGGAGATTGGCAATGTTGGCTGCATATGACTGTAATTCTTCATTTCCAGGCTCAACGGATAGTGCAAACTTTGAATTACTCTGTGAATAGCATGCCGATTATTAAACTTCCAAGCTTGATTGTAGACCAAAAGGATGAGGGGAATGGGGATGGTGCACATGATAAAAAAAAAATTAAAACTCAACTAACCAATGTATATTCATGGCCGCAGTATATATTTGTGTTTTCTGGCAACAACAATAACTTCTCAAGGGACAAATGCATCTGAAACACAAGCGAGCGTAAGTAAAGGTTAAACAAGATATATTGTCGCTAGTGAGCAAAAAGCAAACCAAAATATACTAACATCATCGGCAACCTATCGATACCAGTCCAAGATATACGCTCAAAACATTGGCTAAAAACGCCATAAGTGAACAATTAATTAATCATAACACGTGCATGTATATACAGTAATAGTATATATATACATGCATATATGTCTGTGTAGCAATGCAGTTAAGTCACAAACACAAGAAAAATATGGCAGGATATCTTAACTTGTTGATCAAAAAATGTAATACAGC
Organism: Helianthus tuberosus; assembly: GCA_030545235.1. NCBI lineage: Eukaryota > Viridiplantae > Streptophyta > Magnoliopsida > Asterales > Asteraceae > Helianthus > Helianthus tuberosus. The sequence goes on from CM060367.1 coordinate 11,129,639, forward strand.
AAACCTATGTTCAAACTTCAGTTTAAGAGCAAATGACCCTTACACATGGCCATTTATCAGATGCTTTATTATGTCAGACAGACCAACAGAAAAACAAAGGTATTATGCTATTATTCATATAAAACATCAGTAATTTCTCAGATAAATCTAACAAAAAACATGTCCGATGCATGTGTAGATAACAGGTTGGTTATATGCAGAAGAAGAGATAAACAGTAATAAATATACAAAACCAATCAATTAAAAGTAAATAGTTTAATTACCTGTTCAGGTGTTCCTTCGAATAGTTTACCACATGATAAGCTGAATAAAGTGTCTCCGGTAAAAATAGCCCCAGAGGCCGGAAAATAAAAGCTAATATGGCCTGTCATCACAAAAACAAAGAATCAACGATTTGCTACATCTATTATCTGCTTTGTTTTTAGCAGAATTCCTTACCTCTTTCAATAATCCTAAGTTTAAACTTAAACAATTACAGATTTGTTATTTCAATTAGCAACACAACGGATTGTGTATGACTTTAAAAGTATGTGACAAGATAAGTCATTCCTATGTATTCCAAAAGAAACACTCCAAAAATTACTGACAAATCTAATGTGTAGCAGATTATGGGAAACCTTTAGTGTGGCCCGGGGTAGCAATCACATGCACCTCATGCCCAGCAAACATCCATGTGTCACCATCATTCAAGCTGATATCAATGCCGGGAATTCTACTTCTGTCAACATTTGATCCAATTACCTGCACGATTGCAAACACAATATTGAAGATAACAGGGTTTTCATACATGTATCTTATCATCAAATTCCTCATGTATTCACAAGCTAGAAACAATAGGCTACCACTAGTAGCATTCTCAAAAACAGATTATTCAAATATTCGACCATAACTAACGTATGCATGACCTACTGCAATCGCGCTTCCATATAATTTAGCAGCAAAATTCATCAATCTGATCTGTCATGGTGTGTATATCATCGCAAGAATTTTCATCATAATAACTTGATCACCCATTACTATCCACTAAGAGGTAACATATATGTGTGACCTATTGAAATTTGATGAATCGATTTCCATCATAAGCTAGCAGCAGAAGTGCAGAACTCGGCAATCTTATTATCTTTCAATATGAATAGCTTCAGAGTCTATAATGTAGAGAAAAGATCGGTTCCTATGTTAATAATAATTGACAATACAATCTACTAAACGTCTGGTCACACATATAAGACTAGTTTCTTTAACTCCAACTATGCCTTACATATTATATAGGAGGAATTTTCTAGGAGTATTATAGAACATAATCTCTTATTACATCTTGGATAAGGAAACTGATACCCTTTTCAAGTTTCCATCATGAGGATATTTTCGTATTACAAAAAATGCATTTACTGACAAAGACATTATGGTTAAGCAACAAAAATTGATAACCTAAACATTACAAAGTGCAAAAAGAATCATATGCGGCTCACCTTTGCACCGTACCTCGCTTTCAAATCCACATTCCCACCAGTGTGATCATGGTGATGGTGAGTATTTAAAATGTAGTTCAAATTATGATTGTTCTTGCTCAAAGCATCTACTATTGGTAAAGACTCTGAAGGATCAACGACTCCAACAGTCCCGGTATCCAAATCATGCAAAAGATATGCATAATTGTCCTTGAGACATGGTACCTAACACAAGCACAATAAAAAATAATAACACAAATATACAATTGATGAAGTTAGTGACTGTATAATTGTCCTTGAGACATGGTATCCAAATCATGCAAAAGATATGCATAATTGTTCTTGCGATGAAGTTAGTGACTGTGTTTGTGTGGTTCCGTTATGTATTTAGTAATAAGTATTCATTTATCAATGTCGTCATCATCATCATCATCATCATACTCAGTAAATCCCACCAATAGCAAAGCTAAAGTAGGGTCATCATATTCATTTATCAATGTATGAAGTAAAAACTCACCAATTCAATTTGCAACGATGAAGACATGTTGGACATGCTACATAAATGAGAAACACCAAGAGATCGGCTAACTCCTCGCAAGGTTTTAAAAGGAAACGAAAATAACTGCATAAACCCATACATAAGGTTTTTCCTAAGGCAGATTTGCCTTAAACCTGGCCATACACAGACCATCCTTCTCGCCTGAAATATTACAAGACGATAAAAAAACTTCAAGTTGCAATACAAAATAAACTTTAACAAACCACAAACGCTAACATCTTCAAAATCACCAATGTAACTATCTTCTTGTATTCCCTCTTTTATAATACACTAATATAAACTTCACCAGTAAGCGATATGACGATATGTTGACCTAACTCTTTAATAACTAAACCAAACAGCAAAAAGCACGTTACCGGCTTTCCACAAACACTATCCGAGATAACCATATTTCCTAAGTTTATTGCGTCAGCGTTCTTCCACTTTTGACAAATTATTCCAGATCTTTCCCTTCGCTTTTCTATACTGTTTATTTTCACTTCATACTTTATGACAGCGATCTTAAGTAATTCACATTTCACACACAATGTTATATCAGACATTCATATCACCTACTTGCCTAATATATGCATATGCAAAAAATATAACAATATTCTCAAAAACCACAAATATCTTCAACATTTAAGTAGCAGCTTCATATCATGATATCATCATCTGCATTCCTCTTAAATACACAAATTCATTACAAATCAACAACTTACAAAATCCTAATCTAACTACAGATGACCTAAATATATATTCCGCGTAAAATATCCTATAAATCTCGATGAAGACGATGATAAACTGATAAAGTAAATTAAATCAACAATTATATAATCTGACACTACAAACAGTTACGAATTACGATCATAGATTAGCAGCTTCATATGATGATATCATCATATGCATTCCTCTTAAATACTCAAATTCATTCAGCACAAGTGCACAACGACAATCAACAACTTACAAAATCCTAATCTAACTACGGATGACCTAAATATATATTCCGCGTAAAATATCCTATAAATCTCGATGAAGACGATGATAAACTGATAAAGTAAATTAAATCAACAATTATATAATCTGACACTACAAACAGTTACGAATTACGATCATAGATTAGCAGCTTCATATGATGATATCATCATATGCATTCCTCTTAAATACTCAAATTCATTCAGCACAAGTGCACAACGACAATCAACAACTTACAAAATCCTAATCTAACTACGGATGACCTAAATATATATTCCGCGTAAAATATCCTATAAATCTCGATGAAGACGATGATAAACTGATAAAGTAAATTAAATCAACAATTATATAATCTGACACTACAAACAGTTACGAATTACGATCATAGATTAGCAGCTTCATATGATGATATCATCATATGCATTCCTCTTAAATACTCAAATTCATTCAGCACAAGTGCACAACGACAATCAACAACTTACAAAATCCTAATCTAACTACGGATGACCTAAATATATATTCCGCGTAAAATATCCTATAAATCTCGATGAAGACGATGATAAACTGATAAAGTAAATTAAATCAACAATTATATAATCTGACACTACAAACAGTTACGAATTACGATCATAGATTAGCAGCTTCATATGATGATATCATCATATGCATTCCTCTTAAATACTCAAATTCATTCAGCACAAGTGCACAACGACAATCAACAACTTACAAAATCCTAATCTAACTACGGATGACCTAAATATATATTCCGCGTAAAATATCCTATAAATCTCGATGAAGACGATGATAAACTGATAAAGTAAATTAAATCAACAATTATATAATCTGACACTACAAACAGTTACGAATTACGATCATAGATTAGCAGCTTCATATGATGATATCATCATATGCATTCCTCTTAAATACTCAAATTCATTCAGCACAAGTGCACAACGACAATCAACAACTTACAAAATCCTAATCTAACTACGGATGACCTAAATATATATTCCGCGTAAAATATCCTATAAATCTCGATGAAGACGATGATAAACTGATAAAGTAAATTAAATCAACAATTATATAATCTGACACTACAAACAGTTACGAATTACGATCATAGATTAGCAGCTTCATATGATGATATCATCATATGCATTCCTCTTAAATACTCAAATTCATTCAGCACAAGTGCACAACGACAATCAACAACTTACAAAATCCTAATCTAACTACGGATGACCTAAATATATATTCCGCGTAAAATATCCTATAAATCTCGCTGAAGACGATGATAAACTGATAAAGTAAATTAAATCAACAATTATATAATCTGACACTACAAACAGTTACGAATTACGATCATAGATTAGCAGCTTCATATGATGATATCATCATATGCATTCCTCTTAAATACACAAATTCATTCAGCACAACAACAAATCAACAAGTTACAAAATCCTAATCTAACTACAGATGACCTAAATATATATATATATTCCGCGTAAAATATCCTATAAATCTCAATGAAGACGATGATAAACTAATAAAGTAAATTAAATCAACAATTATATAATCTGACACTACAAACAGTTACGAATTAAGATCATAGATTAGCAGCTTCATATCATAATATCATCATATGCATTCCTCTTAAATACACAAATTCATTCAGCACAACAACAAATCAACAAGTTACAAAATCCTAATCTAACTACGGATGACCTAAATATATATATTCCGCGTAAAATATCCTATAAATCTCAATGAAGACGATGATAAACTGATAACGTAATTTCAATCGACAATTATATAATCTGACACTACAAACAGTTACGAATTACGATCATAGATTCAGATTGATTGATTGATTGATAGATTGATAAATGAATAAATCAGATAGTGAATAGCGAATCTTCGAAGATCGATTATACATACACGTATATATATGTGTGAATGAAGATAAGTGAAAAAAGTGATCGGAGAAATGATGAAGAACCTGAGGGAGTGCAGTCATGGCGGATGGTACAAGTGAGCATTTGCATAGTTTGCTTTTGTAATGAAGAGAGAGAAATATATTGATGAACAATAAACGGGTACGGGTTACATACACTGTGTGTGCTTCCTTCCACCACCACACCATCCACGCGTTTTTGTAACGGCTTTATGAGTTAAAGTAAATGAAAAAATTATCTTTTTTTTGTTCGGTGCAAGATTATTATCATCAACCTTATTGGGCCCACTTTTATTATTTTGATCAATATTTTCAGAACTGAACCGTACGTTGAACCGGTCTTCTTACTGATTCAATAGTCTGACCGGACGTAAGAACCGGAAGGTATCGTAAATATTATAAAAATTAATATGGTTCAATCTGAGAAAATATATAAAAAACCGGTTCAACCCTTCCAAAAACTGGTCCGACCGGCCGGTTTAAAAATTAATAGGGTTCAATCTGAAAAAAATATATAAAAATCGGTCCGACCGGCCGGCTTCCCGGTCCAACCACCGGGTCGCCGGTTCAACTCCGGTTCAATCCATTTCCGGCCCAATACACCCGGACTGGCTCAACCTCCGCTTCTGGTCCGACCGGCGGGTCCGGGTATGAAAACATTGATTTTGAGTTTCCATGCTTTCTTTTGGTTGTAAAAAAAAGAGTTAATTGAAACAAAACCGAAATAACCAACAAACTAAACCGATTTTTTTTATCAAAACTAGTAACTGAAACTGTGTTTTTTTAAAGCCAAAAGTTACGCTTCATATTCAATTAGTCTTAGGCCCCCGCGTTGCAGTGAGGGTTTAAAACCGTGCTACCAACATTTGCAAAAACATAAAACCATGGTAAATACTAAATACCAACCAAACGACGACCAAAACCGGAAAAAAAACGTAAAATATAAATACGAATTTCTAACACCAAGTGATTCATTTGACATTAAACGTAGACGAAATTAAATTTATACCGACACGTATTAGAAAGTCAAGAGGATAAGAAACGTGAAAGACCAAATGTGAACACCAGCTACTATGCTAAGGCTAGAAGGTATGGGGAGGGTCATCCCCAAGGGGATGGGCCGCCACGTAGGACGCCACATCCCCATCCCATATGAGATGGCCCTCCATATAATTTTAAGGGGGTGGAGGATGGGGCCCACACTATTTATAAAAACAATTAAAAAAATTAGAGAGAGTGATAATTGATTTGATTTTAGAGAGAGAGAAAGAGAGGAGACAAAAAGATTAAAGAGAGAGAAAGGGGGGCCGGTGAGTTCGTCTGGGAGCGGACGATGATGATGGGATGGGGCTAAGGGGGGCGGTGTTCCTGGGCGACACCGGGCCTCGCCGTGCCTTGGCCGTCCCCCATACCCTCTAGTCTAACTATCAACCGGACGATGAACAAATCAGAGAAATATGTAAAATAAAACCATTTAACTTATGCGGCAAAAAAAAATCAAATTTCTATTACAAAAAAATTTATTAAAGTTTACTATGAAAAATAAACTAATACAAAAGACAAAATCATAAAACAACAAAAAAAACACTATTTATTCAAATGTTATGAATTAATATATACAATAATAAATCTCGTTTCAAAACTAAACCAAACCAAACCGTTGTGAACTTGTTCGAATGTTTTTTATTGGATTCATATGGCCCAAGCTCATTATTTTTCATCAAAGGTTTCAGATATCAATCATTAATAACTGGTTAACAAAACCCGAAAACTGACAGCGGTGTATAACCAAACCGAACCCATACATAAAATTGAAAGTCGAAAAACCAAAATTTTAGTTTTTTTTCGAGTTGAGCCCACTCAGCCCAGAACCATGCACACCTCCAAATTTTATGGTTTAATTCTTTACTTATAAACTTTTTTTTTTTAAGAATTTAACCCATTAACAAACAAAAAAAGTTGATGTAAGTGTATAAATGATGGTCATTAAAATAGCATATGCCAAAAAGGGTTCACTTTTTACAGGTCAATGAAATCTTTATACTCAAAATGCCGATTCAAATAGTCATTTATTTGGTACCTTCCAAGGAGCAAGAACTGCCATGTTAACCCTTCTCGCGAGATTCCATCCACAAACCCAAAGTTTATGGCGGACTAAAAGTGTATAAACGATGATCATTAAAATAGCATATTGTCACGGGGTTACTTTTCGACCTCTGTGTGGCGTCCCCAAGGCCCCGGGGACAAGCCAATCCATCCCGCTTCTTTGTGTGGGTCACTGGTTTCGTCCTGCCTTGGACTCATCAGGAGAGCGGCGCCAGCTCCCGACCAGTGGTGCGTTCGTCGTTTGCACGGCTAGGCACGTACACCTCTTCATTGACACTGACTCCGTCCCCTGATAAAGTCCAGGACTAGCCAGTAACCCAAGCGTTCAAGCACAACCGATAGCATTGCGATCTTCAAACATTTGGCCCGTGACACTCTCCCACCACCATTTCATGCACGTCCTCGTGCATGCTCGCCGTCCCATACCAGCTCGCATACTTGACAATGCATGATCCCCTTATGTTGAGCATGATTCACTTTGGGAGGGTAGGACACCCGAAAGCACAGTAACAATGATCTTCTGTCGTGCATGTTCAATATAGTACGTCAGTTTTGTTATAAGTGGCGCTGACGTCCGCCGCATCGGATTAGGTGCCGATGATTCACCTTGTTTCAGGAATACGGGGACTTGAATAGTTGTAGCAGCTTTCACAAAACTTCCTTTTTACGGCGCTGCTTGAACCGTATATTTTTTAACATAACACGGAGAGCTTCACTGCAACTATACTTGAGCGGCTCTCACGATCCCATACTCGCGGAGTACAAAGACCTTTGCCGAAGCAAACCCATATTTGGTCTTCTCCCACCACCATTGCGCAACCATACTCTAAATGTTAAGCTCATTTGGTTAAGAGTCACGTTCCAACATATCCGAGAATCGTTCTGCTCTGATACCAAGTTGTCACGGGGTTACTTTTCGACCCCCGTGTGGCGTCCCCAAGGCCCCGGGGACAAGCCAATCCATCCCGCTTCTTTGTGTGGGTCACTGGTTTTGCCCTGCCTTGGACTCATCAGGAGAGCGGCGACAGCTCTCGACCAGTGGTGCGTTCGTCGTTTGCATGACTAGGCACGTACACCTCTTCATTGACACTGACTCCGTCCCCTGATAAAGTCCAGGACTAGCCAGTAACCCAAGCGTTCAAGCACAGCCCATAGCATTGCGATCTTCAAACATTTGGCCCGTGACAATATGCCAAAAAGGCCATTTGTTCACGTCATAGGTTTGTGTAGCAGCCCAAACAATCAGACCGTAATATTTTGTATCCAATTATAATTGCTGATTACAATAGTTTATATAGATGACTAAATTACATTCTAATACCCTCTATTATAAACTAATTATATATCTAGACCACTAGTCTAATATTCCCCCGCAAGTTGAGGGCGGGGAACGACTTGCAACTTGGACCGTAGTAATAGAAACCTCTGAGAAGATAAGGGCTTGGTAAAGACGTCAGCAATTTGATCATTAGTTGCAATGAACTTGACATTTAATTTCCCTTGAGCAACTTGTTCACGGACAAAATGAAAATCAACTTCAACATGTTTAGTACGTGCGTGGAATACAGGATTGGCAGAAAGATAGGTTGCACCAAGATTGTCACACCAAAGTGTAGGCGACCGATTCACTATTCCAAGCTCTTGAAGAAGAGATTTCAACCATATTAGTTCTGCCACAGTATCAGCAATTGCTTTGTATTCTGACTCCGTAGAAGATCGAGATACAGTCCGTTGTTTCCGTGCAGTCCATGAAATAAGATTAGATCCCAAGTATACAGCAAATCCCCCCGTGGATCGACGATCGACAGGGCAACCAGCCCAATCTGAATCTGAGTAAGCCTGTATATCTTGATGCCAATAGGAGTCAGAAAAAGCATGTAGTCTAGTGCTAGAGTCGCGACGGAAAAGTAAGCCAAGTTGAGCCGTGCCATGAAGATAGCGCAAGATACGTTTAACCGCAGCCCAGTGATTTTCGGTCGGTGCATGCATGAATTGACACACTTTATTAACCGCAAAGGCAATGTCTGGACGAGATAAAGTAGCATATTGAAGTGCACCAACAACCTGACGATACCGTGATGGATCATTAAAAAGAGGACTATCGTCAGGGAGTAAAACATGAGAGGTAGCCATAGGAGTGGTGACTGGTTTGCATTGAGAAAAGCCAGCTCGATGTATGACATCCAAAATATATTTTCGCTGCGAAAGAATCAAGTTGTCATTATGATTTACCACTTCAATACCCAAGAAATAATGCAGCCTGCCAAGATCTTTAACTGCAAATAATGAACTAAGCCGATTGATGATATTGGTAACAGCTTGTGGTTGATTACCAGTGATGATGATATCATCAACATACACAAGAATATACACAAGAGTGCCACGCCTGTTGAGAATAAATAACGACGGATCAGTTTTAGACCCGGAAAAGCCAAGTTGTTGAAGTGCCATAGACAACCGAGTAAACCACGCCCGGGGAGCTTGTTTGAGCCCATATAAAGACTTGTGAAGACGACACACATAATCAGGTTTGGTAGAATCAACAAAGCCAGGAGGCTGTTTCATGTAAACAGTTTCTTGAAGATCACCATGCAAAAATGCATTCTGAACATCTAGTTGACGAAGTGACCAGTTGTTAGTAACAGCTAGAGATAATACGGTACGAATAGTAGCCGGTTTAACAACCGGACTAAATGTCTCATGATAATCAACTCCTGCCTGTTGATGAAAACCCTTTGCAACAAGTCGCGCTTTATACCTGCTTATTTTTCCAGCTGGGTCTGTTTTCAACCTGTAGACCCACTTACAATCAACCACATTAGCATTTTTAACAGGAGGAACCAATGACCAAGTACCATTTTTATGAAGCGCCTCCAACTCTTCAGCCATGGCATGACGCCACTCTTTAGAGGCATTGGCAACGGTAAAGGAAGTAGGTTCAACAGGTAGGTTAGGTAAATTGGTAGCCATATAGGCAGTGGGATCATAGCGGTTTGTTGGTTTCGGATTAGGCCTAAGGTGTGTTGGACGAGGTCTTGGGGCAGGATTGGGAGGAGTTTCGGCTGAGGTGGTGGCTGGGTTGGTTTCGGTGTGGGTGGTTTGGGTAGTACCGGTTTGAGTGGTTTCGGTTTGGGTGGTATCGGTTGCCGAGGTGGTTGCGTTTGGTGTAGTGACGGCTGGGGCAGAAGTGTCGGGAGTAGATTCTGGTAGGTCAGGGTCAATAGGATAAGTGGAGACGTTAGGGCTGTCAGGTTGGGGTGGGTTAGAGTTTATGGGTGAGGCATGATAAGGGAAAACATCTTCATTGAAACGAACATGTCGGGCAATATAAACTCTTTCAGTTGTGAGATCAAGGCACCGATAACCATGGTGAATAGGACTGTAGCCAAGAAAGATACACGGAGTAGATCGGAATTCAATTTTGTGATTATTGTAAGGACGAAGGTAGGGAAAACATTGACATCCAAAAACCCGAAGAAAGGAGTAATCTGGTCGACGTTTGAAAATATGTTCAAAGGGTGATTTGTTGGAGGAGACCCGGGATGGAAGACGATTTATGAGATAAACAGCTGTTTCGAATGCAAAATGCCAAAAACGTTGAGGGAGATGAGATTGAGCAAGAAGAGCAAGGCCGGTTTCAACAACATGACGATGACGACGCTCAACAATGCCGTTTTGTTCACTGGTATGAGGACAAGAGCGTCGATGAACTATACCAAGATTGTGACAAAACGAAGCAATGGTGCGAAATTCCCCTCCCCAATCAGACTGAATACTTTTTAATTTAGTGTTAAATTGCCTTTCTGCCATTTTAATAAAATATATTAAGTTATGATAAGCATCAGATTTACGAGCTAATGGGTAGAACCACATATATTTCGAATGATGATCAACACATAATAAAAAATATCGATAACCATCAAATGATAAAGTAGGAGTTGGACCCCAAACATCACAATAAACTAAGTCCAAAATATTAGCACTATGAAAATTGGAGTTTGGCAATGATAATTTTGAAGACTTGCCCATTTGACAAGATGTACATAACGAAGACGACAACTTGTCTAAAACAGGTAAATGAAAATGCGAAACAATAGAACGGAAAACTTGAGCATGAGGATGTCCAAGTCGTTGATGCCAAATGGTGGACGATGCTTTGAAGGCAGTAAAGGCGACTTTAGGAAGAGACTTGAGCTGAGGAAGGCGAAGGGAGTACAATCCATGTTCACTTGGACCCGTTAGGAGGATGGTGCGTGTAGACTCGTCCTTCACAACAAAATAAGAGGCATGAAACTCAAAGAAAACATTATTATCAACGCAAAACTTTTGAACAGATAAAAGATTTCTTTTAAGTTGAGGAACATGAAGAACATTAGAAAGTGTGAGGGTTTTATTTGGGGAATAAATTTTTGTCGAACCAATGTTTAAAATGGGTAAGGGTTGACCGTCACCAACAAAGAGAGAATCATTACCATAATAGGCCTCAGAGTTGTCAAGGCTCTCAAAATCTGTGGCAGCGTGATCATTAGCTCCGGTATCAGGAAGATAGTTAAAGCTCCGGTGTGAACCAGCATCAGAATGAGTAGCATAATTGGCTTGAGACTGGGTGCGTGGTTGAGAAGACTGATTTGGGCACTGAGATGGTAGATGACCAATCCCGCAACGGTTGCAGTGACCATACATGGTGTTTTGAGTAGATGCCCAAGAGAACTGACGTGAACTACCAGTTTCACGGTTGCGAGCATTGTTGTTGTTGCGATAATTACCCCTGTAGGAACCCCTTGAATTTCCACGACTTCCTCGGTTATTGTTTGAGGACCGAGGAGCATAGTAGGCCTGCGGCGGTTGTGGTGGGGTAGAGGCAGCAGTCGGGTTCAGTTGGTTGCCAAGTTGTGTAGCCATGAGTTGTAAGTTACTGATTTGTGTTTGAATGGCTTGTAAATTCAGTTGTGGTTGTTGGGATGGGGTTGTGGCCATAAGAGCCTGTGGATTGGTTGGTTGTGTTGGTAAAAGTTTAGTAACCATATAATCATGGTCACTAATAAGACCATGAAGCTCACCAAAAGTGACCGGTGGAGTACGGGTTAAAAGGTTTGACTTGAGACCATAATATTCCTCACGAAGACCGGTAACCGTAAGCATGACAAGATCCTTATCCTTCATTAGTTCACCAATGTTTGCTAGAGCGGTTGCATATTCCTGAGCACGACTTAAATATTCTGCAGGTTTTTCATCACTTTTCATAGTTATTCGAAGAAGCTGACTTTTGAGGGTGAACTCATGAGATGAGGAAACCGGCGCACAGGGGCGGATCTACCATGTAGCGGGGGGCAACGCCCGCTACGGCTTGGCACGGAAAAATTTGGAAAAATTAGTGTAAATTTTGGAAAAATTTGAGGTTTTTTCGATTTCGTTACGGCTTATTTATAAAACGTTACGGCTTGGCGGATTTTCTAGATCCGCCACTGCCGGCGCATAGGCACGTTCAAGAGACAGCCATATCTCATGAGAGGTCTGCCCTTGGACATGCTGAAACGATTCCTCAGAGATGGTAGATGTGATCAGTAAGCGCACATGAGCATCATTCTTCACCCATGGACTATAACTTGGATTGTCGGTGCTAGTGGTCCCTGTGGTGACTTTAGAAGGTGGACAGGGTATCGTTCCATCTACATAACCGAAGAGGTTATGAGAAATTAGAAAGGGTTCAAGCATTTGCTTCCAATATCCATAATTTGTAGGTTTAAGAGAGAACGCAAACTTGTGAGATTGATGGGTAGCTTTTTCCTGATTAGTAAATAAAGTGATGGCAGCCATTAGGGTTAGGTTACCTGTAGAGTTGATTGCTGCTGTTGTATTTGCTGTGCGATTTCTGCTGTATTTTCCAGAAGGTCGCAGAAGGATTTTTGAATTGTGCGATGTCTGCTGTTGTAGATTGGAGGCAGTAGGGTTAGCTCAGGCCGTGATTTGGAGAGGGGTTTGATTAGGCTCTGATACCAAATCAGACCGTAATATTTTGTATCCAATTATAATTGCTGATTACAATAGTTTATATAGATGACTAAATTACATTCTAATACCCTCTATTATAAACTAATTATATATCTAGACCACTAGTCTAATACAAACTATATAATAAGACAAATATTGGAACCCTTTCCTTCCATAACTCATGTGGTTCCTTGGATGTTGTTGATTTTAAATCTTGTGGATCCAGGACCATAAATCGTATTATCCGAAATTGATACCAAAGTATATTAGGGTACACGGTGTGGTTCGGTGAACCCTTTGGGAACTCCATTTCACCGATCGGTGAATCACCCCGGCCCTCTTTTTTTATTCGGTGAGTGTGATGTTTCGGTGTATACTCACCAATTGATTGAGGAACATAATGTGTTATTTATTTATGAATAATTTCTAGAAAATAAAAAATATATAACTCAAACACCCTAATAGTGATTGAACCATACCCTCTGATTGAGTGCAAAATGGGGAGTGGAATGGGGACTTGACATGGCATGATATTATTGGCTAGAGAATAACTCAAACAACCTAAAGTGATTGAACCATACCCTCCACCCTTAATATTAGGCTAGTGGGTATGGTTGATGGACCATCCTTGAGGATGATCCGCCACGTATGCGCCACGTCATCATCCTCCCAAGATTGGCCCATCCTCCAAAACTAGAGGGCATGGTTAAGTTGGTCCTAGTCATCATCCTCCACCACTTTTATGTTTTTTTTTAATCTTCCACTTTTTTAACATTTAACAAATAAAGTAACAAAATATTTTCATTAATATTAAAAAACATTACATAAACTTAAAAAAAAAAGCAAAAAAAACATAAACTTAAAAAAAAAAGCAAAAAAAAACATAAACTTAAAAAAAAACTTAAAAATATCCTAATATATTAAAAGAAGCAACTAGTCTTCGTCTTCCATGTCGTGGTCGGGTTCGTTTTGAGCGTTGTTCCAAATGTACTCCACCAAGTCCGCTTGTAGGTTATGATGTGTGTACTCGTTACGTAGAGCGAACATGTTCAAATCTTGTTGTTCTGCACTAACTGGAACAGAATTTCCAGTTGACGCGTCTTCGTCGTACTCGCATATCGCTCTACCTTCGTCTTCAATGACCATGTTATGAAGGATGATACAAGCGTACATAATGTGTCGTAACCTCTTTGGTGTTTGCGAACGTGCTGGATGTTCAATGATGTGCCATTTTTTTTGTAGAACACCAAAAGCCCGTTCAATATCTTTTCTCGCACCCTCTTGAAACTTCGCAAACTTTTTTCTTTTGTCGTCTGTCGGGTGCGGAATAGTTTTAACGATTGTCGAGTACTTTGGGTATATCCCATCGCCTAGGTAGTAACCTCGCCTGTATTCCACCCCCGAAACTGTAAAGCTTGTGTCCGGACCTGTACCCGCCACTACATCCTCAAATATCGGTGACTGGTATATGATGTTAAGGTCATTGAGCGAACCAGGTAGACCAAAAAAAGCATGCCAGATCCAGAGATCATGTGACGCAACCGCCTCTAGAATAATAGTCGGATGTCCATGATCTCCCCTAGTATACTGACCTTGCCATTGGACTGGGCAGTTCTGCCACGCCCAGTGCATGCAATCAATGCTCCCGAGCATTCCTGGGAAACCATGTCTCTGTTCGTGTGCTTGATATAATTTTTGAACGTCGTTTGCGTTCGGTTTCCGCAGATATCGCTTGCTATACAGTTTGACAACCCATTCGCAAAACTTGTGCAAACATCGACGTGCGGTTCTTTCAGACATCCTAATATACTCGTCTAATGCATCGGGTGCGTAACCGTACGCAAGTTGGCGAATGGCCGACGTGCATTTTTGTAAATTACTGAAACCCCTTAGCCCCCTAGCGTCGTTCCGCAATGTAAAAAACGGATCAGACTGGGCCATGTCGCCTGCAATACGTAAAAACAGTGGACGACTCATGCGGAACCGACGTCGGAAAATCTCGGCTGGGTACACGGGTTCGTCGGCAAAATAATCGGCTAGTAGTTTAGCGTGGCCGGCTATAAATTTAAAACGAAACATAAATGAAATTAATTATAAAATACATTTTCAAATCTATATAAAACATAAGGAAAAAAAAAGTAAAATACCTTCTTGGTCTCGGTTATATTTTGCTCGTCTAGTTAGCCGTTGGGACGACCCTTGATCAGCCGCCATGAAGACTTGAGCCGCGTTCATAATCATGTTGTGCATAATATCATCCTCTTCCGAAGATGATGAATACCACGCAGACGAACCCGATGAAGACATAGAAGAAATTGAAGAAATGGAAGACATGGGTGAAGCCATGATAATTTTTGAGCGAGAAATGGGGTGGTAGTGTGTAAAAAACGGTATAAAATATGATGAGTTTTTATAAAAAGGGAAGAGTGGTTTATAAAATGTGAGAGAGATGGGGTGGTAGTGGGTGAAAAGTTGTGAAAAAAATGGTTAAAGATGTGAGTATTTATAAAAATGGAAGTGAATTGGGGTATATTTTGAATTATAACCATTTGAATATTTAATGTTTATTGGAAAATTAATTTTTTTTTTTATTTTGAACGGTCACAATGGATCGGGGCCCCACCACTTAGCTTCGTCGCAAACGTCTAGAACCCGACGTTCAAGACGGGACGGGGGGGGGGGGGCACGGTGTTTGGATCGTCGCCGACCCAGGATGATCCGGGGACGAACCCCATGCCGACTAGCCTTATCATATGGTGAGTGATGGATCTACAATGTGACATATATTCCAAAAATACCCATGAAAATGGGTCAAAATATGCCAAAAATAAATGAGTCATCAAAAGCCATAAAAGTAAATGCATCCAAAACTTTTATACTGAGCAACCAAACTAAAACAATGACTAACAAAGAAATGTTTCAATTCACTAACTTGTCGTCCGCCATTGAAATAGTCAGGGTCGGTCCAACCATTTTGGGGCTCAAAACAAAACACTAATCCATGCCCCTTTCTAAAAATTTTGGGTTCTTACATTCCATTTCTATTTTACATGACGGGATTTATATAGCACCTAATCAGTTTATACGCTATGTATTATTTCGAAACAAAGTTGGTTATCTAAAGCAAAACCAAAGGCTTATAGCCTTATATCCAAGCGGTAGATGTTCACCTCCAAGTGATGATTTTAGTATTATGATATTATTGATGATTTGTAGTTAAGAGCAAATTTATAAGGCGTTTGAGTTACATCGTTAACTTTAGTTAATATTAAATAATATTTGTATATAACAAAACCATTAAATTAAATAATGATATACTAGAAACCAACTATAATACTATGGTCAAAATAACTACTTATCAAAAATTTTAAATTCAACTTAAAACAGAGAGGATTACAGACTAATGGTAGGTAGACGAGCAACAAGTTGCGCCGCTACCCCCTTCTGAATAGCAAACCCTACCCTGCTAAACACAAAATTCTGCCCCTTAACATGTGCGGTGTTACTGCTTACCACCTGCTGAACCCGTTTGAGGAACCGCACATGCTGATTCTCTATGCAAGCTTTTTCGTGCTTAGCTACTTTGTCCGCCTCTGCGTTGGTTATCGCCTGGTCCGCCACAAACCCGTGATCCCTTAGCCCAACGAGGGGAGACACACCTGTCAAATCGACGTACGCATGTTTCCCTCCTTCCTACCAAAAAACAAGAATATCAGCACGCCGTAGGTATCATCCAACATGTCAAACTTTAATAAACTATTATTATTATCTATATGAAAAGAAACTGGCCATGAATAGTACTTTAATACTTTTTTTTCAATATTGTTTTTTTTAGTTTTAGTTATTTTATTGTTTTATTACTTAAATTCATTTTAATCATTATTTTTCTTATATTACTTTTAAGATTAAGATACGATCAAAGTATCCGTTATCAAACAAAACACTATAAAAATGAATGCATACCGGTATGTTGTTCGGTTCAGTTCGGTATGATATCGTAAAGATATGGTGTTAGTTTATTGAAAACGTTAACACTAAAATTAAATATTGGTACCGATTGATACAGATGTTGTTTAATCGATTTCAATTCGGTTTGGTACGACAACGATACAATGTCCGTTTTCAAATAAAAAATATTGCAATGTTGAAATAAAACAAAGAATGCAAACGAACATAACCGATATCAACTGAACAAGATCAGTACCGGTATTGATATTCGTTTTTATTGTTTTCGACTGATGTAAATGTTCTCTTTGGAATAATACTATAGCAAATGCCGGTACTTTAACGAACCGAACTAATACCGACACATTCCCGTCGCGAAGCACGGGGAATCTCACTCGTTTCAATCATTTTGTTTTCTTGTACTTACAACTTTTCTTTCCTTTCCTTTCATGCACATGACACCAACAAGTAAAAACTCAAAAACATAATTCTGTTTCAAGACATTAGCGATCACCCCCATTCATATGCCACCACAACCCTCTCTGTAAATCATCAACCCCCTTTCAATTCATCAATTATCGCCACTCATTCCTATTAACTTTCACTCATTATTTATTCTTCCTTCAATATTACAATTCAATCCTTCAATTTAGGGTTCATTCAAGAAACACAATATGAGTTTTCAAGACATCGAAGCGGGTCGCCCGATTAATTCTCGACGCAAGGGGTATACGGGGGGTACGAAGCAGCAGCAAGACCCGACCCAAGCTATTGCTTCTGGAATCTTCCAGATCAATACTGCTATCAATACGTTTCAGAGGCTTGTTAACACCCTTGGTACACCTAAAGATACTCCAGAGCTTCGTGAAAAACTGTATGTATTATTATCAGTTTCTTTTATAGTTATATTAGGGTTTTTTTTTTTGTTGGTATATATATGCTTAACGTTTTAGGTTCAGATCACTAGAATTTTAATGGGTAGTAGTAGTGGGAATCACCCGCAGCGGGAATTTGGTTGGTATCGGTTTGTTACGGTACTGATTGGAAGAGAAACAAAAATATAAAGTCGTCATATGCCTCAAAAGCTATGCAGTTAATATCGGTGATATATCGGCCCCCTAGTAAAATATCTGTGTTAAATATCGGTACCGGTATTATCGGCGATATTGACCGATATTTCACCGATATATCACTGAATTATTAGTGTTAAATTTCTATATATATAAATTCTGCGCTATATTAAAATTATTGATATCTCACCGAGATAACCTATATCTCAAATATCGGTCCTTGACCGATATCCGATATTTTACCGCATTAACTGCATAGCTAAAAAGATATGGACACATGGTTTACCCGGATCGAAAACCATATAAACGAATATCGGTACTGGTTCTGTACGGATGTTTTGTCGGAATTGGTTCGGTTGGTCAGGGTACCGGCACTTGTATAGCCTACACCAAAAAAAACACTCTATTTTGAATGAAACTCAGTTGTCTGAACTCTGAAGAAAAAAAAAAGTAAATAAAGCCGCGTATGCAGTTTTTTTAAAGGTTAACGATCGATAGTTATAAGAGAAATATCAAACTAAATGAAAAATAAATTTGTTAAAGATGTATGACATTCCATGTGATTTAATTATTAATAATGTATATAGTAATTGGTGATTATAAAAATAGTTATAGTGTTGACATTCCATGTGATTTAATTAATTAATCATCATCATCATACTCGGTAAATCCCACCAATAGCACAGCTAAGGTAGGGTCTGAGGAGGGTGAGATGTAGACAGTCTTCCCTCTACCCATAGGAATATAGAGGCTGCTTCCAATGAGTCCCCCGGCTCGATAGTAGTTTTGCATCAAGCCTTGGACATAAGGCACATAACACTCAGCAATTAAGACAAAGGCCGATTAGTTCATGTACCCCCTTGTCTTTCGGCTATCAACGCCAACACATGATGCATGATTAACCATCCCCCTCTTTTAACGTTATTTTCACGAAATTGGTAAAATAACGTTAAAATTAGTGCACTTTCGCTTTTGCCCCCCGAGCGCCCGCACATATATACATTATATGTGCATACCACAAGAAGGGTGTAGATTTAATTAATTAATATATATAGTAGTTGGTGATTTGTTGACAAACAATAGGATACTGTTTTTAAAATATATGGGATTATTAGCCCTCTTAGATTCTGAATTAAGACTGATACATGGAGGGAGATTCATGTGCAATAAGGATTAGTGGATTATTGTTAATTTATAAAACCTTGTAAAGTTGGAGTTCTACAATATTTTTATGTGCACATTATAGATTGTAGATGCATATCTAATGTTACAAGATTTTTGTTCTCATTTTTATTCATTTGTATGATTATTTAGCGCTGTTGAACAGCGAAAATAATTATTCGTTTTTGGTTAACGATAGGCACAAAACAAGACTACATATTGGACAGTTGGTGAAGGATACATCTGATAAACTCAAGAAAGCTAGCGAAATAGATCATCGTGCTGAAGTTAGTGTAAGTAACTCCCGCCCCTTATCTTTAAGTTCAGGAAAAAAAACAAATTTTGTGTTTTTAATCTTTATAAGGTGACATGATTTCTAGATCAATAAATGACAATTTCGTTTATAGTAAGCGGTAACAGTAGATGATTGATTGCTTACCCTTAATTTGGCTTTATGTTTAACCACCTTTATAAGTCCTATTGTTCTCTCCATTATGTATAGGCTAGTAAAAAGATTACAGATGCTAAACTCGCAAAAGATTTTCAAGCAGTTTTAAAAGAATTCCAGAAAGCACAACGGCTGTCAGCCGAAAGGGAGACAGCTTACTCTCCTTCTGTTCCTCAAGCTATACATTCATCACGGTAAATAGTCATGGTGTTAGTAATTAACTAATTACTGCCTTTAGAAGTTTGTTTCAATTCGAATTTGTTCCAGCTTCTAAATTACTATTTTCACGTCATTTTTGTATAATTTTCAGTAATGAAGCCAGTGAAACAGATGCCAGCTCAGGCAGAAGTCCAGAACAGCAAGCCCTTCTATTCGAATCTAGAAGGCAGGTTTTTTGCTATACAATTCTCAATTCGCATATACAAGGGGCACTGTTGTAGTTTTTTCAAAATTTAATTTGTTTATCATTAGGAGCATGTGTTGTTTTTAGGGCTGCAAACGAACCAAATGTTCAGCGAACAGTTCATGAACTGTTCGGTGGGAGGTTCGTTTGTGTTCGTCGTTTATTAAACAAATGAACATGAACAAGAAATTCCATTCATTTATTTAAATGAACGAACATGAACAGAGGCCACGTTCGTTCATTTATGTTCGTGTTCGTTTGTGTTTGATAGTTCATTAGTGTTTTTATTTTTTATATTTTATTTAAATACTTCAAAATTCCGAAAAATAAATATTTAATAAGTGTCGGTGTATTATGTATTTTGTTCATGAACGCTTGTTCATGTTCATTTGTTTCTATTTGTGTTCAAGAACATTAGTTTGTGTCATCAACGTTCATTTTTGTTCGCTGCCTAATATTAACAAGCGAACACAAACACATTCATTTCCTTAACAAATGAACATGGACATAAAATCTCGTTCGGTAAGTGTTCATGAATAGTTCGTGAACACATGTATTTCTTAACAAACAAACACGTGTCCGTGTTCGTTAGGTTCGTTTGCAGCCCTAGTTGTTTTGTTAAAAATGTTTATTTTGTTCTTTCTGCAGACAGGAAGTGTTACTGTTGGACAACGAGATCGCATTTAACGAGGCTATTATTGAAGAAAGAGATCAGGGAATACAAGAAATTCAAAACCAAATCGGTGAGGTAAACGAAATATTCAAAGATCTTGCCGTTTTGGTTCATGAGCAAGGAACAATGATCGGTAAGTATAATTTTCACTTTTTCGCTTCCTATTTTCTTTTTACACTTTTTATATTTTCATCTTGTTACTCATGAGTTGAGTGTGATCAATTTGTTTCAGACGATATTGGCTCGAATATCGAGAACTCTCATGCTGCAACTGCACAGGGTAAATCCAACCTTGCGAAAGCATCAAAGGCTCAACGATCAAACTCCTCCATGGTAATTCTTATTTATATTTTTTCTTTGCTTATATAATGTTAATAGTTGTCAATAGAGGGTTGCTATGGTCGCTAATCGCTATAGCCAATAGCGTAGCGTATAGGTTGAAGGTCGCTATAGCCATAAATAGCGGGATTTCAGTTTTATATATTTTTTAAAATATAAATAGTGATTAAATATAGCTATAGAATAGCTGGATTTTAGGTTTTTGTTAAATACATGTAAAATAGCGTATATACCAGGTATTTTGATATAATATAAATATAAAATTTTGTAAAAACTTTTTTCTAGTGTATGGCTATTTATAAAATAGCGCCCACTATTTATCGCTATTCGCTATTTAGCATATAGATACATTATCGCTATTCGCCATTAACAACCATGATTAATGTTCATTCTTTTGCACATGGTTCATGCAGGCTTGCTTGCTTTTGGTTATTGTGGGGATTGTGCTTCTCATTGTGGTCATAATACTTGTGGTTTGACCTTCCACATTCGTTTATCCGGTGTCAAGTATTTATCGTTTGTTATGCGTATAGGTAAATCACTAAATCCGATCTTTTTTTAATATCCTCCAAGTCTCCTTGTTTGTACAAGTTGAGTTTATCTTTCGTCTTACGTTGCGCGATTTCATGCTTTGTTGCAGGGGTTCTTTCTGCCAAAATTGTTTTTATTATATATATTTTTTTTTCTGGGGTGTTTGTTTGTTTTCTATTGGTTTTGGTTATGTAAATCCTCCAGCCTTTTTGGTAGTATATGTGAGAGCTGAGAAGTGGACTGTTGCTTTCTGGTTCTGGATAACAAAATTGTGTATTATTTGTTTGGATGAGATTTTTTATTTTATTTTATTTGGATGAGATTAATGTTGTAAAGTTTGCTTGTCTTTCCATTTGTGATTTATCCATATAATAAAAAATAAAAAATGTGATGTAGATGTGCAATTATAAATACATCTATATTGTTTATATCTAATTAGAGCACCCCCCACGCTGCCGAACTAACCGGACGACAGGGGCGGACCTATGTGGTCACTCGGGGGAGCGCCCGCTACCGCTTGGCGGGGAAAAATTTGACGTTTTTAGTGTAAATTTTGGAAAAATTTGACGTTTTTTCGATTTCGTTACCGCTTTTCTTATAAAACGTTACTGCTTGGCGTGAATCCTAGATCCGCCACTGCCGGACGAGCCCACTTCAGCATCACCTTCCTCTTAACGAACCCACATTGTTGGACGAACCCACATCCCCTCACAACTCGTTCGAAATCTTGTCCGCACTTATGGACTTCTCTCACTAACATCTCTCTTCCACCTGGAGACCAGCGTTGTGGATGCTCTTTACTAGGGAATCACGAGAATATTTTTTTGTTTGCTATATTTATATGAAAATGTTCGTACAAGATAACAATTTACCTTTAAACCGTCGATAACGCACCACGTGAGAGGGTGTGTTTGGCTGATGCGTCCCGTCTTTGCGAAAAACCACATTGTGCAGGCTTGCATCCTTTAGGAAATGTTCGTAGAGAGGGTGGTGACCAGCTAATCTTGTGGAGCTTAGGAAAATTATTATTATTATTCATGGTCGCAAAAGTCACTAGGCGCTCCCTAGTCGGAGTTGAAAGTACTCGGAAAGTACTCGGCCTAGGTGGAGAGTAGTCGGGGGAAGTACTCAGCCTAGACGAAGAGTACTTGGGCCTCGACAGCTTACCTTGTAGCGAGTACTCAGGGAATAGTCGGCCTTCGAGACCTTGTTTAACAACCATGTTATTATTAATTTATCGACTTTTACATCACATTTAATTTAATTTAAACTATAAATAATAGTTGAATAATATTACAAAGAACATTAATGTTTTTCTTATATAAACATTTGTTTATATTAGTTCAGTTTTTCACACTATTTTTTTTTAATACATTTTACTGTTTTCAAGTTTGATTCAATTGCAAAAAAAAAAAAAAAAAAAAAAAACCCAACAAAGTAACTCAAGAAGTATAGCATAAGTAATTTGAAGTTTAAACAGAAATCCATCTCCCAGCCCAGGATAGTTGTTTTAGAAGTACACAATTAACTTGAAACTTAACATTTAACCTCCTTCAGCCCAGGACCAAAGTACAAGAACGTCGGGTCTGTGGCGCCTTCTTTGTAATAAGCAAACACAATGCTACTGTCATCATGCATGCTCTCCCCAACAAAACTGCATAAAAAACACCATATCAAAAACGAATCTATGTAATCGAAATTTACAACACGGTTTGCTTAATGCATCACCGTAAATGCAACCATAGATATAATTTACTATTTGACCAAAAGAACATGTAGCAAAAAAGAACTTACAATTGGAGGTCACTGAGCTTTGAGAGGAGGAACTTTGTTGCAGCCTCGATGTTTTTCTTGAAACATTCTTGTTGCTCCGCTTCGAGCTTGGGGGTCAGTAGTTTGATGTACTTTTTGATATACGCGACAAACTGCTTCTTATCAAAAGGCGGTTGTTCCTGCAAATTTGAATGATGAGATAACAAAGTATTAAACCAAACGCCATCGATCATTCATTCATTCATTCCAAGACCTTTTAACTTTTTACCTGGAGTCTAAAGGTGTCGACAATGTCAACAACTTTCACAGCTTGATCGTCAACACCCTCATCATCATCAGCTCCTTCAGCAGAAGGGTTTGCACCGATGTCAACAGCAACAGCTCCTTGCACAACCCACTGCAAGCAAAAATAAGCAATATAAGATCATTACATAACATTATAAACCATATAAACATATTCAACATGTTATATAAAAGTATAAAACTATAAAAGAAAACAAACCTTTCCCTCAACTTCCCAAAGAATCCCATTTAGAAGTTCCTTGTAAGGAAACGAGTCGGAAAGAAGCTCATCACCTACATTACATTACAATCAATATAATAAGTAAATACAGTTAAGATCCAAATTTAGCTCGACTCGAAATAAAAACCAGATCAATATTTGAAAATATTAAGTGCATAAAAACCAGCATTTGCAAACATACTTCAAACAATATAGCTTTTGAAATAAAAACATCGGACCTAGGGCTGCAAACGAACCGAACGAAAAATACCTTGTTCACAAACGGTCCATGAACACTTACCGTCGTTTGTTAAAGGAATGAACTTGTTCGTATTTGTTTGTTAATTCTGAGCAACGAACGAAAACGAACGTTGTGAGCACAAGCTAATGTTCATGAACACAAAACACAAATAGAAACAAATGAACACAAACAAGCGTTCATGAACATAACATATAATACACTGACACTTATTAAATATTTTATTTGTCGGAATTTTGCCGTTTTTAAATAAAATATAAAAACTAAAAACACGAATGAACTATCGAACACAAACAAACACGTTACCGTTCATGTTCGTTCATTAACTAAACAAACGAAATTTCTTGTCCATGTTCGTTTGTTCAATAAACGAACAAACACGAACGAACTTCCCGCCAAACAGTTCGAACGTTTGGTTCGTTTGCAGCCCTAATCGGACCCGCTTCTACAATAACTGCTAACCATAGGAACAAAACACCTATCACAAAATCAAATTAGATCTAGAACTGTAGAACATATTCAGCTGCTAAAACAACCATTCTAACAAATAAATCACCTAAAGATATTTGCTCAAAAAAATTAACCATAAGATAAATAAGTTCAAATTTCCTCAAGATCACTTAGGATTTGAACAACTAAATCATAAAGCTTCAAGGAATATATACAAATCAATCTTCATACATACATGATACATACAAAACTCAGAAAAATAATAATAAACAATCAGATCTATGGGAATAGACGAAAGAAACTAAAAAAGTTTACATTAATTATCTTAAACAGCATTTATTATCTGAAACAAGTACAAAAAAACATAGATTCTCAATCAAGATTTAAAAGACACACATAACAGATCCATGAAAGAAGTAGTTAAAAAAGATTACCAGTAAGCAAATCCTGATAAACCAACATCTTTGCGACTTAACTGCGTAGGGTTTTGGAACCAGAGTTGTACTTTGATTATTGTTTTTGAGTTGGTGTTGTTGATCCCTATGTGTATGTCTTTCAACTGAGTTGGGCCAGAGAAAGTTAGTTCAGGCCCATTATCCGTTTTGGGTTTTTACTTTCTTTTTCCTTTCTAAAAAGTACTACGGGTGCCCGCGCGATCCGACGGGATGACAATTTGCATTGCGGTACACATTTTTGTTAGTTTATCAACTCAGTTATCATCTATTGTATAGTACTTAGGTTAGTTTTCTGATTCGTATGATGTTCATAACAAATTTTTATTATGTTTATTGTTTTCTTAGGTTTTTGAGTTAGTTGCATCAATTGATCTATCTATATCATAAGTCATTTGTAGCATTGTTACATAAAATTAGAAACATAAGAAAACTTAAAACATAAAAATAAATGTTTAACGATAGAAGCAAAATTTTAAGAATCCATCCTTCTAATATAACGATAGAAGTGGTGAGAGAAAGCAGAGATTTCGGCTCAAATTTGGTAACCTTATTTTAAAATTTAAAAGTTATAAAAGATGGAACCTAATGTAATTTACGTATTTCTTAACATGATAGGTTTAATGTGTTGTACATTAAAAACAAGGGATTAAAATGTAATTAAGATGAAGGGTTAAAATGTAACTATTGTTTAAAAAGACTAATTTATCCTTATTTTAGGGGGTGTGTATATAAATTAAAAGAAGGAAAAGTTCTTATTTTTTTTTGGTATCTTAAAATACCACTCTCTCATGCATTATAATATAGTATAGATTGTACGAAAAAAAAATATTAGTTGTTATTTTCTTCTTTAACCACTTGTACATTAAAGCATTATCTACTTGTACATTTTAATCCGTGCGTCGATATTGAACAAGACAACAACCGAAACGTCGAAAAAAATGTGTAGGTCGTCATGCTATCTTTGGATTTTTTTTAAACAATATAGTTTATAAGATATGTCAAGAATAAGTAAAAAAATTATAAGTTTGTTGTGGAGGGGTGAATTGTAACTAATTTTCTATAATTTTGTTAAAACCTTAGGGATTTAACTCTAATAAGTTTAGGGGCTAAAAAATAAATAATGTTTAAAATACCAAACTACCCTCATTTTAGAGGTCTTTTTATAAATAAAAGGGGGGGGGGGGGGGATTTCTTATTTTTTGGGTATCTTAAAATGCCATTGCCTCATGCATTATAATATAGTATAGATTTTAGGGGTGTTTGTGGGTCATGAACCGGACCGAACTTGAAAAGACCGAAACCCGAAAAAGGTTAAAGATATTACCACAGGACCGACCCGTAAAAGTGTAACCTACCAATTTCCTGGGAAATCTTCGTATGGGTGATAAAAAAAATAGAGTGAATTTCAAGGATCGTCCTTTAACTTTATACCCATTTTTAGGCGTTGTCCTTTATGTTTTCAAATCATACACGTTTTGTCCTTTAGGCCTAACCTAGTTAGTTTTTTCAGTTAAATTTGGTCATGTTTTTTTGCGCAGAGGACATTTTTTGTCAATTCAAAAGTCAAAAGACTAGAGTCCAGGTGGTGATGCGTGGAAGAGACCACATTTGAATTGACAAAAATGCCCTTATGTGCAAAGCACATGACCAATTTTAACTGAAAAAACTAACTGGGTTAGGCCTAAAGGACAAAACGTGTATGATTTGAAAACATAAAGGACAAAACTCGTCAATTTTGAACATAAAGGACAACGCCTGAAAATAAGAGTAAATTGCCAAAATTGTCCCTGAGGTTTGGGCATGTTTATCATTTTCATCCAAAATAACATTTTTGTACCATATAGTCCTTCACTTTTGAGATTTTTTTTGTCATTTTCATCCAAACGTCTGACTTTTTTTGTCAAAATCGTCCATGAGATTTGTGATTTTTTGTCATTTTCATCCAAATGTTTGATAGAAAAAATAAAGCAAATTAGACATTTAGATGAAAATGACAAAAAATCTCAAGAATGAAGAACTATATTATACAAAAAAGTTGTTTTGGATGAAAATGACAAACATGCCCAAAACTCAGGGACGATTTTGGCAATTTACTCAAAAAACAAATATATTAATTTTCAATTGTAAACACGAACAATACTGGTTAATATGTTAGTTAAATGTTATAGGATGTAATAATACATATATTCAAAACCTTAAATAATTTTATGGATTTTTTTTAATTATTTTCAAATTACAAAACTACTGGTTTGTGATACCTTTGCCCTCGGATATTAGTGTACAACGAGGTGAATGTTGGATCCCCAAGTGATAGGTTTGAAGTCAATTGTGTCACTTAATCATCATTAAACATCTCCAATGTCTTATGAAATTCAAACCTATAAACCTCTTTATTTTGACCAAAACCAGTAATATGCTTTAACATCTTTTGATACATTGTGCACGTTGTTCGTAGTAATTGCCATACATTGTGTGTGTTTACATTCTCATAAAGACAAACAAAAGTACCTGGTATAATCACACCGCAAGGAAAGACACAGGTGATGAGGTGGCGCTAAAGGATGAAGGGGAACACCACGCCTCATCCCTCGGCCCATAATATTTCGGTAAAGGGAAGGACCCCATTCCGCTCATCATGCACCCTTCTCTCTTTAATTTTTTTAAAAGATATAGCAAATGAGATGAGTGGCGTGGGTATGTGGGATGTGTATGACATAGGTAGAATGGTGGAGATAGTAATGTGACCATAGTCACGAGATTCGCAACCCCCACCCCACCCCACGTATCGCGAACTAGATTGCCCGTACCGGAATCGGGTACATAAAAGAACGTTCGCCCCGGGTTCACGAACTGGTTCGAAAAAATAGTTTGTATCCAAATTTTGATTTGTAAAACCTTAATTCAAACTTTCAGTTTCAGCCTCTCATGTTTGTCATTTGATCTCATCTATCACAAACTTCATTCCCTACTAGTTAACTTGTATTCTAACTAAGTTAAATAAATACCACAAGAAAACATACTAATAAATTAAAAATTCATATTTTGGGGCGTTATAAGAGAAATCGTTTAAATTCTAGATGGGCAGACAAATTTGTGTTTATACATTCCAACATTCGACTCCAATCTCGTTTCTTAGAAAGTTACAAGACCAGGCCAACTAGAAAATGGGATATGAATCCCGAAAATGATTACTTGGAAGGACCTAGTACTAGGTACGGACATATGCAACGTGAAAACCTTGATGGAGAAGAGAATGACGACCCAAACGGAAAAAGACAAAGGCTTGATTAGTTTTATTACTTTTCTGTTATGAATTATGATTAAGAAAAACTTTTGTTTTATGAATTTTTTGTTATGAACTTATGATTTATTGATGTGTCTGGAAGACAACATAATTTTTAATGTCTGAAACCCCCCCCCCCCCCCCTTTTTAGTATTTGTTTAGTGCAATTTCACCGTGAATTTTTTAAGTGTTTGTTAATTGGTGTTTTGCAGGTTCTTAGTTAAATAGACGGATTTCCAGGTCAAAACACGAGCTTAATTATAGATATCAGAAAAGTAGCTAGACCATCGTACTGATCAGAAAAGTATGGGTCGTAAGGTTTGGAGCTAGGTTGCACCGCCTTAGAAGTATAAAACCCTAGTGGGCCCAGTTGCAGATGTGGATAAGTATGGGTCATACCGATTAAGGCGTATGGGTCATACCCGACCCGAAACCTACGTGGACCCTATAAATAGAATAAGATGTCCAAGAAACCCTAAGTTGCTGATACGTGGTTGAAAACCGGTGCTCGTAATCGTGTAACTTTATGTTTTTATATGAGTTTTAATCTTGAATGGCCTACTTTTAATTAGATTTGTGTTTATGCAGGTTTAATGAAGTTTAAGGAGCTTTTCGGGAGCTTTACGAGTCACCGGGTCGAAAACCGGATTACCGGGACGCATTACGGATCAATCGGGAGTGCGAGAAGTAAAAAATGGAAAATTGGTGTTCAAGAGGCCGTCGGCGACGGGGTATAGTCCGTCCCGGACGGGCTCCAGACAAACCCGTCGGCCAAGGATTCCCGTACCCAGTCAATCAGGGCGTCGGACGGAAACTTCACCAGACGAACCCGTCGGCGACGGGCAACAGATTACAGGAACGTGAATGGTTGGCTGTTTGGTGGGGAGAACGACTTTAATTGGTTTTTTAGCAATAAATTCGGGAGTTACACTCTTGTTGGAGTTTGAAAACATATCTTGGAGCCACAATTGATTCATCTATCACCAACGACTCATCTCGATTCCACCTACCATCTTCAACATATTCATCATCAAGAATCATCACCATCATTGAGAATCACCATCCAAACCCTAGTTCATCCAAGCCATTATTCTTTTCACCATCATCATCCACCAAAACCCTAATCCTCATCCTTCTACCATCTCACAAGATTCAAGATGATTCAATTGGCATTCCACTCATCCGGTGATCAAGTCTCTTCAACCATGAGCGGCTAATCATCTCGGTTTCACCCCGGTGTAGGTAGTTGTTAATTTAGGGTTTTGAATTGTTTATTGCTTCAACTTTGTGACAACTTGTGTTTGATTTTTGAAACCATTGATAATAGTGTTACATTTGTTGCGAATTCGTAAATTGTCGAACGATGTTAAAAGTTATGACTTTACGAAATGGTGATATGTAATTGTGCATTGTCGTGGTTAGGTTTTACTTGTGTTGACTATAAAGTGTATTCTTGTCCGTTCTTCAGGACGTTGATAGTTATTGGCACCTAAGTCACGGTACACTAAATCCGCTAATCATATGCATTTGAGTTGAATCTAAAAATTTGTAGAAACCCTAGGTTAGCAATTACCGAAACCGGGTGTGATTCCTTTTTCTTATTATTGTTCTAGTAATCAATTTTCTCATAATCGTTAATCATTAGTGGTTAATCAATTTAATCAATTCACTTAGTCTAAACTCACATCTCTCAATTAAACAAAAATACAAAAACATTCTAGTAAGCTTCATAAATCGTGACATTTGTTCTAATTCATTCGAATCCACACACAAACCACATACTCTTCGTGGTTCGACCCTTTGCTACCACTAACTATTTGTTTAGGGTAAATTGGGCTTATAAATTTTATCTTTGACCGGAGCGCGACACTCCGATCAAATTTTGGCGCCGCTGCCGGGGAGTGCGTACGCTTTGTGTTTGGATATTGTTTGAATTTGTGTGATTATCTGTTTAAATTGCATAATTTCTTTTCTTGTACTTTGTCTTTTTCCTTGTTACGCGGGGTGTGTTACTTGGGCAGGTTACAGGTAGTGCATGCATACGCGGAACTCCGGGAGGACTTCACCTTTAGTCTACGAACCGGAAATCGAAAGAGTAGCAAGAAGAAACTTAGCAAGCCGGTTAGAGGCAACACTTGCTTCTAATCAAACCAACCAAACACCACAACTCACACCGACCATTGAAACCGATTCAATGGCGAACCAAAATTCCAACCAAAACTTCAACTTCAACCAAAACCCGAACCAATTTCAATACCGAAGCAACTTCAATCCCGCTTCAAATGTTCAACCTATGCCTCAAGAGCGACCGGGTGGTAACAACAACAATGGACCACCCACACCACCTTTCCAAAACCAAAATCCCAATAACACCCAACGAACACCCCAACAACAAAACCTTCATCGACACAATTCTTTACCCATCAACCTTCATGACCGGAATGTCAATTCCGACCGTCGAGGTAATCGAGATCGTGGCAATCCCGTGAACGAAGACCCATTCTTTAACATAGACGATTTGAGGAACGCCATCCCCAATGACGAACCATATAGTGTTCCCGGTTATCAATCGCCGGAACATGTGAGCGTGCATACGGAAAATTCGGATGATGGAGAATATTATGATGATCGGGCTAACGATGATGAAGATTGGGGATATGTGAATCGGGGTAATATTTACAATGCACGAAGAATTGAAGATGAGGAGTTTCGTTATCAAGACGCCAACTATGTAGGGGATGATGATTATGGGTATGGGGATAGGAGGAATGATGGTTACGGAAATAACCGCCAACCACGAAATAACAATCAACGGAACCGAAATGATGGGTTTTACAACAACAACAATAACAACAATGGTAACCCTAATCGGATTCCTCGTTTCGTGGGAGGAGGTAATCAAAGGGGTAACCAAGGTCGAAATCAAGGTGGTGATCGAAGAGGTGATAGAAGAGACAACCGAAGGCCGGTCGATCAAGAGGTTAATGGTCCACAACGTCGTCAACAACCTCCACGGGGAGTGAATGACCGTTTTCAACCGGTAGTTACCGAAAATGATTCTCCTATAGTGTGCGAAAGGAGAATGTTCGATTGCAAACCACATTACATCAATATACTTCCCCACTTCAATGGGAGGTCTAATGATGAGCCGTATACGCACTTGGCGGAGTTTTCTTCCATTTGCAACACCATCGGGGGGCACAATTTTGCACTAGAGGAGGTCAAACTTCGCTTGTTCCAATTTTCGTTGAAAGACAAGGCAAAACAATGGTTTCTCACACTTCCGTCGAATAGCATCCGGACATGGGGAGAGATGCAACAAGTCTTTTTAGACGAATATTATTCGATGGCGAAGACCGACGACGCTAGGGATGAAATAAGGTCATTTCGGCAACTATCGAGTGAACCATTGCATGAAGCATTCACTCGATTTAAAGAATTGATGAGGAGATGCCCACATCACCAAATAGAAAAGTGGGAATTGGTGAAGTGCTTTGTACGGGGTTTGGATGACACGACATGGAATCGCCTCGAGTTGACGAGCAACGGGACCCTTTTAAGCAACCATGAAGATGATGATTGGGAGTTTTTGGAGCGAATGAGTAAACGATCAAAAGAGAAAGAAGCGGCCGATCGAGCTAAGAAACATCCCATTTCCCGGTCGCTTCCCGATCTTGATTCTAAGGATCGAATTTCTACCTTAGAACGGGAAATGGATCGCATGAAGAAGAAGGAAGTGAACGCGGTGCAATTTGAGGTGTGTGAAGGGTGTGGCGATATTGGACATATATCTGAGCAATGTCCAACGGGATCGAGTGACTACACCGAGGAGGTAAACCAAGTGTATGGGGATCGAAAGCAATATGACATGAACTCCAACACTTACCATCCGGGCTTGAGAAATCACCCTAATTTCCGGTATGGTATTGCCTCGAATCAAATGAACCTGAATTTTCAATCGGGTAATCAAGGAGGTCAAGGTGGGTCCTCGTACAATAATCGTCAAGGTGGTAACCAAGGGGGTTACCAAAGGAATTACAACCAAGGTGGTAACCAAGGATATCAAAACCGTGAAGGCAACTATCAACGGGGTTACAACCAAGGTGGAAATGGGGGTGGTGCATTTAACTCCCAAGGTGTTGATTCGATTAATTCGAAACTAGATGCCATCATGAATACTATGAGCAATCTTACCAACTCACATCAAGCTCTCATGAATTCAAATCAAGAAATTAAAACTGAAATGCGGAAAGAGTTTGAAGTGAGGGATAAATCTCAAACGGCATTAGAGAAACAAGTAGGCCAACTCGCGGAGGAAATGGCCCAAGTGAGAGGAAGCATGGGGAAGCTTCCAAGTGACACAACGGTGAACCCTAAGAATCAAGGGTCAAGCTCAAGGAACACACGTGAGGTACCAATTAATAAAATTGCTTTACGTAGTGGTCGAGTCGTTGATAATGATTTCAAAACACCATCACCCCAGTTTGTTGAAGGGGTGGTGGAAGATGCTAGTGAGGATGAAAATGAGGATGGTCAAACGGGTCAAAATAAAAGTGATTTGAAAAAGAATAATAACACTCCCGTTGTGACCATACCCGTCCCTAAGGCTAAGGAAAAGGGTGTGGAGGCTAATACCGCCCCTTATCCTGAAGCATTGAAGGGACCTTTGAAGAAGGTTGTAAACAAAAGAGGTCCACAACAAGAAGAGTTGTTGGAAATTTTCAAACAAGTAAAAATTAATTTACCTCTTTTGGATGCAATCAAACAAGTACCGTCTTATGCTAAGTACTTGAAAGAATTGTGTACCCAAAAACGAACTCATAAATTTCCAAAAAAAAATAGACTTAACCGAAAATGTGAGTTCAATTCTTTCGGGTGCACTTATCATTTCAATTCAAGTAGGCGATTTTAAAATCAACCGGGCACTTCTAGATCTTGGTGCTAGCGTGAGCATTTTACCGGGTAGCTTGTATGACCAATACGAGTTTGGTCCACTTCAATCATCAAACACCACCGTGGTGTTAGCCGATTTGACACCCAAACTACCCCATGGAATTGTTTCGGATGTGATAGTAAAAATCGAGGATTTTTACTATCCGGTGGACTTTTTAGTACTTGATTATGTGGCCAAGGACCCGACCAAGCAACCTACGGTGATTTTGGGTCGACCGTTCTTAGCAACCGCAAATTCTCAAATTGATTGCAAAACAGGAACGATTGACATGACATTTGGAAACCGAAGGTTGAGGTTGCATGTTTTTTCCGGACTTACGAACCCTCCAGTTGATGATGAATGCTATATGGCGGACATCATTGACATGTGTATACCTCTTTGCGACACGGTCGTAGATAGGGAAAACACAATGGAGGATTGTTATATGTTTGACAGGTCACAGGTGGAAATGGATAAGAGCATAGACGAGGAGGTGAAAAGTTTAGAGGTGCTTGCGGTTAGAGAGGGAAAACCAACATGGACGCACCAAGTTGAGAGTTTACCGGAGAGCATTGATACCAAGTTGAAGCCGTCGTTAGTAGAGCCTCCGGAGGTTGAATTGAAGGCGTTGCCTAAGCATCTCAAATATGCTTATGTTGGTGAAGGCAACACACTCCCGGTTATCATTGCATCAAACTTAACCGAGGAGCAAGAGGATAAATTGATGGGTGTTTTGGTCACTAATCGAGCAGCGATTGGATGGACCATTGCTGATTTGAAGGGTATTAGTCCCTCGGTGGTGATGCATAAAATCATCACGGAAGAAAGTGTGACTCCCGTTCGAGATGCACAACGAAGATTGAATCCGAATATGCGGGAGGTGGTGAAAAAGGAAGTGCTGAAATGGCTTGATGCGGGTATTATTTATCCAATCTCGGATAGCCAGTGGCTGAGCCCAACACAGACGGTTCCAAAGAAAGCGGGTATACAAGTCGTCAAAAATGATGCAGGTGAAGAGGTAGCCACTCAGCCGCTAATCGGGTGGCGAATTTGTATTGATTATAGGAAGTTGAATACCGCAACTTCCAAAGATCATTTTCCTTTATCGTTCATTGATAAAGTAGTTGAGAAATTGTTGGGGCAACAATTTTATTGCTTCTTAGATGGCTATTCTGGCTATAACCAAATTGTCATCCATCCAGAAGATCAATCAAAGACCACATTTACTTGTCCCTACGGCACCTTCGCATTTAGGCGAATGCCGTTTGGATTATGTAACGCACCCGCCACCTTCCAAAGGTGTATGATGAGTATCTTTTCAGATATGGTGGGGAAGTCTTTGGAAATCTTCATGGATGATTTCTCAATTTTTGGGTCATCATTCGAGGCTTGTTTGGACCAATTGGATAAAGTACTAAAAAGATGTGTCGAAACTAGTTTGGTCTTGAGTTGGGAAAAGAGCCATTTTATGGTTCAAGAGGGAATCGTATTGGGACATGTGGTGTCGAGTCGTGGGATAGAGGTTGATCGTGCAAAGGTACAAGTTATATCTACTTTGCCATATCCCACGGGTGTTAAAGGTGTTAGGTCATTCTTAGGTCATGTGGGTTTTTATCGACGGTTAATTAAGGGTTTTAGTGATATAACAAAGCCTTTGTGTAACTTGTTGTTAAAAGATCAACCGTTTGATTTTAATGAAAGTTGTCAAAACGCTTTTAACAAGTTAAAAGAAAAATTAGTTGAGGCCCCAATCTTGCAATCGCCAAATTGGTCTTTCCCTTTTGAAATTATGTGCGATGCGAGTGATTATGCGGTGGGGGTCGTGTTGGGACAACGGATTGACAAGAAACCCGTTGCCATATACTATGCGAGTAAGACTCTTTCGGATGCACAATTGAATTACACCACCACTGAAAAAGAGCTACTTGCGGTGGTATATGCATTGGATAAATTTCGGGCATATATATGGGGTAGTAAAGTAATTATTTATTCTGATCACACTGCAGTTAGGTACCTCATGGAGAAGAAAGATGCAAAATAGAGGTTGATCCAATGGGTGTTGTTGTTCCAAGAGTTTGATTTGGAGATACGGGACAAAAAGGGTACCGAGAATGTGGTAGCGGACCATTTGTCCCGGTTGATGGTTGATGAGGATCCTAAATCGTTAGAGATCAATGAGTCGTTCCCCGATGAGCATATTATGAAATTGGACAAGTTACCTTGGTATGCTAACATTGTGAATTATCTTGTTACAGGTGACTTACCGGCACATTGGGATAGACGGAAGAGGCAACACTTCATGACTCAAATCAAGTATTACCGGTTGGAGGAACCGCATTTGTGGAAAGAGTGTGCGGATCAAGTGATTAGAAGATGCATAGATGACGAAGAAATTCCAAGCGTGTTGCATCATCTACATTCGTTTGCATGTGGTGGCCATTTTAGTGGTCACAAAACGGGTCATAAAGTGTTGAATAGTGGTCTTTATTGGCCAACTATTTTTAAAGATGCAAATGAGTTTTCCAAGAATTGTATAGAGTGTCAAAAACTAGGGGGTATTTCAAAAAGGGATGAGATGCCCATGCAACCGATTCTTGTAGTCGATATTTTCGATGTATGGGGTATTGATTTCATGGGCCCATTCCCCAATTCTTATGGCAACTTGTACATCTTGGTGGCCGTTGACTATGTGTCAAAATGGGTCGAAGCAATAGCCACCAAGACAAACGACCATTCCGTAGTGTGTAATTTTGTTCAAACCAATATTTTCTCAAGGTTTGGGATTCCTCGTGTCATCATAAG
The DNA here is from genome assembly GCA_030545235.1 of Helianthus tuberosus. Taxonomy (NCBI): domain Eukaryota; kingdom Viridiplantae; phylum Streptophyta; class Magnoliopsida; order Asterales; family Asteraceae; genus Helianthus; species Helianthus tuberosus. The sequence goes on from CM060367.1 coordinate 11,165,678, forward strand.
TGATAGAGGATCTCATTTTAAAAATTTTCGGTTTGGGAAACTTCTTAAACGGTTTGGTGTTGACCATAGAATTGCTACCCCCTATCACCCGCAAACAAGCGGGCAAGTTGAGGTGTCAAATAGGCAAATCAAAGAGATTTTGCAAAAGACCGTGCGGGCGGACCGTAAGGATTGGTCAATTAAGTTGAACGATGCTTTATGGGCCTACCGTACGACACATAAGACACCTATTGGCACTACACCTTACCGGTGGGTTTACGGTAAAAATTGTCATTTACCGGTTGAACTTGTGCACAAATCATTATGGGCTATTAAAGAGGTTAATGTTCAATATGATGATGTAGGTAAGGAAAGGAAACTCAAGCTATGCGAGTTGGAGGAGTTACGGGAAATGGCATATGAATGTGCGTCTAAGTACAAAGATGGGATGAAGAAGGCCCATGATGCCAAGTTGAGAAAGAAAGAGTTCGAGGTTGGGCAAAAGGTGTGGCTCTACAACTCGAAGCTTAAGTTCTTTCCCGGAAAACTCCGGAGCAAATGGATGGGACCCTATGTGATCACCCGGGTCGGACAATTGGGTGATGTTACCATCGAGGACCCGAAAGACGGGATACGACAAACGGTAAATGGTCATCGACTAAAACCGTTTCTCGATAGTAATGAAAAGGTGGATGAAAATAAGGAATCGGTGAGCTTCGTGGTAAGCATCCCGGTTTATGAGGTCGAATGAAAAGGACCGGTAACAAATTTTGTAAAGTTATGTATAATTATTTAATTGTTTGTGTGATTTGGATATAATCGTTTCCGTTTCATACTAATCCCGTTTGATTGTGTGAAGTCCGGATATCCCGAACGAGTTTTGAAGACGTAAGGTATGTTTTTAGACTTTGTTATGTGCATTGAGGACAATACACGACTTATTGGGGGGGGGTGGTAGGGCCGTTAACGGTTGTCGCGTTTTCAAAATTTTAACTTATAAAAATTTACAAAAAGATTTTTAATATTTTTTTAGGAATTTTTAATGTATATAGTCCTTTTATTATAAATCCATAAAATTTCTCCTAATTTTCAAAAAAAAAAAAAAGGAAATGGAGAACCCGTCGGCGACGGGGGTAGACCCGTCCGGGACGGGCATCAGAAACACCCGTCGGCACATGATGACCGTATCCAGATGGATAAGCCGTCGGCCAAACTTGCACAAATCGGGACCCGTCGGCGACGGGGTCCAGACCGTCGGCGACGGGCTGTCTAAACCGGGCCGCAGCTGATTCGTTTCTAGCTTAAAAAAAATTGAACCCAGACTCCTTTTTCTCCAATTAAACCCAATTTTAAAGTAACCCTTGACCACATAATTGACCCATACTCACTTTACACTAAGTTTTGACCATTTAAAACAACTAAGATTCTCATTCATCCCACTCATCGCTGCCTTCTCTTCTCTCTCTCACTTCATCTTCTCCATTATTCCACCAAGAACCCTAAAACCTTCAAGCTTTAATAACTTTCTCAAATCTCCACCAAATCCTCGGATTTTTGGGTCCATCTTGGGTGATTTTTCGAGAGGAACAAAACCCCCAACATGGTTTTCATCAGTTCTTGCTAGTTTGCAAGATCTCTGGGCGTGTAACTTAGGGTTTTTGAAGGGGTGTTCATCAATCTTTTTGCTTTACATCTTTTCATAGTTTTTCTTGTTCAAACAACACAAAGGTATGGATTCTCCTTAAATTTATGCTTGATTATCATATATTTAGTGTTTTTCTTTCGAAATTTTAAACTTTTTAGTTTAAGAGTAGGTTGTTTAGACAATGTATGTTGTTCTAGCATGATTTTGAGTAAGATTAGTGTTGTGGATGGAATTTGAGCATGTTATAACTATAGTGAAGTGATTACACTTGTTATGTACATGATGGAACATGAAGGTGATGTTGAATATTGTTGAACTTATAAGAAATTGCAAGTTAACAAGAAAATTGATAAGTATATGATAAAATGAGCGACTTTGGAAGTTTAAAAATGCGATTTTACATTCACTTGTTAATATAAATTTCAACATCACAAATCATGTTCAAGGTTGGGAAGTCTAGTGAAGGTTGGGTTGATATTGATGTTTTGCTTGTTTGTGAGTGTAGTTATGGCCGGTGGTAAAAGACAAAAGACTACAGGGCAAGCTTCATCATCAGGTGTGGGTTCTTCTTCCGGTTTAATACCGAAGAAGTGGGAGCAGCTAAGCTCCGTAGAAGAGAATGATGCGAGATTGTATAGGCAGGATTGGGAGTGGGCAAAGTTCAGGGATAGCAAAAGCGCCAAAGTTTGGGATGAGGAGAAGAACAAACCCTTATCGGGTTATCAAGATAGGAAGTTAGAGGCCAAGCTCTGGAAATGGAAAATGGTCAACAACGTTAATACCTCAGTTCTGGAAAGGATTATATGTGAAAGAGTGGTGAATGTTGAAGAGTTCAAACAAATCGGAATCGTGCAAATGTTTGAACGCCAAGGATGGGAAAGGGTGCTTCATTGGTGCGAAGATAACACTTCGCGGATATATTTGGCGGAAGTGTGTGAATGGCTGTCAACGTTGAGGCTCGTGAATAAGGATGGTCCTCCCGAACAGTGGAAATTAGTTGGTAAAACAAGCCGAGGGCCAATGACGATGTCTTTCGAAACAATTAACTGCATCGCTCGTTTTGATTCCTTGGGGGTGCAAGCATATGACTATCCAACCATGCAACAATTTTTGGATAATCATATGAACGATGGTGATCCGGAGCAGATGACAGCGGTTGTGTTACCATATAGTGATGGGGGAGAGGCTAAAAGAGTTCAAATGACACTTGAGGGGAAAATTCTTCAAGGAATTTCCCTAGAGAATGTGATGGTGCGATTTGGTGATCGAGGAGGAGTAAGAGCGAGCGATTGCAGGGTTGTCCATTCTCTGATGTACGGGACCCCTACTTTGTCTTGGAGACATATTGTTATGATGAATACATGGATCACCCGAGAGGCGTTTCAAAGGCGTTTTATTCCGTATGCACGTCTCATCAGTGCCATGATTGTGCAACAGAATTGTTTGCCTCCGGAATCACTTTGGGTGTCCAAACCGCTGGAAGAGTTCAACATAGCCTCAATGAAGAAAAATTGGAGAATTGATGTGAATCTGGCGGGGAACAAATATGTGGTGACTAACAAGTTGGGCCACAAATATGAGTTTCTCAACCCAGATGCGCAGCAAGGAGATGAGGAAATGTATGATGAAGAAGACGAGGATGAGCTTGCTGGCCCACGGGGACAACAACAGAGGTACATGAGGCCACATAGGGAGATTAATGCTGAGGTGGCAGGTTTCGTGAAACAAAGACAAGGGCCATCGTTCAAAAATTATAACCGCGGGCAACAGGCGTGTTATGATAACATCTCGGCATGCATAGGTGAGGGCCGAGAATATAATAGGAGGAGAGAAAATTGGGAAGGGACGCATGGAACTTACTTGCGAGAACAGTGGGCCGCCCAAGCCGCCTACGGTGAGAGAATGGAAAAATTTATAGAAGAGCAACAATTGCACCAAACGCTTCAACAATCTAATATGGAACGCTTGATACAGTTGCAGGAAGAAGACATGGCCCACAGACGGGCATGGGAAGAAAGGGAGGAAAAGGAGCGGCATGACCGAAACTCAGTGGAGGACAACCGCTGGAGTACCTTATATGTCTCACAGGAGATGGCTATTAATAATGCAAAATTCCTCCATGATCAAGAGAGATACCAAAGAGACCTTGAGGTCGGCCGCCCTTATGTCGAGCATTCGGGGTGGACCGACTACCCCAACCTTCCCGTTCCACGAGGACCATCCGATCCATCTCCTCACTGGCCCGAAGCTGTAGGCTCCAGCTTTATTCCGATCCCTTATCAGCCACCACCTCAAGGAGGATGTCACACCCCGATTTCCACGTGTCACCGGTGGGCCCGGTGGGGGAGTATCGTGACGTGGTTGGCAACGTAATAGTCAAACAACACAATATAATAATGCACAGCGGAAGCAATTTAAAAATAAGATACAACCGAATTTATTTATTGTAAACAAAGTCACAATATCCGGTGTTTATCCACAGAACGGATCGAAACAAAATAACATTTAGTTGTTCAACAGACTTCTGGCATCCTAAGCTTGCGAGACTTTTATTGATGCTTAGGAGACAATCCAGCCAATTACGTTTAGTACCTGCATTCAGTCTTTTTGGGAAAATACGTCAGTTTACACTGGTAAATACATTCAACTGACTCATTTTGGAAAATGATTGAAAATTGGTTTGGATGCACGTGGCATAAATCATTTTATTTAACTTGGGAGAATTATTTAATATTATAATCTTGTGAACGAATTACATGTTACTTATGCGTTCAGTAGCCCGGAACGTATCCGGGTTAAAGATCAATAGACACACCACTTTAAGTGAGTTATACACGGGAGTACGCCTACACCCCGTGCTCAGGTCGTGGCCATCTCGTAAGATGATGCCAGGGATATCCGGGACATGGTCATTAACCCCCCAAAGGCTGTAAAGTAAACACATCTGTTTAAAACGAGCCGATCAAATTATTCAACTACCCACTAAGCGTGGAGATTTGATGCCCGATCAAGCGGTACGCTATGTACCGTAACCCAAGCCCGTATAGGGAAATAAGTTAAAAGTATTTACCTGATGCAAGTATAAATCACAATAAGCAGAATGCACGTAGCTTTTACTATTTCTCCTAATCTGGAACGAAGGTTTAATATAACCTATTAGAATCCTAACGGGTCTTTTATTAAGCTTAAGCTTAGACCGGCTAGTTTCAAGATACGGTTCGTACGCACGATTAAGCGAAGACCGGATAGAATGTGATTCAGACCCGACAAGTTTGAAGAATTGTTTAATATGGGTTCATTATTCACATTCTGGATTTTGAGATAAAACCGATAAGGTTTGACCCGTTTCGGCTAATTTATGTAAACTTGTTACATAAACCGAGCCGAACGCGTAGTATGCGTAACGGGTATCCGTAAGAGCCATATACAGGTTTCCTAAGTTAATATGCTTCAAATATGTTGTAACATCAGTAGGATGTCTTTCGTTATGCCCCGAACTAATTTAAACACAAACTATGCCCCGTAGGGGTAGTTTGGTCATTTTAAAGTTTGTAAAAGAGTTTAATTGTTTAACTGAGTTACATGTCTGATGTAAACAGAAAACATACTCATTTTTATGGGTTATAACAGTAGGCTAAGGCATGTATGTGAAATTTATCATATTTAACCAAACTATGCCCCGTAGGGGTATTTTGGTAATTTCACATAAGCCGAAAAGCTCAAAAACGAAGTCTGAGTTTATCAACCTTTGCTTACTGTTAAAATATCATAATTTTCCTCATATATCAGTAGGTATCAACCCGGGTATGTCCAATATGATTTTAAAACATACTATGCGTTAAAAACGCTAATTAAGGCGATTAAAGGCCATTACCGGGTTTGATACTTAAATCTGATATTTTTATATTTCCAGAAGGCTTAAAATAATTTATTTATCATAACCAATCAGTAGAAAAAGGTTTGGAGTCGTTTAGATGTGTAAAACTCATTTTATGGCCCGTAAGGGCAAAACCGACAATTTCCGAATTAAGCCTACGACTATGAGTTATGCTCAGCCTAAAATTAATTAAAAATCTTTAAAATTCCCAAAATAATATATTACATCAGTGGGTAATTCGTTTGATACCAAAAAGTATGTTTAATTAGGCTATACGCTAATTACGCCATTTTATTAACATAAAGCACCGTAATTACGCTAATGAGCATAACTCTTAATCTACAAGTCAAACTGATGTCAAATTTTGCATACAAGTTTATATATCAATATTCAAGGTTTCTACACTTTTACATTTTCATAAATCATGTTTTAAGGTAATAAGGGCATAACGGTCAACGTATGAGCAATTAACGGAAATATGCATATCAATTGGATAACTAGTGAACCAAGGTGTATAATCACAGAGGGTTGTTCTAACTTGTATCCTAGTCCAATTAAAGCTCTGAGGCATTTCTAAAATATGCCTAAACGGGTCAGAACTGAAAGTCAAAGTGAAAGTCAAACTATGCGACTTTCGGTTCCGAACCGGGTCTAAACAGGAAATAGTCGGGTTGAACAGGTTTGGACATGTTATTACACTAATTACTAAGTTATAACAATGATCAAACAGGTTATATATGTTCTAGATAGCTAATTATGCATAAATGACATTTTAAGCATTATGTTGACTTTTTAAGTAAAGGTTTGACCCGACATTTGACCTGGTTAGGATGGTGATCAGGGGAAACCCTTTTGGGGTTTTATTACCCACATAAATACCATCCTATAACTACTTCTACTTCGAGATATGACTGAGCCATTAGTGACTAATCTCGAAGTCAAACCGTAATTACGACGGTTTGACTTTTAGCTAATTAACTAAGCTAAAAGCAATTAGAGAAGAAGAAGAATACTTACTGATGTCCTATGCACGAGATATGATCACTAGGAAGCAAGCTTGAGCTCCAGAATCATCCACAAATGCAGGAGAAGGTGTGAGGAAAAGTTGTGAACTTGGATGGCTTTATATAGTGGTTTCACTCACCATAGGAGCTTGACAACAAGGTCTAGGACTGCCCACAATCGATTAACATGTGTCCTAGAGGCTTAGGGGGTGTTTTAGGGGCCAGGAGAAGTGGAAAAACGGGTAAAGGTCGCGAAAATACGCAATGGCAGACATCAGCCCATGTTTTGCGGTTCTGGGCCACCCTCGCGTAGCGCGAGGGTCCCCTCGCGTGGCGCGAGCCCCCCTGCAGATCAGATTTTTGATTTTGTTTGCTAATCAGTCCTTGGCTCTTCACAACTCGAATAGGCACTGATTTCTTGCATGTTAATCCTTTATAATTGATCTACTAAGGCCTTAAAACATATACCCACTTTGCCAAGTCCCCGGGTAACTTTATTTTCACCCGAAAAGTCCTAACTTTCGACGTTTACGCTTTAACGCTTCGCACACGAATTTGATCATATCTTTCTCAATTGTTAACAAAACTTTATGAAATTTTTATGGTGCATTCTCGTGAGTATAATTAATATTTACAAGGCTTCGGGTTTGTCAAAAGGTCACTCAGAGGTATAATTTACACATGTTGACACAATTGGTCCCTGTAGTTTGAAATCACTCACTTTTAGCTTCGTATGATCCATGATTTATTCGTTTGAAGGTATGAGCATCTTGTAGGGTTAAAATACAATATATTTATTCACAGTTGACACTTAGAATACGTATATTTACATACTTTCCATGTTTGTCAACTTTAGTCCTTCCATAATATTTCTTTCACACGTTTAAACTTTATGACACGTGTCCACCTATTATAGGACGTGAATTTCCGAGGCGTTACAGAGGACCGAGCCCACTGGATAACTATAGGGAGATGTTTGAAGCCCTCACTGGTTATCCATACCAGCCAAACTCGCCAGTTGATCCCAACGAGAGATATCAGCGGTGAAGGCGAGGTATGATTTATGTTGTTGTTGTTGTATATGATTTTGTTTTCATTGCTTCTATTTCATTTTATTTACTTTTTGCCTAGTTAAATGAACGTTGTGGGTGTGTTCCCTATATAACCCTCACGAGACCTCTCGTCCTCCCAAGCTATTGGGGGGTTTAAAAGGGCTTGTTGCATAAGCTAAATGCAACCGTGATTCCTACGAAAGTGAGTTAGGTTTGTTGTTGTTGTAAATTATTTTCCACATAAATCAAGGTAATTTAACGCATGATTTGGTAACACTTTCATAAAAATGGTAGAACTAATCACCTAACAAATTTCAATGGTTGTGAGAAGCATGCTTCTACACAAGGGTTAAGATTTGTAGGTACAACATGTTCGCGGGACAACCGTTTTTATGAAGAGAAGAAGAAGATATGGGCATCAAGCAACAAAAATCAGGTGCATGCGTTTCCTTTTTACTTTGATTATTAGTTTAGTAATAAGTGGATTGTGTTTTGTATTTTATTTCTCCGGGGTGAAATTTTGGGAAGGTTACCCGTGTCACATCCCTTGTGCGTTTTAAAACTCTAGTTCTTACACATTGAGGACAATGTTTACCTCAAGTGTGGGGATGGGGGAGTAGTAAAAGTTTTCGATTTTGACCCGTTCATTTAAATACTACACATTGAGGACAATGTTTACCTCAAGTGTGGGGATGGGGGAAAATTTCAAAAAATTTTCAAAAATATCCTGTTTCAAAAGCGATCTTAAAAGCACAAGTAACTAAGTCAACGAGGGATGGCACAACCCATTTGGTCTTTTGTCATGGTCAAGTTCAAATTAATAAGCATAACGGGTATTTAGCGGGTGGTTATTTGGGAATAATTCGCCTAAGGAACTAGCATTTTATGCATATCACATATCATACCCTTATACGTGAGGTTTTGAGCCACTTTTATATCATAGATTTACATTTACATGTTTCTTTGTTTGAGTGGACCATTAGTCGCGTATTGTAGAACTTGCAACTTTTGATACGTTCGAGACCATAGACCGAATACAAGCTTGAGAATGATTAAGGAATTAGGTAAACCTTTTTCTTTTACACCATTTTTATATCCTTACCCAAAAATTATCCCTTAGTAGCCAACTTTGAGCCTAATTCCTTCGTTTGATCACCCTTTAGCCAATGACCTTAAAACCTTTTCTGTTAAACCCGTGTGATGGAAATTCGATTATAGTAGCAAAGCTTGTATAGTTGTATTTGTTTGTTTAAAAAAAATCAGAAAATGTACGAAAAAGAATAGAAAATCATTGAGAAAAGAACAAAAATATGTGTTTCTAGTTGTTGAATAAAAGGCTAAAGTTGTTGCCTTGTAGTTGATGTTTATAGTTTAGTTTTGTTTAGAATAGTTGTTTGTAATAAAAATCGAATTTTCATCACCTTAGCCACTTTAAAATATCCAATTTCCTACCCTTAGCCTAGCCCCGTTACAACCCTTATAAAGACCTTATGACTTGTGCTTAGTATTCGTGATCGGTAGTGGAGAATGATTAAGTTGCAAGCCTATGCGGGTACGTGTTCTAATCGGTTTTGAGCGATTAATTGATTGAAGTGCTAATACATTATACACATTAGCCAAATTATAAGCCGAGTGGAGAGAACATTGTGAGGGATATGCATGACTTGTTAGTTTTACGGGCGGGTTAATCTTGGATAACCATTAGTATATGTGATTATTCACTTGACTGGTAAATATGTGGAAATCGTAAAGAATGTGAACTTTTGTATGACACTAGACCTTAACTTTCATCTCGGGAATGGGAAGTGTATTCGTTGTTCGACCCACGTGAAAGTGAAAAACAGATTTGCTTGAGGGCAAGCAAAAGACAAGTGTGGGGATGTGATACGTGGTTGAAAACCGGTGCTCGTAATCGTGTAACTTTATGTTTTTATATGAGTTTTAATCTTGAATGGCCTACTTTTAATTAGATTTGTGTTTATGCAGGTTTAATTAAGTTTAAGGAGCTTTTCGGGAGCTTTACGAGTCACTGGGTCGAAAACCGGAGCACCGGGACGCATTACGGATCAATCGGGAGTGCGAGAAGTAAAAAATGGAAAATTGGTGTTCAAGAGGCCGTCGGCGACGGGGTATAGCCCGTCCCGGACGGGCTCCAGACAAACCCGTCGGCCAAGGATTCCCGTAACCAGTCAATCAGGGCGTCGGACGGAAACTTCACTAGACGAACCCGTCGGCGACGGGCAACAGATTACAGGAACGTGAATGGTTGGTTGTTTGGTGGGGAGAACGACTTTAATTGGTTTTTTAGCAATCAATTCGGGAGTTACACTCTTGTTGGAGTTTGAAAACATATCTTGGAGCCACAATTGATTCATCTATCACCAACGACTCATCTCGATTCCACCTACCATCTTCAACATATTCATCATCAAGAATCATCACCATCATTGAGAATCACCATCCAAACCCTAGTTCATCCAAGCCATTATTCTTTTCACCATCATCATCCACCAAAACCCTAATCCTCATCCTTCTACCATCTCACAAGATTCAAGATGATTCAATTGGCATTCCACTCATCCGGTGATCAAGTCTCTTCAACCATGAGCGGCTAATCATCTCGGTTTCACCCCGGCGTAGGTAGTTGTTAATTTAGGGTTTTGAATTGTTTATTGCTTCAACTTTGTGACATTTTGTGTTTGATTTTTGAAACCATTGATAATAGTGTTACATTTGTTGCGAATTCGTAAATTGTCGAACGGTGTTAAAAGTTATGACTTTACGAAATGGTGATATGTAATTGTGCATTGTCGTGGTTAGGTTTTACTTGTGTTGACTATAAAGTGTATTCTTGTCCGTTCTTCGGGACGTTGATAGTTATTGGCACCTAAGTCACGGTACACTAAATCCGCTAATCATATGCATTTGAGTTGAATCTAAAAATTTGTAGAAACCCTAGGTTAGCAATTACCGAAACCGGGTGTGATTCCTTTTTCTTATTATTGTTCTAGTAATCAATTTTCTCATAATCGTTAATCATTAGTGGTTAATCAATTTAATCAATTCACTTAGTCTAAACTCACATCTCTCAATTAAACAAAAATACAAAAACATTCTAGTAAGCTTCATAAATCGTGACATTTGTTCTAATTCATTCGAATCCACACACAAACCGCATAATCTTCGTGGTTCGACCCCTTGCTACCACTAACTATTTGTTTAGGGTAAATTGGGCTTATAAATTTTATCTTTGACCGGAGCGCGACACTCCGATCAGTTGCGAGGTTAAACGGCTGAAAGAGCGAAAACAGGGTTGTTCAAGTATTTCAATTAATTCAAAGACCCAAGGAAGAGACTTCGTGAAAATCTATCATACAGAAGATCAATTGCTACGAATCTTGTCTTTCATAACAAGACTAAGCACTTTGAGTTGGATCTCTATTTTTTAAGAGATCAAACCACTAAAGGTGTGATAAAAACTGAAGGCATTGGTTCAAAGGATTAGTTTGCATACATTATGACCAAAGATTTGATAGTGGATCAACATATAAGTCGTGTAAGAAACTCAACATGTTTGACCCATTTAATATTGTGTGTGTGTGTCGCTTGGGGGGGGGGGGTAAATGTTCTAATAGTAAAGGTAGTCTTAGTTAACATTTTAAGTGTGTCAATTTAATACCTTTTCAATTGTTTATATGTTATATATTTTTTTAATGGGATGGTTGAGATTAATTGAAGGTTGTTATACTAGGCCATAAGGATTTGCTGAGATGATACTCGTGGGCTAAAGGCTAATGTTAGGCTTGGACTTATTCATGGGTAAAAGACTTTAGAAGAGTTAGTGGGATAGAGGCTTGGTCATAAAAGAGTTGAGATACGTGGTGTTGTCTAGTATAGCACAAACACAGTAAGTGGGGTTGAATTGTATTGAGATTGTATTGTTCAAGAACTAGGGTTACAAAGAAATGGTGTTTATATAGAACACCAAGTTATATATTTAGCCCCTACACTACGACACATCATTCACTTTCTGACACTCCCCCTCAAGTTGAGTAGTGGGATCACCAATACTTAACTTGCTCAAGTAGCTACTAAAAACGTTCCCGTTGACAGCTTTTGTGAGAATATCTGCGAGTTGATCTTTTGACTGTACATATGGGAGCTCTATGATACCTTCCTCCAATTTCTCCTTGATGAAGTGTCGATCTACCTCCACATGTTTTGTTCGATCATGTTGGACAAGATTTTCTGAGATCTGTATAGCAGCTTTATTGTCGCAAATGATTTTGGTTGCTGTAGTAGGAAGAAAGCCAATCTCTGTTTGGAGTTTGCGAATCCACAGAATCTCTGCTAGGCCACGTGCAACCCCTCGGAATTCGGCTTCAGCACTAGATAGGGCGACTACCTTTTGTTTTTTACTTCTCCAGGTAACTAGATTTCCTCCGACCATGGTGAAGTATCCTAAGGTTGACCTTCTCGTTCCTTTATCCCCTGCCCAGTCGGCGTCTGTATAAGCTTGGATTTCTAAGTGCCCATTTGATTTAAACAGTATACCATGACCTGTTGTTCCCTTGTGTCACGGCCCTCGGTCCGGTTTGACCCGTTCCAGGAGCCGCGGGACAGAAATTCCCGTGGTATTTATTTAATTGAGTTTAACAGCGGAAGTTTATTTATCAGGATCGTTTAAAGCTAAAATTTTCCTGATTTATTCTATTTCACAATTCGGGATAAAACCCGATAATTTACAATATTATGATTTTACTATTAAATTGTTATATTACAAAACTTATTTCTTTGTTTTATAATGAGCCACTTTCTCAAGCTTGAAATGCTTCTCAGCACTTTTCCTGAATTACAACAGATCACCTGAAACATGTTTGAAAAAGGTTTTGTCAGCGGAAAATACTGAGTGAATCATTCTATTTACTAAAATGACACATTTGTTATAATTTACAGTATTAAGGAAGATTACAATGTTTCTGATATCAAACCAATTACCCATAGTACTTTATCACTCGACCCATTGGCCCTTCCGTCCAATGGTGTCTGTGACTATGGTCATATCACCCCTTGGTTGCCCCAAGGTTGAAGATTATCAAGTAATGTATACAAAACCCCACATACCGGCTGTAATATGGTGATTACATAAACTTAATCCTTGTAATTATAACTTTGAAATAAATAGGGTTTTGTAAAGTAATTTGATAAAAAGAGAATGACTCACATTGCTGATTTAACACGGACAGAGTCTAGTCTATGAACTAGCCTGGTTAACCTAATTTAGATAACAATGCACACAAAACTGGGTTAGTAATCAATACAGCATTTACGATAACTCACGAGATCAACCATCACAACGAGTGACAAAGTGCTATGCTTAACATCAGTCGAATTAACGACTAATGACAAAGCATCACCCTAATGTGGGCAGCACTTAAACACCCGTTGAGTACATTGATCGATCGGAAAATGAATCGTAGCAGCGATCATGCTAATACCCTGTTTTGCGGCAGAATTTCAAGACCCGGGGGTGTAATTTGGAATATTCAGAGTGTATCTTCGTGTGTAATTGGAATTATTTCGACGTTGATTGTTCAGAATTCGAGTGCCACAGTCCTCTATTTATAGCTGAATTTTGGACAAGCTTGCGCACCGCAAGGCCCGTATTGTTACGGTGCGTAAGGCATAAAACTAGCCTATAGGGTAGCCACGATTGGGACTAGCTCAGGTGACTTGACATATTTGAATTTCAGTTATGTGACAACGATTATTTGAGGATAATCGTCCATTAGGGTTTATCCCCCCTTAGTTTTAGGGGCCCTAATCCTGATTCCGATTGTTCTGAAAATTTCAGGGTTTGTGCGGAATCACTTGGGTGTCTCAATTAGGGTTTCCTAATCGTCAATTAAAGTAATAATTAGGACTTTTTAGTGAGAGTTGTTACATTCTCCCCACCTTAATAAAAAATCTCGTCCTCGAGATTTACTGGAATAAATGTGGATATTTTCGCTTCATTTCTGATTCCAGCTCCCAAGTGTATTCAGCTCCTCTCTTTGAATCCCACTTTACTTTAACTAGCACTAGGCGTTTGTTCTTGAGAAACTTTACTTTTCTATCTTCTATTTGAAGAGGTTTCTCAACAAATTTTAACTTTTCGTTTACTTCTACGTCTTGAAGAGGTACTACCAAAGATTCATCTGCTAGACATTTCTTGAGATTGGATACATGAAATACATCATGTACTCCAGCTAATTCTTCTGGTAGTTGTAAACGATAAGCAACTGGTCCTATACGTTGGATCACTGGAAATGGTCCTACGTATCTGGGACTTAGCTTTCCTTTCTTACCGAATCTCACAACTCCTTTCCAAGGAGAAACTTTCAACAGTACTCTGTCTCCTACTTGGAATTCTAATGGCTTGCATCTATTGTCTGCATAACTCTTCTGGCGATCTCTAGCCATCTTCAGTCTTTCTTTAATTTGAGTAATCTTGTCAGTCGTCTCTTGCACAATCTCAGGACCTGACAATTGATTTTCTCCTATTTCTGCCCAACAAATTGGAGTTCTGCATTTTCTTCCATACAATGCTTCAAATGGAGCAGTTTCAATGCTTGAGTGATAACTATTGTTATAGGAGAATTCAATCAATGGTAAGTGATCGTCCCAATTTCCACCAAAATCTATTACACATGCTCGGAGTATGTCTTCTAGAGTTTGGATTGTTCTTTCACTTTGCCCGTCTGTTTGTGGATGATATGCAGTACTTAGGTTTAGTCGAGTTCCCATTGCTTCTTGGAAACTTTTCCAAAAATGAGAAGTAAATCGACTATCCCTATCTGATACAATGGAGAGTGGAACTCCATGAAGAGATACGACTTCATCTACATACAACTTTGCTCATCGTTTCCTGTCAGTATCATGTCATCAACGTAGATAATTAAGCAAGTCACAAGACTGCCCCTACGTTTCAGAAATAAGGTATGATCAGAGTTGCTTTGTTTGAAGCCATATTTCTTCATAGCAAGGGTAAACCTTCCAAACCAAGCTCTAGGAGATTGCTTAACCCCATACAGAGATTTCTTCAACCGACACGTTTCTCCAGCCTTGAAATTCTCATTGAATCCTGGAGGAGCATCCATATAGACTTCCTCGTTCAGTTCTCCGTGAAGGAAGGCATTTTTTACATCAAATTGATGAAGAGGACAACCTTTATTGGCAGCTATTGAAAAAAGAACTCGGATTGTATCGATTTTGGCTACTGGGGAGAAAGTTTCAGAGTAGTCAATTCCATAAGTCTGAGTATAACCCTTTGCGACCAGCCGTGCTTTGTATCTTTCAATCGTGCCATAAGGTCTGTGTTTAACTGAAAACACCCACCGACATCCCACCGGTTTCTTTCCTGGTGGAAGGGTGCATTTCTCCCACGTGTTATTCTTCTTGAGTGCTTCCATTTCGGTCTCCATGGCCTTTTTCCATTCTTCAGATTTCAAGGCTTCCTGTGTAGTAGATGGCATTTGTTCAGAGCACAAGGCAGCAGCAAAAGCTTTAGCTTCCTTAGACAAGTTGCCAGTGGCAATGTTTGCCACAGGGTACCTAGACCTTGGAGCCACCTTTTCTGGAGAGTATCTCTTAGGAGGAACTCCTCTATTTTCTCTTGGGGGGAGAGAATATCTCCCGGTTGTCTCTGCTGGTTCAACATGTTCAGTAACTGGTTCAACATGTTCAGTAACTGGTTCAACTTGTTCAATAACTGGTTCCACCTCTTCAATAACTGGTTCAACCTGTTCAACGGCTGGTTCAACATGTTCAACATCTGGTTCAACATACGTAGTACATTCAGAGTTCTCATTATTTCTTACCTCAGGTATCATGTTGGATGGAATATTTTCAGTGGTACTGCGCTCCGCAGATTGTGTAGTTGTGTTTGAAGGTGACTGACTCGGAGTACTGTGATGGTTTTCTGTTGTTACTTCTTCAGATGATGGAAATTGTGTAACAACTCTCGGTAAAACCGACACTCTCATAATATGTCTAACACCCTATTATATGTTAGAATGTTCTAATATGTTTTATATTACACCCCGTATGTGAAAACCGAGCCCTAGTTATGTTATAATTATAAAATAAATCAAAAATAAGAAAAATGGAGCTGAGGCGGGTCGCGTAGACCCACCCCAACATATTACGCGGGCGGTATCAATGCAGGAATTGACTTCGCTGACTTCTTTAGTTGAAGCGGGCCGCATAAGAGTATATGTATAGTTGACGCGGGCCGCGACAGATCATGTAACGCGGAAGCATCCGGTGCTGACACGTGTCGACATCGTGTCGAGTCTACTTGGTGACCGGACTAAGCTATGGTGTTGACCAGGGTTGACACGGGCCGCGTAACCCTGGCCTGTGTTTTACGCGGGCCGCGACAGGACTAGAATCAGCAACTATATAAGAAGGCCATCAGTTTACGTTTTTCGTCGCTCATTCCAAAATCTCAATCTCGAATTCTCTTATATTAGGCATATTTTGCAAGTATTATACCCCCTAATTAGCAAGGTTCTGCTCCATTGTAAGTATTATAACCCCAGTTTCATAATAGTTACGCTGCCCGATTGATTTAGGGTTCCGTAACAACTGTCGTGGTTATGCCCGACGTAGTTGTTGGAATGCCGTCTCGGGGAGGGTATCATTAATAATTTCAAGGGGTTATGATACTAATCAATGTGCATTTGTATAAATTATAGATTATACACAGGAAACTCTTACGAAAAGCCTAAGATAGCAATTTGAGTTTATCCTCTTTTTGTTAATGTTTTTGGAATAATTTACAAAACCTTAATTGTTTTACAATGTGATTAAGCGGTGATTGAGTCTTTGTAGTCTTCAATTACTGCCGGTATGTTGGGGTTTTGTATACAAAATTTGTACTACCTGTGAGTAGTAAGTCGAGTATGACAGTACGTTACCATTGGACAATGTGTTAGCCAATGTGTAATATGACCCACAAGTCAGGGGATTGATAGTACCAAATGGAGTAATTGTGTAGACATAAACATTGTAATCGTCCTCGATACTGTTTTAATCAATAAAATGTTTTGTGATTAAACTGGGATTTACTCACCAGTATTTCCGACTGAAAAATGTTTTTAAAACACGTTTCAGGTAACCCAATGTGAAAGCCAATTAGTAGAAAGTCAGCTGGAGAGCACTAAAGGCTTGGAGATAATGTGGCTATAAAAGTTACCTAATAAACGATGTTTTAAATTCAATAAGATAGGGTTTATCCCTATAAATGTATTGTAATAAGAAACTTGGGTTTTACCCATGTGATTATTAATATGAAATATGGTGGTTTTACTCTGATAAACATTTCCTAACTACGGTCTTGATGAAAATTCCGCTGCAAGATTAAATAACCTGATACCACCACAACTGAGATCGCGTCCGCCCGTTCCCGGGGATCAGGGATCGGGGGTTGCGACAGGAGGTGGTATCAGAGCCTAGCCACTGGTCTGAGCCAAAGAAGTGTTCTGCTGACACTTAAATTTTAATTTTTGTTAGGAAATAAATTATGGAAATATGTGCATAACTGTAATTATGTGTTATGTGTTATTTGACTATTTGTTAGTTTTCAGTATGAGTGATCAGGAACCGTCAGATATGAAACGTCAGTTATCTGATTCACCTAGGAGTGAAGGTACATCATCACAGCATGCCCTCTCTGGGTATACTGCTGATCAGGAAGACGGAATATTTGCTTTTAGAGCTAAATCTGAAGAGCCATTTCCTAATAAGAAACGAGGATGGTTCAGTAAAGAAGCTTTTGCTCGTAGGAAGAGAATGCGAAAATTTCAACAGCAAAGGGCTTTAGCAGCTATTAAGCGAGAGACTGATGCTCATACGCAAGATATTCTTAATAGAAGCCTAGCTAATTTCCATATCTTAGCTACGACTGCTGCTGACCCAAGTCTGGAACAACTAGTAGCCCCACAACCACAAAACCCAGAACAACCTATGGAAATAGAAAATCAGGAAAACCAAGTGGAGATGCATGACTTTAACCCAGAAGAAATCCCTAGAGTACCTGCACCAAACCCCCTAGACCCAAATTACGACCCTTGGTGGGACAATAATAGGGACTATGTGCAACATTACTCTATCCCTGAAGACACACCTATAGGAGCTTACTCAGGTATGGACCCTTTAGATCCCCATTACCATGATAACTACATCAGGGAAATCTTAGAGGATCCTTACCGATTACAGGCGCTGTTACCCCCATATCAGGAACCCGCACCCCAGATTCCAAACCCAGTCCTAGAACCTGCACCTCCAATGAGTGCACAAAACGTCCAAGAACTTAGGACTTTTGGGGAGGAAATTTTAGAAAGCAGTGAGAGGATGCGTCAGGTGGGAGAGCGTCTCGTATGGAAATACGATGAGCGCAATATGGATTTTTGGATAAATCCATATCCATGAATGTTAGAATGGAGGAAGCGGTAGTAATAATAATATAATAAAATAAAATATGTGTGTACGGATGCATATTACTATTTTATTTTTGTTGGTATTGTAATCTTTATTTCTGAACTAGTGTGTAATAGACACATAAGTATATGAAAAGAATATAGTAGCAATGATCTACGTTTTTGGCTAGATTGTGTATTATATGATTAACTATATTAAAATATTAATTGTGATATTAATATGGGATAAATGTTTAAAATTCAGATGGCCGGCGAAGGAAATCAAGGAAATCTGAATAACGATAACCAGAGTAACATTAACGTGGTTAATGAGAATCCAAACAACAATAATAATCAAGTGGACAATAGTGCTATCCAACACATAGTAGCACAGGGAATTATAGATGCAATGCCATTTATTCTTCAAACTGTTAAAGATGCTGATAATAAAAGTAAGCATGGCAGTAAGCGACCAAGTGAACCAGAAAACAGCATGAACAATGGACCTGTATTTCAATTGCTTATTCCCAAAAGAAGAAGAACCATGCCTTATGGTTGTTCTTATAAAGAATTCTGGTCTTGCAAACCAATGGAATTCTCAGGCAATGAAGGGGCCATTGCAACCCTACGCTGGATAGAGAAGACTGAGGCAGTCTTAAGGATAAGCAAGTGTGCTGAAGAAGATAAGATACTATTTGCTTCTAATCTGTTTAAGAATGCAGCACTAGAATGGTGGAACACTATCCTCCAGACAAGAGGAAGTGATCAAACCTATAATATGGAATGGGAAGAATTTAAGAATAAGGTAGAAAGGAAATTCTGCCCACCTAATGAGAAGGAACAGATAGCAAACAAATTCTTAAAGCTTAGGATGACTGGTGTGGATAGTAAGGGATACACTAAAATATTCTTTGAATATGCCAGAATAGTGCCAACTCTTGCTTCACCAGAACCAGTGTTAATTTCCCGTTATATTTGGGGATTAATTGGAGAGATTAGACACATAGTCAAGGCAGCTAGACCTCAAAATATAGAAGAATCTGTAGAATTAACAAAAACCTTGACTGATGAATTAGTTCGTACTAGAGAAGAGGATCAGAGGAGGAACTTATCCCAAAGGCTTACACAAGAATTCCGTTCCGGAAATCGTAGGAATATGGGTTCTACCTCTGCACCCTACTGCAAGGTCTGTAAGAAAAAAACATTCGGGAAAATGCTCCAATCTCTGCAATTATTGTAAGATGCCAGGACACAAGGAAGAAAATTGCAAGAGGAAGTCCAGTAATGGATTTTGCTACAACTGTGGAGAAAAAGGTCATATCAGGACAAATTGTCCGAAATTGGTCCCAGCTGCAGACAACAAAAATACTAAAAATGCTAGAGCATTTGTTCTGACTGCAGATGAAGCCAAGATGATTCCAGATGTCATAGCTGTTACGTTTTTAGTTAATGATGTCTTTGCTAAAGTATTATTCGACTCTGGTGCAAACCAAAGTTTTATTAATACGTCATTTTGCAAAATTTTAAATCAGTCATTAACTAAACTACCACTAGAATGCTTAGTAGAGACAGCAAATGGAGAAACCGTTAGAATTTCTGAAATCTTGCAGGGAGCAAGAATAGAAATTTTAAATCAGAAATTTATTGCAAATCTATATCCCATGAATCTGGTAGGATTTGATGTTGTTTTAGGAATGGATTGGTTAATAGCCAATAAAGCCAATATTTTATGTGATCAAAAGTTAATTCAAGTAAATTCGCAAAAAGGTAAAATGATCACAATTAAAGGAGATAAATCTTCAAGATCTACTAAATTCATTTCTGTGATGAAAACTGCAAGTTGTATGAGAAAAGGTTCTATAGTGTATTTGATTTCTATAATCACTAACACTAAAGAAAAGGATTTAAAAGATATTCCAGTAGTATCTCAGTTTCAGATGTATTTCCAGAGGAATTGCCAGGACAAGCTCCGGATAGAGAAGTTGAATTCAGAATTCATTTAATACCAGGAACATCACCAATTGCCAAAGCACCCTACCGTTTGGCACCTGCTGAAATGCAGGAATTGAAAAAACAATTAGATGAATTGTTAGAAAAAGGATTCATACAGCCAAGTTCGTCGCCATGGGGAGCGCCGATATTATTTGTTAAAAAGATGGACGGATCAATGCGTATGTGCATTGACTACCGTGAATTAAACAAAGTCACGATTAAGAATCGGTACTCATTACCGAGAATCGATGATCTGTTTGATCAGCTGCAAGGAGCTCGATTTTTCCCTAAAATCGATTTAAGGTCAGGATATCATCAATTAAAGGTACAGGAAGAGGACATTCCTAAGACCGCATTTAGAATAAGGTATGGCCATTATGAATTTACTGTCATGCCATTTGGTTTAACCAATGCCCCAGCTGCATTTATGGACATGATGAACCGAATATGTAAGCCATATTTGGATAAATTCATAATTGTCTTCATAGATGATATTCTAATTTATTCTAAGAATAAAGAGGATCATGCAAGACATTTGCACGCACTTTTAAGTTTGTTAAGAAAGGAAAAGCTTTATGCTAAATTCAATAAGTGCGAATTTTGGTTAGAACAAGTACAATTCCTTGGACACCTAGTTAATCATGAAGGAATTCATGTAGATCCAACAAAGATTGAGGAAATTACTAAATGGAAAACCCCTGAGTCACCAACTGAGGTTAGAAGTTTCTTAGGATTGGCCGGATATTATAGAAGATTTATTCGAGATTTTTCTAGAATAGCCATTCCTTTAACTAAGTTAACCTGTAAATCTGTTAAGTTTGAATGGGGATTAAAACAAGAAGAAGCGTTTAGAATTCTTAAGCAAAGATTAACCCATACACCCATACTAGCATTACCAGAAGGAACTGAAGACTTCGTAGTCTATTGTGATGCTTCTAAATTAGGTTATGGATGTGTGTTGATGCAACGACAAAAGGTTATAGCTTACGCATCTAGACAACTTAAGAATCATGAAGAGAATTATTCAACCCATGATTTGGAATTAAGAGCTATAATTTTTGCTCTTAAGATTTGGAGACATTACCTTTACGGTAGTAAGTTTACCATATTCACTGATCATAAGAGTTTAATGTATATTTTCAGGCAGAAAGAGTTAAATATGAGACAAAGACGTTGGATGGAATTTCTTAGTGATTATGATTGTGATATCCAGTATCATGAAGGAAAAGCCAATATAGTGGCAGATGCTTTAAGCCGAAAGTATCATGAAAAGACAAAAAGGGTACGTTCTCTTAAATTAAATCTGCAAGTAGATTTAAATGATCAGATAAGAGAAGCACAAGAATCAGTAATCATGGATGATTCTGAAAAATTAAAAGGTATGCTAAAAGAATTGGAACAAGGGACAGATGGAATTTGGAGATTTCATAAAAAGAGAATGTGGATACCTAAATTAGGAAATCTACGACATTGTATATTAGAAGAAGCCCATAAATCTAAGTATACAATGCATCCAGGAAGTGATAAAATGTACCAGGATTTAAGGAAAAATTTCTGGTGGATATGAATGAAAAAGGACACAGCAGTCTATGTCTCTAAATGTT
Organism: Helianthus tuberosus; assembly: GCA_030545235.1. Classification (NCBI taxonomy): domain Eukaryota; kingdom Viridiplantae; phylum Streptophyta; class Magnoliopsida; order Asterales; family Asteraceae; genus Helianthus; species Helianthus tuberosus. The sequence continues at coordinate 11,187,291 of CM060367.1, forward strand.
TAACTTGCTCACAAGTTAAAGCTGAACATCAGAAACCCTCGGGTTTGTTACAGCAATTAGAGATGCCAGTGTGGAAATGGGAATTAATAACAATGGATTTTGTTACTAAATTACCCAAAACTAGGAAAAGAAATGATACAATCTGGGTGATTGTAGATAGACTAACCAAGTCAGCTCATTTTCTACCAATGAAAGAAACAATTAGTATGGAACAATTATCTAAACTGTATGTAAATGAAATTGTTTCTTTACATGGTATTCCTTTATCAATTGTTTCTGATAGGGATAGCGGCTTTACATCTCATTTTTGCTCAGGTTTCCAAAAGGCAATGGGAACTAAATTAAAGTTAAGTACGACTTATCATCCACAAACGAATGGACAAAGTGAAAGGACAATTCAAACAATGAAGGACATGCTTAGAGCTTGTGTAATTGATTTTGGAGGTAATTGGGACGATCACTTACCTTTAATAGAATTTTCTTATAATAATATCTATCACACAAGTATCAATGCTGCACCATTCGAAGCACTTTATGGACGAAAGTGTCGAACCCCAGTCTGTTGGGCAGAAATTGGGGAAAAGCAACTATCTGGACCTGAGATAGTGCAAGAAACAACTGACAAAATTATTCAAGTTAAGGAACGACTGAAAGCAGCACGTGATAGACAGAAAAGTTATGCTAATAACAGGCAAAAACCATTGGAGTTTCAAGTAGGAGATAAAGTATTATTGAAAGTCTCTCCTTGAAAAGGAGTGGTAAGATTCATCAAACGGGGAAAGCTAAGTCCCAGGTATGTTGGACCTTTTAAGATTATTAGAAGAATAGGACCTGTAGCCTATCAGCTACAACTGCCAGAGGAAATGGCAGGAATACATGATGTGTTTCATGTATCTAATCTTAAAAAGTGTTTAGCTGATGAATCATTGATAGTGCCTCTTAAGGATATAGAGGTAAATGAACAACTTAAGTTTGTAGAAAGACCTCTACAAATTGAAGACAAGAAAGTCAAGAATCTCAAGCATAAGAGACTAGTTCTAGTCAAAGTGAAGTGGGACTCCAAAAGAGGACCTGAGTATACATGGGAGCTCGAGTCAGAAATGAAAAGAAAATATCCGCACTTGTTTCAGTAGATCTCGAGGACGAGCTCTAAAACAAGGTGAGGAGAATGTAACAACTCTCGGTAAAACCGACACTCTCATAATATGTCTAACACCCTATTATATGTTAGAATGTCCTAATATGTTTTATATTACACCCCGTATGTGAAAACCGAGCCCTAGTTATGTTATAATTATAAAATAAATCAAAAATAAGAAAAATGGAAATGAGGCAGGTCGCGTAGACCCACCCCAACATATTACGTGGGTGGTATCAATGCAGGAATTGACTTCGCTGACTTCTTTAGTTGAAGCGGGCCGCGTAAGAGTATATGTATAGTTGACGCGGGCCGCGACAGATCATGAAACGCGGAAGCATCCGGTACTGACACGTGTCGACATCGTGTCGAGTCTACTTGGTGACCGGACTAAGCTATGGTGTTGACCAGGGTTGACGCGGGCCGCGTAACCCTGGCCTGTGTTTTACGCGGGCCGCGACAGGACTAGAATCAGCAACTATATAAGAAGGCCATCAGTTTACGTTTTTCGTCGCTCATTCTAAAATCTCAATCTCGAATTCTCTGATATTAGGCATATTTTGCAAGTATTATACCCCCTAATTAGCAAGGTTCTGCTCCATTGTAAGTATTATAACCCCAGTTTCATAATAGTTACGCTGCCCGATTGATTTAGGGTTCCGTAACAACTGTCGTGGTTCTGCCCGACGTAGTTGTTGGAATGCCGTCTCGGGGAGGGTATCATTAATAATTTCAAAGGGTTATGATACTAATCAATGTGCATTTGTATAAATTATAGATTATACACAGGAAACTCTTACGAAAAGCCTAAGATAGCAATGTTAGTTTATCCTCTTTTTGTTAATGTTTTTGGAATAATTTACAAAACCTTAATTGTTTTACAATGTGATTAAGCGGTGATTGAGTCTTTGTAGTCTTCAATTAGTGCCGGTATGTTGGGGTTTTGTATACAAAATTTGTACTACCTGTGAGTAGTAAGTCGAGTATGACAGTACGTTACCATTGGACAATGTGTTAGCCAATGTGTAATATGACCCACAAGTCAGGGGATTGATAGTACCAAATGGAGTAATTGTGTAGACATAAACATTGTAATCGTCCTCGATACTGTTTTAATCAATAAAATGTTTTGTGATTAAACTGGGATTTACTCAACAGTATTTCCGACTGACAAATGTTTTTAAAACGCGTTTCAGGTAACCCAATGTGAAAGCTAATTAGTAGAAAGCCAGCTGGAGAGCACTAAAGGCTTGGAAATAATGTGGCTATAAAAGTTACCTAATAAACGATGTTTTAAATTCAATAAGATAGGGTTTATCCCTATAAATGTATTGTAATAAGAAACTTGGGTTTTACCCATGTGATTATTAATATGAAATATGGTGGTTTTACTCTGATAAACATTTCCTAACTACGGTCCTGATGAAAATTCCGCTGCAAGATTAAATAACCTGATACCACCACAACTGAGATCGCGTCCGCCCGTTCCCGGGGATCAGGGATCGGGGGTTGCGACAAATTGGGTTAGCCAACTCAGAGTGTCTATGCATTCATTCTCCCCCTGACCACTGAGTTGGGTGTTATAAAAGTATTTTGTTTCAAGAAAGTCAACATTGATTGTGGTGAACATTTGATGAGTTTTTGGATTATAACACCGGTAACCTATTTGATCGATCCCATAACCGACAAATACACATTTCTCAGCACATGGACCAAGCGTGTTTCGATTGGTTTTGGGTATGTGAACAAATGTTGTACACCCGAAGATTCGAGGTTCCAGTGTAAGAGGATGGGGAATACTTGCAGACTTAGATAGACAATCTAAGGGAGTCGTAAATTTAAGAGCTTTTGTGGGGAGCCGATTTAGGAGATACACAGAGGTTGCAACCGCCTCCGGCCAGAACGATTTAGGTACCTGAGATTCAATTAAAAGAGCTCAAGTCATTTCCAGAATAATGCGGTTTTTCCGTTCGGAAACACCGTTTTGTTCGGGGGTATACGCACAAGAGGTTTGATAAATTAATCCTTTGGTTTTAAAGAATTGTTTCATGGATGTATTGACAAATTCCCCCCCCCCCCCATTATCGGATCGAAGGATTTGAATTTGAGTTTGGAATTGAGTTTGAATCATAGCATAAAACGTGATAAATTTCTCGTAAACTTCGGCTTTGTTTTTTAAAAAATATACCCATGTCATGTGAGTGCAATCATCCACGAATAGTATAAAGTACCGGAGACCCTGCCCCCCATCACAGGAGCAGGACCCCACACATCAGAGTGGATTAGTGAAAAGGGTGAAGCAACTTTCGTATTGCTAGGTTTGAAAGGTTGTCGATGGCTTTTAGCACGAAAGCAGGTTTCACGGTCTATTTTCCCATTTGAGGGGAAGAGTTTTGGAAACAAAAGGTGCGAATAGCCAACGGATGGGTGTCCCAAACGTCTATGCCATAGCCAGGCTTCCCGGTTATCGGTTCCATGTGCCAACATCACAGTACCCTGTTGAGCCACTTCATCCACATAGTATAATCCTTGGCGCTCAGTACCACGTCCAATAATCACACCCGTCCTGATATCATGTAGAAGGCAAAAGGTAGGATGCATTAGTACCGTGCAATTCAGCTCTTTGGTAATATGGCTAATGGAGAGCAGTTTGTGTGATAATGATGGAACATAGAGACAATTTGATAATTTCATAGTTGATGAAATTTCAATAGTCCCTCCTCCTTTTACTTGCATCATTCCATTGTTCGCGGTATGGATTTGAGTTTTTTGAGGATTAGACATTGACTGTATGTCCAACCGTTCAAATGTCATGGTGTCAGTGGCACCAGAATCGAATATCCACGAACTGTTTTTCCCATGATTGATTTCCATTTTTTTTTGTAAATAAGCTGTCACTACGGATAAGACAGCAAACCAGCGTATTTAATAAATATGCTGGACACTTGAACTCGCGTTCAAGATTTATCAATTACACCGGGAGCAAATATGCTCGACCACTCAAATCCGCCAGAATAACGACGCCCGAGGAAGACGTTATCTTACCGGCGTATTTATCAAATACGCCGGGCAACTTGAACTCGCTTTCAAGATTTAATTCTGCTCGGAGACAAATCTGCTACCGAGCTTCAACATACGCGTTTAGATGCGACAGGCAGAGTTTGACGGTTTTGTTTGACTCAAGAGGCAGCGGAATTAATTGCTAAAGGTTCAGCGGATTTGTTGGGGGTTTTAGGGTTTGGGCGTATTTATCAAAAAGGAAGGGGGCGATGATATTGTTTTTATCAAAAGAAATAGGGGTGTTTTGTGAGACAAGAAACAGACGTAGCCAGAGAAAGCTCCAATCAATAAGCTCCAATTACTCTTTAATTTAGTTGCAAAGGTTTTGAATAAAAAGGAAATTCATCAGTGGCTATGAACCTTGGGTTTTGAAACCAATAGGATTGGGCAATCAAATGGATAACGATTGAGAAGTATTCCTTCAAAAAATATGCGGCTGTGATTTTTTTGAGAGAATAGAATCCTTTTTTAGGATTCTTGCAAAGATTAATGGGGCTGATGCGGAATTTCTGGAGTTGATTTTTGGTTTCTTTTTTCCTGGTTGGAGGTTGAATCGGCTGGGATAGATTGTAGATGACGAGCAAAGTGATCAAGAATCAGAAACACTGCTATGATACCATGTTGTCTGTAGAGACAGCGAAATCGAAAAAACGTCAATTTTTTACAAAATTTACACTACCGCTATAGCGTTAAGGGGTAGCGACCCTATTCTCAAGCTACATCCACCCATGTGATCAAGACTCAAGAGTTAGAAAATATATATATAAATCTCTTATTAATAAAATAATAACTGTTAATATTATAGAAATAAATTGTCATAAATGATCCCATTAATCCTATACCTCCATTTATGTAAAAGCATTGTCTATGTTTCAACTATCATAATTTGCAAAGAAGTTTCACATACATATGTTTCAACACACATGTATGCATATATAGAGAGAAAAAAAAGCTCTTAAGAAAAAAGTATACACATTATTTAATTTAAGAGGAAAAAAACATGTCTGCAATTACTTCATCTTCTTCCATTGAGCATTGTTCAAATCTTGAAAACTTTCTTCACTCAGTAACTCCTATTATCAAGCATGCTTTTGTTCCTGTGGTAAGATCTCTCTATCTCTCTCTACAAGCACTCACACACATATATCGGGTAAGTATGGAGAGAAAACCTTGTTGAGTTACAAAAACCCCGAAAACCCAAATGTATGGATATGATGTTACCATGTGTTACATCTGCTGGAACATGTAACAGCTTGACACGTGTAACATGTAGTGAATAAACACTTTTTGTAACAGGTCTGTAACATGTACTGAAAAAATCACTTTTTGTAACAGATTCAGTCTCCACCCTTGATTGTTTTGAATGAATGGTTGTGATGAGGTTTCTTTGGTTTCATTAACTCAACAACGTTTTTTTCTATGTAACCCTCCCTCCGACACACACACATATGTATATATATATATATATATATTTGTCTTGATGAAAATATATGAAAGTTATTTTTATCAGAATGACAGCAAAGAAGTAGAAGCAAATTACAGTGGATTGAAAAATAAAGAAGACATAAAGCTACAAGATATATGGGAAGTTTATGATGAATGGAGCAGTTGTGGTGTTGGTATCTCAGTTATACTAGAGAGTGGTGAAAGCATTGTTCAATATTATGTTCCTTATCTTTCTGCAATCCAGATTTTTATAAAAAAATCCACATCATCAACTTCCTCTCATCATGATCATGGTCATAATAACAATCATGATGATGCAAGCACAAAGTCAAACGACAAGAACCTTAAAAGTGACAACAGTTGTTGTTCAGGCGACCATGATCATCTTTACGTACAGTTTTATGAATCTTGTTCTCCATACATGCGGGTGCCGTTTCTGGATAAAGTAAGGGGCTGTTTGTTTACCTCTTAATGAGACTCTTAATGGTTCAGACCTCTTACTGGTTTAGCACTTAATGGGTCAGACTGTTTGTTTCACGAGCAGATTTCTGAATGGTTCAGACATTTGCCTCTGAATGGTTAAGATTTATAGAGAGTCTGAATGGTTAAGACCTCAAATCTGAATTGATCAGACATTTGCCTCTGAACGGTTAATCATTATACAGGCTCTTAATGGTTTAGACCTCTTACTGGTTCAACACTTAATGGTTCAGACCTCCCTCTTACTGGTTCAGCACTTAACCATTCAGATATTGTTAAACAGCCCCTAAGTTAATGATTTTAATTGCATTTAGGGGGCGTTTGGTTCGCAGGAATTCAGTGGAATTTAAGTGAATTGGAATTTGAATTCCATCTCTTAAAATGTCCGGTTTACAGAATTTGATGGAATTGGAATCCCAATTCCAATCTTCATGTGTTTGGTTGACAATGGAATTAGAATTGGAATTAGGCATGAATTCCTTCAGATTCCTTTAACTAAACTAATTCAAAATCCTTCCTGTATGTAAAGGAATTAAAGTAAATTCACTGGAATGTTCAACCGTTTCGACCCGCACCGTTTCGATTCGAACCGTTTCGACTCATACTGGTTTCGATCCAAACCTTTTTGACCCGTACCGTTTCGACGTGAACAGTTTCGACCCGTACCGTTTCGACTCGAAACGGTTAGACGCGAACCGTTTCGACCCGTACCGTTTCGACTCGAAACAGTTAGACGCGAACCGTTTCGAATCGAACCGTTTCGAATCGAACCGTTTCGACCCGTACGGTTCTTACCCAAACCGTTTCGAATCGAACCATTTCGATGCGAACCATTTTAACCCATACTGTTTCAAATCGAACCGTTTCGACCCGAACTGGTGGTTGTTGGTGACGGGGTGATGGATTCTAATTCATTTTACAACCAAACACAACAAAAATGGAATTTAGATTCCAATACCAACAATTTCCAGTTCCAATTGAAATGTTTAAATTCCAAATCCAATCCTTCAAATTCTAATTTCTATACAAATTACAATTCCAATTCCAAATCATTCCGCGAACCAAACGTCACCTTATGATTTTAATACTGCCATTCATACTCATACACGTATTTGTTTTTTCTTGCACGCATGCATAACGAAATGGTTACAATTGGCATATTTTTATTGTGAGGAAATGACTTTAACAATTTTTTGAAATGTTTAATAAATCACATACTAATTGTCCGTGGTATTTAACATTTATTTAGTTTTCTTTATATTCTATATGCATTTTTTACTTGTAGTTGTAGTTAATAACATTTTTTATTCGTTTGTTGCATTTTTTTATACTTTATAATTAGAGCGAATTGCTAAAATCGTCACTGAGGTTTGGGTATGTTTGACATTTTCATCCAAAACAACTTTTTTGTACCATATAGTCCACCACTTTTGGGATTTTTTGTCATTTTCATCAAAACGTCTGACTTTTTTGCCAAAATCGTCCTTGAGATTTGAGATTTTTTACCATTTTCATTCAAATATTTAATAGAAAAAATAAAGCAAATTATATGTTTGGATGAAAAGGGCAAAAAATCATAAAAGTGAAGGAATATATTGTACAAAAAAGTTGTTTTAGATGAAAATGTCAAATATACCCAAACCTTAGGGACGATTTTAGCAATTTACTCTTATAATTATAATGTGTTACAAACCATTAAAGTTAAGATACATTTAAATTTGAGTAAACTGCCAAAATCGTCCCTGTGGTTTAGCTAATTTTGTCCGAACAATCCAAAAAAGTTTTTTTTTCTCACCTGGACCACTAAAGTTTATAAATCATTGCTAAATTCATCTAAAACTCTAACACCATTAAAATTTAATGTTAAATGAGGGGTATTCTTGTGACATATAGCCCTTCACTTTTGACATTTTTTGTCATTTTCATACAAATCACTAACAATGTTTGTTTTTTCTGTTAAGATGAGAGTACTTTCGTCTGTTAGCTAACGTACAACACAATAAAGCTTGATACAAGCTGTTAATGCACAAACACAATCACCACACCACCACCACCCCATCACCGCCACAGTCACCACCCCACCAACACCATACCGTCACCACCACCACGACACCCCCACTGCCTCACCCCCTCATTTAACATTAAATTTTAACGGTGTTAGAGATTTAACATAATAAGTCAAAATTCAATAAAAGTCAAAAGAAATAGATAAAACATATACAAATACCCAGTAACAAGTTTTGTTGTTGTTTCCTATATGCAGATTATCGAACTGGCTCAAAGTTATCCTGGACTATTAACATTTTATATCAATGATATATCTCCAGCTAGTTGGATGTCTATTGCATGGTATGTATTTTTTATGGTTTTCTTTGTTTACTTTTTTACTTTATTAAGATTTTAAGTATTGAGCTTATACATATTCGTCGATTGAAATAAATTAGTTTTTTATATTTAATGGTTGGTAACATTTTCAAACGTAAAATCAAAGAAGCTGAACTTTTTCTTTTAATTTAAATAATGCTTAGCTTGAAACTTTAAAGTCAAATATTGGTTCATTAAATAAAAAAAGCCATGGTTCATTAAATAAAAAAAGCCAAAATATACATTACTAAACACTATTGAAGGATAAATACACACAAAATATATATTATTAAATAGTACTGAAATGTTTAAATATAAGTTGATTAAATGAGTTAATATTCACACAACTCTCTTTTTATCTCTTTTTATACATACATAGATATATATAGAGAGAGATAGAATGAAAATGATATGAAATAAGATTTAGGAGTGTAAGAATAGAGGAAAGTCTAAATAAAATTTTAGATGTTTAAATATAGCTAGCTAGTGAGTACTTTTTTCTCAAGGATAAATACACACAAAATATATATTATTAAGCACTATTGAAATGTTTATTGTACACGTTTTGCGATCAGTAAAATATAACCTTACTCTCCTGAAAGAAAATATCAATTTTAACGAGTGTATGTATCGATAACGATAAGTCGATAACAATAATTAATAAATAAATCAGGACAGATGAAAATTATGGTCACCATAGCGTCCTGTGGCGCCTCCCCACACCGCCCCGAGGGGCGCTATAGCCCTTGAATCCGGATCCCTGACGAAAATTATAACGGGGTGAACAATTTGCCTCTCTCTCTCACACACACACACATATATATATATATATATATAGGTAAAGGATCCTGTAAAAAAGGCATAAAGTGTGAGAAGGGTAAGAAAGAATCTCAGTCATTAGATCAGATCTAATGATTGAGATCAATAGGGACCAAATTGTAAAATATTTTCATTAATTTGGACTGATTTGAAATATCTAGGGGCAAATGGTGTTATATACTTGCTGAATGGTGTTATATACTTGCTGAATGCTGAATGGTGTTATATACTTGCTGAATGATGTTATATACTTACTGAATGGTGTTATATACTTGCTGAATGATGTTATATACTTCCTATAATTAAGGTGGCGGTTATGGGAAGTTTTTAATTAATTGAATTAATGATAAAATTACTTGTTTACCCTTTTCAATTAATTTAGATCTAATGGCTGAGATTCTTTCTTACCTTTCTCACACTTTTGGTCTTTTTTATAATAACCTTACCCTATATATATATATATATATATATATATATATATATATATATATAGAGGCCGGTTAACGTACAATACATCTTATCATACATTATGTACGCGATGCCCTCAGCCGTACGATCTTCAATCGATCAAACGCGGGCGAAACTAATTTAAATGATTAAATTAATCATTTTAATATATCTAAATCATACCAAGGAAGGTTAAAAACGTCATTGCGATGTCATAAATCTCTGTAATTGACCGATGATAGTTCAAAATCAAACCCTAAATCAAATTCAAAAACCTGAAAATCTTCTTCCCCAACCTCCCTTAGTTCCTTTTAGTGCGATATCGATAATAAGAACTACTAATTTGGGAGTTGTAAGGGTCAAATGGAAGAAGACTGACAATGATCGACCAACAATGGAAGAAGATGAACAGTAACACACACACAGATTTTTCACATGCGATATTCAATTTTCCACATGCGATTCTACACACCCCATGCCATTTTTCACATTACCCATGCTAGCCATTTTTTCACATGCGATATTCAATTTTCCACATGCGATTCTACACACCCCATGCCATTTTTCACATTACCCCATGCCATTTTTTCACATGCGATATTCAATTTTCCACATGCGATTCTACACACCCCATGCTATTTTTCACATTACCCCATGCTAGCCATTTTTTCACATGCGATATTCAATCTTCCACATGCGATTCTACACACCCCATGTCATTTTTCACATTACCCCATGCCATTTTTTCACATGCGATATTCAAATCTTCCACATGCGATTTTGTCCATCTACACAACCCATGCCATTTTTCACACTACCCCATGCTAACCATTTTTTCATATGCGATATGTATTGAATTCGCACCAGATCTGCACCTGATCGAACGGCTGGGATGATCGCGTACGTATCGTACGATAAGCGCATTTGTATTTTACTCTTTACCTATATATATATATATACATATAGGACAAAGATCCGTTAGGAACCACCCCTTATTGCGAGAACCGCGAGAACCAGTGTGAACACAAACAGTAATTCCTAAAAAAATCTAAAAAACACCCAAAAATTCTTTAGTTGAAGCGGGCCGCGTAAGAGTATATGTATAGTTGACGCGGGCCGCGACAGATCATGAAACGTGGAAGCATCCGGTGCTGACACGTGTCGACATCGTGTCGAGTCTACTTGGTGACCGGACTAAGCTAGGGTGTTGACCAGGGTTGACGCGGGCCGCGTAACCCTGGCATGTGTTTTACGCGGGCCGCGACAGGACTAGAATCAGCAACTATATAAGAAGGCCATCAGTTTACGTTTTTCGTCGCTCATTCTAAAATCTCAATCTCGAATTCTATGATATTAGGCATATTTTGCAAGTATTATACCCCCTAATTAGCAAGGTTCTGCTCCATTGTAAGTATTATAACCCCAGTTTCATAATAGTTACGCTGCCCGATTGATTTAGGGTTCCGTAACAACTGTCGTGGTTCTGCCCGACGTAGTTGTTGGAATGCCGTCTCGGGGAGGGTATCATTAATAATTTCAAAGGGTTATGATACTAATCAATGTGCATTTGTATAAATTATAGATTATACACAGGAAACTCTTACGAAAAGCCTAAGATAGCAATATGAGTTTATCCTCTTTTTGTTAATGTTTTTGGAATAATTTACAAAACCTTAATTGTTTTACAATGTGATTAAGCGGTGATTGGGTCTTTGTAGTCTTCAATTACTGCCGGTATGTTGGGGTTTTGTATACAAAATTTGTACTACCTGTGAGTAGTAAGTCGAGTATGACAGTACGTTACCATTGGACAATGTGTTAGCCAATGTGTAATATGACCCACAAGTCAGGGGATTGATAGTACCAAATGGAGTAATTGTGTAGACATAAACATTGTAATCGTCCTCGATACTGTTTTAATCAATAAAATGTTTTGTGATTAAACTGGGATTTACTCACCAGTATTTCCGACTGACAAATGTTTTTAAAACGCGTTTCAGGTAACCCAATGTGAAAGCCAATTAGTAGAAAGCCAGCTGGAGAGCACTAAAGGCTTGGAGATAATGTGGCTATAAAAGTTACCTAATAAACGATGTTTTAAATTCAATAAGATAGGGTTTATCCCTATAAATGTATTGTAATAAGAAACTTGGGTTTTACCCATGTGATTATTAATATGAAATATGGTGGTTTTACTCTGATAAACATTTCCTAACTATGGTCCTGATGAAAATTCCGCTGCAAGATTAAATAACCTGATACCACCACAACTGAGATCGCGTCCGCCCGTTCCCAGGTATCAGGGATCGGGGGTTGCGACAAATTGGGTTAGCCAACTCAGAGTGTCTATGCATTCATTCTCCCCCTGACCACTGAGTTGGGTGTTATAAAAGTATTTTGTTTCAAGAAAGTCAACATTCATTGTGGTGAACATTTGATGAGTTTTTGGATTATAACACCGGTAACCTATTTGATCGATCCCATAACCGACAAATACACATTTCTCAGCACATGGACCAAGCTTGTTTCGGTTGGTTTTGGGTATGTGAACAAATGTTGTACACCCGAAGATTCGAGGTTCCAGTGTAAGAGGATGGGGAATACTTGCAGACTTAGATAGACAATCTAAGGGAGTCGTAAATTTAAGAGCTTTTGTGGGGAGCCGATTTAGGAGATACACAGAGGTTGCAACCGCCTCCGGCCATAACGATTTAGGTACCCGAGATTCAATTAAAAGAGCTCAAGTCATTTCCAGAATAATGCGGTTTTTCCGTTCGGAAACACCGTTTTGTTCGGGGGTATGAGCACAAGAGGTTTGATAAATTAATCCTTTGGTTTTAAAGAATTGTTTCATGGATGTATTGACAAATTCCCCCCCCCCCCCATTATTGGATCGAAGGATTTGAATTTGAGTTTGGAATTGAGTTTGAATCATAGCATAAAACGTGATAAATTTCTCGTAAACTTCGGCTTTGTTTTTTAAAAAATATACCCATGTCATGCAAGTGCAATCATCCACGAATAGTATAAAGTACCGGAGACCCTGCCCCCCATCACAGGAGCAGGACCCCACACATCAGAGTGGATTAGTGAAAAGGGTGAAGCAACTTTCGTATTGCTAGGTTTGAAAGGTTGTCGATGGCTTTTAGCACGAAAGCAGGTTTCACAGTCTATTTTCCCATTTGAGGGAAAGAGTTTTGGAAACAAAAGGTGTGAATAGCCAACGGATGGGTGTCCCAAACGTCTATGCCATAGCCAGGCTTCCCGGTTTTCGGTTCCATGTGCCAACATCACAGTACCCTGTTGAGCCACTTCATCCACATAGTATAATCCTTGGCGCTTAGTACCACGTCCAATAATCACACCCGTCCTGATATCCTGTAGAAGGCAAAAGGTAGGATGCATTAGTACCGTGCAATTCAGCTCTTTGGTAATATGGCTAATGGAGAGCAGTTTGTGTGATAATGATGGAACATATAGTTGGTGAAATTTCAATAGTCCCTCCTCCTTTTACTTGCATCATTCCATTGTTCGCGATATGGATTTGAGTTTTTTGAGGATTAGACATTGACTGTATGTCCAACCGTTCAAATGTCATGGTGTCAGTGGCACCAGAATCGAATATCCATGAACTGTTTTTCCCATGATTGATTTCCATTTTTTTTGTAAATAAGCTGTCACTACGGATAAGACAGCAAACCAGCGTATTTAATAAATATGCTGGACACTTGAACTCGCGTTCAAGATTTATCAATTACACCGGGAGCAAATATGCTGGACCACTCAAATCCGCCAGAATAACGACGCCCGAGGAAGACGTTATCTTACCGGCGTATTTATCAAATACGCCGGGCAACTTGAACTCGCTTTCAAGATTTAATTCCGCTCGGAGACAAATCTGCTACCGAGCTTCAACATACGCGTTTAGATGCGACAGGCAGAGTTTGACGGTTTTGTTTGACTCAAGAGGCAGCGGAATTAATTGCTAAAGGTTCAGCGGATTTGTTGGGGGTTTTAGGGTTTGGGCGTATTTATCAAAAAGGAAGGGGGCGATGATATTGTTTTTATCAAAAGAAATAGGGGTGTTTTGTGAGACAAGAAACAGACGTAGCCAGAGAAAGCTCCAATCAATAAGCTCCAATTACTCTTTAATTTAGTTGCAAAGGTTTTGAATAAAAAGGAAATTCATCAGTGGCTATGAACCTTGGGTTTTGAAACCAATAGGATTGGGCAATCAAATGGATAACGATTGAGAAGTATTCCTTCAAAAAATATGCGGCTGTGATTTTTTTGAGAGAATAGAATCCTTTTTTAGGATTCTTGCAAAGATTAATGGGGCTGATGCGGAATTTCTGGAGTTGATTTTTGGTTTCTTTTTTCCTGGTTGGAGGTTGAATCGGCTGGGATAGATTGTAGATGACGAGCAAAGTGATCAAGAATCAGAAACACTGCTATGATACCATGTTGTCTGTAGAGACAGCGAAATCGAAAAAACGTCAATTTTTTACAAAATTTACACTACCGCTATAGCGTTAAGGGGTAGCGACCCTATTCTCAAGCTACATCCACCCATGTGATCAAGACTCAAGAGTTAGAAAATATATATATAAATCTCTTATTAATAAAATAATAACTGTTAATATTATAGAAATAAATTGTCATAAATGATCCCATTAATCCTATACCTCCATTTATGTAAAAGCATTGTCTATGTTTCAACTATCATAATTTGCAAAGAAGTTTCACATACATATGTTTCAACACACATGTATGCATATATAGAGAGAAAAAAAAGCTCTTAAGAAAAAAGTATACACATTATTTAATTTAAGAGGAAAAAACATGTCTGCAATTACTTCATCTTCTTCCATTGAGCATTGTTCAAATCTTGAAAACTTTCTTCACTCAGTAACTCCTATTATCAAGCATGCTTTTGTTCCTGTGGTAAGATCTCTCTATCTCTCTCTACAAGCACTCACACACATATATCGGGTAAGTATGGAGAGAAAACCTTGTTGAGTTACAAAAACCCCGAAAACCCAAATGTATGGATATGATGTTACCATGTGTTACATCTGCTGGAACATGTAACAGCTTGACACGTGTAACATGTAGTGAATAAACATTTTTTGTAACAGGTCTGTAACATGTACTGAAAAAATCACTTTTTGTAACAGATTCAGTCTCCACCCTTGATTGTTTTGAATGAATGGTTGTGATGAGGTTTCTTTGGTTTCATTAACTCAACAACGTTTTCTTCTGTGTAACCCTCCCTCCGACACACACACATATGTAAATATATATATTTGCTTTGATGAAAATATATGAAAGTTATTTTTATCAGAATGACAGCAAAGAAGTAGAAGCAAATTACAGTGGATTGAAAAATAAAGAAGACATAAAGCTACAAGATATATGGGAAGTTTATGATGAATGGAGCAGTTGTGGTGTTGGTATCTCAGTTATACTAGAGAGTGGTGAAAGCATTGTTCAATATTATGTTCCTTATCTTTCTGCAATCCAGATTTTTATAAAAAAAATCCACAAAGTCAAACGACAAGAATCTTAAAAGTGACAACAGTTGTTGTTCAGATCATCTTTACGTACAGTTTTATGAATCTTGTTCTCCATACCTGCGGGTGCCGTTTCTGGATAAAGTAAGTTAATGATTTTAATTGCATTTATAATTTTAAGACTGCCATTCATACTCATACATGTATTTGTTTTTTCTTGCACGCATGCATAACGAAATGGTTACAATTGGCATATTTTTATTGTGAGGAAATGACTTTAACAATTTTTTGAAATGTTTAATAAATCACATACTAATTGTCTATGGTATTTAACATTTATTTAGTTTTCTTTATATTTTATATGCATTTTTTACTTGTAGTTAATAACATTTTTTATTAGTTTGTTGCATTTTTATATACTTTATAATTATAATGAGTTACAAACCATTAGGGGGGTAGGGGTGGTTTGCAAGTGATGAAATTCCATCACTTGCAACACCCAATCAGGTTAGGCCATGTCAGCAATCACTATTCCATCACTTACAACCTTTTTTTAGTGGAAATGGTATCACTTGTTGAAGAAATTCCATCACTCACAAAATTGAAGGAGACAATCACCAGAATCACCATGAACCCTAGTTCAAGTTAACACAAAATTGAAGGAGATAAGCTTAATAATCTCCTAAATTGATATGGGGCTTTCGCTCACACAGTGAAATCGACCCACAATCACCTAAGAATACCTGATATTGGGCACCGAATGATGAGAATTGGTTGTTGCCGGAGCTCCGACCCCGACGGTATCTCCGGTGGACGCGCAGAAGATCAGCAACAATGGAGCTTTTGTTGTTGCTGTTGTTGTTGTTGCCGGAGCTGCTGTCTTGCTGCTGTTGTTGTTGGTGAGTGGCGGTGGTTTGCTCCTCGAAAATGCCAGACGGCCAAAGTTTAACGCGTCAAAAAATCAACGCGTTTTGAAGTTTTGTGCGTGATGTTGGTGAGTGGCGGTGGAGTTGGGTATAATATCACGCGTCAAAAACAAAGTATCACGGGGATATTTCCCCCACCCCGGGTCCCCTTAAAGTTAAGATACATTTAAATTTGAGTAAACTGCCAAAATCGTCCGGTCCCTATCGTTTGGCTAATTTTGTTAGATCAATCCAAAAAAGTTTTTTTTTCTCACCTGGACCACTAAAGTTTATAAATCGTTGCTATATTCATCTAAAACTCTAACACCGTTAAAATTCAATGTTAAATGAGGAGTATTCTTGTGACATATAGCCCTTCACTTTTGACAATTTTTGTCATTTTCATACAAATCACTAACATTGTTTGTTTTTTTTTTTGTTTGTTAAGATGGGAGTACTTTTGTCTTTTAGCTAACGTACAACACAATAAAGCTTCATCCAACCTCTTAATGCACACACACAATCACCACACCACCACCACCCCATCACCGCCACAATCACCACCCCACAAACTCCATACCGTCACCACCACCACGACACCCTCACCGCCTCACCCCCTCATTTAACATTGAATTTTAACAGTGTTAGAGATTTAGATGAATTTGACAATGATTTATAAACCTCAATGGTCTAGGTGAGAAAACATAACTTTTTTGGATGCATATGTCATAATTGGTCAAACATCACTAACGATTTTGACAGTTTACTCTTTAAATTTAGTTTTAAAATGATAAGAAAGATGATAAGTACTTAAGCAATATGCATATGTATATGTATGTGTATATATATATAAGTTTTGCCAGCCGTTAAAAAAAAAAAAAACTTAACTAATATGCGAAGTAGGTATTAGAACTTTTCAAGTACTCGTCATGATATATACTTTTCTTTTACAGTAGTTTTGAGTACAACAACTACGAGTCATATGAGTCAAAGTACTATAAGAAAAAAAACTTGATATCTATATATATTTTAATAGAATTTAACAGTCCAGAGAATAAACAAACTTACAAACCCAAGGCAGCCGGACCCTGTAGCTTCATCGATTATAGTATGTTTCTTTGGCCCATGGCTTTGTAGCCTAGTGGCATCTTGGTGGTGGGATAAGGCTTTGGGACCAATAGGTCCTGGGTTCGATTCCCACAAGGGGGGTTTTCCCATATTTATTGGGTTTCCTCCTGAATTGGTGTGGCATTATGCCTAGTGGAGATGGATATGATCGGGTGGTTCCTCTGGTGGCACGATGATACTCCAGTGGTCCGTCAGTGATCCAAATTTGCCGTTCAAAAAAAAAAAAAAAAGTATGTTTCTTTGACATAATAAGTCAAAATTCGATAAAAGTCAAAAGAAATAGATAAAACATATAGTTGTGTTATACATACAAATACCCCGTGACAAGTTTTTTTGTTGTTTCCTATATGCAGATTATCGAACTGGCTCAAAGTTATCCTGGACTATTAACATTTTATATCAATGATATATCTCCAGCTAGTTGGATGTCTATTGCATGGTATGTATTTTTCATGGTATATATAGTCAAATTTAAGATTTTAAGTATTAAGTTTATACATATTCGTCGATTGAAATAAATTAGCTTTTTATATTTAATGGTTGGTAACATTTTCAAACGTAAAATTAAAGAAGCTGAACTTTTTTTTTTTTTTTAATTTAAATAAGAGTTAAATGCTTGGTTGGTCCCTGTGGTTTGCAAAAATTGCAGACTTGGTCCCAATGGTTTACTAATTACACGCGTGGTCCCCAAACTTGTCAAAAATGCACTCGGTTGGTCCCTAGCCCTAACATCAGTTAAATTTCTCAGTTAAGTCCATGTTAAATGACCAAAATACCCTTGCCTATTAATAAATTCAAGTGAGCCCTGTCTCATTCATCAGACCTTGAACCAGTCAAGGGAGCCCGATTTCCGGTGATCTCCGGCAACCGGTTCCTCCGGCGAACCCCCATAACCACCGTCCTCCTCTTTCTCTCACACATACACACCCCTGAAGCCTTACATCACTTTCATGGACCACCCCAGCCCCTGTTATCTTGGAATAGACAGCCGGCCACCACCAATCGGTGGTGACCTACGACGATGAGACGGAGAGAGAGAGCAGACGGAGAGAGCGAGAGGCGACGGGACTGGCCGCGGAGCCGATCTCCGGGAAGAAGAGAATGATGATGATGATGTTTCACGGCGGCGGCGGTGGTGTTCCACTCCGGTAAGTTTTTTTTGGTTGTCTCCCTTGTTCTATTCCATCACAGCTCCTTTAGATCCCCAAGTTTTCCCCGACTCCACAGGCCCAATCAATGGCGGATTGAAGGGCGGAATTTTCATCGTTGTTCTTGCCGGATTGAAGGTCGGATTGTTGTTATTGGTGGAGAGTGGTGGCGGTGGAGAGATGGAGTGCGGCGGAGGAGGGTGAGAAGCTATGGAGACATTGTTGAGTTCAGATCCGTCGGATTGTTGTTGTTGTTGAAGTGCCGTCGGAATCTCCAAAGGGGCTATATTGTTCATGCCGCAATCAGCAGTCATGGTTCATTCTTTCTGCCTTTTTATTTTCAATAGTTGATAAGTATTTCGATCTGGGTATGATTCGTTGTTTGTATTTAATTTGGGGGGTGGGTTTTGGTTAGTTGAGATGCAGTCTCATAAACCCTATCAAGCAACAGAGAGATGAGAGACAGCGATGATGGCAGATGGCGGTGGTGGTGGTGGAGGTAGTTGCAGGTTGTGGTGGGTTGTGAAGGTGGAGCCGTGGAGGAGGCGGCAGATGGCGACTTGAACATGGTGGAGGTAGTTGCAGGTTTGGGGAAGATGATGTGGTCAAAGGGATTATTTAAATTATAAAGAGAGTTAATAAGTAAGGGTATTTTGGTCATTTAACATGGACTTAACTGAAAAATTTAACTGATGTTAGGGCTAGGGACCAACCGAGTGCATTTTTGACAAGTTTGGGGACCACGCGTGTAATTAGTAAACCATTGGGACCAAGTCTGCAATTTTTACAAACCACAGGGACCAACCAAGCATTTAACTCTTTAAATAATGGATACCTTGAAACTTTAAAGTCAAATATTGGTTCATTAAATAAAAAAAGCCATGGTTCATTAAATAAAAAAAAAGTTAATTGCCCGGATAGTCTCTGTAGTATGTCTTTTTTCACGTTTAGTCCCCACCTTTTCAAAATAGCATGTTTGATCCCTATAGTTTACTCACTTGTTACTTGGATAGTCCCTATGCTGGATGGAAATTAAGTTACACAGTTAATATGTATAAAATTACAAAACTACCTTTACTAATTAAAGAAAGAGTAAACTTTCGTTTTGCTACTTGTGGATTGGTCATTTTAACGGTTTTGCTCCAATAGTTTAAAAATAGTCATTTACCTCCCTGATCTTTCGAGTTTGTCGCCAGTTTGTTCCCTAATCTTTCGAGTTTGTCGCCAGTTTCCTCCCTGATGAAGTTAGAGGCTGGGAGCAAGATGAAGATAAGTTAGAAAAATCAGGGAGGAAAATGGCTATTTTTAAACTATTTTAGCAAAACCGTTAAAATGACTAAACCACATGGAGGAAAACGGAAGTTTACTCTTAAAGAAATACTTTTTTTTATTATTTAATAATTCAAGTAGACCCCACCTTGTTTATTTAAATAATATCTTAAACCCACCCCACCCTTATTTCTTCTCCGGTGACCTCGTCCACCTGAGCACATTTTTTCCGGCCACCGGTCACTTTTGTCAGTGTCCATCCATTCACCAACAATCATCTCCACCTTTGTTGATCTCGCTATAATAGCATAGTCCATTGACTTCTCGATGCTCCAGGCCCCTTCTCGTTAGGAACTTTAAAATACCAAGATCCAACACCCAAATTCAAAACGAACACAGACCAAGACGAAGTTGCAGATCCCCGGCGACCCGACTGTTCGGATGCGTTGATTGCATCGCCGCGTATCTCCGACCAAGACGAACGGAAATAGAGTCGATGGGTGGTGCAAAAAATTACAACCGCTTGAAGCTTGGTGTCGGAGCAAAAAAACGAGCTTAAAGGTGTGCTGATGGTTTGCCGGAAAAGTTGGCCACTGGAAAAACAGTGTTGTGACGGGGAGAACACATAATCATTAACTCATCATCAACACATGCTACAATAACAATAACAATTAACGATCATACTTGTTTATGCTGAAAATCAATTGTGTAAGAAAGAAGCATCGGACTAATATCACCGGCATCTGGACGCGAAACAGAACAATCGTTGGTTTGGCGGTAAAGCAAGCAGCTCCACTTAGAAGAAGGATGGGGGTTGATTTGTTGTTTCTTTAATGTGGAACATGGTGTATAAGAAGAAAGGTTTGAATTTGATGGGTTGATTTTTTATTTCATGTGCTGGAGGTTGCCGGAACCGACGTACGGAGAAAAACATCCGGTGCACTTTCCATGAAGAAGAAAGGGGTTAAGTGTGGTGGGCCCTGCATATTTAGAAATTAATTAAAGGTTTTTTAAATTACTTTTTTTAAGTAAGGGCAATTCGGTCATTTCACACGTACTTAAGTAAACAAATAGTAAAATGCCTATTTTTAAAGGTTTTTTAAATTACTTTTTTTTAAGTAAGCAAACTGGCAACAAAACCAAAACATCAGGGAGTAAAATGGCTATTTTTAAAGGTTTGGGGCAAAACCATTAAAGTGACCAAACCACAGGGAGCAAAACGGAAGTTTACTCCTAAACAAACTAACGAACATCCACTCAGGGGACTATCCGAGTAACAAACGATCAGACCACAGAGATCAAACATGCTATTTTGAAAAGATGATGACTAAACGTGAAAACATGGCAAACCACAGGGACTATCCGGACAATTAACTCTAAAAAAAAGCCAAAATACTATTGAAGGATAAATACACACAAAATATTATTTTATACATATTAATATAAAGTTGTGATGAATAGTGTTTCAAAATTTTTAAGTATTTGGTTTTTTATTTTTAGTAATATTGTATTTATTATTTATTAAATTTTTAGTAATAAATAGTAATTAATAATTCTTAGGTATTTGTTTTTGTTTTTTATTAGTAGTAGTATTTTTTTTGGGCATCAATTTGATTTTTTAGTAATAATGGCGATCGTAAAATTTAAAAAAAAAATCTAAATTTGCATCTATGCTTGTTTTTTAATATTCAAAGTTATTTGGGCGCGCAGTGTGATGGTACGTTATTGCGGGCATCAGATTGGTATGAATTCGATTAATTATAGTATTACTATGATTAGGGATGAGCATATGCCACCGAATACCGATCCCATACCGATCCCGATCCCGAAATACCGATACCGTGCACTTTTCGGTATCCCGATCGGTATCCACTTTTTGGCGTTTTCGGTATCGGTACGGTACGGTAGTATTATACCGACCCTCAAAATACGGTATAATACCGATAGCGTACCGTACCGATACCGAACCGACATGTTTCGGTATCGGTACCTAGTTTGGGTGAAATTCGGGATCGGTATTTGGCGGTATCGGTATCGGTTCGGTATCGGATACCGCCTTGCTCATCCCTAACTATGATTCCTGCAATCAGTATAGAAATCAACATATATATTATGTTATATTATATTAATAGAAAGTTTTGATGAACAATGATATAATTTTTATAAATCCATTTTTTATTTTTTTATTATAATTTTTGAGCATATACTTATTTCTTGATTCTATTTTTGGAGATTTTTAAGTAATATGTATTCATTATTTTAAGTAATAAATAGTAATTGATAATTCTTAGGTATTTGTTTTTGTTTTTTATTAGTAGTAGTATTTTTTTTGGGTATCAATTTGATTTTTTAGTAATAACGGCGATCGTAAAATTAAAAAAAAAATCTAAATTTGCATCTATGCTTGTTTTTTTTTAATATTCAAAGTTATTTGGCCGCGCAGTGTGATGGTACATTATTGCGGGCATCAGATTGGTATGAGTTTCGATTAATTATAGTATTACTATGATTCATGCAATTGGTATAGAAATCAACATATATAATATGTTATATTATATTAATAGAAAGTTTTGATGAACAATGATATAATTTTTATAAATCCATTTTTTTATTATAATTTTTGAGCATATACTTATTTCTTGATTCTATTTTTGGAGCATTTTTTAAGTAATATGTATTCATTATTTAATTTAGCCTTTTCTAATAAGTTGGATTTATTAACATTTAAAAAACTAATTTCGCAACTATGCTTATTTGATATAATGTTTTTAAGTATATGTTTACTTCTGGATTCTAATTTTAAACATATTTTGTCTTTCTTTTATAACTTTTAAGATACGATATTTTATAAATTAACGTTGTTTACCTTTTTTTCGTTATTTTAATAATATAGTATGCTGCTTTATAAAACTCTAAATATATTGTTATGACATGCTTATTTAATATACATTTCGATAAAAGCTTTGTTCAAATTTGAATGAGTCAAATAAAATTGATTTTTTTTTTGTTTATGA